>OY288269.1:35827226-37077226 GCA_958450335.1 Hibiscus tridactylites
TTTGAAAACACTGAAGCACCACGAAACTGATCAAACAAATCATCAATCCTTGGAAAAGGATACTTGTTCTTAATCGTCAACTTGTTCACTTGTCGATAATCTATACACATATGCATCGTACCATCCTTCTTATTTACTAACAAAACCGATGCACCCCAAGGTGAAACACTTGGCCTTATGAACCCTCAATCAAGCAACTCTTGAAGTTGCGTTTTCAACTCCTTCAACTCTTTAGGTGCCATCTGATAAAGAGCAATGGACATTGGATTCGTACTCTCATACAACTCAATGCCAAACTCAACTTCTCTGTTTGGTGGAAAACCATGCAACTCTTTCGGAAAGACACCAAGAAATTCACATACGGTTCGTATGTCTTACACTCGCACTTCCTTTATACTAGGGGTTCATCACATAATTTAAGAAAGCTTCGCAACCCAACTCCATCATCCGACTCACTTCAAGAGCCGAAATTGCATTGGACAAGAACTTCACGTTCTCGCCTACGATTACTACTTTGTAATCGTCAGCAAATTTCAAGGTAACTCTCTTAACATCAAATTCAGCTACAGCTTGATGCTTAGACAACAAATCCATTCCAAGAATCACATCAAAACCATAGAACGGTAGCTCCATCAAATCAATTGAAACACATGGCCTTGAACAGATAAAGGACATCTCCTATATAGTTTTCTTGTAACAACAATTTCACCAAAAGAGCTTGTTACTTGCATTCCTACATCTAGCATCTCAACGGGAATATCAAGCAAATGTGCTTGCTCACTCAAGATGTATGAATGAGTAGATCAAGAATTAATCAATGCTAGCAAAGATAGGGAGTGCAAGGTGAAGGTACATGCAATCACACCGGTGTCATTATGTCCCTCGCGATGCTCAAACCACCACCCTTCGGTTGAACAGAAACAACATGGGCCACTCATATCTGCCCATCCTCCCTCCGTTGGAAGTTACCACGGCCGCACCCATGGCCTCTCTGTGCTCCAACAACAGGTGCTCGGCCCTGACCACCTCCAGCTATCAAAGAGCACTCATGTCTCATGTGATCAATTGATCCATAGTTCCAACAAGAATTAGCCCTAGACACAGGAGACTGCGCCTCACGAGCCACACAAGGACAACCTCGCCTCAAGTGTTCACGTGATCCACATGTCCAGCAAGTATTTTGCTCAAACCTCACCCTGTTACCCTGAGCTAGTGCACCTCGCCCAAAATTACCTTGCCTCGCCTCAAGCCGATACATACGGTCACGATTCCTCTTGTTCTATCCACCACTAGGACTAGAATTTACAGCTCTGTAACCCCCTTAGCACGGCCTAGACACTCGACCTGAACTAAGTAGATTACACGGGGAAAACCGAAGTCAACTCGCAAAAGTCAACCTCAATTAACGACCCTTTTTTATTTTATCTTTTCTAGATGCACAATATTACCATATATGTTTAGCCAAGTGATTAGGCGAAAACGGCACAGCGATCAGAGTTCAATTAGGGGTTCAATTGCATGCTTTTGTCTTTTAGGACCAAATTGTAAATTTCCAGAATTACATGGACTATTCAGATTTTAAAGTTATCAATCCAAAATTAATTATGTAACTTGTCAGCATGTCAAATTTCAACTCAAACGGATCATCCAAACTCAACTAATTAAACATACAACATTCAAGGACCAAAACGTAAGAAACAGAAACCTGGAACAATTCAAAATCAACATCCAACAGTCAAATGTTTCAGAACACAAGACCATGTATCGGAACGGTCGTTTCGAAACCATGTTGAATGTTTCGATACGCGGGTGCATTCCGAGACCCCAAGTGCCCTGTGTCGATACGGTGAATTACAGTAGTGAAATGTTCCGGAACGTGCATACCCGTTCCGAAACGCCATGACCATTACAGGCCATCTTTCCGAAACGGATAAGGACATTCCAAAACGTCTGGGCCTGAATTCTCCAAATTGCTGGTTTGACAAAAATTTTCACCTTCGAAACCATTCCAACACATGGCATAATACACATACAATATGAATATACATCAAAGACCACCCATACATAACACGAACTAGAGCATGGCATCAATCTAGCAAACTATAAGACTATAGGCATGCTTCCTAGTTAACAAAACTACAAAAAGGCTAAAAACCACATTCACGCTTAAACCAATCTCCAAAGGCCTTTTACAATACTAATACAACGAACCAAACATGCTTAAGGTGTTTAACATCACCAAATAAAATCAAGAGTAGAAATCCCACCCATTGCCTCTTATTACACCAAGGTAAAACCACATACTTTGTTTAGTCAAAAGAGCTTGGATTCCACTTGCCTTATTGCTGCCTCAAAAGCCTAATTCTCTACATTGATTAAACAAATTTGCGTAAGCATAAAGCTTAGTGAGGATCGTTAAAACCAAACATTCATCAATGCATTTTACAAAACCAAAACATCACCATTTGTTATCTCGTGCCTTTACTTAAATCATGCCCATTTTAAAGCATCAATGCATTTTTTAAACCCCATGCTCTTAGCATCATTAAAATAACAGCAAATAATCTTTTGTTCATGCTTAAACCAAGCATCACATGCATTCTAGCATAAGTCACAAACATCACATGCTTAAATCATTAATCAACAACATTATATTGGCTTGCAAGTGGTCAATTCACAATCCATACCAAAACCAACTCATATGACACAATCGGATACGCGGATTACAAGCGTTGTCCCACACGCTTCATACACACTACCGGACTAAACAAGGCTCACACACGAGATTAAGCCATCAATAGTTGTGACACTCGTGGTGGAGTTTAACGGTACAATCACAACCCCTCAACACCACTCATCGGTAATTGTATAATGCCACTAACGAGAGCACAGGAAACATACCAAAAGATCCACACACGGGATTTAACAATACACCGTTGTGATCTTAACCTCAATCGTTAGGGTGCTTGGATGGAGTATACGGTACAATCACAACCCCTCGACATCCAAGGCGACTTTATTCACGGTGCACCCAATCCTATAGCTGGATAACTATATCCGATTAAAGTAACCAAAAATCATTTCCATCACTTGCCAATATAATCAATTTACAACATTATTTCACTGTTTATAAGCATAAATCACAATGCCATTTTCACAAGCATAACATGCTTAATCTCAAATGCACACATTTCATAAATCCAAGGATCATCTACCAAATGCATCCTTAACCAAATGGCATTAAACACCAGCATTATCAATGCTTAAAACATGCTCTAAAACAGTAAATAAAATCACATTTAATCCAAGTGCATTTTCCAACAAAAACATAGCACATTCCGAGAGAGACTTTCGAATCACTTACTCTTGAGCTTAGCTAAGTGTTTCAAACTTACACTAAGCTCCCAAGACCACGCTCAAAGCGTTAAAAAGCTGGAAAATCCATTTCCAATCACCGATACGTGAAGCCTTGCTCTTCGACACGAAAATCACCCTTATGGAGCCTCCAAAAACGTCTCATTTGCTCCCGGATCAAGATACCCTATTTTTGATCACCAAAACAGAGATCCAAATGCATTAAAATGCATTTCAACACCAGCAACTAAACACAAACTCGTTTCTCAACCAAACTACACCAATTTACCCATCCGAAACAACTGAAAACTTAATCGATTGCTTCTTAAACCAAGCCCGGCCAATATACATCACTTCCAACCATCTAAAAACAACATAAACCCTTCATTATACCTTTGGCATGCATAACACCATCATTTCACCTCAAAAATACAACTAAAACCATTAAGAAACTCAAGGATCTCAAGGATTTCGGGATCTACATTATCAAAACCCTTTTTCAAAGTAATAATCAACTCAAAACTCAATTAAAACCAATCCAAAACATGGCTCATCAAAATCAATCTGAAAATCAAGATTCTACTCTTATTTTTGCAAGATTTTGATCTCAAATCAAAACTATAATGAAAACTCAACCAAAAACAACAATTAGAAGCCAAAGATCTTGGGAATTTCAATAAAGAACCTTGATTAGAGGTTGAGAACGAGATTTACCTCCAATCCTTGCTTTCCTCAATGAAAGTTTTAGCTTCACAAATCTTGAAGAAATTAAAAAATGATTCTTTGAAATGAAAGAGAAATCAAGAAAAGAGTGTTTGGAAGAAAAGAAATCTTAAGAAAATGATTTAGAATGGTGTTTGGCTGAAAATGAGAAGAGAAAGGTAGTTACGTGATTAAAATCTCACAAATTAACTACCTAATTAATTAAATAAATAAAAGCCTTTTAAAATCAATTAGTTTAAAAATCATTTTAAACACATGTCAAATTAAGGAAAGGCTAAATTGCCATAAAGCTCCATAAAGATTCTAAGATGTTGGCTCCTCTTTTAAAATTACATTTTTCCACTATTTTGAAACTTTACATTTTGGTCACTACCCAAAATGTACCACTTCCAAAGTCAATTTTGTAAAATTGATTTGACCAACCTCTTAAACATGATTTTAGAGGATTTTAGCAATTTTTATCATATTTTTATCCTTTCCCGATCCTTGATTTCCTTAAATCCCCTAATGCGATTCAAATTGTTTCTAACATGTCCAATCCGATGTCTAAAACATCTAGGCTCAAAACCAGGGCGTTACAAGCTCTCTTACCTGAGGTAGATCCACTTACGCGAGAGGTCAAACCCAAACTCTGCTCTATGTTCTTAGCTCGCGTCACTAGTACATCAAAATCAGTGTAATCAGAAGCGAGCATGAAAGTCTTCACATCCTGTACCAAGCCATAATGGAAGCGAAAACATCGATGCCTATCACTCGGCACTAAATCTAGAGCATACTGAATCAAACATACGAACTGAACCTCTTACTCATCTACCGTCATGTTTCCTTGCACCAAGGACATGAACTCACACTTTTTATCATCCAAGTATCTAACTCTTAGATACTTCCTTTTAAAGGCAACCTAGAAGAAATCCCAATCCACCTCATTTAGTTCAATGACCACGGTCACATTCATCCACCAAGCATATGCATCACCATGCAGCAACGAAACAACACACCCTAGCTTTTGTGACTATTGCACCCCATCTGATCCGAAATTCGGATCGTACTGGTCATCCAAGCCTCGGATGCCTCAGGAGACAAACCACGATATTCAACGCCTCCAAAACTTCGCAAGTGCACCAACGACAAACCTGATTGCCCAGCAGGAGGTGCTTGCACTCTAGCAACAGCAACCTGGAATGCTCCAGTCATCGCCTGTACCAAAGGCGTCAAATCACCCAACCCCGGTCCAGCCTATCCGTGTTGTGCTTGCTCCTCACCCCAAGGTGGTGGTGGCAGTGGAGGAGGTAAATTCGTACCAGGCAGAACCTCTTTCTCCTGATTCCTTTACTCACTAGCAGGAGCAAGTGGCCCATAACATAACTCTCTCCTTGGTCTCATTGTGCTATTAACATTAAGGTATGAATATAAAACAAACAAGAAATCATGCCAGCTTCTAGGAAGGATCCAATACTTCATATTCAATTTAAAACATTTCATTGTCGTAATAAGGCAATGGGATTTCCAATTTCCCCCTCCCCTCACACATAGCATAAAACATACAACATTCGTGTCACAACCACCGTGCATCACATGTATTAAGATTTAGCCCAATCTATCATCACATACAATAGCTCACATTCATATTACAATCACCATACATAGCATCACCATCACATAATCAACACTAACATGCTTATGACATTCACCACACAAAACAAACATCGCCAAATACTCGCATTCACATCTCATTTACTTTCCATCAACTTACCACCATCCCAACCTTTCGAAACCTGGCTCCGATACCACTAAATGTAACCCCCTCGGCCTGGCCTAGCCGATAGACCGAACTGAACGAGTCACACGGGGAATATTGAACTCAATAAATGACCCTTTTTTGTCTAGATACAAGTTAGACTCCTACGTGTTTTACAAAGCAGCAGATCAAAAACAACACAAACACTCATTAATTTTATCCAATTTCGATTTTAGGGACCATTTTGTAAACTTAACAAAATTCAAGAGTTTATCCCATTTTTTGTCAAAGCTCGGCTCAAATTAACCTTTAAGACTCATTTAATTACATTCATAAGATTCAGCGACTAAAACATAAAGATTTAGAACATTCAAAGATGCATTTCAACCAAATTAACTACTAGCGTATCGGTACCCTTATAGAGTGTATCGATACGCCCTCGACGACCAGACACCAAAACCCAGCATAAAAAAGACCGTGCTGGTACGCTTGAGCACCGTACCGATACACACAAGACCAGTGGCTAAAATGGGTATCGATACACCCCCCGTGTATCAGTACACTTCTCCATTTCTTAAAGATTGTATCGATACACTATCATGTGTACTGATACGCTGCAGTCTGCACTTGCCCAAAATATTGGTTTACACTTTTCAAACCATCCCAAAATATTTAAACAAGCAATTGAACATACATACAACTCAAATAGACACCAAACCTCAATTACTTATGGCAATCACAACATCTGTAACGCCCTGGTTTTGGGCCTAGATGTTTTAGACATCGGATCGGACCGGTCGAGAACGGTTTGAATTGCGTAAGGTGATTTTAGGAAATCAAGGATAGGGATAGGATAAAAATGTTATAAAAATTGCTAAAATCCTCTTAAAATATATTTAAGAGTTTGGTCAAATTAATTTTACAAACAGGGTTTTGGAAAATAGACATTTTGAGCAGTGACCAAATTGTAAAGTTTCAAAACTGGGAAAGTGTGATATTTAAAGTGGAAGCCAAAGTCTTTGATTCTTTAGGGGACTTAAAGTCAATTTGACCTTTCTTCAATATGACATGTGATTTAAAAGGGTTTTAAATTAAATGATTTTAATTAGATTTTTATATTAATTAATTAAAAGGTAGTTAATGGGATTTTCACTTACGTAACTACCAATTTTCTCTCATTTTCAACCAAACACAATTATCTCTCATCTTTTTCCATAATTCTTTCTCCCAAAAACTCTCTCAACATTTCCTAAATCATTTTCAAGAGATCCTTCTTAATTTTTCAAGATTTTTGCAAGGAAAATTTGTCGTCTATTAATGGAAGCAAGGATTGGAGGTAAATCCCGTTCTCAACCTCTAATCTAAGTTCTTTATTGAAATTCCCAAGATATTTGGCTTCTAAATACTATTTTGATTGAGTTTTCAATATAGTTTTGATTTGAGATCAAAATCTTGTGAAATTGTGGATGAAATCTTGATTTTCGAACTTGTTGAATTAGGCTCTATTTTGTGTTAATTTTAATTGATTTCTAAGTTGGTTTATATGTTAAAATAAGGTGTTGATAATGTTGATCCCGAAATCCTTGAGATCCTTGAGTTTCTTCATAGTTTTAAGTGAGATTTTGGGGTGAAATGGTGGAATCTTGCTTGCTAGAGGTATAAGGATGAGTTAGGATGTTTATTAGATGTGTTTTGATGTTGATAATTGTTTGGAAGTGATGTATGATTGCTGGGCTTGGTTTAGGAAGCAGTCGATTGAGTTTTCGGTTGTTTTGGAAGGGTATTTTGGTGTAGTTTGAGTGGGCAACGAGTTTATGAATTGTTGCTGGTGTTAGAATGCATTTAGATCTCTGTTTTGATGATGTCAAAACAAGGGATCTTGATCCGGAAGCAAACGAGGTGATTTTAGAGGCTCTGGAGGTGTAATTTCCGTGTCGGCGAATTAGGCCTCGCGTATCGGTGAGTGGAAATGCAATTTCTTGCTTTGTAACGCTTTGAACGTGATCTTGGGAGCTTAGTGTAAGTTTGATACACTTAACTAAGCTCGAGTGTAAGTGTTTCAGCAATCCCTCTCTTGGAAATGTGCTATGTTTGATGAAATTGCACTTGATGTAAGAGTGGGTTTGTTTACTTTTCTAAGCATGGTTTTAATGCTGGATTTTAATGCCATTATGTTAAGGTTGCACTAGGTAAGTGATCCTTGGTTTTCATGTGTTGAATGCATATGATGTTAAGCATGTTATGCTTGTGGTAATGGCATTATGGTTATGCTTGTAAAATAGTGGATTAATGTGGTTAAACGATTATATTGGCAAGTGATGAAAATGGTTTTTTATTACTTTAATCGGATATAGTTAGCCGGCAATAGGATTGGGTGCACTGTGAATAAAGTCGCCTTGGATGTCAAGGGGTTGTGATTGTGTCGTAATCTCCATCCAAGTACCCTAACGATTAAGGTTAAGATCATAACGGTGAATGGTTAGTCTCGTGTGTGAGTCTTGTGTATGTGTCCTATACTCTCGTTAGTGGAAATTATACAACTACCGATGAGTGATGTTGAGGGGGTGTGATTGTGCCATTAATCTCCATCATAGGTGTTGAGGGGTTGTGATTGTGCCATTAATCTCCATCACGGGTGTTGAGTGGTTGTGCTTGTGCCATTAATCTCCACCTTGTGTAGTTCGGTAGTTTGTATGAAGCGTGAGGGACAACGCTTGTAATCCGCGTATCCGATTGTGTCTTGTGTTGAAATGGTTTATGGATTATCACTTGTGAGCCAATATAATGAAAATGATAATGTGTAGCATGAGATGCTTGTATATGATGCAAGGATGCATGAGATATTTGTGTATGATGCAAGAATGCATGTGATGCTTATTAAAGCATGAGCAAAGGTTTATTTGCTACTCTAAAATGATGCATATAAGCATGTGGTTAAAAAGTGCATTGAGGTCTTGGGAAGACATGTTTATAAAAGGCATCAGTTGTAAAGTGTTGATTTTTGCAAAATGTGAGACATGCATTGATGAATGTTATTTAGCGATCCTCACTAAGCTTGTGCTTACGCTCTTTTGTTTCATCAGTGCAGAAAAGTAGGCTTTCGAGGCAGCAAGTAAGCAAGAGGAATTCAAGCTTTAAATCTTGCAAAGTATGTGGCTTTACCCCGGTGTAATAAAAGGCAATGGGTGGGATTTATACTTGGAATGGTTGAGGATGTTTCCCTTTACTTTGAGCATGTTAGATTGCTTATACTTGAGTTGTAAATGGCCTTTGATGTTTGGATTTTGGTTTGATTGTTGTTATAGCTTGTTGTGGTTTTGGTGGACTAGGAAGCATGCCTTTAGTACCTGTGATTGCGTGTGTGATGCTATGTTCTAGTTTATGATTCATAGATATGGTCCTTGATGCATATGTGAGTTGTGTGTATGTTGCGGCATGTCTCAAAAATGATTCGGATATGAAAAGTCGTGAAAAACCAGCAAAATTATACTGTTGCAGGGCAAGGCATATCGGAACGCCCTTGCCTGTTTCAGAACAGGGGCCTAAAATGGCCATAAGGTTTCGGAATGGGTGAAGGCGTATCGAAACGTTTTGGCTACTGGAAAGGGGTATTTTGATACAGGTCTCGGAACGCACCCGAGTATCGAAACGGTTAACCCTATTTCAAAACGACCGTTTTGGTACAGGGCCATCCGTATCGATACGCTTGACTGTTGGGTTTGAATTTTGAATTTTTTGTGTTTATGTTTCTTGCATTTTGGTCCCTAAAAGCTTGTTGCTTAATTCAATGAGTTTGAATGATCCGTTTGAGTTGAAATTTAACCTGATGGCATGTTATGTGATTAATTCTGGATTGGTAACATTAAAACTCGTTTAGTCCTCGTAAATCCGAGAATTTACGTTTTAGTTTCTAAAGATGATTCTTTTCAATTGAGTCCATGTTTGGATTTCGTTTGTTTTGCCGCTTCCGTTGATTTAATTTGCTAAACATATATGTTAATATTGAGCATCTAGAAAAGATAAAAAGAAAAAAAGGGTCGTTAATTAAGGTTGACTTTTGGGTTGATTTTGGTTTTCCTCGTATAGTCTTCGTAGTTCGGGTCAAATGTCTAAATCGGGCTAAGAGGGTTACATTTGTTGGTATCAGAGCCGTGTTTCGAAAGAATTGGGAATGTTGGTATGTGAAATTGATATGTATTGAAGTATGATGTGTGAAAGCATGCTATTGATTGAATTTTGCACCCTATGTCATGTTTGTTTGATGTGAATTGCATGAGAAGTGAATATGATTGTGTGATGATGATGTTATGTGGTCGTGTGCTAATTTTGGGATGATGAAAAGTATGTGAGCATGATGTTTCATGTATGTTATTCTCTGTGGGGAAAATTGGGTGCCCATTGCCTTATTACACTAATTAAATGTTTTGTAAACTTGGATTCTTGCTTGTAGCTGGCCTAAATGGTTTGACTTGTTTTGTTGTTATGTCTTGTTAAATAGCACTATGGGTCCAAGAAGAGAGTTAAGATCGAATACGATAGTGCCTGCAGCTGAGCAGGGCAACCAGGCTGAGCAAGGGGCTAATGTCCCTCCTGGTGGAGATCTATCTCCTCCGCCACCGCCTGGAGGTGGGGAGCAGGTGCAACAAGGACAAGCTGGTCCTGGTTTGGGTTATTTGGCGCCACTAGTTCAGGCGATCACCGGAGCGTTTCAGGCTGTTGTTGCTGGAGCGCATGTGCATGCCCCTACAGCTGGGCAGGTGGGCTTACCTTTGGAGAGGTTGAGGAGCTTGGGAGTTGTAGAGTTCTTTGGTATTTCTCCTAGGGCGTCTGAGGCCTGATTAACGAGTACGATCTGCATTATGGATCAGGTGAGTTGTAGTGATGTGTGCAAGCTGGGATGCGCAGTATCTTTGCTGCAAGGCAATGCTTACAGCTGGTGGACGACTACCACGGCTGGTATGGAACCCAATGAGGTTCATTGGGAGTTTTTCAGAAGTGTCTTCAGGAGGAAGTATCTTGGGGTAAGATACTTGGATAAAAAGAAACGGGAGTTTATGTCGCTTGTTCAGGGCAATCTAATTGTGGCTGAGTACGAGGTCCAGTTCGTACCCTTGAGCCAGTATGCTCTTGAGTTGGTACCTAGTGAGAGGCATCGATGTGATCGCTTCCGGTACGGTTTGGTATAGGAAGTTAAGGCGTACATGCTAGCTGCTGATTATACTGACTTTGATGTGCTTGTGTGTCGAGCCAAAGACATCGAGCAGATCCTTGGTTTGTCATCTAGAGGTGTTGGTTCAAGCTCTGGGAAGAGAGCTGCTGAGTATAGTTTTGGTGGTGAACGGAACAAAAGAGGCCGTGATAGGAGACATCAGCCTGAGGGAAGGCGGGGTGTTCCAGGTCGAGGTTGACAGGCTCAGGGAGGTCGTGTGAGATCTGAGCAACATACATGTTGGACATGTGGTTCGAGGGATCACTTGAGGCGAGAATGTCCTCGAGCAGCTAGAGAGGTTCAGGCTCCTGTTGTGGTGACAGGGAACTCTTGTTGGAATTGTGGTTCGGTTAACCATATAAAGAGGGAGTGTCCTTTGTTGGCTGGTGGAGGTCAGGGGACGTGCTCTTTTGGTAGATGCACCCCAGAGAGGCCGTGGGCGCGGCCATGGTAATTTCCAGAGGAGATATGAGGGGCAGCGAGGTATTGCTCATGTTGTGGCCGTCTGACCTGCGGGAGGTGGACCAGTGAGGGTATATGCTCAGCGCGAGGAGCGCAATGATACCGATGTTATCGTAGGTACCTTTGCTCTCCAGTCTTTATCTTTGTTGGCTTTGATTTATTCTGGATCCACGCATTCTTATATCTAGAGTGAGCATGCGCATTTTCTTGATATACCTGTTGAGATGCTTGGAATAGGAATGCAAGTGACCAGTTCTTTTGGTGATATTGTAGTCACTAGGAAGTTGTATACGAGATGCCCTTTGTCTGTGCAAGATCATGTTTTTCTAGTGGATTTGATGGAATTTCCTTTCTACGGATTTGATGTAATCCTTGGTATGGAGTGGTTGACGGAGCATAGGGCAGTGGTTGACTTTGACGTTAAGCGAGTCACCTTAAAGTTGGCCGATGATTATGAAGTAGTGGTAGTAGGCGAGAATATGAAATTCTTGTCAAATGTGATTTCGGATTTGGAAGCAAACAGTATGATGAGGTTGGGCTGTGAGGCTTATCTTGTCTATGTGATGAATCCTGGCACCAAGGATGTGCGTGTGTAGGACATCTAAATTGTTCGCGTTTTTCCGGGTGTCTTTCCGGAAGAATTGCATGGGTTGCCACCAAACAAAGAAGTTAGTTTGGTATAGAGTTGTATGAGAATACAACTTCAGTGTCCATTGCTCCTTATCGCATGGCACCCAAAGAGTTAAAAGAGTTGAAAACGCAATTGCAGTAGTTGTTGGATCAAGGTTTCACTCGGCCAAGTGTGTCACCTTGGGGTGCATCGGTCTTGTTTGTGAAGAAGAAAGATGGGACGATGAGAATGTGTATAGATTATCGTCAACTAAACAAGTTGACGATCAAGAACAAGTACCCCTTGCCTATAATCGATGATCTCTTTGATTAGTTTCGGTGAGCCTTGGTGTTTTCTAAGATAGACTTGAGATCGGGGTATTATCAGTTGAAGGTGAAGGATGTAGACGTATCTAAAACGGCTTTTCGGATGAGGTACGGGCATTATGAATTTTTGGTGATGCCGCTTGGTTTGACCAACGTGCCTGCTGCTTTCATGGACATGATGAATCGTGTATTCCATGAATTCTTGGATCAGTTTGTGGTGGTGTTCATCGATGATATCCTTGTGTATTCGCGTACCGAGAAGGATCATGATAGGCACTTGAGAATTGTTTTACAAGCATTGTTGGAAAATAAATTGTATGCCAAGCTGAGTAAGTGTGAGTTTTGGCTTAGCGAAGTGGTCTTCCTTGGACATGTTGTGTCGGCAGAGGGTACTCGCGTTGATCCACACAAGGTAGAAGCTGTGATGAGTTGGAAAGTTCCTAAGTCAGTGACAGAGGTATGAAGTTTCCTTGGATTGGCTGGGTACTACCATAGGTTTGTCGAGGGTTTCTCGAAGATAGCAACGCCTTTGACCAAGTTGTTGCAAAAGAATGTTCTCTTTGATTGGATGGAGGCTAGGCAACAAGCTTTTGTGAAGCTGAAAGAAGCTTTGACGCAAGCTTCTGTTTTGATTCAACCTGAGTCTGGTAAGGAGTTTGTGGTCTATAGTGATGCTTCCATTGTTGGTTTGGGCTGCGTGTTGATGCAGGAGGGTAAGGTAGTGGGCTATGCATCTAGGCAGTTAAAGGTGCATGAGCGCAATTACCCCACTCATGATCTTGAGCTTGCAGATGTGGTGTTTTCCTTGAAGATTTGGAGGCATTACTTGTATGGAGAGAAATGTGTTGTGTTCAAGGATCATAAGAGCTTAAAATACCTTATGTCTCAGAAGGAGTTGAATCTTAGGCAACGGCATTGGGTGGAGTTGCTTAAGGATTATGATCTGACGATCGAGTATCACCCAGGTAAGGTTAATGTTGTGGCTGATACTTTGAGCAGGAAAGTAGCTGTGAAGTTGAGAGCGATGTTTGCTCGTTTGAGTATATCGCGTGATGGTGGTCTTATTGTAGAATTGCAAGTGAAGCCATCTCTGATACAGTTGATCAAAGATAAGCAGTTGCTTGCTGATTCTCTTGTTTCGCACGTTCAGGACATTGCGGAGGGTAGACCTTCGGATTTCAGCTTTAGTGATAATGGTGTTATGTGCTTTGGGATTCGAATAGTGGTGCCAGATGATGCTGAGTTAAGGCACACTATTCTGACTGAAGCTCATAGTAGTCCTTTTTCTATGCATCCTGGTAGTACGAAGATGTATCATGACCTGAAAGATGAGTACTACTGGGTAGGGTTGAAAAAGGATGTGGCTGAGTTTGTTAGTAAGTGCATGGTGTGTCAGCGAGTGAAGGCTGAGCATCATGTTCCTTCTGGGTTGTTGCAGCCTTCGAGAATCCCATAATGGAAGTGGGAGAGAATCACCATGGATTTTGTGTTTGGTTTGCCTTTGTCACCGACAAAGAAGAATTCGGTTTGGGTGATTGTGGATCGGCTTACGAAGTGTGCGCATTTTCTGCCTCTGCATACTACGTATACTTTGGATAAGTTGGTTGAGCTATATATAGCTGAGATTGTGTGGTTGCACGGTGTGCCAAAGTCCATTGTGTCAGATAGATATCCGAGGTTTACAGCACGATTTTGGGAATGTTTGCATCAAGCTTTGGGTACACGGTTGAATTTCAGTACTTCTTATCATCCGCAGACGAATGGATAGTCAGAACGTGTGATCAAAGTGCTTGAGGATATGTTGAGATGCTATGTGATAGATTTCTGGGGTTCTTGGGAGAAACACTTGTCGTTGGTTGAGTTTGTGTATAATAAAAGTTACCAGGCAAGTATCCAAATGGCTCCATATGGGGCTTTGTATGGGAGAAGATGTCGAACCCCTCTTTGTTGGGCAGAAGCTGGGCAAGAGTTGATTTCGATGCCAGCTATGCTTAAGGGAACCATCGAGAAGGTGAAGCTCATTTGTGAGCGTTTAAAGGCAGCATCAGATAGGCAAAAGTCTTACGCGGACTTGAAGCGTAAGGAAATTGAGTTTGCGGTTGGCGAACATATGTTCTTGAAAGTATTGCCTTGGAAGAAGGTGATGAGATTTGGGCGTAAGGGTAAGCTTAGCCCAAGGTTCATTGGACCTTATGAGATTGTGGAGCGTATTGGTCCTGTGGCATATCGGTTGAGATTTTCTGCAGAGTTGGAGAAGATACATGATGTGTTTCATGTCTCCATGTTACGGAAGTACAGATCGGATCCTTCGCATGTGATGCCTATTGAGGAGATAGAGTTGAATCCAGATCTATCATATGATGAGGAACCAGTGAAGGTTCTGGACGTGAGTAGCAAAGTTCTTCGTGCCAAGAGGATAGAACTTGTGATGGTGTTATGGCGACACCGAGGAGTTGAGGAGGCCACGTGGGAAAGCAAGGCGGACATGCTGAGGCAGTTTATGTGTCTCTTTTCGACATGTAAGAATTTCGAGGACGAAATTTCCTAAATGGGGGAGAGTTGTAACACCCTGGTTTTGGGCCTAGATGTTTTAGACATCGGATCGGACCGGTCAAGAACGGTTCGAATCTCGTAAGGTAATTTTAGGAAATCAAGGATCGGGATAGGATAAAAATGTTATAAAAATGCTAAAATCCTCTAAAATATATATTTAAGAGGTTGGTCAAATTAATTTTACAAACAAGGTTTTGGAAAATGGACATTTTGAGCAGTGGCCAAATTGTAAAGTTTCAAAACTGAGAAAATGTGGTTTTTAAAGTGGAAGTCAAAGTCTTAGAATCTTTAGGGGGCTTAAAGTCAAATTGACCTTTCTTCAATATGACATGTGATTTAAAAGGATTTTTAATTAAATTATTTTAATTGGATTTTTATATTAATTAATTAAAAGTTAGTTAATGGGATTTTCACTTACGTAACTACCAATTTTCTCTCATATTCAGCCAAACACAATTTTCTCTCATCTTTTTCCATAATTCTTTCTCCCAAAAACTCTCTCAACATTTTCTAAATCATTTTCAAGAGATCCTTCTTAATTCTTCAAGAATTTTGCAAGGAAAACTTGTCATCTATTGAAGGAAGCAAAGATTGGAGGTAAATCCCGTTCTCAACCTCTAATCGAAGTTCTTTATTGAAATTCTCAAGATATTTGGCTTCTAAATACTATTTTTGATTGACTTTTCAATATAATTTTGATTTGAGATCAAAATCTTGTGAAATTGTGGATAAAATCTTGATTTTTGGACTTGTTGAGTTAGGCTCTATTTTGTGTTAAATTTAATTGATTTCTAAGTTGGTTTATATGTTAAAATGATGTGTTGATAATTTAGATCCCAAAATCCTTGAGATCCTTGAGTTTCTTAGTAGTTTTAAGTGAGATTTTGGGCTGAAATGGTGGAATTTCTCTTGCTAGAGGTATAAGGATGAGTTAGGATGTTTATTAGATGTGTTTTGATGTTGATAATTGTTTAGAAGTGATGTATGATGGCTGGGCTTGGTTTAGGAAGCAATCAATTGTGCTTTCTGTTGTTTTGGAAGGGTATTTTTGGTGTAGTTTGAGTGGGCAACGAGTATATGAATTGTTGCTGGGGTTAGAATGCATTTTAATGCATTTAGATCTCTGTTTTGATGATGTGAGAACAAGGGATCTTGATCCGGAAGCAAACGAGGTGATTTTGGAGGCTCCAGAGGTGTAATTTTCGTGTCAGCGAACAAGGCTTCGCGTATCGGTGAGTGGAAATGCAATTTCCTGCTTTGTAACGCTTTGAGTGTGATCTTGGGAGCTTAGTGTAAGTTTGATACACTTAACTAAGCTCGAGTGTAAGTGTTTCGGTAATCCCTCTCTTGGAAATGTGCTATGTTTGATGAAAATTTCACTTGATGTAAGAGTGGGTTTGTTTACTGTTTTTAAGCATGTTTAAGCATGGTTTAATGCTGGATTTTAATGCCATTATGTTATGGATGCACTAGGTAAGTGATCCTTGGTTTTCATGTGTTGAATGCATATGATGTTAAGCATGTTATGCTTGTGGAAATGGCATTGTGGTTATGCTTGTAAAACAGTGGATTAATGTGGTTAAACGATTATATTGGCTAGTGATGAAAATGGTTTTTGATTACTTTAATCGGATATAGTTAGCCGGCTATAGAATTGGGTGCACCGTGAATAAAGTCGCCTTGGATGTCGAGGGGTTTTGATTGTGCAGTAATCTCCATCCAAGTACCCTAAAGATTGAGGTTAATATCACAACGGTGAATGGTTAGTCCCGTATGTGAGTCTTGTGTATGTGTCTTATACTCTCGTTAATGGAAATTACACAACTACCGATGAGTGATGTTGAGGGGTTGTGATTGTGCCATTAATCTCCATCACGGGTGTTGAGGGGTTGTGATTGTGCCATTAATCTCTACCTTGTGTAGTCCAGTAGTTTGTATAAAACGTGAGGGACAACGCTTGTAATCCGCGTATCCGATTGTGTCTTATGTTGAAATGGTTTATGGATTATCACTTGTGAGCAAATATAATGTAAATGATAATGTGAAGCATGAGATGCTTGTATATGATGCAAGGATGCATGAGATATTTGTGTATGATGGAAGAATGCATGTGATGCTTATTAAAGCATGAGCAAAGGTTTATTTGCTGCTTTAAAATGATGCATATGAGCATGTGGTTAAAAAGTGCATTGAGGTCTTGGGAAGACATGTTTTTAAAAGGCATGAGATGTAAAGTGTTGATTTTTGCAAAATATAAGACATGCATTGATCAATGTTATTTAGAGATCCTCACTAAGCTTGTACTTACACTCTTTTGTTTCATCAATGCAGAAAACTAGGCTTTCGAGGCAACAAGTAAGCAAGTGTAATCCAACCTTTAAGTTTTGCAAAGTATGTGGCTTTACTCTGGTGTAATAAAAGGCAACAAGTGGGATTTATACTTGTAATGGTTGAGGATGTTTCCCTTTACTTTGAGAAAGTTAGATTGCTTATACTTGAGTTGTAAATGGCCTTTGATGTTTGGATTTTGGTTTGATTGTTGTTATAGCTTGTTGTGGTTTTGGTGGACTAGGAAACATGCCTTTAGTACCTATGATCGCGTGTGTGATGCTATGTTCTAGTTTATGGTTCATAGATATGGTCCTTGATGCATATGTGAGTTGTGTGTATGTTGTGGCATGTCTCAAAAATGATTCGGATACGAAAAGTCGTGAAAAACCAGCAAAATTCTACTGTTGCAGGGCAAGGCGTATCGAAACGCCCTTGCCTGTTTCGGAACAGGGGCCTGAAATGGCCATAAGGTTTCGGAACGGGTGAAGGCGTATCGAAACGTTTTGGCTACTGGAAAGGGGTATTTCGATACATGTCTCGGAACGCACCCGAGTATCGAAACGGTTAACCCTGTTTCAAAACGACCATTTCGGTACAGGGCCATCCGTATCAAAACGCCTGGCCGTTGGGTTTGAATTTTGAACTTTTTTGGGTTTTTGTTTCTTGTATTTTGGTCCCTAAATGCTAGTTGCTTAATTCAATGAGTTTGAATGATCCGTTTGAGTTGAAATTTGACCTGATGGCATGTTATGTGGTTAATTCTGGATTGGTAACATTAAAACTCGTTTAGTCCTCGTAAATCTGAGAATTTACGTTTTAGTCCCTAATGATGATTCTTTTCAATTGAGTCCATGTTTGGGTTTCGTTCGTTGTGCCGCTTCCGCTAATTTAATTTGCTAAACATATAGGTTAATATTTAGCATCTAGAAAAGAAAAAAAGAAAAAAAGAAAAAAAAGGTCGTTAATCAAGGTTCACTTTCGGGTTGACTTTGGTTTTACCCGTGTAATCTTCGTAGTTCGGGTCAAACGTCTAAGCATGGCTAAGGGGGTTACATCATCAAAACATCGCAATCATCAACAAAGAGTTCTAGAGGCATGCTTCATGTGAAAATCAAGCATCCAAAAGTCAAATCTCAAAATCAAGCTTAATCCAACATTTAGAGGCCATTTACAAACTAATATAAGCATACCAAACTCGTACCAAACCAGAAAATACCAAAACAACAAACTCGAAAACATTGGACACCACATTGCCTTTATTACACTAGTCCAAAAACAAAACATAGATTCAAGTGAAGTCTCTTGGGATTCCTTTGAAAGTTGTTGCATCTAATTACTTAATTATCTGTATTGATGAGCAAAAGAGAGCATAATCATACAAGCTTAGTAAGGAATGCTCAAAAACCAAAAACACCATCAATGCTTAAAACCATTTTACATTTTTCCAAAAACCATCATGCCCTCTTTGAAAATCTATGAACTTCATCCTCAAGATCAACATGTTAAGCACCATGCAACAAGTATCATATACTTCACAGCAACAATGCCATTGCTACATATAAATCAAGCCTTCCATGCATATCCACCAATATGCAAAGCTTAAAGGTAAAACATGTATTTTCCAAACTAAGCATCATAAACATTTCCATAACAATTCAATCAATTATATTGGCTTACAAGTGATCAACAATATTCTAATTTCTCAAAAAGTATATCGGATACATGGATTACCAAGTGTTGTCCCAAACACTTCATACACTCTACCGACACCTCAAGGTAAAACATGTAGGGACTTAATTGCATAAATTACGCGTTTAGGGACCAAAATGTAATTTTTAGAAATTATAAAGACTTTGCAGATTTTAGGTTTACCAACAGGTAATTAGTCATATTACATGCTCCTCTGTCAAATTTCAACATAAAAAGGCATTCCAAGCTCAAGTAATTGCATCCACAACATTTAGGACTAAAATGTAAAGCATGAAAACATCAACAATTCAAATCAACATCCAACGGTCAACTGTATCAGAACACCCACCCATCGTACCGAAACGCCTGTATCGAAAAGGTAATGACTGTTTCAGTACTCGGGTGTGTTCTGAGACCGGTATCAAAACAGGTCTCACCAGTAGCCAAACTGTTTTGAAACACCTTCAGTCGTTTCGAAACACTATGGCCATTACAGGCCCCCGTTTCCAAACAGTGGAGGGTGTTTCGATACACTTTGCCCAGTAACAGCAGAAATTGCTGGTTTTTCACCTTTTAACCCAATCAAACATGCCTCAAAGATCCTCAAATCATACCAGCAATTCATTATGATACTAAGGAACATATTTAAGACCCCTAAGCTAGAGCATGGCATCAAACACAAAAACACACAATCTAAAGGCATGCTCCCTAGTCTCAAAACCAATATAAGTAACCAAACCTCAAACCAAACATTTAGGACCATTTACAACCCATAAATGCCATCACAAACATGCCACAAACTTAGGGAGTTCAAAACACATCTCCCAAATACAACCATGGTTTCCCATTGCCATATATCAAAACTAAAGTGTATAAAAACATCACCATACATGAGTTTTGCACTTCCTTGGATGTTCTTAACCTTCTTGCTTCCCGAAAACACCTCAATTATCTACATTATTGGTAAAAGAGAGTGTAAGCACAATTGCTTAGTAAGGCATGCTCTAAAGAAAACCAACACAATAATGCATTTCTTGAAAACACTTTCTCAAGGCTTTTTCTACAACATGCTCATTCTATCTCATGCTTGAAAACCATTTCAAAGAAACTTCTCATTGAAAACACATGTACCTTAAGTCTATCTCACGCATTTAAACCAATGCAAATCTCATGGCAAGGCCATACACATGCTTGTAAAACCAAAGCACTCGATATACAAATCTCATATGCATTTCTCATCGCATAAATCATCTCATCTGTAACGCCCCGGTTTTGGGCTTAGAAGTCTTGGGCGTTGACCGGATGGTCAAAGTGCTGTTCGAATCGTAAGTGGTTAAATTAGGAAAACCTAGTTCGGGTTGCATTAAAAATATGGAAAAATGTTCTAAAATCATCTTTTAATATAATTAAGTGAACTGTGAAAACAATTTTGGAAAATGAGTTTTGGAAGGTTGACATTTTGGCTAGTGACCAAAATGTAATTTTCGCAAGTTTGGTGGCTGTTTTAAAAAGGATTGAAACTTTGAATCTTTAAGGAGCTATTTGCCCAAAAGTGAATTCTCCAGATTTTTCTAAGATATTTTAATCCTAAAATCTGATTTTAAAGGTTTGATAAAAGGAGGGAAACTCATTTTTACTATTTTTCTTTCCTAACTTCCTATTTTCTCTTCTCCTTTTCTCTCCAACCAAACATCACCATTTTCAGAGATTTTGATCTGATTTCTTAACCTAAATTCATCTTTTCAACTCACAATTGTTAGCAAATCATTGTGTAATCAAAACCTACTCAATTGCTACAAGTTTCAACAAAGTTTTCGTTCCAAAAAGTGGAGAAATCACAAGTTTGGAGGTATGAACGATTCTCCTCTGAACTTTAAGTTCTTTAATGAAATTCCTAAAGTTTTCAATCCTAAATGTATGTTTAATTAAAGGTTTTCAAGTAGATTTATGGATCTTGGCTAATTATGCAAGATTTTGGTGTTTTCATTTGATTTTCGTTTGATCTGTTAAATCTGAGTTTTGAGAAGTGTTTTTGATGATAAATGATCATTAAATTGATGTGGAAGTGAGTCTTGATTAATGCAATCCCGGATAGGTTGTGTTTCCTAAGTTTAGTTTGTGTTTTAAGGTTGTTTTTGAGGTGATTTTGGTGTTCTGGTGTTGCTGGGGTTATAAGGTTGCTTTTAGGTTGTTTTTAGATGTGGTTTGATGTTAATAGATGTGAGGTTTTGCTGGTTTATGGCTGGGCTTTGTTTGGAAGTGTTTTGGATGCAATTTCGGTTGTGTTTGGTGGCCGAAATTGGAGGTTGATTGAGAGCAGCGAGTTTAGGTGCTTTCATTGAAGCAATTAATGCAAGATGATGCATTAATCCTCTGCTTTGATGTGTTGAAACAGGGGAGGCATCATTGGATTCAAGTTCGGTTGTTTTGGAGGCTTGATTTGGTGCTTAGGCTTGAAGCTAAGTGGTTTTTGGTGAGTGCAACTTTGGAATTGGATTTTCAGCTTTTTAAACAAAGCTTTGAAGGTTATGGGAGCTTAGTTTAAGTCTAAACAACTTTGCTAAGCTCAAGTGTAAGTTTCCGGATTTTCTCTCTAGTGGTGGCCATGACTTGATATTTTGCTAAATGATGATTTGCATGTTTTACTTACTGTTTTGAAAGCATGTTTTAGCATGGATTATGCTGTTGATTTAAGCCATGTGTTGAAGGTAACTCTAGGTAGGAGTTCCTTGATTTGTACATTGTTTAAATGTGGATTTGATGCATGAAATGCGTGACGAAATGGCTTGGTTTAAATGCTTTAAAACAGTGGATATTATGATGAAATTGATGCATATTGGCAAGTGATGGTTTTGAAAAAGTGGAGGTCACTAAGGTGGTTAAAAGTCCTTGAGTGAGCCTTGTTACATGAACATCAAGGTGGTTAAAAGTCCTTCGATGTTGCGGACTCTAAGGTGGTTAAAAGTCCTTAGGTGCTCCTTTCCATGGTGGTTAAAAGTCCATGGGGCCAAGGTGTTTAAAAGTCCTTGGGGCCAAGGTGTTTAAAAGTCCTTGGGGTGATTCAAGTTACGGACACAAAGGTGGTTAAAAGTCCTTGTGTGGTCCATGATCATGGTGTTTAAAAGTCCATGGCCAAGGTGTTTAAAAGTCCTTGGGGTCAAGGTGTTTAAAAGTCCTTGACAAAGATGTTGATCTTGTTCATCAAAAATGGAATTTGTCACTTGTGCCAATATGACATGGAAAGTGTGTAAGAAGAATGTGATGCTTGGTTGATTATGTTATAAGCATGTGGTTACAAGGTTTTAAGAATGCTTTGAACTTATGCATGGATTGATTTAAAGCATGTTTTGTAAATGGTTTTATATGCGTTATTGAATTGTTTTAAATGAGCATGCCTCACTAAGCTTTTGCTTACGCTCTCTACGTTTTCTTAATTCAATAATGCAGAGAACTAGAGCATCTTGTGGGCTGCAAGGGAGGGCAAGCAATCAAGTTCTACTTAAGCTCAATGTATGAGGTTTTACAAGCACTTTTAGCTTTTTGGTTGATTTGGCAATGGGGGACCAATGTATATGTTTTGGGAGGTGTTTAAGACTCCCTAAGTCTGTTAAACGTTGTTGAGAATGTTGGTTTTTGATTTGGAACCTTATATGCTTATTTTGCAAGTTTGGAGTTGAATGGATAGCTTAACTAGGAAGCATGCCATATTAATTGGGGTTTTTCTTATGTGATGTTAATGTGTTAAATTGATGATGCAATTGAGGTCCTTGCATGTTGGTTGACTTTGTGTAATGGTTTGGTGATGTTAATTTGATGTTTGAAGCATGTTTGGTGCTGTTTTGGAGTAGTCTGCAGACAGGGGTATCGATACTTGGGCTTAGGGTATCGATACACCTGAGCCAAATTTGCAAGTTTCAGGCCAGGGGTATCGATACCTGATGAACAAGTATCGATACCATATGAATGGAGTATCGATACTGGGGGGGAGGGTATCGATACCCTTGCTTGAATTTGGTTACTGCCTTCCCCGAGTATCGATACGACACGTGGCGTATTGATACCGGACCGTTAAAATCAGTTAAAAGAATCTTTGAATGTTTTGTTTTGTTTATGTTTTGGTCCTGAATCTTGTATGATCAATTGCATGAGCTGTGGTTGTTCTGTTGAGCTGAAATTTCACCGAGAAGCATGAAACCTGACTAATTCCAAGTTGGTAACCTTAATTTGGGTTAAGTCCTTTAATTTATCAGAAATTACAGTTTGGTCCCTAAAGTTGTAACTTGTTCAATTGGGTCCCTGTTTGATCTCTGATGTTTGTGATCTTTTAATATGTTGTTTGTATGATCACACATAGGAGTAATGTACATCTAGATAAGATTAAAAAGAAAAAAAAAGGGTTGTTAACCAGAGTTGACTTTCGGGTTGACTTTGGTTTTCCCCGTGTAATCTCCGTAGTTCGGGTCGGGCGTCTAGGCCGGGCTTCGGGGGTTACATTTGGTGGTATCAGAGCTGAGTTCTTGAGTAATTGGGTATGTTGTTGTGCATGATTGAAGCATGGTTTGGTTTGTATGCTTGTTGGGTGAAAGCATGTTCAGTGATTTATGTTGATGATGTTTTTGTGAAGTATGTTGTGATGATGCATGATAAGGGTACCCATTGCCAAACAAAAGCTAAAGAAATGATGTTGTTTTTGAAAGAGATTGAGCTTGAATACTTGAAATTGCTTACCTTGCTGGGCCTGACTTGTTTTATTTTGCATTGTTATTATATGGTAAAGTATGGCACCACGTAGAGAGTTAAGGAGTAACGTAAGAGCTACGACTCCTGAAGGGAATGTGAATGATGAGCACACTGGTAGTGCTGTGCTACCTCCTCCTCCACCTGGTGGTGGTGCGGAGAGGGGAAGAGCTGGAGCTGAGGCAGCTGGTGCTGGAGCTGCAGGACCTGAGGTTGGTCAGGGACAAGCGATGCCTGACATGTCTGCTTTGGTACAAGCTATTGCGGGTGCTTTTAGAGCCGCGGTAGCCGGAGCTCAAGGAGCTGGGCATCAGGGAGATGCTGGTGTAAGACTACCCTTAGAGCGACTGCGCAGTCTTGGTGGGACTGAGTTCAGAGGTATGTCAGCTGAGAGGTCGGAAGCCTGGTTAGAAAGTACCAAGCGTGTTCTGGGACAGATGAGTTGCACGGATGTGCAAAAGTTGGGCTGTGTGGTATCTTTGTTGCAAGGTGATGCCTATACGTGGTGGACGACCACAATCTCTGGGATGGCTGAAGCTGACATCACTTGGACATTCTTCCTGAATGCATTCAAGAGGAGATATCTGGGAGTGAGATATCTGGATGAAAAGAAGCGTGAATTCATGTCTCTGACTCAGGGGAACATGAGTGTGGCTGAGTATGAGGTACAGTTTGTACGCCTTAGCCAGTATGCACCGGAGCTGGTACCTGAAGAGCGAGAGAGGTGCGAAAGGTTTCGTTATGGCTTGGTGCCGGATGTTAAGACCTATATGTTGGCAGCTGAGTACAATGATTTCGATGTGTTGGTTGGTCGATCCAAGGATATTGAGATGAATCTGAGTTTGTCTGCGAAAGGTGCTGGGGCTAGTTCTGGGAAGAGAGCTGCCGAGTATAGTTCCGGAGGTGGACGGAACAAGAGAGGACGTGATCAGAGGTTTCAGTCTTCAGCTAAGAGAGGTGGAGGTGCACCTGCTAGAGGAGGTTTTGCTAGGGCTGAGCCTAGTGCTTGTTGGATTTGTGGTTCCCGTGGTCACTTGAGGCGTGACTGTCCTCGTGCTGGTAGGGAGGTGCAGGCTCCTGTTGTGGCAGCTGGTAATGTTGGTTATGAGTGCTGGAATTGTGGTTCTGCTGACCACTTGAGACGTGATTGTCCGAGGATGGCTGGTGGCCAAGAGCGTGCTCCTGCTGTTGCGGCACCGCAGAGAGGTCGTGGGCGCGGCCGTGGTAATTTCCAGAGGCGTGAGGAAGGTGGCCGAGGAGTAGCTCATGTTGTGGCTATTCAACCTGAGGGTGGAGGCCAGGCGAGGGTGTATGCTCAGCGCGAAAGAAGGAATGATGCTGATGTGATTGCAGGTACCTTTACTTTGCAATCCATGTCTTTGCTTTCTTTGATAGATTCTGGATCTACTCATTCATACATTTTGCGTGAGCATGCTGAGTTGCTTGGTTTGCCTGTTGAGTCTTTGGATGTCGGTGTTAGAGTCACTAGTTCTTTTGGTGAAACTGTTGTGACTCGTAAGCTGTATAGAAGGTGCCATTTGGTTGTTCAAGAGCATGTCTTTCATGTTGATCTTATGGAGTTGCCCTTTTATGGTTTTGATGTGATCCTTGGTATGGATTGGCTTGCTGAGCATCGTGCTGTTGTGGATTGTGAGAATAAGCGGGTGTCGCTTAGGCTTGCGGATGATTATGAAGTAGTGGTGGTTGGTGAGAATGTGAAGTTTCTTGCCAATGTTGTTTCTACCTTGGAGGCAAGTAGGATGCTGAGGCAAGGTTGTGAAGCCTATCTTGCCTTTGTGATGAATCCTAGCTCTAAGGAGTTGAGAGTGCAAGATATCCGCGTGGTGAAGGAGTTTCCTGGTGTTTTTCCTGAGGAGTTGCCCGGTTTACCTCCTAATCGCGAGGTGGAGTTTGGTATTGAGCTGTATGAGAATACCACTCCTGTGTCCATTACTCCCTATAGAATGGCACCTAAGGAGCTGAAGGAGCTGAAGACGCAGTTGCAAGAGCTGCTTGATCGTGGTTTTATCCGGCCGAGTGTGTCGCCTTGGGGTGCTCCTGTCTTGTTTGTGAAGAAGAAGGATGGCACTATGAGGATGTGCATTGATTACCGTCAGCTGAACAAGTTGACTATCAAGAATCGGTATCCTTTGCCGAGGATTGATGATCTCTTTGATCAATTTCGGGGAGCTGCTGTGTTCTCTAAGATTGACTTGAGGTCAGGGTATTATCAGTTGAAGGTGAAGGATGTGGATGTGCCTAAGATAGCTTTCAGGACAAGGTATGGGCATTATGAGTTTCTTGTGATGCCGTTTGGTTTGACAAATACTCCTGCTGCTTTCATGGACATGATGAATCGTGTTTTTCATGAATACCTGGACAAGTTCGTTGTGGTGTTCATTGATGATATCCTCGTGTACTCGCGTACTGAGGAGGAGCACGAAGAGCATTTGCGGGTGGTTTTGCAAGCTTTGTTGGAGAATCAGCTTTATGCTAAGTTGAGCAAGTGTGAGTTTTGGCTTAGAGAGGTGGTGTTTCTTGGACATGTCGTTTCAGCTGAGGGGATTCGTGTTGATCCTCAGAAGATTGAAGCGGTGATGAGCTGGAAGGTTCCTAAGTCTGTTCATGAGGTTCGTAGTTTCCTTGGTTTGGCCGGATACTACCGGAGGTTTGTGGATGGTTTTTCCAAGATTGCTGCTCCTTTGACGAAGCTTTTGCAAAAAGATGTTATGTATGAGTGGACTGAGGCGAGGCAGCAAGCTTTTGAGAAGCTGAAGTTGGCTTTGACGCAAGCTCCTATCTTGATTCAGCCTGAATCAGGGAAAGAGTTCGTAGTCTACAGTGATGCATCCTATGTTGGTTTGGGGTGTGTGCTGATGCAAGAGGGTAAGGTTGTGGCTTATGCGTCGCGGCAGTTGAAGGTGCATGAGCGCAATTATCCTACGCATGATATAGAGTTGGCTGCAGTGGTTTTTGCTTTGAAGATCTGGAGGCATTATCTGTATGGTGAGAAGTGTACTGTGTACACGGATCACAAGAGTTTGAGGTATCTGATGTCTCAGAAGGAGTTGAATCTTAGGCAGCGACGTTGGCTGGAGTTGCTCAAGGATTATGATTTGACGATTGAATATCATCCTGGAAAGGCCAATGTTGTTGCGGATGCTTTGAGTAGGAAGGTAGCTGTTGAGCTGAGGGCGATGTTTGCTAGCTTGAGCATATCGCGGGATGGTGGCCTTGTTGCTGAGTTGCAAGTGAAACCTTCGTTGGTTCAGTTGATCAAGGATAAGCAGTTGTTGGATGATTCCTTGGTGTCTCATGTTCAGGATATCGCGGAGGGTAGACCTTCAGATTTCTGCTTTAATGAGGATGGAGTGTTGTGCTTTGGTAGTCGGATAGTTGTGCCTGCTGATGTTGAGTTGAGGCGTGCTATTCTGACTGAAGGTCATAGTAGTCCTTTTGCTATGCACCCTGGTAGTACCAAGATGTATCGTGATCTTCGCGATGAGTACTATTGGGTTGGTTTGAAGAAGGATGTGGCAGAGTTCGTGAGCAAGTGTTTGGTGTGTCAGCGGGTTAAGGCTGAACATCAGGTTCCTTCTGGTTTGTTGCAACCGTTGAAAATCCCCGAATGGAAGTGGGAGAGGGTTACCATGGATTTTGTGTCTGGGTTGCCTTTGTCTCCGACGAAGAAGAATTCTGTTTGGGTGATTGTGGATCGCTTGACGAAGTGTGCACATTTCTTGCCTGTGCATACTACGTTTTCTTTGGATAAGCTGGCAGAGTTGTACATTGCTGAGATAGTGAGGTTGCATGGTGTGCCTAAGTCGATTGTGTCGGATAGGGATCCGAGGTTCACATCGCGTTTTTGGCAGTGTTTGCATCAAGCTCTGGGTACAAGGTTGCATTTTAGTACATCCTATCATCCTCAGTCGGATGGTCAATCTGAGCGGGTTATTCAGATTTTGGAGGATATGTTGAGATGCTGCGTGATTGAGTTTCATGGTTCTTGGGAGAAGCATCTGCCTTTGGTTGAGTTCGCTTATAACAATAGTTATCAGGCGAGTATACAGATGGCACCTTATGAGGCTCTGTATGGGAGGAGGTGTAGGACTCCTTTGGGTTGGGCTGAACCTGGTCAAAAGTTGGTTTCTATGCCTGCTTTGTTGAAAGGGACCACCGAGAAGGTGAAGCTCATTTGTGAGCGGTTGAAGGCTGCTTCGGATCGGCAGAAATCTTACGCGGATTTGAAGTGTAAGGAGATAGAGTTTGCGGTGGGTGACCGTGTGTTCTTGAAGGTTTCGCCTTGGAAGAAGGTGATGAGGTTTGGTCGGAAGGGTAAGTTGAGCCCTCGGTACATTGGACCGTATGAGGTGGTTGAGCGAGTGGGTCCTGTTGCGTATCGGTTGAGGTTACCTCAGGAGCTAGAGAAGATTCATGATGTGTTCCATGTTTCTATGCTCAGGAGGTATAGATCTAATCCTTCGCATGTGATGCCTGTTGGGGATGTGGTTTTGAATCCGGATTTGACCTATGATGAGGAACCGGTGAAGGTTCTGGATTCAGATAGTAAGGTTCTTCGTGGCAAGACCATTGAGTTGGTGAAGGTGCTGTGGAAGCATCGAGGTGTTGAGGAAGCCACGTGGGAGCGAAAGGAAGACATGCTGAAGCAGTTTCCTTATCTCTTTCCTTCAGGTAAATTTCGAGGACGAAATTTCTTAAGGGGGGGAGAGTTGTAACGCCCCGGTTTTGGGCTTAGAAGTCTTAGGCGTTGACCGGATGGTCAAAGTGCTGTTCGAATCGTAAGTGGTTAAATTAGGAAAACCTAGTTCGGGTTGCATTAAAAATATGGAAAAATGTTCTAAAATCATCTTTTAATATAATTAAGTGAACTGTGAAAACAATTTTGGAAAATGAGTTTTGGAAGGTTGACATTTTGGCTAGTGACCAAAATGTAATTTTCGCAAGTTTGGTGGCTGTTTTAAAAAGGATTGAAACTTTGAATCTTTAAGGAGCTATTTGCCCAAAAGTGAATTCTCCAGATTTTTCTAAGATATTTTAATCCTAAAATCTGATTTTAAAGGTTTGATAAAAGGAGGGAAACTCATTTTTACTATTTTTCTTTCCTAACTTCCTATTTTCTCTTCTCCTTTTCTCTCCAACGAAACATCACCATTTTCAGAGATTTTGATCTGATTTCTTCACCTAAATTCATCTTTTCAACTCACAATTGTTAGCAAATCATTGTGTAATCAAAACCTACTCAATTGCTACAAGTTTCAACAAAGTTTTCGTTCCAAAAAGTGGAGAAATCACAAGTTTGGAGGTATGAACGATTCTCCTCTGAACTTTAAGTTCTTTAATGAAATTCCTAAAGTTTTCAATCCTAAATGTATGTTTAATTAAAGGTTTTCAAGTAGATTTATGGATCTTGGCTAATTATGCAAGATTTTGGTGTTTTCATTTGATTTTCGTTTGATCTGTTAAATCTGAGTTTTGAGAAGTGTTTTTGATGATAAATGATCATTAAATTGATGTGGAAGTGAGTCTTGATTAATGCAATCCCGGATAGGTTGTGTTTCCTAAGTTTAGTTTGTGTTTTAAGGTTGTTTTTGAGGTGATTTTGGTGTTCTGGTGTTGCTGGGGTTATAAGGTTGCTTTTAGGTTGTTTTTAGATGTGGTTTGATGTTAATAGATGTGAGGTTTTGCTGGTTTATGGCTAGGCTTTGTTTGGAAGTGTTTTGGATGCAATTTCGGTTGTGTTTGGTGGCCGAAATTGGAGGTTGATTGAGAGCAGCGAGTTTAGGTGCTTTCATTGAAGCAATTAATGCAAGATGATGCATTAATCCTCTGCTTTGATGTGTTGAAACAGGGGAGGCATCATTGGATTCAAGTTCGGTTGTTTTGGAGGCTTGATTTGGTGCTTAGGCTTGAAGCTAAGTGGTTTTTGGTGAGTGCAACTTTGGAATTGGATTTTCAGCTTTTTAAACAAAGCTTTGAAGGTTATGGGAGCTTAGTTTAAGTCTAAACAACTTTGCTAAGCTCAAGTGTAAGTTTCCGGATTTTCTCTCTAGTGGTGGCCATGACTTGATATTTTGCTAAATGATGATTTGCATGTTTTACTTACTGTTTTGAAAGCATGTTTTAGCATGGATTATGCTGTTGATTTAAGCCATGTGTTGAAGGTAACTCTAGGTAGGAGTTCCTTGATTTGTACATTGTTTAAATGTGGATTTGATGCATGAAATGCGTGACGAAATGGCTTGGTTTAAATGCTTTAAAACAGTGGATATTATGATGAAATTGATGCATATTGGCAAGTGATGGTTTTGAAAAAGTGGAGGTCACTAAGGTGGTTAAAAGTCCTTGAGTGAGCCTTGTTACATGAACATCAAGGTGGTTAAAAGTCCTTCGATGTTGCGGACTCTAAGGTGGTTAAAAGTCCTTAGGTGCTCCTTTCCATGGTGGTTAAAAGTCCATGGGGCCAAGGTGTTTAAAAGTCCTTGGGGCCAAGGTGTTTAAAAGTCCTTGGGGTGATTCAAGTTACGGACACAAAGGTGGTTAAAAGTCCTTGTGTGGTCCATGATCATGGTGTTTAAAAGTCCATGGCCAAGGTGTTTAAAAGTCCTTGGGGTCAAGGTGTTTAAAAGTCCTTGACAAAGATGTTGATCTTGTTCATCAAAAATGGAATTTGTCACTTGTGCCAATATGACATGGAAAGTGTGTAAGAAGAATGTGATGCTTGGTTGATTATGTTATAAGCATGTGGTTACAAGGTTTTAAGAATGCTTTGAACTTATGCATGGATTGATTTAAAGCATGTTTTGTAAATGGTTTTATATGCGTTATTGAATTGTTTTAAATGAGCATGCCTCACTAAGCTTTTGCTTACGCTCTCTACGTTTTCTTAATTCAATAATGCAGAGAACTAGAGCATCTTGTGGGCTGCAAGGGAGGGCAAGCAATCAAGTTCTACTTAAGCTCAATGTATGAGGTTTTACAAGCACTTTTAGCTTTTTGGTTGATTTGGCAATGGGGGACCAATGTATATGTTTTGGGAGGTGTTTAAGACTCCCTAAGTCTGTTAAACGTTGTTGAGAATGTTGGTTTTTGATTTGGAACCTTATATGCTTATTTTGCAAGTTTGGAGTTGAATGGATAGCTTAACTAGGAAGCATGCCATATTAATTGGGGTTTTTCTTATGTGATGTTAATGTGTTAAATTGATGATGCAATTGAGGTCCTTGCATGTTGGTTGACTTTGTGTAATGGTTTGGTGATGTTAATTTGATGTTTGAAGCATGTTTGGTGCTGTTTTGGAGTAGTCTGCAGACAGGGGTATCGATACTTGGGCTTAGGGTATCGATACACCTGAGCCAAATTTGCAAGTTTCAGGCCAGGGGTATCGATACCTGATGAACAAGTATCGATACCATATGAATGGAGTATCGATACTGGGGGAGGGTATCGATACCCTTGCTTGAATTTGGTTACTGCCTTCCCCGAGTATCGATACGACACGTGGCGTATTGATACCGGACCGTTAAAATCAGTTAAAAGAATCTTTGAATGTTTTGTTTTGTTTATGTTTTGGTCCTGAATCTTGTATGATCAATTGCATGAGCTGTGGTTGTTCTGTTGAGCTGAAATTTCACCGAGAAGCATGAAACCTGACTAATTCCAAGTTGGTAACCTTAATTTGGGTTAAGTCCTTTAATTTATCAGAAATTACAGTTTGGTCCCTAAAGTTGTAACTTGTTCAATTGGGTCCCTGTTTGATCTCTGATGTTTGTGATCTTTTAATATGTTGTTTGTATGATCACACATAGGAGTAATGTACATCTAGATAAGATTAAAAAGAAAAAAAAAAGGTTGTTAACCAGAGTTGACTTTCGGGTTGACTTTGGTTTTCCCCGTGTAATCTCCGTAGTTCGGGTCGGGCGTCTAGGCCGGGCTTCGGGGGTTACATCATCAATAGGTACATGTGATTCAAAAGCATTTTCATATATTATATTGGCATTTCACATCTCATTATTACTCGGATATGCGGACAACATTCACTAACCACTAAACGCTTTCGGTGGAATCTCACATCACCGTACTCACTTGTCTAGCAACGTAATTTCCGGTGGAATCTCACATCACCGCACTCACATGGCGGAATCTCTCATCGCCACAAAGCTTGGGTATTTCACCAAGTTCTACCCGAAGGAATGCCCATCATCGGTTCTCTCCCTTTTGATTAACCAAAGAGCACGTACAAATTTTTAGTTTATAGTGCACTCTCATCCTATTGATCGATCAGTTATATCCGGTAAGTATCTCATCTTCTATGCCAATATAGTATGTCAAAATATCATCTCACCGACTATTTTTCATACAACATTTCTCAAATCTTTCACATCTCATTTCAAACCATAACATTTGACATGCTTTAAAATAAAAGCCCAAATCTCAACTATGCAACATATTATTTCATGAAATCATTTCAAGCATCATCTCATGCTACAAACCATGCATAAAAACAGTAGGAAATTATCTATCTCAAACCATGAGCATGTAAAAGCATTTTAGGGGCAACCAACACATATAAGAGAGCAATCTAGCCAATACTTACTTTCAGACTTAGGAAGGTGTTTCAAACCTTTCCTAAATCCTCAAACCTTGATTCTTTGTCCCTCAAGGACTTCTAAAACCATACGCACTCACCGATTACGTTTCGCTTGCTCGCTGAAACGCTATCTAGGCTCCCGGATCAACACCAAAGGCGTCCGAAGATGGCTCCCCTGTTTATAACACATAAGATTATAGGATTAATGCATCATCATGCATTGAAATCATCAGCCACACACCTAAACTCGCTGCTCTACTCAAGAACCTCATTTCAGCTACCAAACACAACCAAAATCATCTCCAAACTCTACCAAAACAAAGCTCAGCCAAGATCTATCACTTCTAATCATTTCTAAACATCAATCAACATCAAAAACCACCACAAACTCGTCCTTATACGTCCAGCTATAACAGAACACCAAAACCACCCCAAAAACCATCATTCTAGCATGCAAAACTTAGGAATCTAAGCCTATTTGGGATTTGTTTGATAAAACCTCATTTATAACATCAATTAACATCCAAAATACATTAGAAAATAACCTCAAAATAGAGTCTAACCATCAACCACGAAAATCATCAAGATCTCTCCAAAAACCTTGAGTTTTAATACAATTTCTTGTTTCTAAAATTAAATCAACTTAAAAATCATTAACAAATGATTGATAACTTGGAAATTTCAATAAAGAACTGATCATTAGAGGAGAAGGACGAAGCTTACCTCTAATGGCTGATTTCTCCCTGAATTGGGCAAGTTTTCGTGAAAATCCAATGTAAAAACAAGAGGATTTGATGAGGTAAAGATTAGGAATCAAAAGGAGATTAAAATCTCATCAAAAGGAATGAAAATTAAAGGATAATTGCTGGAGGAAATGTGTTTGGCTGAAAAGAAATTGAGAGAAAATGAAATGGGAGAAATTGATGAAAGGTAGTTATGAAAAGTCAAAGATAGTTTTCCTTTTAATTAATCTTTATTTCTTTTAATTAAAACACTATTAAAATCACCCAAAATAAGGAGAAACCTGATTAAAAACATTTTGGTAAAATTAGCTCCTTAAAGATTCAAAGTTTCAATCATTTACAAAATAGTCACTATTTAACTTTTGCAAAAATGGCGATTTGGTCACTACACCGAAATGTAGTATTTCCAAACCTTATTTTGTAAAATTGATTTCACCATAATCATTCATATAATAAATGAGGATTTTTAGATATTTTTCCATATTTTTAAAGCATCTCGAACTAGGTGTTCCCTAAACTTCCCTTTAGGATTCGAACCATTCTCGACAGGTCCGATTCGAACTCTAAAACATCTAGGCCCAAATTTGGGGTGTTACAGTGATGCATTAGGTAAACATACCCTTATCTACTAAAGTCGTTAGTAAAAGTAATGAAGTATTAAAACCCTCCTCTATCTTGTGTATTCATTGGTCCACATCCATCATTATGTATTAGACTTAATAAATCACTTTCTCGCTCATTTTTATCGTCAAATGGTGATTTGGTCATTTTTTCCATTGGGCAAGGTTCACATATATCTAATTGCTCGAAAACAAAAGAATCCAAAAACTCATCTTTATGAAGTTTTGATATGCGTTTCTCACTTATATGACCCAAGCGACAATGCAGAGATAAGTTTGATTAGATTCATTTGTTTTTTGTTTTTTCGTATTTATGTTATATATGGAGTTCCCTAAATCTCCCTTTAAGATTCGAATCGTTCTCGACTGGTCTGATTCAAACTCTAAAACATCTAGGCACAAATTTGGGGCGTTACAACTCTCCCCCTCTTAAGAAATTTCGTCCTCGAAATTTACTTAGAGGAAAAAGGTAAGGAAATTGATTCTTCATGTCTTCATTTCTTTCTCACATGGCTTCCTCAACACCACAATGTCTCCACAACACCTTGACCAGCTTAATGGTCTTACCACATAGAACCTTACTATCCAAATCCAAAATCTCAACAGGTTCCTCATCATATGTCAAGTCTGGATTCAACTCAACTTCCTCCACAGGCATAACATGCGAAGGATCCGATCTATACCTCCGAAGCATGGATACATGAAACACATTATGTATCTTCTCTAACTCTTGAGGTAGCCTCAGCTTATAAGCAACAGGACCCACACGTTCTATCACCTCGTATGGTCCAATGTATCTCGGGCTCAACTTGCCCTTCCGGCCAAATCTCATCACCTTCTTCCAAGGTGAAACTTTCAAGAACACTCGGTCACCCACCGCAAATTCTATCTCCTTACGCTTCAAATCCGCCTAAGACTTTTGTCGATCCGATGCTACCTTCAACCGCTCACAAATGAGCTTCACGTTCTCGATGGTTCCTTTCAACAAAGTCGGCATCGAGACCAACTTTTGTCCCGTTTCGGCCCAACAAAGAGGAGTTTTGCACTTCCTCCCGTACAAAGCTTTATAAGGTGCCATTTGAATACTCGCCTAGTAACTATTATTATAAGCAAACTCCACCAAAGGCAAGTTCTTCTCCCAAGAGCCTTGAAACTCAATAACACAACACCTCAACATAACCTCAAGCACTTGAATAACGCGCTCCGAATGTCCATCCGTCTGTGGATGATAAGAAGTACTAAAATTCAGCCGCGTACCCAATGCTTGATGCAAACACTCCCAAAACCTTGCATTGAACCTCGGATCTCTATCCGACACAATAGATTTTGGTACACCATGCAAACGCACAATCTCAGCGATGTACAACTCTGCAAGCTTATCCAAGGTGTAAGTAGTATGCACAGGCAAGAAATGCGCACACTTCGTAAGGCGATCCATAATCACCCAAACATAATTCTTCTTTGACGGCGATAAAGGCAAACCATACACAAAGTCCATGGTGATCCTCTCCTACTTCCATTCAGGGATCCTTAGCGGCTGTAACAACCCTGAAGGAAACTGGTGCTCAGCCTTAACCCGTTGACAAACCATACACTTGCTCACATACTCAGCAACATCTTTCTTCAAACCCACCCAATAGTACTCATCCTTAAGATCATGATACATCTTTGTACTACCAAGGTGCATAGCAAATGGACTACTATGAGCTTCGGTCAGAATAGTGCGCCTCTCCTCAACATCATTCGGAACCACTATCTGACTTCCAAAACATAGAACACAATCATCATTAAAACAAAAATCCGATGGCCTATCCTCAGCTATATCCTGAACATGAGGCACCAAGGAATCATCCAACAATTGCTTATCCTTTATCAACTGGACTAGAGATGGTTTCACTTGCAATTCAGCAACAAGACCACCATCCCGCGATATACTCAAGCTAGCAAACATCGCTCTTAACTCCACCGCCACTTTCCTGCTCAAAGCATCATCAACAAAATTGGCCTTCCCCGGATGATACTTGCTCGTTAGATCATAATCCTTAAGCAACTCCACCCATCGTCGTTGCCTAAGATTCAACTCTTTCTAAGACATCAAATACTTCAAACTCTTGTGATCTGTGTACACAGTACACTTCTCACCATAAAGATAATGTCTCCAGATCTTTAGAGCAAAAACCACTACAGCCAACTCAATATCATGCATAGGATAATTGCGCTCATGTACTTTCAACTGTCGTGATGCATAAGCCACCACCTTACCCTCTTGCATTAACACACATCCCAAACCAACATAGGATGTGTCACTATACGCCACAAACTCTATCCCTGATTCAGGTTGAACCAAGATAGGAGCTTACGTCAAAGCTACTTTTAACTTATCCAAAGCTTGTTGTCTCGCTTCCGTCCACTCATACTTAACATCCTTTTGCAACAACTTCGTCAAAGGGGCAGCAATCTTAGAAAGTCCATCCACAAACCTCCTGTAGTATCCTGCCAACCCAAGGAAACTACGGACTTCATGGAAAAACTTAGGAGGTTTCCAATTCATCACCGCCTTAACCTTTTAGGGACTCAAATCCCTTCGGCCGAAACCACATGACCAAGGAAACCAACTTCCTTTAGCCAAAACTAACATTTGCTCAGCTTAGCATAAAGTTAATTTTCCAGCATTGCTTGTAAAACAATCCTCAAATGACCTTCATGCTCCTCCTCAGTACGAGAGTACACAAGGATATCGTCAATGAACACCACAACGAACTTGACCAAGAATTCATGGAACACCCTATTCATCATGTCCATGAAAGCGGCAGGAGCATTCATCAACCCAAACAGCATCACAAGGAACTCATAATGCCCATACCTCGTTCTAAAGGCTGTTTTCGGCACAAACACATCCTTCACCTTTAACTGATAGTACCCTGACCTCAGATCAATCTTTGAAAACACATCCGCTCCCTGAAACTGATCAAAAAGATCATCAATCCTCGGCAAAGGATACTTGTTCTTGACGGTCAACTTATTCAGCTGACGATAGTCGATGCACATTCTCATCGTGCCATCCTTCTTTTTCACAAACAAGACCGGTGCACACCAAGGTGACACACTAGGCCGAATGAAGCCACGGTCAAGTAACTCCTGAAGTTGTGCCTTCAATTCCTTCAACTCTTTAGGTGTCATGCGATAGGGAGCAATGGACACCGGAGTTGTGTTCTCATACAACTCAATTCCAAACTCAACCTCCCGACTAGGTAGTAAACCAGGTAATTCCTCCGGAACCACTCCTGGGAACTCACACACGGTCCTTATATCCTGAACGCGCACCTCCTTTGAACTAGGATTCATAACAAAGGCTAGATAAGCCTCACATCCTTGCCGCAACATACGGCTCGCTTCCAACGTAGACACCACATTGGCAAGAAATTTCACATTTTCTCCCACCACCACCACCTCATAATCATCTGCAAGTTTCAACAAAACTCGCTTGCTTTCGAAATCCACATCGACTCTATGCTCAACAAGCCAATCCATGCCAAGGATTACATCAAAACCATATAATGGCAATTCCATAAGATCAACAAGAAACACATGATCTTGCACCTTTAAGGGGCATCTCCTATACAACTTTCTTGTTACAACCGTCTCACCAAAGGAACTAGTGACACGCATACCAACATCCAGAGATTCAACAGGCAAACCAAGCATTTGAGCATGTTCACGCAATATGTATGAGTGTGTAGATCCATAATCAATCAAAGAAAGTAATGACAAGGATTGCAAAGTAAACGTACCTGTGATCACGTTCGTGTCATTCCTTCCCTCACGATGGGCATACACTCGAGCCTGTCCACCACCCTCAGATTGAACAGCCACCACATGTGCCACATTCCTTCCACCATCATCCCTACGCTAAAAATTACCACGGCCGCGCCCACGACCTCTTTGTGACTCAGCTGCTCTCACCGGAGTTTGTCCCTCTCTCAGTGGCTAAGGACAATCTTTCTTCATATGCCCTCGGTTACCACAGTTCCAGCACGTCCCAAGGTTACCCCAACACTCACCAGTGTATCTCCTACCACACCGGTTACACTCAGGAGTCCTCAAGAAGGCATTAGGTCCTTGCTGACCTCTACCAGGGTTACCACCCCCGCGCCTAGCATCAAAATGAGGCTTCCTATCCTTATGCCTCTTGTTACGATCTCTACCATAATCGTGTTCTGCAGCTCGCTTCCTCGAGCTAGAACCTTCTGCTCGCCTTGCCAAGCCAAGATTCAATTCAATGTCCTTGGCTGTAGTGACCAAGACATAGAAATCAGTGTAATCGACTGCAAGCATATAGGTCTTCAGTCCGCTACGAGCCCATAACAGAACCGTTCGCACCTTTCCCGCTCACTAGGGATCAACTCAGACGCATATTGACTAAGGCAAACAAACTGAATCTCATATTAAGCTACAGACATGCTCCCTTGCACAAGAGACATAAACTCCCTCTTCTTCTCATCGAGGTAGCGAACTCCCAGATATTTCCGATTGAATGCATTCAAGAAAAATGTCCAAGTCACCTCATCATCCTCCATTCCAGAGATAGTGGTCGTTCACCATGTGTATGCATCACCATGCAGTAGCGACACAATACATCCCAGCTTCTGGACATTGTTGTAGTTCAACTGACCAAGAATCCTCTTGGTGCTCTCCAACCAAGACTCAGATCCTTTCGGTGACAAACCTCTAAACTCAGTCCCTCCTAGACTGCGGAGACGCTCCAGTGGCAATTTCACATTAGCACCATCCTGAGGTGCAGCTCCATGAGCTCCAGCTACTGCTTCCTGGAAAGCTCCAGCAATAGCCTGTATCAGCACGGTGATATCAGGAGCAGCTTGCCCCTGAGCACCCTCGGGTCCAGCAACCCCAACACCAACTCCAGCAGCACCAGCCCCAGCTCCACCACCACCAGGTGGTCCACCAGGGGGAGGAGGAGGTAAATCCTCAGCATTCTCTACGTTCTCATTCTCAGCCATGGAACGAGTATTGATTCTCAGCTCTCTACGTGGCCCCATAATAAAAACAATGCACTGACAAAAATGCAACAAACACAATTAGGCATAATAAGGTAAGTAATCCAAGTACTCAAGCTCATTTTTGAAACCATTTCTTCTCATTAGTAATGATATGGCAATGGGATCCCCAACCACACTCCAAACATAGCATAGCATCACATATTCATCTCAATTGAATCATACATCACTATTCATACATCATACTTTCACCGAAAAGTCACAATCATACATAACCAGATACAACAACCATATACCAAGCCCCAATTACTCGATAACCTGGCTATGATACTAACAAATGTAACCCCCTTAGCCCAGCCTAGACGCTTGACCCGAACTACGAAGATTACACGGGGAAAACCAAAGTCAACCTGAAAGTTAACCTTGATAAACGACCCTTTTTTTCTTTTTAATCTTTCCTAGATGCACATTAAGCCTATGTGAACACTCAAGAATCATGGGAGAGAAGGCACAGCGATCGAAAAACATTTAGGGACTCAATTGCATAAATTACGCATTTAGGGACTAAAATGTAATTTTTAGAAATTATAAAGACTTTGCAGATTTTAGGTTTACCAATAGGTAATTAGTCATATTACATGTTCCTCTGTCAAATTTCAACTTAAAAAGGCATTCCAAGCTCAAGCAATTGCATCCACAACAGTTAGGACTAAAATGTAAAGCATGAAAACATCAACAATTCAAATCAACGTCCAACGGTCAACTGTATCGGAACACCCACCCTTCGTACTGAAACGCCCGTATCGAAAAGGTGATGACCATTTTGGTACTCGGGTGTGTTCCGAGACCAGTATCGAAACAGGTCTCACTAGTTGCTAAACTGTTCCGAAACACCTTCCGTCGTTCCGAAACACTATGGCCATTACAGGCCCCCGTTTCGAAACAGTGGAGGGTGTTTCAATACAATTTGCCCAGTGACAACAGAAATTGCTAGTTTTTCACCTTTTAACCCAATCAAACATGCCTAAAAGATCCTCAAATCATACCAACAATTCATTATGATACTAAGGAACATATTTAAGACCCCTAAACTAGAACATGGCATCAAACACAAAAACACACAATCTAAAGGCATGCTCCCTAGTCACAAAACCAATATAAGCAACCAAACCTCAAACCAAACATTTGGGACCATTTACAACCCATAAATGCCATCACAAACATGCCACAAACTTAGGGAGTTCAAAACACATCTCCCAAATACAACCTTGGTTTCCCATTGCCATATATCAAAACTAAAGTGTATAAAAACATCACCATACATGAGCTTCGCACTTCCTTGGATGTTCTTAACCTTCTTGCTGCCCGAAAATACCTCAATTATCTGCATTATTGGTAAAAGAGAGTGTAAGCACAATTGCTTAGTGAGGCATGCTCTAAAGAAAACCAACACAACAATGCATTTCCTGAAAACACTTTCTCAAAGCTTTTTCTACAACATGCTCATTCTATCTCATGCTTGAAAACCATTTCAAAGAAACTTCTCATTGAAAACACATGTACCTTAAGTCTATCTCATGCATTTAAACCAATGCAAATCTCATGGCAAGGTCATACACATGCTTGTAAAACCAAAGCACTTCATATACAAATCTCATATGCATTTTTCATAGCATAAATCATCTCATCAATAGGTACATGTGATTCAAAAGCATTTTCATATATTATATTGGCATTTCACAGCTCATTATTACTCGGATATGCGGACAACATTCTCTAACCACTAGACGCTTCCAGTGGAATCTCACATCTCCGTACTCACTTGTCTAGCAACATAATTTACGGTGGAATCTCACATCACCGTACTAACATGGCGGAATCTCTCATCGCCACAAAGCTTGGGTATTTCACCAAATCCTACCCGATGGAATGCCCATCATCGGTTCTCTCCCTTGGGATTAACCAAAGAGCACATACGAATTTTTAGTTTATAGTGCACTCTCATCCTATTGATCGATCAATTATATCCGGTAAGTATCTCATCTTCTACGCCAATATAGTATGTCAAAATATCATCTCACCTATTGTTTTTCATGTAGCATTTCTCAAATCTTTCATATCTCATTTCAAACCATAACATTTGCCATGCTTTAAAACAAAAGCCCAAATCTCAACTATGCAACATGTTTTTCATGAAATCATTTCAAGCATCATCTCATGCTACAAATCATGCATAAAAACAGTAGGAATTTATCTATCGCAAACCATGAGCATGTAAAAGCATTTTAAGGGCAACCACCACATATAAGAGAGCAATCTAGCCAAAACTTACTTCCAGACTTAGGAAGGTGTTTCAAACCTTTCCTAAATCCTCAAACCTTGATTCTTTGTCCCTCAAAAACTTCTAAAACCATACGCACTCACCGATTACGTTTTGGTTGCTCGCCAAAACGCTATCTAGGCTCCCGGATCAACACCAAAGGCATCCGAATATGTCTCCCATGTTTATAACAGCAGAGGATTAATGCATCATCATGCAATGAAATCATCAGACACACACCTAAACTCGCTGCTCTACTCAAGAACCTCTTTTCGGCTACCAAACACAACCGAAATCATCTCCAAACTCTTCCAAAACAAAGCCTAGCCAAGATCTACCACTTCTAATCATTTCTAAACATCAATCAACATCAAAAACCACCACAAACTTGTCCTTATACCTCCAGCTATAACAGAACACCAAAACCACCCCCAAAAACCATCATTCGAGCATACAAAACTTAGGAATCCAAGCCTATTCGGGGATTGTTTGATAAAACCTCATTTATAACATCAATTAACATCCAAAATACATTAGAAAACAACCTCAAAACGGACCCTAACCATCAACCACGAAAATCATCAAGATCTCTCCAAAAACCTTGAGTTTTAATACAATTTCTTGTTTCTAACATTAAAGCAACTTAAAAATCATTAACAAAGGATTGATAACTAGGGAATTTCAGTAAAGAACTGATCATTAGAGGAGAAGGACGAAGCTTACCTCTAATTGCTGATTTCTCCTTGAATTGGGCAAGTTTTCTTGAAAATCCAATGTAGAAACAAGAGGATTTGATGAGGTAAAGATTAGGAATCAAAAGGAGATTGAAATCTCATCAAAAGGAATAAAAATCAAATGATAATTGCTGGAGGAAATGTGTTTGGCTGAAAAGAAATTGAGAGAAAATGAAATGAGAGAAAATTAATGAAAGGTAGTTATGAAAAGTCAAAGATAGTTTTCCTTTTAATTAATCTTTATTTCTTTTAATTAAAACACTATTAAAATCACCCAAAATAAGGAGAAATCTGATTTAAAACATTTTGGTAAAATTAGCTCCTTAAAGATTCAAAGTTTCAATCATTTACAAAACAGTCACTATTTAATTTTTGCAAAAACTGCGATTTGGTCACTACACCGAAATGTAGTATTTCCAAACCTTATTTTGTAAAATTGATTTTACCATAATCATTCATATAATAAATGAGGATTTTTAGATATTTTTCCATATTTTTAAAGCATCCTGAACTAGGTGTTTCCTAAACTTCCCTTTAGGATTCGAACCGTTCTCGACCGGTCCCATTCGAACTCTAAAACATCTAGGCCCAAATTTGGGGTGTTACAATGATGCATTAGGAAAACATACCCATATATACTGAAGTTGTTAGTAAAAGTAATGAAGTATTGAAACCCTCCTCTATCTTGTGTATTCATCGGTCCACATCCATCACTATGTATTAGACTTAATAAATCACTTGCTCCTCATTTTTTCCGTCAAATGGTGATTTGGTCATTTTTCTATTGGGCAAGGTTCACATATATCTAATTGTTCGAAAACAAAAGCATCCAAAAACTCATCTTTATGAAGTTTTGATATGTGTTTCTCACTTATATGACCCAAGCGATAATGCTAGAGATAAGTTTGATTAGATTCATTTGTTTTTGATTTTTTTCGTATTTATGTTATATATGGAGTTGACTTGATCTAAGATACATAGGCCATTGATTAATTGAGTTGTGCCATAAAAAACATTATTTAGGGAAAAATTATTCTTAATGATAATCTCAAAATCAATCTTGTCCAAACAAGAAATTGAAATAATGTTTTTAGTCAAACTAGGTAAAAAATAACAATCCTCTAAATCTAAAACAAGTCCATTAGATAATGACAAAGCATATGTTTCTATTGCTAATGCAGGAACTCTTGCTCTATTTCCCACTCCTAGGTCCACATCTTCTTTTGTCAATTTTCTACTCCTTTTTAGTCCTTGTACAGAAGTACAAATGTGTGAACCACAACCTATATCTAATAGCCAAGAAGTAGATGTTGATATATTAATATCAATAACATAAATACCTGATTCGGACTGTCCATTTTCTCTTGCCTTCTTGATGTCCTCAAGATAGACAGTGCAATTTCTCTTCCAATGTCCAGCATTGTTGCAATGGAAACACTTTCCTTCATTTGCAACTCCTCATTTGGGTTTCAATGTAGTTTTTCCTTTGTTGGGCTTTGGCTTTGCCTTGGTGTTGGGCTTTCCTTTTCCGTTATTCTTTCGGACCATCAGAATAGGTTTGCAACCAACCTTTTTCATGTTGTTTTCTGTTATTCTTAACTGACCCAGCAAATGGGGCAACGATTTGTTAATTTCATTCATATTGAAACTAAGAACAAATTGATTAAAACTATCCGACAACGATTGCAGGATAACATCAGTAGCCAATTCAGCACTTAGAGGGAAGCCCAATTTTTCAAGGGTCTGAATATACCCTATCATTTTGAGAACATGAGTTCCCACTAGAGTTCCATCCAACATTTTGCATTGAATCAAAGCCTTAGAGGTCTCATAACTCTCTTGACGATCTTGTCTCTCATATAATTCTTTAAGATTTTTATCCATCTCATAGGGAACCATGTCCTCATGTTGCTTCTAAAGCTCAGGGGTCATGGTCGCAAGCATCAAGCATCCAACATCTACCATGTTATTTGAGTATTTCTCAAAGGCTTCCCTTTCATCTTTGGAGGCATCATCCGCTGGCTTTTTAGGGACAAGTTCTTCGATGATTTGCAGTTTTCGTTCTTGCTTATGGACAATCTTTAAGTTACGAAACCAATCAAGGAAGTTCAAACCATTCAATTTGTCCTTCTCAAGGACGGATCGCAATGATAATGTGTTTGAGTTTGCCATAAAATCTACAATGATAAAATATGATTTATAAGTACCTTTTATCATATTTATAAAGAAATTACATTCCCACTATTAAAAACCCTAAAATTTGAAAACATTACTAAAGTATTTCTAGTGGGTAAGGATCCATATTTCATTTTATTCTAAGTCAGCTTTGGCTTTACTCCTAGAATTCAATTATTTAGGTAAGCAACACTTGCTAATTACATCTCATGTAATTCCTATATTTGGTGAACAACTATTTGTCCAAAACAAAATTTCATATGGTCTAATAGAAAGCACAATAATGAACAATACACCATGTAGGTAACTTATGAGAAGAAAGTGGTGTACTGGGCACGCTTAAATAACAAGTCTTTCAAAGAACCAATCCTAGACATGCACTTTCGTATTGTATTTCAATTATTAAAGTCCTTGAACAATCATTAGTCTTTAGGTTTCTAATCTTATTAGAACAATCTAGTTTAACCAATATTACTGCCATTAAATATCACTTTCTTATTCTTCGCGTTTAACCAAGATAGATCTAAGTATTTTGCTTTGGCAAAACCTACATAGTACCGATCGAGGTTTTAACGAGGGTTAATATTGGATGAATAATTTTATTAAATATGGAGGGTTTTTTTATATTAATCTCATCATTCTATTATGACTTAAGCAGTTATCATCATGCTAAAAATAGATTATATCACATACATGTAAAGTAGTAAATATAAATACAATGGTTATAGCCCTTAAAGTTAAGGTCCCAAGCCAATGGGAGAACCAAAGTTACTAAAGATAGAACTTTCTTCTCAAGCATCTAATCCACCTTTGATCGGCTCGTCATTCAGCTCCTTTGGTCCACGCTTTCTCTGCAAATATTAATTTTTTTTAGAAACTCATTTTTCATACAAGAGAGTAAGTTGAGAAGAGAATTACAATAGAAGAAAGAAAGACACGAGATGCAGGCCGTATTTATTTAAAACCAAAATAAAAGGGCTATTGGGTTATAACCATGCATTTCAAACATCGTGCATATCGAACATAACATCGAGTGGTTTATTATTGAGGTCTTGACAGATTGTACCTACACAAGGGTCAAGGGGTGAAGCACCTTACGGGGGTCCTGTGGCCCCGCAACTGCTGGCAGGGAAAATTTTAAAGATCATCATCTTAATTGATGTGTAAAAACCTCACGATTTTATAGCTTTTATCAACATTATCGCCTTTTTCAGGATTTCAAAATCCACGGGGTTTTTACTTGAACAACTCTTTGTTACTTTCTCTGCACGTTATCTATAGACTAACCATTAGTATGAATATAATTGTTACACATATATATGTTAACGCTTAACATCTGAAAACCCTAACATATATGTGACTAACTCTTTAATCAGTTGGAACAATCAATTCAATTTATTCAAATTAGGCGTTAAATGATCTAGTGTATGAAAATATCATATATTTGTCAAAAATCGAATAAATCCTAATCTAATAACATGCATCTCATACAAAAGCATCATCCAAGTATTTAAGTCTGAATTCGTATCGTACAAGTGGTTCTGATACCACTATTGAAGAATGTCGGTACATCCTATTGCGTAACGAAAAATTATCCGGGGAATTCCGCCAGTGATCCATGTACAATGGACGAATTCGAGGTGAGTAGGGATGAAATATTACCCTAATAAATATGGTATCTTGATATCCTTAGGGAGTTAGGATAAACTAAATCAAATTTGAGTCGTCACAGTAGCGCTCTGACCTCTACGCAGTCCACTCGAACAAAACGAACAATATTTTCTCTTCTCTAACTGTTAGAGAGGTTTTCCGAAAAAAACATATTTTGTCTGCTAGACCTTATGCCTTTATATAGCATTCAAAAACTTAATTCTAATTAAATTCAGATTCATTAAATATACAATATATTTAACCGAATACAATTAAATATGTAGAATCTAATTCTACTTTAATTGGGTTTCTTTAGGGATATATATATATATATATTAATAGTGTTTGATAATTACAATAATTATCTAATTATTAATATATATAAAAACGAAATTATCTATAATTATAACAATTTCGTCTTTAATAAATATTACGTGTACAACAAGTTTGTACACATGCTATCTAATCGATATTTGTTCGTTTCAATCATAGGGTGTGACCCTTGTAGGTTCATGTAACGTTAGTAGTAATATCTAGAACAATTCTAATATTACAAACAATGAGTGGCATCTAGCAATACATTATTGCTACCTAAGTTACATGAAGTCGTGGTTCGACTTTACCTTTTTCCGTGATTAACTTCTTTTATGTATTACATCATTTTGTCCTTATATCTAGATCGAACACAAGTCATGGATTAGTCACACTTGTATAGTTCATCTAATATTTCTTGATGTCTTGAGTTGACTATGATAAACAAATAACTATGATATCTCATATCAATTTATTCGAGCATGGCGATGCATTTTCTAGTCTCACTCAATCAAGTGGCCTACGATATTACTCCTATTATGTAGGAGGGACAAATCCTATCTTGATCAACCATATTTCACTATATAGAGTGTGACATATCCAATATTAGTCTTTACAGTGTAGTATGTTACAACACACGTTTGACTGCATCAAAATATGTCACTCTCGATATTGAAATAATGATGATCTCAAGTCTGAAGATCATACACTTAGTTATCACCATGAGCAATGTTGTGACTGTCATATAATAATCTAAGAAACATGCTCATAGCGGGTCAGTCTAGTATGCGGTTCTCTAACACATACTTATGTATTGATTTTGACATCTCTATGTCAATAACAACACTTTGTTATCAATCAACTACATATTAATCTTAATATATTATTGTTGTCCACGCCCACAATAATTCTCGACTAAGGACATTCAAGAATAACTATATTATTCTTAGAACTTTATTATAATTCAGTTTATTTATAGATGCACAGAATAAGACTGAAATAATAATAATGCCTTTATTAATAAACAAGATAAAATAAGTATGTCTTTTACAATAATCTCATGATTAGTTTTTGGGCATACTCCAACAGTTGGGCATTGAAGGTACAAGCTTTCGAGAAGAACTAAAGTAGGAAAGTTTCGAGCCTATTATATTAATTGAAGGTAATGATGTTCAGTTAATTTCTTACCTTTGTTTCAAAAATCATTACTTATATCAACAAATGAAAATTTCAATTTTCTTCTTACTCTACAATTTTGTTGTTCACATGTTACATTAGATCAAACATAAAAAATCTATAACCCCTTTAGCCCGGCCTAGACGGTTGACCCAAACTACGAAGATTACACGGGGAAAACCAAAGTCAACCTTGATTCACGACCCTTTTTTCATTTTAATTTTGTCTAGATACTTGTTAACCCTAAGTGAGAACTCACGAAACACGATTGAGGAAGGCACAACGATCGGATAACATATAGGGACTCAATTGCACTTCACACAAGATTGAGGACCAAATTGCAATTTCTGTAAATTTAGAGGGGCTTCATTGGTTGTAAGGTTACCATTATGAAATTAGTCATGTTACATGCTTCTCTGCCAAATTTCAACTTAAAGAGACATTTCAAGCTCAAGCAATTGCAATCTCAACATTTAGGACTAAAATCTAAAGCATGCAAACATCAAACAATTCAAATCTGGGTCCAACGGTAACCCGTTTCGAAATGCCTACTCACCGTACTGAAATGTTGTATCAGAACGGTGTTGACCGTTTAGGTACGCGGGTATGTTCCGAGACCGGTTCCGAAACATGTAGCTCTAGTAGCCAAAATGTATCGAAACGGCTCCCTTCGTTTCGAAACGCCAAGGCCATTTCAGGCCCCCGTTCCGAAACACCATGGAGTGTTTCGATACACCCTACCCAGAAACTGCAGCAATTGCTGGTTTTTCACTCAAATTCCTACTCAAACATGCCCCAAAGACTCTCTAATCATACCAACAAGTCATCATACATATAGGGAACATATTTGGGACATTCAAGCACAACTATAGCATCAAACACAAAACTTCATTATTCTAAAGGCATGCTTCCTAATCTCAAAACCCAAATAGGCAATCCAACCTCAAAACAAGCAATTAAGGCCATTTACAATCCAAACAAGCTAACACAAACACGCCACAACCTTAGGGAGTTTAACACATCTCCCAAATACAATTCTTGGTTTCCCATTGCCAATCTATCAAAACTAAAGTGTACGAAAATTTCACCATACATGAGCTTGGACTTCCTTGGATGAGCTTAGCTTCCTTGATGCCCGAAAACACCTCAATTATCTACATTATTGGTAAAAGAGAGAGCGTAAGCACAAATGCTTAGTGAGGCATACTCTAAAGAAAATCAACCCAATAATGCACATCTTGAAAACACTTTCATCAAAAGCTTTTAAAACACATGCTCAATTCTATCCCATGCTTGGAAACCTTTCAAAGAAATTTCTCATTGAAACCACATGTACCTTCATTCTATCTCATGCATCTAAACCAATACAAAACTCATGGCAAAGCAAAATTCATGCTTGTACTCTAAAGCATTTCATAAACAAACCACATATCCATTTCTCATAGCATAAACCATTACATCAAAGGTACATGTGAATAAAAACCATAACATATTTTATATTGGCATTTCACATCTATTTATTACTCGGATATGCGGACATCTCACTAGACACTTTCGGTGGCATCTCTCATCACCGTACTCACTCATCTAGCAACATAGTTCCCGGTGGAATCTCACATCACCGTACTCACATGGCGGAATCTCTCATCGCCACAAAGCTTGGGTATTTCACCAAGTCCTACCCGATGGAATGCCCATCATCGGTTCTCTCCCTTTGGCTTAACCAAAGAGCACGTACGAATTTTTAGTTTATAGTGCACTCTCATCCTATTGATCGATCAATTATATCCGGTAAGTATCTCAACATCTATGCTAATATATTACGTCAAATCACAACTCACCTACTGTTTTTCATGCATTAAAACTCAACATTCTCAACTCATTTCAAAATCATAACATTTGTTATGCTTCAACATAAAAGCTCAAATATCCATTATGCAACATGTTACTTTATGAAATCATTTCAAGCATCATCTCATGCCATAATTCATGCATAAAAACAGTAGGAATTTATCAATCTAAAACCATGAGCATGTAAAAGCATTTAAGGGGCAATCACCACATTCTAGAGAGCAACCTAGCCAATACTTACTTCCGGACTTAGGAAGGTGTTTCAAACCTTTCCTAAATCTCCAAACCATGTTTCTTTGTCCCTCAAGGACTTCTATAACCATATGCACTCATCGATTACGTTTCGTTTGCTTGCTGAAACGCTATCTAAGCTTCCGGATCAACTCCAAAGGTGTTCGAAGATGTCTCTCCTGTTTTAAACACATAAGAGCAGAGGATTAATGCATCATCATGCATTGAAATCATCAGCCACACACCTAAACTGGCTGCTCTACACAAAAAAACACATTTCGGCTACCAAACACTACCGAAATCACCTCCAAACTCTTCCAAAACCAAACCCAACCAAGATCCATCACTTCTAAACATTTCTAAACATCAATTAACATCAAAAACTAACACAACCACGTCCTTATACCTCCAGCTATAGCAGAACACCAAAATCACCCCAAAACCACCATTTTAACAAGCAAAACTTAGGAAAAACAACATATTCGGGATTGGATTGATAAAACCTCATTTATAACATCATTTAACATCCAAAATACATTATAAAATCATCTCAAAACAGAGCTCAATCAATCACCACAAAAATCTTCAAGATCTCTTCCAAAATCTTGAGTTTTAAGCCAATTTCATGTTTCTAACATTAAAACCACTTAAAAATCATTAATAAAGGATCGATAACTTAGGAATTTCAGTAAAGAACTGATCATTAGAGGAGAAGGACGAAGCTTACCTCTAATGGATGATTTCTCCTTAATTTGGGCAAGTTTTCTTGAAAATTCAATGTAGAAATCAAGTGGATTTGTTGAAGGATTGATTAGGAATCAAAGAGTGGTTGAAATCTCATCAAATGAAGTGGAAATCAAAGTAAATTTTCTGGAGAAAAAGTGTTTGGTTGATAGGATTTTGAGAGAAAATGAAATGAGGAAAATTAGTAAAAAGTGGTTATGAAAAGTCAAAGGTAGTTTTTTCTATTTTAATCACCTTTAATTTCTTTAATTAAAACATTAATTAAATCACCCAAATTAAGGATAAATCTGATGAAAACATTTTTGGTAAAATTAGCTCCTTAAAGATTCAAAGTTTCAATCTTTTACAAAACAGTCACTACTAAACTTTGCAAAAACTGCGATTTGGTCACTACAACGAAATGTAGTATTTCCAAACCTTATTTTGTAAAATTGATTTCACCATTCTCTTTTATATATTAAATGAGGATTTATAGATATTTTTATATATTTTTAAAGCATCCCGAACTAGGTGTTCCCTAAAACCCCTTTTTAATTCGAACCGATTCCCAGACCGATCCGGTTCAGACTCTAAACTTCTAGGCCCAAATTTAGGGTGTTGCAAAATCACCTTTGTACTAATGTTTATCTAAAAAATTCAAGGTGCTTGTTGCAGCTAACCTCCCATACTGAGTGCAACGGTTTATGAGATATACAATTAGACTAGGGATGTCAAATTTTTCTGATAAAACAACATTAACTACTTTCAAGGTCGTCTCTTAAAACTACTCTTGTAATGAAAATGAATAAAAAGTATAATAAAAAACACTTAAATTATTTTGAAAACCACAAGGCTAAAATCAAGCAAACACAATATGCCACCGAAATAAAAATAAACTAATAAAGTATAATAAAAAACACTTAAAATTAATTTAGGAAGAATAATTTACTGTTAATCATACTTGACTGACCTTCACTTGACTCGAATCAAACCTTTTTGTTCAAATAATAGTTGATAATCTAATCCTAAACCCGCTTTGCAGATAAATATGGAGCAAAACTTGACTCCATTTTAAAAATGGAATTATTCAACTCGATACGACACAAAAAAAAAACTCGATTCCTCTTGGTTTGATTTGTAATTTCATAAGTTCGACTCGACTTGAAAAAATTCAGATAAAATTTGAGTTATAAAATGAAAATTCAAATAACTCAAAACTTTTAGTGATCAGTGGATTTATTTTCAAATTCAAGTTGAGTCCCTCAATTCTGCTTCTATATATCACATATGAAAAATATGAAGAAATATATATGTGTGATGTATATGATTATAGAAAGTCGTTTAAACTTGAACTAATTAGTATCATAACATTATAAACGTTTACAATTAAATTTGAAAAGAAATTCGAACAACTCGACTCGACTGACTCAAATTTCATAAACTCGACTTGAATCGAAAAAATTCCAAATAAAGTTTGAGATATAAAACAAGACTTGTCAACTCGATTAACATGACTTGATTTGACTCGACTCAAAAAAATTTCAAATAAAGTTTGAGTTATAAAATAGGCATAATGCCAAAAAATGCCTCCCAACGTTTAATTGAATAGTCATTTTGGCCCCTTATTATTTTTTGAAGCAATTTAACCATTAACCTTTCATTTTGGATCAAAATGGCACATCCGCGGATGAAAACTGTTACTCAACTAACAATAAATGACTTGAAATAATGTGACAAACCTACATGACAATGCACGCCGAGATAGCATTGTCATGTAGGCAAATGTGCTGACTTTACTGTATAATACATCAATAAAAAAAATAATCTTATAAAATTATATAAAGTATAAAATATATTTTTCTTCTAATGTTTTATTTTGTCAAGTTGTTTATCATCAATTGACTAACAGTTGGGGGCTACATTGCTTAAAAAAAGAGGAATAGAGGCCAAAGTGACTATTTAGTTAAACATTAGGGCCATTTTTGGCATTATGCTTATAAAATAAGACTCACAAACTCAACTAACTCGAAATATTTTGACTCGACTCGAAAAAATTTCAAATAAAATTTGAGCTATAAAATAGGACTCGTAAACCCAACTAATTAAAAATATTTTGACTTGACTCGATAAAATATCCATCCGAACTCAAATAGTTTTAACCCATTTTTTATTTTGGTTCGAATTGTTTAAGCAATTCTTATCGTCCAGTCCAATCTTATTATCCAAACTATTGCATTAATTAATTCTCAATTTAACTGATTGAATTTTTTCAACAACATTGTATATTTTTAATATTCAACAACATTAGATTTTAGATGCAATTATGACGTTTAATTCTGTTCAAAATTTTCAGACTTTTTTTTATATTAGGATGCGATAATTGTTACATTAAATTTAATTTGATTGAAATGTTAGATAAATTTAATGTATTTAAATTAATTTTAAAGTTATTAAAGGTAGTATTTGTTTTTATATTTTTTAAATAAATTATTTAAGCTATTTATATACTACAATTATCAAAATATGTTAACAAAATACAATTTCCAAATTCCTCATCCGAAATTTAATAATTTAATAAATCAGTCACAAAAACGAAAAACCTAAAAGGAAGAGCCCCAAGTGAATGAATGACAAAGTTTGAGTTGCTGGGTCTGGGTGGGCGGTGCTGCTCTATCGGCTTTTGTAGGAGAAGTTTCCAAAGCATCTCATCGTCCGCCGCCGCCAAGGCAAGTGCCATAACTTTTTTCAGTTGTATTGATTTGCTACTCACCCAACAATTAAAGACTGGTTATTTACTACCAATTTGTTGCAGCAGATGTCGACGGAGTTCTATACGTTCGGCCCGTACAAGATAGACCCCAAGGAAGTCTTCTACACCACCCCCCTTTCCTATGCCATGGTCAACCTCCGTCCAGTTGTTCCAGGTCATATCCTTTCTCACTAGGGAATTGAAATCCAGTGGTTTTTCTCTTTTTGGCTACCAGTAGGATAAATGATGCTAATTTGTGGATATTAAACATAATTTACCTCCGAGGTTGAGCACCTAATGATGGGGTTGCCTTATCCAATCGTTGGATGGTTAGAATCAATGTCTGTCACAGATTAAGCATCCGTAGATGTATTTATGGATATTTGTATATATATGTACAATTCATACCCAATTTTAGGGAGATTCGGAAGAATGGGTTGACAATGTTATTCTAACTACATATCCAAAACATTTCATGCTTCTATCAAAGAGAAAAAAGAAAAACATTGCATGCTAAAATGGTACTGAAATATATGCTCCATTTGTTACATCTGAGCGGCAATGGTTTTTGATCAAATATGTTAGGAAGCCATGAATCTTCATTGTTGAAAAATTCATGCTTGAATTTGGTTTCCTTAACATTGTGCACATGTGCTCGTCTGCCCAAGGCGTGAAGTTAAACGGTTTGCCGATCTCACGGTTGAAGAGACACAAGATTTGTGGCTAACAGCACAGAGGATCGGTGGAGGGCTTGAGCGTTTCCATAAGGCATCATCGCTCACTTTTACCATCCAAGTAAGGGGATAAGACTTGATTTATTAATTCTGATTAAGTACATATAGGGTTTCTGTGCTGGTGTTGTCATTGTAGATGACATTGTTTTGCGTACATATCATATGTTGGCCATTTTTAAAATTTTCCTAGTCGGATGTAGCAGAGGTGATGCAGATGATGACCTCTTTGTTCATGGTTTTATTAATATGCTGTTCATTTTTGCTCACCTTTTGTTTTTCCTTCGTGTTTTTGTTTCCGAAGCTTGCATATAGTCCCTTTCGTTGAGATGCCTTTACTAGAATAGTTATATATTGTTGTTTGGTGTAAATTTCTGAAATTGTAAAACTTACTTCTTATTCATGATTCTCTTGGCTAAGTTAGACCCCTTCAATTTGGGATGACCTCATTTTGACTCCTATGGCCAGAATTGCCCATTTCGAGCTCTATTTTTTTGGTTTCTAATGCAACAACCAACAATTAGTGTGTGTAATTGGCCATATGTGAATGAAAACTATGCTTTCTTATAGAAAATCGAATAGGAGAATTATACGGTGTGATACTCACAGAAGTTCTTGCTGTTCTCACCATGTGTTAATGCGTATGCTGCTCGGTAATCATCCTTTGTCTTTTCTTTTAATGGATCACTTAAACTTAAAGACTAGCAATGTGTTGGTTTGTACTTTAGGATGGGCCAAAGGCAGGACAGACAGTTGCTCATGTTCACGTTCATATCCTTCCAAGGAAAGATGGTGACTTTGAGAGGAATGATGAGATCTACGACGCAGTACGATAGATACTCTTATTAGCTTAGCATTTATTAGCTCTGACATGGATAACTCGTGTTTTAACTGTCTGCTGTTACTGGTGTAGATAGATGCAAAGGAGAACGAACTTAAGGGAAAGCTCGACTTAGATAAAGAAAGGAAGGACAGAAGCATGGAAGAGATGTGTAAAGAAGCAGAGGAATACAGGTCACTTTTCATCTAACCCTGACCGCCTTGTTGCATATGTCCAAACTGCGTTGGATTCCCTTGTCTTGATTGAATTTCTTTGCAACTTTCTTTTGAGTGTCTGGATGAAGAAGAATATTATTGTATATGGTTGTTGTTGATGTAGTTAATTCAGGATGTACTTAATGTGGCCATCATTTATGTGCTGAAATAACAAACCCTTGTGTGAAACAGTGAAAGTGGAGGGGAACTGTAGTGCTTCAATGAATTATAATTGAATCGTTTGCATGAACTACAAATGGGGGAGTCCAACGTATACCATGGTGATTGTACGGCTACGGTGCGGCACAACTGAAATGTTACAAAACACGGAACTTAAAATATTTCCCATTTTAACTCTCCTTTTTTGATAACATTTCAGGTTGTTGATCTTACGACAAGTATCGATACTTAGAAACAAGATTCGATACTTAATATCAATCTAAAATGTTATCAGAAGTGACAAGTATTGATATTTCGGAACCAAGTTTCGATACTTGTCACCAACCTAAATTGTTTCTGAAAAGTGTTGTGGGTAACATTTTACGTTCCGTGTTTTATAAACTTCGGTTGGTGCCACACCTTAACCGTATTGTAACCCTGCTGCACTCTAGAATCACCCACTACAAACAGAATGCGATAAATGTATCTTTTATAATTGATTATATTATAAAATTGATATTATGGAAACAATATTTTAATATATTAGTAAATTTATATAATAATAAAAGTAATATTAATTAGAAATTTTAATTAGATAAAGCCATAGTTGTATTGAAGTTGACTTTGCATTTGTAGTAAATTAATTATTTTATTCTAATAATCATTTATTAATACTACAACTATATATCCATTGAAATTAAGATTTTTAATATATAAACAGATGCATTAGCATCAAACAAATAAAAGTAAATAGTAATGAAGGTTTATGGGGTATATATGAAGGTTTATTACAAGCTTAGGATTACGGTTGTCGAAACGGATAGTAACGAAGCGGTTCGTTTACTTCAACGAAATGCAAGGAGCATCGCTCCTTTCACGATTATCCCACACATTTGGCAACTCCTTGATCGTGATTGGGAAGTTGTCATTCGTCATGCTCGCCGGGAGTGTAACCATGTTGCAGATTTATTGGCAAAGGCAGCTCGTCATTCACCTCTGTTGCTACAAACCTTTTTTGATCCACCCGATTTGGTCATGAACAACTATAATAACGATTGTAATGCTCATTTGAGCTAAGTTAATCCAACATGTTTGCTCTCTTTTCATCAATAAAATAAAAGTAAATACTACTTAAAGAAAATCCCTAAAAAGTCAACTTTTAGTATTATTTGACAAGTATTGTTGGGATACTTTTTGGCGAAATGAAAAAAAGATACCCAAACTTTAAACTATAAATCTTAAACCCTAAAATTTTATTTATAAACAAATAATATATTATAATAAAAACAAAAAAAATGATTTTAAAAAAATCTCAAATTTCGAAAATTTATAAAAAAAATTCAAAAATTCACCAAAATTCTAAAGCTTAAACCCTAAATCTATTCATTTTAGTTGCTAATGGGTTTATGGTTTTAGGTTTTAATAGTTATTATTTAGGGTTTTAAGGTTTATTGGTAAGAATTTAATGTTTAGGTGAATTTTGGGGTTGTTTTGTAAATTTTGGAAAATTTAGAGGTTTTTTGAAAATTAATTTTTTTAATTTTTATAATAATATATTATTTATTTATATATTTACTATTATTATAATATAATTTTTTTTATTTAATATAAATATTTTATTTATTAGTTATATATATTAATATGTTATTATATGTATATTAATATTTTATAATATTTTTATAATATTTATATAGAGTAATATTATTTATATAATAAAATAAATTAAATTAATCTTAACCGCAGTTTAGATTATATATTATTTGTGCTAAAAATAAATTAGAGATTGTAAGTTAGCTTAGTTGTTAGGAGATATTTGGGCTAAAACGGCGTCGTTTTGGTCTAACATCCTAGTCATCACGGCATTGTGGTATAAACGAATCAAAAAATAAAGTTTAATAGCAAAATTAGGCCAATTAAAAGGTTGATAATAAAAATAAGTTACACCCAATAGTTTGGTAGTACCTAAAATTTATATGTTTGAATAAAGACAGTCCAATTTTGTAGGAGGCGATAATGGAGCTGTGAGGTTGAGTCCCATGACCAGTAGAACAAAGTCAAATCAATGTGAATAACCTAACCAAAGTAATTCATCAAATCTTATTAGGCCTAAAGCTTCCTCCTGCAAATGCGATCAACTATTTAAAACAGCCGGACCTTACAAGTATATATTTTTAGTCTAGTTTCTACAGATAACATAATTGTGGTACAACTCTGCATAACAAAATCTATGAATTGTTACAATTTGACCAAGTAAATTGTTAGGTTGTTAAAATCTAGTTCAATGAATTAAAATTTGATTCATATCTTAGTGTATTTGATACAATGAAACTAATCTATATTACAAAGGTAACTCCCCATTATCCATAAGTTAGCTCAAAACAACCAAACATGAGCTTATCTCCTGCACTAATACTCACATTCTTGTCATCCACATTTTGACTAACGACAAAATAAAAAAGAAATGAAAAAATCCAATTAAAAACTGTTCTTCCCCCCCCCCCCCCCCCCCCCCTATATTTTTTTATATAAAAAACATCATTCCAACCGACAATCAAAACACAGCAAAGTCAAATTATCCCTAATGGATTTTCAGTTTCATCATAAAAAAAAAATAGAGTAAAAGGGTAGCTTTCACTAACCCAATCTAACCCCATTACAATCCAACTGCTAACTACACTAACATGAAAGAAAAACCCAAAATTTTAAAGAGAAAGGAAAACAAAATGGGCAGTGCTGAGTGCTCAGCCTTTATCCATGGGGTTGATTGAAGAAGACCCCAACTGCTTCTGCCTCCTCATTTCCAAAATCTTCCTGTGGGAATTGGAGTGCAAGTGGTGGGAGAAAGTAGGGCTAGTTGCCGGACGATACTCCGGCACCAAACGCCCTGACTTGTACCTGACCCCACAAGCATTGCAAAGTGTTTTAGGGCCGAACGGCCCCGCCCTCCATTGAGGTGTCTTCTCCGCCCCGCAATGCTGGCATTTCCTGGCCCCAAGGCTCTTCACATTTTCCTTTACCCACCACCTGTTCTCTTGGTGCCTCATGTCCCGACATCTACGCACACGCTTCGACCTCGCCTTCCCCGGTACTTTAAACTTCTCCACCCAACACATTACAACGTTTCCGCTGCTTAAGATTGTGCTACCTGAACTGTTGCTGTTATCGAGTACTGACATCGGGCTCTGCTGCTTCGCTGTGACCCCTAAGATATCCACGAACGAAGTATCCACCGCTGGAAACGCATCCTTGTTTGATAACCATTCTAGTTCTTCCTCTGCAATTTCCTGCACATACATATTTCATCCAAAATTAAAATAAAAAATACTCATAATTAGACAAAATAAAGATTAAAATTGTTAAAACAGAAAAGCCTAACTCAGCTGGCTAACTCTGTCCGACTCGAGCGAGTTTAGTTTAAGGGAAAAAGGACAAAGGTAGGTCTTGTAGGATCCGCATGCAACAGCCAAAAAGGAATGTTTGGATGTTGGACATAACCACCGTGAAAGGAGTTTTTTTTTTTAAAGAAAAGAAAAATCATAAATGGAGTGCTCGAAATAATTTTTATTTTTTTTAATAAAAATGAAGACTGGACATTTATTAGCACAGCTCTCAGCATGGTGTTTGACAGCTCATCTTAATAACGACATTTACCCTTCGACTATCGCAAACCCAAAATTACCCTCAACCTCAAGTGGCCGTCTTATTCTATTAAAAAAAAGTGTAAACAAACGTGGTGGGTAAATTTGTCCTAAAAAATATCGTGGGACCAATAAATAATACGCAAGCAAGGATCAGTTTCCAATGCCGTCCGCTTTGACCCGAACCGAACCGAACCAAACCGGGTCATTCTCATCCCTGACCTGAATAGGAACAACCGCCCGAGTTCGACTCAAAACCAAACAACCTAAAATCCACCTAACCGAGTCGGACCGAGTCAGCTCTCCTTCCTAGTTCCTAGTTCCTAGTTCCCCCAAGCCTTGAGAAAAACCTAAGAAACAGCAAAGCCTCGGCTGAGTTAGCACCAAACTTGGCTCTTTAAGCCTTCGCCGAGAAAGCTTTTTTGTACTGCAAACAAACCCATAAAAGGAAGGGGAAAGAACTTACAGGAAAAGAAGGGTTATGGTTAAGGTTTGAGAAGTTGTTGTTTTGTTCATCTTCGTCTTCATCTTTCTCTCCGACGTCGGAGCCAAAGTCCAATAGCTTGTCGTCAAAACAAACTGCCATATCAAAAGCTTCCATTTCTGAAACAAAAGAGAAGTAGAAACGAAGGTCAAGAAAAAGAGGGGATATCTGATTTTTAGGGTTCTTTTTTATTAGGAGTATAATTTCGCTTTTGTTTCGTAACGTATGATGTTGTCTGTAAATGAGTAACTGGTGTCCACACCCTTTTAACCCTGTCATTGAAATCAGGACCATTGATAATGTTTCTGATTATTTTGAAATGGACCCATTTAACGGTAATCAAGGAGTGTATGGAGGAAGGCTCAGTGTAATTATGTGAACGTGATTCCAGCGGTTTTTCAGTTAATTATTTCACGTGAACTTTCCATTATTGATTTATGAGGGGTATCATTGTAAATTACTTACATTGTTTTCCCACTTATTTCTGGATTTTAGAAGTTGGAATCAGATCACTTTGACATTGTTTTCCAAAAATTATGTTTAAGATTTTAACGTTTGATATTATTGTTAAAAAATATTTTTGAAAAGGTAGAATATTAATTTTAGACATAAAAATATAAAAGAGGGTAAACTATGTCAGGTACCACTAAATTACATGGGGTGACCTGTTTTTAGCACCGATTTTTTAATTAGTCCAAACTTACCAATTAAACTTTATTTTTTCGACTCGTTTATACCACCCTGCCGTTAAACCGTTAACTCTGTGATGACATTGACGCTACACCAAAATGACGTCGTTTTGGTGTCGTTATTTTGATACTAAATGGCCTGAAACGGCGTTGTTTTGCTAGAGAAAAATATGTGAAGTTATGCAATCAATGAGATTTAAACTTGAGACCTTAAGTATTAAAGTCAACCTCCTAACCACTAAACTAACCAAATATCTTTGATTTATTCTTAACCACTAAACTCTAAAACAATAAACCCATTAGCAACCAAAATAGATTGATTTGGGGTTTAAACTTTAAGATTTTGGTGAATTTTTGGGTCTTTTTGTAAATTTTATATTTTAAATCAGCTTTTTAGTTTTTATAACAATATATTATTTGTTTATATATTTTAATATTATTTGTTTATGAATAAAATTTTAGGGTTTAAAGTTTATAGTTTAGGGTTAGGGTTTATGGGTTTAAGGATTAAAGTTTTGTCGAATTTTGAATTTTTTAAACAAATTTTGTTTTGAAAATTAGTCTTTTAGTTTTTATAATAATATATTTATCTATTTAATATTATTTATAATATAAAAATATTTATATATTTTCATTTTATTTATTATTTATGTATCATTATATGTATACCAATATTTGAATATTTTTATATCAGAAATAATATATTTATATTATTCAGATAAATTAATATTATTTATATGACAAACTATAATTTGGAATATATATTATTTGTGCTAAAAATAATTTAAAGATATTAGGTTGACTTGGTGGTTAAGAGGTTGTCTTTGATGCTTAAGGTCTTAGGTTCAAATCCCATTGAGTGCACAGCTTCACATATTTTTCTCTAGCAAAACGACGTCGGCGTCCATGTCATCACAGAGTTAACGATTTAACAGCAGAGTATAAACGAGTCGAAAAATAAAGTTTGGTGGTAAATTTGGACCAATTGAAAGGTTGGTGGTGAAAACAGGTCACCCCTATTGTTCGGTGGTACCTGACATAGTTTATCCTATAAAAAATTATGATAACTCATTAATAATATTTTAATATATAAAACCATGTTTCAAATATTTTCATTTTCATAAACCATTACAATGTTGTTGAAAGGATACCATTTACTCTTTAATCAAGCTATGATTATACATCTATAAATGCATCTAAATCGGGTAAGAGTCACATACCCAACATATCATACATCAACTTACTATTTCGAGACATAATTGATATTGATATATCAAAGTATGCAAGTCACACACACACGGTCCTACATTTACTCAAGATTAATGTAAATATATTTTGAACGTTACAAGTGAATTTAATCTTCAAACATATTTAAGATCTTAATTCATCTTGGGACCAGTTCGATGTGTTGTCAGTCTAGACAAACACATCTACGTCTCTCCCTGGTAGTCAACCGCTTCGATAGTCAAGACACGTTATATCCCCATTTGGACTTTAGACAACGTAATAATCTCCAAAATTATTAACTTGAGATAATGTTATGAACTACAAACATGTTCGGATTATCAACTAATATAAGTTGTTTTCAATATTATAATCAACCTTATAATACAACCTATATTCATTTAAACCATAGGTAATCAATGAGTCTATATTTGCTCATCACTTTATCGCTTTACATGCAAAATCAAGTTTGAGGACAATGTATATAATAAAATGGTACATAAACTGTTGAGTGGATCAAATGATCGATATAAACCAAGAGGGGGAGGGGGTGAATTGGATTTTTAGACTTTTTGGTAGTGGAATTGACAAATAAAAGGATAGACAAGGGGATTTAGAGCGGTTCAAGTTCCAATCGAATTCTACATCCACTACCTTAGCTTCACTAAGGATTTTCAACAATTCCACTAATTGCTCTTCCCCTTTTCTAGGTTAAGGAGGTAACCGTTACAATATCGGTCAAATTTTCTACCCAAAATTTCACCCAATCCTCACACAAGAATTACAAAGAAGTTGATGGCTAAACAAGTATCTCTCAATACACAAAGTAGCCCAATTACAAGCACTCAACCCAATTTTAAAGGATAAGAATGGAAATTACAATCTTTGGGGTTTACAAGAAATAATGGGATTTAGGCTCAATTGCTTGAATTTGATGTTTGGATTTTGCTTTTGAATCAATAGTTGTTGCTGAAGCTTTTATAGGTCCCTTTTATACCTTCTCATTGAACTCTAGCCGTTGGGGTTGTTGCATTCATTAATAGAGCCGTTGGGATGTTATCTTCCCTCCATAAATGCAGTCTGCAACTACCCGTTTCGAAACGCCCGATCCTGTTTCGAAATAGACCAAAAAAGAAAGAGCCGTTGGGGTGCATTAAAGAGACCGTACCAAAACGAGCACGAACGTTTCGATACGCTAAGAGCCAGTTTCGAAACTCGTTTCGATACGCTAAGAGCCAGTTTCGAAACTCGTTTCGAAACACTTTGCCACTGTCAAGGCCTGTATCGAAACGGCTTGAAAGCGTTTCGATACACCTTAACGACAAGTATGAAATCAATTAAAATCAGTTAAAAACTTCAACGGTCATATTTTTGAAATCAGGTTTGAATGATGTTTCGAAACGTTTGAGGTCGTTTCGATACTACCGTATCGAAACGGGTCAAACCGTTTCGATGTTCTTAAGCCGTTTTGAAACTCGTTTCGAAACAAAGGTTCACATTTTCAAAACCGTTTCGATACATGTTCCGAAACACATGTTCACAGTTTCAAAAGTGTTCTAGAACGCTTAAGGCCGTTCCGAAACGGTGACTCGAAAATCACTGTTTTGGCTTTAAGAACACTTAGAAAAGTTTTGACAAATTGAGTTTTTAACTTAACCATTTTCCTTTAAACATATAGAGAGGTTTGAGGACTTAAAAATTCATTTTCTCATTTTCAATTTAGTCCTTAAATTCTTTAGTTATATCAAAATCAATTTATCGGTTTCACAATCTCCCCCTTTTTGATATAACAAAACCAAAGTTAGAATTTTTAAGAGTTTTGAAAATATTGAATACATTCTAACTCCCCCTCAATTTAAGATGGGTTTTAAAGTTTTGAAAAGATTTAAAATCCAAGTTTTAAAACTCAAAAACACTTAAAACGAATATTGGCTCTTAGATTACTTCTCCTCCCTTTTTGTTAGATCAAAAAAAAATAATAAACAAGGCTCAAAGAGAAGAAACAAGGTTAAAAGCAATAAGCAACATAATATAGATTCATAGAATTCAAATATCCAAAACATAAAACTTAAACAATAAGGTTCAAAGCTTAATCCCAAACAAAATAATCAAAGCATAGGTTCATGAAACATAAAGAAGTGAAGGTGCAAACTTAATCCTAATATGATAGTCTAATATACGATGCAATAAAAAAAAGATCCTAAGCCTCGTCATCATCTCCATCAACATCGGAGGAGTCATCATCGTTCCTAGCTTGAGAGCGACGAAAGGTCATCCATTGACCATAAAAGGTGGAGAATGACAAGTCCATGGATTGATGTTGATTCTCAAGGGAGGTGAGACGATTTTCCACGGATTGCAAGCGATTATTGATAGTACTAAGACTCACCTCCATTGTGTTAAATCGCTCGGTGAGAAAAGGCATGAGAGCTCTATTGTTGGCAACCGGAGCTTGTGGTTGAGGTTCAACTTGAGGCGAAGGGGCATCCCTATTAACTCGTTCCCATTGGCCATTATTGTTGTAATGAAACCTGGACTTGTGGAGAGAAGCTTCACCAATCTTTTGCTTACGGGGTTCCGGAGAGTCATAAGTGCAATCAAGGTTGAGAACGCCAAAGATATGGCTCAAAACAGTCCCATAAGTGAAGGATTTGAGAGCATCGGTCTCACGAAGCTTCACATTGTTCACCATCTCGGCGAACATAATCTTGACAAGGTTTGGTTGTTCACCTCGACGAAAGCATTCTAACAAAAAATAATCAACTTGTCGAATGTGAGAGAATTTACCTCCGGAGGGACGAAGAAACCAAGAAATTATCAAGTGGAGGAACCTATCATGAGCATCCAAGGAAAGCACGGAACCGGTGTTAGAACCAAAATGAGTTTCATTTTCGATGCCTTCGTTCTTAAGGTCAAGAGAGGTTTCTAAAAAAGGGATGTCGATGACAATCCTCTTCCCCAAGATAAGAGACTCAATGCCAACAACTTCGGAGTGATCCTCATTATCAACAAGCTGAGCATTCGAGTAGAAGATGAGAACCATATGCTTGTAGACCACATCCTGAATGTTCAAGAGAGGCATGAAGCTCCATTCTTGTAAACGGTCGAGATAACGTGTAACACCCCAATTTTGGGCTTAGAAGTTTTGGGTTCGGACCGGGTCGGTCGGACTGCGGTTCGAATATATAAAAGGGTGAACTTAGGAAAGCCTAGTTCGGGTTGCATTAAAAATATGGAAAAATGTCTTAAAATACTCTTTTATTATATATAAGAGAATGGTGAAATCAATTTTACAAATTGAGGTTTGGAAGTGTGACATTTTGGGTTAGTGACCAAAATGTAATTTTTAAAAACTGTGTGGCTGTTTTAAAAAGGATTGAAACTTTGAATCTTTAAGGAGCTAATTACCCAAAAGGAGTTTCTCCAGATTTTTCTTAAATATTAAATGATTAATTAATGGTTTTAAAATAAAAGAAAAAGGGAGGGAAAGATATTTTAGCATTTTGCAACTAACTTTTCCAAATTCCCATTTTCCTTTTCTCTCAAACCAAACACATTCTCCAGCACATTTTCCCTCTGATTTTGACATCCAAATATGAGATTTCAATCCTCATTTGATCTCTAATCATCTCTTCAACAAAACCTTAGCATTTGCTATTTGGATTTTCAAGAATTTTGGTTCCAAAAGGGAGAAACTCAAGTTTAGAGGTATGAACGTCCTTCTCCTCTAAATTCTCAGTTCTTTACTGAAATTTCCAAGTTCTCAATCCTTGATTTGTGTTTTATAAAAGGTTTTGTAGATGTGTTCTTGATCTTGGCTTTAAAATGCAAGATTTGGTTGATTTTTGATAAAATTCGTATGATCTGTTTGGGCAGTGTTTTGAGGTGTCTTTTTGATGTTAATTGAATGTTTAATTGATGAGAAATTGAGGTTTAATCAATACAATCCCGGATAGGTTAAATTTCCTATGTTTTGCTTGAGTTCTTGGTTGTTTTTGGAGTGATCTTGATGATCTGTTATAGCTGGAGGTATAAGGACGTGGTTAGATCCTTTTTGGATGTTAATTGAGGTTTAAGGATGTTTAGAATTGATGGATCATGGCTGGGTAGTGTTGTGGAGTTGTTTGGAGGTGATTTCGGTTGTGTTTGGTAGCCGAAATGGGAGTGTTGATGAGAGCAGCGAGTTTAGGTGCTTTCATTGAAGATATTAATGCATGATGATGCATTAATCCTCTGCTTTGATGTGTTTAAAACAGGGGAGTCATCTTTGGATCCTTGAGGTGGTGATCCGGAAGCTTGATTGGTGTTTCGGCAAGTGGCGAAACGGAATCAATGAGTGGATTTTGGTTTTCAGCTTTGAAACCAATGTTTTGAAGGTTTGGGAGCTTAGTTTAAGTCTAAGCAACTTAGCTAAGCTCAAGAGTAAGTTTTCGGAAAAACTCTCTTGATGATGAACCATGAATTGGTTATATGCAATGTGATTGGTTTGCATGTTTTAAATCCTGTTTTGAAAGCATATTTAGCATGTTTAATTGCTGATTTTATAAGCCATGTGTTGAAGAATGCTCAAGGTAAGAGATTCTTGTTTTTGAACAATGTTAGATGTGGTTTTGGTGCATAATGATGCATGATGATTATGGCTTTGATAAACGCTTTAAAACAGTGGATTAATGTTGTAAAATGATGTATATTGGCAAGTGATGGTTAAGAACACTATGGTGGTTAAAAGTCCATAGATGGTTCTTGTTTTAAGAACAACATGGTGGTTAAAAGTCCATGGTTGGTTCTTGGTTAAGATCACAAAGGTGGTTAAAAGTCCTTGTGTGAATCTTGTGTATTTAAGAACAACATGGTGGTTAAAAGTCCATGGTTGGTTCTTGGTTAAGGTCACAAAGGTGGTTAAAAGTCCTTGTGTGAGCCTTGTTTATTTAAGAACACCAAGGTGTTTAAAAGTCCTTGGGTGATTCTTGTTAAGGACACAAAGGTGTTTAAAAGTCCTTGTGTGGTCCTTGTGAATTGTAAGAACATCATGGTGTTTAAAAGTCCATGGGTGATTCTTGTGCTAAGGACACAATGGTGTTTAAAAGTCCATGAGTGGTCCTTGTGGATTGTAAGATCACAATGGTGTTTAAAAGTCCATGTGTGGATCTTATGTTGATTGTATCACTTGTGGCCAATATGACATGTTATAAACTTGAAGCATGAATTGCTTGTTTTAAATGCTTATGTGCATGTACAAATGATGATTTGAACTAAGGTTTATAAAGGTGTTTTATAAATGCATTATTGTGTAGTTTTAAATGAGCATCCCTCACTAAGCTAATTGCTTACGCTCTCTCTTTTCTTAAACCAATAATGCAAAGCATTGAAGTACATTTGGGGCAGCAAGGAAGCCAAAAATCCAAGTGAAGTTTTAAGCTCATGTATGGTGAATGTTTTCTAACACTATTAGCTTTTGGGCATTTGGCAATGGGGGACCTATGTTGTTGTTTTGGGAGATGTTTTGGACTCCCTAAGTTGGTTTTATGTTGTTATTGATGTTGGAACTTGTAATTGGCCTTGGTGAGGTGGTTTTGGTATATTGATGCTTGAATGGCTTTCTAAGTAGGATGCATGCCTATAGAATTGGGGAATTGCTTAATTGATGCCATGTTGGTGAATGGTTGATGCAATTATGTTCCTTATGCATGTTATGGCTTGCTGGTTTAATTTGGTTTCTTTTGGAGCATGTTTGATAGGTCAATTGTGTGTTTAACCAGCAATTTTTTCTGCAATCTGGGCAGGCCGTATTGGAACGGGTGCTACCGTTTCGGAACGGGGGCCTGAAATGGCCCAGGCGTTCGAAACGGGAGGAACCGTTCCGAAACGGAAATGTTTCTGCCAAGCCCCGTATCGGAACTCGTTTTGGAACGGTCCCGCGTTTCGGAATAGGTCCTCCCTGTTTCGGAACACTCGACCGTTGGGCACTGAAATTGACAGTTATATGTTTTGAAATGTTTACGTTTTAGTCCTGAACCTTGATATTGCAATTGAATGAGTTTGAGATGTCCGTTTGAGCTGAATTTTGATAGAGAAGCATGAAAGATGATTAATTTCATATCGGTAACTTTTAATTGGGCTAAGTCCTTATAATTTTCAGAATTTACAAATTGGTCCCTATTTTCTTAATTTGTGCAATCAAGTCCCTGAATGTTCTCTGATTGTTATGATCTTTGAGTATGCTGACTTGTGAACATATCTAGGGTTAATGTACATTTAGTCAAGTCTTAAAATAAAAAAAAGGGTCGTTAATCAAGGTTGACTTTCGGGTTGACTTTGGTTTTCCCCGTGTAAACTTCTTAATTCGGTTCAACCGTTTGGGCCGCGTTAAGGGGGTTACATTTGGTGGTATCAGAGCTGAGTTTTCGTGTAAATGGGAATGATTATGTGGATGATTTAAGTATGTATGCTTTGTATGCTGATTGAGTGAAAGCATGTTGAGTGAATTGCAAATATGTTACAATTGTGGTATATGCTGTGGTGAAGCATGTTGTGGGTACCCATTGCCAAATCAAAGCTAATGTAATGATGTTGTTTTTAATTGGAAATGAGCTTGAGTACTTGGATTGCTTACGTTGCTGAGCCTGACTTTGTTTTATTGCATTGTGATTGCATTGTTAGTGAATGGCACCTCGTAGAGAAACGAGAGTTAATACGCGAGCTATGGCTCAAAATGAAAGTGAAGAGAATGCTGAGAATGCTATGGATTTACCTCCTCCGCCTGGTGATGGTGGTGCTGGAGGTGAAGGAGCTGATGTTGCAGCTGGTGCTGGGGTCGCTGGACCTGAAGCTGGTCAGGGGCAAGCTGTTCCTGACATGACGATGCTGGTACAAGCCATTGCTGGAGCTTTTCGAGCAGCGGTAGCTGGAGCTCAAAGAGCTGGGCATCAAGGAGATGCTGGAGTCAGACTACCCTTGGAACGTTTGCGCAGTCTGGGAGGGACTGAGTTCAAGGGTTTGTCTGCGGAAGGTTCTGAATCTTGGTTAGAGAGTACCAAGAGAATCTTGGGACAAATGAGTTGCACTGATGTGCAGAAGCTGGGCTGTGTAGTATCATTGTTGCAAGATGATGCTTACACTTGGTGGACGACCTCTATCGCTGGGATGGCGGAAGCTGATGTAACTTGGACGTTCTTTCAGAACGCGTTCAAGAGAAGGTATCTGGGTGTGAGGTACCTAGATGAAAAGAAGAGGGAATTCATGTCTCTTACCCAAGGGAGCATGTCTGTAGCTGAGTATGAAGTTCAGTTTGTCCGACTCAGTCAGTACGCACCTGAGCTTGTTCCGGACGAGCGGGAGAGGTGTGAAAGGTTCCGTTATGGTTTGGTGACGGAAGTAAAGATGTATGTGCTGGCGGCTGAGAATAATGATTTTGATGTGCTAGTTGGCCGGGAAAAGGATATTGAGATGAACTTGGGTTTATCTGCTAAAAGTGCTGGGTCAAGTGCTGGTAAACGAGTAGCTGAGTATAGTTCTGGTGGTGGACGGAACAAGAGGGGACGTGATCAGAAGTATCAGTCCACAGCTAAGCGAGGTGGTGGTGCACCTACTCAGGGAGGCATGGCTAGAGTTGATCCGAGCGCATGTTGGATATGTGGTTCGCGTGGCCATATGAAGCGTGATTGTCCTCGAGCGGTGAGGGAGGTGCAAGCTCCTGTTGTGGCGGCTGGTAATTCATGCTGGAACTGTGGATCTACGGATCACATGAGGAGGGAGTGTCCTATGTTGGCTGGTGGCCAAGTGCGTGCTCCTGTTGTTGTTGCACCACAGAGAGGTCGTGGGTGCGGCCGTGGTAACTTTCAGCGGAGAGAGGAGGGTGGTCGGAATGTGGCCCATGTTGTAGCTGTTCAGCCTGAGGGTGGTGGCCAGGCGAGAGTGTATGCTCAGAGGGAGGGGAGGAATGACACGGATGTGATCGCAGGTACTTTTACTTTGCAATCCTTGTCATTACTTTCCTTGATTGATTCTGGATCTATGCACTTGTACATATTGCGTGAGCATGCTGAATTGCTTGGTTTGCCTGTTGAGTCTTTGGATGTTGGTATGCGTGTCACTAGTTCTTTTGGTGAGACTATTGTGACTCGAAAGCTTTATAGGAGATGTCCTTTGGTTGTGCAAGGTCATGTTTTTCCTGTTGATCTTATGGAGTTACCTTTCTATGGTTTTGATGTAATCCTTGGTATGGATTGGCTTGCTGAGCATCGAGCTGTAGTGGATTGTGAGAATAAGCAAGTTTCGTTGAAGCTTGCGGATGATTATGAGGTAGTTGTGGTTGGTGAGAATGTGAAGTTTCTTGCCAATGTGGTGTCTACATTGGAGGCGAGCCGGATGCTGAGGCAAGGATGTGAAGCTTATCTAGCTTTTGTGATGAATCCTAGCTCTAAGGAGTTGCGTGTGCAAGATATCAGGACTGTGCGAGAGTTTCCTGGTGTGTTTCCTGAGGAGTTGCCTGGGTTACCTCCTAATCGTGAAGTGGAGTTTGGGATTGAGCTGTATGAGAACACAACTCCAGTGTCCATTACCCCTTATAGAATGGCACCTAAAGAGTTGAAGGAGCTGAAGACGCAATTGCAAGAGTTGCTTGATCGTGGGTTCATTCGGCCAAGTGTGTCACCTTGGGGTGCACCGGTCTTGTTTGTGAAGAAGAAGGATGGCACTATGAGAATGTGCATTGATTATCGTCAGCTGAACAAGTTGACTATCAAGAATCGGTATCCTTTGCCGAGAATTGATTATCTTTTTGATCAATTTCGGGGAGCAGCTGTGTTCTCTAAGATTGACTTGAGGTCAGGGTATTATCAGTTGAAGGTAAAGGATGTGGATGTGCCTAAGACAGCTTTCAGGACGAGGTATGGGCATTATGAGTTCCTTGTGATGCCGTTTGGTTTGACAAATGCTCCTGCAGCTTTCATGGACATGATGAATCGTGTGTTTCATGAATACCTGGACAAATTTGTTGTGGTGTTCATTGATGATATCCTCGTGTACTCACGTACTGAGGAGGAGCATGAAGAGCATTTGAGAATTGTGTTGCAAGCTTTGTTGGAAAATCAGCTTTATGCCAAGCTGAGCAAGTGTGAGTTCTGGCTTAGGGAGGTGGTGTTTCTTGGTCATGTGGTTTTTTCTTAGGGGATTCGTGTTGATCCTCAGAAGATTGAGGCAGTGATGAATTGGAAGGTTCCTAAGTCTATTCATAAGGTCCGTAGTTTCCTTGGTTTGGCGGGATACTACCGGAGGTTCGTGGATGGTTTTTCAAAGATTGCTGCACCTTTGACAAAGTTGTTGCAGAAGGATGTTAAGTATGAGTGGACGGAAGCGAGACAACAGGCTTTTGAGAAGCTTAAGGCAGCTTTGACGCAAGCTCCGATCTTGGTTCAACCTGAATCAGGGAAAGAGTTTGTGGTGTATAGTGATGCGTCCTATGTTAGTTTGGGATGTGTGTTGATGCAAGAGGGTAAGGTGGTGGCTTATGCTTCACGGCAGTTGAAGGTGCATGAGCGCAATTATCCTACGCATGATATTGAGTTGGCTGCGGTGGTTTTTGCTTTGAAGATCTGGAGACATTACCTGTATGGTGAGAAGTGTATTGTGTACACGGATCACAAGAGTTTGAAGTATCTGATGTCTCAGAAGGAGTTGAATCTTAGGCAGCGGCGTTGGGTGGAGTTGCTCAAGGATTATGATTTGACGATTGAGTATCACCCTGGAAAAGCTAATGTTGTAGCGGATGCCTTGAGTAGGAAGGTAGCTGTTGAGTTGAGGGCTATGTTTTCCAGTTTGAGTATTTCGCGTGATGGTGGTCTTGTGGCCGAGTTGCAAGTGAAACCATCTTTGGTTCAGTTGGTCAAGGAAAAGCAGTTGTTGGATGATTCCTTGGTACCTCATGTTCAGGATATCGCGGAGGGTAGGCCTTCGGATTTCTGTTTTAATGATGATAGAGTGTTGTGTTTTGGGAGTCGGATAGTAGTGCCCAATGATGCTGAATTGAGGCGTGCTATTCTGACTGAAGGTCATATTAGTCCTTTTGCTATGCACCCGGGTAGTACTAAGATGTATCGTGATCTTCGTGATGAGTACTATTGGGTGGGTTTAAAGAAGGATGTTGCTGAGTTTGTGAGCAAGTGTATGGTGTGTCAGCAAGTTAAGGCTGAGCATCAGTTTCCTTCAAGGTTGTTGCAACCGTTGAGAATCCCTGAATGGAAGTGGGAAAGGATTACCATGGATTTCGTATATGGATTGCCTTTGTCACCATCGAAGAAGAATTCGGTGTGGGTGATTGTGGATCGCCTGACGAAGTGTGCACATTTCTTACCTGTGCATACTACGTATTCTTTGGATAAGCTTGTGGAGCTGTACATTGCTAAGATTGTGCGGCTGCATGGTGTGCCTAAGTCGATTGTGTCAGATAGGGATCCGAGGTTTACATCGCGTTTCTGGCAGTGTTTGCATCAAGCTTTGGGGACACGGTTGAATTTCAGTACATCTTATCATCCTCAGTCGGATGGACAGTCCGAGCGTGTTATCCAGGTTTTGGAGGATATGTTGAGGTGCTGCGTGATTGAGTTTCAGGGCTCTTGGGAGAAACATTTGCCTTTGGTGGAGTTTGCCTATAACAATAGTTATCAGGCAAGTATTCAAATGGCACCTTATGAAGCTTTGTACGGGAGGAAGTGTAGGACTCCTCTTTGTTGGGCTGAAACGGGTCAGAAGTTGGTTTCGATGCCAGCTTTGTTGAAAGGAACCACCGAGAAGGTGAAGCTCATTTGTGAGCGTTTGAAGGCAGCTTTTGATCGGCAAAAGTCTTACGCGGATTTGAAGCGTAAGGAGATTGAGTATGCGGTGGGTGACCGTGTGTTTTTGAAGGTTTCGCCTTGGAAAAAGGTGACGAGGTTTGGCCGGAAGGGTAAGTTGAGCCCTAGGTACATTGGACCATACGAGGTGGTTGAGCGTGTGGGTCCTGTTGCGTACAAGTTGAGGTTACCTCAAGAGTTGGAAAAGATTCATGATGTGTTTCATGTTTCTATGCTTCGGAAGTATAGATCGGATCCTTTGCATGTGATGCCTGTGGAAGAAGTGGAATTGAATTCGGATTTGACCTATGATGAGGAACCGGTGGAGGTTCTGGATTCGGATAGTAAAGTTCTTCGAGGCAAGACCATTGAGTTGGTAAAGGTGTTGTGGAAGCATCGTGGTGTTGAAGAAGCCACGTGGGAACGGAAGGATGACATGCTGAAGCAGTTTTCGTACCTCTTTCCTTCAGGTAAATTTCGAGGACGAAATTTCTTAAGGGGGGGAGAGTTGTAACACCCCAATTTTGGGCTTAGAAGTTTTGGGTTCGGACCGGGTCGGTCGGACTGCGGTTCGAATATATAAAAGGGTGAACTTAGGAAAGCCTAGTTCGGGTTGCATTAAAAATATGGAAAAATGTCTTAAAATCCTCTTTTATTATATATAAGAGAATGGTGAAATCAATTTTACAAATTGAGGTTTGGAAGTGTGACATTTTGGGTTAGTGACCAAAATGTAATTTTTGAAAACTGTGTGGCTGTTTTAAGAAGGATTGAAACTTTGAATCTTTAAGGAGCTAATTACCCAAAGGAGTTTCTCCAGATTTTTCTTAAATATTAAATGATTAATTAATGGTTTTAAAATAAAAGAAAAAGGGAGGGAAAGATATTTTAGCATTTTGCAACTAACTTTTCCAAATTCCCATTTTCCTTTTCTTTCATCTTTTCTCTCAAACCAAACACATTCTCCAGCACATTTTCCCTCTGATTTTGACATCCAAATATGATATTTCAATCCTCATTTGATCTCTAATCATATCTTCAACAAAACCTTAGCATTTGCTATTTGGATTTTCAAGAATTTTCGTTCCAAAAGGGAGAAACTCAAGTTTAGAGGTATGAACGTCCTTCTCCTCTAAATTCTCAGTTCTTTACTGAAATTCCCAAGTTCTCAATCCTTGATTTGTGTTTTATAAAAGGTTTTGTAGATGTGTTCTTGATCTTGGCTTTAAAATGCAAGATTTGGTTAATTTTTGAAAAAATTCGTATGATCTGTTTGGGCAGTGTTTTGAGGTGTCTTTTTGATGTTAATTGAATGTTTAATTGATGAGAAATTGAGGTTTAATCAATGCAATCCCAGATAGGTTAAATTTCCTAAGTTTTGCTTGAGTTCTTGGTTGTTTTTGGAGTGATCTTGATGATCTGTTATAGCTGGAGGTATAAGGACATGGTTAGATCCTTTTTGGATGTTAATTGAGTTTTAAGGATGTTTAGAATTGATGGATCATGGTTGGGTAGTGTTGTGGAGTTGTTTGGAGGTGATTTCGGTTGTGTTTGTTAGCCGAAATGGGAGTGTTGATGAGAGCAGCGAGTTTAGGTGCTTTCATTGAAGATATTAATGCATGATGATGCATTAATCCTCTGCTTTGATGTGTTTAAAACAGGGGAGTCATCTTTGGATCCTTGAGGTGGTGATCCAGAAGCTTGATTGGTGTTTCGGCAAGTGGCGAAACGGAATCGGTGAGTGGATTTTGGTTTTCAGCTTTGAAACCAATGTTTTGAAGGTTTGGGAGCTTAGTTTAAGTCTAAGCAACTTAGCTAAGCTCAAGAGTAAGTTTTCGGAAAAACTCTCTTGATGATGAACCATGAATTGGTTATATGCAATGTGATTGGTTTGCATGTTTTAAATCCTGTTTTGAAAGCATATTTAGCATGTTTAATTGCTGATTTTATAAGCCATGTGTTGAAGAATGCTCAAGGTAAGAGATTCTTGTTTTTGAACAATGTTAGATGTGGTTTTGGTGCATAATGATGCATGATGATTATGGCTTTGATAAACGCTTTAAAACAGTGGATTAATGTTGTAAAATGATGTATATTGGCAAGTGATGGTTAAGAACACTATGGTGGTTAAAAGTCCATAGGTGGTTCTTGTTTTAAGAACAACATGGTGGTTAAAAGTCCATGGTTGGTTCTTGGTTAAGATCACAAAGGTGGTTAAAAGTTCTTGTGTGAATCTTGTGTATTTAAGAACAACATGGTGGTTAAAAGTCCATGGTTGGTTCTTGGTTAAGGTCACAAAGGTGGTTAAAAGTTCTTGTGTGAGCCTTGTTTATTTAAGAACACCAAGGTGTTTAAAAGTCCTTGAGTGATTCTTGTTAAGGACACAAAGGTGTTTAAAAGTCCTTGTGTGGTCCTTGTGAATTGTAAGAACATCATGGTGTTTAAAAGTCCATGGGTGATTCTTGTGCTAAGGACACAATGGTGTTTAAAAGTCCATGAGTGGTCCTTGTGGATTGTAAGATCACAATGGTGTTTAAAAGTCCATGTGTGGATCTTATGTTGATTGTATCACTTGTGGCCAATATGACATGTTATAAACTTGAAGCATGAATTGCTTGTTTTAAATGCTTATGTGCATGTACAAATGATGATTTGAACTAAGGTTTATAAAGGTGTTTTATAAATACATTATTGTGTAGTTTTAAATGAGCATCCCTCACTAAGCTAATTGCTTACGCTCTCTCTTTTCTTAAACCAATAATGCAGAGCATTGAAGTACATTTGGGGCAGCAAGGAAGCCAAAAATCCAAGTGAAGTTTTAAGCTCATGTATGGTGAATGTTTTCTAACACTATTAGCTTTTGGGCATTTGGCAATGGGGGACCTATGTTGTTGTTTTGGGAGATGTTTTGGACTCCCTAAGTTGGTTTTATGTTGTTAATGATGTTGGAACTTGTAATTGGCCTTGGTGAGGTGGTTTTGGTATATTGATGCTTGAATGGCTTTCTAAGTAGGATGCATGCCTATAGAATTGGGGAATTGCTTAATTGATGCCATGTTGGTGAATGGTTGATGCAATTATGTTCCTTATGCATGTTATGGCTTGCTGGTTTAATTTGGTTGCTTTTGGAGCATGTTTGATAGGTCAATTGTGTGTTTAACCATCATTTTTTTCTACAATCTGGGCAGGCCGTATCGGAACGAGTGCTACCGTTTCGGAACGGGGGCCTGAAATGGCCCAAGCGTTCGAAACGGGAGGAACCGTTCCAAAACGGAAATGTTTCTGTAACCCCCTTAACCCGGCCTAGACGGTTGACCCGAATTAAGAAAGTCACACGGGGAAAACCAAAGTCAACCCGAAAGTCAACCTTGATTAACGACCCTTTTTTTTTCTTTTTAAACTTGTCTAGATGCATATTAACCCTAGTTATGATCATTCAAACAACATACTCAAAGATCATAAACATCAGAGATCAAACAGGGACCCAATTGAACAATTTACAACTTTAGGGACCAAATTGTAAATTCTGTAAATTATAAGGCCTTAACCCAAATTAAAGTTACCATCTTGAAATTAATCAGGTTTCATGCTTCTCTGTCAAATTTCAGCTCAAACGAACATCCCAAACTCATACAATTGCACAAACAAGATTCAGGACCAAAATGTAAACATTCCAAAACATTTAACTACCAATGTCAGCCCCCAACGGTCACGTGTTCCGAAACAGGGAGAGCCCGTTTCGAAACGCGGGGCCGTTCCGCAACGCGTACCGAAACGAGGGCTGGCAGTGGCCTTTCCGTTTTGGAACGGTGTCTCCCGTTTCGGACGCCTGGGCTGATTCAAGGCACTCGTTCCGAAACGGTAGCCTCTGTTCCGAAATACCCTGCACAGAATGCAGCAAAAGGCTTCCTTAAACATTCAATTAACCAACCAATCATGCTCCGATTGCTACCAAACTTTACCAGCAACTCATACAACATATAAGAGACATGATTGCATCAACCAATCAACATATTATCATCATATATGAAAAGCCCCAATTCTAAAGCATACTTCCTACACAAGCAAACCATTCAAGCATAGAACCTTCAAAACCAAGCACATAAAGACCAAATGCAAATCCAGCATTTCCAACAACATTAAACATACTTAGGGAGTTCAAAACATCTCCCAAAACATACACATAGGTCCCCCATTACCAAATGCCCAAAAGCTAAAATGTGTTTAAGAAAACCTTCCCATACTTGAGCTTAATTCCACTTGAATGCTTGCCTTCCTTGCTGCCCTCAAAGTACCTTAATGATCTGCATTATTGGTTTAAGAAAACGAAAGAGAGCGTAAGCAAAAGCTTAGTGAGGAATGCTCAATAAAACCATTCAATAATGCATTTATAAAACACTTTATAAATCATTCTTCAAATCATCATTTACTCATGCTCAAAGCAATTTAAACAAGCATCACATGCTTACATATCATTACATGTCATATTGGCCACAAGTGATAAGTTCCATCTTTCTAAAAACAAGATCAACATAAGACTCACACATAGACTTTTAAACACAATTGTGATCTTATAATTCACAAGAACCACACAAGGACTTTTAACCACCTTTGTGTTCTTCCCAAGGACTTTTAAACACCTTGGCCCATGGACTTTTAAACACCATGGCAAGGACCACACAAGGACTTTTAACCACCTTTGTATCCTTAACAAGAACCATCCAAGGACTTTTAACCACCTTGATGTTCTTAAGTAACAAGGCTCACTCAAGGACTTTTAACCACCTTAGTGACCTTAACATGAATCATCATGGACTTTTAACCACCATGAAGTTCTTAGAATCCACAAGGCTCACTCAAGGACTTTTAACCACCTTAGTGACCTTAACCTTTTTCAAAACATCACTTGCCAATATACATCATTATCATCAAATAATCCACTGTTTTAAAGCATTAAACCAAGCCATATTCATCATGCATTTTAAAGCATCAAACCACATTTAATCAATGTTCAAAACAAGGAACTCTTACCTTGAGCTTCCTTCAACATATGGCTTACAAAATCAGCAATAACCATGCTAAATCATGCTTTCAAAACAGAATTTAAAACATGCAATAAACCACTTTGCATAACAATCAAACCATGGCCACCACTTAGAGAGTTTTTCCGAAAACTTACACTTGAGCTTAGTAAAGTTGTTTAGACTTAAACTAAGCTCCCAAGACATTGGTTTCAAAGCTGAAAACCCGATTTCACTCACCGATTCCACCTCGCCTCTTGCCGAAGCACAAATCAAGCTTCCGGATCACCACCACTTGGATCCAAAGATGACTCCCCCGTTTTAAACACATCAAAGCAGAGGATTAATGCATCATCATGCATTAATAGCTTCAATGAAAGCACCTAAACTCGCTGCTCTCATCCACACTCCATTTTCGGCCACCAAACACAACCGAAAATGCATCCAAACAACTCCTCAACAAAGCCCAGCCATAAACCATCAAAACCAAACATCCTTTAACATCATTTTACATCTAAAAAGAACCTATTAACATCCTTATACCTCCAGCAACATCAGATCCACAAGATCACCTCAAAAACAACCAAGAATCATAAGCTAAACTTAGGAAATTCAACCTATCCGGGATTGCATTAATCAAAACTCAATTCCTTATCAAATTAACATTCATTTATCATCAAAAACACACTTCAAATCACAGCTTTAACAGATCAAACAAAAATCTATCAAAAATCACCAAATCTTGCATTTTAAGCCAAGATCCATTTCACAACTTTAAAAGCCATTTATAAAACATCAATTAAGGATTGAGAACTTAGGAATTTCAGTAAAGAACTGATAGTTTAGAGGAGAAGGACGTTCTTACCTCCAAACTTGAGTTTCTCCTCTTTTAGAACCAAAAACCTTGATGAATCAACTAGCAAATGGTGAGGTTTTGTTGATGTGATGATTAAGAATCAAAAGAGGATTGAAAAGGAAGATTTAGGTGGCAAAATCAGAAAGAAATCTCTGGAGAGAAAGTGTTTGGGTTGAGAGAAAATGAGAGAAAAGGAAAATTGGAAGTTAGTTACAAAATAGCCAAAATGATTTCCCTTCACTTTTCTGTAGCTTTAAAATCAGAATTAAACATTAAAATATCTTAGAAAAATCTGGAGAAACTCCCTTTGGGTAAATAGCTCCTTAAAGATTCAAAGTTTTAATCCTTTCTAAAACAGTCACGCAACTTTCAAAAATTACATTTTGGTCACTAGCCAAAATGTCACCCTTCCAAACCTCATTTTGTAAAATTGATTTCACAGTTCACTTATATATATTAAAAGATGATTTTAGAACATTTTTCCATATTTTTAATGCAACCCGAACTAGGCTTTCCTAATTTCACCTTTTTAGATTCGAACAACACTTTGACCGAACCGGTCAACGCCCAAAACTACTAAGCCCAAAACCGGGGCGTTACAACTCTCCCCCCCTTAAGAAATTTCGTCCTCGAAATTTACCTGAAGGAAAGAGATAAGGAAACTGCTTCAACATGTCTTCCTTCCGCTCCCACGTGGCTTCCTCAACACTGCGATGCTTCCACAGCACCTTTACCAACTCAATGGTCTTGCCACGAAGAACCTTGCTATCCGAATCCAGAACCTTCACCGGTTCCTCATCATAGGTCAAATCCGGATTCAATTCCACTTCCTCCACAGGCATCACATGCGAAGGATCTGATCTATACTTCCGGAGCATAGAAACATGAAACACATCATGAATCTTCTCCAACTCTTGAGGTAACCTCAACCGATACGCAACAGGACCCACACGCTCAACCACCTCATATGGTCCAATGTACCTAGGGCTCAACTTACCCTTCCGGCCAAACCCTCATCACCTTCTTCCAAGGCGAAACCTTCAAGAACACACGATCACCCACCGCATACTCTATCTCCTTACGCTTCAAATCCGCGTAAGACTTTTGCCAATCAGAGGCTGCCTTCAACCGCTCACAAATGAGCTTCACCTTCTCTGTGGTTCCTTTCAACAAAGCCGGCATCAAAACCAACTTTTGACCAGTTTCAGCCCAACAAAGAGGAGTCCTACACTTCCTCCCGTACAAAGCCTCATAAGGTGCCATTTGAATACTTGCCTGATAACTATTGTTATAAGCAAACTCTACCAAAGGCAGATGCTTCTCCCAAGAACCTTGGAATTCAATCACACAGCACCTCAACATATCCTCTAAAATCTGGATAACACGCTCTGACTGACCATCCGACTGAGGATGATAGGATGTACTGAAATTCAACCTCGTACCCAAAGCTTGATGCAAACACTGCCAGAAACGCGATGTGAACCTCGGATCCCTATCCGACACAATCGACTTAGGCACACCATGCAGCCGCACAATCTCAGCAATGTACAGCTCCGCAAGCTTATCCAAGGAAAACGTAGTATGCACAGGCAAGAAATGCACACATTTCGTCAGGCGATCCACAATCACCCAAACCGAATTCTTCTTCGATGGTGACAAAGGTAAACCAGATACAAAATCAATGGTAACCCTTTCCCACTTCCATTCAGGGATTCTCAACGGTTGCAACAACCCTGAAGGAACCTGATGCTCAGCCTTAACCCGCTGACACACCATACACTTGCTCACAAACTCTGCAACATCTTTCTTCAAACCCACCCAATAGTACTCATCACGAAGATCACGATACATCTTAGTACTACCAGGGTGCATAGCAAAAGGACTACTATGACCTTCAGTCAGAATAGCACGCCTCAACTCAGCATCATTGGGCACTACTATTCGACTCCCAAAACACAACACACCATCATCATTAAAGCAGAAATCCGAAGGTCTATCCTCCGCGATATCCTGAACATGCGGTACCAAGGAATCATCCAGCAACTGCTTTTCCTTGATCAACTGAACCATAGATGGTTTCACTTGCAACTCAGCTACAAGACCACCATCTCGCGATATACTCAAACTGGCGAACATAGCCCTCAGCTCAACAGCTACCTTCCTACTCAAGGCATCTGCAACCACATTAGCTTTTCCAGGATGGTACTCAATCGTCAGATCATAATCCTTGAGCAACTCCAACCAACGCCGCTGCCTAAGATTCAACTCCTTCTGAGACATCAAATACCTCAAACTCTTGTGATCCGTGTACATAGTACACTTCTCACCATATAGATAATGTCTCCAGATCTTCAGAGCAAAAACCACTACAGCCAACTCAATATCATGCGTAGGATAATTGCGCTCATGCACTTTCAACTGCCGCGATGCATAAGCCACAACCTTACCCTCTTGCATCAGCACACATCCCAAACCGACATAGGACGCATCACTATAGACCACAAACTCTTTCCCTGATTCAGGTTGAACCAAGATAGGAGCTTGCGTCAAAGCCGCCTTAAGCTTCTCAAAAGCCTGCTGTCTCGCTTCCGTCCACTCATACTTAACATCCTTTTGCAACAACTTTGTCAAAGGTGCAGCAATCTTAGAAAACCCATCCACAAACCTCCGGTAGTATCCCGCCAAACCAAGGAAACTACGAACCTCATGAACAGACTTAGGGACCTTCCAATTCATCACCGCCTCAATCTTCTGAGGATCAACACGAATCCCCTCAGCAGAAACTACATGCCCAAGAAACACCACCTCCTTAAGCCAAAACTCACACTTGCTCAGCTTAGCATAAAGCTGATTCTCCAACAAAGCTTGCAAAACAATCCTCAAATGCTCCTCATGCTCCTCCTCAGTACGCGAGTACACGAGGATATCATCAATGAACACCACAACAAACTTGTCCAGGTATTCATGAAACACACGATTCATCATGTCCATGAAAGCAGCAGGAGCATTTGTCAAACCAAACGGCATCACAAGAAACTCATAATGCCCATACCTTGTCCTGAAAGCTGTTTTCGGCACATCCACATCCTTCACCTTCAACTGATAATACCCTGACCTCAAGTCAATCTTAGAGAACACAACAGCTCCCCGAAATTGATCAAAGAGATCATCAATCCTCGGCAAAGGATACCGATTCTTGATAGTCAACTTGTTCAGCTGACGGTAATCAATGCACATTCTCATAGTGCCATCCTTCTTCTTCACAAACAAGACCGGTGCACCCCAAGGTGACACACTTGGCCGAATGAAACCACGATCAAGCAGCTCTTGCAACTGCGTCTTCAGCTCCTTAGGTGCCATTCTATAGGGAGTGATGGACACATGAGTTGTATTCTCATACAGCTCAATTCCAAACTCCACCTCACGATTAGGAGGTAAACCAAGAAACTCCTCAGGAAACACTCCAGGAAACTCCTTCACAACTCTGATATCTTGCACCCTCAACTCCTTAGAGCTAGGATTCATCACAAAAGCTAGATAAGCTTCACAACCTTGCCTCAGCATCCTGCTCGCCTCCAAGGTAGACACCACATTGGCAAGAAACTTCACATTCTCACCAACCACAACAACTTCATAATTATCCGCAAGCTTCAGCGAAACTCGCTTATTTTCACAATCCACAACAGCATGATGCTCAGCAAGCCAATCCATACCAAGGATTACATCAAAACCATAGAAAAGCAGCTCCATAAGATCAACATGAAAAACATGTTCTTGAACAACCAAAGGACACCTTCTATACAACCTTCGAGTCACAACAGTCTCACCAAAAGAACTAGTGACACGAACACCAACATCCAAAGACTCAATAGGCAAACCAAGCAATTCAGCATGCTCACGCAAAATGTATGAATGCGTAGATCCAGAATCTATCAAGGAAAGTAATGACAAGGATTGCAAAGTAAAGGTACTTGCAATCACATCCGCGTCATTCCTCCCTTCCCTCTGAGCATACACCCTCGCTTGACCTCCACCTTCAGGCTGAATAGCCACAACATGGGCCACTCCTCGACCACCTTCCTCTCTCCGCTGGAAATTACCACGGCCGTGCCCACGACCTCTCTGCGGTGCAGCAACAACAGGAGCACGCACTTGGCCACCAGCCAACATAGGACAATCTCGCCTCAAATGATCCGCAGATCCACAATTCCAGCTGCCGCAACAGGAGCTTGCACCTCCCTCACAGCACGAGGACAGTCACGCTTCATGTGACCACGTGACCCACAAATCCAACAAGCACTCGGATCAGCTCTAGCATTGCCTCCCCGAGCAGGTGCACCACCACCTCTCTTAGCTGAGGACTGATACTTCTGATCGCGTCCCCTCTTGTTCCGTCCACCACCGGAACTATACTCAGCTGCCCGCTTACCAGCACTTGCTCCAGCACCTCTGGCAGATAAACCCAAGTTCATCTCAATATCCTTAGCTCGATCCACCAGCACATCAAAATCATCATACTCGGTGGCCAGCACATACATCTTCACATCCGTCACTAAACCATAACGGAATCTTTCGCACCTCGCCCGCTCATCAGGTACCAGCTCAGGTGCATACTGACTGAGTCTAACAAACTGCACCTCATACTCAGCCACAGTCATGCTCCCCTGGGTAAGAGACATGAACTCACGCTTCTTTTCATCCAGGTACCTCACACCAAGATACCTCCTCTTGAACACATTCTGAAAGAATGTCCAAGTTATGTCAGCTTCAGCCATCCCAACAATAGTGGTCGTCCACCACGTATAAGCATCATCCTGTAGCAAGGATACAACACAACCCAACTTTTGCACATCAGTGCAACCCATCTGACCCAAGATCCTCTTGGTACTCTCCATCCAGGACTCAGAACCCTCAGCAGACATACCCCTGAACTCAGTCCCACCAAGACTGCGCAAACGCTCCAAAGGTAGTCTAACACCAGCATCTCCCTGATGCCCAGCTCCTTGAGCTCCAGCTACTACCGCTCAAAAAGCACCAGCAATAGCTTGCACCAACATCGTCATGTCAGGCATAGCTTGCCCCTGACCAACCTCAGGTCCAGCAGCTCCAGCACCAGCTGCAGCTTCAGCTCTTTCACCCTCAGCACCACCACCGCCAGGTGGAGGAGGAGGTAACACCGCACTACCCGCATTTTCCTCATTCTCATTCTCATTTGGAGCCGTAGCTCGCACATTACTTATCAACTCTCTACGTGGTGCCATACTTTAACCATGCAATCACAATGCAAATAAACAAAGTTAGGCCCTGCAAGGTAAGCAATCCAAGTACTCAAGCTCAATTTCATTCAAAATCAACATCATTACTTAGCTTTGATTTGGCAATGGGTACCCACAACATGCTTCACCACATCATACAACTCAATTGCATCAAATACACAAGCCACTAAACATGCTTTCAATCAATCAAGCATACATAGCATACATACTTCAATCATGCACACATTCATTCCCAATTACTCGAGAACTCAGCTCTGATACCACCAAATGTAACCCCCTTAACCCGGCCTAGACGGTTGACCCGAATTAAGAAAGTCACACGGGGAAAACCAAAGTCAACCCGAAAGTCAACCTTGATTAACGACCCTTTTTTTTCTTCTTAAACTTGTCTAGATGCATATTAACCCTAGTTATGATCATTCAAACAACATACTCAAAGATCATAAACATCAGAGATCAAACAGGGACCCAATTGAACAATTTACAACTTTAGGGACCAAATTGTAAATTCTGTAAATTATAAGGCCTTAACCCAAATTAAAGTTACCATCTTGAAATTAATCAGGTTTCATGCTTCTCTGTCAAATTTCAGCTCAAACGAACATCCCAAACTCATACAATTGCACAAACAAGATTCAGGACCAAAATGTAAACATTCCAAAACATTTAACTACCAATGTCAGCCCCCAACGGTCACGTGTTCCGAAACAGGGAGAGCCCGTTTCGAAACGCGGGGCCGTTCCGCAACGCGTACCGAAACGAGGGCTGGCAGTGGCCTTTCCGTTTTGGAACGGTGTCTCCCGTTTCGGACGCCTGGGCTGATTCAAGGCACTCGTTCCGAAACGGTAGCCTCTATTCCGAAACACCCTGCACAGAATGCAGCAAAAGGCTTCCTTAAACATGCAATTAACCAACCAATCATGCTCCGATTGCTACCAAACTTTACCAGCAACTCATACAACATATAAGAGACATGATTGCATCAACCAATCAACATATTATCATCATATATGAAAAGCCCCAATTCTAAAGCATACTTCCTACACAAGCAAACCATTCAAACATAGAACCTTCAAAACCAAGCACATAAAGACCAAATGCAAATCTAGCATTTCCAACAACATTAAACATACTTAGGGAGTTCAAAACATCTCCCAAAACATACACATAGGTCCCCCATTGCCAAATGCCCAAAAGCTAAAATGTGTTTAAGAAAACCTTCCCATACTTGAGCTTAATTCCACTTGAATGCTTGCCTTCCTTGCTGCCCTCAAAGTACCTTAATGATCTGCATTATTGGTTTAAGAAAACAAAAGAGAGCGTAAGCAAAAGCTTAGTGAGGAATGCTCAATAAAACCATTCAATAATGCATTTATAAAACACTTTATAAATCATTCTTCAAATCATCATTTACTCATGCTCAAAGCAATTTAAACAAGCATCACATGCTTCCATATCATTACATGTCATATTGGCCACAAGTGATAAGTTCCATCTTTTTAAAAACAAGATCAACATAAGACTCACACATGGACTTTTAAACACCATTGTGATCTTATAATTCACAAGAACCACACAAGGACTTTTAACCACCTTTGTGTTCTTCCCAAGGACTTTTAAACACCTTGGCCCCAAGGACTTTTAAACACCTTGGCCCATGGACTTTTAAACACCATGGCAAGGACCACACAAGGACTTTTAACCACCTTTGTATCCTTAACAAGAACCATCCAAGGACTTTTAACCACCTTGATGTTCTTAAGTAACAAGGCTCACTCAAGGACTTTTAACCACCTTAGTGACCTTAACATGAATCATCATGGACTTTTAACCACCATGAAGTTCTTAGAATCCACAAGGCTCACTCAAGGACTTTTAACCACCTTAGTGACCTTAACCTTTTTCAAAACATCACTTGCCAATATACATCATTATCATCAAATAATCCACTGTTTTAAAGCATTAAACCAAGCCATATTCATCATGCATTTTAAAGCATCAAACCACATTTAATCAATGTTCAAAACAAGGAACTCTTACCTTGAGCTTCCTTCAACATATGGCTTACAAAATCAGCAATAACCATGCTAAATCATGCTTTCAAAACAGAATTTAAAACATGCAATAAACCACTTTGCATAACAATCAAACCATGGCCACCACTTAGAGAGTTTTTCCGAAAACTTACACTTGAGCTTAGTAAAGTTGTTTAGACTTAAACTAAGCTCCCAAGACATTGGTTTCAAAGCTGAAAACCCGATTTCACTCACCGATTCCACCTCGCCTCTTGCCGAAGCACAAATCAAGCTTCCGGATCACCACCACTTGGATCCAAAGATGACTCCCCCGTTTTAAACACATCAAAGCAGAGGATTAATGCATCATCATGCATTAATAGCTTCAATGAAAGCACCTAAACTCGCTGCTCTCATCCACACTCCATTTTCGGCCACCAAACACAACCGAAAATGCATCCAAACAACTCCTCAACAAAGCCCAGCCATAAACCATCAAAACCAAACATCCTTTAACATCATTTTACATCTAAAAAGAACCTATTAACATCCTTATACCTCCAGCAACATCAGATCCACAAGATCACCTCAAAAACAACCAAGAATCATAAGCTAAACTTAGGAAATTCAACCTACCCGGGATTGCATTAATCAAAACTCAATTCCTTATCAAATTAACATTCATTTATCATCAAAAACACACTTCAAATCACAGCTTTAACAGATCAAACGAAAATCTATCAAAAATCACCAAATCTTGCATTTTAAGCCAAGATCCATTTCACAACTTTAAAAGCCATTTATAAAACATCAATTAAGGATTGAGAACTTAGGAATTTCAGTAAAGAACTGATAGTTTAGAGGAGAAGGACGTTCTTACCTCCAAACTTGAGTTTCTCCTCTTTTAGAACCAAAAACCTTGATGAATCAACTAGCAAATGGTGAGGTTTTGTTGATGTGATGATTAAGAATCAAAAGAGGATTGAAAAGGAAGATTTAGGTGGCAAAATCAGAAAGAAATCTCTGGAGAGAAAGTGTTTGGGTTGAGAGAAAATGAGAGAAAAGGAAAATTGGAAGTTAGTTACAAAATAGCCAAAATGATTTCCCTCCACTTTTCTTTAGCTTTAAAATCAGAATTAAACATTAAAATATCTTAGAAAAATCTGGAGAAACTCCCTTTGGGTAAATAGCTCCTTAAAGATTCAAAGTTTCAATCCTTTCTAAAACAGTCACGCAACTTTCAAAAATTACATTTTGGTCACTAGCTAAAATGTCACCCTTCCAAACCTCATTTTGTAAAATTGATTTCACAGTTCACTTATATATATTAAAAGATGATTTTAGAACATTTTTCCATATTTTTAATGCAACCCGAACTAGGCTTTCCTAATTTCACCTTTTTAGATTCGAACAGCACTTTGACCGAACCGGTCAACGCCCAAAACTACTAAGCCCAAAACCGGGGCGTTACAGTTTCTGCCAAACCCCGTATCAAAACTCGTTTCAGAATGGTCCCGCGTTTCGGAACAGGTCCTCCCTGTTTCGGAACACCCGACCGTTGGGCACTGAAATTGACGGTTATATGTTTTGAAATGTTTACGTTTTAGTCCTGAACCTTGATATTGCAATTGAATGAGTTTGAGATGTCCGTTTGAGCTGAATTTTGACAGAGAAGCATGAAAGATGATTAATTTCATATCGGGTGCTTTTAATTGGGCTAAGTCCTTATAATTTTCAGAATTTACAAATTGGTCCCTATTTTCTTAATTTGTGCAATCAAGTCCCTGAATGTTCTCTTATTGTTATGATCTTTGAGTATACTGATCTTGTGAACATATCTAGGGTTAATGTGCATTTAGTCAAGTCTTAAAATAAAAAAAGGGTCGTTAATCAAGGTTGACTTTCGGGTTGACTTTGGTTTTCCCCGTGTAAACTTCTTAATTCGGTTCAACCGTCTGGGCCGGGTTAAGGGGGTTACATAACGAAAGTGAAAGCGCTCAGAGTCAAGGAACAGAACATCAACCACACGTTCGCGACGAACGACAATCTCTTTGACATAAGTGAAACGGTCCCTCATCTCTGTAGTCCGAAGACTTTTGAGAAACAGCTGGGTGAGATTAGGACGGATACCAGAATCACTTGCTTGACCCGTCTTACGCTTCTTGTTAACGTTCTCCATTGAAAAACTCCTAAAAACATAAAGCAAGCAATTTTGAAATTAAAGTGTATGCATGAATATCCTCAATTCAATCCAACAACAAATCCCATTTAGGTTTAAAAAGATTTTAGAAAAATATTTTAAGAGAAAAACAACTTTTGAAAAACCAAAAAAAATACGAGTGAACAATAATATATTCGAACCAAGAAATTTAAGATTTTGATTTTTTTTACAAGTTTTGAAAAACCCAAGTTCAAAAACATATAGTCTATACAAAATTAAATTTTCTAACCTAAGAATCGAATTAAATCAAAGGAAAAAGAAAAAGAAAATAGAAAATATACCTTAAAAGGGGATTTTGGATGAATGAGTGTAAACTCTTGCACAATATTGATGAGACTTGCTTAGACTTGTGATTGAGTGAAAAAGCCTTTAAGATTTGGTGAATAACAATGAGGTTTAGAGGGTTTTTATAGGAAAAATCGATCTAGAGTTTTTAGGGTTTTGAAGGAGTTTTAATTAAAGTGAAATTTTAACATTAAAAGCCCTCTTTAAAGCTATCCACATACTCGTTTCGGAACAGGCTCGACCGTTTCGGAACGCGGGTATCGAAACGTTGACTGACGTTTCAAGTCCAGCTGACCGTTCCGATACGTCATTGACCGTATCGAATCCTCGTTGACCTGTATCGAAACCCGTTTTGATACACCCTTTGGTAGTAGCAAAAACGTTTCAAAACCCTTTTAAGGCGTTTCGAAACACCCTTCTCACAGATAGATCTTTTAAGGCACCCGTATCGAAACAGTTGGACCCGTTTCGATACACCTAGGCCTGGAAGTGCAGATGAGGCTCTAATTTTGCAGAAAAATGGATTTTATGAAGTCCTAATTTGCATGAATGACATGAATGAGCAGGAAAGACATGTATAAACAAAAACATACTCCCCCTAACTATTAGCATGGATGGAATTAGGAGTAAAAACACACAAACATGGCATTTTCAAGAGATCAAGCAATTTAAGCACAAAAAGGGTCCTAAAAGGTCAAGATAGGCTAGTTAGACCTAACTCTCTCCTAAGGGAACAAAAACGCTCTTTATCTAAAGGCTTTGTAAAGATGTCCGCTAGTTGGTTTAAGGTGTCAACATACTCTATAACAACATCTTCCTTAAGGACATGATCTCTAATGAAACGATGTCTTATTTCTATATGTTTGGTTCTAGAGTGTTGGATGGGATTTTTTGCCAAACATATGGCACTAGTGTTATCACACTTAAGGGGTATGGTTTCAACTTTAATACCATAATCTAAGAGTTGTTGTTTCATCCAAAGGACTTGAGCACAACTCCCTAAGGATATATACTCGGCTTCAGTGGTAGATAAGGCTACACTATTTTGTTTCTTAGGGAACCAAGATATGAGCATACTACCTAAGAATTGACATGTTTTCGAAGTACTCTTCCTATCGATTTTACACCCCCATAATCCGTATCTGAATAAGCATGAAGGTTGAAGGTTGAGTCTCTAGGGTACCAAAGACCTAAACAAGGGGTATCTCTAAGGTACCTAAAGATTCTCTTAACGACTATAAGGTGAGACTCTCTAGGACTAGCTTGAAACCTAGCACACAAGAAAATACTAAACAAAATATCCGGTCTACTTGCGGTAAGGTAAAGCAAAGATCCAATCATAGAACGGTAAAGCTTAGAGTCAACACACTTACCTCCTTCATCTTTGTCAAGCTTTGTAGATGAGCTCATAGGTGTGGCTTGAGGCTTTGCATTCTCCAAGCCAAACTTCTTGAGCATATCCTTGATGTACTTTGCTTGATTGATGAAGGTGCCATCCTTCCTTTGCTTGATTTGGAGTCCCAAAAAGAATGAGAGATCCCCCATCATGCTCATCTCGAATTCACCTTGCATTAACTTAGCAAACTCCTTGCAATGACACTCATTAGTAGATCCAAAAATGATATCATCAACATAGATTTGTACTACTAATATGTCATTTTTATACCTTTTTATGAAAAGTGTAGTGTCCACCTTACCTTTTTCAATCAAAAAGTTTGAAAGTCTTTCATACCAAGCTCTAGGAGCTTGTTTTAAACCATAAAGTGCTTTAGTAAGTTTGAAAATATGATTTGGAAATTTTGAGTCTTCAAAACCCGGTGGTTGTTCCATATACACTTCCTCATTTATAATACCATTTAAAAATGCTTTTTAAACATCCATTTGAAAAAGCTTGAAATCATGATAACATGCATATACAAGCAACATCTTTATGGCTTCCATTCTAGCTACGAGTGTAACCCCCTTAACCCGGTCTAGACGGTTGACCCGAATTAAGAAAGTCACACGGGGAAAACCAAAGTCAACCCGAAAGTCAACCTTGATTAACGACCCTTTTTTTTCTTTTTAAACTTGTCTAGATGCAGATTAACCCTAGTTATGATCATTCAAACAGCATGCTCAAGATCATAAACATCAGAGATCAAATAGGGACCCAATTGAACAATTTACAACTTTAGGGACCAAATTGCAAAATCTGATAATTATAAGGTCTTAACCCAAATTAGTGTTACCAACTTGTAATTAGTCAAGATTCATGCTTCTCTGCCAAATTTCAGCTCAAACGGACATTCCAAACTCATACAATTGCACATACAAGATTCAGGACCAATTTGCAAACATTTCAAAACATTTAACCGCCAATGTCAGCCCCCAACGGCCAAGTGTTCCGAAACAAGGAGAACCTGTTTCGAAACGCGGGGCCGTTCCGCAACGCGTTCCGAAACGAGGGCTGGCAGAGGGCTTCCCGTTTCGGAACGGTGTCTCCCGTTTCGGACGCCTGGGCTACTACAGGGCACCCGTTCCGAAACGGTAGCTACTGTTCCGAAACGACCTGCAGAATGCAGCACAATGCTTGCTTAAACACACAATTGGCCAACCGAACATGCTCCAAATGCAATCAAACCACACCAGCAAGTTACTCAACACATAAGGAACATATATGCATCAAGATCTAGATACATGATCACCCCTAGGTGCACCAACACATTAAACACATTCAAAGCTCATTCATGCTTTTAAACAAGATGCATAGCAAATCAACTTAAGCATAAGGTGGTCCAAACGTTGCAACATTAATCCACATGATTCAACAACATATACCAAACTTATCCAACATACACAATCTCGTTACACAACAACATAAGAGATTCTTCCCCCATTGCCTTTATTATCTATAGCTATTAACCGAGACATACATCTCAAGTGGAGTTCTCCTTGAATCCCTTGCTCCTCGCTGTTCCAACTTCAAAGATCTGCATTGATGGACAAAAAGGAGCGTAAGCACATAATGCTTAGTGAGGAATGCTCAAAACCAAAACACCATCAATGCAGCGAGTCATAAAAACCCCTTTGAAAAGCAACTCGATTTGATAAACCAAAGCAATGTTTGAAAACCCTTTTCAACAACAAGCTCAAAATCATGCATTGCTCAAACATGAAAACCAACCCTTAGCTTAGCAAGCTAAGTAAATCTTTTCAAAGCACAACTTGCAAAACATCAATTTAACCTTTCAATGCATAATCACCAAATGCAAGGTTAAATTCAAAACCTTGGAAAACACTTCCACTTCACATTATACATTCCTCTTACTTGGTTATCATTTCAAACAAGAAACCTTTTAAAACCATTTATTTAATCAATCCAACACATGCATTAAACAAATGCAACATATGAACCTCATCATCAACATTTGCATCATATGCCTTTAAAAACAAGTCTTAGCAAGACTTCAATGCACTAAAGAGATTTCATGCACACATGCATCATTCTCAATAGATAATCAACACTTGTTCAAACTTAACAAGCAAACATGCATACTTAATACATTATGCACTTCCCATGCAACTATGCATCATTCCAAGCATCTCATGCTTCATTATAATCAAGAACATCATATTGGCTTTCAAGTGATAATCCAAATCCACTTTTCAACTCAACATCCAATCGGATACGCGGATCACAAGCGTTGTCCCTACGCTTCATACACACTACCAATCCAAGGTCCCCAAATGGACTTTTAACCACCATTTGACCTCACCATTCACAAGGTTCCCATGTATGGACTTTTAACCACCATACAACCTTATCTTCCTCAAGGTTTCCATGTATGGACTTTTAATCACCATACAACCTTAACTTTCACAAGGTTCCCATGTATGGACTTTTAAACACCATACAACCTTAACTTACACAAGGTTCCCATATATGGACTTTTAAACACCATATAACCTTAACATGCACAAGGTTCCCATGTATGGACTTTTAAACACCATACAACCTTAGCATCACCGATTGGTAGTTGTATAACATCACTAACGAGATCCGGGACACCCTATACAAGATCCACACATGGACTTTACACCACCATTGTGATCTTAACAAGCACAAGGTCCACTAATGGAATTTTAACCACCATTATTACCTTTGCTTACCCAAGGTCCTCGAATGGAAACTCAACCTCCATTATGACCTTAACCATCTCGTTAGGATACTTGGATGGAGTTTACCGGTTCACTCTTAACCACTCCACATCCAAGGCGACTTTATTCACGGTGCACCCAATCCTATAGCCGGCTAACTTTATCCGATCAAAGAAACCAAGAACCACTTACATCACTTGCCAATATAACCATCTTACCATATTAGTCCAATGATTCACATGCATAACCATAATGCAAAAACCATCATTTACCATCATCAATCCACTGTTTTTAAAGCATTACACAAAGCCATTAAACATCATGCAACACCATGCATCAAAACCACAATTTCAATGTATAAAACCAAGGATCTCTTACCTTGAGCATCCTTCACATATGGCTTTCAAAACCAGCATTAAACCATGCTTAAAATATGCTTTCAAAACAGAATTTAAAACATGCAAATCACATGCATTGCAACCATCAATCACAATTGCTTTTAAAACCAAATTCACAACACAAACCAAGAGAAAAATCCATTTACTTACTCTTGAGCTTAGCAAAGTTGTTTAGACTTAAACTAAGCTCCCAAAACCTTCAAACCTTGGTCTAAAAGCTGAAAACCCAACTTCACTCACCGATACACAAAACAAGGCTAATCAACAAGCCTTCCAAGCATCCGAAGCCTTCCGCACCACCTCTAATGCTCACGGATCAAACTCCCCTGTTTCAAGCACACAACAACAGAGGATTAATGCATCATTATGCATTAAAAACACCAGCAACACAACTCAACTCGCTGCTCATCACAAATCCAACAATTCGGCTACTAAACACAACCGAAATCACCTCCAAACACTTCCAAAACTTAACCCAGCAAAGATCCATCACTTCTAACCAATTTTAAACATCAATTAACATCCAAAATGATCACAAACACGTCCTTATACCTCCTGCTATAACAGATCATCAAAAACACTCCAAAAACAACCAAAAACTCAAGTAAAACTTAGGAAATTCAACCTATCCGGGATTGCATTAATTAAACCTCAACTTCTAATCAATTTAGCATTCATTTAACATCAAAAACACACCTCGAAACCCTGCTTAAACAGATCATACGAAAATCCACCAAAAATCACCAAATCTTGCATTTTAAGCCAAGATCCTTTACACAACTTCAAAAACCACTTATAAAATATTAATTAAGGATTGAGAACTTAGGAATTTCAGTAAAGAACTGAGAGTTTAGAGGAGAAGGACGTTCTTACCTCCAAACTTGAGTTTCTCCCTTTTTGGAACCAAAATCTTGAAAATCCAATTAGCAATTGGTGAGGTTTTGTTGATGAGATGATTAGAGATCAAAAGAGAATTGAAATGAGTGATTTAGATGACAAAATCAGAGGAAAAATTCTGGAGAAATGTGTTTGGGTTGAGAGAAAATGAGAGAAAGTAAAATTGGAAAATATGGAAAGTTAGTTGCAAATAACTTCCCTCCACTTTTCTTTATGTTTAATAATCAGAATTAAAACATTAAATATCTTAGAAAAATCTGGAGAAACTCCCTTTGGGTAAATAGCTCCTTAAAGATTCAAAGTTTCAATCCTTTCTAAAACAGTCACGCAACTTTCAAAAATTACATTTTGGTCACTAGGCAAAATGTCACCCTTCCAAAACTCATTTTGTAAAATTGATTTCACAGTTCACTTATATATATTAAAAGAGGATTTTAGAACATTTTTCCATATTTTTAATGCAACCCGAACTAGGCTTTCCTAATTTCACCTTTTTATATTCGAACAGCATTTTGACCGAACCGGTCAACGCCCAAAACTTCTAAGCCCAAAACCGGGGCGTTACAACGAGAGCATAGGTTTCATCAAAATCAATTCCCTCTTCTTTAGTGTAACCTTGTGCTACTAATCTAGTTTTATTTCTCACAATGTTACCACTCTCATCTAGTTTGTTCCTAAAGACCCATTTAGTCCCTATAGTAGATTGATTACTAGGCCTATCAACTAATGTCCAAGCATTACTTCTCTCAAATTAATTTAATTCCTCTTGCATGGACAAAATCCAAAAATCATCTTTTAATGATTCTTTGATATTTTTAGGCTCTATGCATGAGATAAATGCAACATGGTTCATAAGTTTAAGAGAAGATCTAGTGGTTACCCCCTTGGATGGATCACCCAATATTTCACCATCTTTGACATAGTTGAACTCCCTTGGGTAGCTCACTTCCTTTTCCTAAAGAGCCAAGTCCTTCAAGGCTTCAAGAGGTGGATCTTGTGTATCCTCTTCTTTTGTTAGAATCTCACCCTCCTTTGAAATTTGTCCTCCATCAAAAGGCATTAATGATTCCTACATCATCATCATCACAAGAATCCTTCCTTGGAAGGAGGTTATCATTGAATACAACATGTATAGATTCTTCTACTACTAAAGTTCTCTTGTTAAATACACGATAGGCTTTAGAGTTTAAGGAATGTCCTATGAAAATAGCTTCATCACTTATTGCATCAAATTTACCTAAGTTATCTTTTCCATTATTTAAAACAAAACACTTGCAACCAAATGGATGAAAATAGCTAATGTTAGGCTTTTTAGATTTTCAAATCTCATATGGTGTTTTCTTTAAAATTGGCCTAATCATTACTTGGTTTACAATGTAGCAAGCGGTGTTTGTGGCTTCCGCCCAAAAATATTTAGGTAAATTGTTTTCACAAAGCATGGTTCTAGCCATTTCTTGTAAAGTTCTATTTTTCCTCTCAACTATCCCATTTTGTTGAGGAGTTCGAGGAGCCGAAAAATTGTGGCTAATACCATTATCATTTTAAAACTCTTCAAACTCTAGATTTTGAAATTCGGTTCCATGATCACTTCTAATATGAGAAATTCTAAGTTCAAGATCATTTTGGGTTAATTTTGAAAATGTGATGAATTTTTCTAAAGTCTCATCTTTAGTACTTAAAAATAGAACCCACGTAAATCTAGAAAGATCATCAACTAGTACAAATGCATATGTAACACCCCAATTTTGGGCTTAGAAGTTTAGGGTCTAAACCAGACCGGTCTAGGAAACGGTTCAAATATAAAAGGGAGTTTTAGGGAACACCTAGTTTGGGATGCTTTAAAAATATAGAAAAATATCTAAAAATCATCATTTAATATATATAAGTGAATGGTGAAATCAATTTTACAAAATAAGGATTGGAAATACTACATTTCGATGAGTGACCAATTCGCAGTTTTTACAAAGTTTAGTAGTGACTATTTTGTAAAGGATCGAAACGTTAAATCTTTAAGGAGCTAATTTACCAAAAATGTTTTCATCAGATTTTTCCTTAATTTGGGCGATTTAGTTAATGATTTAATTAAATAAAATAAAGGTGATAAACTACCAAAAATGCTAATATAAATGATGAAATGGTTTTTGCTATGAGATATGCATATGAGATTTGTTTTAGAAATGCTTTGATGATACATGCATGTGTATGGCCTTTCCATGAGTTTTGCATTGGTAAATGCATGAGATAGAATTGAGGTACATGTGGTTTCATTAGAAGTTGCTTTGAAAGGTTTTCAAGCATGTGTTAGAATGAGCATGTTGTTCAAAAGCTTTTGTAGAAAGGTTTTCAGAGTGTGCATTATTGTGTTGGTTTTCTTTAGAGCATGCCTCACTAAGCATTTGTGCTTACGCTCCATCTTTTACCAATAATACAAATAATTGAGGTGTTTTCGGGCATCAAGGAAGCTAAGTTCATCCAAGGAAGTCCAAGCTCATGTACGATGAAGTTTTCATACACTTTAGTTTTGATAAATTGCCAATGGGAAACCAAGAATTGTATTTGGGAGATGTATTAAACTCCCTAAGGTTGTAGCATGATGTTTTGGTTTGCTTGGATTGTAAATGGCCTTAATTGCTTGATTTGAGGTTGGTTTGCCTATTTGGGTTTGATTTTAGGAAGCATGCCTCTAGGCTAGTAAGATTTTGTGTTGGATGCTATGATTGTGTTTGGGTAATCCAAATATGTTCCTTATTTGTATGTTGACTTGTTGGTTTGTTTAGAGAGTCGTTGAGGTGCATTTGAATGGGATTATGAATGAAAAACCAGCATTTGCTGCAGTTTCTGGCAAACCGTATCGAAACACCATCTAGGGATTCGGAACGGGGGCCTATATTGGCCTTCGTGTTTCGAAACGATGGAGGCTGTTTCGAAACGTTTTGGCTACTGGAATGCCATGTTTCATAACTTGTCTTGGAACACACTCGCGTACCGAAACGGTCAATGCCATTTCGATCCAGCGTTTCGATACGATAAGTGGGTGTTCCGAAACGGGTGACCGTTGGACGCAGATTTGAATTGATGTTTGCAAGCTTTAAATTTTAGTCCCAAAGGTTGAAGTTGCAATTGCTTGAGCTTAAGATGTCTTTTTAAGTTGAAATTTTGCGGAGAAGTATGTAATATGAATAATTTCATAATGGCAACCTTAAAACTAATGAAGTCCTTCTAATTTACAGAAATTACATTTTTGGTCCCTAATTTCGTGTAAAGTGCAATTGAGTTCCTATATATTATCCAATCACTGTGCCTTTCTCAATCGTGTTTCTTGAGTACTCACTTAGGTTTAACATGTATCTAGACATAACTAAAAAGAAAAAAAGGGGTCATGAATCAAGGTTGACTTTTGGGTTGACTTTGGTTTTCCCCGTGTAATCTTCATAGTTCGGGTCAATCGTCTAGGCCGGGCTAAGGGGGTTACCTTTGGTGGTATCAGAGCTTGGTTCTCGTATAATTGGGGTTTGTTATGTGTGTGATGTATGTGTGATTGCATGATGTGTCTTTTGGGTGAAAGAATGTTGTGTGAATAGTGATGTATGTGTAATGTACAAAGAATGCATGTATTGCTTGTTAAGCTTGTACAAGTGTTTATCTTATATTGAAAATGGTGGATTTGTGCATGTGAATCTCTTTAGTGCATTAAAGTCTTGTGAAGGCTTGTTTTTAAAGGCATGTAATGCAAATGTTGATTTTGTGGTTCATGTATTGCATTTTTTTAATGCATGAGATAGAATTGAGGGTGTAAGTGGTTTTTAAAGGTTTCTTGCTTTGAAATGATTTTCAAGTATGAGAAAAGTATAATGTGAAGTGGATGTGTTTTCCAAGGATCTTGTATTTAACTTTGCATATGATGTTCATGCATGGAATGGTTAAATTGATGGTTTTGCAAGGTTGTGCTTTGAAGTGAATTACTTAGCTTTTCTAAGCTAAGGGTTGGTTTTCATGTTTGAGCAATGCATGATTTAAAGCATGTTGTTAAAAAGGGTTTTCAAACATTGCTTTGGTTTATCGAATTGTGTTTACTTTTAAAAGAGGTTTTATGACTCGCTGCATTGATGGTGTTTTGGTTTGAGCATTCCTCACTAAGCATTATGTGCTTACGCTCCTTTTTGTCCATCAATGCAGACATTTGAAGTTGGGACAGCGAGAAGCAAGGGATTCAAGGAGTGCTCCACTTGAGATGTATGTCTCGGTTAATAGCTATAGATAATAAAGGCAATGGGGGGAAGAGTCTTCTATGTTGATGTTTAATGAGATTGTGTATGTTGGACAAGTTTGGTTTATGGTTTTGAACTATGTAGTTTAACGCTTGCAACGTTTGAATCTTCTTATTCTTAAGTCGTTATGCTATGCTTCTTGTTTTAAAAGCATGATTGAGTGTTGGATGTGTTGAATAGTTGGTGTACCTAGGGGTGGTTTTGTATCTAGATTTTGATGCAAATTGGTAGGTATGTTGCTTGGCATGTTGTTGATTTATTGTGGAATGGTTTGGAGCATGTTTGATGGGGTTTAAAGGTGTTAAAACAGGCCTATCTGCTGTTTCCGGGCAGGGTGTTTCGAAACACCCTTGCCTGTTTCGAAACAGGCCCTTGTTTTGGCCTGGGTGTTCCTGAACGGCCTAGCCCGTTTCTGAACACTTTGGCTACTGCCAAGGGGTGTTCCTGAACGGCCTAGACCCGTTTCGGAACACTTGACCATTGGGTATAAAATTTGAATGGTTTTGGGGTTTGCAAGCTTTACGTTTTAGTCCTGATTCTTGTATGTGCAATTGATTGAGTTTGAGATGTCCGTTTGAGATGAAATTTGGCAGAGAGGCATGAAACATGACTAATTTCATAATGGTAACTTAAAAATTGGTAAAGTCCTCTTAATTTTAAGAATTTACAAATTTGTCTCTAAATTCGTATTTTGTGCAATTGGGTCCCTTATTGTTTTCCGATTGCTGTGATTTTTGAGTATGCTTATCTCAAGAGTATGGCTAGGTTTAATGTGCATCTAGACAAGTTTAAAAAGAAAAAAAGGGTCGTTAATCAAGGTTGACTTTCGAGTTGACTTTGGTTTTCCCCCTGTAATCTTCGTAGTTCGGGTCAACCGTCTAGGCCGGGCTAAGGGGGTTACATTTGGTGGTATCGGAGCTGAGTTGCGAATGCTTGGGGAAATGGTAAATTGTTGTAATAAGTGTTTAATGTTTATTTTGATGTGTGGTTGGAAGTCGGTTGAATTGTGTGTCTTTGAACGAATTGTTGATGTTTTTACCATGCTTTTTGATTGTGAATCTTCATTGAGCTATTTTGGAATTGTGTTGATGATATGCTAGTGATGTAAGCTGATTTTATGAATGGTGAAAGTGTATTGGGTATGATATGTTGATATTATGCTGTTGCGAGTGAATGTTGTTTGATGAGAGCATGATCGAAATATGTTGATTGATATGCTCGATATTGTGATATCCATGTTTTTATTGACTGTTATGTCATGTAAAAGGGGAGAACTGGGATACCCATTGCCTTATTATTATAGCTATTGTGTTATGTTGGAATTGGAGTCTTGAATCCTTGCTTGAAGCTGGCCTGATTGTTTTGTTTGTTTTGTTATGATTGTTTGCTGTTAATAGCATGGTGAAATCGATGAGAGAATGGAAGTTAGGTGAAATGGTTGCTGCTTTAGAGCAGGTTGTTAAGGCGTGGAATTCACCTTTTAATGGAGGTGTTTCGTCTCAGTCTTCAGTGCCTGGAGTTGAGGTAGTAAGGCAAGAGGAAGAAGTTGGTTTTGTGATGAAGAGTTCATCACCTATAGTTCAAGAGGTGTTGGGAACATCTCAGGCTTTGGCGAAAGTGAGGCCTGTAGACGTGCCGACTGTGGAACATGCGAGTTTTTCGAAACATCATTTACATGATTTGGGAGCTGTGGAGTATCATGGTTCGACACCTGAGACGTTCGAGGCCTGGTTGGCCAGTGTAATTCTGATTTTGGATCAGGAAGGTTGTGACTACGCTTGTAAGCTGGGAAGTGTTGTCTCATTAATGTTGGAGGACGCTTGTGCCTGGTGGACATCTGTGGCGGTGGCATCGCATATCCACGATATAGATTGGGACTTCTTTGTGTCTGCCTTTTATGAAAGGTACCTTGGAGAGAAGTTTCCCAGCGTTAAGCAACGTGAGGTTGTGGTTTCAGTTTATGAAGGTGAGAAAAGTTTTAGCGAGAGAGTTGTGGGTACTAGCCTTGGGAGTGATCAGCGTAAGAGGCGACGTGATAGAAGATTTTGCTTGAGTCGAAGCCTGGATGGTAGTGCAGTTTTGGGGCAAGTGCTACATGATCAGGGAGGGGTAGCTCGGTTGCCGATGTGTGACCGTTGTGGAAAGTGTCATGTTGGTGGGTGTTGGGGCGCAGGAGTTTGTTGGAACTGTGGTTCTAAGGAACATGTGAAGCGAAATTGTCCTCTAGTGGTGAGATCAGCTTCAGTGGTAGCAAAAGGGTCTCAGAAGGGTCGTGGGCACGACCGAGACAAAGTTCGAAGGTGGCAGGAAGAGCAGAAAGGTGTGAGGAGCTTGGGGAATGAAACCTGTTGGAATTGCGGGTATGTTGGGCATTTGAGACGAAATTGTTTGATGTTGGCTCGAGGTAGTCAGGGTTCTTTACTACAGGGAGATGGTGATGACCTTAATGTGTGAGCTGATGCTGCAGCGGTGCGGCTGGAGGGTGATGGTTCTGCGAGGAAGAGAGCTTGTCTGTTGAAGCTCCGGGGCAGTGAGGTGTTTACAGGTAACCTTGTTAAGTAACCTTTGCTCTAGTTATCTTAGTTTGGTTTCGATTTGGTTTTTCCTTGCGTAGTGGGTATGGTCTCGTTGCTAGCATGTTTGGGGTAGTAGTTGGTGTTGTTTTGAAAACAACTTTAGTGTGAAGAGGGCATTAGTGAGTATCTTGTGGATAATGAGTTGTTAGAATGATGGAGTTGGTCAATTTGGAAGTGAGATAGGAGGTTGTTTTTAGGCGGATTCTGAGGAAGTTATTGGTGGGTGTGAACCGACATACATGCACAGTTAAAACCATTGTTATATACTATATTATATGTATATGTACTGGTCCATGCATACATGTGACATGACATTAGGGCTTTTGCATGCATGTACATCAGGCATTGATAGGGCATATTGGTGACCATGCATACGAACGTTCACACTCGCTGATAGTTAATCGGGTCTGTTGGTGTTGTGATAGGGTTAGGTTGGATGATGGGTTTTAAAAGTTGTTTTGGTGCTGGGTGAATGTTAGAAGTAATAGAGGGTATTAAGCGAATTGTCAGTAATAGTGAGTGCGATATAGCATGTTGGAAGAAGGAAAGTGTTTTGGTGCTTAATGAGTTTAGCGGTATGGTGGTGAGGAGATTACCGGTTGAAGTTAGAATCGGTTAGAGTGGTTGTGAATAGCTGGTAGAAGTGGTAGTTTCTTGGTGTTAAGTGATGTAGTAAGTTAGTGGATATGTTCCAAAGTGCTGAGGTAACTTGGCATTGATGTAGTAGTAGAAGGGTTGTTTTTGTAGGTGATGGTTCGTAGTAACCTTTGAGGAGTTGAGAAGAGGTTGTGTTGAGGGTTGTAGAAAAGGTTTGGCATGGGAGAATAGAAGTTTCGAAATCTTAATATGTATGTATAGAATGGGCGGTGTCCTGGTAAGGCTAGTGTTGTAGTCAAAGTTTGAAGTGGAAGGGCAATGAAGGATCAAAGGCCATTGTTGGTTGTACGGGTTCTTGTGAGAAGTGGTTGGCTGGTTGTGAATAAATAAATTCCGTCTGAAGACAGCTGATGGTGTATGGAACGGTTGGCGGAGTCAAGGTTGGGGTTTTGTGATGTGATTTTCGGATGTTAGGTGAGTAGTCCTGGTGAATCATTATGGTAATGATAGCGGCGGATGTGAAGGAATGTCAGCAATACGTTGAGAAGTTTGAGTAAGCAGTTGATGCTTAAGAATTTTTGCTTGTTGTGGTAGTCTTTGAAAGAGGTTGAGTAGTTTTGTAAGGGGTTTTAGAAGCAGTGAAGGTTGTGGGTCACATGGTGGCTGAACTGGATTGGTTGGTGTCACTGTGTGAACAAGTTTTGGGAGTTATGAGTTAAGGTGGTGTATGCTGTAAAAGTTGGAGGTTCTTCAGGTTGTTGTTGGGGCTATGTGCAGTCCGGAAGTGTGAAAGGTTAAGATGTGGTTAACATTTGAGTGTTCTGGAATTCGTGAACAGTATGTGGTGGTGTTGAGTTTGAGTGGAGTTTTGTGAGGAGAGTGTTCAGTGGTGGTTAAGTCTCTTGTGTTGCCTTGTGTGTTGCCTTGAGAAGTTTGGTTGCTCTCTTTTCGCCGGTTGAAATTTCGAGGACAAAATTTCTTAAGGGGGGGAGAGTTGTAACGCCCCAATTTTGGGCTTAGAAGTTTTGGGCTTGAACTGGACCGGTCGGATTTTCGGTTCGAATATAAAAGGTGGTTTTAAGGAAAGCCTAGTTCGGGATGCATTAAAAATATGGAAAAATATCTAAAAATCCTCTTTTATTATATATAAGAGAGTGGTGAAATCAATTTTTCGAATTGAGGTTTGGAAATAAGACATTTCGAGTTAGTGACTAAAATGTAATTTTTGAAAAGTTGGTGACTGTTTTAAAATGATTGAAACTTTGAATCTTTAAGGAGCTAATTTACCCAAGAAGAGTTTTCTCCAGATTTTTCTTAATATTAAAGATTTAATTGATGATTTTTAATAAAAGGAAAAAAGGGGAAATAGATATTTTTGACTTCATAACTAACTTTTGTCAAAACTTTCCCATTTCTTTTTCTCTCATTTTTCTCTCAGCCAAACACATTTCCCCAGCCACTTTTCCTCTGATTTTTACATCTAAAGATGAGATTATAATCTCTATTTGATCTCTAATCATTCCTACACCAAATTCTCATCATTTGCTTATTGAATTTTCAAGAATTTTGGCTCTAAACAAGGAGAAACTCACATTTAGAGGTATGAACGTCATTCTCCTCTAAATACTCAGTTCTTTACTGAAATTCCCAAGTTCTCAATCCTTGATTTGAGTTTTATTAAAGGTTTTGATGTTGTGATCTTGATTTTGGCTTAAAATGCAAGATTTGGATTTAATTTTTAAGAAATTCGTAATAATTGATTGGGCTCTGTTTTGAGATGTCTTTTTGATTTAATTTGGATGTCTAAATGGTGTATGATTGAGGTTTGATCAATGCAATCCCGAATAGGTTGATTTTCCTAAGTTTTTACTTGTGAAAATGGTGGTTTTTGGGGTGATCTTGGTGTTTTGTTAATGCTGGAGGTATAAGGACTTGTTTGGGACCATTTTGGATGTTAATTGATGTTTAAAAATGGTTAGAAGTGATGGATCTTGGCTGGGTTAAGTCTTGGAAGTGTTTGGAGGTGATTTCGGTTGTGTTTGGTAGCCGAAATGTTGGATTTGCAAAGAGCAGCGAGTTTAGGTGTGTTGCTGGTGTTTTTAATGCATTATGATGCATTAATCCTCTGTTGTTATGTGCTTGAAACAGGGGAGAATGATCCGTGAGCAATAGATGTGGCGTTGAAGGTTTCGGATGCTTGGAAGGCTTGTTGGCTAGCCTTGTTTTGTGTATCGGTGAGTGAAGTTGGGTTTTCAGCTTTGAAACCAAGGTTTGAAGGTTTTGGGAGCTTAGTTTAAGTCTAAACAACTTAGCTAAGCTCAAGAGTAAGTAAATGGAATTTCTCTCTTGGTTTGTGTTATGAATTGGTTTTTAAAGCACTTGTGATTGTTGGATGCAATGCATGTGATTTGCATGTTTTAAATTCTGTTTTGAAAGCATATTTTAGCATGGTTTAATGTTGGTTTTGAAAGCCATGTGTGAAGGATGCTCAAGGTAAGAGATCCTTGGTTTTGAACATTGGAATTGTGGAATTGATGCATAGTGTTGCATGTTGTTTAATGGCTTTGCTAAATGCTTCAAAACAATGGATTGATGATGGTAATTGGAGGTTTTGGCATTTTGGTTATGCTTTAAAACAATGGATTTAATGTGGTAAAATGGTTATATTGGCAAGTGATGTAAGTGGTTCTTGGTTACTTTAATCGGATGTAGTTAGCCGGCTATAGGATTGGGTGCACCGTGAATAAAGTCGCCTTGGATGTCGAGGGGTTGTGATTGTACCGTAAACTCCATCCAAGATTCCTAGCGATTGAGGCAATTGGTGTCACCACGATGGAGGTTGGATCTCGTGAGTGGGCTTGGTTTAGTGCCACTACGATGGAGGTTGGCTCTCGTGGGTGGGCTTGGTTTAGTGCCACCACGATGGAGGATGGCTCTCGTGGGTGAACCGTGTTAAAAGTCACCATGATGGAGGTTGGCTCTCATGGGTGGACTTTGTTAAGCGTCACAACGGTGGAGGGTTGCTCCCGTGTGTGAGCTTGGTTAAGGTGATTACAATGGTTGTGGTAGCTTCCATGTGTAAGCCTTGTGATGTGTCCCGGCTCTCGCTAGTGTATTATACAACTTCCGATGAGTGATGTTGAGGGGTTGTGATTGTACCGTTAAACTCCATCACGGGTGTTGAGGGGTTGTGATTGTACCGGTAAACTCCACCTTGTGTTGTTCGGAAGTGTGTATGAAGCGTGTGGGACAACGCTTGTAATCCGCGTATCCGATTGTGTATTGGGTCTTGTGTATGGTTAAGATCACAATGGTGGTTAAAAGTCCATGTGTGGATCTTGTGTATGGTTAAGATCACAATGGTGGTTAAAAGTCCATGTGTGGATCTTGTGTATGGTTAAGATCACAATGGTGGTTAAAAGTCCATGTGTGGGTCTTGTGTAATGAAGCATGTGATGCTTGAAATGATGCAAGGTTGCATGGAAAGTGTGTAATGTACAAAGAATGCATGTATTGCTTGTTAAGCTTGTACAAGTGTTTATCTTATATTGAAAATGGTGCATTTGTGCATGTGAATCTCTTTAGTGCATTAAAGTCTTGTGAAGGCTTGTTTTTAAAGGCATGTAATGCAAATGTTGATTTTGTGGTTCATGTATTGCATTTGTTTAATGCATGAGATAGAATTGAGGGTGTAAGTGGTTTTTAAAGGTTTCTTGCTTTGAAATGATTTTCAAGTATGAGAAAAGTATAATGTGAAGTGGATGTGTTTTCCAAGGATCTTGTATTTAACTTTGCATATGATGTTCATGCATGGAATGGTTAAATTGATGGTTTTGCAAGGTTGTGCTTTGAAGTGAATTACTTAGCTTTTCTAAGCTAAGGGTTGGTTTTCATGTTTGAGCAATGCATGATTTAAAGCATGTTGTTAAAAAGGGTTTTCAAACATTGCTTTGGTTTATCGAATTGTGTTTACTTTTAAAAGAGGTTTTATGACTCGCTGCATTGATGGTGTTTTGGTTTGAGCATTCCTCACTAAGCATTATGTGCTTACGCTCCTTTTTGTCCATCAATGCAGACATTTGAAGTTGGGACAGCGAGAAGCAAGGGATTCAAGGAGTGCTCCACTTGAGATGTATGTCTCGGTTAATAGCTATAGATAATAAAGACAATGGGGGGAAGAGTCTTTTATGTTTATGTTTAATGAGATTGTGTATGTTGGACAAGTTTGGTTTATGGTTTTGAACTCTGTGGTTTAACGCTTGCAACGTTTGAATCTTCTTATTCTTAAGTCGTTATGCTATGCTTCTTGTTTTAAAAGCATGATTGAGTGTTGGATGTGTTGAATGAGTTGGTGTACCTAGGGGTGGTTTTGTATCTAGATTTTGATGCAAATTGGTAGGTATGTTGCTTGGCATGTTGTTGATTTATTGTGGAATGGTTTGGAGTATGTTTGATGGGGTTTAAAGGTGTTAAAACAGGCGTATCTGCTGTTTCTGGGCAGGGTGTTTCGAAACACCCTTGCCTGTTTCGAAACAGGCCCTTGTTTTGGCCTGGGTGTTCCTGAACGGCCTAGCCCGTTTCTGAACACTTTGGCTACTGCCAAGGGGTGTTCCTGAACGGCCTAGACCCGTTTCGGAACACTTGACCGTTGGGTATAAAATTTGAATGGTTTTGAGGTTTGCAAGCTTTACGTTTTAGTCCTGATTCTTGTATGTGCAATTGATTGAGTTTGAGATGTCCGTTTGAGATGAAATTTAGCAGAGAGGCATGAAAGATGACTAATTTCATAATGGTAACTTAAAAATTGGTAAAGTCCTCTTAATTTTCAGAATTTACAAATTGGTCCCTAAATTCATATTTTGTGCAATTAGGTCCCTTATTGTTTTCCGATTGCTGTGATTTTTGAGTATGCTTATCTCAAGAGTATGCCTAGGTTTAATGTGCATCTAGACAAGTTTAAAAAGAAAAAAGGTCATTAATCAAGGTTGACTTTCGGGTTGACTTTGGTTTTCCCCGTGTAATCTTCGTAGTTCGGGTCAACCGTCTAGGCCGGGCTAAGGGGGTTACATTTGGAGAGCTAAGTATCAATACTAGATCGGCCGCTGCTAATGAGAATGCTGAGAATGCTGAAGATTTACCTCCTTCTCTCCCTGGTGGTGGGCCACCCGGTGGTGGTGGTGTTGGAGTTGGTAATGCTGGTGATGGTGCTGGGGTTGCTGGACCTGAGGGTGCGTAGGGGCAAGCTGCTCCTGACATGATCATGTTGATTCAGGCTATTGCTGGAGCTTTCCAGGCAGCAGTAGCTGGAGCTCATGGAGCTGTGCATCAGGATGATGCCAATGTGAGGTTGCCTTTGGAACGTCTTCACAGTCTGGGAGGGACTGAGTTTAGGGGTTTATATCTAGAAGGATCTGAGCCTTGGTTGGAGAGCACCAAGCGGATTCTGGGTCAGATGAACTACAATAATGTGCAGAAGCTGGGTTGTGTTGTATCACTACTGCATGGTGATGCTTACACGTGGTAGACGACCTCTATCTCTGGGATGGAGGATGATGAGGTGACTTGGACGTTCTTCTTGAATGCGTTCAAGCAGAAGTATTTGGGTGTGCGTTACCTAGATGAGAAGAAAAGAGAATTTATGTCTCTTATGCAAGGCAGCTTGTCAGTAGCTGAGTATGAAATTCAGTTTGTCCGCCTCAGTCAGTATGCACCTGAGCTAATCCCTAATGAGCGGGAGAGGTGCGAACGATTCCGTTATGTGTTGGTGATGGATGTGAAGACTTTTATGCTTGTGACTGATTATACAGATTTCGATGTCTTGGTCACTAAAGCCAAGGACATTGAGTCGAATCTTGGTTTGGCTAGTCGAGCGGGTGGATCAAGCTTTGGGAAGCGAGCGACTGAACGCGGTTATGGTAGAGATCGCAACAAGAGGCATAAGGATAGGAGGCCACATTATGATGCTAGGCGTTGGGGTGGTAACCCTGGTAGAGGTCAACAAGGACCTAATGTTGTTATGAGGACTCTTGAGTGTAACCGTTGTGGTAGACGACATGGTGGCGAGTGTTGGGGTAACCTTGGGACATGCTGGAATTGTGGGAACCGTGGACATTTGAAAAAGGATTGTTCTCAGCCTTTGAGAGAGGGATAAGCTCCGGTGAGAGCAGCTGAGCCACAAAGAGGTCGTGGGCGCGGCCGTGGTAATTTTCAGCGCAGAGATGATGGTGGCAGGAATGTAGCACATGTTGTGGCCGTTCAACCTGAGGGTGGTGGTCAGGCTCGAGTGTATGCCCATCGTGAGGGAAGGAATGATACGGATGTGATCGCAGGTACTTTTACTTTTCAATCCTTGTCATTACTTTCTTTGATTGATTCTGGATCTACACACTCGTACATATTGCATGAACATGCTCAAATGCTTGGTTTACCTGTTGGGTCTTTGGATGTTGGTATGCGTGTGACTAGTTCCTTTGGTGAGACGGTTGTAACATGGAAGTTGTATAAGAGATGTCCCTTGAAGGTGCAAAATCAAGTTTTTCTTGTTGATCTCATGGAATTGCCATTCTATAGTTTTGATGTAATCCTTGGTATGGATTGGCTTGTTGAGCATCGAGCTGTAGTGGATTTTGAAAGCAAGCGAGTTTCGTTGAAACTTGCGGATGATTATGAAGTAGTGGTTGTGGGCGAGAATGTGAAGTTTCTTGCTAATGTGGTGTCTACATTGGAAGCAAGTCAAATGTTGAGGTAGGGTTGTGAAGCTTACCTAGCCTTTGTGATGAATCCTAGTTCCAAGGAGTTGCGGGTTCAAGATATAAGAACTGTACGTGAGTTCCCTGGAGTGTTTCCGGAGGAGTTACCTGGATTGCCGCCTAGTCGAGAGGTGGAGTTTGGAATTGAGCTGTATGAAAACACAACTCCGGTGTCCATTGCTCCCTATCATATGGCACCTAAGGAGTTGAAGGAATTGAAGACGCAACTTCAGGAGTTGCTTGACCATGGTTTCATTCGGCCAAGTGTGTCACCTTGAGGTGCACCGGTCTTATTTGTGAAGAAGAAGGATGGCACTATGAGAATGTACATCGATTATCGTCAGCTGAACAAGTTGACTATCAAGAATAAGTATCCTTTGCCAAGGATTGATGATCTTTTTGATCAGTTTCGGGGAGCGGCTTTGTTCTCCAAGATTGACTTAAGGTCAGGATACTATCAGCTTAAGGTGAAAGATGTGGATGTGCTGAAAATAGCCTTTAGAACGAGGTATGGGCATTATGAGTTCCTTGTAATGCTGTTTGGCTTGACGAATGCTCCTGCGGCTTTCATGGACATGATGAATAGAGTGTTTCATGAATACTTGGACAAGTTTGTTGTGGTGTTAATCAACGATATCCTTGTGTACTCTCGTACTGAGGAGGAGCATGAGGGTCATTTGAGGGTTGTCTTGCAAGCGCTTCTGGAAAATCAGCTTTATGCTAAGCTGAGCAAGTGTGAGTTTTGGCTAAAGAAAGTTGTGTTCCTTTGTCATGTGGTATCGGCTGAGGGGATTCGTGTTGATCCTCAGAAGATTGAGGCGGTGATGAATTGGAAGCCTCCTAAGTCCATTCATGAAGTCTGTAGTTTCCTTGGGTTTGCAGGATATTACCGGAGGTTTGTGGATGGATTTTCAAAGATTGCCGCCCCTTTGACGAAGTTGTTGCAAAAAGATGCTAAGTATGAGTGGACGGAAGCAAGACAACAAGCTTTTGAGAAGCTTAAGGCAGCTTTGACGCAAGCTCCTATCTTGGTTCAACTTGAATCAAGAAAAGAGTTTGTGGTGTACAGTGACGCATCCTACGTTGGTTTGGGGTGTGTGCTAATGCAAGAGGGTAAGGTGGTGGCTTACGCATCGCGACAGCTAAAGGTGCATGAGCGCAATTATCCTACCCATGATATTGAGTTAGATGCGGTGGTTTTTGCTTTGAAGATCTGGAGACATTATCTTTATGGTGAGAAGTGTACTGTGTACACGAATCACAAGAGTTTGAAGTATTTGATGTCTCAGAAAGAGTTGAATCTTAGGCAACGACGGTGGGTGGAGTTGCTTAAGGATTAGGATCTAACAATCGAGTACCATCCGAGAAAAGCTAATGTTGTGGCGGATGCCTTGAGCAGAAAAGTGGCGGTAGAGTTAAGGGCTATGTTTGCTAGCTTGAGCATTTCACGAGATGGAGGTCTTGTGGCTGAATTGCAAGTGAATCCATCTTTGATTAAGTTGATATAGGATAAGCAGTTGTTGGACGATTCCTTGGTGCCACATGTTCAGGATATTGTTGAGGGTAGACCATCGGATTTCTATTTTAATGATGATGGAGTTTTATGTTTTGGAAGATGGATAGTAGTGCCGAATGATGTGGAGTTGAGGCGTACTATTCTGACTGAAGCTCATATTAGTCCTTTTTCTATGCACCCTGGTAGTACAAAGATGTATCGTGATCTGAAAGATGAGTATTATTGGGTGGGTTTGAAGAAAGATGTTGCGGAATATGTAAGTGTATGGTTTGTCAGGGGGTTAAAGCTGAGCATCAGTTTCCTTCAGGGTTGTTGCAACCGTTGAGGATTTTTGAATGGAAGTGGGAAAGAATCACCATGGACATTGTGTCTAGTTTACCTTTGTCGCCATCGAAGAAGAATTCGGTGTGGGTGATTGTGGATCGCCTTACGAAGCGTGCGCATTTCTTACCTGTGCATACTACGTATACCTTGGATAAGCTTGCAGAGTTGTACATTGCTGAGATTGTACGTCTGCATGGGGTACCAAAATCTATAGTGTCGGATAGAGATCCGAGCTTCACATCATGGTTTTGGGAGTGTTTGCATCAAGCTTTGGGTACGCGGATGAATTTTAGTACTTCTTATCATCCATAGTCGGATGGACAGTCTGAGCGTGTTATCCAAGTGCTTGAGGATATGTTGAGGTGCTGCGTGATTGAGTTTTAAGGATCTTGGGAGAAGCATTTGCCTTTGGTGGAGTTTGCTTATAATAATAGCTACCAGACAAGTATTCAAATGGCACCTTATGAAGCCTTGTATGGGAGGAAGTTCAGAACTCCTCTTTGCTGGGCTGAACCAGGCCAGAAGTTGGTCTCGATGCCGGCTTTGTTGAAAGGAACCACTGAGAAGGTGAAACTCATTTGTGAACGGTTAAAGGCAGCTTCTGATCGATAAAAGTCTTACGCGGATTTGAAGCGTAAGGAGATTGAGTTTGCGGTGGATGACCGTGTGTTCTTGAAGGTTTCACCTTGGAAGAAGGTGACGAGATTTGGCCGGAAGGGTAAGTTGAGCCCTAGGTATATTGGACCATATGAGGTGATAGAACGTGTGGGTCCTGTTGCGTATAAGCTGAGGCTACCACAAGAGTTAGAGAAGATACATGATGTGTTTTATGTCTCCATGCTTCGGAGGTATAGATCGAATCCTTCTCATGTTATGCCTGTGGAGGAAGTTGAGTTGAATCCAGATTTGACCTATGATGAGGAGCCGGTTGAGATTCTGGATTCGAATAGTAAAGTTTTTCGAGGTAAGACCATTGAGTTGGTTAAGGTGTTGTGGAGGCATCATGGTGTTGAGGAAGCCACGTGGGAAAGAAAAGATGACATGAAGAAGCAATTTCCTTACCTTTTTCTTCCAGGTAAATTTCAAGGACGAAAATTCTTAAGAGGGGGAGAGTTGTAACACCCCAATTTTGGGCTTAAAAGTTTAGGGCCTGAACCGTACCGGTCTAGGAAACGATTCGAATATAAAAGGGAGTTTTAGGGAACACCTAGTTCGGGATGCTTTAAAAATATAGAAAAATATCTAAAAATACTCATTTAATATATATAAGTGAATGGTGAAATCAATTTTACAAAATAAGGATTGGAAATACTATATTTCGATGTAGTGACCAAATCGCAATTTTTACAAAGTTTAGTAGTGACTATTTTGTAAAGGAATGAAACTTTGAATCTTTAAGGAGGTAATTTACCAAAAATGTTTTCTTCAGATTTTTCCTTAATTTGGGTGATTTAGTTAATGATTTAATTAAATAAAATAAAGCTGATAAACTACCTTTGACTTTCATAACCATTTTTCTCTAATTTTGTCTCATTTCATTTTCTCTCAAAATCCTATCAACCAAACACTTTTTCTCCAGAAAAATTTACTTTGATTTTCACTTCATTTGATGAGATTTCCATCACTCATTGATTCCTAATCAATCTTGCAACAAATCCATTTGATTTCTTCATTGTATTTTCATGGAAACTTGCCCAAATCAAGGAGAAATCATCTTTTAGAGGTAAGATTGTTCTTCTACTCTAAATACTCAGTTCTTTACTGAAATTCCCAAGTTGTCAATCCTTTATTAAAGATTTATGAATGGTTTTAATGTTAGAAACAAGATTTTGGCTTAAAACTCAAGATTTTGGAAGAGATCTTGAAGATTTTCGTGGTAATTGATTGGGCTCTATTTTGAGATGGTTTTCCAATGTATTTTGGATGTTAAATGATGTTAGAAATGAGGTTTTATCAATCCAATCCCGAATAGGTTGTTTTTCCTAAGTTTTTGCTTGTGATAATGGTGGTTTTTGGGGTGATTTTGGTGTTCTGTTATAGCTGGAGGTATAAGGACGAGTTTAGGGTTGTTTTTTATGTTAATTGATGTTTAGAAATGATTAGAAGTAATGGATCTTGGTTGGGTTATGTTTTGGAAGAGTTTGGAGGTGATTTCGGTTGTGTTTGGTAGCCAAAATGTTGTGTTTAAGTAGAGCAGCGAGTTTAGGAGTGTTGGCTGAAGATTTCAATGCATGATGATGCATTAATCCACTGCTTTTATGTGTCTAAAATAGGGGAGACATCTTTGGACACTTTTGGAGTTGATCCGAAAGCTTAATTGGCGTTTCGGCAAGCAAGTGAAACGTAAATTGGTGAGTGCGATTGGGTTAGAAGTCCATGAGGACAAAAATACAAGGTTTGGGGATTTATGAGAGGTTTGAAACACCTTCCTAAATCCGGAAGTAACTATGGTTTGAATTGCTCTCTTAAAAGTGGTGTTTGCCCCTAAAATGCTTTTACATGCTCATGGTTTGAGAATGATAAATTCCTACTATTTTTATGCATGATTTATAGCATGAGATTATGCTTGTAGAGATGTCATGAGATGGAATGTTGCATTGAAGAGATTTGAGCTTTTGGTTTGAAGCAAAGTATGATTTATGTTTTGAAATGTGATGAGAAAACCTTTGAGTAATATTGCATGAAAAACAGTAGGTGTAATGATGTTTAACACATTATATTGGCATAGATGTTTAACACATTAGTTCGGTGATGCGAGATTCCACCGGAAGAGTCTAGTGTAGAAATGTGTCCACATATCCGAGTATTAATGAGATGTTAAATGCCAATATAAATGATGAAATGATTTTTTCTATGAGATATGCATATGAGATTTGTTTTAGAAATGCTTTGATGATACAAGCATGTGTATGGCCTTGCCATGAGTTTTGCATTGATAAATGCATGAGATAGAATTGAGGTACATGTGGTTTCATTGAGAAGTTGCTTTGAAAGGTTTTCAAGCATGTGTTAGAATGAGCATGTTGTTCAATAGCTTTTGTAGAAAGGTTTTCAGAGTGTGCATTATTGTGTTGGTTTTCTTTAGAGCATGCCTCACTAAGCATTTGTGCTTACACTCTCTCTTTTACCAATAATGCAAATAATTGAGGTGTTTTCGGGCATCAAGGAAGCTAAGTTCATCCAAGGATGTCCAAGCTCATGTACGGTGAAGTTTTCATACACTTTAGTTTTGATAATTTGCCAATGAGAAACCAAGAATTGTATTTGGGAGATGTATTGAACTCCCTAAGGTTGTGGCATGATGTTTTGGTTTGCTGGGATTGTAAATGGTTTTAATTGCTTGATTTGAGGTTGGTTTGCCTATTTGGGTTTGATTTTAGGAAGCATGCCTCTAGACTAGTAAGATTTTGTGTTGGATGCTATGATTGTGTTTGGGTAACCCAAATATGTTCCTTATTTTTATGTTGACTTGTTGGTTTGTTTAGAGAGTCGTTGAGGTGCGTTTGAATGGGATTATGAATGAAAAACCAGCATTTGTTGCAGTTTCTGGGCAAACTGTATCAAAACACCCTCTAGTGTTTCAGATCGGGGGCCTGTATTGGCATTCATGTTTCGAAACGATGGAGGCTATTTCGAAACGTTTTGGCTACTGGAATGCCATGTTTCGGAACTGGTCTCGGAACACACCCGCTTACCGAAACGGTCAACGTCGTTTCGATCCAGCGTTTCGATAGGGCAGGTGGGTGTTCCGAAACTGGTGACTGTTGGACTCAGATTTGAATTGTGTTGATGTTTGCAAGCTTTACATTTTAGTCCCAAATGTTGAAGTTGCAATTGCTTGAGCTTGAGATGTCTTTTTAAGTTGAAATTTTGCAGAGAAGCATGTAATATGACTAATTTCATAATGGTAACCTTAAAACTAATGAAGTCTTTCTAATTTACAGAAATTACATTTTTGGTCCCTAATTTCGTGTAAAGTGCAATTGAGTCCCTATATGTTATCCGATCGCTGTGCCTTTCTCAATCGTGTTTTATGAGTACTCACTTAGGGTTAACATGTATCTAGACAAGACTAAAAGAAAAAAAGGGGTCGTGAATCAAGGTTGACTTTCGGGTTGACTTTGGTTTTCACCGTGTAATCTTCATAGTTCGGGTAAATTGTCTAGGCCGGGCTAAGGGGGTTACAACATAATATTTACCACCCAAACTGATAGTTCTAATAGGCCCAAATAAATCCATATGAATAAGTTGTAAACACCTACTTGTAGAAACATCATTAATGGATTTAAAGGATGACTTATGTTGTTTACCCTTAGAGCATGCATCACGAATTTTATCATTTGAGAACTTTATTTTGGGTAAACCTCTAACTAGATCTAGGGAAACTAATTTTTCTAAAACACTAATACTAGCATGTCCTAGTTTCCTATGCCATAGCCATGCATCATTTTCATTTTGAGCTACTAAACATGCATGGGATGTATGTATGTCATTTAAATGCACCATGTAAATGTTACCTATGCGATGACCTATGAGCATAATATTATTTGATTTAATGTCAACAATTTTGCACCCATTTTTATCAAATGAGACATTAAATCCTTTATCACATAATTGACTTATGCTCAACAAATTATGTTTAAAACCATCGACATACAAAACATTTTCAATAAGAATGGTAGAGTGATTACCTATGGAGCCAATACCTTTAATGTGGCCTTTGGAGTTGTCACCAAATGTCACTACTCCTCCACTTTTTGGCTTTAAGTCCATGAATCCACTCTTGTCTCCGGTCATATGCCTCGAGCATCCACATAATTCAGGTACCATGAATTTTGACTTTGTGCTTTGGCCTTGTAGCAATGCTCCCCCTACAAACAAAGATATTAAACTTTTGTTTTTGGTACCCAAATCATTTTGGGTCTACGAGTGTTAGCTCTCAATAGCTTGGTTCCCTTATGAATCCAAGGTGACATAGAAACAATATTATTAGATTTGACAAGTTCCTTAGGAACCCATACACTCCTAATCTTTTTAGTTCTATTATGTCTAGGGAAGCTACTTTGTTTGTAGTTATTAGTCTTTCTCCTAGGTTGGTTTGTTTTAGATGATTCACCTTTTTCATGCTTCACATTACCAACATTTTTAAAAGACTTTTTGAGCTTGTTAAGTTCATCTAACACCTTTTGGTGTTCACTATTGCATTGAGAAAGAAGATTATTTAGGTCAACATTTTCATCTTGGAAGAATTTAAGTTCATCTTTTAAACCTAAAATCTTTTTCTCAAATTTTAAGTTAGCTTGAGAAAGTGAGTCATTTTTATCATTTAATTCCGAAATAATTTTCTTATTTCTAATGACCGACTCTTTGTACTTCTCAACTAACTCATCATAAACCTCTTGCAACTCATCATATGCATCATGTAATTTATCAAATGTAAAGTCAAAAGATGATGAGTTAGAGGTTACCATGGAGGAATCCTCCTCAAGTGCCATGAGGCAAAGGTTGGCCACTTCTTTTCCGTCATCCTCGGATGACTCCTTATCACTCCATGTAGCAAGCTTGGCTTTGAGCTTCTTCTTCTTCTCAAAGCCCTTCTTCTTGAGTTGAGGGCACTCCGAATGAATGTGACCGAGCTTTTTGCACTCGTAGCAAATGATTTGATCCATCTCTTCTTCTTTGTTTTTACCCTTGAAGTCCATCTTTCTTTGAACCTTCCTTCCTCGGCTGGACCTCATGAATCGTGAGAATCTTTTTGCTATCATAGCCAATTCTTCTAAATCATCCTCCTCACTAGAATTGCTCTCCTCATGTAATTAAGCTTTGAGAGCCACTCCCATTTTCTTCTACCTATAGCTTCTCCACTCTTTTCTCTTCCTTCTTCTTTTCATCTTCCCTTCCTTGCTTCATTATTTAATGAGTAAGGAGAGAACCCACTGGTTCATCAAGTTTTAGAGTCTTCAAGTTTTTGGCCTCGATGATGGCGGTTCTCTTCCCATCCCAAGATTCGGGATGTGAGTAGAGTAGCTTCCGGATAAGTTTGTCTTCCGGGATTGTCTCTTCAAAGCCCTTAAGCCCGTTGACGATGGTTGAGAATCGATCGAACATCTTGGACACCGTTTTGTCGGGCTCCATCTTGAAATTCTCATAACTATGATTGAGAATTCCAATCTTGGTCTGCTTCACATCATTGGTTCCTTCATAGGTGGTCTCTAGAGTATCCCACACTTCCTTGGCACTTTCAATGGAGTCACATCAAACCACCCGTTGACGATAGTTGTCATCATTGGTTCCTTCACCTTAACGACAAGTACGAAATTAGTTAAAAACTTCAACGGTCATATTTTTGAAATCAGGTTTGAATGCCGTTTCGAAACGTTTGAGGTCATTTCGATACTACCGTATCGAAACAGGTCAAACCGTTTTGATGTTCTTATGTCGTTTCGAAACAAAGGTTCACAATTTCAAAACCGTTTCGATACACGTTCTGAAACACATGTTCACAATTTCAAAAGTGTTCCGGAACGCCTAAGGCCGTTCCGAAACGGTGATTCTAAAATCACTCTTTTGGCTTCAACAACACTTAGAAAAGTTTTGACAAATTGAGTTTTTAACTTAACCATTTCCTTTAAACATATAAAGAGGTTTGAGGACTTAAAAGTTCGTTTTCTCATTTTCAATTTAGTCCTTAAATTCTTTAGTTATATCAAATTCAATTTATCGATTTCACATAAACAACATATAATTTTTTTCTTTATTTAATTTCAGTCCAAATGATTCAATAATTACATAAATTATTTCATTTAAGGCACAAAAATCCAACATAGATAAAGGTAAAATACCTATAATTGCTTGTGTTAGCCACGGTGAACAAATTTTAGTAGCTCAGATATTTGGGCAGACTTCTAATCCCAAAGAGTAATTATTAATCCTAATTTGCAATATATGGCTCTCGACGACTTAATTAGGGATATGAGATTGTTGGGTAATTTTAACTTACACCATGCAGTTAGGGAATTCAGGGATCTAAAATTGAATACGACCTAAGGGTTTTGAGGATACGATGGTCAAGTTAGTGGTTCTTAACCAAGTGAGTTTTGCCAAACAATATTTTGAGGATTTTGTAAGTATTTTTGTTAGTAAGTTGAAATGGGATATTAGGCTGGTTCTTAAAGTATTCAAACCATGTGATTTGTTAGAAGAATTCCATATGGCTTTGTTGTGAAGCATTATAATCAAAAAGATGTTGTAACTAATTTGGGCGAGTCAGCTGCATTGCGCAAGGGACAGAAGGCCACTCACCAAGTTAACAGACTTTGTTTGCTATTGAGAGTAGATGAATATAAAAATAAGGAACCATTGTACAGACGAGTTTAAGCGAAATCTAATGAAATTCCTCTTTTAATCTATCTTCTATTTTCTATTTTTCTCCATTCTCCTGTAAATTCTCTTTTATAGCATAACATTGGTGCTTTCATTGAGAGTGAAACTATGGCGAACAATATCAATACCATTAAAGCCCTGCAAGATACCACCGAGAAGCAAGCTCAGATTTTGAGCTCGTTGCAATCACACAATGAGGAACAAAAACATGGTAAACGAGTAGACTCATCGTTCATTGCAAGACCTTGCACGAATACTAACCATCATCTCTTCCCAGCTGGGCCAAACATCCAAAGTAGCTGCAGAAATCGAAGGACTTGGAGATATGAAGTCAATGATCCATTTCCTTTCTCTCTTAAACCTGTCACTATGGAACTACCCCTGTTTACTAGAAATGATCCTAAAGAATGGGTTGAGTCCACCCAAGACTTTTTCGATTTCTATAGTACTGAATATCACCATCGGGTAACCATGGCTTCGTTTCGAATGGAAGGAATGACCAAGAAATGGTTCATTGGATGAAGCGTCGGCAACAACTCGCAGGGTGGAATCATTTGGTCGAAGTCAACAGGTGACTATTTGTGATCGTGGAAATTGAGTAACTGGAGGGAAAAGTCAAAAAGATTATGTAGTTAACAACCGTGGAGGATTGTCAAACCCATTTTGAGGAATTGGCCTAAAGGATGACCCATCTGGCAAAGGGTTTTTCTGACCCAATGTTTCATATCGGGTCTTAAAACCGAGATTAAGAATGAGGTTCTGGCCCAAAGGCCAACATCTATGCATAAGGTGCTATCCCTAGCCCGCTTCCATGAAGCCAAGTTGAACGAGACCAGGAAGGCAACATATTGGGGAACTGGATCTAAGGTACCTCTATTACTACCCACTCCCACCAATGTGGGTATTGGACCCAAGGGATTACTGGGTTGACCTCCCCATTTTTTTCTGAAAATATGATGCCTAATCATAGCAATTTCTCCCCACGAAGAATTACGACCGTTGAAACACATACTAGACATGAGAAAGGTCTCTACTACTACTACTACTACTACTACTACTACTACTACTACTACTACTACTACTACTACTACTACTACTACTACTAGTACTACTACTGCTACTGCTACTGCTACTGCTACTGCTACTGCTACTGCTACTGCTACTGCTACTGCTACTGCTACTGCTACTGCTACTGCTACTGCTACTGCTACTGCTACTGCTACTGCTACTGCTACTGCTACAGCTACTGCTACTGCTACTGCTACTGCTACTGCTACTGCTACTGCTACTGCTACTGCTACTGCTACTACTACTACGGAGCCAAATTTGTGTCGGCACATAGGTGTAAAGAGCCACAATTGTTTCTGATGGATGATTAGGAAGAGCATATTGAAGATATGGTTGCTTGTGAGGGAAAAAAGGTGCTGAACTAGAGGATTCAAAAAGGGATTGAAATGAGTCATCTTTAATTTCGTACAACGCTCTTGCATGTTGTTTCGTGCCAAATACATTGAGGGTAAAGGGGCTGGTCTAGGGGCGTGAAGTTCGAATCTTAATTGATGGGGGAATTACCCATAATTTCATCCAAACTTGGCTTGGTAAGCATTTGGGGTTAACGATCAATGCTACTTCCAATTTCAAGGTGCTAGTGGGAAATGGAGACAAGCTGCAAAGTGAATGATTTATTCGTGATGCTTGTCAAATAGTGATGCACTTTAGAGCAAGTATACTCGTCGAATCAAGTAATAAAGTGATAGAGTAGAGTGTCGAACCCACGAGGATTTGATCAATAACTACGAAGTTATCGAACATAAGAATATGTGTGCAAGTATTGGTTGTTGTTGAACTAAAAACAAGTGCCTCGCATGTTGCTCACATGACTAGCATTTTATAGATGTTGTGGACAATCCTCATAGCTATGGTTCTCGCCACAAATCTCATAAGAAAATACAAGAGTGGTGGTTTGTTGTGCTAGTTGGATAGGAGCAACTTCACTTGTTCCCTTCATATTCGTGATTTTGTTTTCCAAAGAAGAGATTTGGGCCTTTAGAGAAGATAGATCGTCAAGCTCGAACACTTCTGGTGCAGCTTTGCATGATGCAACTCTTGAGATAGGATACTTAGAATCATTATGAGCAAATTGCTCCAATACACGACAACAACATTGTAGGTGCAATCAAGTAATGGACTATTAGATGACCCGTCGACAAGATGTCTTCTGGTATCTATCAATGCATAAGGAAAAATAGTAAGTAAATGTATAAAAAGTGCATATTGCCTATGTGGCAAGCAAAGAAAAGTATCGGATATAGTTGGCATGCCATAAGGTTTAAAGTGTACTATAATATGTTAAGTCGATCGCACCATGACCCTTGAGGAAGCAATGTAACTAGGCTGCTCAGGCTAATGGACTGTAACTTGTGGTATGTGGTTTAACTATGCTTCCCATGTTGATGGTGTACCTTGTAGTAGGATAGAGGTGAGCCTATTCGGGTCAAGGTATGGTTTGGTAGAGGTGAGTCTACCGAGAAATCTGTGCATTCAATGTGGTTTTATAAAGAAATAATGGTTTATCTAAAGGTCACTATATTTTCCAATATATGGGAAACAAGTGGAAAACTCTATTTTGCATATGGTTGTTATGCATGTCATGTTATAAAAAAGGATTCAAGTTTATTGGTTTTTACATTCATGTTTTAATCCATTGTTGAATGTGGGGGAGTGGCACCACTAAGCATATGTCTGCTTACGCTCTCATTTTCCTTTGTGGAGAATTGAGGATCGTGAAAGCATCGGAGCGAAGGGATCCTAAGACATATTTTGACACCGAGTATGGTTTTAGCTTTAAGCTTTTGGTAATAAGGCAACATGTTGTTAAATTTTGGGGATTTGTATTGTGATTGCCATGGTGTTTTAGGGATTATATCCCTTCTTTTGTTGGATTGTTGGTTGGTTATATGATGCGTGTTAAAGGGCTTATGTTTGGACTTCATTTCGGGTATATTGATTCTAAACGTTTAGGAAGCATCCTATAGTTTATGTTTTTGTATCCGAGAATGCTTAGTTGATGATTTGATTAGTAGAGGATGAATGCTTTTATGTCAAAGGTGTTTAGAATGCATGCTAGGTTGTTTGGGCCAAGTTTGTGTTGGTTTGAAGGTCTAAAAGTAGTTAAAAATGGGCATTACATGTCTCTCGGTATCGATACGGTACCCTCCGTATCGATACAATGGCTTGAATTAGGTCTGGGAAGTGAAAATTTGGTCGGGGCATCAGTACGGGGTGAGTCGTATCAATACAATTTTTAGCTACTAGAATTTGGGATTTTGGCCAATTTAGCCTAGGTACCGATACACGGGAGAGCGTATCGATACGGTCCTTATAAAATATAACATGCATATCGGTACACGGGATTTGGTACGACCCTATAGTATTAAGCTTGCTATTCGTACGGAATCGTGTGTACTGATACCCAATTCGTTATGTCAGTTGATGTGATACCGTGGTTCTACATTCTTTCATTTTGGTCCATGTTTTGTATGTATGCTATTTGAATGCATTCGAATGATCCATTTTAGCTAAAAATGAACATGCATGCATGTAACTTGACTAATCAAGTATCGGTAACTTCAAATGCAAGTAAGTCCTTGTAATTTTTAAGATTTGCAATTTGGTCCTTAAATTAGATATTCATGCAATTGGATGTCGATTCGATGCCCGATTCAGTCGTAAATTTAACTGCTGCCAATATGTACATTCTGGGTTCTAATGATGTATCTAGATAAGATGGAAAGAAAAAAATGGACCTAGTTCGAGATATCCAGTTCAAGTTTCCTACGACAAACCTAATGTAGCTCGCTCGGTTCGGCCTAGCGACTAGGCCGGGTCAAGAGGGTTACGAGAAAAATTTAAGGATTTCTCTCTATCATTGCCTTACCATTTCCTTTTTCTTTTGAAGCATAATGCTATACTCTCTTAATTCTTTTTAAGTTCATTAAATTGTATCATTGGGGCTTAGCTTATTACGACTACTCTTTATCCCTAAAGATGGTTTGGAGGAAACAGACCATCCCCGAGCCCTACGAGTAGGGTCATCCTGTGAAGGCTTTAATTCACTCAGATGCTATGCTACTGTTTCTATCGGCAAAAGTTAAATGGAGCAACCACAACTCACCTAGTGTACTAAGATAGCAAGATGCATAAAATAGTGTCCTTCAACAGTTTGCCTTTGGCATCAAGTTTTCAATTAATTTTCATTATTTTCTCGAATTTTTCTAGGAGTTTTCAATTCATGCTTCTTAAGTTTTTAGATAGCATGCAACGCGTGAGATAAAAGCTATAGAAGTTTCAATCCTAAGTTCAAATCACGAAAGCTATTAACTCATTGCAAAGCTTTAAGCATAGGTTCATCGTAGGAATATCATCATTAATGCAACAAAAACTTCAAAATAATAGAACCATAGCAAAGGGAACCTTTAAAAACAACAAGGTTATTTACATACCTTTTTTTAAAAAAATTACCTAAAATTTTCCTAATATATACATGGGATAGTACTCCTCTAAACTTGAGAGAAGCATTGTCCTCAATGAAAAAACAAAAAAAAAAAACAAAAATCTAAGCATTATCATAAGTATCTGGTCGCTCTCTTCTACGTGGCAGGGTGGTGGGTGAAGTAGCGGCCGTGGCGGTGAGACAGTGTATAGGCAATAATAGAAATTCCACCCTCGAATTTGGAAGAAGCTCGTTGAAGAGTGATCACTCAGCCATGTCCAGTTCTTAGACGTATTGAAAATAGGGCTCCAAAAAGCTGGCGATGGATGCCTGAATGGAAGAATTTAAAGTTCTGGGTGAAGGCAAGAGTGGTAGAGGTGCTAGCGCGACTTCCAAGACCTTTCATTTGTTGCACTTGACGAGGAAGCCAATCGGTTAGTCTTTCGAGGGTTTGATCATCTCTCCATTCATCGACTCCAACCCTTTGACAAAGGCCTGTGATAAGTTTGGGGAAAGGTAAGTTCTTGTACTTTTCCTTCGAAGCTGCCCTAGCCATGATCGACCCATGGATCAGTACGAATGGGTCGATTCCCCGTCCAGTAATCAAGGAATGTGGGAACATCATACATCGATGCGAGATAGTATAAAGGTTTCTTATAGGCAGGATGCGATTATTGATGAAATGAATCAAAAACTTGGAATTTGGCTTCAACTGCTCCTAGTCGACCGCCTTGGAATTTGACGCTGTTCTCACCCAAGTGGTTCTGAGGACACAAAGGTCGCGGAGAACCTGTGGGTACATTTCTTTAGTGGCGTTGGCCACAAAGTCATTATGGTTGCCACCAACCACCTTTAAGTTGTAGTGGCAAGCAATCCTGAGCCCCGTGCATTCCATCTTTGTTCTGTGAACGTATACCCATCTGTTCTTAAGTTGGTTGGCATGAGTGTAAAACTACTGTACCCAGTCGACGTTGATTGGCCCTAGTTGGCGACTGAAATCCTCCCAACCATGTGTGGTTATGATGACGCGTGTGGTGGTGTCAAACTTAAAATGGTAGTTGGGTGTAAACTCCAGTCCCCTCTTCAGAATCAATTCTTGGTTGCGCACGTGCTCATATCTTTCCCGAAACTGGTCAGAGTGTAGGCTGAATTCAAGCCATTCCTCTAAAGTAAGGGTGGTGTCTCTAGAACTGAAAGAGGTAGGGTCGGATGGTCACAGTGTCCGAGATGGAGAGGACAGAGGACTAGGACTTGTTTTCGGACGAGGGAGCAATTCAGCGCGGGACGAAAAAGTAAGTTGGTGAACCTTGTTGTAGTGTGGAGGCAGAACAAAAGAGAGGAGAGACAATTGTTAGGGTTTCAAAAAGAGGGAAATTGTTTATCTGATAACTAAGAGTAGAATGGTTCTCCTATTTGTGGGTTGAAATGGATCAAAAAGAAAAGAGCGAAAGACGAAGGTTTGTGGTGTTATGAAAAATGCAATCAACATTTAATGCTGACAGTCTTGTGAAGGGAAAAAGTGAAGAAATAGACGACGTGAGGAATAAGGGATTGATGTGTGGCTGTTCATGGGGATGTTGGGAAAAGTAAAGTAGGAGAGAAGGGTAGGGTTCTAATAGTTAAGAGAAGAAAAGAATAAAGTGTAATAGTGTACAGAATATAGGCCCTCTTTTTCACAATTGGATGCCGCTTTATCTTAATCTTAGTTAAATAGATCAACCCAATGGTCTTCTTCTTTCCAAGATCTTAGAAGTTCTTTCCAACTTTGTGTAAAGTGTACACAAGTTCTATATTTCCTGCACATTCCACCTCTTATTATTACTGTTTTAAGCTCATTTTAGGCATAAATAGGGTCATGCATTGCATTTTACAGTATTCCTTCGTTTTACCTTGTTTTTTTAGATTATCTTTTATTTGGTAAACAAGAGATACTGTTTTAGTGTATTTTTGTTTTTAGGTAATAAAGGCTTAGAAAAGGAAAGATGAGCTGAGGATGCAACGTTGAGGCAGCAAACCAAGGGGCTGTACTGATGCAGTTTCAGCTGAAGACAAGTTACTACTGAGTAAAGTTTCCGCCGATCTTCCTGCCCACGACAACAAACTATGGAGTTGGAGAACCAGAGTGCGATTTGTAGAGCTTAAAATCTTGAGTCTATCGCCACCATCCACACGATCTTCCAATGTTTGTAGCTGCAGCCAGAGCCGTCGAAGTAAGATCTCAAGGTTACTTGCGGGCTAAGGCAAACAAGATAATGTCCACATTTAACGCAAAGAAGTCAGAGTTTAAAGTCACATTAAATGCAAAAAGCTACTTTTGAGGACTTCTACTTTAATGAGGACTTAACCTAGTTATTTGTCTATAAATACTCATTGTACTCCTAGTTCAAATCATCTTAGGTTTTCTATAGACAGAGCTAGTGTTCTCTGCCACCACCATGTTCTAAACTTCATTTGGGTTAGGGTTATGTTGTAAATTAGCTGTGAAACGGTTGTATTAGGTTTTGAGTTGTTTTTCAATAAAATATTCCAAGTTTGCTTAATCTATGCACTTCATTCTTTCAATTAGTTCTAACCATCAATTGAGAGAATCCATTTAGCGGGCACGAAAGTGTCAACTTCACGAAAGGGTTAAGCACGGTTACAACATGCTGAGGCTTGACTAACTTGGTTCCAAAAGTTCACAAGTTTCAGTGGCTAAAAGGGATCACCAACCGAGTTTACTAGCCAGTGTTAGGTTTACGCTGGGATTGCTAGGTATTGCCTACGTCACGCTAGCTTTCGAGCATCCTTGCCTAGAAATAGGGAGGATCACTGTCGACTATCCCGTCGAGCTTAGAGTATCTGCCAGATTTGCCGCCAAGACTTATTTCCATTCAACCTGCCGAGACAGCGAAAGTTGCAAAAGCAGTGACCCGTTGCGGCAGCGTGACAGGGCTGTAGTTGCCGCCCGCCATACCCGCCGAGGCAGCATATCGTGGTAGCGCAAAACAACTTAACCTTTTACAATGCAGTTTCACACTAAGTGGCAGCATAACCCTGCCTGCTCTATCAACCTGAATCACCTCTTTAATCATTTGTGCTTTACTTTACTCTTCAATCCAACAATCACTTTACTTGTGTTTTTACTTTACCTTGTGCAGAGACTACAAAACGAACCAACCCGACCAATCCTCGCGGGATTCGACATCTTATATACAATAACTTGGCAGGAGTGTGCACTTGCGCTCTCACAAAAAGGGAACACCTACACGCCCTACATGTTTTTGGGGCCGTTGCTTGGGATTGGTAACAGCGAATTTCGTTTTCCAATTTCTGCACCTTTTATTTACTTTTTATTTTATCTCTATTTTTAATCAAAAAAAATTACCGTGTCCTTTGCGAGTGTATGACCAGGGCAAACCCTAAAGGAAATCTCCTTTTTTACGACGATCTCGAACGACAGACAAGAGCAATTAAGAAGGAACTCAGAGAAGTCCTAAAGAGAAACAAAAAAAAGGAAGAAGCAAAGGTAAACATGGACCCACCTAATGATGCCGTACATGGCGGGGGCGGGCAGCATGACTTAACGCTTAGAGGTTCGCAAGATCCACCACGAAAGGATCCCCCACTTCCGCCCAGATCGCCCCAGATTTGAACAACTAGGGATTATCTAGAACATGACTTCCAAGGATTCGAACCAATAGCGACGAAACCTGATATAGGGGCGGACCATTTTGAGCTAAAGCCCGTCATGTTCAACATGATAAATACACTAGGGAACTTTGGAGGGACTGCCACAGAAGATGCTCGGCAGCATTTACGAGGATTCCTGGACATATGTAAAGCATTCAAGATACACGGGGTCCACCATGATGTATTGAGGCTGAGTTTGTTTCCCTATCCACTGAGGGATAAGGCAAAACAATGGTTGAATAACCAGCCAGCCAGGTCTTTCAACACATGGACGGAACTATGTAAAGACTTCCTAGATCGATTCAGACCGTCCAATGTCACTAATAGACTACGAAATGAGATCACATCCTTTAGACAAGGGATGATGAGCCGATGTATGAGGCATGGGAGCGGTATCAACAGATGTTGAATAACTGCCCGCTACATGGTTTTCCGGCTTGGACGCAGGTATCCATATTCTACAACGAGGTTAATTACCCAACTCAGATGATGATAGATGCCTCGACCAATGAGATCATTCTCGACAGAACCCCAGAAGAAGCACTGCGACTGCTGAACCAAGCCGCTAAAAATGACTACAAGTACCCGATAGCCCACCGAGGCGGCTCTAGGCGGCCAACCACTACAAATGAGGTAGAAGCCTCAGAATCTGTTAACCCCCGCCTTGATACACTAACGAAGCTGGTAATGAGGATTGTGCAACCCCTGCGAAGGTCTATGAAGTAAAGGCTGTAGAGCCGTTCTGTGGCGAATGTGGGGGCAACCACAATTCCTCTGTCTGCACCGCAACTGTTAACTACATGGGAGGATATGAGCAGAATTGCAGGCCTACCCAGAACACTTATAATGGAAGAACCATCCCAACTTCTTCTGGAGCGACCCAAAGACAGCTGCAAACCCACAACAGCTACAGAGAGGCTACCAACAGAACCATTCTAGGCAACAGACTCAGCAGCCACAGAAAAATAACTCACTAGAAGCAACACTACACACTTTCATGTTTAAAACTAGTGACTTTATTGATCATACAAATAAATTTATTAATAAAACCGAGTCTTTTATGGACAAGACGAAGATGCGGATGAACAACCAAGAGGCTGCTATAAAGAACCTAAAGACCCAATTTTAGCAATTTACCGAGATATACAACAACTAGACAATGGGAGCAGCTTCCAGTAGCTTAGAGGCAGTAGCCAAACCCACTTATGAGCAGTGCAAAGCCATATCTACGAGAAGTGAGAAGCAGCTGGATGAACCCAGGGTGAAGACACAGTCAGAAACCCAGCCGGTCCAGAAAAAGAAGCCTGTCGTAGTAGTACCAACACCAACCGCCCCAGCGGCATAGCAAGACAGGAGTCCTGAAATAGATGATCCTCCCCAGACTATGCCCCCAAGCAAGGAGCATATAGAGGACATCCATCTGCCAGTACCATTCCCTCAAAGGCTCAAGCAACAACAACAAGGGCACCAGTTCAGAAAACTCTTGGATATTCTGAAACAGATGCACATCAACATACCTCTAATTGAAGCCATTCAAAGTATGTCAAACTATGACAAATATTTCAGAGACATGGCTTCTAAGAAGAAGAGGATTGAGGAGTTCGAAACAGTGGCCGTCACTGAAGAGTGCATGGCAATGCTCTACAACAAGCTGCCGCCCAAGTAGACATACCGAGCAGCTTTGTTATCCTATGGAGAATAGGCAACAAACATGAAACCAGAGCCGTGTGCGACTTGGGAGCCAACTGCAACCTGATGCCTAAAGCAGTCTTTGATAAACTAGGTATTGGGCTTGCCAAACCTACCTCCATACTGCTTAAACTTGTTGACTTTTAACCCCCTTAGCACGGCCTAGACGATTGACCCGAACTACGAAGATTACACGGAGAAAACTAAAGTCAACCCGAAAGTTAACCTTGATTCAAGGCCTTTTTTTCATTTTAATCTTGTCTAGATACTTTTTAACCCTAAGTGAGTACTCACGAAACACGATTGAGAAAGATACAACGATCGGATAACATATAAGGACTCAATAGCACTTCACACAAGATTAGGGACCAAAATGTAATTTCTGTAAATTAGAGGGACTTCAATGGTTTTAAAGTTACCATCATGAAATTAGTCATGTTACATGCTTCTCTGCCAAATTTCAACTTAGAAGGACATCTCAAGCTCAAGCAACTGCAATCTCAACATTTAGGACTAAAATGTAAAGCATGCAATCATCAAACAGTTCAAATCTGGGTCCAACGGTAACCTGTTTCGAAACGCCTACTCACCGTATCGAAACGCTGTATTGGAACGACGTTGACCGTTTCGGTACGCGAGTATTTTCCGAGACCAGTTCCGAAACATGTAGCTCCAATAACCAAAATGTATCGAAGCAGCTCCCTTCGTTTCGAAACGCCAAGGCCATTTCAGGATCCCGTTCCGAAATACCATGGGGTGTTTCGATACACCCTGCCCAGAAACTGCAGCATTTGCATGTTTTTCACCCAAATACCTACTCAAACATGCCCCAAAGACTCTCTAACTATACCAACAAGTCATCATACATGTAAGGAACATATTTAGGACATTCAAGCACAATCATGGCATCAAACACAAAGTTTCATTATTCTAAAGGCACGCTTCCTAATCTCAAACCCCAAATAGGCAATCCAAACTCAAAAAAAGCAATTAAGGCCATTTACAATCCAAACAAGCTAAAACAAACATGCCACAACCTTAGGTAGTTTAACACATCTCCCGAATACAATTCTTGGTTTTCCATTGCCAATCTATCAAAACTAAAGTGTACAAAAACTTCACCATACATGAGCTTGGAGTTCCTTGGATGAACTTAGCTTCCTTGATGCCCCAAAACACCTCAATTGTATGCATTATTGGTAAAGGAGAGAGCGTAAGCACAAATGCTTAGTGAGGCATGCTCTAAAGAAAACCAACCCAATAATGCACAACTTGAAAACACTTTCATTAAAAGCTTTTAAACCACATGCTCATTTCTATCTCATGCTTGGAAACCTTTCAAAGCAATTTCTCCTTGAAACCACATGTACCTTCATTCTATCTCATGCATTTAAACCAATGCAAAACTCATGGCAAGGCCAAATTCATGCTTGTACTCTGAAAGCATTTCATAAACAAACCACATATGCATTTCTCATAGCATAAACCATTACATCAAAGGTACATGTGAATCAAAAACCATAACATATTTTATATTGGCATTTCACATCTATTTATTACTCGGATATGCGGACATCTCACTAGACACTTCCGGTGATCTCTCATCACTGTACTCACTCGTCTAGTAACATAGTTTCCGGTGGAATCTCACATCACCGTACTCACATGGCGGAATCACTCATCGCCACAAAGCTTGGGTATTTCACCAAGTCTTACCCGATGGAATGCCCATCATCGGTTCTCTCCCTTTGGCTTAACCAAAGAGCACGTTCGAATTTTTAGTTTATAGTACACTCTCATCCTATTGATCGATCAATTATATCCGGTAAGTATCTCAACATCTATTCCAATATATTATGTCAAATCAACATCTCACCTATTGTTTTTCATGCATTAAAACTCAACATTCCCATCTCATTTCAAAATCATAACATTTGCTATGCTTTAACATAAAAGCTCAAAACTCAATTACGCAACATGTTACTCTATGAAATCACTTCAAGCACCATCTCATGCTATAATTCATGCATAAAAATAGTAGGAATTTATCAATCTAAAACCATGAGCATGTAAAAGCATTTAAGGAGCAATCACCACTTTCTATAGAGCAATCTAGCCAATACTTACTTCCAGACTTAGAAAGGTGTTTCAAACCTTTCCTAAATCCCCAAACCTTTTTTCTTTGTCCCTCAAGGACTTCTATAACCGTACGCACTCACCGATTACGTTTCGCTAGCTTGCCGAAATGTTATCTAAGCTTTCGGATCAACTCCAAAGGTGTCCGAAGATGTCTCCCCTGTTTTCAACACATAAGAGTAGAGGATTAATGCATCATCATGCATTGAAATCATCAGCCACACACCTAAACTCGCTGCTCTACACAAAAGCCACATTTCGGCTACCAAACACTACCGAAATCACCTCCAAACTCTTCCAAAATCAAACCCAGCCAAGATCCATCACTTATAATCATTTCTAAACATCACTTAACATAAAAAACTAACACAACCACGTCCTTATACCTCCAGCTATAGCAGAACACCAAAATCACCCAAAACCCACCATTTTAACAAGCAAAAACTTAGGAAAAACAACCTATTCAGGATTGGATTGGTAAAACCTCATTTATAACATCATTTAACATCCAAAATACATTAGAAAACCATCTCAAAACAGAGCCCAATCAATCACCACGAAAATCTTCAAGATCTCTTCCAAAATCTTCGGTTTTAAGCCAAATTCTTGTTTCTAACATTAAAACCACTTAAAAATCATTAATAAATGATTGATAACTTGGGAATTTCAGTAAAGAACTGATCATTAGAGGAGAAGGACGAAAGTTACCTCTAATGAATGATTTCTCCTTGATTTGGGCAAGTTTTCTTGAAAATTCAATGTAGAAATCAAGTGGATTTGTTGAAGGATTGATTAGGAATCAAAGAGTGATTGAAATCTCATCAAATAAAGTGGAAATCAAAGTAAATTTTCTGGAGAAAAAGTGTTTGGTTGATAGGATTTTGAGAGAAAATGAAATGATAGAAAATTAGTGAAAAGTGGTTATGAAAAGTCAAAGGTAGTTTTTCTATTTTAATCACCTTTATTTTCTTTAATTAAATCATTAATTAATTCACCCAAATTAAGGAAAAATCAGACTAAAACATTTTTGGTAAAATTAGCTCCTTAATGATTCAAAGTTTCAATCCTTTACAAAACAATCACTACTAAACTTTGTAAAAACTACGATTTGGTCACTACACCGAAATGTAGTATTTCCAAACCTTATTTTGTAAAATTGATTTCACCATTCTCTTTTATATATTAAATGTTTATTTTTAGATATTTTTCTATATTTTTAAAGCATCCTGAACTAGGTGTTCAATAAAACCCTCTTTTAGATTCGAACCGTTTTCCAGACCGATCCAGTTCAGACTCTAAACATCTAGGCCCAAATTTGGGGTGTTACAACTCTTCCCCTCTTAAGAAATTTCGTCCTCGAAATTTACTTGGAGGAAAAAGGTAAGGAAACTGGTTCTTCATATCATCTTTTCTTTCCCACATGGCTTCCTCAACACCACGATGCCTCCACAACACCTTAACCAGCTCAATGGTCTTACCTCGAAGAACTTTACTGTCCGAATCAAGAATCTCAACCGGCTCCTCATCATAGGTCAAATCTGGATTCAACTCAACTTCCTCCACGGGCATAACATGCGAAGGATCCGAGCTATACCTCCGAAGCATGGATACATGAAACACATCATGTATCTTCTCTAACTCTTGTGGTAGCCTCAGCTTATAAGCAACATGACCCACACATTCTATCACCTCGTATGGTCCAATATACCTAGGGCTCAACTTACCCTTCCCGCCAAATCTCATCACCTTCTTCCAAGGTGAAACCTTTAAGAACACACGGTCACCCACCGCAAACTCAATCTCCTTACGCTTCAAATCCGCGTAAGACTTCTGCCGATCAGAAGCTACCTTCAACCACTCAAAAATGAGCTTCACCTTCTCGGTGGTTCCTTTTAACAAAGCCGGCATCAAGACCAACTTCTGACCTGTTTCAGCCCAGCAAAGAGGAGTTTTGCACTTCCTCCTATACAAGGCTTCATAAGGTGCTATTCGAATACTTGCCTGTTAGCTATTATTATAAGAAAACTCCACCAAAGGCAAATGCTTCTCCCAAGAGCCTTGAAACTCAATCATGCAGCACCTCAACATATCCTCAAGCACTTGGATAACACGCTCAGACTGTCCATCCGTCTGTGGATGATAAGAAGTACTGAAATTCAGCCGCGTACCCAAAGCTTGATGCAAACATTCCCAAAATTGCGATGTGAACCTCGGATCTCTATCCGACACTATAGATTTTGGTACCCCATGCAGACGCACAATCTCAGCAATGTACAACTCTGCAAGCTTATCCAAGGTTTACGTGGTATGCACAGGTAAGAAATGCGCACACTTCGTAAGGCGATCCACAATCACCCACACCGAATTCTTCTTCGATGGCGACAAAGGAAAACCAGACACAAAGTCCATGGTGATTCTTTCCCAATTCCATTCAGGAATCCTCAACGGTTGCAACAACCCTGAAGGAAACTGATGTTCAGCCTTAACCCGCTGACAAACCATGCACTTACTCACATATTCTGCAACATCTTTCTTCAAACCCACCCAATAGTACTCATCCTTCAGATCACGGTACATCTTTGTACTACCAGGGTGCTTAGCAAAAGGACTACTATGAGCTTCGGTCAGAATAGTACGCCTCAACTCCACATCATTCGACACTACTATCCGATATCCAAAACATAGAACTCCATCATCATTAAAACAAAAATCCGATGGTCTATCCTCAGCAATATCATGCACATGCGGCACCAAAGAATCATTCAACAACTGCTTATCCTTTATCAATTGAACCAGAGATGGTTTCACTTGCAATTCATCAACAAGACCTCCATCTCGCGAAATGCTCAAGCTAGCAAACATAGCCCTTAACTCTACCGCCACTTTCCTGCTCAAGGCATCCGCCACAACATTTGCTTTTCCCGGATGGTACTCGATCGTTAGATCGTAATCCTTAAGCAACTCCACCCATCGTCGTTGCCTAAGATTTAACTCTTTCTAAGACATCAAATACTTCAAACTCTTGTGATCCGTGTACACAGTACACTTCTCACCATAAAGATAATGTCTCCAGATCTTTAAAGCAAAAACCACCGCAGCTAACTCAATATCATGCGTAGGATAATTGCGCTCATGCACCTTCAACTGTCGTGATGCATAAGCCACCACCTTACCCTCTTGCATTAGCACACACCCCAAACCAACGTAGGATGCATCACTGTACACCACAAACTCTTTTCCTGATTCAGGTTGAACCAAGATAGGAGCTTGCATCAAAGCTGCCTTAAGCTTCTCAAAAGCTTCCTGTCTCGCTTCCATCCACTCATACTTAACATCTTTTTGCAACAACTTTGTTAAAGGGGCATCAATCTTTGAAAATCCATCCACAAACCTCCGGTAATATCTTGCCAACCCAAGGAAACTACAGATTTCATGAACAGACTTAGGAGGCTTCCAATTCATCACCGCCTCAACCTTCTGAGGATCAACACGAATCCCTTCTGCCGAAACCACATGACCAAGGAACACAACTTCCTTTAGCCAAAACTCGCACTTGCTCAACTTAGCATAAAGCTGATTTTCCAAGAGCGCTTGCAAAACAACTCTCAAATGACCTTCATGCTCCTCCTCAGTACGAGAGTACACAAGGATATCGTCGATGAACACCACAACGAACTTATCCAAGTATTCATGAAAGCAGCAGGAGCATTCATCAAGCCAAACGACATTACAAGAAACTCATAATGCCCATACCTCGTTCTAAAGGCTGTCTTCGGCACATCCACATCTTTCACCTTAAGCTGATAGTACCCTGACCTCAAGTCAATCTTGGAAAACACAGCCGCTCCCCGAAACTGATAAAAAAGATCATCAATCCTCGGCAAAGGATACCTGTTCTTGATAGTCAACTTGTTCAGCTGACGATAATCGATGCACATTCTCATAGTGCCATCCTTATTTTTCACAAATAAGACCCGTGCACCCCAAGGTGAGACACTAGGCCGAATGAAGCCGCGGTCAAGCAACTCCTGAAGTTGCGTCTTTAATTCCTTTAACTCCTTAGGTGCCATGCGATAGGGAACAATGGACACCGGAGTTGTGTTTTCATACAGCTCAATCCCAAACTCGACCTCTCGACTTGGCGGCAATCCAGGTAACTCCTCCGGAAACACTCCAAGGAACTCACATACATTTCTTATATCCTGAACGCGCATCTCCTTTGATTTAGGATTCATCACAAAGGCTAGGTAAGCCTCGCAACCCTGCCTCAGCATCCAACTTGCTTCCAATGTAGCCACCACATTGGCAAGAAACTTCATATTCTCGCCTACTACCACCACTTCATAATCATCCGCAAGTTTCAACGAAACCCGCTTGCTTTCGAAATCCACTATAGCTCTATGCTCAACAAGCCAATCCATACCAAGGATTACATCAAAGCCATAGAATGGCAATTCCATGAGATCAACAAGAAAAACATGATTTTGCACTTTCAAGGGATATCTCCTATACAACTTCCGCGTTACAACCGTCTCACCAAAGGAACTAGTCACACGCATACCAACATCCAAGGACTCAAAAGGTAAACCAAGCATTTGAGCATGTTCACGCAATATGTACGAGTGTGTAGATCCAGAATCAATCAAAGAAAGTAATGACAAGGATTGCAAAGTAAAGGTACTTGCGATCACATCCGTATCATTCCTTCCCTCATGATGGGCATACACTCGAGCCTGTCCGCCACCCTCAGGTTGAACGACCACAACATGTGCTACGTTCCTGCCACCATCATCCCTACGCTGAAAATTACCACGGCCGCGCCCATGACCTCTCTTTGGCTCAGCTGCTCTCACCGGAGCTTGTCCCTCTCTCAAAGGCTGAGGACAATCTTTCTTCAAATGTCCATGGTTCCCACAATTCCAGCATGTCCCAAGGTTACCTCAACACTCGCAACCATGCCGTCTACCACAACGGTTACACTCAGGAGTCCTCAGAACAACATTAGATCCTTGCTGACCTCTACCAGGGTTACCACCGCCACGCATAGCATCATAATACGGCCTCCTATCCTTATGCCTCTTGTTGCGATCCCTACCATAATCGCTTTCAGCCGCTCTCTTCCCGGAGCTAGATCCACCCGCTCGACTAGCAGACCAAGATTCGACTCAATGTCCTTCGCTCTAGTGACAAAGACATCGAAATCCGTATAATCAGCCGCAAGCATATAAGTCTTAACATCCGCTACTAGCCCATAACAGAATCGTTCGCACCTCTCCCACTCACTAGGGATTAGCTCAGGCGCATACTGACTGGGGCGAACAAACTCAATTTCATACTCGGCTACTGACATGCTGCCTTGCACGAGAGACATAAACTCTATTTTCTTCTCATTTAGGTAACACACTCCAAGATACTTCCGCTTAAACGCATTCAAGAAGAACGTCCAAGTCACCTCGTCATCCTCCATCCCAGAGATACTGGTCGTCCACCACGTATAAGCATCACCATGCAGCAGTGATACAACATAACCCAACTTCTGCACATTATTGCAGTTCATCTGCCCCAAAATCTGCTTGGTGCTCTCCAACCAAGACTCACATCCTTCCGGAGATAAGCCCCTGAACTCAGTCCCTCCTAGACTGTGAAGACTTTCCAAAGGCAACCTCACATTGGCATCATCCTGATGCGCAGCTCCATGAGCTCCAGCTACTGTTGCCTGGAAAGCTCCAGCAATAGCCTGAATCAACATGGTCATGTCAGGAGCAGCTTGCCCCTGCGCACCCTTAGGTCTAGCGATCCCTGCACCAGCACCAGCACCAGCATTACCCGCTCCAGCACCACCACCACCGGGTGGTCCACCACCACCAGGAGGAGGTAAATTCTCAACATTCTTAGTATTCTCATTACCAGCGGTTGATCTAGTATTGATTCTCAGCTCTGTACGTGGCCCCATTATATAGAAAACAATGCACTGACAAAATGCAATAAACACGATTAGGCACAATAAGGTAAGTAATCCAAGTACTCAAGCTCATTTTCGAAAACAATTCCTCTCATTAGTTTTGATATGGCAATGGGATCCCCTATCACACTCCAAACATAGCATAGCATCACAAAAACAACTCAATTGAGTCATACACCACTAATCATACATCATCCTTTCACCCAGAAAACATATCATGCATAAACACATACATCAATCACATTTCAAATCCCATATATTCGAAAACCTGGCTCTGATACCACCAAATGTAACCCCCTTAGCCCGGCCTGGACTATTGACCCGAACTACGAAGATTACTCGGGGAAAACCAAAGTCAACCCGAAAGTCAACCTTGATTCACGACCTTTTTTTTCATTTTAATCTTGTCCAGATACTTGTTAACCCTAAGTGAGTACTCACGAAACACGATTGAGAAAGGTACATCGATCGGATAACATATGGGGACTCAATTGCACTTCACACAAGATTAGGGACCAAAATATAATTTCTGTAAATTAGAGGGACGTCAATGGTTTTAAAGTTACCATCATGAAATTAGTCATGTTACATGCTTCTCTGCCAAATTTCAACTTAGAAGGACATCTCAAGCTCAAGCAATTGCAATCTCAACATTTAGGACTAAAATGTAAAGCATGCAATCAACAAACAATTCAAATCTGGGTCCAATGGTAACCTGTTTCTAAACGCCTACTCACCGTACCGAAACGCTGTATCGGAACAGCGTTGACCGTTACGATACGCGGGTATGTTCCGAGACCACTTCCGAAACATGTAGCTCCAGTAGCCAAAATGTAACGAAACAGCTCCCTTCGTTTCTAAACGCCAAGGCCATTTCAGGCTCCCGTTCCGAAACACCATGGGGTGTTTCGATACACCTGCCCAGAAACTGCAGCATTTGCTGGTTTTTCACCCAAATACCTACTCAAACATGCCCCAAAGACTCTCTAACCATACCAACAAGTAATCATACATGGAAGGAACATATTTGGGACATTCAAGCACAATCATGGCATCAAACACAAAGTTTCATTATTCTAAAGGCATGCTTCCTAATCTCAAAACCCAAATAGGCAATCCAACCTCAAAACAAGCAATTAAGGCCATTTACAATCCAAACAAGCTAAAACAAACATGCCACAACCTTAGGGAGTTTAACACATCTCCCAAATACAATTCTTGGTTTCCCATTGCCAATCTATCAAAACTAAAGTGTACGAAAAGTTCACCATACATGAGCTTGGACTTCCTTGGATGAACTTAGCTTCCTTGATGCCCGAAAGCACCTCAATTATCTACATTATTGGTAAAAGAGAAAGCGTAAGCACAAATACTTAGTGACACATTCTCTAAAGAAAATCAACCCAATAATGCACAACTTGAAAACACTTTCATTAAAAGCTTTTAAACCACGTGCTCATTTCTATCTCATGCTTGGAAACCTTTCAAAGCAATTTTTCCTTGAAACCACATGTACCTTCATTCTATCTCATGCATTTAAACCAATGCAAAACTCATGGCAAGGCCAAATTCATGCTTGTACTCTAAAGCATTTCATAAACAAACCACATATGCATTTCTCATAGCATAAACCATTACATCAAATGTACATGTGAATCAAAAACCATAACATATTTTATATTGGCATTTCGCATCTCTTTATTACTCGGATATGCAGACATCTCACTAGACACTTCCGGTGGCATCTCTCATCACCGTACTCACTCGTCTAGTAACATAGTTTCCGGTGGAATCTCACATCACCGTACTCACATGGCGGAATCTCTCATCGCCACAAAGCTTGGGTATTTCACCAAGTCCTACCCGATGGAATGCCTATCTTCGGTTCTCTCCTTTTGGCTTAACCATTACATAGTTTATAGTGCACTCTCATCCTATTGATCGATCAATTATATCCGGTAAGTATCTCAACATCTATGCCAATATATTATGTCAAATCAACATCTCACCAACTGTTTTTCATGCATTAAAACTCAACATTCCCATCTCATTTCAAAATCATAACATTTGCTATGCTTTAACATAAAAGCTCAAAACTCAATTATGCAACATGTTACTCTATGAAATCACTTCAAGCATCATCTCATACTATAATTCATGCATAAAAACAGTAGGAATTTATCAATCTAAAACCATGAGCATGTAAAAGCATTTAAGGGGCAATCACCACATTCTAGAGAGCAATCTAGCCAATACTTACTTACGGACTTTTGAAGGTGTTTCAAACCTTTCCTAAATCCCAAAACCTTGTTTCTTTGTCCCTCAAGGACTTCTATAACCGTATGCACTCACCGATTACGTTTCGCTTGCTTGCCGAAACGCTATCTAAGCTTCCGGATCAACTCCAAAGGTGTCCGAAGATGTCTCCCCTGTTTTCAACACATAAGAGTAGAGGATTAATGCATCAACATGCATTGAAATCACTAGCCACACACCTAAACTCTCTGCTCTACACAAAAGCCACATTTCGGCTACCAAACACTACCGAAATCACCTCCAAAGTCTTCCAAAATAAAACCCAGCCAAGATCCATCACTTCTAATCATTTCTAAACATCAATTAACATAAAAAACTAACACAACCACGTCCTTATACCTCCAGCTATAGCAGAACACCAAAATCACCCCCAAAACCACCATTTTATCAAGCAAAAACTTAGGAAAAACAACCTACTCGGGATTGGAATAATAAAACCTCATTTATAACATCATTTAACATACAAAATACATTAGAAAACCATCTCAAAACAGAGCCCAATCAATCACCACCAAAATCTTCAAGATCTCTTCCAAATCTCGAGTTTTAAGCCAAATTCTATTTTCTAACATTAAAACCACTTAAAAATCATTAATAAAGGATTGATAACTTGGGATGAAGCTTACCTCTAATGAATGATTTCTCCTTGATTTGGGCAAGTTTTCTTGAAAATTCAATGTAGAATTCAAGTGGATTTGTTGAAGGATTGATTAGGAATCAAAGAGTGATTGAAATCTCATCAAATGAAGTGGAAATCAAAGTAAATTTGCTGGAGAAAAAGTGTTTGGTTGATAGGATTTTGAGAGAAAATGAAATGAGAGAAAATTAGTGAAAAATGGTTATGAAAAGTCAAAGGTAGTTTTTCTATTTTAATCACCTTTATTTTCTTTAATTAAATCATTAATTAAATCACCTAAATTAAGGAAAAATCTGGTCACTACACCGAAATGTAATATTTCCAAACCTTATATTGTAAAATTGATTTCACCATTCTCTTTTATATATTAAATGAGAATTTTTAGATATTTTTCTATATTTTTAAAGCATCCCGAACTAGGTGTTCCCTAAAACCCCCTTTTAGATTCGAACTGTTTTCTAGACCGATCCGGTTCAGACTCTAAACATATAGGCCTAAATTTGGGGTGTTACATGACAATTCATTTGTACAAACAGAGGGAAAGATCGAAGACATCCTGGTATAGGTGGGCAATCTGATTCTACCAGCCGACTTCCTCATCTTAGATTGTGAGGCCGATGAAAAAGCCTCTATCATCCTTGGGCGACCATTCTTGGCCACGAGTAGAACGCTTATAGATGTGGAACTTGGGGAGCTGACAATGAGGGTAGAGGACCAAAGCATCAAGATGAATGTGCTACAACCATGAGAAGAAGGAAAAGGAAGCCCAAATGCAAGAGCTGCCAAAATTAGCGTGGAAACAGGCCAAGGCAGCAGCTGCCGCGATAGACCAAGGGGTAGGCTTAAGGACCCAGTAACGCAGCACCTGAAGAAACATGAGGACCCCTCAGGAGGGAAGAAAAAGTCAAACCGCCTTAGGAAGTGGTTATGTCTGGGAGATGCACCCAAATGCACTCCCAACATAACTTAATTTTTATTTATTTTTATACATTAGGATTAGAATTTATTTTATTTTAGGATTAGTTAGTTTTCAGTATTTCATCTTTCAGAATTTATTTAATTATCTTTATTTTTACTTCAAGTTAGGGAATAAACGAGCAGGAACAAGAAGGAGGCCCAACAAGGAGCCCACCCACCTTCCCGTCGAGACAGCAGCGAGCGCAACAACGTATAACAACTAGTTTGCCATCAACAGCTAGCTGCCAACGGCTCCGAAAATAATGGGTAGAAAATACCGTAACGTGCGTAAGAAAATCGGACCGTTGGGCATTTAATGTTGCCACAACACTTCTCAGCAACCCCTATTTATACCCATCTCACCCAATTTATTCACTTCACTTTCACATTCTTGCTATCTTCTTTTTGAATTCCATTGTTCTCTCATTATTTTTCTTTCTAGGTGTCAGCTACATACAACCGTTCACATGGCATCCGCATCACAACCAAAACCTAATTACAAGAGATTTTTCTACAAGGAGGATAAGGAGAGATATAGAAACCAGTTCTCTAAGCAGGAAATATGAGAGGAACAAGGTTTCCATTACACACGACAAACAAGAGACATTGGTCTAGAGCCTGCTCTATTCAGAACCATCTACAACAAGGGATGGGAGATGTTCGCTCGATAGCCAGATGTAGCCAACATCACCATGGTCAGGGAATTCTACTCCCATTACCCCTGCCCGGAGAAGCCGTTTGTCTATGTCCGTGGGGAGCCGATCAAACTGAACGCTGCCGTCATCAACAGGTACTACGGCCTTAATATGAACGACAACCCTCACGAAGAGTGGAGGCAGTCACTGACGGTTGCCGACTATGAGAAAATCAAGGCTAAACTTTGCAAGCCTAACACGTCGTGGCTGGGAGGCAAACATGTTGGATCTGTCCAGCGCCGCCACGTACTGCCTGAGGCCATGTTGTGGAACACCTTTATAAAAAGATGCCTGCTGCTCACATCCCACAACTCAACCGTCGACCGGCTGCGCCTCGCCCTAATTCACAATATTCTGATGAACCGGCCGATAAATGTTGGGGAAATCATCTGCACGGAGATCCACAACTGCTTCAAAAAGAAGAAAGACATGTTGTACTTACCGTCCCTCATCATAGGACTTTGCACCAACTTCGGTGTCCCAACAGAGCCCAAAGATGAGTTAACGACTGCCAAAGAAGGCTGGACCAGAAAGGTCTGCATTCAGATGATGCAGTATGCGGAGAAAGAGCCAACAACGCCCAACCATCCTTCATCCACACAACCTGAAACTCTAACCGCTCCCGGCAGTACTGAAGCAACCACAGACAAGGAAGTCCTCACACTACTGCACACCCTTCTAGACAACACAAAGCACATCGAGCAACAATAGTTGGCCTTCATGAAATATGTGGGGGAGGCCCAAGAAGCTCTTGGGGCTTATTTTCTGTAGAAATTGTCCGGTGAAGTACCCATCTTGCCGCCATACCCTGTAGAGCTTGCAGCAGTAGCCCAAACACAAAGAAGGCCACCAGCCGTTGATGCCCGCCAGACTGACAACCAGGTGCCCTCTCCGATGCACTATCCAACTTACTCAACCACAACCCCATCCAACACAGTTGTAGGCTCCCCCGAGAGGCACCAACATCACCTTCCCCTTGCTTGCACAGGAAATACAGTGGCATACACATCCTCATCGGAGGAAATTGAGCAGTAGCCACCGGAGCTAGAAACAGAAGTGGTAGCAGCAACAATAGCCATCCCAATGGCATTTATCCCTCCGGCAGAAACCACAAAGGAAGGCACTAGGAAGAGGAAGCGGCACATAATAGCTGCCGAACCTATGGACTTCGAGACGGAGTCAGAAAAGAGCGACGCATCTCCTGCCGAACCGAAGGAAGAGCCACATTATACACCAAAAAGAGTCCAGCCGCCGCAAAAAGCAAAAACCTCACCTTCTAAGACTGCCGCCAGGACATCTGCTGGTCGCCGCTTCGTCATCCAAACATCTTCCTCCTCCTCAACTTAAAAGACTCTAGCCTCCTCTCAACCCTCAACAAACTTTTAGTTTTTTTTCTTTTTTTTCTTATTATGTTTTACTTTTAACTTGTATTTATTTTTATTTTGTTTAATTTTTCATGTTTTGTGCATTGAGGTCAATTTCCATCTGAAGTTTGGAGCGAAAGCTCTCGCATTTTTTATCTAGGCATACTTAGTTGCATATTAGGTTGCATTGTACTTACCTTACTAATAATCGGAAAAGAAAAAATTGTTATAACTTGTGCCTATGATAGGATAGCCGACTAATTTAGTTTCACACCTAATAAAAATTGAACTTAAACTTGGGAAAAGCATGAAATATGACTTAGAATTTTTTCTCTTCTTGCCCTAAAATATCAAACACCTCTGTTACTTGCTGAATGTGTTAGAATATTTGATGAACATTGCATGTTTGTTTTTAAATTTCTTTGCAAAATTCTAACGATGATTAAAGGTAGCCGCCTAGGCAGGCAAAAGGAACAAAAAAATATACAACACTGCCACGACAACAGAATCAAAAACTAGGAATAATGTTGTTTTACCCTAGAGGTGTCCGCAACAGGTTCTAGGAAGAATCATGTGCGAGGACACTCCACTGCTATCAAAGTTCATGAATCTGAAAGCCTTAAAGTGACGGACAAATTAGCATGAGTGAATGAAAGCCTTCATGGGATGACTCTACTCCAAGGGTTCGGGGTTTTGTAGTTTGCTTCTATCTCAACTTCAGACCTAGAAGAGTAGTTGTGATAAGCTGAAGCCCGCATTGCCATGGTGGAAAATAATGTGCTTAACTGTGCTGCTTAGGTAGCAACCTTTAAATCACAACATCATATTTGTTTAATTATTTATTCTGCATATTCAGCCTGTTTACAGACATGCATACACCACACTGGCATGAGAAATTTAATTTTGAGTTATTTTCTTGCTTATTTCCCTTCACTAATTTAATATAGTGTCATGGCATTGAGGTATAAAATCAAGTTAAAAACAAGTTCTTCTTTCTGATTATTATTAGAGCAACTATTTTAGGTTACATTGCTTGAGGACAAGCAATAGTTCGAGTTTGGGGGTGTGTAAAGTGTCCACAAGTCCTATATTTCCTGCACATTCCACCTCTTATTATTACTGTTTTAAGCTCATTTTAGGCATAAATAGGGTCATGCATTGCATTTTACAGTATTCCTTCGTTTTACCTTGCTTTTATAGATTATCTTTTATTTATTAAACAAGAGATAATGTTTTAGTGTATTTTTGTTTTTAGGTAATAAAGCTGAAAAAAGGAAAGATGATCTAAGGATGCAACACTGAGGCAACAAAACAAGGGGTTGTACTGATGCAGTTCCAGCTGAAGACAAGTTGCTGCCGATCTTGCTGCCCACGACAGTAAACTATGGAGTTGGAAAACCAAAGTGCGATTTGTAGAGCTTAAAATCCAGAGTCTATCGCCACCATCCACATGATTTTCCGACGTCTGTAGCTGCAGCCAGAGCCATCGAAGTAAGATCTCAAGGTTACTTGCGGGCTAAGGCAAACGAGATAAAGTCCACATTCAACGCAAAGAAGTCAGAGTTTAAAGTCACATTAAATGTGGAAAGCTACTTTTGAGAGCTTATACTTTAAGGAGGAATTAACCTAGTTATTTGTCTATAAATACTCATTGTACTCCTAGTTCAAATAATCTTAAGTTTTCTATAGACATAGCTATTGTTCTCTACCGCCGCCATGTTCTAAACTTCATTTGGGTTAGGGTTATGTTGTAAATTAGCTGTGAAACGATTGTATTAGGTTTTGAGTTGTTTTTCAATAAAATATTCTAAGTTTTCTTAATCTATGCACTTCATTCTTTCAATTAGTCCTAACCGTCAGTTGAGAGAATCCATTTAGGGGGCACGAAAGTGTCAACTTCACGAAAGAGTTGAGCACTGTCACAACATGCTGAGGCGCGACTAACTTGGTTCCAAAAGTTCACAAGTTTCATTGGCTAAAAGGGATCACCAATCGAGTTTACTAGCCCGTGTTAGGTTTATGCTGAGATTGCTAGGTATTGCCAACGTCACGCTAGCTTTCGAGCATCCTTGCCTAGAAATAGGGAGGATCACTGTCGACTATCCTGTCGAGCATGGAGTATCTGCCTGATTTGCCGCCAAGACTTATTTCCATTCAACCTGCCGAGACAACGAAGGTTGCAAAAGCAGTGACCCGCTACGGCCGCGTGACAGGGTTGTAGATGCCGCCCGCCATACCCGCTGAGGCAGCATATCGTGGCAGCGCAAAACAACTTAGCCTTTTATAGTGTAGTTTCACACTAAGTGGCAGCATAATCCTGCCTGCTCTATCAACCTGAATCACCTCTTATATACTATAACTTGGCAGGAGTGTGCACTTGCGCTCTAACAAAAAAGGAACACCTACACGCCCTACACTTTGTCTCTTGCATTGATAATTAGAGAAAGAACAAAACATTGAATAAAATCGAAACCTGATTACTAATATATAAAGATGCGGAAATTAAAAGTGTAGAAAAATAAAAGTGCATAAAGGTAAAGGGATAGAATTAGATGACTAGGCATCTAGTAGCATAACTAAAGATTTGTCACGATGAACCGGTGCTCCTTGATAGGCCTTCAAACATTATCTATTGACTTTGAATATTGTGCCATCTTTTAGATCCTTGAAGTCCATTGCACGGTGTGGATTGTAACACCCCAATTTTGGGCTTAGAAGTTTAGGGTCTGAACCGGACCGGTCTGATTTTCGGTTCGAATATAAAAGGAGGTTTTAGGGAAAGCCTAGTTCAGGATGCTTTTAAAAATATGGAAAAATATCTAAAAATCCTCTTTAATTATATATAAGAGAATGGTGGAATCAATTTTACAAAATAAGGTTTGGAAATACTACATTTCAGCATAGTGACTAAAATGCGAATTTTGAAAAGTTTAGTGGTGAATGTTTTGTAAGGATTGAAACTTTGAATATTTAAGGAGCTAATTTCCCAAAAATGATTTCTCCAGATTTTTCCCCAATTTGAGTGAATTAATTTATGTTTTAATTAATTAAATGAGAAGAGAAACTACCTTTTAGAAAAATCATAAATACCTTTTCCTAAAATTTTCTCATTTCTTTTTCTCTCAAAATTCCATCATCCAAACACTTTTCTCCGACAACTTTTTCATTGATTTTCATTTCAATTGATGAGATTTCTATTATCAATTAGTTCCTAATCAATCTTGCATCCTTTTGATTTCCTCATTGGATTTTCAAGAAAATTGGCTCAAATCAAGGAGAAATCACCATTTAGAGGTAAGATTGTTCTTCTCCTCTAAATACTCAGTTCTTTACTGAAGTTCCCAAGTTATCAATCCTTAATTTAAGTTTTTTAAATGGTTTTAATGTTAGAAACTTGATTTTGGCTTAAAACTCAAAGATTTGGAAGAAATCTTGAAGAATTTCGTTGTGATTGTTTGGGCTCTGTTTTGAGATGATTCTTAAATGTATTTTGGATGTCTAATGATCTGTAAATGAGGTTTTATCAATGCAATCCCGAATAGGTTGTGTTTCCTATGTTTTTGCTTATGAAAATGGTGGTTTTTGAGGTGATCTTGGTGTTCTGTTATAGATGGAGGTATAAGGACGAGTTTAGGTTTATTTTGGATGTTGATTGATGTTTAGAAATGGTTAGAAGTGATGGATCTTGGCTGGGTTAAGTTTTGGAAGAGTTTGGAGGTGATTTCGGTTGTGTTTTGTAGCTGAAATGTTGGTTTTGAGTAGTGCAGCGAGTTTAAGTGTGTTGGCTGAAGATTTCAATGCATGATGATTCATTAATCCTCTGCTTTGATGTGTTTAAAACAGGGGAGACATCTTCGGACACCTTTGGAGTTGATCCAGAGGCTTAATCGGCGTTTTGGCAAGCTAGTGAAACGTAATTGGTGAGTGGAGTTGGGTTTCTAGCTTTGAAACAAATGTTTGATGGTTTTGGGAGCTTAGTTTAAGTCTAAGCAACTTAACTAAGCTCAAGAGTAAGTTTTCGGAGAAACTCCCTTGAATGAGCCATGACTTGGTTTGATGCATTGGTTATATTTTGCATGTTTAAATTCTGTTTTGAAAGCATGTTTTTAGCATGGTTAATGCTGGTTTTGAAAGCCATGTGTTGAAGGATGCTGAAGGTAAGAGATCCTTGGTTTGACATATTATGAATATGAATTTGATGCATAGTGATGCATGATGTTAAATGGCTTTGTTTAATGCTTTAAAACATTAAATTGTTGATGTTATATGATGTATATTGGCAAGTGATGTAATGGTTTTAAAGTACTTGAATCGGATATAGTTAGCTGGCTATAGGATTGGGTGCACCGTGAATAGAGTCGCCTTGGATGTTGAGGGGTTGTGATTGTACCGTAAACTCCATCCAAGTACCCTAACGAGTGAGGTAAGATCACAACGGTAGTTAAAAGTCCGTGTGTGGATCTTGTGTCATGTGTCCCTTGCACTCGTTAGTGGAATTATACAACTACTGGTGAGTGATGTGGAGGGGTTGTGATTGTACCGTTAAAATCCATCACAGGTGTTGAGGGGTTGTGATTGTACCGATAAACTCCACATTATGTTGTTCGGTAGTGTGTATGAAGCGTGTGGGACAACGCTTGTAATTCGCGTATCCGATTGTGTTTTGAGTTGTAAATGGGATGAATTATCACTTGAAAGCCAATATGATGTGTTGATTGTAATGAAGCATGAGATGCTTGTTATGTATGCAAGGTTGCATGAAAAGAGTTGAGCATGTGTTTAGAAAGCATGCCTCACTAAGCAATTGTGCTTACGCTCTCTCTTTTGTACCAATAATGCAGACAATTGAAGTGTTTGAGGGCAACAAGGAAGCTAAGAGTCCAAGGGAAAACTAAGCTCATGTATGGTGATTTTTCATACACTATTAGTTTTGGTAATTTGGCAATGGGAACCTAAGATGTGTTTTGGGAGATGTTTTGGACTCCCTAGTTTGAGGCATGATGCTTTTGATGTTTTGGTTTTGTAATTGGCCTTTTGATCATTGATTTGGAGTTTGGCTGGTTGTTTGGTCTTTGGATATTAGGATGCATGCCTATAGACATGTGAAGTTTCATGTTTGATGCCATGAATGTATTTAGGAGTTGCAAGCATGCTCTATATATGTATGATGTCTTGTTGGCATGATTAGGAAGTCATTAAGTTGTGTTTGAGTGGATATATGTATGAAAAACCAGCAAAATCTAAAGCTTCTGGGCAAACCGTATCGAAACGGGCACTAGCGATTCGAAACGGGGGCCTGTAATGGCCTTCGTGTTTCGTAACGGTTGGAGGCCGTTCCGAAACGATTTGGCCACTAGAAGGCCCTGTTTCGGAACTAGTCTCAAAACGAACCCGTGTTTCGGAACAGTCAACATCGTTTTGAAACGGGTGACCGTTGGGCATTGATTTGAATGGTGTCGTGGTTTGCAAGCTTTACATTTTAGTCCCGAAAGTTGTATTTGCAATTGTATGAGTTTGAGATGTCCGATTATGGTGAAATTTGATAGGGAATCACGTAATGTGATTAATTTCATATTGGTAACTTAAAATTCAGTTAAGACCTTCAAATTTTCAGAAATTACATTTTGGTCCCTAATATTTGTATATTATGCAATTCGATTGCTGTGCTTTACGCGTATATGTTTCTCAAGTGTTCACCTAGGGTTAACATGTATCTAGACAAGATTAAAAACAAAAAAGGGTCGTTAATCAAGGTTGACTTTCGGGTTGAACATCGAGCTGTAGTGGATTGTGAGAACAAGCGAGTTTCGTTGAAGCTTGCGGATGATTACGAGGTAGTGGTGGTTGGAGAGAACGTGAAGTTTCTTGCCAATGTGGTGTCTTCGTTGGAAGCAAGCTGAATGCTGAGGCAAGGTTGTGAGGCTTATTTGGCCTTTGTGATGAATCCTAGCTCTAAGAAGTTGCGAGTTGAAGATATCAGGACTGTGCGAGAGTTTCCTGGAGTGTTTCCGGAGGAGTTACCTGGATTGCCTCCTAGCCGAGAGGTGAAGTTTGGAATTGAGCAGTATGAAAACACAACCCAGTGTCCATTACTCCTTATCGAATGGCACCTAAGGAGTTGAAGGAGCTGAAGACGCAACTTCAGGAGTTGCTTGATCGTGGTTTCATTCGGCCGAGTGTGTCACCTTGGGGGTGCACCGGTCTTGTTTGTGAAGAAGAAGGATGGCACTATGAGAATGTGCATCGATTACCATCAGCTGAACAAGTTGACAATCAAGAATCGGTATCCTTTGCCGAGGATTGATGATCTTTTTTATCAGTTCCGGGGAGCGGCTGTGTTCTCTATTATTGACTTAAGGTCAGGTTATTACCAGCTCAAGGTGAAAGATGTGGATGTGCAAAAAACAACCTTGGTATGGGCATTATGAGTTCCTTGTGATACCGTTCGGCTTGACGAATGCTCCTGTAGCTTTTATGGACATGATGAATAGAGTGTTCCATGAATATTTGGACAAGTTTGTTGTGGTGTTCATTGATGATATCCTTGTGTACTCTCGTACCGAGGAGGAGCATGAGGGGCATTTGCGGATTGTGTTGCAGGCGCTGTTGGAGAATCAGCTTTATGCTAAGCTGAGCAAGTGCAAATTATGGCTCAGGGAAGTTGTTTTCCTTGGTCATGTGGTTTCTGCTGAGAGGATTCGTGTTGATCCTCAGAAGGTTGAGACGGTGATGAATTGGAAGCCTCCTAAGTCTGTTCATGAAGTCCGTAGTTTCCTTGGGTTGACAGGATACTACCGGAGGTTTGTGGATGGATTTTCAAAGATTGCTGCACCTTTAACGAAGTTTTTGTAGAAGGATGTCAAGTATGAATGGACAGAGGCAAGACAACAGGCTTTTGAGAAGCTTAAGGCAGCTTTGACGCAAGCTCCTATCTTGGTTCAACCTGAATCAGGGATAGAGTTTGTGGTGTACAGCGATGCATCCTATGTTGGTTTGGGGTGTGTGTTGATGCAAGAGGGTAAGGTGGTGGCTTATGCATCGCGCCAGTTGAAGGTGCAAGGGTGCAATTATTCTACGCATGATATTGAGTTAGCTGCGGTGTTCTTTGCTTTGAAGATTTGGAGACATTACTTGTATGGTGAGAAGTGTACTGTGTACACGGATCACAAAAGTTTGAAGTATCTGATGTCTCAAAAAGAGTTGAATCTTGGGCAATGACGTTGGGTGGAGTTGCTTAAAGATTACGATCTAACGATCGAGTACCATCCGGGAAAAGCTAATGTTGTGGCGGATGCCTTGAGTAGAAAAGTGGCAGTGGAGTTGAGGGCTATGTTTGCCAGCTTGAGTATTTCGCGAAATGGGGGTCTGGTGGCTGAATTGCAAGTGCAACCATCTTTGGTTCAGTTGATAAAGGATAAGCAGTTGTTGGATGATTCTTTGGTGCCACATGTTCAGGATATTGCTGAGGATAGGCCATCCGGTTTCTGTTTTAATGATGATGGGGTTCTATGTTTTGGAAGTCGGGTAGTAGTGCCGAATGATGCTGAGTTGAGGCGTACTATTCTGACTGAAGCTCATAGTAGTCCTTTTGCTATGCACCCTGGTAGTACAAAGATGTATCGTGATCTTAAGGATGAGTACTATTGGGTGGGATTAAAGAAAGATGTTGCAGAGTACGTTAGTAAGTGCATGGTTTGTCAGCGGGTTAAGGCTGAACATCAGTTTCCTTCTGGGTTCTTGCAAACGTTGAGGATTCCTGAGTGGAAGTGGGAAAGGATTACCATGGACTTTGTGTCTGGTTTGCCTTTGTCGCCGTCGAAAAAGAATTCGGTGTGGGTGATTGTGGATCGCCTTACGAAGTGTGCGCATTTCTTACCTATGCATACTACGTATACCTTGGACAAGCTTGCAGAGTTGTACATTGCTGAGATTGTGCGACTGCATGGTGTGCCAAAGTCTATAGTGCCGGATAGAGATCCGAGGTTTAAGTCGCGTTTATGGGAGTGTTTGCATCACGCTTTGGGTACGCGGTTGAATTTCAGTACTTCTTATCATCCACAGTCGGATGGACAGTCTGAGCGTGTTATCCAAGTGCTGGAAGATATGTTGAGGTGCTGTGTGATTGAGTTTCAAGGTTCTTGGGAGAAGCATTTGCCTTTGGTGGAGTTTGCTTATAACAATAGCTACCAGGAAAGTATTCAAATGACAACTTATGAAGCCTTGTACGGGAGGAAGTGCATAACTCCTCTTTGCAGGGCTGAAACAAGTCAGAAGTTGGTTTCGATGTTGGCTTTGTTGAAAGGAACCACCGAGAAGGTGAAGCTCATTTGTGAGCGATTGAAGGCAGCTTCTGATCGACAGAAGACGTACGCGGATTTGAAGCGTAAGGAGATTGAGTTTGCGGTAGGTGACCGTGTGTTCTTGAAGGTTTCGCCTTGGAAGAAGGTGATGAGGTTTGGTCGGAAGGGTAAGTTGAGCCTTAGGTACATTGGACCATACGAGGTGATTGAGCGTGTGGGTCCTGTTGCGTACAAGCTGAGGTTACCGCAGGAGTTGGAAAAGATTCATGATGTGTTTCATGTCTCTATGCTTCGGAGGTATAGATCAGATCCTTCACATGTTATGCCTGTGGAGGGTGTGGAGTTGAATCCAGATTTGACCTATGATGAGGAGCTGGTTGAAATTCCGGATTCGGACGGTAAAGTTCTTCGAGGCAATACCATTGAATTGGTTGAGGTGTTGCAGAAGCATCGTGGTGTTGAGGAAGCCATGTGGGAAAGAAAGGATGATATGATGATGTAGTTTCCGTACCTTTTTCCTCCAGGTAAATTTCGAGGACGAAATTTCTTAAGGGGGGAGAGTTGTAACACCCCAATTTTGGGCTTAGAAGTTTAGGGTCTGAACCGGACCAGTCTGATTTTCGGTTTGAATATAAAAGGAGGTTTTAGGGAAAGCCTAGTTCGGGTTGCTTTAAAAATATGGAAAAATATCTAAAAATCCTCTTTTAATATATATAAGAGAATGGTGGAATCAATTTTACAAAATAAGGTTTGGAAATACTACATATCGGTGTAGTGACTAAAATGCAATTTTTGAAAAGTTTAGTGGTGACTATTTTGTAAGGATTGAAACTTTGAATCTTTAAGGAGCTAATTACCCAAAAATGACTTCTCCAGATTTTTCCTCAATTTGAGTGAATTAATTAATTTTTTAATTAATTAAATTAGAAGAGAAACTACCTTTTGGAAAAATCATAACTACCTTTTCCTAAAATTTTCTCATTTCTTTTTCTCTCAAAATTCCATCATCCAAACACTTTTCTCCAACAACTTTTTCATTGATTTTCATTTCAATTGATGAGATTTCTATCATCAATTAGTTCCTAATCAATCTTATATCAAATCCTTTTGATTTCCTCATTGGATTTTCAAGAAAATTGGCTCAAATCAAGGAGAAATCACCATTTAGAGGTAAGATTGTTCTTCTCCTCTAAATACTCAATTTTTTACTGAAATTCCCAAGTTATCAATCCTTAATTTAAGTTTTGTAAATTGTTTAATGTTAGAAACTTGATTTTGGCTTAAAACTCAAAGATTTGGAAGAAATCTTGAAGAATTTCATTGTGATTGTTTGGGCTCTGTTTTGAGATGATTCTTAAATGTATTTTGGATGTCTAATGATGTGTAAATGAGGTTTTATCAATGCAATCCCGAATAGGTTGTGTTTCCTAGGTTTTTGCTTATGAAAATGGTGGTTTTTGAGGTGATCTTGGTGTTCTGTTATAGATGGAGGTATACGGACGAGTTTAGGTTTATTTTGGATGTTGATTGTTGTTTAGAAATGGTTAGAAGTGATGGATCTTGGCTGGGGTAAGTTTTGGAAGAGTTTGGAGGTGATTTCGGTTGTGATTGGTAGCCGAAATGTTGGTTTTGAGTAGTGCATCGAGTTTAAGTGTGTTGGCTGAAGATTTCAATGCATGATGATGCATTAATCCTCTGCTTTGATGTGTTTAAAACAGGGGAGACATCTTCGAACACCTTTGGAGTTGATCCGGAGGCTTAATCGACGTTTCAGCAAGCTAGTGAAACGTAATTGGTGAATGGAGTTGGGTTTCCAGCTTTGAAACAAATGTTTGAAGGTTTTGGGAGCTTAGTTTAAGTCTAAGCAACTTAACTAAGCTCAAGAGTAAGTTTTCGGAGAAACTCCCTTGAATGAGCCATGAGGTGGTTCGATGCATTGGTTATGTTTTGCATGTTTAAATTCTGTTTTGAAAGCATGTGTTTAGCATGGTTAATGTTGATTTTGAAAGCCATGTGTTGAAGGATGCTCAAGGTAAGAGATCCTTTGTTTGACATATTGTGAATATGGATTTGATGCATAGTGATGCATGATGTTAAATGGCTTTGTTTAATGCTTTAAAATAGTGAATTGTTGATGTAATGGTTTTAAAGTACTTGAATCGGATATAGTTAGCCGGCTATAGGATTGGGTTCACCGTGAATAAAGTCCCCTTGGATGTTGAGGGGTTGTGATTGTACCGTAAACTCCATCCAAGTACCCTAACGAGTGAGGTAAGATCACAACGGTGGTTAAAAGTCCGTGTGTGGATCTTGTGTTATGTGTCCCTTGCACTCGTTAGTGGAACTATACAACTACCGATGAGTGATGTGGAGGGGTTGTGATTGTACCGTTAAACTCCATCACGGGTGTTGAGGGGTTGTGATTGTACCGATAAACTCCACCTTATGTTGTTCGGTAGTGTGTATGAAGCGTGTGGGACAACGCTTGTAATTCACGTATCCAATTGTGTTTTGAGTTGTAATGGGATGAATTATCACTTGAAAGCCAATATGATATGTTGATTGTAATGAAGCATGAGATGCTTGTTATGTATGCAAGGTTGCATGAAAAGAGTTGAGCATGTGTTTAGAAAGCTTTGTTGAAAGTGTTTTCTAAAATGCATTATTGTGTTGTTTTCTTTAGAGCATGCCACACTAAGAAATTGTGCTTACGCTCTCTCTTTTGTACCAATAATGCAGACAATTGAAGTGTTTGAGGGCAACAAGGAAGCTAAGAGTCCAAGGGAAAACTAAGCTCATGTATGGTGATGTTTTCATACACTATTAGTTTTGGTAATTTGGCAATGGGAACCTAAGATGTGTTTTGTGAGATGTTTTGGACTCCCTAGTTTGAGGCATGATGCTTTTGATGTTTTGGTTTTGTAATTGGCCTTTTGATGCTTGATTTGGAGTTTGGATGGTTGTTTGGTTTTTGGATATTAGGATGCATGCCTATAAACTTGTGAAGTTTCATGTTTGATGCCACGAATGTGTTTATGAGTTGCAAGCATGCTCTATATATGTATGATGTCTTGTTGGCATGATTAGGAAGTCATTAAGTTGTGTTTTAGTGGATATATGTATGAAAAACCAGCAAAATCTGCAGCTTCTGGGCAAACCGTATCGAAACGGGCACTGGCGTTTCGAAACGGGGGCCTGTATTGGCCTTCGTGTTTCGTAACTTCTGGAGGCCGTTCCGAAACGATGTGGCCTCTCGAAAGCCCTGTTTCGGAACTAGTCTCGAATCGAACCCGTGTTTCGGGACGGTCAACCCCGTTTCGAAACGGGTGACCGTTGGGCATTGATTTGAATGGTGTCATGGTTTGCAAGCTTTACATTTTAGTCCCGAAAGTTGTATTTGCAATTGCATGAGTTTGAGTTGTCCGATTAAAGTGAAATTTGACAGGGAAGCACGTAATATGATTAATTTATTATTGGTAACTTAAAATTCAGTTAAGACCTTCAAATTTTCAGAATTTACATTTTGGTCCCTAATATTTGTATATTGTGCAATTGAGTCCCTTTTTGCATTTCGATTGTTGTGCTTTACGCTTATATGTTTCCCAAGTGTTCACCTAGGGTTAACATGTATCTAGACAAGATTAAAAAGAAAAAAAGGGTCGTTAATCAAGGTTGACTTTTGGGTTGACTTTGATTTTCCTCGTGTAATCTCCGTAGTTCAGGTCAATCGTCCAGGCCGGGCTAAGGGGGTTACATGGATACACCTTGACGACTTGAAATGGGACGGACAATTGAGATTTCAACTTGCACAGGAAGAGGTTCAAGTGAGAGTTGTAGAGTAGTGTTTTTTGGACTTTAACAAAATGTTGACGGATCAATTTAGCATCTTCCATCTTTTGGTTTTCTCCCTGTAGATTTTAACATTCTTATAAGCATCCAGGTGATGCTTCTCTAACTCATTCAACTGGAGCAATCTTCTCTCTTTAGCTAGTTGGCAATCCATGTTGATATTCTTAATTGCCTAAAAGGCTTTGTGCTCAAGCTCAACCGGTAAGTGGCATGCCTTGCCATAGACAAGTCTATAGGGTGACTGTTAGCTATAGTGCCCGAGTGCCTATTATATGGACATTGTATTTTGATTATTGAATTTATAAATCGGCATGCTTTTGTTTCCTTGAATATTATTATTCAAAATATCCCCAATCGATTATTATTTGGGGAAAAATAATAAATATTAGTATGAAGTTTGATAGATATTTAGTAGATGAATATGTGAGTGAGATTCAAATCAAATTTATATATGTATTTGTTGGGAACAAATATTAGGATCGACTTATCTTAAGATTAATACATGGATTAAATTTATATATTAATCTTAAAACAATTGTGGCATTTAATCCTTAGACCTGAAATTACTACAGTTCTCAACATGACGACTATTATGTTTTGACATAATTAAACATCATTTTTAACCAGACGATTATAACGGTTATGCTTGAACATAATAAAGAATCATGTAGTGAGATGTGAGTAATTAAGATGGAACTTATCCCTCTTAACGTAAGAGAGATATCTTTGGGCACCCTGATTATTGAGACTGAGAAATGCATGGCCGTGCTCAAATGAATTGATATGGATCAATGTCATTTGTTTAGTCAGTTCAATTGGGCATCGAGAAACTAAAAATAGAACGATATAAGGTTTCCATGTCTTATATTCTATCAAGATATCATCAAATAAAAGGATTATAACATAAACTAAATTAAAGGTTGTCTCGGATTATGAGCTTTTCATTTAACTTGGGTAGTCATAATGTCTTGCTAGAGACCACTTCTAACTTGTAGAATAAAATGTGATTTTATCTACTACCAACGTTAATTGAACCTATAGGGTCGCACACCAAGAATGGATAAGAATTGTTGTGGTTATTACTTTCAATAATAAATTTACGATAATGTGATTATTTTAAATTATATTGTTAGGGATTATTTATTCGAATCTCAGGAAGTTAAATTCGTATAGAATATTTATTTTTTAATGTTTTTCAAAAATATTATTAAATAAATAATATTATTAAATGATCTTGGCCTGGTAAGCACAACATTGGATTGTTCAGTCTCTCTCTTACCTTATTCTTTACACTCATGCATTGGCTCGTCGAATTCATATTGCTCTGCATCACTAAGCACATTGTTGTAACATATTTCTTGAAGGTTCTCTTCGACTAGGGTTTTCTTGCTATGCACAAGCTAACACTCTTCATAGTCATCTGCATACTCAAGAGTGTTGACGACATTAAGTGTGATCTTTTGGTCATTCATCTTCATGGTGAATTCACCCTTTTCACAGTGGATCACAATTCGTCCAATAGTAAGAAATGGTCTTCCAAGGATGATGGGAGCATTCTCGTCAGCTTCACATTTAAAGATGAAAAAATCATCTAGAAGGAAAAATCTATTATCCTTGAATAGGACATCTTTAATTCTCCCTTCGGGTTGGATTTAGGAACGATCGGCCAATTGAAGGATCACCGATGTTGGGTTGGCTTTCCATATGCCTAATTTCATGAACACAAATTTCAGCATCAAGTTGACACTTGCATCGAGACCGCACAAAGCACGGCCATAGTAGTTCTGGCCTAAGGAAAATGGAATGGTGAAACTCCCATGGTCTTTCATCTTGGGTGGTAAATCACCTATCACTGCCACACACCCACCTGCTGTAGCAACAATTTCAATTTCACCCACCATCATTTTTAATGGTGACAATCTTCTTTAGAAACTTTGCGTATATCAACATTTGATCGATGGTCTCCAGGAATGGGAGATCAATATGCAGCTGTTTAAGCATCTCCAAGAATTTCTAGAGCTGGACATCTTGTTTCTGAGCTTTCAATTGTTGCAAAAATAGAGGTGGTGGTCTGGGCTCATTACGTGGTCCACTAGATGTTGTAGCATCCACATCTTTATTATCCTTGTCATCAATAGCAAGGTCCTTCATTGTATCAAACACAAGAGATGTGTCCTTAGGTGCTGAATCATTGGTGGATGTCTTGCTTGGAATGTAATAAACAATGGAACCTCCCCCAAACTTGTCATCGTTGGTAATTGTGTGCCATTGCGCAACGTGATGGCATTGCATATCTCCTCACCAAAAGTATTAGTGACTTCAGTATCACTAGGTAAACTTCTTGAAGGTCTCATCTTCAAGACTTGGACAATATGTCAACCTTGCCTTTCCAATGACCCTAGCGAAGCGATGTTGTTTTGCAGGATAGATTGTTGATTTTGCGACCTAACGGCTTGCGTTGTTAGCATGTCACTATGGTTCTTGTGGTGTGTTGACTGATCCTGCATTATTACTCAGGCAATATCCATAACACTTTGATAAGTAGAATCAAGAGAATTGCGATTAGAGTTCGAAACTCCCTAGTTTTGCCTCTGAGTTTTCTGTTGGAATCCAAGATGCTCTGCTGTAGCATTTTGACTGGCTCCTGAATTTCCTGTGTTACCTCCCCAACCAAATTTCGGATGTTGTCACCACCCTGGGTTGTAGGTATTCGAATAGGGATTATTGTTGCGGTTGGCGTTCCCTACATAACATCAAGATTCTTGTTGCTGGGGGATTCATTCGACTGGTGTTCCCCATCACAATGCTCGCATGTATATCGAACTACCTTAGCCTCCTGTGTGTTGGATGGTGATTGCATGTTCTTGAGCAGGTTCGCAATGGTGGAGAGTTGAGCTGCCACACTTTGGGAATCATCCAATTGGAGTGTTCCAGAAGATTTAGGGCCAGGATTCAACCCCCGCGTAGGGAAATGGTAGTCGTTATTGGCTATTTGATTAAGAATTTCAAATGCCTCTTCAAGATCTTTATCGAGGAAAATATCATTGGCTGAAGATTTAATCATCATTCTCGTGGGAGCATTAACACCATTATAGAGCGTTAGAACTTGTAGACAATCATGAAATCCATGAATCAAGCACTTACATAGCATGTCTTTGTATCTATCCTAGCATTCATACATAGATTCATCATCTCGCAGCTCGAATGCTATAATCTGGCTCCGCTTCTGATTTTCCACACTCGGTGGATCATATCACTGTAACCCCTTAGCCCGACGTAGACGCTTGACCCGAACTATGAAGATTACATGGGGAAAACCAAAGTCAACCCGAAAGTCAACCTTGATTAACAACCCTTTTTTTCTTTTTATCTTTTCTAAATGCACTATTAACCTATGTAATCACTCAAGATCATAAGAAGGAGAAAACACACCGATCAGAAGACATTTAGGGATTCAATTATAAGAATTATACTTTTAGGGACCAAAATGTAAATTTTGGAAAATATAAAGACTTTGCAAATTTTAAGCTTATCAACATGTAATTAGTCATTTTACATGCATCTCTGTCAAATATCGGCTTAAATGGACATTCCAAACTCAACCAATTTCATCCACAATCATCAAGGACTAAAATGTAAGATATGAGAACTTGAATCAATTCAAAAATACAGACAAACGGTCAACCGTTTCGAAACGCTTACCCTGGTATCGAAACGGTCGTATCGAAACGGAGTTGACCGATTCGGTACTCGGGTGCGTTCTGAGACCAGTATCGAAACATGCCTCTCTAGTAGCTAAAGTGTTCCGAAACACCTTTACCCGTTCTGAAACACTATGGCCATTTCAAGCCCCTGTTCCGAAATACACAAAGGTGTTTCGATACACCCTGACATGCAATTGCATAATTTTCTGGTTTTACACATCTTTACACATTCAAACATTTCTCATGGCAACCCAAGGAAATTACAAACTTCATGAACAGACTTGGGAGGCTTCCAATTCACCACCGCCTCAATCTTCTGAGGATCAACACGAATTCCTTCAGCCGAAACCACATGGCCAAGTAAAACAACTTCCTTTAGCCAAAACGCACATTTGCTCAGATTAGCATAAAGATGATTCTCTAACAGCGCTGGCAAAACGATCCTGAAATGTTCTTCATGCTCCTCCTCAGTACGAGAGTACACAAGGATATCATCGATGAACACCACACCAAACTTATCCAGGAATTCATGAAACACCCAGTTCATCATATCCATGAAAGCGACAGGAGCATTCGTCAATCCGAACAACATCACTAGAAATTCATAATGCCCGTATCTCTTTTGAAAGGATGTTTTCGGCACGTCCACATCTTTCACCTTTAACTGATAATATCCTGACCGCAGATCTATTTTTTAAAACACAGTCGCTCCTCGAAACTGATAAAAAAGATCATCAATCCTCAGCAAAGGATACTTGTTTTTGATAGTCAACTTATTCAGTTGACGATAATCAATGCACATCCTCATCGTGCCATCTTTCTTTTGTACAAACAAGACCAGTGCACCCCAAGGTGACACACTTGGCCGAATAAAGCCTTGGTCAAGCAACTCTTGTAGTTGTGTCTTCAACTCCTTCAACTCCTTGGGTGCCATGCGATAGGGAGCAATGGACACCGAAGTTGTGTTCTCATATAACTCAATTCCAAATTAATCCTCTCGACTAGGTGGCAAACCCGATAATTCCTCCAGAAACACTCCAGGGAATTCACACACGGTCCTTATATCCTGTACACGAACCTCCTTTGTAATAGGATTCATGACAAAGGCTAGATAAGCCTCGCATCCCTGACGCAACATCCGATTTGCTTCAAGCGTCGACACCACATTAGATAGGAACTTCACATTTTCTCCCACCACCACAACATCATAATCATTCGCAAGTTTCAACGAAACTCGCTTATTTTCAAAATCCACTACGGCCCTATGCTCAACAAGCCAATCCATACCAAGAATTACGTCAAAACCATATAATGGTAACTCCATAAGATTAACTAGAAACACATGATCTTGCACCTTTAAGGGGCATCTCCTATACAATCTCCTTGTTACAACTGTCTCACCAAAGAAACTAGTCACACGCATACCCACATCCAAAGACTCAACATGCAAACCAAGCATTTGAGCATGTTCACGCAATATGTACGAGTGTGTAGATCCAAAATCAATGAAAGAAAGTAATGACAAGGATTGCAAAGTAAAGGTACATGTGATCATGTCCGTGTCATTCCTCTCTTCTCGATGGGCATACACTCTAGCCTGGCCACAATCTTCAGGATGAATGGCCACAACATGAGCTACATTCCTTCCACCTTCATCTCTGCGCTGGAGGTTGCCACGGCCGAGCCCACGACCTCTCTGTGGCTCAGCTGCTCTCACCAGAGCCTGACCCTCTCTCAACAGCTGCAGACAATCCTTCTTCATGTGCCCATGATTACCACAGTTCCAGCATGTACCAAGATTGCCCCAATACTCACCAGTGTGCCTCCTACCACACTGATTGCACTCAGGAGTCCGCATGAATGCATTTGGTCCTTGTTGACCTCTCCCAGGGTTACCACCCCACGTCTAGCATCAACATGTGACCTTTTATCCTTATGCCTCTTGTATCGATCTCTACCAAGATCACGTTCCGCGGCTCGTTACCCTGAGCTAGATCCTCACGCTCGACTTGCTAACCCAAGATTCAGCTCAATGTCCTTGGCTCGAGTGACCAAGACATCAAAATCAGTATAGTCTGCTGCGAGCATATAGGTTTTCACATTCACCACCAGCCCGTATCAGAATCGTTTACATCTCTCCCGCTCGCTAGAAATCAGCTCGGGTGCATATTGGCTAAGGCGTACAAATCGCACCTCATACTCCGCCACAGACATATTTCCTTGCACCAGGGCATGAGTTCCCTCTTTTTCTCATCGAGATAGCAAACTCCGAGATAATTTTGCTTGAATGCATTCAAGAAGAATGTCCAAGTCACCTTATCATCATCCAACCTCGCTATTGTGGTTGTCTACCACGTATATGCATCTCCATGCAACATGGACACAATACATCCCAACTTCTGAACATTATTACAATTGAACTACCCGAGAATCCTCCTGGTACTCTCTAACCAAGACTCAGAACCTTTCAGAGTCAACCCTCTGAACTCAGTCCCTCCCAGACTACGGAGTCGCTCCAACAACAACCTCACATTAGCACCATCCTGAGGTGCAACTCCATGAACTCCAGCTACTGCTGCCTGAAAAGCTCCAGCAACAGCTTGAATCGAAACTGACATATCAGGAGCAGCCTGCCCCTGCACTCCCTCGGGTCCAGCAACCCCAGCACCAGCTCCCGCAGCACCAACCCCTGCTCCATCACCACCGGGTGGTCCACCAGGAGGAGGAGGCGGTAAATCCTCAACATTCTCAACATTCTCGTTCTCACCCGTAGCAAGATTATTAATTTTAAACTCTCTACGTGGCCCTATAAGATAACAATGCAACTGACAAAATACAATAATTTCAATCAGGCAACATAAGGCAAGTAATGCAAGTACTCAAGCTCATTTTTTAAAACAATTCTTTCCAATAGTAATGATATGGCAATGGGATCGCAACTATACCCCGACCACAACATAGCATCCCAAATTCATCTCAATAGAACCAAACATCACAATCATATATCATACTTTAACCGAAAAGTCATAATCATTGATAATCACACACATTAACCACTTACCAAGCCCCAAATATTCGCTAACCTGGCTATGATACCTACAAATGTAACCCTCTTAGCCCGACCTAGACGCTTGACCCGAACTATGAAGATTACATGGGGAAAACCAAAGTCAACCCAAAAGTCAACCTTGATTAACAACCTTTTTTTCTTTTTATCTTTTCTAAATGCACTATTAACCTATGTGATCACTCAAGATCATAAGAAGGAGAAAATACAGCGATCAGAAGACATTTAGGGATTCAATTATAAGAATTATACTTTTAGGGACCAAAATGTAAATTTTGTAAAATATAAGGACTTTTCAAATTTTAAGCTTACCAACATGTAATTAGTCATTTTACATGCATCTCTGTCAAATATCGGCTTAAATGGACATTCCAAACTCAACCAATTGCATCCACAATCAACAAGGACTAAAATGTAAGATATGAGAACTTGAAACAATTCAAAAATACAGACCAACACTCAACCATTTCGAAACGCTGACCCTGGTATCGAAACGGTTGTATCGAAACAGAGTTGACCGTTTCGGTACTCGGGTGCGTTCTGAGACCATTATCGAAACATGCCTCTCCAGTAGCTAAAGTGTTCCGAAATACCTTTACCCGTTCCGAAACACTATGGTCATTTCAGGCCCCTGTTCCGAAACAGACAAGGGTGTTTCGATACACCCTGACCTGCAATTGCATAATTTTTTGGTTTTACACATCTTTACACATTCAAACATTTCCCAAATCATGCCATTTCACAGCACCAACAAGAATAGACATCATAGAACATTATTATGAAGCTTAAGCTAGAGCATGGCAACAAACAAGTGATCATGGAGTCTATAGGCATGCTTCCTAGTCTCATGAACCATATGAAAGCCTCAAGCCTCAAACAAAACCATATAGGCCATTTACAAACTTCAAATACCAAGTTAAACTAGCCACAAACATAGGGAGTTCAAAACCATCTCCCAAAACCAACTATGGATTCCCATTGCGAAATATCAATACTAAAGCATATGAAAACTTCACTACACATAAGCTTATCACTTCCTTGGATGTCCTTAGACTTCTCGCTGCCCAAACACATCTCAATTATCTGCATTGTTGGTAAAAGAGAGCGTAAGCACATTTGCTTAGTGAGGCAAGCTCTAAGAAAAACCAACACAACAATGCATCTATAAAACTCTTTCTCAAAACCATTTTCAACAACATGCTCTTTCTATGTCATGCTTGAAAACCATTTCAAAGCAAATCTCCATTTGAACACACATGTACCTCTATTCTATCTCATGCATTTAACCCAATGCAAATCTCATGGCAAAGCCATACACGTGCTTGTGGAAACTAAAGCATTTCATATACAAATCTCATATGCATTTCTCATAGCATAAATCATCTCAACATTTGGTACATGTGAATCAAATACATTTTTATATATTGGCATTTCATATTACATCTTTACTCGGATATGCGGATTAGCTTGACTCAAGGTCAAGTCCTACCCTGGTGGAATCTCTCATCACCGGACTCTCATGGCGGTATCTCTCATCGCCACAAATCTTGGGTGTTTCACCAAGTCCTACCCTGATGGTATCTCTCATCATCGGATTCTCACTTTGGATAGGGATGGCACTACCCCCATTGCCCGACTCCAAAGAGCATGTACAAATTTTAGTTTATAGTGCACTCTCATCCTATTGATCGATCAATTATATCCGGTAACTATCTCTGTAACACCCCAATTTTGAGCTTAGAAGTTTAGGGTCTGAACCGGACCGGTCTGAGAAATGGTTCGATTATTAAAGGGAGTTTTAGGGAGAGCCTAGTTCGGGAAGCTTTAAAAATATAGAAAAATATCTAAAAATCCTCATTTAATATATATAGGTGATTGGAGAAATCAATTTTATAATATAAGGTTTGGAAATGCTACATTTCGGAGTAGTGACCAAATCATGATTTTTGCAAAGTTTAGTAGTGACTATTTTGTAAAGGATTGAAACTTTGAATCTTTAAGGAGCTAATTTACCAAAAATGTTTTCATAAGATTTTTCCTTAATTTGGGTGATTTAATTAAATAAAATAAAGGCGATAAACTACCTTTGACTTTCATAACTACTTTTCTCTAATTTTCTCTCATTTCATTTTCTCTCAAAATCCTATCAACCAAACACTTTTTCTCGAGCAAAATTCAATTTGATTTCTACTTCATTTGATGAGATTTCCATCACTCATTGATTCCTAATCAATCTTGCAACAAATTCACTTGATTTCTACATTGTATTTTCATGGAAACTTGCCCAAATCAAGGAGAAATCATCTTTTAGAGGTAAGATTGTTCTTCTCCTCTAATTAGTTCTTTACTGAAATTACCAAGTTGTCAATCCTTTATTAAAGATTTATAAATGGTTTTGATGTTGGAAACAAGAATTTGGCTTAAAACTCAAGATTTTGGAAGAGATCTTGAAGATTTTCGTGGAAATTGATTGAGCTCTGTTTTGAGATGGTTTTCTAATGTATTTTGGATGTTAAATGATGTTAGAAATGAGGTTTTATCAATCCAATCCCGAATAGGTTGTTTTTCCTAAGTTTTTGCTTGTGAAAATGGTGGTTTTTGGGGTGATTTTGGTGTTTTGTTGTAGCTGGAGGTATAAGGACGAGTTTAGGGTTGTTTTTCATGTTAATTGATGTTTAGAAATGTTTAGAAGTGATGGATCTTGACTGGGTTATGTTTTGGAAGAGTTTGGAGGTGATTTCGGTTGTGTTTGGTAGCCGAAATGTTGGGTTTAGGTAGAGCAGCGAGCTTTGGAGTGTTGGCTGAAGATTTCAATGCATGGTGATGCATTAATCCTCTGCTTTTATGTGTCTAAAATATGGGAGACATCTTCAGAAACTTTTGGAGTTGATCCGGAAGCTTAATTGGTGTTTCGACAAGCAAGTGAAACAAAATTGGTGAGTGCGTATGAGTTTAGAAGTCCTTGAGGGACAAAGAACCAAGGTTTGGGGATTTAGGATAGGCTTGAAACACCTTCCTAAGTCCGGAAGTAAGTATTGGCTAGATTGATCTCTAGAATGTGGTGATTGCCCCTTTAAATGCTTATACATGCTCATGGTTTTAGATTGATAAATTCCTACTGTTTTTATGCATGAATTATAGCATGATATGATGCTTGAAATGATTTCAATAAGTAACATTTTGCATAGTTGAGATTTGAGCTTATATGTTGAAGTATAACAAATGTTATGGTTTTGAAAAGAGATGAGAATGTTGAGTTTTAAATGCATGAAAAACAGTAGGTGAGATGTTGATTTGACATACTATATTGGCATAGATGTTGAGAAACTTATCAGATATAATTGATCGATCAATAGGATGAGAGTGCACTATAAACTAAAAATTCGTACGTGCTCTTTGGTTAAGCCAAAGGGAGATATTCCGATGATGGGCATTCCATCGCGTAGGACTTGGGAAATACCCAAGCTTGGTGGCGATGAAAGATTCCGCCATGTGAGTACGGTGATGAGAGATTCCACCGGAAACTATGTTGCTAGACGAGTGAGTACGGTGATGAGAGGTGCCACCAGAAGTGTCTAGTGAGATGTTCCCATATCCGAGTAATAAATAGATGTGAAATGCCAATATAAATTATGTTATGGTTTTGATTCACATGTACCTTGATATAATGATTTATGCTATGAGAAATGCATATGTAGTTTGTTTATGAAATGCTTTAGAGTACAAGCATGATTTTGGCCTTGCCATGGATTTTTGCATTGGTTTTAATGCATGAGATAGAATGGAGATACATGTGGTTTCGATAAGTATTGCTTTGAAAGTTTTCCAAGCATGAGTAATAGACGAGCATGTGGTTTAAAAGCTTTTAATGAAAGTGTTTTCAAATGTGCATTATTGTGTTGGTTATCTTTAGAGCATGTGTAACGCCCCGGTTTTGGGCTCAGAAGTTTTGGGCGTTGACCGGTTCGGTCAAAGTGCTGATCGAATATATAAGAGTGAATTTAGGAAAGCCTAGTTCGGGTTGCATTAAAAATATGGAAAAATGTTCTAAAATCATCTTTTAATATATAAAAGTGAACTGTGAAATCAATTTTTGAAAATGAGGTTCGGAAGGGTGACATTTTGGCTAGTGACCAAAATGTAATTTTTGAAAGTTGCGTGACTGTTTTATAAAGGATTGAAACTTTGAATCTTTAAGGAGCTATTATTCCAAAAGTAGTTTCTCCAGATTTTTCTAAGATATTTTAAGGATTTATTCTGATTTTAAAACATATCAAAAGTGGAGGGAAAGCCATTTTGGCCATTTTGATAACTAACTTCCTATTTTCCTTTCTCTCATTTTCTCTCAACCCAAACACTTTCTTTCCAGAGAATTGTTTCTGATTTTCTCACCTAAATCCCTCCTTTCAACTCTCTTTTGATTCCTAATCAACATATCTACAAAACCTCATCATTTGCTACTTGATTCATCAAGGTTTTTGATTTCAAAAAGAGGAGAAACTCAAGTTTGGAGGTAAGAACGTCCTTCTCCTCTAAACTATCAGTTCTTTACTAAAATTCCTAAGTTCTCAATCCTTGATTTGTGATTTGTTAAAGGTCTTTCAATTGAAATCTTGATTTTGGCTTAAAATCCAAGATTTGCTTGATTTTGGTGAAATTTTCGTGTGATCTGTTTGGGCAGTGTTTTGAAGTGTCAAATTGATGTTAAATGAATGCTAAATTGATTAGAAGTTGAGGTGTAATTAATGCAATCCCGGATAGGTTGAATTTCCTAAGTTTTGCTTGAGTTTTTGGTTGTTTTTGGAGTGATCTTGGTGATCTGTTATACCTGGAGGTATAAGGACGTGTTGTGATCTTTTTGGAATGTTTGCATTTTGGTCCTGAAACTTGTTTGTGCAATTGTATGAGTTTGGAACGTACGTTTGAGCTGAAATTTGGCAGAGAAGCATGAAACCTGATTAATTTTAAGTTGGTAACTTAAAATCCGGTTAAGTCCTTAAAGTTTTCAGAATTTACAATTTGGTCCCTAAAGTTGTAAATTGTTCAATTGGGTCCCTGTTTGATCTCTGATGTTTATGATCTTTGAGTATACTGTTTGTATGATCATATCTAAGGTTAACCTGCATCTAGACAAGATTAAAAAGAAAAAAAGGGTCGTTAATCAAGATTGACTTTCGGGTTGACTTTGGTTTTCCCCGTGTGACTTTCTTAATTCGGGTCAACCGTCTGGGCCGGGTTAAGGGGGTTACATTTGGTGGTATCAGAGCTGTGTTGCGAATGCTTGGGGAAAACGGTAAGTTGTTGTGATGTGTGTTGATGTTTACCTTGTTGTGCGGTTGAAAGTTGGTTGAATGTTGGTTGAAACACGTGTTTCTGAGCAAGTTGTTGATGTTTTCAAGCATGCTTTATGGTTATGAATCTTGGTTGAGCTTATGTGGATTTGTGCTGATGTGTTGAGCTGGTGTCATGCATGTTGAACGTGTAATGAGTATGTTATGTTGCTAATATGCTGTTGCAAGTGGATGCTGTTTGGTGTAAGCATGATCGAAAATGTTGTTTGATATGCTTGATGTTGTGATATCCATGTTTGTGATGACTGTTATGTCATGTAAAAGGGGAGGATTCGGGATACCCATTGCCTTATTATTATAGCTATTGTGTTATTTTGGAGTTGGAGTTTGAATCCTTGCTTAAAGCTGGTCTAACTGGTTTGTTTGTTTTGTTGTGATATTTGTTGTTGTTAGTAGTATGGCGAAGTCGGTGAAAGAATGGCAGTTTGGTGAGATGGTTGCTGCCTTAGGGCAGGTTGTTAAGGCATGGAATTCACCCTTTTGTAGAGGTTTTTTGTCTCAGTCTTCTGTGCCTGGAGTTGAGGTGGTAAGGCAGGAGAAAGAAGCTGGTTCTGTGATGAAGAGTTCATCACCAGTTGCTCAAGAGGTGTTGAGAACATCTCAGGCTGTAGCAAAGGTAAAGTCAGTGGATGTGCTGGCTGTGGGATGTGCGGGTTTGCCGAAGCAGCGTTTGTTGGATTTGGGTGCTGTGGAGTATCATGGATCGTCACCTGAGATGTTTGAGGCCTGGTTGGCCAGTGTGATTCTGATTTTGGATCAGGAAGGCTGTGATTATGCTTGTAAGCTTGGAAGTGTTGTCTCTTTGATGTTGGAGAATGCATGTGTTTGGTGGACATATGTGGCGGTGGCGTCACATGTCTCTGATATTGACTGGGATTTCTTTGTATCTGCCTTTTGTGAAAGGTATCTTGGAGAGAAGTTTCCAAGGGTTAAGCAATGTGAAGGTAGTGCTGTTGTGGAGCAAGTGTTGCTTGAGCAAGGAGTGGAAGCTCAGCCACCGGTATGTGACCGTTGTGAAAGGCGTCATGTTGGAGGTTGTTGGGGCGCGGGTGCTTGCTGGAACTGTGGTTCTAAAGTGCATGTTAAGCGCGATTGTCCTCTTGGGGTGAAGTCAGCTTCAGTGATAGCCAAAGGGTCTCTGAAAGGTCGTGGGCACGGCCGAAGCAAGGTTTAGAGGTGGCAGAAAGAGCAGAAGGTTGTGAAGAGTTTGGGAAATGAGAAGTGCTGGAAATGTGGGTCTGCTGGACATATGAGACGTGATTGTTTGATGTTGGCTCGGAATAGCCAGGGTTCTTTACCGCATGGAGATGGTGATGACCTTAAAGTGTTAGCTGGTACTACAGCGGTGCGGCAGGAGGAGGATGGTTTCGCGAGGAAGAGAGCTCGTCTGATGAAGCTTTAGGGTGGTGATGTGTTTCCAGGTAACCTTGTTAAGTAATCTTTGGTCTAGTTACCTTGGTTTGGTTTCTGTTGGTTTTCCTTGCGTGGTAAGTTTAGTCTTGTTGCTAGCATGTTGGGGGTAATAGTTGTGGTTTGGAAACATCTTTTGTGGAGAAGGCTTTAGTGAGTATCTTGTGGTTAATGGTTGGTGGTATGATGGAGTTAGATTAGTTAGAAGTGAGTTAGGAGGTTGTTCTTAGACGGATTCTGAGGATGTTATTGGAGGGTGTGAACTGGCATTCATGCACAGTTAAAATCATTGTTATATGCTATATTATATATGTACTGGTCCATGCATACATGTGGCATGACATTAGAAGTTTTGCATACATGTACATCAGGCATTGATAGGGCATATAGGTGATCATGCATACGACGTTCACACTCGCTAATAACTAATCGAATCTGTTAGTGTGGTGGTTGGGATAGGTTGGATGATGGGTTTTTAGAGGTTGTTTTGGTGCTGGGTGAGAGTTAGTGGCAATGGAGTATATTAAGCTAGTTGCTAGTAATAGTGAGAGTGGTATAGCCTGTTGGTAGAAGGATAGTGTTTGATGCTTAAAGAGTTTAGTGGTTTGGTGGGGAGGAGTACCGGTTGAGGTTAGAATCGGTCAAGTGGTTTGAATAGCTAAGTGGAAGGGGTAGTTCCTTGGTGCTAAGTGTGGTTGTGTTTCCAAGTGCTGAAGTAGCTTAGCATTTAAGTTGTTGTGGAAGGGTTGGTTCGTAAGTGTTGGTTCTTAGTAACCTTTGAGGAGTTGAGAAGTTGATATGTATGTTTAGGTTGGACGGAGTTCTGGTAAGGCAGGTGTTGTGGTCAAAGTTTGAAGTGGAAAAGCAATGAAAGGTCGAAGGCCAGTGTGGTTTGAAAGGATTCTTGTGAGAAGTGGTTAGCCGGTTGTGAGTATGTGAACTTCTTTTGTAGTCAGCTGGTGGTGTATGGAGCGGCTGGCAGAGTTGAATTGGGGTTGTGATGTAAATTTTGGATTGTGGGTGAGTAGTCCTAGTGAGTCGTTATGGTAATGTAGCGGGAGATGTGAAGGATTATCAACATTCGTTGAGGAGTTTGGGTAAACAGTTGATGTTTAAGAGTTTTTTCTTATTGGGAAAATCCTTGGAAGAGGTTTGGGAGTTTTCAAGAGTTTTAGAAGCAGAGAAGTTTGCATAGTGGCTGAATGGGTTTGGTTAGTGTCACTGTATAAATAAGTCTTGGTAGTTGTGCGTTACAGTGATGTGTGTTGTAAAAGTTGAAGTTCTTCAGGTTGATGTTGGGGCTGTGTACAGTCTGGAAATGTGAAAGGTCAAGTTGTGGCTATCTTTGAGTGTTCTGGATTTTGTGAACAGTATGTGGTGGTGTTGAGTTGGTGGAGTTTTGTGTGAAATGTGTTCAGTGGTGGTTGAGGCTTTTGTGTTGATTTGGGAAGGTTGGGGTTCCCTTTTCGTCGGTTGAAATTTCGAGGACGAAATTTCCTAAGGGGGGAGAGTTGTAACGCCCCGGTTTTGGGCTCAGAAGTTTTGGGCGTTGACCGGTTCGGTCAAAGTGCTGATCGAATATATAAGAGTGAATTTAGGAAAGCCTAGTTCGGGTTGCATTAAAAATATGGAAAAATGTTCTAAAAATCATCTTTTAATATATAAAAGTGAACTGTGAAATCAATTTTGGAAAATGAGGTTCGGAAGGGTGACATTTTGGCTAGTGACCAAAATGTAATTTTTGAAAGTTGCGTGACTGTTTTATAAAGGATTGAAACTTTGAATCTTTAAGGAGCTATTATTCCAAAAGTAGTTTCTCCAGATTTTTCTAAGATATTTTAAGGATTTATTCTGATTTTAAAACATATCAAAAGTGGAGGGAAAGCCATTTTGGCCATTTTGATAACTAACTTCCTATTTTCCTTTCTCTCATTTTCTCTCAACCCAAACACTTTCTTTCCAGAGAATTGTTTCTGATTTTCTCACCTAAATCCCTCCTTTCAACTCTCTTTTGATTCCTAATCAACATATCTACAAAACCTCATCATTTGCTACTTGATTCATCAAGGTTTTTGATTTCAAAAAGAGGAGAAACTCAAGTTTGGAGGTAAGAACGTCCTTCTCCTCTAAACTATCAGTTCTTTACTGAAATTCCTAAGTTCTCAATCCTTGATTTGTGATTTGTTAAAGGTCTTTCAATTGAAATCTTGATTTTGGCTTAAAATGCAAGATTTGCTTGATTTTGGTGAAATTTTCGTGTGATCTGTTTGGGTAGTGTTTTGAAGTGTCAAATTGATGTTAAATGAATGCTAAATTGATTAGAAGTTGAGGTGTAATTAATGCAATCCCGGATAGGTTGAATTTCATAAGTTTTGCTTGAGTTTTTGGTTGTTTTTGGAGTGATCTTGGTGATCTGTTATACCTGGAGGTATAAGGACGTGTTGTGATCTTTTTGGATGTTAATTGATGTTTAAAAATGGTTAGAAGTGATGGATCTTGGTTGGGTTAAGTTTTGGAAGTGTTTGGAGGTGATTTCGGTTGTGTTTGGTAGCCGAAATGTTGGATTTGTGATGAGCAGCGAGTTTGGTTGTGTTGCTGGTGTTTTTAATGCATAATGATGCATTAATCCTCTATTTTTGTGTGTTTGAAACAGGGGAGTTTGATGCGTGAGCTTTAGAGGCATTGCGGAAGGTTTCGGATGCTTGTAAGGCTTGTTGGCTAGCCTTGTTTTGTGTATCGGTGAGTGAAGTTGGGTTTTCAGCTTTTAAACCAAGGTTTGGAGGTTTTGGGAGCTTAGTTTAAGTCTAAACAACTTTGCTAAGCTCAAGAGTAAGTAAATGGTTTTTCGCTCTTGGTTGTGTTGTGAATTGGCTTTAAAAGCAATTGTGTTTGATGGTTGCAATGCATGTTATTTGCATGGTTTATATTCTGTTTTGAAAGCATATTTTAAGCATGGTTTAATGCTGGTTTTGAAAGTCATATGTGAAGGATGCTCAAGGTAAGAGATCCTTGATTTGTACATTGAAAATGTGGTTTTGATGCATGGTGTTGCATGTTGTCCAATGGCTTTGTGTAATGCTTTAAAACAGTGGATTGTTGATGGTAAATGATGGTTTTTGCATTATGACTATGCATGTGAATCATTGGACTAATGTGGTAAGTTGGTTATATTGGCAAGTGATGTAAGTGGTTCTTGGTTCTTTGATCAGATATAGTTAGCCGGCTATAGGATTGGGTGCACCGTGAATAAAATCGCCTTGGAGGTGGAGTGGTTAGGAGTGAACCGGTAAACTCCCTTCAAGTATCCTAACGAGATAGTTAAGGTCATAATGGAGGTTGAATGCCCATTCGAGGACCTTGGTTAAGCAAAGGTTATATGGTGGTTAAAAGTCCATATATGGGAACCTTGTGCTTGTTAAGATCACAATGGTGGTGTAAAGTCCATGTGTGGATCTTGTATAGGGTGTCCCGGATCTCGTAAGTGATGTTATACAACTACGAATCGGTGAATGCAAAGGTTGTATGGTGGTTAAAAGTCCATACATGGGAACCTTGTGCATGTCAAGGTTGTATGGTGTTTAAAAGTCCATACATGGGAACCTTGGGAAAAGTTAAGGTTGTATGGTGTTTGAAAGTCCATACATGGGAACCTTGGGAAAAGTTAAGGTTGTATGGTGTTTGAAAGTCCATACATGGGAACTTTGTAAAAAGCTAAGGTTGTATGGTGTTTAAAAGTCCATACATGGGAACCTTAGGATGGTGAGGTCAAATGGTGTTTAAAAGTCCATTTGGAGACCTTGGATTGGTAGTGTGTATGAAGCGTGGGGGACAACGCTTGTGATCCGCGTATCCGATTGGATGTTGAGTTGAAAAGTGGATGTGGTTGATCACTTGGGAGCCAATATAATGTTCTTGATTATGATTAAGCATGAGATGCTTGAAAAGATGCATGGTTGCATGAAAAGTGTTTAATGCTTGTGAATGCATGTTTACTTGTTAAGTTGAACAAGTGTTGATTATCATTTGGTAATGATGCATGTGTGCATGTAATCTCTTAAATGCATTGGAGTCTTGATAAGACTTGTTTTAAAAGGCATGTGAAGATGATGTTGTGGTTCATATATTGCCTTGGTTTAATGCATGTGTTGGATTGTTTGAGTAATGGTTTTAAAGGGTTTCTTGCTTGGAATGACTTTCAAGTATAAGAAAGGTATGTTGTGAGATGGAAGTGTTTTCCAAGGTTTGAATTTAACTTTGCATATGGTGTTTATGCATGGAATGGTTAAATGGATGATTTTGCAAATTATGCTTGAAAAGGTTTTCTTAGCTTGCTAAGCTAAGGGTTGGTTTTCATGTTTGAGCAATACATGGTTTAAGCATGTTGTTGAAAAGGGGTTTTCAAACTTTGCTTGGTAAACAAATCGAGTTGCTTTTCAAAGAGGTTTTATGACTCGCTGCATTGATGGTGTTTTGGTTTTGAGCATTCCTCACTAAGCATTATGTGCTTACGCTCCTTTTTGTCCATCAATGCAGATTCTTGAAGTTTGGACAGGGAGAAGCAAGGGATTCAAGGAGGACTCCATTTGAGATGTATGTCTCGGTGAATAGCTATAGTTAATAAAGGCAATGGGGTAGAATTTCTTGGGTTGATGTTTATGTGTTCGTATATGTTCGGACAAGGATGGTTATATGTTGTTGATGTTGTTGGAACATGTTTTGGCTTATATGAGATGGATTTGGAGATTTGTGTTTAAATGGTTGCTTGTGTAGGAAGCATGCTTATAGAATTGGGGCTTTTCATATATGTTGTTATATTGATGAATTGTTGATGCAAGTATGTCCCCTATATGTTGAATTGCATGTTGGTAAAGTTTGGTGGCTTTTGGAGCATGTTTCGATGATCAATTGTGTGTTTAAGCATGTCTTTTTCTGCATTATGTGCAGGGCGTTTCGGAACAGGGACTACCGTTTCGGAACGGATGCCCTGAATCAGCCCAGGCGTCCGAAACGGTAGACACCGTTTCGAAACGGAAAGCATTCTGCCAGCCACCTGTTTCGGTACGCGTTGCGGAACGGCCCCGCGTTTCGAAATGGGCTCTGCCTGTTTCGGAACACGTGACCGTTGGGGGCTGACAGTGGCAGTTAAATGTTTTGGAATGTTTGCATTTTGGTCCTGAAACTTGTTTGTGCAATTGTATGAGTTTGGAACGTTCGTTTGAGCTGAAATTTGGCAGAGAAGCATGAAACCTGATTAATTTTAAGTTGGTAACTTAAAATCCGGTTAAGTCCTTAAAGTTTTCAGAATTTACAATTTGGTCCCTAAAGTTGTAAATTGTTCAATTGGTTCCCTGTTTGATCTCTGATGTTTATGATCTTTGAGTATACTGTTTGTATGATCATATCTAAGGTTAACGCGCATCTAGACAAGATTAAAAAGAAAAAAAAGGGTCGTTAATCAAGGTTGACTTTCGGGTTGACTTTGGTTTTCCCCGTGTGACTTTCTTAATTCGGGTCAACCGTCTGGGCCGGGTTAAGGGGTTTACAGCATGCCTCACTAAGCAATTGTGCTTACGCTCTCTCTTTTACGAATAATGCAGATAATTTAGGTGTTTTGGGGCATCAAGGAAGCTAAGTCCATCCAAGGAAATCCAAGCTCACGTATGGTGAAGTTTTCATACACTTTAGTTTTGATAAATGCAATGGGAAACCAAATTTTGTATTTGGGAGATATGTTAAACTCCCTAAGGTTGTGGCATGTTTAGTTTGGCTTGTTGGATTGTAAATGGCTTTGATTGCTTGATTTTGAGGTTGGATTGCCTATTTGAGTTTTGATATTAGGAAGCATGCCTCTAGACTAATGTGATTTCATGTTTGATGCTTTATTTGTGCTTGAGTGTTCCAAATATGATCCTTATATGTATGTTGATTTGTTGGTATGATTGGAGAGTCCTTGGGATGTGTTAGATTAGGTTTTTGGGTGAAAAAGAAGAGGTTTCTGCTGTTTTTGGGCAGGGTGTATCGAAACACCCTTAGCTGTTTCGAAACGGGTGCCTGAAATGGCCTGGGCGTTTCGGAACGGCTAGAAGTGTTTCGAAACACTTTGGCTACCGGAAGTGTTTGTTTCGAAACTAGTTTTGGAACATACCCGCGTACCGAAACGGTCAACGCCGTTTCGATACGAGCGTTCGACACGGGTGTTTCGATACGGTTGTCCGTGTTTCGAAACGGGTGACCGTTGGTCACAAATTTGAATTGCCTTGAAGTCTACATGTTTTACATTTTAGTCCTAAATGTTGAGTTTGCAATTGCTTGAGCTTGAGATGTCAATTTAAGGTGAAATTTGGCAGGGAAGCATGTAACATGACTAATTTCATATTGGTAATCTTAAAATCAATGAAGACCATCTATTTTACAGAAATTACAATTTGGTCCCTAAACTCGTATAAAGTGCAATTGAGTCCTTATATGTTGTCTGATCGCTGTGCTTTTCTCAATTGTATTTTATGTGTACTCATTTAGGGTTAATGTGTATCTAGACAAGATTAAAAATAAAAAAGGTCGTGAATCAAGGTTGACTTTTGGGTTGACTTTGGTTTTCCCCGTGTAACCTTCGTAGTTTGGGTCAATCGTCTAGGCCGGGCTAAGGGGGTTACATTTGGTGGTATCAGAGCATGGTTCTCGAATAATTGGGGTTTGATAGGTGCATGATGTATGTGTAATTGGATGATGTGTCTTTTGGGTGAAAGAATATTGTGTGAATAGTGATGTTTGGTTCAATTCTGATGTGTTGTGGTGCTATGTTATGGTTGGAGTGTAATAGGGGAGCCCATTGCCAAATCAAAACTAATGAAGATAAATTGTTTTCGAAAATGAGCTTGAGTAATTTGATTACTTACCTTATTGTGCCTAATTATGTTTATTGCATTTTTGTTAGTGCATTGTTTTCCTATATAATGGGGCAACGTAGAGAGCTAAGAATCAATACTAGATCGACCGCTGCTAATGAAAATGAGGAGAATGCCGAGAATTTACCTTCTCCTCCCCCTGGCGGTGGACCACCCGGTGGTGGTGGTGCTGGAGCTGGCGCTGGGGTTGTTGGACCCGAGGGTGTGCAGGGGCAAGCTGCTCCTGACATGACCATGTTGATTAAGGCTATTGCTGGAGCTTTCCAGGTATCAGTAGCTGGAGCTCATGGAGCCGCGCATCAGGATGATGCCAATGTGAGGTTGCCTTTGGAACGTCTTCGTAGTCTAGAAGGGACTGAGTTCAGGGGTTTATCTCTAGAAGGATCTGAGGCTTGGTTAGAGAGCACCAAGCGAATCTTTGGACAGATGAACTGCAACAATGTGTAGAAGCTGGGTTGTGTTGTATCACTGCTGCATGGTGATGCTTATACGTGGTGGACGACCACTATCTCTGGAATGGAGGACAATGAGGTGACTTGGACGTTCTTCTTGAATGCGTTCATGCGGAAGTATTTGGGTGTACGTTACCAAGACGAGAAGAAAAGAGAGTTTATGTCTCTTATGCAAGGTATCATGTCCGTAGCTGAGTATGAGATTCAGTTTGTTCGCCTCAGTCAATATGCACCTGAGCTAATCCCTAATGAACGGGAAAGGTGCGAACGATTCCGATATGGTTTGGTAACGAATGTGAAGACTTTTATGCTTGCAGCTGATTACTCGGATTTTGATGTCTTGGTCTCTAGAGCCAAGTATATTGAGTCAAATCTTGGTCTGACTAGTCGAGCGGGTGGATCTAGCTCTGGGAAGCGAGAAGCTGAATGCGATTATGGTAGAGATCGCAACAAGAGGCATAATGATAGGAGGTCACACTATGATGCTAGGCGTGGGGGTGGTAACCCTAATAAGGGTCAGCAAGGACCTAATGCTGTTCTGAGGACTCCTGAGTGTAACCATTGTGGTAGACGGCATGGTGGTGAGTGTTGGGGTAATCATGGCACATACTGGAATTGTGGGAACCGTAGACATTTGAAGAAAGATTGTCCTCAGCCTTTGAAGAAGGGTCAGGCTCTGGTGAGAGCAGCTGAGCCACAGAGAGGCCGTGGGCGCGGTCGTGGTAATTTTCAACGCAGAGATGATGGTGGCAAGAATGTAGCACATGTTGTGGTCGTTCAACCTGAGGGTGGTGGTCAGGCTCGAGTGTATGCTCAACGTGAGGAAAGGAACGATACGGATGTGATCGCAGGTACTTTTACTTTGCAATCCTTGTCATTACTTTCTTTGATTGTTCTTGATCTACACAGTCATACATATTGCATGAACATGCTCAAATGCTTGGTTTACCTGTTGAGTCTTTGGATGTTGGTATGCGTGTGACTAGTTCCTTTGGTGAAACGGTTGTGACGCAAAAGTTGTATAGGAGATGTCCCTTTCAAAGTGCAAAATCATGACTTTCTTGTTGATCTCATGGAATTGCCATTCTATGGTTTTGGTGTAATCCTTGGTATGGATTGGCTTGTTGAGCATCGAGCTGTAGTGGATTTTGAAAGCAAGTGAGTTTGGAATTGGCTTGTTGAGTTCCCTGGAGTGTTTCCGGAGGGGTTACCTGGATTGCCACCTAGTTGAGAAGTGGAGTTTGGAATTGAGCTGTATGAAAACACAACTATGGTGTCCATTGCTCCATATCGCATGGCACCTAAGGATCTAAAGGAGTTGAAGACACAACTTCAGGAGTTGCTTGACCGTGGCTTTATTCGGCCTAGTGTGTCCCCGTGGGGTGCACCGGTCTTGTTTGTGAAGAAGAAGGATGGCACTATAAGAATGTGCATCGAATATCGACAGTTGAACAAGTTGACTATCAAGAATAGGTATCATTTTCCAAGGATTGATGATCTTTTTGATCAGTTTCGGGGAGCAGCTGTGTTTTCCAATATTGACATAAGGTCAGGATACTATCAGCTTAAGGTGAAAGATGTGGATGTGCCGAAAACAACCTTTAGAACGAGGTATGGGCATTATGAGTTCCTTGTAATGACGTTTGGCTTAACGAATGCTCCTGCTGCTTTCATGGACATGATGAATAGAGTGTTCCATGAATACTTGGACAAGTTTGTGGTGGTGTTCATCGAAAATATCCTTGTGTATTCTCGTACTGAGGAGGAGCAAGAAGGTCACTTGAGGATTGTCTTGCAAGCGCTTCCGGAAAATCAGCTTTATGCTAAGCTAAGCAAGTGTGTGTTTTGGATTAAGGAAGTTGTGTTCCTTGGTCATGTGGTTTCGGCAGAGGGGATTCGTGTTGATCCTCAGAAGATTGAGGCGGTGATGAACTGTGTAACCCCCTTAACTTGGCCTAGACGGATGACCTGAATTAAGAAGATTACACGGGGAAAACCAAAGTCAACCCGAAAGTCAACCTTGATTAACGACCCTTTTTTTTTCTTTTTAATCTTGTCTAGATGCACATTATCCCTAGATATATTCACAAGATCATCATATTCAAAGATCGTAACAATCAGAGAACATTCAGGGACTCGATTGTACAAATTACAACTTTAGGGACCAAATTGTAAATTCTGAGAATTATAGGACTTAACTCAAATTAAAGTTACCAATATGTAATTAATCATATTTCATGCTTCTCTGTCAAATTTCAGCTCAAACGGACATCTCAAACTCATTTAATTGCAATAACAAGGTTCAGGACTAAAATGCATACATTTCAGAACATGTAACCGCCAATGTCAGTGCCCAACGGTCGGGTGTTCCGAAACAGGGGGAACCTGTTCCGAAATGCGGGACCGTTCCGCAACGTGTTCCGAAACGGGGCCTGGCAGAAACATTTCCGTTTCGGAATGGTTCCTTCCGTTTCGAACGCCTGGGCCATTACAGGACCCCGTTCCGAAACGGTAGCACCCGTTCCGATACGGCCTGCCCAGATTACAGAAAAATTGCTTTTTAAGCACACAATTGACCCATCAAACATGCTCCATATGCCACCAAATTATACCAGCAAGTCATTCAACAATCAAGGAACATAATTGCATCAACCAAACATCAACATGGCAATAATTATGGAAATCCCCAATTCTATAGGCATGCATTCTACTTGGAAAACCATTCAAGCATCAATCTACCAAATCAACCTCACAAAGGCCAATTACAAGTACCAACATGTGTAACGCCCCGGTTTTGGGCTTAGAAGTTTTGGGCTTGGACCGGTTCGGTCAAAGTGCGGTTCGAATATAAAAAGGTGGAATTAGGGAAACCTAGTTCGGGTTGCATTAAAAATATGGACAAATGTTCTAAAATCCTCTTTTAATATATATAAGTGAACTGTGAAATCAATTTTACAAAATGAGATGTGGAAGGGTGACATTTTGGCTAGTGACCAAAATGTAATTTTTGAAAACTGCGTGCCTATTTTGAAAAGGATTGAAACTTTTAATCTTTAAGGAGCTATTTACCCAAAGGGAGTTTCTCCAGATTTTTCTAAGATATTAAATGATTTATTTCTGGTTTTAAACAAAAGAAAAGTGGAGGGAAGATATTTTCCTAATTCCAACTAACTTTCCATATTTTCCAATTCTCTTTTTCTCTCATTTTCTCTCAAACCAAACATCTTTCTCCAGAGCTTTTTCCCCTGATTTTGTCACCTAAATATCTCTTTTCAATTCTCTTTTGATTGCTAATCATCTCATAAACAAAACCTCACCATTTGCTAATTGGATTTTCAAGATTTTGGTTATAAAAAGAGAGAAACTCAAGTTTGGAGGTAAGAACGTCCTTCTTCTCTAAACTCTCAGTTCTTTACTGAAATTCCTAAGTTCTCAATCCTTAAATTGTGTTTTATAAATGGTTTTAAGGTTGTGTTCATGATCTTGGCTTTAAAATGCAAGATTTGGTGATTTTTGATGAAATTTCGTATGATCTGTTTGGGCAGTGTTTAAGGTGTTAATTTGATGTTAAATGAATGTTAAATTGATGAGAAATTGAGTTTTAATTAATGCAATCCCGGATAGGTTGAATTTCCTAAGTTTAGCTTGTGTTCTTGGTTGTTTTTGGAGTGATCTTGTGGATCTGTTGTTGCTGGAGGTATAAGGATGATGTTAGATCCTTTTTGGATGTTAAATGATGTTTAAGGATGTTTAGTTTTGATGGATCTTTGCTGGGCAATGTTGAGGAGTTGTTTGGATGCATCTTCGGTTGTGTTTGGTAGCCGAAAATGGAGTGTGAATGAGAGCAGCGAGTTTAGGTGCTTTCATTGAAGCTATTAATGCATGATGATGCATTAATCCTCTGCTTTGATGTGTTTAAAACAGGGGAGTCATCTTTGGATCCTAGTGGTGGTGATCCGGAAGCTTGATTGGTGTTTCGGCAAAAGGCGAAACGGAATCGGTGAGTGGATTTTGGTTTTCAGCTTTGAAACCAATGTTATGAAGGTTTGGGAGCTTAGTTTAAGTCTGAGCAACTTAGCTAAGCTCAAGAGTAAGTTTTCGGGGAAACTCTCTTGATGATGGACCATGGTTTTGGTTGTATGCAATGTGGTTGTTTGCATGTTTTAAATTCTGTTTTGAAAGCATGATTAAGCATATTTGTTGCTGAGATTATAAGCCATGTGTTGAAGGAAGCTCAAGGTAAGAGTTCCTTGTTTTTGAACATTGTTTTAATGTGGTTTGATGCTTAAAGATGCAAAATGTTTATGGCTTTGTAAAATGCTTTAAAACAGTGAGATATTGATGATATTGATGCATATTGGCAAGTGATGGTTAAGGTCACAAAGGTGTTTAAAAGTCCTTGTGTGAGCCTTGTTTATTTAAGAACAACATGGTGGTTAAAAGTCCATGGTTGGTTCTTGGTTAAGATCATCAAGGTGGTTAAAATTCCTTGGATGAGTCTTGTATATTTTAAGAGCAACATGGTGTTTAAAAGTCCATAGTTGGCTCTTGGTTAAGGTTACAAAGGTGGTTAAAATTCCTTGTGTAAGCCTTGTTACTTAAGAACATCAAGGTGTTTAAAAGTCCTTGGATGATTCTTGTTAAGGACACAAAGGTGTTTAAAAGTCCTTGTGTGGTCCTTGCCATGGTGTTTAAAAGTCCATGGGGCCATGGTGTTTAAAAGTCCATGGGGTTAAGGACACAATGGTGTTTAAAATTCCATGTGTGGTCCTTGGTTGTTGTAAGATCACAATGGTGTTTAAAAGTCCAAGTGTGAATCTTATGTGAAATGTATCACTTGTTGCCAATATGACATGTAATGAAAGTGAAGCATGAGATGTTTGTTTTAAATGTTAAAGAGCATGTGTAATGTTGCTTGAAGAATGGTTTATAAATGTGTTTTTCAAATGCATTATTGTGTGGTTTTAAATGTGCATTCCTCACTAAGCTTTTGCTTACGCTCTCTCTCTTTTCTTAAACCAATAATGGAGAGCATTAAAGTGCATTGAAGGACCTATATGGATGTTTTGGGAGATGTTCTGAACTCCCTAAGTTTGCTTAATGTTGTTAATAATGTTGGAACATGTATTTGGCCTTTTCAAAGTGAATTTGGTATTTTGATGCTTGAATGGTTGGAAAAGTAGGATGCATGCATATAGAATTGGGGATTTTCATGTTTGATGCCATGTTGATGATTAGTTGATGCAATTATGTTCCTTGCATGTTTAATGTCTTGCTGGTAAAGTTTGGTTGCGTTTGGAGCATGTTCGATAGGTCAATTGTGCCATAAACCAGCAAATTTTCTGCAATCTGGGCAGCCTGTTTCGAAACAGGTGCTACCGTATCGGAACGGGGGCCTAAAATGGCTTGGGCGTTCCGAAACGGTAGGCACTGTTTCGGAACGGATATGCCACTGCCAGGCACTGTTTCGGAACCTATTGCGGAACGGTCCCGCGTTTCGGAACGGGTCTTCCCTGTTCCGAAACACTCGACCGTTGGGCACTGAAATTGATGGTTATATGTTTTGCAATGTTTGCATTTTGGTCCTGAAACTTGTTTATGCAATTGTATGAGTTTGAGATGTCCGTTTGAGCTGAAATTTGGCAGTGAAGCATGAAACCTGATTAATTATAGGTTGGTATTTGGACTAAGTCCTTATAATTTACAGAATTTACAATTTGGTCCCTAAAGTTGTAATTTGTGCAATTGGGTCCCTGAATGTTCTCTGATGGTTATGATCTTTGAGTATGCTGTTTGTATGATCATATCTAGGGTTAATGTGCATCTAGACAAGTTGCAAAAAAAGGATCGTTAATCAAGGTTGACTTTCGGGTTGACTTTGGTTTTCCCCGTGTGACTTTCTTAATTCGGGTCAACCGTCTAGGCCGGGTTAAGGGGGTTACAACATGATCAACAATATAAAACCAACATAGGGAGTCTAAAACACCTCCCAAAACAACAACATAGGTCCCCCATTGCCAAATGCCCAAAAGCTAATAGTTTTAGGAAAATGTTCACCATACATGAGCTTAGATCACCACTTGGATTCTTGGCTTCCTTGCTGCCCCAAAATGCACTTCAATGCTCTGCATTATTAGTTTAAGAAAAGAGAGAGAGTAAGCAAAAGCTTAGTGAGGAATGCTCATTGAAACCACACAATAATGCACTTATAAAACACATTTGCAATCTTAATTCAAATCAACAATTCTCACATGCACTTAAGCATCTCAAACAAGCATTTCATGCTTCAAGTTCATAACATGTCATATTGGCCACAAGTGATACAATCAACATAAGATCCACACATGGACTTTTAAACACCATTGTGATTTTACAATTTTCCAAGGACCACACATGGACTTTTAAACACCATTGTGTCCTTAACAAGAATCATCCATGGACTTTTAAACACCATGATGTTCTTACAATTCACAAGGACCACACAAGGACTTTTAAACACCTTTGTGTCCTTAACAAGAATCTCCCAAGGACTTTTAAACACCTTGGAGTTCTTAACTAAACAAGGCTTACACAAGGAATTTTAACCACCTTTGTAACCTTAACCAAGAACCAACCATGAACTTTTAAACACCATGTTGTTCTTAAATAAACAAGACTCACTCAAGGAATTTTAACCACCTTGGTGATCTTAACCAAGAACCAACCATGGACTTTTAACCACCATGTTGTTCTTTAATAAACAAGGCTCACACAAGGACTTTTAACCACCTTTGTGACCTTATCCATCACTTGCCAATATGCATCATTAACAACAATATTCCACTGTTTTAAAGCATTTAACAAAGCCATAAACATCATGCATCATTATGCATCAAAACCACATTTAACATGGTTCAAAAACAAGAATCTCTTACCTTGAGCATTCTTCAACACATGGCTTATAAAATCAGCAACTAATCATGCTAAAACATGCTTTCAAAATAGAATTTAAAACATGCAAACAAACCACATTGCATACAACCAATCCATGGCTCATCATCAAGAGAGTTTTTCCGAAAACTTACTCTTGAGCTTAGCTAAGTTGCTTAGACTTAAACTAAGCTCCCAAACCTTCAAAACATTGGTTTCAAAGCTGAAAACCAAAATCCACTCACCGATTCCGTTTCGCCACTTGCCGAAACACCAATCAAGCTTCCGGATCACCACCACTAGGATCCAAAGATGACTCCCCTGTTTTAAACACATCAAAGCAGAGGATTAATGCATCATCATGCATTAATATCTTCAATGAAAGCACCTAAACTCGCTTCTCTCATCCACACTCCATTTTCGGCCACCAAATACAACCGAAAATGCATCCAAACAACTCCACAACACTACCCTGCCAAGATCCATCAAATCTATTCATCCTTAAACATCATTTAACATCCAAAAAGGATCTAACATCACCCTTATACCTCCAGCTATAACAGATCATCAAGATCACTCCAAAAACCATCAAGAACTCAAGCTAAAATTAGGAAAATCAACCTATCCGGGATTGCATTGTTTAAACCTTAATTTCTCTTCAATTTAACATTCATTAACCATCAAAAAGACACCTCAAATCACTGCTTAAACAGATCATACGAATTTTATCAAAAATCAACCAAATCTAGCATTTTAAAGTCAAGATCAAGAACACATCTTCAAAACCTTTTATAAAACACAAATTAAGGATTGAGAACTTGGGAATTTCAGTAAAGAACTGAGAATTTAGAGGAGAAGGACGTTCATACCTCTAAACTTGAGTTTCTCCCTTTTGGAACCAAGATTCTTGAAAATCCACTTAGCAAATGATAAGGTTTTGATGAAGAGATGATTATAGATCAAAAGAGAATTGAAATGTGTTATTTAGATGACAAAATCAGAGGGAAAAGCTCTGGAGAAATATGTTTGGTTTGAGAGAAAAGATGAGAGAAAATGAAAATGGAATTTAGGAAAAGTTAGTTGGAAAATGCCAAAATATATTCCCTCCTTTTTAGTTTTATTTAAAAACCAATAATTAAATCTTTAATATTTAGGAAAAAACTGGAGAAACTCCTTTTGGGTAAATAGCTCCTTAAAGATTCAAAGTTTCAATCCTTTTCAAAACAGTCACACAGTTTTTGAAAATTACATTTTGGTCACTAACCAAAATGTCACCCTTCCAAACCTCATTTTGTAAAATTTATTTCACCATTCTCTTATATATAATAAAAGAGGATTTTAAGACATTTTCCCATATTTTTAATGCATCCCGAACTAGGCTTTCCTAATTTCACTCTTATATATTCGAACCACAACCCGACCGGTCCGGTCCAAACCCAAAACTCCTAAGCCCTTAATTGGGGCGTTACAAACTGGAAGCCTCCTAAGTCCGTTCATAAAGTCTATAGTTTCCTTGGGTTGGCAGGATACTACCAGAGGTTTGTAGATGGATTTTCAAAGATTGTCGCCCCTTTGACAAAGTGTTTGCAAAAAGATGTTAAGTATGAGTGGACTGAAGCAAGACAACAAGCTTTTGAGAAGCTTAAGATGGCATTGACGCAAGCTCCTATCTTGGTTCAACCTGAATCAGGGAAAGAATTTGTGGTGTACTGTGATGCATCCTACGTTGGTTTAGGGTGTGTGCTAATGCAAGAGGGTAAGATGGTGGCTTATGCATCGCGACAGTTGAAGGTGCATGAGCGCAATTATCCTACACATGATATTGAGTTAGCTGCGGTGGTTTTTGCTTTGAAGATCTGGAGACATTATCTGTATGGTGAGAAGTTTACTGTGTACACGGATCACAAGAGTTTGAAGTACTTGATGTCTCAGAAAGAGTTGAATCTTAGGCAACGACGTTGGGTGGAGTTGCTTAAAGATTACGATTTAACGATTGAGTACCATCCGTGAAAAGCTAATGTTGTAGCCGATGCCTTGAGCAGGAAGGTGGCGGTAGAGTTAAGGGCTATGTTTGCTAACTTAAGCATTTCGCGAGATGGAGGTCTTGTGGCTGAGTTTCAAGTGAAACCATCCCTGGTTCAGTTGATTAAGGATAAGCAATTATTGGATGATTCTTTGGTGCCACATGTTCAGGATATTGCTGAGGATAGATCGTCGGTTTTTTGTTTTAATGATGATGGAGTTTTATGTTACGGAAGATGGATAGTGGTGCCGGATGATGTGGAGTTGAGGCGTACTATTCTGATCGAAGCCCATAGTAGTCCTTTTGCTATGCACCCTGGTAGTAGAAAGATGTATCGTGATCTAAAGGATGAGTACTATTGGATGGGCTTGAAGAAAGATGTTGCGGAATATGTAAGTGTATGATTTGTCAGCGGGTTAAAGATGAGCATCAGTTTCCTTCAGGGTTGTTGCAATCATTGAGGATCCCTGAATGGAAGTGGGAAAGAGTCACCATGGACTTTGTGTCCGGTTTACCTTTGTCGCCATCGAAGAAGAATTTGGTGTGGGTGATTGTGGATCGCCTTACAAAGTGTGCGCATTTCTTACATGTGCATACTACGTATACCTTGGATAAGCTTGTAGAATTGTACATTGCTAAGATTGTGCGTTTGCATGGTGTACCTAAATCTATAGTGTCGGATAGAGATCCGAGGTTTACATCGCGATTTTGGGAATGTTTGCATCAAGTTTTGGGTACGCGTTTGAATTTCAGTACTTCTTATCATCCACAGTAGGATGGACAGTCTGAACGTGTTATCCAAGTGCTTGAGATATGTTAAGGTGCTGCGTGATTGAGTTTCAAGGCTCTTGGGAGAAGCATTTGCCTTTGGTGGAGTTTGCCTATAATAATAGCTATCATGCAAGTATTCAAATGGCACCTTATGAGGCCTTGTATGGGAGGAAGTGTAGAACTCCTCTGTGCTGGCCAGAAACAAGTCAGAAGTTGGTCTCGATGCCGGCTTTGTTGAAAGGAACCACCGAAAAGGTGAAGCTCATTTGTGAGCGGTTGAAGGCAGCTTCTGATTGACAGAAGTCTTACGCGGATTTGAAGCGTAAGGAGATTGAGTTTGCGGTGGGTGACCGTGTGTTCTTGAAGGTTTCGCCTTGGAAGACGGTGATGAGATTTGGCCGGAAGGGTAAGTTAAGCCCTAGGTATATTGGACCATATGAAGTAATAGAACGCGTGGGTCCTGTTGCGTATAAGCTGAGGTTACCACAAGAATTAGAGAAGATACATGATGTGTTTTATATCTCCATGCTTCGGAGGTATAGATCGTATCCTTCGCATGTTATGCATGTGGAGGAAGTTGAGTTGAATCCAGATTTGACATACGATGAGGAACCGGTTGAGATTTTGGATTTGGACAGTAAGGTTCTTCGTGGTAAGACCATCGAACTGGTTAAAGTGTTGTGGAGTCACCGTGGTGTTGAAGAAGCCGCGTGGGAAAGGAAGGAAGACATGAAGAAGCAGTTTCCTTATCTTTTTCCTCCAGGTAAATTTCGAGGACGAAATTTCTTAAGAGGGGGAGAGTTGTAACACCCTAATTTTGGGCTTAGAAGTTTAGGGTCTGAACCGGACCAGTCTGAGAAACAGTTCGATTATTAAAGGGAGTTTTAGGGAGAGCCTAGTTCAGGATCCTTTAAAAATATAGAAAAATATCTAAAAATCCTCGTTTAATATATATAGGTGATTGGTGAAATCAATTTTACAAAATAAGGTTTGGAAATGCTACATTTCGGTGTAGTGACCAAATCACGATTTTGCAAAGTTTAGTAGTGACTATTTTGTAAAGGATTGAAACTTTGAATCTTTAAGGAGATAATTTACCAAAAATGTTTTCATCAGATTTTTCCTTAATTTGGGCGATTTAATTAATGATTTAATTAAATAAAATAAAGGTGATAAACTACCTTTGACTTTCATAACTACTATTCTCTAATTTTCTCTCAAAATCCTATCAACCAAACACTTTTTCTCCAGCAAAATTCACTTTGATTTCCACTTCATTTGATGAGATTTCCATCACTCATTGATTCCTAATCAATCTTGCAACAAATTCACTTGATTTCTACATTGTATTTTTCATGGAAACTTGCCCAAATCAAGGAGAAATCATCTTTTAGAGGTAAGATTGTTCTTCTCCTCTAAATACTCAGTTCTTTACTGAAATTACCAAGTTGTCAATCCTTTATTAAAGATTTATAAATGGTTTTGATGTTGGAAACAAGAATTTGGCTTAAAACTCAAGATTTTGGAAGAGATCTTGAAGATTTTCGTGGAAATTGATTGGGCTCTATTTTGAGATGATTTTCTAATGTATTTTGGATGTTAAATGATGTTAGAAATGAGGTTTTATCAATCCAATCCCGAATAGGTTGTTTTTCCTAAGATTTTTCTTGTAAAAATGGTAGTTTTGGGGTGATTTTGGTGTTCTGTTGTAGCTGGAGGTATAAGGACGAGTTTAGGGTTGTTTTTGATGTTAATTGATGTTTAGAAATTTTTAGAAGTGATGGATCTTGGCTGGGTTATGTTTTGGAAGAGTTTGGAGGTGATTTCGGTTGTGTTTGGTAGCAGAAATGTTGGGTTTAGGTAGAGCAGCGAGTTTTGGAGTGTTGGCTGAAGATTTCAATGCATGGTGATGCATTAATCCTCTTCTTTTATGTGTCTAAAATAGGGGAGAAATCTTTGGACACTTTTGGAGTTGATCCCGAAGCTTAATTAGCATTTCGGTAAGCAAGCGAAACGAAATTGGTGAGTGCGTATGGCTATAGAAGTCCTTGAGGGACAAAGAACCAAGGTTTGGGGATTTAGGAAAGGTTTGAAACACCTTCCTAAGTCCGGAAGTAAGTATTCGCTAGATTGCTCTCTAGAATGTGGTGATTGCCTATTTAAATGCTTTTACATGCTCATGGTTTTATATTGATAAATTCCTACTGTTTTTATGCATGAATTATAGCATGAGATTATGCTTGAAATGATTTCAATAAGTAACATTTTGCATAGTTTAGATTTGAGCTTATATGTTGAAGTATAGCAAATGTTATGGTTTTGAAAAGCGATGAGAATGTTGAGTTTTAAATACATGAAAAACAGTAGGTGAGATGTTGATTTGACATACTATATTGGCATAGATGTTGAGAAACTTACCGGACATACTATAGTAGGTGAGATATTTGGTTAAGCCAAAGGGAGATATTCCGATGATGGGCATTCCATCGGGTAGGACTTGGGAAATACCCAAGCTTGGGGGCGATGAGAGATTCCGCCATGTGAGTACGATGACGAGAGATTCCACCGGAAACTATGTTGCTAGACGAGTGAGTACGGTGATGAGAGGTGCCACCGGAAGTGTCTAGTGAGATGTCCGCATATCTGAGTAATAAATAGATGTGAAATGCCAATATAAATTATGTTATGGTTTTGATTCACATGTACCTTGATATAATGATTTATGCTATGAGAAATGCATATGTAGTTTGTTTATGAAATGCTTTAGAGTACAAGCATGATTTTGGCCTTGCCATGGATTTTTGCATTGGTTTTAATGCATTAGATGGAATGAAGGTACATGTGGTTTTGATAAGTATTGCTTTGAATGTTTTACAAGCATGAGTAAGAGACGAGCATGTTATTTAAAAGCTTTTAATGAAAGTGTGTTCAAATGTGCATTATTGTGTTGGTTTTCTTTAGAGCATGCCTCACTAAGAAATTGTGCTTACGCTCTCTCTTTTACCAATAATGCAGATAATTGAGGTGTTTTGGGGCATCATGGAAGCTAAGTCCATCCAAGGAAATCCAAGCTCACGTATGGTGAAGTTTTCATACACTTTAGTTTTGATAAATTGGCAATAGGAAACCAAATTTTTTAATTGGGAGATATGTTAAACTCCCTAAGGTTGTGGCATGTTTAGTTTGGCTTGTTAGATTGTAAATGACCTTTATTGCTTGATTTTGAGGTTGGATTGCCTATTTGAGTTTTGATATTAGGAAGCATGCCTCTGGAGTAATGTGATTTCATGTTTGATGCTTTATTTGTGCTTGAGTGTTCCAAATATGATCCTTATATGTATGTTGATTTGTTGGTATGATTGGAGAGTCCTTGGGATGTGTTAGATTAGGTTTTTAGGTGAAAAACTAGAGGTTTCTGCTGTTTCTGGGCAGGGTGTATCGAAACACCCTTAGCTGTTTCGAAACTAGTTTCAGAACATACCCGCGTACCAAAACGGTCAACACTGTTTCGATACGGGCGTTCGACACGGGTGTTTCGATACGGTTGTCAGTGTTTCGAAACGGGTGACCGTTGGTCACAGATTTGAATTGCTTTGAAGTCTGCATGTTTTACATTTTAGTCCTAAATGTTGAGTTTGCAATTGCTTGAGCTTGAGATGTCCATTGAAGGTGAAATTTGGCAGGGAAGCATGTAACGTGTCTAATTTCATATTGGTAATTTTAAAATCAATGAAGATCATCTATTTTACAGAAATTACAATTTGGTCCCTAAACTCGTATAAAGTGCAATTGAGTCCCTATATGTTGTCCGATCGTTGTGCCTTTCTCAATCGTATTTTATGTGTACTCACTTAGGGTTAACGTGTATCTAGACAATATTAAATAGAAAAAAACGGGTCGTGAATCAAAGTTGACTTTGGTTTTCCCCGTGTAACCTTCGTAGTTTGAGTCAACCGTCTAGGCCGGGCTAAGGGGGTTACAATCTCATCTTCTATGCCAATATATTATGTCAAAAACATCATCTCACCTATTATTTTTATGCAACATTTCTCAATTCTTTAACATCTCATTTCAAAACCACAACTCATACTTTGCATTAAATCAAAATCTCAAAACTCTTCATTACAACATGCTATCTCATGAAATCTCTACAAAGCATCATCTCATGCTACAAATCATGCATAAAACAATAGGAATTTGTCTATCTCAAAACAAGAGCATGTAAAAGCATTTAGGGGCATCAACCACATATTTGAGACCAAATCTAGTCATACTTACTTCCAGACTGAGGATGGTGTTTCAAACCAATCCTAAATCCCCAAACCTTGTTTCTTTGTCCCTCAAGGACTTATAAAACCATTCGCACTCACCGATTATGTTTCGCTTGCTTGCCGAAACGATATCTAAGCTCCTGGCACTTCCGGATCAACACCAAAAGCGTCCGAAGATGTCTCCCCTGTTTATTATACAAAAGAGCGAAGGATTAATGCATCATCATGCGTTGAAATCACCAGTCAATCATCCAAACTCGCTGCACTACTCAAAAGCACCATTTCGGCTATCTGAAACAACCGAAATCATCTCCAAACTTTCCCAAAACAAAGCCTAGCCAAGATCTATCAATTCTAATCATTTCTAAACCTCAATCAACACCAAAAACCACCATAAACACGTCCTTATATCTCCAGCAACAACAGAACATCAAGAACACCCCAAAAACCACAATTCTAGGATGAAAAACTTAGGAATCCAAACCTATTCGGGATTTTTTTGATAAAACCTCATTTATAACATCAATTACCATCCAAAATACATTAGAAATTAACCTCAAAATAGAGCCCAACTAAGAATTACGAAAATCATCAAGATCTCTCCAAGAATCATTAAAGCAACTCAAAAATCATTAACAAAGGATTAATAACTTGGGAATTTCAGTTAAGAACTGATCATTAGAGGAGAAGGACGAAGCTTACCTCTAATGGCTGATTTCTCCTCAATTTGAGCAAGATTTCTTGAAAATCCAAAATAAAAACAAGAGGTTTTGATGATGAATCCCTAGAAGAATGAAATCTCAACAAAAGAGATGAAAATCAAAGGTTAATTGATGAAGATAATGTGTTTGGCTGAGTGGAAGTTGAGAGAAAATGAAATGAGAGAAAACTAACGTAAGGTAGTTATGAAAAGTCAAAATAGATTTTTCCTTTTTAATTCTCTTTTATTCCCTTAATTAAAACATTATTAAAAACTCCCAAATTAAAGAGAAATCTGATAAAAACATTTTGGTAAAATTAGCTCCTTAAAGATTTAAAGTTTCAATCCTTTACAAAACAGTCACTAGTCAACTTTTGTAAAAACTGCAATTTGGTCACTACACCAAATTGTAGTATTTCCAAATCATATTTTGTAAAATGGCTTTCACCATAATCATTTATATAATAAATGAGGATTTTTAGATATTTTTTCCATATTTTTAAAGCATCTCGAACTAGGTGTTCCTTAAATCTCCCATAAAGATTCGAACCATTCTCGAACGTCCCAGTTCAAACTCTAAAACATATAGGCCCAAAATCAACGCGTTACAATCACTGCAAAAAAATTTGCACAGGTCATCGCATGACGTAATAGATCCTAAGGATGTGGTCTTCAACCATTCTCGGGCCTGATCACGCAAGGAGTAAAGAAATAGTTTAAGCCTCTGCACATCATTAGGGGCTATTGTCTAAAACAGTTACAAACTTCTAGGAAAGCTTGAACGTGCTCTCGAGCATCCTCTCATGCTGATCCATTGAAGTGTCCAATGGAGTTGAGCATGTTGAACATAATATGCTTCAGCTTAAACCTTGCTGCCCCTATTGTTGGCACAACGATCGATGGGTTGAGATCATTGACAAAAGGTGCAAAATTGCCACGATTGGGTCAACTAGGTCGGGCTACTGGTGGAACAACCGACTACCTTTCCTGTCCTCCATTGATGGTTGTATCATTGGTAATTACTCGTGCGTTTATTGGTGGATCGTCGACAACTCATGTGCCGTTTTTACCATTGTTATCGACATGTCCTGCCATTATCATGTGTTCCCTGCATAGGTTTCGTAAATATCATTTGATTTCTGGGTTATATAGAATAATGGGGTCCTCTCGACGTGTACGTTTGGTCATACACTGTAATGCACCTGAAAAAATAAAAACATAATCCAAAATTAAAAACAAACTAAATAAAATCTTAAGCACAATCACTCCGTAATTATTAATTGCCAATCCCCTACAGCGATGTAAAGTGTCCATAAGTTCTATATTTCATGCACATTCCATCTCATATTATATCTGTTTTTTGAGTATCTTTTAGGCATACTTAGGATCATGCATTGCATTTTACAGTATTCTTTACTTGGCCATGCTTTTTATATATTATCTTTTATTTGGTAAACAAAAGGTATTGTTTTAGCTTAGTTTTAGTTTTAGGTACTAAAGGCTGATAGAAGAAGAGAGGAGCCGAAGACATAATGCTGAGGCACCAAACTAAGGAGCTGTACTGATGCAGTTCCAAATAGAGACAACAGTTGTCGCCGCCCTACCTATCGCCCAAGACAACAAACTGAGGAATTGGAGAACTGGAGTGCGACCTGTAGAGCAGAAAATCCTAATCTTAACGTTGGTGTCCACTTAATTTTCTGATGACTGTAGCTGCAGACAGAGCCGCCGAAGGAGGAATTCAAGTTTACTTGCAGAGCAAGACAACGTAAAGAAGTCCAAATTCAACTCAAAGAAGTCAGAATTTAAGGTTGCATTTAATGCAAAAGCTACTTTGAAGACTTCTACTTCAAAAAGGACTAGACCTAGCTAATGCATATATATACCCATTGTACTTTTACTTCAAAAAACTTAGGTTTTCCCTTAGGCATAGTTTAGGTTTTCTTGCCGCTATTATGTTCTAAAATTCTCTTTGGGTTTGGGTTATGTTGTAATTAGCGTGAGAACGATTGTTTAGGTTTTTAAGTTTGTTTTTGCAATAAAGCATCAAGGTTTGCTTATTCCATGTTCTTCATAGTTTTCAATTAAGGTGAAAGATTACTTGATTACTATCCATTTGTTCGATATCGAAAGAGTCGAACTCACGAAAGGAGTAAGTACGGTCTTCACCATAATCAAGTGTTGATCAATCCGGCCTAGACATAGGTTAGGGTTTAAGGCGGCTAAAAGAGAACGAACCAAACATTGCTGTCTTTGCATGATTCACACCGTGACTGGTATTATTTGTAGTGGGCATCAACAACATTTAGACTTAGACATAAGCATAATCACTTTTGAATCGTTCTGTCGAACCTTGTAGTTCTGCCGAGTTCGCTGCAAAGACACACTTCCATTCCACTACCGGGGCAATGAGAGCGTCACAGCAACCTATCTATCATCCCATGCCGAGGTAGCGAAGTCTGGCAGCGCACAACAACTTAACCTATTCAACGTAGTTTCACACTAAGCAACAGCAAAACACGGCCCATTCCATCAATCTGAACTCTTCCCTTTTATTTACTTGTGTTTTATTTTATTTCCTTCTTAAACAATTCAACCTATTTGTGCATTTAATTTTCCTTTATGCACGGGTTACGATTCGAGTCAAGCTGTCAAATCCCTATGGGAGACGATATCTTTTATACTATTACATGACAAGAGTGTGCACTTGCACTCATATTTAGAGAACACTAAAACACTCTACAAGCGACGCCAAAAACTTGATGGCTATGAAATAGATATGCACTTTGGAGCAAGTATACTCGCCGATCAAGTAATAAAGTGATAGAGTAGAGTGTCGAACCCCCGAGAATTGGATCAATAAATACGAAGCGATCGTACTTAAGAGTTGGTGAGCAAATATTGGTTTGAATGTGATTATCAAAACTAAATACAATTAGTGTAAATATAGCAATGATCAAAACAACTAGATGATGTAGCAAATTATCAGATGATTATGGAAGCTGGGCTTATTGCCTAGGAATTATGCTGATTATTTATTTGAATGGTATAGCGGCTGTCAATACATGTATGCATAAACCAATTAAGACCTTACCTATTCGACAAGGTTTTCTAACTAACTTTTGACACTCTCGATTCCGAGAAGTTGATAACAATGAAGCTAAGGTAATACATGTCTGCGTGAACCCTAACAACTCTATTATCTATTCAAGTTCTCCTTATTAGTCGTGAAATCCTAAACTTATGTCTAAGCCGGATTAGGACTAAGTTAATAGCTTAGCCTCACTATTCATGTTTGTTTAACCTAACTCTCTTGATATTAATCCACATATCAATAGTTAAAAGTCCTCTCTCAATAACTCTTACAATAACTACACATGAAGAACAATTAACAAAATAGATAAAAGAAAAGACAATAGCATTAAATAAAGTAATCAAAACATAATTTCCAAAAACAATAAACCCAAGCAAGATTATTTAGCTCATGTCTGAGCCTAAAACATCCATAATCAAATAAATTAAAAACATGGCAGTTTATCAAGCAAGGAAAAAGAAAGAATCAAGCATCCTTAATGTTCTCCTCCAAGCTCTCTAACTGTGCTATAGGTCCCTCACTCCTTCAGCCTCTCTCGATGGCTTTCGTTGTGTGGAGACTCCTCTAGAACTTGAAATTCGATGGTTCTCCGATAGCTGAAGACTAAGGTTTACCGTCTAAGATCAACCTCCCTTTGTTTGTGGCCCAAGTCTTCCTTATATATACAAAAAATATAGGGTTTTGAAACCATAAAGTGCACGAATCCTCTTTAAGAGGATCTTGCTTTCCCGCTTCATTTAATGAGTTATGTATAAAGTGAGAATCCATTTGTGCCAAAGTCTGATTCATCTCCAACTCAACTGTTGTAATCACTACTTTTATCTAGGTCTCTAGACCCAATTCTATTTATTATTATTAGTATAATATTTTTTATTATTATATTATGTAACCCCCTTGACCCGACATAAACGATAGACCCGAACTAAGAAGATCACATTGGGTTTGTCGAAGCAAACCCTAACTGTCTTACTCGAATTACACTCCATTTTTTTCTTTTAACTTGTCTAGATGCATTATTAAGACTTAAGGTGTTTATTCAAGTAGCGGTTCAATTTTCATTCAAAACGAACATCGATAAGGCACTAAATTGTAAATACAAACATTCTAGGGACCAAAATATATATACAAATAATTACAGGGACATATTAAAGTTTTAGGTTACGAATACTGAATTAATCATATTTCATGCCATCATGTCAAATTTCAGCTCAAACGAATAACAAATAAGCATCCAATTTAGCAAAATACAAAATTAAGGACTAAATTGTAAAAATGACAAAATAAAGGGACTAACACGTTTTTAAAATCTTTCAATAGAAATTAGATACATTAAAAGCATGCTTGCAAAATCTCAGGTCAAACATACATCATTTATCTATTCAATTGATGCAACAACATACGGTGACCAAGATGCAAAGAATCTAAACTTGGTAAAATCCATTAACCGAATGAACTACCAATTGTACCGATACGGTATTAACCCATACTGATCCCTAAAGAAATTATTTGAACAGAATATTCAAGTAGCTAAAACACGTACAGGTACGGTTGCCCGTGTACCCCAAACTGATACAAAATACACAAGGGTGTATCGATACAATGGCTACGCGTACCGATACTCCATTCAAAATTCCCAAACATCTGAACCTTTTACAAACTCGCGTACCAATTCTGAGAGACCCGTATTGGTACGACTGGATGTGCAATGAACTCTCGACCATACATATGACATCTCAACTCAATTAATTACATGCCAATTAATCAACGTAATTCATATTCAAACAAGTAATCTAGAGGCATGCTTCCTAACAATATAAAGCATTAACCAACAATCATCAAACGATCAGGATCTTAAATATAGGCCATAGATCAATTACGAAAAAGAAATACATAACTACGTACACTTAGAGCACAAACAATACAACCAATCATTAATTAAACTATTTTAAATCATTAGATCATACCCAACAAATGTACTTGGCATTAAATAAAACCAACTTCGTACACATTAAATAAAATCATCCAACTTAATATAAAATCCAACCATATAATCATGCCTTATAACAAAATGTCAACCCAACGATTAACCCACATTGCCTTATTACTGTAACCCGCTTAGCCCGGTCTAGACGCTTGACTCGAACTACGAAGATTACACGGGGAAAACTAAAGTCAACCTTGATTAACGACCTTTTTTTCCTTTTTAATCTTTTCTAGATGCACATTAAGCCTATGTGAACACTCAAGAATCATGGGTGAGAAAGGCACAGCGATCGAAATCATTTAGGGACTCAATTGCATAAATTACACGTTTAGGGACCAAAATGTAATTTTTGGAAATTATAAAAACATTGCACATTTTAGATTTACCAATATGTAATTAGTCATATTACATGCTCCTCTGTCAAATTTCAGCTTAAAAGGGCATCCCAAGCTCAAGCAATTGCATCCACAACATTCAGGACTAAAATGTAAAGCATGAAAACATAAAACAATTCAAATCAACATCCAACGATCAACTGTATCGGAACACCCACCCTTCGTACCGAAACGCCCGTATCGAAACGGTGTTGACCGTTTCGGTACTCGGGTGCGTTCCGTGACCAGTATCGAAACATGCCTCTCCAGTAGCCAAATTGTTCTGAAACACCTTCAGTTGTTCCGAAACGCTATGGCCATTACAGGTCTCCGTTTCAAAACAGTTAAGGGTGTTTCGATACACCCTGGACTGTGACAGCAGAAATTGCTGGTTTTTCACCTTTAAACCCACTAATACATGCTTCAAAAGTACCACAACATACCAGCAACCCATTTAGACACCAAAGACCATATTTAAGGCCTTTAAGCTAGAGCATGGCATCAACACAAAAACGTTCAATCTAAAGGCATGCTTCTTAGTCACAAATCCAAATATGAACTCTCAAACCTCAAACCAACCAATAGGACCATTTACAATTCATAAAAGCCATCACAAACATGCCACAAACTTAGGGGGGTTCAAACACCTCTCCCAAATACAACCTTGAAGTCCCATTGCCAAATATCAAAACTAACGTGTATAAAAACATCACCATACATGAGCTTTGCACTTCCTTGGATGTTCTTAATCTTCTTGCTAACCAAAAAAACCTCAATTATCTGCATTATTGGTAAAAGAGAACGTAAGCAAATTTGCTTAGTGAGGAATGCTCCAAAGGAAACCAACACAATAATACACACTTTAAAACACTTTCTCAAAAGCCTTTTTCTACAACATGCTCATTCTATCTCATGCTTGGATACCATTTCAAGGCAACTCTTCATTGAAAACACATGTACCCCAATTCCATCTCATGCATTTAAACCAATGCAAATCTCATGGCAAAGCCATACACATGCTTGTGAAAACCAAAGCATTTCATATACAAATCACATATGCATTTCTTATAGCATAAAACATCTCAACAATAGGTACATGTGAATCAAAAGCATTTCCATATATTATATTGGCATTTCACATCTCATTACTACTCGGATATGCGGACACATTCTCAAACCACTAGACTCTTCCGGTGGAATCTCACATCACCGTACTCACTTTTCTAGTAACATAATTTCCGGTGGAATCTCACGTCACTGTACTCACATGGCAGAATCTCTCTTCGCCACAAAGCTTGGGTATTTAACCAAGTCCTACCCGATGGAATGCCCATCATCGGTCTCTCCCTTTGGATTAAACCAAAGAGCACGTACGGATTTTTAGTTTATAGGGCACTCTCATCCTATTGATCGATCAATTATATCTGGTAAGTATCTCATCTTTTATGCAAATATATTATGTCAAAAAATCATCTCACCTACTGTTTTTCATGCAACATTTCTCAAATCTTTCTCATCTCATTTCAAAACCATACCATTTGTCACGCTTTAAAACAAAAGCTCAAAACTCATCAATGCATCATGTTATTTCATGAAATCATTTCAAGCATCATCTCATGCTACAAATCATGCATAAAAACAATATGAATTTATCTATCTCAAACCATGAACATGTAAAAGCATTTTGGGGGCAACCACCACATATAAGAGAGCAATCTAGCCAATACTCACCGGATTAATGCATCATCATGCATTGAAATCATTTGCCACACACCTAAACTCACTGCTCTACTCAAGAACCTCATTTCGGCTACCAAACACAACCGAAATCATCTCCAAACTCTTCCAAAACAAAGCCAAGCCAAGATTTATCACTTCTAATTATTTCTAAACATCAATCAACATAAAAAACCACCACAAGCTCGTCCTTATACCTCCAGCTATAACAGAACACCAAAACCACCCCAAAAACCACCATTCTAGCATAAAAACTTAGGAATCCAAGCCTATTCGGGATTTGTTTGATACAACCTCATTTATAACATCAATTAACATCCAAAATACATTAGAAAACAACCTCAAAACAAAGCCTAACCATCAACCACAAAAATCATCAAGATCTATCCAAAACCCTTGAGTTTTAATACAATTTCTTGTTTTTAACATTAAAGCAACTCAAAAATCATTAACAACGGATTGATAACTTGGGAATTTCATTAAAGAACAGATAATTAGAGGAGAAGGACGAAGCTTACCTCTCATGGCTGATTTCTCCTTGAATTGGGCAAATTTTCTTGAAAATCCAATGTGAAAACAAGACGATTTGGTGAGGAAAAGATTAGGAATCAAAAGGAGATTGAAATCTCATCAAAAGGAATGAAAATAAAAGGCTAATTGATGGAGGAAATGTGTTGGCTGAAAGGAAATTAAGAGAAAATGAAATGAGAGAAAATTGACGTAAGGTAGTTTTGAAAAGTCTAAGATAGTTTTTCCTTTAATCAATCTTTATTTGCTTTAATTAAAACAATATTAAAATCACCCAAACTAAGGAAAAATCTGATTAAAAACATTTTGGTAAAATTAGCTCCTTAAAGATTCTAAGTTTCAATCCTTTACAAAACAGTCACTATTTAACTTTTGCAAAAATTGCGATTTGGTCACTACACCGAAATGTAGTATTTCCAAACCTTATTTTGTAAAATTTTTTTCACTATAGTCATTCATATAATAAATGAGGATTTCTAGGTATTTTTCCATATTTTTAAAATATCCCGAACTAGGTGTTCTCTAAATCTCCCTTTAAGATTCGAATCGTTCTCGACCTGTCCGATTCCGACTCTAAAACATCTAGGCCCAAATTTAGGGCGTTACAACTCTCCCCCTCTTAAGAAATTTCGTCCTCAAAATTTACCTGGAGGAAAAAGGTAAGGAAATTGCTTCTTCATGTCTTCCTTCCTTTCCCACGTGGCTTCCTCAACACCACGATGCCTCCATAACACCTTGACCAACTCAATGGTCTTACCACGAAGAACCTTACTATCCGAATCCAAAATCTCAATAGGTTCCTCATCACATGTCAAGTCTGAATTCAACTCAACTTCCTCCACAGGAATAACATGCGAAGGATCCGATCTATACCTCTGAAGCATGGATACATGAAACACATTATATATCTTTTCTAACTCTTTAAGTAGCCTCAGCTTATAAGCAACAGGACCCACACGTTCTATCACCTCGTATGGTCCAATGTACCTTGGGCTCAACTTGCCCTTTCGGCCAAATCTCATCACCTTCTTCCAAGGTGAAACTTTCAAGAACACATGATCACCTACCACAAACTCTATCTCCTTACGCTTCAAATCCACGTAAGACTTTTGCCGATCTGATGCTGCCTTCAACCGCTCACAAATGAGCTTCACCTTCTCGGTGGTTCCTTTCAACAAAGCCAACATCGAGACCAACTTTTGTCCCATTTCAACCCAACAAAGAGGAGTTCTGCACTTCCTCCCGTACAAAGCTTCATAAGGTGCCATTTGAATACTCGCCTGGTAACTATTATTATAAGCAAACTCCACCAAAGGAAAGAGCTTCTCCCAAGAGCCTTGAAACTCAATGACACAACACCTCAACATATCCTCAAGCACTTGAATAACACGCTCCGAATGTCCATCTGTCTGCGGATGATAAGAAGTACTGAAATTCAGCCGCGTACCCAAAGCTTGATGCAAACATTCCCAAAACCTTGCGGTGAACCTCGGATCTCCATCCGACACAATAGACTTTGGTACACCATATAAACGTACAATCTCAGCAATGTACAACTACGCAATCTTATCCGAGGTGTACGTAGTATGCACAGGCAAGAAATGCGCACACTTCGTAAGGCGATCTACAATCACCCCAAACAGAATTCTTCTTTGATGGTTATCAAGGCAACCCAGACACAAAGTCCATGGTGATCCTCTTCCATTTCCATTCAGGGATCCTTAACGACAGCAACAGCCCTGAAGGAAACTGATGTTCTGCCTTAACCCGCTGACAAACCATACATTTGCTCACATACTCAGCGACATCTTTATTCAACCCCACCCAATAGTACTCATCCTTCAGATCAGGAGACATCTTTGTACTACCAAGGTGCATAGCAAAAGAACTGCTATGAGCTTCGGTCAAAATGGTGCGCCTCAACTCAACATCATTCGACACCACTATCTGACTCCCAAAACATAAAACACGATCATCATTGAAACAGAAATCCGATGGCCTATCTTCAGCAATATCCTAAACTGGATTAGAGATGGTTTCACTTGCAATTCAGCAACAAGACCACCATCTCACGATATGCTCAAGCTAGCAAACATCGCTCTTAACTCCACTTCCTATTTCTTGCTCAAAGCATCGGCCTTCCCCGAATGATACTCGATCGTTAGATCATAATCCTTAAGCAACTCCACCCAGCGTTGTTGCCTAAGATTTAACTCTTTCTGTGACATCATATACTTCAAACTTTTGTGATCCATGTACACAGTACACTTCTCACCATAGAGATAATGTCTCCAGATCTGTAGAGCAAAAACCACTGCGGCCAACTCAATATCATGCGTAGGATAATTGCGCTCATGCACTTTCAATCGTTGTGATGCATAAGCCACCACCTTACCCTCTTGCATTAACACACACCCTAAACCAACATAGGATGCGTCACTATACACCACAAACTCTTTCCCTAATTCAGGTTGAACCAATATAGGAGCTTGCATCAAAGCCGCTTTTAGCTTCTCAAAAGCTTGTTGTCTCGCTTCCGTCCACTCATACTTAACATCCTTTTGCAACAACTTCGTCAAAGGGGCCGCAATCTTAGAAAATCCATCCACAAACCTCTTGTAGTATCCTGCCAACTCAAGGAAACTACAGACTTCATGAACAGACTTAGGAGGCTTCCAATTCATCACCGCCTCAACCTTCTGGGGATCAACTCGAATACCTTCAGCCGAAACCACATGACCAAAGAAAACAACTTCCTTTACCCAAAACTCGCATTTTCTCAGCTTAGCATAAAGCTGATTTTCCAATATCCCTTGCAAAACAATCCTCAAATGACCTTCATGCTCCTCCTCAGAACGAGAGTACACAAGGATATCGTCGATGAACACCACAACAAACTTGTCCAAGAATTCATGAAACACCCTATTCATCATGTTCATGAAAGCAGCATGAGCATTTGTCAAACCAAAGGGTATCACAAGGAACTCATAATGCCCATACCTCGTTCTAAAGGCTGTTTTCGGCACATCCACATCCTTCACCTTTAACCAATAATACCCTGACCTCAAATCAATCTTTGAGAACACAACCGCTCCCCAAAACTGATCAAAAAGATCATCAATCCTCGGCAAAGGATACTTGTTCTTGACGGTCAACTTATTCAGCTGACGATAATCGATGCACATTCTCATCGTGCCATCTTTCATTTTAACAAACAAGACCGGTGCACCCCAAGGTGACACACTAGGCCGAATGAAGCCACGGTCAAGAAACACCTGAAGTTGTGTCTTCAATTCCTATAACTCTTTGGGTACCATGCGATAGGGAGCAATGGACACCAGAGTTGTGTTCTCACACAACTCAATTCCAAATTCAACTTCTAGACTACGCGGCAAACCAGGTAATTCCTCCTGAAACACTCCAGGGAACTCACACACGGTTCTTATATCCTGAATGCACACCTCCTTTGAATTGGGATTCATAACAAAGGCTAGATAAGCCTCACATCCTTGACGCAACATCCGGCTTGCTTCCAATGTAGACACCACATTAGCTAGAAACTTCACATTTTCTCCCACCACCACCACCTCATAATCATCCGTAAGTTTCAACGAAACTCGCTTGCTTTCGAAATCCACAACTCTATGCTCAACAAGCCAATCCATGCCAAGGATTACATCAAAACCATATAATAGAAATTCCATAAGATCAACGAGAAACACATGATCTTGCACCTTTAAGGGACATCTCTTATACAACTTTCTTGTTACAACCGTCTCGCCAAAGGAACTAGTCACACGCATACCAACATCCAAAGACTCAACAGGAAAACCAAGCATTTGAGCATGTTCACGCAATATGTACGAGTGTGTAGATCCAGAATCAATCAAAGAAAGTAATGACAAGGATTGCAAAGTAAAGGTCCTTGCGATCATGTCCGTGTTATTGCTTCCCTCACGATGGGCATACACTCGAGCTTGACCGCCACCCTCAGGTTGGACAGCCACTACACGTGCCACATTTCTTCCACCCTCATCTCTATGTTGAAAGTTACCACGGCCGCGCCCACAACCTCTTCGTGGCTCAGTTGTTCTCACTGGGGCCTGTCCATCTCTCAACGGCTGAGGACAATTTTTCTTCATATGCCCCCGATTACCACAGTTCCAAAATGTACCAAGGTTACCCCAACACTCCCCAGCATGTCTCCTACCACACCGGTTACATTCTGGAGTCCTCAAGAAAGCATTAGGTCCTTGCTGACCTCTACCAGGGTTACCACCCCCGCGCCTAGCATCAAAATGTGGCTTCCTATCCTTATGCCTCTTGATGCGATCTCTACCATAATTGCGTTCTGCAGCTCGCTTCTCCGAGCTAGAACCTCATGCTCGACTTGCCAAGCCAAGATTAAACTCAATATCCTTGGCTCTAGTGACCAAGACGTCGAAATCGGTGTAATCAGCTGCAAGCATATAGGTTTTCACGTCCGCTACTAGCCCATAACGGAACCGTTCACACGTTTCCCTCTCGCTAGGAATTAGCTCAGGTGCATATTGGCTAAGGCAAACAAACTGAATCTCATATTCAGCCACAAACATGCTCCCCTGCACAAGAGACATAAACTCCCTCTACTTCTCGTCGAGGTAGCGAACTCCCAAATATTTTCGCTTGAACGCATTCAAAAAGAATGTCCAAGTCACTTCATCATCCTCCATTTTAGAGATAGTGGTCGTCCACCATGTGCATGCATCACCATGCAGTAGTGACACAATGCAACCCAGCTTCTAAACATTATTGCAGTTCAGCTGTCCAAGAATCCTCTTGGTGCTCTCCAACCAAGACTCAGAACCTTCCAGTGTCAAACCTCTAAACTCAGTCCCTCAAAGACTGCGGAGACGCTCCAATGACAATCTCACATTAGCACCATCCTGAGGTGCAACTCCATGATCTCCAACTACTGCAGACTGGAAAGCTCCAACAATAGCCTGTATCAGCACAGTCATATCAGAAGCAGCTTGCCCCTGATCTCCCTCGGGTCCAGCAACCCCAGCACCACCTCCAGCAACACCAGCCCAAGATCCACCACCACCAGGTGGTCCACCAGGGGGAGGAGGAGGTAAATCCTCAGCATTCTCTACATTCTCTTTCTCAGCCATAGATCAAGTACTGATTCTCAGCTCTCTACGTGGCCCCATAATAAAAATAATGCACTGAAAAAAATACAACAAACTCAATTAGGCAATGGGAATGGGATCCCCAACCACACTCCAAACACAGCATAGCATCACAATTTCATCTCAATTGAATCATACATCAATATTCAAACATCATATTTCCACCGAAATGTCATAATCATACATAACAACATACTATAACCACATACCAAACCCCAATTATTCGATAACCTGGCTCTGATACCAACAAATGTAACCCCCTTAGCTCGGCCCAGACGCTTGACCCGAACTACGAAGATTACGCAGGGAAAACCAAAGTCAACCCGAAAGTCAACCTTGATTAACGACCTTTTTTTATTTCCTTTTAATCTTTTCTAGATGCACATTAAGCCTATGTGAACACTCAAGAATCATGGGTGAGAAAGGCACATCGATCGAAAATCATTTAGAGACTCAATTGCATAAATTACAAGTTTAGAGACCAAAATGTAATTTTTGGAAATTATAAAGACTTTGCAGATTTTAGGTTTACCAATATGTAATTAGTCATATTACATGCTCCTCTGTCAAATTTCAGCTTAAAAGGGCATTCCAAGCTCAAGCAATTGCATCCACAACATTCAGGACTAAAATGTAAAATATGAAAACATAAAACAATTCAAATCAACATCCAATGGTCAACTGTATCGGAACACCCACCCTTCGTACTGAAACGCTCGTATCGAAACGGTGTTGACCGTTTCGGTACTCAGGTGCGTCCGAGACTGGTATCGAAACATGCCTCTCTAGTAGCTAAACTATTCCGAAACACCTTTAGTTGTTCTGAAATGCTATGGCCATTATAGGTCTCCATTCCGAAAAAGTTAAGGGTGTTTCGATACACTCTGCACCGTGACAGCAGAAATTGCTAGTTTTTCACCTTTAAACCCACTCATACATTCTTCAAAAAGTACCACAACATACCAGCAACCCATTTAGACACCAAAGACCATATTTAAGGCCTTTAAGCTAGAGCATGGCATCAACACAAAAACGTTCAATCTAAAGGCATTCTTCCTAGTCACAAATCCAAGTATGAACTCTCAAACCTCAAACCAACCAATAGGACCATTTACAATTCATAAAAGCCATCACAAACATGCCACAAACTTAGGGAGTTCAAACACCTCTCCCAAATACAACCTTGAAGTCCCATTGCCAAATATCAAAACTAAAGTGTATAAAAACATCACCATACATGAGCTTTACACTTCCTTGGATGTTCTTAACCTTCTTTCTACCCAAAAACACCTCAATTATCTGCATTATTGGTAAAAGAGAGCGTAAGCACTTCTGCTTAGTGAGGCATGCTCTAAAGGAAACCAACACAATAATGCACTCTTTAAAACACTTTCTCAAAAGCCTTTGTCTACAACATGCTCATTCTATCTCATGCTTGAAAACCATTTCAAAGCAACTCTTCATTGAAAACACATGTACCCCAATTCCATCTTATGCATTTAAACCAATGCAAATCTCATGGCAAAGCCATACACATGCTTGTGAAAACCAAAACATTTCATATTCATATCACATATGCATTTCTCATAGCATAAAACATCTCAACAATAGGTACATGTGAATCAAAAGCATTTCCATATATTATATTGGAATTTCACATCTCATTACTACTCAGATATGCGGACACATTTTCAAACCACTAGACTCTTCCTGTGGAATCTCACATCACCGTACTCACTTGTCTAGTAACATAATTTTCGGTGGAATCTCACATCACCGTACTCACATGGAGGAATCTCTCAGCGCCACAAAGCTTGGGTATTTCACCAAGTCCTACCCGATGGAATTCCCATCATCGGTCTCTCCATTTGGATTAAACCAAAGAGCACGTACGGATTTTTAGTTTATAGTGCACTCTCATCCTATTGATCGATCAATTATATCCGATAAGTATCTCATCTTCTATACCAATATATTATGTCAAAAAATCATCTCACCTACCGTTTTTCATGCAACATTTCTCAAATCTTTCTCATCTCATTTCAAAACTATAACATTTGCCATGCTTTAAAACAAAAGCTCTAAACTCATCAATGCAACATGTTATTTGATGAAATTATTTCAATCATCATCTCATGCTACAAATCATGCATAAAAACAGTAAGAATTTTTCTATCTCAAACCATGAGCATGTAAAAGCATTTTAGGGGCAACCACCACATATAATAGAGCAATCTAGCCAGTACTTACTTTCGGACTTAGAAAGGTGTTTCAAACCTTTCCTAAATCCCCAAACCTTGTTTCTTTGTCCCTCAAGGACTTCTAAAACCATTCGCACTCACCGGTTACATTTCGCTTGCTCGCCGAAATGCTAATTAAGATCCCGGATCAACACCAAAGGCGTCCGAAGATGTCTCCTCGGTTTATAACACATCAGAGCATAGGATTAATGCATCATCATGCATTGAAATCATCGGCCACACACCTAAACTCGCTGCTCTACTCAAGAACCTCATTTCGGCTACCAAACACAACCGAAATCATCTCCAAACTATTCCAAAACAAAGCCCACCTAAGATTTATCACTTCTAATCATTTCTAAACATCAATCAACATCAAAAACCACCACAAGCTCGTCCTTATACCTCCAGCTATAACAGAACACCAAAACCACCCCAAAAATCACCATTCTAGCATATAAAACTTAGGAATCCAAGCATATTCGGGATTTGTTTGATAAAACCTCATTTATAACATCAATTAACATCCAAAATACATTAGAAAACAACCTCAAAATAGAGCCTAACCATCAACCACGAAAATCATCAAGATCTCTCCAAAAACTTTGTGTTTTAATACAATTTCTTGTTTCTAACATTAAAGGAACTCAAAAAGCATTAACAAAGGATTGATAACTTGAGAATTTCAGTAAAGAACTGATCATTAGAGGAGAAGGACGAAGCTTACCTCTAATGGCTGATTTCTCCTTGAATTGGGCAAGTTTTCTTGAAAATTTAGTGTGAAAACAAGAGGATTTTGTGAGGAAAAGATTAGGAATCAAAAGGAGATTGAAATCTCATCAAAAGAAATGAAAATCAAAGGCTAATTGATGGAGGAAATGTGTTTGGCTGAAAGGAAATTAAAAGAAAATGAAATGAGAGAAAATTAACGTAAGGTAGTTTTGAAAAGTGAAAGATAGTTTTTCCTTTAATCAATCTTTATTTCCTTTAATTAAAACATTATTAAAATCACCCAAAATAAGGAGAAATCTAATTAAAAACATTTTGATAAAATTATCTCCTTAAACATTCAAAGTTTCAATCCTTTACAAAACAGTCACTATTTAACTTTTGCAAAAACTGCGATTTGGTCTCTACACCGAAATGTAGTATTTCCAAACCTTATTTTGTAAAATTGTTTTCACCATAGTCATTCATATAATAAATGAGGATTTTTAGGTATTTTTTCATATTTTTAAAATATCCCGAACTAGGTGTTCCCTAAATCTCCCTTTAAGATTCAAACCGTTCTCGACCGGTCCGATTCGGACTCTAAAACATCTAGGCCCAAATTTGGGGCGTTACAATTAAAAATAATGTAAACTCTGTAAAACATACACTTTAGTACGCTTGTCTTAGGATCCATCCTTACCTCGAACCACAACTCCGCCCTTGTTTAATTAACTGTATTGACGGAAAAAAGAGAGCGTAAGCATATAATGTCTAGTGAGTGTAGTAAAAAAGGGTAAGATCTCAATGCATTTTCAAAACCACAACAAATATTGTAAATTCATATTAAAGCATTTCAAATTCAAAATTTCCAAAGCATTTAATCAATGTATAAAACCATTCTTTAGAACTAGATGATCATTTGCTAAAACTTTTCAAATCATTTACACATAACCCTCTAAATATATTACATCATTTGCATGACTCTCAGAACATTGTAACTCAATAGCATAATCATGTATCACGGATTTCATGCATAACCTCCATATGCTTCCTCAATTTAAGCTTCCTTTTGCATAATCATTTCATTGCAAAGCTTAAAGAGCATCATAAAAATTTATCACAAGGTACAAACCTTTTAATCCCATCATGATACATTATTACATATATTGGCATTAAAGTGACCAAAACCATATTATCACATTTTAATGAAAACACATCGGATACTTGGATTTCTGTGGTGGTTCCTTTAAACACACCCTTATATCCACCAACCGGAGAAAACTCACTGGCATCCCACTCCTCGACGGTTGCAGTTCTCAATAGTCAGAGAAAACTCATTAGAATCCCACTTCTCGACGAACCATGGAGCGACTTATTATAGTGGACTTTAAACCCTATGTCATCCTACTCCTTGACAGTTGCGGTTCTCAATGGTCAGAGAAAACTCAGTGGCATCCCACTTCTCGATGAACCATGGGGCGGCTTATTATAGTGCACTTGAAACTCTATGGCATGCCAACTATATCCGATAACACTTATTTTGTTGTCACTAGCCAATATGCACTTTTAAACACATTTATTTTCCTGATTTTCATAAGCATTTAATAAAACATTTCCATATGAAAAATCATATTGCCAAAGGCAACAACCACATTCCATTTAGGAACCATTTCTCAATGCTCTTACGCATCCATATACTTAATAAATCCTTGAATATCATTTAAAAGGCACATAAAACAACAAATAAACCAATCCATGCTTTTAAACCAAAACATGTAATTTAAGTCTCATATCAAACCGATATTCAAAAGACGAAATAGGGATAACTTACTTCTGAAATTAGTTAAACTTGCTAGGCTATAACCAAACCCCAAACCTTAGTTCAAACTTTATATAACGCCTCGATTTTGGGCCTAGAAGTTAGCCGGTTTGTTTAGATGGTTCGGGTGAACCGGGTTAGGCAGTGAGTCTAGTTTCGGGAATTTAATCGGATTAAATGATTTTTGTGCGAAATAAAATGTGGAAAATATTAAAAAGTATTAGAATAATATTTTAAAGGTTTGATGGACTCAATTTTGAGAAAATAAATTGGGTTAATTGACGTTTTATACGTGGTGACTAAATTGTAAAATTTATAAATTTGTTTTGGTGACTAAATTCAAAAGGTGTCAAAACTTAGAATCTTTAGGGAGCTATTACACCAAAGTGTTTTATCATCTTTTTCCTTATTTTTAGTTATTTTATGATTATTTTAAAATGTTTTATTAATTATAATAAAAAGGATTTAATAAAAAGATTTCTTAAAAAGCCAAATTATTTTCTTACGTAACTTCTCTTTTTCTCTCATCTTTTCTCTCTACTTTCTCACTTACCAAACTAAATTTCTTTCACAATAATGACGAGGAATCAATTTATTTTTGATTTTCTACAACAAATCTCATTGGATTTCTTGAAGCTTTCAAGCCAATCAAGGGAAAAACAACCTGTTAGAGGTGATCTTCTCAATTCTCCTCTAATCAAAGGTTCTTTATTGAAATTCTCAAGTTCTTGACTCTTTTGTTTTGGCTAATAAATCGGGAAATCTTGATTTAATTGAGCTTTAATGGTGGTTTAATTGATGAAATTAATTGAGAATTGATTTGGACATATTTTGCTACGTTTTAGATTTATTTTAATCATGATCTTGATGTTTAATAATGTTGATAATTGGATTTTATCAATGAAATTCCGAAACTAGGCAAATTGCTATATTTTTAGGTTGGAAAAAGTGGAGTTTTGAGTTGTTTTTGTGGTAAATTGAATGTTGGTTCTATAAGGTTGTTTGGAGGGTGATTTTAGATGTAAAATGACGATGATTACATGGTTAATTCGCTGGGTAAAGACTGATAGATGTTTAGATGAGTTTTGGTGTTGTTTTCAGTTGTAGAAGAGGGGTGATTGTTGATTTTTTGATAGAAGAAGTGGAGGAGTTGTGTTGCTGGGATTTGAGATGCCTAAAAGTGCATTAATCTTTTCTTATATTTTAATGTGGATAAAACATGAGAATTGGATCCGGCATCGTTAGAGGAAGATTCGATAGCATTGGATGCTTGAGATCGCTTCGACAAAGCAAACAAAACATTGTTGGTGAGTGGAAATGGTTTTAAAAGATTTCCAAAGGTTTGAGAACACTTTTGGGGGTTTATATTGAGCTTGAAATTCTAATCTAAGATCGGAAGTAAGTATAGAAGATTTTGCTCTCGGTTTTTCAGTTTCCATTGTTTAACTAAATCCATGCTCATGTTTTAAAGATATATTTGTTTTACCTACTGTTATATGCATGTTTTAGAAGTGAGAAAATGTTGCATATTTTTATATTTTGATAATACATATGTTTATAAAGTGGTATACAACATGTTTGAGAAAATGCCTAGACACATTGTTTAATGTATTTGAGATATTTTGATAGAAATTGGTTTGATTGATGCATTTGAAAAACAATGAGGTAATGTGGTTTGAAACTGTAGATTGGCAAGTGAAAATGGTTTAAATGCTATCAGATATAATTGGTCGTCCATAAGATTAAGTGCACTATAATATATACAAAATTCATGCGTGAGACAATTTCTCCGCGACACAATAGGGGTGAGCCTATCACTACGGGTAAGGAGTGATACTATTCCCATTCGAAGTGAGATTTGGTGGAGGTGAGCCTACCATGAGAAATATGTGTTTCTGATGTGTTGCTAACATTCTAATAGAATGTGAGGGTAGGGGTGAGCATATCCTTCGATAGAGGTGAGTCTATCTGGGTCACTTGTTAAGCCAATATATGAGATTATATGTATCATGGTTTAAAATGATTTTGTATAATAAGATTTATACACGCGATTCTATTTTGAGATGTGATTTATGATGTTCAAGCACGAGAAGCTTGCATTGAGATTTGCTTTGTGATTAAAGCATGAGATTTGTGATACACGTGTTTTAAAAGATATTTGACTTTGCTTTGGAAGAGATTTAAAGCATGAGAATTATTTGAGCATGATGAGAAATGATTTTAAAATGCATTGTTGTGGTTTTTAAATCGAGCTACCCTTACTAGGCATTTATGCTTACGCTCTCTTTTTACAATAATACAGAGAAATAGCTTTCCAAAGGCATCGAGGAGGCAAAAGAAAGAGTTCCAAGAAGTGTATTTGCTCAAGTATGGTTTCCGAAATTAGACTAATATGTAATAAGGGCAATGGGGGTTTAATAATGATTCGGGAGTATGTCTTTTGCACATCCCGGTTTGTTAAAGATTATGTTGGTTTATAAGACTTGTAAATGGCCTTTGATGTTTGGATTATGCTTGATTTGGGGGTTATTGGGAATTACAAGCATGTTGAGTAGAAATCATGCCTATAGGTTTTCCTTTGTTGTCGCAATATTTACGCTTTTATATTGAGGTGGTTGTTGGTTGATATGACGATATATGATTGCTGTGATATTGCTTTTTGAGTCTTATGTGATGTTTGGGGTTGATACAAATGTGTTTAGCAAGGTATTGTGGCGGTCTGAATATGTAGATTTTGCGAAACTACAAACAGATTTCGAAACTAGGGGGAATTTTACTCCAAGAAGGTTTCGAAACTAGGCCCCAGGTTTTGAAACCAAGTGGCCAAATTTGGCTACTGGAGCCCATTTTTCGAAAACAACCTGAATGGTTTCGATACCTATCGCGGGGACTCATTTGTAGAGTTGAAAAATAGTTTCTAAAGTTATAATTTGGTCCATGGTTGTTATGTATGCAATTGGATGAGTTTGGATGATCATTTTAAGCTGAAATTTGACATGTATGCATGGAACCTAACTGTTTGACGATTGGTAAATCTAATTTTAAGTAAGTCTTTATAGTGTTTTAGTTTTACATTTTGGTCCCTATATATTGACAATGCTTAATTGAGGTTGCAAATGAACTTAGTTTGAGACGAAATTTCACATGTATGTTTTAAATTTACTTAATTAAATATTGGAAATGTCAATTGTGAAGTTGGATTACAATTTTAGAAAATTTACAAAATGGTCCCTAATCCTAGTTATCGAGCTTCCGCTAATCGAATCGAAGTTGAATTTATTTGTATCCTTTTCCGCTATATGTATGATCACCTTAGGTAATATAAAATGCATCTAGACAAGAAAAAAAGAAAAAAAAGTTTGGTTGTTGAGGGAAATCTTCATGGGTTTTCTTCGATAATCCCCGTGTAGCTCGCTCGAGTCTGTAGATCGAGTCTAAGGGTTACATTTGTTGGTATCAAAGCCAGGTTTACAAAAAATTCGGAGGTAAGATGATTTTTGTGACGTTGTTTGGGATGATTCATGTTGTTTGCCTGTGTGCGGTGATTGCTTTATGTTATATTGTGATGGTTGGTTGCGTATATGTTATGCACGGTATTTGTAAGCATAATTCTTTTATTGGTATGTGAGATGTGTGATAGATATTGGGGCACCCATTGCCTTATTACTATTAGTAAAAAGAGATTTTGTTTTAAACACTTGAGCAACTTGGATTCTTGCTTCGAGCTGGCCTAATTGTTTTATGGTTGTATTTTCATGATATATATTTTAAATTGATTTGGAAAATGAAATCGAAATGAGAGCTTAGAAGACTAGTAGTGTCGTGGAAAAGTATGCCGATGAGAATGATATTCGATCTTGAGTTGATTTGATCCTCGATCGAGAGTTGTTAGGAGGTGCTCTCAGAACTTGAGCGACGTTATCCTCGTTCATGAGTTTACAAGTGGCGTTGGTACACTATCTGGATATAAAAGGTGGTTGCCACTATAGATGTTTGTGAAATAGTTTAGAAGGTAGGAATTTCTCTTTGAGTACATGCTATCAATTTGAATAGAAGCAAGAGTGTAGACTCTTGAGAAGATGTGTAAAATGAATGCTGGCAAAAGGTATAAATGATATGTATTGGGCAAGTTATGCCAAGAGTCTTTTGCATGCAAGTATACACGGTCTGTAAGTAATACAGTTAGGTAAGCTGAGTTATCGATCCCACAAAGATTGACTTGAATTCGATTGCTTAATTGTTACTTGCTTTGGAAGAAAAGATGATTTGTTTTAAAGGTTGTTTTGAAACTACTTAAAAGAAAAGAAAACAATGAAGTTAAACATTAACAAGGAAGGTGCTTTTAATGAATGATGAGTGTTTTCAGGGAATGCCTTTCAACGCTATTCATGCCAACCATTCTTGGCAAACTATCTTGAACGACTTCTCTTAATGGTCATTACCCTAAATTTGCCAAGTAAAAACCCCCATATCTCTATAGTTTATGTTTTTCTTAAACAAATTTGATTAAAACCAATCTGTACTCCAAAGGGGTAGATTTCACTTCAGAAGTAAGTTCATCTACTTGAACGACTTCTCTCGAAGATTCTCTCCCAATTATCCAACCACTGACCATTGCCACTCAAGTCTGTTAAGATATTGAGGTGCAATAGGCCAACTATGCCAGCTCTCGCTTGGTAGAGAATTTCGAAAAACAGTAATGCCAGCTCTCGTTTGACAATTATAGTTAAAAAACAGTAAACCATGCCAAATAGAAAAACTTTGCCGAAATAGATTTGTATTAAAAGAAACTAAGGCATAAAACAACGTTTAACCAAAACATCCCCCACCAACTATGTAATTAGTTCATGGTGAGGGGGTTAACTAACAAACCAATAACAGTTTTCAAATATATCATCACTAAATAAAATTAAAACAACTTAAACCAAGAGAATAGGTCGAGGGGTCTCTTGATGTAGCCCTCTACGTCAGGCTCTCTGCCAAGAAGCTAAACCTCATTTCTTTGGTGCAGTCGACCGTCACTTATCGGTCACTCCAACGCCTCACTCCGATCACTCTTTACTCTCCACCACAATCTCGTTTTTTTCGTCCTCTTCTCTAATTCTTGATCAGTTGGTCTTTATATAGGCATGCATGGGAAAATATGAGATAAGTCTTTGCATTTTTATTTGAAATGATCAAGGGATAAGAGATAGAGCTATATCCGATCATTTTGAAATCTTATCAGCTTAGTGTGATAGATTATCAAGCTAGGGCTGACGTCATCATGTCGATGCTACCTTGGCACAACGTTGCCAACATCACTTGGCACCACTTTATCCACTATTTTTTTGAAACATGATCCAATTGCGATCTTTTAGGAGCCTGATCCTTTCCTATTTTTTGAGGGTTCATCATCTCTTGGCATGGCATCAAATGCATCTCTCTCGCAAAAGTGCTTGGCACACCACTGGTCCATCTGTGCCCACAACTCTTGGCATTCCTAATTGTGTTCCTAACTGCGCTACTTTCCTGTTTCTATTCCTCTGCCAAATCCTATGCCAAATCTGCAAAATAACCACAAAACAACCCTTCACTCTAGCATATGCAACCTAATAATTCCTTGATGAAAATGCATGATCCTAACAAATTAATGCAATTAAATGTACCCGAAAACAAGCAAAAACATATCAAAATATGCATGAAAAACAATACTTTTGAGGATGTAACACACTCCCAAACCTAGCTCATCGCTTGCCCTTAAGTAATGCAAAAGAAAGAAAAACAAAAATGGTTAAAATAATACCTCGGTAAAAGTTTGGTTGGAATGCCAACAAATGCTAGCAAGCAAAGTTTGTTGCTAATGCTGCCCTCAGAAATTACAGTGCACAATGCCAAGCAGAAAATAATTCAAGTGCAACAATATAACTCTAGTCTAAGTGCATGATTTGTGCGCAAAGTGCTGGCAATATGCATCTAATTATCCTTTCACTCCCTTAGCCTTTTACTTCCTAAACTCAGATTCTTATTTCCATTTTCATATTTTTTTCTGAAGGTCTCTGTCATTATCTTAAGCTTGCTTTGTGACACTGTTTAGCGTGAGTGATAAGAGGGAGCATACCACGAATCCCCACCTTAATCCATATATCACTAGGCTTTCTCTTCAACTCATACCCCATGGTTTTGGACTTGAGAACTAAGAGGGAGCATACCATGAAGCCCCAAGTAACTTATTATCCCTAAGGTAGAGGAGAGTTCATTTTCATTGCCATGGTAAAGCATTGCTGCCTTATTAGCTTCTTTTTACCTTGGCATCCTACTTTTTTTCTAAAATCTAAGCATGGTTTCAAAAAGTCTAAGTTTTCTAGGGAACTAGATACATACCACGTGTTAAGTGTAAATCAATTTCCTAAACTATAGATCAATTGGCAAGCAACTTGGCATACAATCTACTGGCATGGCAAACCGAAGATTAAAAATTCATCATCGGGTAGACAACTAGGATCAAAATAAGCTTGCCTAATCAATTGTTAACAAGTTTCAAATTTCGGCTGAGACAAAATTTTCTTTTTCACTTTTTTTATGGTTTGGTATGCAACTACTCTACATGAACTACATGACAAAATAAAATTTAAATGTGAAATGCATAACATGAAATAATGTGAGAAAATGCAAACCCCCAAACCCAAGATGTGCATTGTCCTCAATGCATAAAACAAAACATATAAACAAGAAAAATAAAAATATATGAACATGAAGATGCAAAGGTGATAGATAGAAGAAGACTCCCCTTCGGAGACCTCTTCGTCTCGTTTTGCATGGGCTTCTTCTTATTTTCTAGCACATGTTTTTCTCATAGTTAGGCTCCCACGTTTAGGGGCCATTCTCTTCTTTCCTTTCCAGCCGTGCTTGGAGGCGACAGTGGAAGCTCCGATATCATCTTTTTTCTTGGTAGAGGCAGCTGGTGGTGTAACTAGCTTTGCTATGGGTGTTTTGGCAGGGGCTTCCTCTGGCTCTGATGAAGAATCGGTGTTGGCAGAGTCTATATGCATCGAGGACACAAGATATGGGGCCTTTGATTCTGAACTGGCCGGACTGGCAGGACTAACTGGACTGGTTGGACTGGAAGAATTGAGTGGCATTGTTGGGCTGGCAGGATCAGTTGGCATGGTATCGTCCTTGCAGAAGGTTCGACAGGGAAAACTGGGAAATCTGACACATCTTCAGGGGAAAACTTGACAAGCACTTAACTGATTATAACATATCTTTCCTTTGTGTAGTGCCTCATCTTAATGTTAAGCTCCTCAGCGAGCATATACTTGGGACATCACTACTAACAAACTGGCTGGCATGGTCTCTGGCACACTGCTCGGTTCTGCCTGTGGTTTTGGCTTGGGTTTTGGTGTGGCCTTCCCCTTGCCTTTCTCCTTTGGATCAACAATCGTGAGTTTTTTCCAAATCATGACAGTGATGGTAGTTCCCTTGATTGTTTGGCTGATATCCTCATCCATCCCAGGCACTTCATGGCGCAAACAAATGTTAGAAATTAACAAAGGGAAAAATTAAATTTCCCTTACCCTTTTCAGCACATTTATAAGCCTCGTCGACAATGATTTTGCAAACGTTGATCTTGCATCCTTTGGTGATGGAATGTAGCAAAATCACCTGGTCTTCCGAGACGGTCTCGTTGTGAGATGTAGGCAACAAATTTGCCTTAATAAAATGGTTCCAACCTCGTATTGGTGGCTTTAAAGACATCCTTTTCACCATCCGATGGCCCATTGATGAAACTATTCAATTTGTGCCAAGCTCACACAAGTCTGCCTGCAGTTTCTTGTGTTTGGCAGTAGTCATTGATGCAAAATAATCGGAGTGCTCATCTTCTATCGCATTCAAAGAAAAAAGTGAGTTTACATACCCTTCATCAAAACACACACATTTACCTCTAATCATCAAGAATGGGGAATCTTGTGTGAGATGGGCATAAAACTCTCGCACGATAGTGGCATAGATCTCCCCTTTTTGTTGGCAAAGAGAACTCCACCCATGCTTCTCGACAATAGCCATGAACTTTGGTGGGAATCCAACAGTGGTGGCGGCTTGGAAGTCAAAGTATTTCTCGTACAAGAATGATCTTGAGTCAAATCTCGTCTCAAACTTCTTTTGAATATCTTCATTGAAGAATCGTTTGAAGGGAAGATATGGAGATGCCATGGAAAAGAAGAAGAGTTTGAATCAGTGATGAAGAATAAAAGTTGAGAGGTTTCTTGAATCTTGCTTGAAAAAATGAAAGAAAAATGAGAGAGTTTATGGTTCTTAGGAAATCGGCTAGTGCAGAGGAAGTAAAAAGATGGAGTGTTGGAAAGGGTTTTAATGATTGTAGCCAAAAAAGTTGGTGATAATGATGGAAGGTTAAGAGTTTTAATTGGAAAAATTTTAAAGTGAGAAGGTGAAGTGATAAGTGATATGGATAAAGAAAGATTTGAAGTGATAAGATAATTATGATGAATTTAAATCTCATTTTAAATTGGGCGGCTAGGGATAATTTCAAAGATTTTTCTCTCTCATCTTAATAAAGCTAGGGTTTTCTCTCTTCTTTCTTCTTCAACACGGAAATCGACACAGGCTAAGCTGCATTGACATGTTTCATGGCATCACTCTAGGCATTATTCCTAGCAATATCCTTGGTAATGTTCTTGGAAATGTTCCTGGCAATAATTTTGTACACACTCAGAGGGAAATTTCAACACAACAAAAGAATAGAACTGAAAAATAACAAAAAGAAAAACAAAACTTGAATCGTAAAATAAAACAACTATCCTAATATTCACAAAGAATTTCAAACCTGTGGCCATCTCATTCTAATTATGCAAAGAGGATCACCTTATTGGAAAATATTTGCTTACCATCCAAGTAATGTTTTAATCGTTGGTCGTTCACCTTAAAAACTTTTCATGTCCGTAAGTCTTTAATGTCGACAGCCTAATGGGCGTAAGGTTGAACAACTTCATACGGACAAGTACTCCTTGATTTGAGTTTTCCTAGAAAAAAGTTTAAGTCGAGAGTCAAATGAAAGAACAAGCTGGCCTACTGCAAATTGCCTTGGCATGATTCTACTATCATACCATCGTTTTGCCTTCTCCTTGTATATCCTAGCATTCTTATGAGCATGCATCCTAAATTCCTCTAACTCATTGGGTAAGACAACCTCTTTTCTCAAGAAACTCTCCATACCATATCAAGTTTCTTAATGGCCCAATATACCTTATGTTCAAGATCCACTGGCAGATGACATGGTTTTCCAAAAACAAGTCTAAACGGTGAAGTAGCCAAAGGAGTTTTAAATTCAGTTCTGTAAGCCCACAATGACTAGTATAAACGGTAATGGTACGCCATGACAATTCTATGCTGAATTCCATACATGCACAAAGCTTTAGAGATCATATTACATTTAAAATATGTGCCCTCGTCGTGAATGATCACTATAGGAGAACCAAATTGAGTAAAAATGTGTTTGTGCCTGAACTTGGTAACAACCTTGGCATCATTTGTTGGCAGAGCAACAACCTCTACCCACTTTGATACATAGTCAATAGCCACTAGAATATATATGTTACCAGATGATGGGGGAAAAGGACCCATGAAGTCTATCCCCCATACATCAAATAAATCCATTTGCATAATGTTCTGGAGTGGCAATTGGTGTCTGCCAGAGATATTTCATGTATGATGGCATTGATCACATGCCTTGGCATACTCGTGGGAATCCTTGTATAGCGTGGGCCAAAAGAATCTACACTGTAGCACCTTGGCAGCAGTTTTCATCCTAGAAAAGTGACCTCCATATGGTGCGGCATGGCATAGATGTAATATACTTTTTTTGCTTATTCTCTGGCACACACTGATGAATCACTTGGTTGGCACACTATTTGAACAATATTGGCTCTTCCCAATAGTATTGCCTTACTTCTCGCAGAAATATTTTCTTGGCATTGTATGCTAAGTCTGATGGTAGAATGTTGCTTACTAGGTAGTTGACTATGTCCGCATACCATGGCATGACAACCACTTCAAGCAAGTACTCATCAGGATACTCATCTCTAATGATAGTGGTCTTACAATCCTCAATATGATTCTCTAAACGAGAAAGGTTGTCAGCTACTAAGTTTTCACTACCTTTCTTGTCTTTGATCTCTAAGTTAAATTCTTGAAGTAAGAGCATCCATCGGATTATTGTGGGCTTGGCATCCTTCTTTGCCAAGAGATACTTCAATGCTGAGTGATTTGTATTAACCACAACCTTGTTACCAATTAGATAAGATCTAAATTTATCAAAACAAACATAACCACAAGAAACTCTTTCTCGATTATAGAGTAATGTAGTAACGCGTGATTCAAGGTTCTGCTGGCATAGTAGATGGCATGGAAAACCTTGACATACCATTGTCCCAGAACTGCTCCAACGGCATAGTCGCTGGCATCACTCATGAGCTCAAAGGGCTTATTCCAATCAGGTGTTATGAATATAGGGGCATTGATTAGTCTCTCTTTTAGTTCCTGAAATGGTCTCAAACAAGAATTTTCAAATGCAAAAGCGACATCTTTTTCTAACAACAAACATAAAGTTTTAGAGACTTTTGAAAAATCTTTAATAAACCACTGGTAAAAATCGACATGACCTAAAAAACACCTTGTGACTGAGAACAATGCCCTCCTTCACCATAAAGTGACATTTTTCCTTGTTCAACACCAGGTTTGTCTCAATGCATCTCTTCAAGACTTGCTCCAAGTTATGGATGCATTCCTCAAATGTTGTACCAAACACTGAGAAATCGTCCATGGATTTTTCTATATTATGTTCAATCATATCAGAAAAATTGGCCATCATGAAATGTTGGAATGTTGTTGATGCATTACATAGATCGAATGGCATCATTCTAAAGGAAAATTTCCCATATGGGCATGTGAATGTGGTCTTCTCTTGATCATCAGGGGCGATGGCAATTTGATTATAGCCCGAATAACCATCCAAAAAACAGTATAAAACATTACCTCCCAACATGTCTAACATCTGGTCAATGAAAGACAATGGGAAGTGATCCTTCCTTGTAGCCTTATTCAACCTTTTGTAGTCCATGCGCACTCTTCATCAGGTAATGGTTCTAGAGGGAATCAATTCAGCTTCACTATTTAGTACCACAGTCATGCCTCATTTTTTTGGCACGCGCTGCACTGGGCTAACCCAAGAGCTATCGGAAATAGCATAAATAATACCGGCATCAAGCCATTTTATTACCTCTTTCTTATCAACCTCTTTCATGCTCGGGTTTAGCCGTCTTTGTCCTTCAATAGTCCTCCCATTGCTTTCCTCTAGAATAATCTTGTGCGTGCAAATGGTTGGGCTAATACCTTGGATGTCTAACAAGGTCCTACTAAACGCTTGCTTATAATCACTTAATATTGCCAGCAATCTTGCCTCCTAATCATTAGTGAGATCAGAGGCATTAATCACTACCAGAGTTGAGTGCTCACCTAGATAAGCATATGTCAGGTGCTCTGGCAATGGCTTAAGCTCCAACTCTAGTGGTTCCTCAATTGATGATTTCGGTTTCTTTATCTCTTTACAAGCCAACTTGAGTGGCTCAAAATAACTCACATTTTCAACCTCCAAGGCTAATTCCTCGGATTCCTCAAATAGTTCAGCTATGCCATCAAGCATGCATTCATCAAATTTTGCATACTGGCACAACTGTGCCACCTCTAATGTATAAATGGCCTCCATCATTTCCTCAGCTTGACACTCATTCGGTTCATCTGCACATTTCAAAGCTTGAAACACGTTAAAAGTAACATGTTGGTCATTCATTCTCGTAGTTAATTCCCCTTTATGAACATCAATAAAATCCCTACCCGTTGCAACGAATGGCCTACCCAAAATAATTGGCACATTAGTATCAGCTTCATAATCCAAAATGATAAAATCAGCTGGGAATATAATTTTGTCAACCATTACCAACACATCCTTAATCTTACCCTTGGGATGTGCATAAGATCGGTGTGCCAACCGAAGTGTCACTGTGGTAGGTCTTACTTCTATGCCAAGCTTCCTAAAAACAGATAGTGGCATCAAATTGATGCTAGCTTCTAGATCACACAATGCCATACCCATGAACTTATTGCCAATTGTACAAGGGATAGAAAAATGCTCTGGATCTTTTTGTTTTGGTGGCAATCAATTTAGGATCATGGTACTACATCCTTTAGTAAGAGTAACAATTTCAAATTCTCCCAACTTCAGTAAGATGTCCTTCATTAATTTTTTATAGTTGGGCATTTGCTCAAGGGCCTGTTTCGACTAAAAATTAAAAAATATAGGTAACCCTCAGTGTCACTTGGAAGAATCGGATTTTAAATAGTTTTTGAAAATTTAATCGGATTAAAAAAGGAGGAGTCGCCATCGACCATTTAAAAATGGTAGACCGGACACCGAATAAAACCGTAGATTTTTCTAAAAAATGGGTTCTAGAGTCGGTTACACGCGGGGAAGGATGAGCACCCCCGTCGTGCCCTAAAATCGGTACCAAAACCATTACCGCTTAGTTAATATAAAATTTTGTGAATTAAAGTGACAAATTGTATCGAAATTTGGTTATACGGGTGAGCGAATTTTAAAAGCCTTAATATTCGAGAAGGAACGTCTGGACCACCACCACTACGACTGGTACTGGCCTAGTTCGATCCCGAATAAAAAGGCATTCACATTGCAATTTATAATTCGAGATGCAACCTATCATGGCATATCGGGAAAAAATAATTAAGACATGAGACAAATATGAACAAATCCACAAAAAAGACAAGGAAAGAAACAAAAAAACAAAAAAGAACAAATACATGAACATGGTATCTAAATGCATGAGCGAAACACGCTAAAACGCTAACGAAAACCAAAGGCCAACACAAATAAAATAGCCACACATATATACACATAAACATTTAAAAGGCAAATGGCATGATAATAATAAAAATCAAATGATAAAAGATAGAAAAAGATAAAAAGGCATACATATGTCATGAAAAACAAATATCCATATTGCTTCGTATATATAAATTCACATAACACACAAGATCAAATATTAGATGAGGTCTAAACATACAGACAAACGCATGCTAGCACTATACCAACCTAGAAACATTCCAATATCGAGCATGAATAAAAAGCAAACTGAAATTATAACATGCATGGATTAATTGGCAGTCGATTTAAGAGTTTAATCATTGTTTGGGACCAAAATGTAACTATCATTATATCTTAGGATCGAAAATGGGTTGAAACAAAAACAAAATGAAAGACACTAAAAGGGACAAAACTGACAAAGTTCTCAAATTCAGTGGCCCTAACAATCGTTTCCCCTTTTTAAAGGATCTGGGAAATCAATTCCAAAAGGAATGGGCTTAAACAAAAATAATCCCAATTTTTAAGAAAGCGAATCAGCGTATAGAGGGGCGAAACTGTTAGAATCTGAAATTCACAGGGGTTGCGGGCGTGGTTTCTGAAACACGGAAGGATTTATGGGGAGATAATTCTTTTTTTAAGACTAAGGGCTGAGTATAAAAGGTTTTAGAAAAGACTCAGCCCCTCTTTTCCCATTTTGATTTCTTCTTTGCCCTAAATGTTCTCCAAACTCTCTGACCCAAGGGGTAGAGCCACCGGGCTTATCCAGAAAAGCGGCGGCCGGCAAGCCAAAACCTCGGCCTTCCACCACGGTTCTAAAACAAGCTTCTTCCCTTTTATTTTGAAAACCGAAGCCTGAAAGGCTCCCACCTACTCAGATACAAAAAAAAAAAAACCCTCTATCTTTCGAGAAGGGAAGAAAAAACTCCCCTCTTTTTGTTCGAAATCCTCATGGCTCACCCGAAGAGATTGTTGCCGGGGTGAGATTGGAACCATAGGGGAAGACGAACCGAAAACCAAAAGTAAAAAAAGACTCTAATTTTTTACCCTTTTCTTTTGAGATTTTCGCATGCATGAAAAGATTGAAAGAAAATACCTCAAGAGCTTCTCTTTTTTTCTTTGTATTTATATTCTACAATCCCGAATGGGGGTTTTTCTTACAATCTATGTTCACTGGTCTCTTTATCTCCTCTCCCTTTTTTTAAGTTTTTTGTTTTTCGGTTTTATAACCGAGTTACATGCGAAAAAGGCCAAGGAAAAACATTCGTTGCATGCACTCTGAGATCTCTGAAATTATTGTTGCTTCGTCTTTTTGGGTTTTGCTTTTGTTTTGTCTTCTTGCCATTTTTGGTGTTTTGACTTTATGATTTGTGTGCTTGCATGTGGGCAACTACTGGAACGAGAGGGGCATCGAGCTGGTCGCGACAGACACGTCGCGCGTGAAGGTGGAAGGAGAACAGTCGCGCGTGGGGGCATCAAACATTGCGCGTGGGTGCGTAAGATCACTAGAAGATCTGAGCCGCTCGATTGGTCCTTCATCGGGCGACCGGAAATGAACGCGGCGCTAGATGAAAAAGGAGGCAGCTAGGGTTTTTGTCCGAGATTTAGTTCTGGACCTTCAGATCTAGACAGATCTGACGGATGTATGCTTTGCGACTTGAAGCCAAACCATAGTGCTCGCTAGGGTTTCTTTCCGGGTCCAATCTCGACCGTCAAATCTAATCCAGATCTGACGGCTGTGGGGCGGCTGCGCGAGAAACAACTTAGGTTAGGGTTTTGTAACGAATTGGGCTCAAAACGGGCTGCGTGATATGTATAAGTGTTTATTATTATTTTTTCGGGCTTCAAATGGGCTGAGCATGTATTTTTGGACTGTATTTATTTAATTCAAACATTGATTGGGCTTTTATTTACCCATGCGTTTTATTTAAATAATAATAATAATACAATATAATATATAATATATAAGTAATAATGATAACCGAATACAATAAATAATAATATCAAATGGAAAACAACAAAAATAATAATAACAATATAATAAAATAAGAATAATAGTACTAACACACAATAATATACTAAGCTATTAAACACTGATACTAATAGTGCAAAATAATAGTAATAATAAAAATAATGCTATATAATAATAATGAATGAATGATAAACATGATGATGGTAATATTTATGATAGGAATAATACAACAATAATATTAAAAGAGTAATAATAATATAAGGTAATAATAATAGTAACACTTATATATACATGTATATTTTTCTCTTTCTCTTTTTCATATTTCTTTTTTCTTTTTATTTTTTATTTTTTTAGACTTAAATTACATAACAGCCCAATGTAAGACCATAAGCACTAATTTTGTCCTATTTCCCAGTTGGATGGTTCGTTTCCCGAAGCAGCCATACGATTCCAAGTAATTCCTCTTCCCAAAGCCTTTCGATCATGAGTTCTCCTCAGATGCCCCGAAGCAGTAGACATAGAGTTTTTTTTGTTTTTTTTATTTCCCGAATAGATGGGCGAATTTCCATTCTCCAAATGCCCGGATGGATAGGCGGGTTCTATTCTCCAAGTGCCTGAATAGATGAGCAGATTCCATTCTCCAAGTGCCCGAATAGATGAGCAGATTCCATTCTCCAAGTGCCTGAACAGATAGGCGTGTTCTATTCCAAAATGCCCGAATAGATGAGCAGATTCCATTCTCCAAGTGCCTGAACGGATAGGCGTGCTCTATCCTCCAAAAGCCCGAATAGATGAGCAGATTCTAAATATCTTTGTGTTCCCTTTTCGTAAAAACAAGTTGGCCATCCAAACAACCTTGCCTTCAATTTCGCGGTCAAAAGCAAGTTGAAACTCCAAATATCTTTGCCTTCCCTTCACAGCCAAAAGGCAAACTCGGGCGTCCAAGTGGATTTGCTTTCCCTTCACAGTCGTAAAGCAAATTGGTCGTCGCTAGATTTGTCCAACTTCCTTGTCAGACCCTTTTCACCCCCGGAGCTGCAACGCGCTAGACCGAGCACTTTTCTCTACGAAGCTTTCAAAACACGAGTTCTCTCTCCATAGAACTCATTTTCTTGGCAAATTCTTCGAGTGGCAGTTCCTCCTATACGGGACTCCCATATTCTCATATCCGAAATTAAGGATCTACATGTCCCCTCTCTATAGGACCCTCCGCATTCGAGATCCTGAAGTCGCAAGTTCCTCCTATATATAGCTTGTTTGGACCCTTTCTCCGTAGGATCCTTCATCTTGAAATATGTCGGCAAGCTTGGAAGCTTTCATTTGAAATCCTTGAGTGGCGAACATGAAGGTTTCACCTGACATTTTGGAGCGGCGGCTTGAAAGGCTTCACCGGAAATCCTTTTAGCTCTCGCTTTATCCTTTTCTGCTCATCCCGAGAGGTATTCGACTTGTCTTTAAAAAAATCTGTGAAAAGAGATAAAATGCTATTATGGTATGAGTTAGCATGCTTCTAACCTAGGGATGCCTAACTACTCACGATGCATGACTGGGTTTCCAAGTTATTTAATCATATTAATTCTAATAACATCGTGTCCTTTGGTGTTGCTTCTTGCGTTTATTGCACCTCTTCTCGGTTCTACCGGAACCTTGTTCTTCTTCTTCTCATCTTGATCCACTTCTGGAATAGTCTGCCTCAAAGTGCCCATTCGGGTTTTCCCTTTGAACCTTTTTTTCTTTTTTTTAATCTTTTTTCTTTCTTCTCATTTTTGTTGTTTTTTCTTTTTCTTTTTCTTATTTTTTCTTATTTTCTTTTCTTCCTCTTTTTTTCTTTTTTCTTTTTTATTGACTTTTGATTGCCCGAATTGATAGGCAGATTTCCATTCTCCAAGTGTCTGAACAGATAGGCGGGTTCTATTCTCCAAGTGCCCGAATAGATGAGCAGATTTCCATTCTCTAATTGCATGAACAGATAGGCGAGTTATGTTCTCCAAATGCCCGAATAGATGAGTAGATTTCCATTCTCCAAGTGCCTAAACGAATAGGCGGGTTCTATTCTCCAAATGCCCGAATAGATGATCAGATTTCATATATCTTTGCCTCGAGCTTTGAGTATCTGCCTCCTTTGCTCTAAAATCTTTGGCTTTGAGTTTCTCACTCCTTCGCCATGTGCTTTGAGTATCTGCCTCCTTTGCTCTAAAATCTTTTGGCTTTGAGTTTCTACCTCCTTCGCCATGAGTTTGTGAGTATTTGCATCCTTTGCTCAAAATCTTTTGGCTTTGAGTTTCTGCCTCCTTTACCATGAGCTTTGAGTATCTGCCTCATTTGCTCTAAAATCTTTTGGCTTTGAGTTTCTACCTCCTTTGCCACGAGTTTGTGATATGAAGCGTCCCTTCTAGATTTTGCTTCGTTGCCTTGAAGTGCCTTTTGGGTTTTCGCCTTGACTCTCTTCTTTTTCTTCTCTATATTCCTTCTTTTCTTAGGCATGTCTTCATCGCCTTTTGTCGAGTTGATTTCAATCATATTTACTGTCTCATCTTGTTGCGCGACGCACACAGTCCTTCTCGAGACATTCCTTGCTTAGGCTCTGAGGGTAACTTTTGTTCCCCGATTCTCAATGTCAAAATTTCTACCCTCATGTTCTATTTCAACACTTCTTGGCGAGGGTCGACTTCATAACTTGACATTTCACCGAAGATTGTCTTGATATTTCCACTAGTGATATTAACGTTTGAACCTCCGAGGGTGCCCCTTCGGGTACTACTGGCTTTACTTCGAGTCACAGTCAGTCAGCTTGTTTATTCCCACGTAGGAGACTTATGAAAATGATAGGGTAAAAATAAGTTTACTGTATAAATATACATTTTAAAGAATTACAACAAGTGATATTTAATAAAATCATGTTTTGGGTTTTTGAAAAAGGTCAACCTAAGTGACATTTTCGAATGTTGCGAGGATACACATATAAAATCCTTTTTGCGCTATTAGGCTTCCGAGAGGAGCGACTCATATACTTAGTTTCTACCCAATTTAAAGGTGACTATGTTTACCTCACTAACTCACCTTGCCCCATCCTTCCTTCTTTTCTGATCTCGATCAGGTATTAGAAGTGTGGCAATCCTTGAAGAAAGGTTAACCCCGATAGGCGGGGCGTGATCTGAAGACAAATTCATCCATCCATGTATGGTCCAAATGGTCTTTTATGGCTTGTAATGTATGCTATGGCTCGTGGTTATAAAAGGAAGGGTAAATAAGCCCAAACGAGTGTTTAAAGGTGGTGAAACTAGGGATCAATTTGCAACTGAAGGCCTCAATTATGCTCATATGAAATTTCCTTTCTTATTTCTCTTGATCGCTTAGACTGCCCCCCTTTTCTTCTTCTTTTTCTTTCTTTTTTTATTTTTCTTTTCTTTTTCTCTCCCTCTTTTTGGCTCTTTCTTTCTCTCCTTCTTTTTCTCTTTCTTTCTTTCTAGCGAACTTTCCTCTTTCCTCGGCTAAGCGAGTCCCTCTTCTTGGAAACTTCTTTGAATCTTCGTTGGCCTAGTTCTTCTCGTTAAAGTCTCTGTCGAGGAGTTTCAAGTCAAAATCTTTTGCAGTCTGCATAATCTGTAAGAATGTTGTGATGATATGATGTGAATTAGCATGCTCCTAACCTAGGGACGTCTAACTAAATATGATGCATGAATGGGGTCATTTCTTTTTTATTTTTTATTTTATTTTTATAGTTGCTTAGGGACGATGCCTCGCTTTCGGGTCGATCACCCTCAACTTCCATGGGTTTTCAATCTTTGTTGAGTTTTCATCTCTGTCTCGCCTTGGAAGGACAACGTTGGCCTATACATGATGAACTAGAATTTGTCACCTCATGAAGTTCACGTTCAATGCCCCATTCGACCTGGGCTTAACCGCTACCCCTTCATGACGGGCTCTTTTCAGATTTAACACCTGGGCGACCATAGGCCCCCACGCATTTAGGACTCCTTACCTCTCGTAAAATTTTGTCGGTGTTCCTTGCTCTTCTTTGGAGAGGGATGTTGACTTGTGTCGGCTAGAGTGTGACACTTCTTGGTTTGTCCGTTCTTATTGTTCACCCTATCCGAGTCTTTAGGGTTGATCTTCAACTCTACCCTGGCTTATGACAGCTTCGCTTAATTAATGGGTGAAGTCCAATTCCCCGAGCTTTCTGGACCTTGACTTCTTATTCTTTTTACTGGATTATATCGATCATAAAATTAATACCCACATAGCTGGGGTTTATTAACTCATCGTAAGAAATGGGGAAACTCGTGCCCCCGAGCATTCATGAGCTCCTCTCCTTCCTTCCTAAAATTGGGGGATAGCCCCCGAGTCCTAAACTATCCTCTCGATTTCTACTATTCCCAATAGTGGGCTGCTCATTCTAGATAGGTCGGTTTCTTGCATCCATGCTCTCGTTTTGAATTTATCTCTGGAAGTAATGCAAAGGCACCTTTGTCTATGTTTGATAATTTCAAAAGGGATATTTTCGAAAAACTGGAATTTCCTCTTCAAATTGTGAACGTACCAAACTAAATTAAGTGCCCCAAATATCCCTACACAAGTGACACCTGAATGGGTCACCAAGGGATATCTCGAGCTTCTTGTGTTTAGGAGACCTCGAAAGCTGAGTTGATATTTGTCTTGCTTTCTTTTCTTTTAGGGGAAATCAACTCATCACATTCTTTGGCCTGAGGTAAATGATGGAGCAAACAACAAAACCCCGAGCTACTCGACATTGTCATTATTTGTAAATATTACCATCACTCATGAAGCGATTATAACGGGCTTCACCGGAGTGCCCCAAAACTTCCACACTCATATCCGAAAAATCATATTATCAGGTTTTGAACATTGGACTGCTTTATCATTAATCTCAGAAAGGAGATGCCTATTACCAGGCTCTTCCCTTTTTCTTTCTCTTTTCTTCTCTTTTTCTTTATTTCTCTTCTCTTTCTCTTTTTCTTGCTTTTCTTTTTCTAAAAGATGCCTATTACCAGGCTTCTTCTACTTTCTTGTTTTCTCTTTTTTTTCTTTTTCTTTTCTTTCCTCCTTTTCTCTCTATTTTCTTTTCTCTCTTCTTTTTTCTTTTTCTAAAATGATGCCTATTACCAGGCATTATGAATTAAATTGAATAGCTTTTGTTTTAAAATAGCCTATTACTAGGCTTTGATCATTAAACCGATTTATTATCATTTTATTTGGGTAATTATCTTCATAATATAAGCAGCTTAGGATTTCATTTAAACACATGCCGCTTGAAATCATCCTTTGGGATCTAGACCAATATCCTCCATGCATTTGATATAAGGGGAACCCAATTAGCCAGTATATACACAAAGTGAAAGGGGCAATTAAAACGCAAAGGGCAATCATTTCATTCAAACAGACCCTTAATAGAAAAAGCCTTTGCCACTGTCGGGCCCACAGTAGCAAGGTGGATCCTCCACATTACTTCAAAAGATAAAACAAACACGATGCATGGAAACATAAAATCCTAAACTACGCTGATGATCGACGTCTTCCAAAAGTTACTTCTTCAAAAGATTGCCCCCTCTTAAACCATCTTCAGCCCTAATCCGCGTGGTAGACTCGGGAATACATCACTAGAGGGGTGAATTTTTCCTTCCCTTTTCTCTGCACCCTTGGCCTTCCTTGCTTCGAGGGTATTCCGTCGTACCCTGGGATTTCGAGACTATGGAACTCTTAGCGGTCTCCACCCGTCCTTGCTGCTTCCCGTCCCATTCTTCATCTAGGATTTTCCGCAGCGAATCCTCGATCTTGTCTAGAGCCAGCTCAATAGGGCATTTAGAATGGGAGCAGTGTACCTCACACTGGCCGATTACGATCTGGTCTTCTTCAGATAAGACCTCCTCCATCACAATATATGAATCCCCGTCTGTACTTTTTTTGGGCTGGTGGGCTTTTCCTTTCTTGGTCACGGTGGCGATCATAACCTTCAACTCATCAAATTATTCCTTGGTTTCATCTTGAAACTTCTTCATGCATGCGATTGTTTCTTTATGGTTCCAAACAACCTGTTGGTGGAACTGTTCCAGCTTATCCATTCTCCTCACCAGGTTGGTCATGTTCCCAAAGGGGTATTGATTGGAAACTGTCCTTTTGTCCATTTTCTCTCTCTTTTCTCTGACATGAGTGTTTTCCCCAATTAGTAATGATGTGATGAAAGATCTTAAGCAAGTTTTAATGATGGATGTATTATGGACTCAAATTAATTTCTAGTGGTGCGGCAGATGCATGATCTTTTGATGGGTGCATGGCTGACAAATTTAATGCCGCATTGAAATGGTAAACGAAACAAATGCTACAAATGTATGCAAGTCAAAGATGTTGGTCATATAGGTGATTCCCTTCATGTAAACTTTCATTTGGACATAAAGGAGGTTCCTTGTTACAAGATAGTCATAGCAAAAGTCCTACGGATGCTCTTCGGATCTTCGGACGATGTTCAAGGAAATGAAGGTTCCGATCAAGGTAGCCAAGGTCAGATTTGCTTTCTTCTCTAGCACTTCAAGGACACCTAACACTGCCGATATCAAGTCCCAGATGCATCTTAAAGACAAACCATCTCCTCGAGGCTGAATCAATCCCTTGACCTAATCCATGCTTTTTCTGGTCGCCATGCTTCTTCCGGCCGCCTCTTTGCACTCGGTAAGGTAGTTTCGTGACTTTGGATGTTCGAAGTAGAACCGATCTTGCTTGACTTCCTCGGAGTAGAGAAGGGTTGTTCCCTCTTCAATGGTGGGCATTAGATCTTCTATAAGTATGACCTAACATTGTGTGTTCTCTCGTAAGCTGCTCTCCAACCTTTTTGATTCAACTCTAACTGATGTCGGACTTGCTAATTGACATCATCCTTTCTAGCAACCTCCCATCCAAAATGATAGCCCTTGAATTGGGTAAAACAACTTTGACTCAACACCTTTGTGTTGTGAAATGTATGCAAGAAGATCACAGGAAAAAATGTTAGTGTCGAATAAACATAGTTAACAAATTACACAAGAACACAAGGAGTCATATTTATGTTGTCTAATAAACCTAGGATGTCCGTAAGGCTCTAAAAGGGGTGGGCTTTCTACCTCTCTAAATGCAATTTTGGTTCTAGGAGGTACTCGAATTGTCCTTCTTGTCCCCTACTAAGGGTAGCAAGGCCCCCGATCATCACCCATTATAGGATCCTCTAAACCGAGTTCAATTTGAGGGGAACCTTTAGCTATATCCGTACGAAGAAACGATATTCCTACACAGATATAGGGTATTCGAGCCCTGAAGGTACTTTCTAGGCCCATACAGAGGAACGATATCCCCACGAAAGCAATAGCGTTTTCCCCCACTTAGACAAATGGGTTTATATGTCAATTTTAAATGCGTTTAAAATAAACTCACACTTATAAACAAATATCGATTGATTCGATCACTTTAATTTGCATCTTCTAAAATTAATTGAGCGGTAAAGTTTTTTTTGGCTCGACTCTCTTTTTGTTTTTGAAAACAAAAATTTGTCTCCAGCGGAGTCGTCATATGTTGCGACTAAAAATTTAAAAATATAGGTACCCCTCTGTGTCACTTGGAAGAACCAGGTTTTAATTAGTTTTTGAAAATTTAATCGAATTAAAAAAGGAGGAGTCACCACCGGCCATTTAAAAATGGTAGACTAGACACCGAAATAAAACCAGAGATTTTTATAAAAAATGGGTCCGGGAGTCTGTTACACGCAGGGAAGGATGAGCACCCCCGTCGTGCCCTAAAATCGGTACCAAAACCATTATCGCTTAGTTAATATCAAAATTTGTGAATTAAAGTGACAAATCGTATCGAAATTTGGTTATACGGGTGAGCGAATTTTAAAAGCCTTAATATTCGAGAAGGAACCTCCGAACCACCACCACTATGACTGGTACTGGCCTCGTTTGATCCCGAATAAAAAGGCATTCACATTGCAATTTATAATTCGAGATGCAACCTATCATGGCATATCATGAACAAATAATTAAGACATGAGACAAATATGAACAAATCCACAAAAAAAGACATGGAAAGAAACAAAAAAACAAAAAAGAATAAATACATGAACATGGTATCTAAACGCATGAGCGAAACACGCTAAAACGCTAACGAAAACAAAAGGCCAACACTAATAAAATAGCCACACATATATACACATAAACATTTAAAAGGCAAATGGCATGATAATAATAAAAATCAAATGATAAAAGATAGAAAAAGATAAAAAGGCATACATACGTCATGAAAAACAAATATCCATATTGCTTCGTATATATAAATTCGCATAACACATAAGATCAAATATCAGATGAGGTCTAAACATATAGACAAACGCATGCTAGCACTATACCAACCTAGAAACATTCCAAATTCGAGCAAGAATAAAAAAGGAAACTGAAATTATAACATGCATGGATTAATGGGGAGTCGATTTAAGAGTTTTATCACTGTTTGGGACCAAAATGTAACTATCATTAAATCTTAGGATCGAAAATGGGTTGAAACAAAAACAGAATGAAAGACACGAAAAGGGATGAAACTAACAAAGTTCTCAAATTCAATGGCCCTAACAACTGTTTCCCCTTTCTAAAGGATCTGGGAAATCAATTCCAAAAGGAATGGCCTTAAAGAGAAATAATCCCAATTTTTAAGAAAACGAATCAGCTTAAAGAGGGGTGAAACTGTTAGGATCTAAAAATTCACAGGGGTTGCGGGCGTGGTTTCTCAAACACAGAAGGATTTATGGGGAGATAATTCCTTTTTTAAGACTAAGGGCTGAGTATAAAAGGTTTTAGAAAAGAATCTAAAATGTTCTCCAAACTTTCTGACCCGGGGGGTAGAGCCGCCGAGCTTATCCAAAAGATCGGCGGCCGGTGAGCCGAAACCTCGGCCTTCCACAACGGTTCTAAAACAAGCTCCTTTCCTTTTCTTTTGAAATTTGAAGCTTAAAAGGCTCTCACCTACTCAAATCCAAAAAAAGGGATACAAAACCCTCCATCTTTCAAGAAGGGAAGAAAAAACTCCCCTCTTTTTGTTCGAAATCCTCAAGGCTCGCCCGAAGAGATTGTTGCCGGGGAGAGATCGGATCCAGAGGGGAAGACGAACCAAAAACCAAAGGTAAAAAGAAGACTTTGGCTTTTTTTACCCTTTTCTTTTGAGATTTTCACATGTATGAAAAGATTGAAAGAAAATACCTCAAGAGCTTCTCCTTTTTCATTGTATTTATATTTTGGAATCCCGAATGGGGTTTTTTCTTAGAATCTGTTCAGTGATATCTTTCTCTCCTCTCCCTTTTATTCAAGTTTTTTTTGTTTTTTGGTTTTATGACCGAGTTATATGCGAAAAATGCCAAGACAAAACATTCGTTGCATGCACTCTGAGATCTCTAAAATTATTGTTGCTTCATCTTTTTGGGTTTTTCTTTTCTTGTGTCTTCTTCTCATTTTTGGTGTTTTGAATTTTTGATTTGTGTGCTTGCCTGTTGGCAACTACAGGAACGAGAGGGGCATCCAGCTGGTCGCGGCAAGCGCGTCGGGCGTGATGGTGGAAGGGGAACAATCGTGCGTGGGGGCATCAAACGTTTTGCATCGGAGCGTAGGATCTCTGAAAGATCTGAGCCTCTCGATTGGTCCTTGTTCGGGTGGCCGGAGATGAACATGATGCTAGATGACAAAGGAGGCAGCTAGGGATTTTGTCCGAGATTCAGGTTTGGGTCATTAGATCTAAACATATCTGATGGTTGTAGGCTTCGCGGCGCGATGCCAAACCCTGGGGCTCGCTAGGGTTTCTTTCCGGGTCCAATCTCGTTCGTCAGATCTAAACCAGATCTGACGGTTGTGGAGCGGCTGCGCGGGAAACAACTTAGGTTAGGGTTTTGCAATGGATTGGGCTCAAAACGGGCCGCGTGATATGTATAAGTGTTTATTATTTTTTTGGGCTTCAAATGGGTTGATCAAGTATTTTTGGATTGTATTTATTTAATTCAAACATTGTTTGGGCTTTTATTTTCCCATGTGTTTTATTTTAATAAGAATAATAATACAATATAATATATAATATATAAGAAATAATGATAACCGAACATAATAAGTAATAATAACAAATGGCAAGCAACACAATTAATAATAACAATATAATAAAATAAGAATAATAGTACTAACACACAATAATATACTAAGCTATTAAACACTGATACTAATAGTGCAAAATAGTAGTAATAATAAAAATAATGCTATATAATAATAATGATGAATGATAGACATGATGATGATAATATTTATGATAAGAATAATACTACAATAATACTAAAAGAGTAATACTAATATAAGGTAATAATAGTAGTAACACTTATATATACATGTATATTTTTCTCTTTCTTTTTTTCGTCTTTCTTTTTCCTTTTCTTTTTTTATATTTTTTAGACTTAAATTACATAACAACCCAATGTAAGCCCTATATCAACATAAACTTAAAAGGGGTCCAATGTCCAGATAAAATCAGTGATTACAAGCCCTCTACCAAGAAGCGCTCAAATTGCTGGTCCTACTTGTGCTTTTGAAGTCTTGCTGGAAATGGTGATGGTGGATACACAAAGGCTGCCACTGTCAGCTTTGCTAAGGCAGTGCTAGCATCAACTTTGGCATCAATATGCATTTTGGCCTCAGTCTTCTTATCATCATTGTTAACATTATCGTTGGCACTAGAACTGGCATCATGTTGAGCACTGGTACTGGCATGAGCGTTGGCGTCATTAGGGGCATAACCACTGACATTATCTGTTGTGTTTTCCTCTTTCTCTACTTCCCTGGGCTTGTCTGCTGGCACATGTTTAGCATCTCGGCTAATAACTAGCTGCTTGGCAGCAATCTCAGCTTCACACTACTTACCACTTCGAAGAGTTATTGCCTTGAATTTCCCATTTCCTTTGTATCGAGCATCTCAGTGTCACTTGCCAAATAACCTTGGGGTCGATTTCTAAGTGCATTAGCAAGCTGCCCAATTTGTATTTCCAAGTTTCTCATTTATGCTGCCAAACTCTAGACTGTGGCATCATTCTTTTCCATATACTCTTTGAAAGTGCCTCATTGGTTGAGTCCTTTCCCTTGCTGGAAATTTTGTTGAGCTTTTTGTGGCATGGCATTCTGATGGAATGTTGGCATGGCATTGTTATTCTCCCTTTGAGCGTTTTGGCGTGGGGCATTGTTTTGGTTTCCTCCTTCATTTCTCCAATCTAATGTAGGGTGTTGTCTCCAACATATGTTTTAAGCATTAGAATTAGCACTATAAAAATGACAAATATTACCTGTAACCCCCTTAGCCCGACCTAGACGCTTGACCTGAACTACAAAGATTACACGGGGAAAACCAAAGTCAACCTGAAAGTCAACCTTGATTAACGACATTTTTTTATTTTTAATCTTGTCTAGATGCACATTAAGCCTATGTGAATGCTCACGATTCATGGAAGAGAAAGGCACAACGATCGGAAAACATTTAGGGACTCAATTACACAAATTACGCGTTTAGGGACCAAAATGTAATTTTTGGAACTTATAAGGACTTAGCTGATTTTGGGTTTACCAATATGTAATTAATCATGTTACATGCTCCTCTGTCAAATTTCATCTTTAAAACACATCCCAAATTCAAGCAATTGCATCCACAACATCTAGGACTAAAATGTAAAGCATGGAAACTTAAAACAATTCAAATCAGCATCCAACGGTCAACTGTACCGGAACTCCTACCAACCGTACCGAAACGCCCGTATCAAAACGGTGTTGACCGTTTCGGTACTCAGGTATGTTCTGAGACTAGTATCGAAACAGACTTCACCAGTAGCCAAACTGTTTCGAAACAACTTCATCCGTTCCAAAACACCTTGGCCATTACAGGCCCCCATTTCGGAACATATGAGGGTGTTTCGATACACTTTGCCCAGTGACAGAAGAAATTGATGGTTCTGCAATTTTAAACCATTCAAACATATCTCAATGATCATCAAACTATACCAGCAACTCATTTAGTCACTAAGGAACATATTTAAGACCCCTAGACTAGAGCATGGCATCAAATACAAGAACACACAATCTAAAGGCATGCTTTCTAGTCTCAAAACCAATATAAGCAACCAAACCTCAAACCATACAATTAGGACCGTTTAAAATCAATAAAAGCCAACACAAACATGCCACAAACTCAGGGAGTTCAAACACATCTCCCAAATACAACCTTGAGGTCCCACTGCCGATATCAAAACTAAAGTGTATAAAAACATCACCATACATGAGCTTTGTACTTCCTTGGAAGTTATTATACTTTTCGCTGCCCAAAAACACTTCAATTATCTGCATTATTGGTAAAAGAGAGCGTAAGCACAAATGCTTAGTGAGGCATGCTCTAAAGAAAACCAACACAATAATGCAATTCTTGAAAACACTTTCTCAAAAGTTTTTTCTACCACATGTTCATTCTATCTCATGCTTGAAAACCATTTCAAACCAACTTGTCATTGAAAACACATTTACCTCAATTCTATCTCATGCATTTAAAACCAATGCAAATCTCATGGCAAGGCCATACACATGCTTGTAATACCAAAGCATTTCATATACAAATCTCATATGCATTTCTCATAGCGTAAATCATCTCAACAATAGGTACATGTGAATCAAAAGCATTTTCATATATTATATTGGCATTTCACATCTCATTACTACTCGAATATGCGGACAACTCACTAAAAACTTTCGGTGGAATCTACCGTCACCGTACTCACTCGTCTAGTAACATAATTTCCGGTGGCATCTACCATCACCGTACTCACATTGTGGTATCTCTCATCGCCACAAAGCTTGGGTGTTTCACCAAGTTCTACCCGATGGAATGCCTATCATCGGTTCTCTCTCATTGGATTAAACCAAAGAGCACATACGAATTTTTCGTTTATAATGCACTCTCATCCTATTGATCGATCAATTATATTCGGTAAGTATCTCATCTTCTATGCCAATATAGTATGTCAAAACATCATCTCACCTACTGTTTTTCAGGCAACATTTCTCAAATCATTCTCATCTAATTTCAAAACCATAACATTTGCCATGCTTTAGAACAAGAGCTCAAAACTCATCCATGCAACATGTTAATTAATGAAATTATCTCAAGCATCATTTCATGCTATAAATCATGCATGAAAACATTAGGAATATATCTCTCTCAAACCATGAGCATGTAAAAGCATTTTAGGGGCAATCCACCACATATAAGATAACAATCTAGCCAATACTTACTTCCGAGCTTAGGAAGATGTTTCAAACCTTTCCTAAATCCCCAAACCTTAAATCTTCTCCAGCAAGGACAACTAAAACCATACGCACTCACCGGTTACGTTTCGCTTGCTTCCCGAAACGCTATCTAAGCTCTCGGATCAACACCAAAGATGTCAGAAGATGTCTCCCATGTTTTTAACACATAAGAGCAGAGGGTTAATGCATCATCATGCATTGAAATCATCAGCCACACGCCTAAACTCGCTCCGCTACTCACAACCCACATTTCGGCTGCGAAACACAACCGGAATCATCTCCAAACTCTTCCAAAACAAAGCGCAACCAAGATCTACCACTTCTAATCATTTCTAAACATCAATCAACATCAAAAACCACCACAAACTCGTCATTAGAGCTTAACCATCAAGCACGAAAATCATCAAGATTCCTCCAAAAACCTTGAGTTTAAGACAATTTCTTGTTTCTAACATTAAAGCAACTCAAAAATCGTTAACAATGAATTGATAACTTAGGAATTTCAGTAAAGAACTGATCATTAGAGGAGAAGGACGAAGCTTACGTCTAATGGCTGATTTCTCCTTGATTTGGGCAAGTTTTTCTTGAAATCCAATGTGAAAACAAGAGGTTTTGGTGAGGAGAAGATTAGGAATCAAAAAGGAATTGAAATCCAATCAAAAGGGATGAAAACCAGTAGCTAATTGAAGGCGAAAGAGTGTTTGGCTGAAAAGAATTTGACAGAAAATGGAAGGAGAGAAAATTGACGTAAAGTAGTTATGAAAAGTCAAAGGTAGTTTCATTTTAATTAATCCCTATTTCCCTTTAATTAAAACATTAATAAAATCACCCAAATTAAGAAGAAATCTGATTAAAAACATTTTGGTAAAATTAGCTCCATAAAGATTCAAAGTTTAAATCCTTTACAAAATAGTCACTATTTAACTTTTGCAAAAACCGCGATTTGGTCACTACACCGAAATGTAGTATTTCCAAACCTTATTTTGTAAAGTTGATTTCACCATAATCATTCATATAATAAATGAGGATTTTTAGATATTTTCCATATTTTTAAAGCATCCCGAAGTAGGTGTTCCATAACTCTCTCTTTTATATTCGAACCGTTCTCGACCAGTCCGATTCAAACTCTAAAACATCTAGGCCCAAATTTGGGGTGTTACAACTCTCCCCCTCTTAAGAAATTTTGTCCTCGAAATTTACACGGAGGAAAAAGGTAAGGAAATTGCTTCTTCATGTCTTCCTTTCATTCCCACGTGGCTTCCTCAACACCACGATGTCTGCACAACACCTTAACCAGCTTAATGGTCTTACCACGAAGAACCTTACTATCCGAATCCAAAATCTCAACAGGTTCCTCATAATATGTCAAATCTGGATTCAACTCAACTTCCTCTATAGGCATAACATGCGAAGGATCCGATCTATACCTCTGAAGCATGGATACATGAAACACATTATGTATCTTCTCTAGCTCTTGCAGTAGCCTCAGCTTATAAGCAACAGGACCCACACGTTCAATCACCTCGTATGGTCCAATGTACCTTGGGCTCAATTTGCCCTTTCGGCCAAATCTCATCACCTTCTTCCAAGGTGAAACTTTCAAGAACACACGGTCACCCACCGCAAATTCTATCTCCTTACGCTTCAAATCCGCGTAAGACTTTTGCCGATCTGATGGTGACTTCAACTGCTCACAAATGAGCTTCACCTTCTCGGTGGTTCCTTTCAACAAAGCCGGCATCGAGACTAACTTTTGTCCTGTTTCAACCCAGCAAAGAGGAGTTCTGCACTTCCTCCCGTACAAAGCTTCATAAGCAAACTCTACCAAAGGCAAGTGCTTCTCCCAAGAGCCTTGAAAATCAATAACACAACACCTTAACATATCTTCGAGCACTTGAATAACACGCTCCGACTGCCCATGCGTCTATGGATGATAAAAAGTACTGAAATTCAGTCGCGTACCCAAAGCTTGATGCAAACACTCCCAAAACCTTTGCAGTGAACATCAGATCTCTATCCGACTCTATGGATTTTGGTACGCCATGCAAACGTACAATCTCAACAATCTACAACTCTACAAGCTTATCCAAGGTGTACGTAGTATGCACATGCAAGAAATGCACACACATCGTAAGATGATCCACAATCACCCAAACAAAATTCTTCTTTTATGGCGATAAAGGCAACCCAGACACAAAGTCCGTGGTGATCCTCTCCCATTTCCATTCAGGGATCCTCAACGGCTGCAACAACCCTGAAGGAAACTGGTGCTCAGCCTTAACCCACTGACAAACCATACACTTGCTCACATACTCAGCGACATCTTTCTTCAAACCCACCCAATAGTACTCATCCTTCAGCTCACAGTACATCTTTGTACTACCAGGGTGCATAACAAATGGACTACTATGAGCTTCAGTCAAAATAGTGCGCCTCAACTCAACATCATTCAACACCACTATCCGACTCCTAAAACATAAAACACCATCAGCATTAAAACAAAAATCCGATGGCCTACCCTCAACAATATCCTGAACATGTGGCACCAAAGAATCATCCAACAACTGCTTATCCTTTATCAACTGCACTAGAAATGCTTTCACTTGAAACTCCACAACAAGACCACCATCTCGCGATATGCTCAGGCTAGCAAATATCGCCCTTACATCCACCACCATTTTCCTACTCAAAGCATCAGCCACAACATTGGCCTTTCCCAGATGATACTCGATCGTTAGATCGTAATCCTTAAGAAACTCCACCCATCGTCGTTGCCTAAGATTCAACTCTTTCTGAGACATCAGATACTTCAAACTCTTGTGATCCATGTACACAATACACTTCTCACCATAAAGATAATGTCCGCAAATCTTTAGAGCAAAAGCCACCACAGCCAACTCAATATCATGCGTAGGATAATTGCGCTCATGCACTTTCAATTGTCGCGATGCATAAACCAACACCTTACCCTCTTGCATTAACACACACCAAAACCAACATAAGATGCGTCACTATACACCACAAACTATTTCTCTGATTTAGGTTGAACCAAGATAGGAGCTTGCGTCAAAGCTGCTTTAAGCTTCTAAAAAGCTTGATGTCTCGCTTCCGTCTACTCATACTTAACATCTTTTTGCAACAACTTCGTCAAAGAGGCAGCAATCTTAGAAAATCCATCCACAAACCTCCTGTAGTATCCTGTCAACCCAAGAAAACTACGGACCTCATGAACAGACTTATGAGGCTTCCAATTCATCACCGCCTCAACCTTTTGGGGATCAACTCGAATCCCTTCTGCCGAAACCACATGACCAAGGAAAACAACTTCCTTTAGCCAAAACTCACATTTGCTCATCTTAACATAAAGCTGATTTTCTAACAACGCTTGCAAAACAATCCTCAGGTGACCCTCATGCTCCTCCTCAGTACGAGAGTACACAAGGATATCGTCGATGAACACCACAACAAACTTGTCCAAGAATTCATGGAACACCCTATTCATCATGTCCATGAATGCGGCAGGAGCATTCCTCAAACCAAACGGCATCACAAGGAACTCATAATGCCCATACCTCGTTCTAAAGGCTGTTTTCAGCACATCCACATCCTTCACCTTTAACTGATAGTACCCTGACCTCAGATCAATCTTGGAAAACACAGACGCACCCCGGAACTAATCAAAAAGGTCATCGATCCTCGGCAAAGGATACTTGTTCTTGACAGTCAACTTATTCAGCTGACGGTAATCGATGCACATTATCATCGTGCCATCTTTCCTTTTAACAAACAAGATCGGTGCACCGCAAGGTGACACACTAGGCCGAATGTAGCCACGATCAAGCAACTCCTGAAGTTGTGTCTTCAACTCCTTCAACTCTTTGGGTGCCATGCGATAGGGAGCAATGGACACCGGAGTTGTGTTCTCATACAGCTCAATTCCGAACTCAACCTCTTTACTAGGCGCAAACCAGGTAATTCTTCTGGAAACACTCCAAGGAACTCACACACGGTCCTTATATCCTGAACGAGTACCCCCTTTGAACTAGGATTCAAAACAAAGGCTAGGTAAGCCTCACATCCTTGCTGCAACATCTGGATTGCTTCCAACGTAGACACCACATTGACAAGAAATTTCACATTTTCTCCCACCACCACCACCTCATAATCATCTGCAAGTTTCAACGAAACTCGCTTACTTTCGAAATCCACAACGGCTCTATGCTCAACAAGCCAATCCATGCCAAGGATTACATCGAAACCGTAGAATGGCAATTTTATAAGATCAACAAGAAAAACATGATCTTGCACCTTTAGGGGACATCTTCTATACAACTTTCTTGTTACAACCGTCTCACCAAAGGAACTAGTCACACACATACCAACATCAAAAGACTCAACAGGCAAGCCAAGCATTTGAGCATGTTCACGCAATAAGTACGAGTGTGTAGATCCAGAATCAATCAAAGAAAGTAATGACAAGGATTGCAAAGTAAAGGTATCTGCGATTGCGTTTGTGTCATTCCTTCCCTCACGGTGGGCATACACTCGAGCCTGACCACCACCCTCAGGTTGGACAGCCACAACATGCGCCACGTTCCTTCCACCATCATCCATACGCTGAAAATTACCACGGCCGCACCCACGACCTCTTTGTGGCTTTGCTGCTCTCACCGGAGCCTGTCCCTCTCTCGGCGCTTGAGGACAATCTTTCTTCATATGCCCTCGGTTTCCACAATTCCAACATGTCCCATGGTTACCCCAACACTAACCAGCGTGTCTCCTACAACATCGGTTGCACTCAGGAGTCCTCAAGAAAGCATTAGGTCCTTAGTGACCTCTACCAGGGTTACCACCCCCACGTCTAGCATCATAATGCGGCTTTCTGTCTATATGCCTTTTGTTGCGATCTCTATCATAATCGCGTTCAGCAGCTCGCTTTCCCGAGCTTGATCCACAAGCTCGGCTTGCCAAACCAAGATTCAATTCAATGTCCTTGGCTCTAGTGACCAAGACATCGAAGTCAAGGTAATCAGCTGCAAGCATATAGGTCTTGACTTCCGCTACCAGCCCATAACGAAACCGTTCGTACCTTTCCCTCTCACTAGGAATTAGCTCAGTTCCATACTTGCTAAGGCGAACAAACTGAATCTCATATTCAGGTACATACATGTTCCCTTGCATAAGAGACATAAACTCTCTCTTATTCTCATCAAGATAGCGAACTCCCAGATATTTCCGTTTGAAAGCATTCAAAAAGAATGTCCAAGTCACCTCATCATCCTACATTCCAGAGATAGAGGTCGTCCACCACGTATAAGCATCACCATGCATTAGCGACACAATGCATCCCAGTTTCTGCACATTGTTGCAGTTCAACTGACCAAGAATCCTCTTGGCGCTCTCCAACCAAGACTCAGATCCTTCAGGTGACAAACCTCTGAACTCAGTTCCACCCAGACTGCGGAGACGCTATAATGGAAATCTAACATTAGCACCATCTTGAGGTGCAGCTCCATGAGCTCCAGCTACTGCTGCCTGGAAAGCTCCAGCAATAGCTTGTATCAGGATGATCATATCAGGAGCAGCTTGCCCCTGGCCATTCTCGGGTCCAGCAACCCCAGCACTGACTCCAGCATTACCAGCCCCAGCTCCACCACCACCAGGTTGTCCACCGGGGAAGAAGGAGGTAAATCCTCAGCATTCTCCACGTTTTCATTCTTAGCCATAGATCTAGTATTGATTCTCAGCTCTCTACGTGGCCCCATAATAAAAACAATGCACTGACAAAAATGCAACAAACACAATTAGGCATAATAAGGTAAGTAACCCAAGTACTCAAGGTCATTTTCGAATACAATTCTACTCATTAGTATTGATATGGCAATGGGGTCCCCAACCACACTCCAACCATAGCATAGCATCACAAATTCACTTCAATTGATTCATACATCATTATTCATACATCATAGTCTCACCGAAAAGACATAATCATACATAACCACATACAATAACCTCATACCAAGCCCCAGTTATTCGGTAACCTGACTCTGATACCAACAAATGTAGCCCCCTTAGCCCGGCCTAGACGCTTAACCCGAACTACAAATATAAAACAAGGAAAACCAAAGTCAACCCGAAAGTCAACCTTGATTAACGACCTTTTTTATTTTTAATATTGTCTAGATGCACATTAAGCCTATGTGAATGCTCACGATTTATGGAAGAGAAAGGAACATCGACTGGAAAACATTTAGGGACACAATTGCACAAATTACGCGTTTAGGGATCGAAATGTAATTTTTGGAACTTATAAGGACTTAGATGATTTTAGGTTTACCAATATTTAATTAATCATGTTACATGCTCCTCTGTCAAATTTTAGCTTTAAAAGACATCCCAAACTCAAGCAATTGCATCCACAACATCTAGGACTAAAATGTAAAGCATGGAAACTTAAAACAATTCAAATCAGTATCCAACGGTCAACTGTATCGGAACGACTACCCACTGTACCAAAATGCCCGTATCGAAACGGTGTTGACCGTTTCGGTACTCGGGTATGTTCCGAGACTAGTATCGAAACAGGCTTCACCAGTAGCCAAACTGTTTCGAAACAGCTTCATCCGTTCCGAAACACCTTGGCCATTACAGGCCCCCATTTCGGAACAGATAAGGGTGTTTCGATACACTTTGTCTAGTGACAGCAGAAATTGCTGGTTTTTGCACTTTTAAACCATTCAAACATATCTCAATGATCATCAAACTACACCAGCAACTCATTTAGCCACTAAGGAACATATTTAAGTCCCTTCGACTAGAGCATAGCATCAAATACAATATCACACAATCTAAAGGCATGCTTCCTAGTCTCAAAACCAATATTAGCAACCAAACCTCTAACCATACAATTAGGACCGTTTACAATCCATAAAAGCCAACACAAACATGCCACAAACTCAAGGAGTTCAAACACATCTCCCAAATACAACCTTGAGGTCCCATTGCCGATAACAAAACTAAAGTGTATAAAAATATCACCATACATGAGCTTTGTACTTCCTTGGATGTTCTTATCCTTTTCACTGCCTAAAAACACTTCAATTATCTGTATTATTGGTAAAAGAGAGCGTAAGCACAAATGCTTAGTGAGGCATGCTCTAAAGAAAACCAACACAATAATGCCATTCTTGAAAACACTTTCTCAAAAGCTTTTTCTACCACATGCTCATTCTATGTCATGCTTGAAAACCATTTCAATGCAACCTCTCATTGAAAACACATGTACCTCAATTCTATCTCATGCATTTAAACCAATGCAAATCTCATGGCAAGGCCATACACATGCTTGTAAAAACTAAAGCATTTCATATACAAATCTCAAATGCATTTCTCATAGCATAAATCATCTCAACAATAGGTACATGTTAATCAAAAGCATTTTCATACATTATATTGGCATTTCATATATCATTACTACTCGGATATGAAGACAACTCACTAGACACTTCCGGTGGCATCTACCGTCACCGTACTCACTCGTCTAGTAACATAATTTCCAGTGTCATCTACAATCACCGTACTCAAATGGCGGTATCTCTCATCGCCACAAAGCTTGGGTGTTTCACCAAGTCCTACCCAAGGGAATGCCCATCATTGGTTCTCTCCCTTTGGATTAAACCAAAGAGCATGTACGAATTTTTAGTTTATAGTGCACTCTCATCCTATTGATCGATCAATTATATCCGGTAAGTATCTCATCTTTTATGCCAATATAGTATGTCAAAACATCATCCCACCTACTGTTTTTCATGCAACATTTCTCAAATCATTCTCATCTCATTTCAAAACCATAACATTTGCCATACTTTAGAACAAGAGCTCAAAACTCATCCATGCAACATGTTAATTAATGAAATCATCTCAAGCATCATTTCATGCTATAAATCATGCATGAAAACAGTATGAATTTATCTATCTCAAACCATGAGCATGTAAAAGCATTTTAGTGGCAATCCACCACATATAAGAGAGCAATCCAGCCAATACTTACTTCCGGACTTAGAAAGATGTTTCAAACCTTTCCTAAATCCCCAAACCTTGATTCTTGTCCTGCAAGGACATCTAAAACCATACGCACTCACCGATTACGTTTCACTTGCTTGCCGAAACGTTATCTAAGCTCCCGGATCAACGCCAAAGATGTCCGAAGATGTCTCCCCAATTTTTAACACATAAAAGCAGAGGATTAATGCATCATCATGCATTGAAATCATCAACCACGCACCTAAACTCGCTGCTCTACTCACAACCCACATTTCAGCTACCAAACACAACTGAAATCATCTCCAAACTCTTCCAAAACAAAGCCCAGCCAAGATATACGACTTCTATTCATTTCTAAACATCAATCAACATTAAAAACCACCACAAACTCGTCCTTATACCTCTTGCTATGACAGAACAACAAAACCACCCCAAAAACCACCATTCTAGCAAGCAAAACATAGGAATCCAAGCCCATTCGAGATTTGTTTGATAAAACCTCATTTATAACTTAAATTAACATCCAAAATACATTAGAAAACAACCTCAAAACAGAGCCTAACCATCAAGCACGAAAATCATCAAGATTCCTCCAAAAAACCTTGAGTTTTAAGACAATTTCTTGTTTCTAACATTAAAGCAACTCAAAAATCATTAACAAAGGATTGATAACTTGGGAATTTCAGTAAAGAACTGATCATTAGAGGAGAAAGACGAAGCTTACCTCTAATGGCTGATTTCTCCTTGATTTGTGTAAGTTTTTCTTGAAATCCAATGTGAAAACAAGAGGTTTTGGTGAGGAGAAGATGAGGAATAAAAAAGGAATTGAAATCCAATCAAAATGGATGAAAATCAGTAGCTAATTGAAGGAGAAAGAGTGTTTGGGTGAAAAGAATTTGAGAGAAAATGGAAGGAGAGAAAATTGACGTAAAGTAGTTATAAGAAGTCAAAGGTAGTTTTCTTTTAATTAATCCATATTTTCCTTTAATTAAAACATTAATAAAATCACCCAAATTAAGAAGAAATCTGATTAAAAACATTTTGGTAAAATTAGCTCCTTAAAGATTCAAAGTTTCAATCCTTTACAAAACACTCACTATTTAACTTTTGAAAATCCTTTACAAAAACTAGTTATAAAAAGTCAAAGGTAGTTTTCTTTTAATGAATCCATATTTTCCTTTAATTAAAACATTAATAAAATCACTACATCGAAATATAGTATTTCCAAACCTTATTTTGTAAAGTTGATTTTCAATATAATCATTCATATAATAAATGAAGATTTTTAGATATTTTTCCATATTTTTAAAGCATCTCGAACTAGGTGTTCCCTAACTCTCTCTTTTACATTCGAATCGTTCTCGACCGGTCCGATTCGAACTCTAAAACTTCTAGGCTCAAATTTGGGGTGTTACATTATTAACAAAATTTACCAACTTTGGGTTGACTGGGAATTCATCCACATGGTGGTTTTCTCCACAAATGGTGGAAAATTGATCTAGTGCTTTGACTTCTTGGGCCTTATTATTCTTTTGCAACGTTCTCACCATGCTAGTGAAGTTAGAAATTTCGGCATGAAAGGATGTCAGTTCATCATCCTTCAATTTCCCACTAGTTTTGGTTTCGGTCCCAAGTCTAGCAACAAGATTATCAAAATTATTGATCGCTATCCTCCCAAGGATATCAACGACTTCTGTGTATCTCTTGTCTAGCAACGAGCCAGCTGTTAAAGCTTCAACAACAGTCCTTGTTTGTGCATTCAATCCATTTGTAGAAGGTTTGTATTTGGGTCTAATTTGGGAATCGATGCATTGAACACCTTCTCAACATATCCTTAAATCTTTCCCATGCTTCGTAGAGAGTTTCATCCTCAACCTGCTTGAATGTAATGATCTCACCGAGCAACTTGTCAGTGAGTGTTTGTTGCTGAAATCATGTCAAGAAATTCTGGCACGAATTTACCCAGGAAGTAACTGAACCTGGTGGCAAAGAACTACGCCACGCCTTGGATCTTCCTCTTAACGAAAAAGTAAATAACCTCAGCTTCAGGGTATCTCCAGATACTCCAGTTTGTTGAAATAACTAACATATCTCCATGAATTGCTTAAGATGTTGCCTCGGGTCTCCAGCAAGTGCTCCATCAAATTGACCTACATTCAAAAGAGTTTGGGTCATTACAGGTTTAAGTTCAAAATTTAGCTCATTGGCATTAGTGCCAACAAGTCTTGGCATTAAATTTGCAATGTTAGGTGTTGAATGTTCTCGGACTGGTCTTTCTTCTTCGGCATTAGGAGCAACATGGTTATTATTTTCTGTTGGATTCTGATTGTTGTTAACGCCATTTGCTCTTTCGTTTCCTTGATTTCTGTGATTCATCACTCAAATTCTCTTTTTCAATCTACGCAAAGTGCATTCAATCTCAAGGTCTAATGGCCAAGTATCCTTCTTAGCACTATTCTTGGTCATACACCGATGAAAACAAAAAATGAAATAAAAACAAAAACAAAACAAGTAAAAATTTAAAACAATCAAATTTGTTGCATTCCCTGGCAACGACGCCAAAAACATGTAGACTCTCTAGAAGATGTGTAAAATGAATGCATGCAAAAGTATAAATGATATGTATTGGGCAAGTTATGCCTAGAGTCTTTTGCGTGCAAGTATACACGATCTGCAAGTAATACGTCTTGGTAAGCTTAGTTATCGATCCCAAAAAGATTGACTTTAATTCAATTGCTTAATTGTTACTTGCTTTGGAAGAAAAGATGATTTGTTTTAAAGGTGATTTTGAAACGACTTAAAAGAAAGAAAACAATGAAGTAAAACGTTGGCAAGGAAGGTGCTTTTAATGAATGACGAGTGTTGGCAGGGAATGCTTGGTTTTAACGCTGTTCATGCCAGCCTTTGTTGGCAAACTGTCTTGGCATCGTTTGCCGAGTATATTCAACATTAGCAAAGCCTCTCTCGATGGTCATTGCCCTAAATCGACCGAGTAAAAACCCTTGTATCTCTATAGTGTATGTTTTTCATAAACCAATTTTATTAAAACTAATCTGTACTATGAGGGGGTAGATTTCACTTCTGAAGTAAGTTCATCTACTTGAACGACTTCTCTCGAAGCTTCTCTCCCAAGTATACAGTAATTGATTATTGCCACTCAAGTTTGTTAAGATATTGAGGTGCAATAGGTCAATTGTGCCAGCTCTTGCTTGGCAGAGTATTTAGAAAAATAGTAATGCCAGCTTTAGCTTGGCAGAGTATTTAAAAGAAACTAAGGCATAAAACAAAATTTAACAAAAACATCCCTCACCAACAAACCAATAACTATTTTCAAGTACATCATCATTAAATAAAAGTAAATCAACTTAAACTAAGAGAATAGGTAGAGAGATCTCTCGATGCAGGCCTCCACGCTTGGCTCTCTGCCAAGAAGTTGAACCTCCCTTCTTCGATGTAGCCGACCGTTACTAGCCAGTCCTTCCAACGCCTCACTCAGATCACTCTTTGCTCTCAACCACGATCTCATCTTTTTCTTCCTCTCTTTTAATGCTTGATCGATTGGTCTTTATATAGGCGTGTATGGGAAAGGATGAGATAAGCCTTTGCATTTAAATTTGAAATGATCAAGGGATAAGAGATAGAGCTCTATCTTATCATTTTGACATCTTATCAGCTTGGTGTGATATCTTACCAGGATAGGGCTGACGTCATCATGCCGACGTTGCCTTGGCATCCAAGCTGGGCACAACGTCGCAAACATCACTTGCCACCACCATATCTGCTATTTTTCGGAAGTTGATCCAATTGCGATCTTTTAGGAGCCTGATCCTTTCCTATTTTTAAGGGGTTCATCATCTCTTGGCATGGCATCAACTATATCTCTCTGCCAACAAGTGCTTGGCACACCACTGGTCCATTTGTGCCCACAGCTCTTGGCATTCCTAATTGTGTTCCTAACTGCGCTGCTTTCCTATGTTCATTCCTCTTCCAAATCCTATACCAAAGTTGCATAATAACCACAAAAACAACCCTTCACTCTAGCATAGGCAGCCTACTAACTCCTTGATTAAAATGCATGATCCTAACAAATTAATGCAACTAAATGTACTCGAAAACAAGAAAAAGCAAATCAAAATAGGCATGAAAAACAATACTTTTGAGGAGGTAACATAGAGTTTATCGCATAGGTTAAGGGTAGCATGACCGTGATGGAATACGAAGTTCAATTTATTAAAAATTTTCAAGTTACACAGATGTTGATGTTTTGGCTACCCGGGCTAAGAACCTAAAACATAGTTTGGGGTTGTCCTTTCAGTTTAGAAAGTCCTAGCATTAAGCAAAGGGTTGTTGAGGCAGATGTTGGTAGAAATTAGTGTAAGAAGAACCGAGATGTGAGATGAAGGGACATGTGGGAAAATGATAGGGAGCTTTCGAAATTTGCTGGACTTGTAATTCACGATGGATTGCTTGAAGTGTGATTATCCACACTTAGCTAGAGTTGGATAGGCTCATGTGCTTGTGGTTGTGCCACATAGAGGTTGTGAGCGCAGCCGAGGTAATTTCCAACGTGGAAAGGGCGGTTAATGGAATGTTGTTCATACCGTAGTTGTTTGACCCTGTAGAGTTGTTAGATATGGTTATGCGAGTAACAAGATTCTTTCAAGAGAAGGTTGTTGTTAGAAGGTTGTATAGGAGATGTCCTTTTATGGTTCAAGATCATGTGTTTGCTGAAGATATGATGGAGTTACCATTATGTGGTTTTGACGTGATCTTGGTTATGGATTGGTTATTCCTACAAAGAGACGTGGTTGATTTTGGAACTAAGCAAGTTTCGTTGAAACTTGTCGATGACTATGAAGTTATTGTGGTGGGTGAGAATGTCAAATTCTTATCCAATATTGTTCCGCTCTAGAAGCGCAGAAGTTGTTGGAGTTAGGGTGTCAAGCATACTTGGCTTATGTTAAGAACCCAAATGTGAAGGAGGCATGCCCCCAGGCTAACCACACCATTTGTGAATTTTTCAGATGTGTTTCCAGAGGAATTATCTAGTTTGCTGCCGGATAGAGAGGTAGAGTGTTTTATTCAGAAGAAAGCGGATACGGCTCCGATGTCTATTTCTATGTATATCATGGGGCCTAAAGAGTTGAATATGCAACTTAAGGAGTTGTTGGGTCGTGGTTTCATTCATTCTAGTTGTTCGCTATAGGGAGTGCTAGTGTTGTTTGTGAAAAAGATGGATGGCACTATGAGGATATGCCTTGATTATCGACAACTGAACAAGATAATGATTAATAATAAGTATCCATTGCCATATATTGATGATCTATTTGATCAGTTCTGAGGTGCTATGGTGTTTTCCAAGATTTATTTGAGATCAGGATGTTATCAATTGAAGGTGAAAGATAATGATGTACCGAAGACAAATTTTCGCATCGTTATGAGCATTATGAGTATTTGGTGATGCCATTTGGGTTGACTATTGTGCTTACAGCTTTCATGGATATGATAAACCGTGTGTTCCATGAATATTTGGATTAAATTGTGGTAATGTTCATTGATGATATCCTAGTGTACTCTCGTATCGAGGATGATCACGATGAACATTTGCAGAATTGTTTTGCAAGCTTTGTTGGATAATTAGCTTTATGCTAAGTTGAGCAAGTGTGAGATTTAGATTAAGGAAGTGGTGTTCCTTGGTAATTTTGTATCGGTAGAAGGTATTCGAGTGGATCCGCAAAAGATTAAGGCAGTTGTGAATTGGAAGCAACCTAAGTCGGTGCAGAAGTTCGCAATTTATTGGGCTTGGCAGGATATTATCGTCGCTAAGTGGAAGGTTTCTCAAAGGTAGCTGCTCCTTTGACAAAATTATTGCAAAAGAATGTTCATTTTGAGTGGACAGAGGCTAGACAACAAGCTTTTAAGAAGCTGAAGGAAGCTTTGACGCAAGCTCCAGTCTTGATTCAACCTAAGTTAGGGAAAGAGTTTGTGATCTATAGCGATGCATCTTATGTTGAATTAGGATGCGTATTGTTGCAGGATGTTAGAGTGGTGGCTTATGCATCTAGGCAGTTAAAGGTGCATGAGTGCAACTACCCTACTCATGACATTGAATTGGTCGTGGTGGTGTTTGCGCCAAAGATTTAGAGGCATTATCTCTACGGTGAAAAGTGTGTGGTATATACAGATCATAAGAGTTTAAAGTATTTGATGTCATAGAAGGAGTTGAATATTAGGCAATGTAGATGGTTGGAAGTTGCTTAAGGATAATGATTTGACGATTGAGTATCATCCTGGTAAGGGTAATGTTGGGGCAAATATTTTGAGTTAGAAGGTTGATGTGGAGATTGAGTCGATGTTTGCGCGGTTGAGTTTGTCACAAGATGGTGGTTTGATAGCATAGTTGCAAGTGAAACCGTCTTTGGTGCAATTAATTAAAGAGAAGTAGGTGCTTGATGATTCGTTTGTATCACATGTTACAGATATAGTGGATGGTAATTCAACGAACTTTTGTTTTAATGATGATGGTGTTTTATGTTTTAAGGGTCGAGTAGTCGTGCCAGAAGATGATGAGTTAAGGCGCACTATTTTTACTAAAGCGCATAGTAGCCCCTTTGCTATAGAACCTGGTAGTACAAAGATATATCGTGGGTTGAAGGATACTATTGGGTTGGTTTAAAGAAAGACGTTGCTGATTATGTTAGTAAGTGCATGGGGTGCCAGTGTGTTAAATCTGAGCATTAGTTTCCTTCTGGGTTGTTGCAAGTGTTGAGGGTACCAGAGCGGAAATGGGAGAGAATTACCATAGATTTTGTGTTAGGATTACCTTTGACACCATCTAAGAAGAATTCCTATTTAGTTGATTGTGGATCTCTTTACGAAGTGTGTACATTTCATAGTTGCGCATACGATATATACGTTGGATAAGTTAGCTGATTTGTATATTGCAGAGATTGTGAGGTCGCATAGGGTGCCTAAGTTTATCGTATCGGATAAGGATATGCGTTTTACGCCAAGGTTTTGGGAATGTTTTGACGCTCTAAAAGTACTAATTTTTATGCTTTTTACATGCTCTTCCTTGTCTTTTAAGTACATTTAGTTGCATTTAGGTCACAAAATCATGAATTGCATAAAGAGAAAGGATTCAGTGTATTGCCAGTGTGAAGGGTTGTTTTTGGCACATTTTTGCAGGTTGGCATAGCTAATGGCACAACAGCTGGTAGAGTAGGAGAAGATTAGCCCAGGAAGGAGACGAAGCCAAGGAGGATGCCGAGTAGTTGTTGACCACGTAAAAATAAGACCAGATCAGGCTGCGAGAAAATAGGGATTGGATCCATCTCCAGAAAAATAGCGGACAAGCAGTGCCAAGCGAGGCTGGCAGTACCATGCCGGGCTGCAATCTAGAAGAGGAATGGCACGATGACGTCAACCCTAATCTGGTCAGCCTTAGGATTCAAACGCTGTATAAGATGATCACCTTCTTTATCCATACAGGTTCAAATTCAAATCCAAGGTAATCTTAGGCTATCCATGGAGTCATATTTAAACCCAATCAAAGAAAAATTGGAGAGGAGAGAAAAAGAGGAGAGTGATCGGAGATAAAGTTCAACATTCGACGAAAAGCCTAGCTCCGAAGAGCTACATCGAGTGACCCTCTTCTAGTATATTCTCTTTGTTGTTATTTTATTTTTACTTAGTTTTAATGATGATGGATGTTAAAAATGATAATGGTTTGTTGGTTGATACCCACGCCATGAACTAATTTCATAATTGGTGAGGGGTGATTGCGTTTGAATGCTATGTTTTTGTTTAGTTTTTAACAAATTGACAATGCCTCGAAACTATTTTTCCTATCTGGCATGTTTACTATTTTTAAGTGTGCTGCCAAGCAACCACTGGGACTATCTTTTTAAAATACTATGCCAAGCGACGGCTGGCAAAGTTAGCCTATTGCAACTCAATATCATAACCTACTTGGGTGACGTTGATCAAATGCTAGATACTGAGGTGAGATGCTTCGAGAGAAAATGTTCAAGTAGATGAACTTACTTCTAGAATGAAATCTACCCTACAAGAGTAAAGATTGAAACTTAATCGAATTGATTTATGAAAAAAAAAACATTCACTATAGATATATAGAGTTCTTTCCATTATTAATTTAAGGCAATGCCACCGATAGAGGCATTGCTACCTTTGAATCTGCTCGGCAAACAATGCCAAGACATGATTTATTAAAGGATGGCATGGCATGAATAGTGTGAAAGCCAGACACTCCTTGCCAACGTTCGTCATTTGCTAAGACACCTTCCTTGCAAAAGTTTTATTTTACTTGTTGTACTTTCATTATCTTTTCATTTTCTTTCCAAACCACTATACATCAAAAACATCTTTTTCACAAGACAAGTAATTAGCAAAGCGATCGAATTTCAAACGCAATCTCTGTGGGTTAGATACTCAGCTTAACAGTTGTATTACTTGCAGACCATGTATACTTGCACGTAAAAGACTCTTAGCATAACTTGCACAATACATATCATTTATACCTTTTTCCAGCATTCATTTTACACACTCCCAAAATAGTCTACAAGTTTTTATCGTCGTTGCCGGGGTTGCAACAGATTTGATTGTTTTTAAATTTTTAATTGTTTTGTTTTTGTTTTTATTTCATTTTTGTGTTCGTCGGTGTATGACCAAGAATCGTGCTGAGAAGGACGCTTGGCCATTAGACCCTGAGATTGAATGCACTTTGCATAGATTGAAAAAGAGAATTCGAGAGATGAATCACGGAAATCAAGGAAACACATAAGCAACTGGTGTTAACAACAATCAGAACCCACTAGAGAATAATAACCATGTCGCTTCTTGTGCTGAAGAAGAGAGACCCATTCTAGAGCCACCAGCTCATGACATCATCGACTTTATGCCATGAGTTATTGGCAATGGGGTAAACACATCAAAGTTCAAACTCAAACCTGTAATGATCTCAACTCTTTTGAATGTAGGACAGTTTGATGGAGCAACTGGTGTTAACAACAATCAGAACCCACTAGAGAATAATAACCATGTCGCTTCTTGTGCTGAAGAAGAGAGACCCATTCTAGAGCCACCAGCTCATGACATCATCGGCTTTATGCCAGGAGTTATTGGCAATGGGGTAAACACATCAAAGTTCAAACTCAAACCTGTAATGATATCAACTCTTTTGAATGTAGGAAAATTTGATGGAGCACTGACTGGAGATCCAAGGCAACATTTAAAGCAATTTATGGAGATATGCAAATTATTTCAGCAACCAGGGGTATCTAAGGACACTATGAAGCTGAAACTATTTACTTTTTCTTTGAGAGATAGAGAAAAGTCGTGGCTCAATTCCTTTCCACTTGGCTCAGTCACTTCATGGGAAGATCTATGCCAAAAGTTTCTAACGTGATTTCAGCCGCCAACGCTCACTGCCAAGCTACTTGGTGAGATCATTACCTTGAGGAAGGCTGAGGTCTAAACCTTGTATGATGCATGAGAAAGATTAATAGACTCGTTGAGAAGGTATCCTATGTATGGGTTCCCAAATTGGACTCCGATACAAAACTTCTACAATGGATTGAACGCACGGACAAGGACTGTTGTTGATGCTTCAGCAGTTGCATCATTGCTTGACAAAAATTATACAGAATCTGTTCGCATCCTTGAATGGATAGCCATCAATGATTTTGAATATCTTGTTTCTATACTTGGGACTAGAACCAAAGCCAGTGGGAAACTTCAGTTGGATGAGCTAACGTCCATCCATGTCAAGATTTCCAACCTCACCAACATGGTGAGAAGTTTACAAAAAAGCAACGAGTCCCAAGCAGTGAAAGCATTGGAGCCATTTGTGCACTATCTATGGGGAGAACCACCATGTGGACGAATGCCTTGCCAGTCCTGAGTCGGTAACTTTCATTAGCAATTATGGACGTTATTATAATCCTAACTCCAACGCTTGTAATGTAGGTTGGAGGCATCACCCTAACTTAGCTTGGGGAAATAAAGGAGGAACCCAATACAATGCATAACGCTAGTGTAACGCCCCGATTTTGGGACTAGAAGTTAGTCGTATTCGATAAGAGGTTCGGGTGAACCGGTTTAGGCGAGTTATGCTAGTTTCAGGACTAATTTGAAATAAATGGTTTTTGAGGGAAATAAAAATGGAAAAATATTTTATAATCTAAAAATAATGTTTTGAAGGTTTTGGAGAGTTCAATTTGATAAAATTGGACTGATTAAATTGGTCTTTGAAAACGCTGACTAATTTCTAAAAATTGCATAATACGTTTTAATGACTAAACTGAAGAGGGCCAAAACTTAGACTCCTTAGGGAGATATTTTACACCAAGGTGTTATAAGCCTTTTCCCTTAATTTTGTGTTTTTAAAATATCTCATTAATTGATTTATTAAATGAGATTTGATAAAAATGATTTTAAAAGGCTAAACATTTTCTTACGTAACTACTTTTCTCCTAAAATTTTTTCTTAACTTTCCCATCATCCAAACTATCTTTCCATCACTAAAATCTCCAGAGATTAATCTCTTTTCATCCACTTTTGATTCCTAAATGATTCTCATGGATTTCTACATCAACTAGCTTTGGATTTCTTGAAGGATTTCTTCTAAATCATGACAAACAAGGGAAAAATATTGTGTTAGAGGTGATCTTTCTTTTCTCTCCTCTAATCAAGGTTCTTTATTGAAATTCCAAAGTCTTTGGCTCTATAATTGTGTTTAATAACAAGGTTTTATAATCTATTTGATGAAAATGGCTAAATCAATCTTTGAAAGATGATTTCTCAAGATTTTCATAATGATACTATTTTGATTGATTTAAGGTTAAGTTTTAATCATGATTTGGATGTTAAATGATATTGAAATAAAGGTTTTATAATAGTAATCCTGATATGAGTTGGATCTCTAATTGATAAATTGTTAGATTTGGGTTTTTGTGATGATAATGTTGTTTTGGTGTTTCTGGAGGTATAAGGATAAAATTAGATTGTTTTTGGATGTTAATTGATGATTAAAATTGGATGGAAGTGTTAGGATTTGGCTAGGTTAAGTTTGTAGAGTAATCGAAGGATCCTCTGTTTTTGTGTGGTATAAATAAGGGAGAACGCATCAAAAATAATTGGTGAAGTTCTGGAGGCTCCAAAATTTTGATGACGCTTCGGCAAAGCGAGTGTTGTCGATGAGTGGAATTGGTTTTAAAAAGCCTTTCAAAGACTTGAAAGCATAGTTTTGGGGTTTAGGTTGAGTTTGAAGCACTAACCTAAATCTGAAAGTATGTTTGATATTTTTTGCTCTCGTTTCTCGGTTTTTATCCCATTGATTATTATGATCATGCTCATGCTTTGAAGATTGAATTACACCTACTGTTTTATGCATGTTTTGAGAAATGATATGATGATTTACATAATCCCATGAGATATATTTGTTAGTACAAAGAGATAGAATTTGTTGAGAAAATGATATGCATTGTTTATGCTTTTGAAATGGGATAAGAAATGATATGTATGACCCATTGAGAAACAATAGGTAATGGTGTTTAAAAAGAGTATATTGGCATGAGATGGGATTATTGTTACCAGACATAATTGGTCGACCAATAGGATGAGAAGTGCACTATAATATACAAAATTCGTACATGCTTTTTGGTTCGGGCAATGGGGGTAGTGCCATCTCGTTCCAAAGTGAGAGTGTGGTGATGAGAGATTCCACCACGGTAGGTCTTGATGAATCCATCAAGCTTTGTGTCGATGAGAGATGCCGTCATGAGAGTCCGATGATGTGAGATTCCACTGGGGTAGGACTTGACGATTCCGTTAAACTATCCGCATATCCGAGTAATGTTGCTAAAATGCCAATATATGAGATTCACATGTACCTTCTTTATAAATGATTTAAATGAAATAAGATTGCTTATGAGATCATGTTTTGAGATATGCTTTCTGAGATTTAAGCATGTAAGGCTCTTCCATGAGATTTTGCATTTTGATGAATGCATGAGATAGACGGTACACGTGGTTTAAATGTTGAGGTTTTTCCTTTGAAAATGAATTCAAGCATGAGATAGATTGAGCATGACGAGATATAGATTTCTAAACGAGAAATAGTTTTAAACTGCATTGTTGTTGTTGGTTTGTTTTGAGAATGTCTCACTAAGCATTTGTGCTTACGCTCTCTTTCTCCAACAATGCAGAGAATTAGCATATTTTGGCAGCAAAGAGGCAAGAAGGATTCCAAGGAGTGGGATTAAGCTCAAGTATGATTTTACATTTACCTATTAGTAATAATGGTTGGCAATGAGAGGATTCCTTTATGTTTGGGATAGTGTGTCTTGAAACTCCTTGTTTTGTGGCAAGTTTGTTTTGCCTTTAATGATTTGTAAATGGCCTTTACTTGTTGGTTTATGCCTTTGGTCTGTGTTTTGACACTTGAGTGGTTATTTTGCATAGGTTGCATGCCTATAGATTCCTATGTTGCATATTGACATGTTATGATGTTGATTCTTCCATGTATGATTGTGGTTAGATGTTTAAATATGTTGTTTGCATGTTGGAATGGTTTTGTATGGATAAAGTGTGAAAACTAGCAAAAATTTTCATTACAGGCTCAGGTGTTTCGGTACACTCGAGCATGTACCGAAACGGTGAGCCTCAAATGGCTTAAGGGTATCGAAACGGGGAAGGGTTGTTTCAGTATGTTTTGCTACATGAATTGCATGTTTCGAAACACCCTAGAGGTTGTTTCGATACGAGCCTGAGCTTCGAGTCGCTTGAACCTGTTTCGTTATGGCTGTTTCGATATAGGGCAACCTATACCAAAACGGCAAGCTGTTAATTTAGTTATTGGAATCTTCTGAAGTTCTGTTTCTTTACGTTTTGGTCCCTAAATGTTGTCGATGCAATTAAATGAGCGTGGATGATCATTTTTAGACGAGATTCGATAGAGATGCATGTTATATGACTGATTGAAGATTGGTAATTTAAAAATGGAGGAAGTCTCTATATTTTATTAAAATTACAAAATGGCCCCTAAAATGTGTTTGCATGCAATTGAGTCCCAAATCGTAGTCTGATCGAGTTGTAAATTGTTCTGATGTGATGTTTATCACTTAGGACCATAATGAGAATCTAGAAAAGATAAAATGAAAAAATTAAGGTCGTTTATTGTGGTAAACTTCCTGGTTTACTTCAATATTTCCGTGTGATCTGTTCGGTTCGGCCTTTCATCGAGACAGGGTTGAGGGGGTTACATTTGGTGGTATCAGAGCTAGGTTACGAAAAATTTGGGATTTAAGGTTGATGTGATATTGTTGCTTGGTTGATTTAATGTTGAATGCTATGTACGATGGTTGATTATGTTATGTTTTGACCGTTGTTTGATTTGCGTGAGATGTACAATGATTGATAACATGAATTGTGAATGTTATATGATGTTGGGGAAGAGTTTAATGGCAAACATTGCCATATTATTACTAATGTAAAGAGAATTTTGTTTTTGAAAAGTAAAACTTGAGCACATTGGATTCCCGCTTTGGCTAGCCTAATTGTTTTATTATTGCATTCTTTTTAGCTATATCATTTTCATAATGGGACCGAGATGAGAGCTTAGAGCCAATGTCCTCCTCCTGGTGGTGATGGAGCTAGAGCTGGCGTTGGACCTCAGGCAGCGCAAGGGCAAGCTGCTGCTGATATGACATCATTGATTCATGTTATAGCTGGGGATTTTCAGGTAGAGATAGCGGGTTTGCATGTGACCGCACTTCAGCCTGGTGCTAATGTTGGTTTACCTTTGGAGCGTTTACGTAGTTTGGGTGGAACTGAGTTCTAAGGTCTATCTCCTAAGGGTTCTGAGGCTTGGTTTGAGAGCACCTGAAAGATTCTTGGTCAGATGAGTTGCAATGATGTGTAACAGCAGGGTTGCGTTGTATCTTTGCTTCACGAAGATTCTTATATGTGGTGGATGACCATCACTACGGGTAAGGAATCTGCTGATGTTACTTGAGAGTTCTTTGGAAACGCTTTCAAGAGGAAGTTTCTGGGTGCTCGCTAGCTTGATGAAAAGAAGCGAGAGTTTATGTCTTTAGTGCAAGGAAACATGACTGTTTCCGAATATGAGATTCAATTTGTTCGGTTAAGCCAGTGTGCTCCTGAAATGGTTCCCGATGAACAAAAGAGATGTGATCGTTTTTGCTACAGGCTTGTAAAGGATGTAAATGCTTACATGTTGGCTTTAGACTACACTGACTTTGATGTCTTAGTCACACGGGCTAAGGACATCAAGAAAAATTTGGGTTTGGTTGCTTGTTCCGGTGGTTCTAGTTCTAATAAGAGGTCGGTTGGGTTTGATGTTGGTAAGGATCGTTACAAGAATCATAAGGATCAGAGGTATCGGCTGGATCCAATGCGAGGTGGTGGTAACCATGGTCATGGTCATCAAGGCCAGAATGCTTTTGTTCGTACTCCAGAATGCAAGAGAGTGTGATTGTAATCTGGGTACGTGTTGGAATTCTGAATCACGAGGACATATGAAGCGTGATTGTCCACAATTGGTTAGAGATCGACAAGCTCCGGAGCGAGCTGCTAAGCCACATAGAGGCTGTGGGCGCGGTTGTGGTAATTTTTAGCGTAGAGATAATGGACAAAGGAATATTGCTCATGTTGTTGCTATTCAGCCATAGGGAGGTGGATAGACTAGGGTGTATGCGCATTGAGAAGGTGTAGGGCGTGTAGGTGTTCCTTTTTTGTGAGAGCGCAAGTGCACACTCCTGCCAATTTATAGTATAAAAGATGTCGAGGATAAAATTTCTTAAGTGGGGGAGAGTTGTAAAGCCCCAATTTTGGGCCTAGAAGTTAGCCGGTTTGTTTAGAAGGTTTTGGCAAACCGAGTTAGGTAGTTAGTCTAGTTTCAAGAATTTAATTGAATTAAATGATTTTCGGGTGAAATAAAATGTGGAAAATATTCTAAAATATCATAATAATATTTTTAAGGTTTTGATGGACTCAATTTGGCAAAAAAAAATAAATTGGGTTAATTGACATTTTAAAAATGGTGACTAAATTATAAAATTTATAAAGTTGTTTTGGTGACTAAATTGAAAAGGAGTCAAGAATTTTTAGGGAGCTAATACACCAAAGTGTTTTATCAGCTTTTCCCTTATTTTTAGTTATTTTATAATGAATTTAAAAGATTTTATTAATTATAATAAAAAGAATTTAATAAAAAGATTTCTTAAAAAACAAAATCATTTTCTTACGTAACTTCTCTTTTTCTCATCTTTTCTCTCTACTTTCTCACTTACCAAACTAAATTTCTTTCACAAAAATGATGAGTAATCAATTTACTTGATTTTCTTTTTGATTTCCTAAAGTGATTTTTGATTTTCTACAACAAATTTGATTGGATTTATTGAAGCTTTCAAGCCAATCAAGGGAAAAGCAACTTGTTAAAGGTGATATTCTTAATTCTCCTCTAATCAAAGGTTATTTATAGAAATTACCAAGTTCATGACTATTTTGTTTTAGTTTCTAACTCGATTTGATTAATAAATGTGGATATCTTGATTTAATAGAGCTTTAGTGGTGGTTCAATTGATGATATTAATTGAGAATTGAATTGAACTAATTTTGTTGGGGTTTAGATTTATTTTAATCATGATCTTGATGTTTAGTAATGTTGATTATTGAGTTTTTCAATGGAATCCCGAAATTAGGTGAATTGCTATATTTTTAGGTTGGAAAAAGTGGAGTTTTGGGCTGTTTTGTGGTTAATTGAATGCTGGCTCTATAAGGTTGTTTGGAGGGTGATTTTAGATGTAAAATGATGATGATTAGATACCTAATTCTCTGGATAAAGGCTGGTAGATGTTTAGATAAGTTGAGGAGTTGAAGAGGGGTGATTGTTGGTTTATTGAGGGGTGATTGTTGGTTTATTGAGAGAAGAAGTTGAGGAATTGTGTTGCTGGGATTTTAGATGCCTAAAAGTGCATTAATCCTCTGTTTCAAAGTGGATAAAACAAGGGAATTGGATCCGACATTGTTAGAGGAAGATTCGATAGCATTGGATGCTTGAGATCGCTTCGACAAAGCAAGCGAAGCATTTGTAGTGAGTGGTAATGGTTTTAAAAACATTTAAAAGGTTTGAGAACACTTTTTGGGGGTTTAGATTGAGCTTGAAATGCTAATCTAAGCTTGGAAGTATCATGGAAGATTTTGCTCTCGGTTTTCGGTTTCCATTATTTTACTAAATTCATGCTCATGTTTTGATGATAGATTTGTTTTGCCTATTGTTATATGCATGTTTTAGATGTGGTAAATATAATTTTAAGTAAGTCCTTACATTTTCGCAATTTTTCATTTTGGTCCCTAAATATTGGAAATGCTTAATTGAGGTTGCAAATGAACTTGGTTTGAGACTGGTGGGTGATTTAAATTGTTATTGTTTTGTTATTAATTACTCATTATTTGTGGGTTTATGTTGCTAATTTAGGCAATTTCTCTTATTTTCTGTGCAGGACATTAGATTCCAGAAACTATGCTAAAATAGCGAAATTCCGCAATTTTTATTTTTCTAGAGTCAAGGCTGGATTAGTGGGAATGAATCTGGGCATGAAAGCTGACGTGGTGCCACGTCAGCAGTTTATAGAAGATGATGTCAGCAACATCATATAGCTTATCAGCTGCGAATTGATAGCTTATCATCTGAGATTTTAAATTCAAACTTGGGAATTATCTTTTGTATTTAGAATTTTAATTTTAAATATTTTTAGGATTTATATTTTATTATTTTAGGAGATTTTAAGGGTTTTAGAATACTATAAATACCCTCTTGGGATAAGCTAGAAAATCATCTCTTATCTCTTAGCTTTTATTTCTTCTTCGGAAATTTTACTTTAACAAAACTTTTATATTTCAATTAGCCGAAGGCTTAAAGCGATGCCTCAATTCATTTTGTGAGAATTAAAAAGCACTTAAAAAACTCTGTTTTACATTCTCAATTTTTCTAAAAACTTAGATCGGGAATCGGCCTTTCTTTTAAAATCTTTTCACTTTCATTTCAAAAGTACATGTTGACTTAGTTGTTGTTGAGATTTACAGTGGGAGGAAGAATCGACGATAGTCGTGGTTTCAACTTCCTATGAACACACTTAGTGACAGATTCACTAAGGGAAAATTGAGATTGGGTTCGATTGTCATCGAGACAACATAATCCAATTTGGATTTTTCCAGAACTTTAAAACTCTTTTATTCTGACGACGATAGTCGTAGTTAGTCTAACCAAAAAACTGAAATGTAAAAATTGATTTTAGATTATCGGTTTGCCGGAGAGAAAAAAAATTACAAGGGTTTGGCCTTGTAGACTGTAACCGGCATGTATCAGGAGTGAAAATTCTTTTTCAATGATCATCTTGAATTGAAGCAGGGCAAAAGCTTGAGGCTAATTAATTTCATCAATTGTCTTCACAAAAATATTTACCTTCGTCATTTTCTCCTAATTAATTGTTTTACCTTTTTCTACTCTATCAAAAGCCTCATTATTTTATTTTCACACTAAATTCAGAATCAAAACCTTCAGATATCAGAAGCTTCAAAGTCCCTTCGGATCGACCATTTCTTCTCTCTATACTACGTTATTTCTATATTTAACTAAGATTAAAGGCTTCAATTATTTTACAAATTACGACGCTTGTCCGAGACGAAATTTCTCATGTATGTTTTAAATGGACTTAATTAAAGATTGCAAAGGTCAATTGTGAAGTTGGATTAAAACTTTAGAAAATTTACAAAATGGTCCCTAATCCTAGTTATCAAGCTTTCGCTAATCAAATCAAAGTTGAATTTTGTTGTATCTTCTTCTTATATATGTATGATCACCTTAGGTAATATTAAATGCATCTAAACAAGATAAAAATAAACAAAAGGGGTTGGTTATTGATGGAAATCATCACGGGTTTTCTTCGATAATCCCCGTGTAGCTCACTCGAGTCGGTAGATCAGTTAGACCGAGTCTAGGGGGTTACATTTGTTTGTATCAGAGCCAGGTTGACAAACAACTAGGAGGTAAGATGATTGTTGTGGTGTTTTTTGGGACGATTCATGTTGTTTGCCTATGCACGTTGATTGTTTTATGCTATACCGTGATTGTTAGTTGCGTATAGGTTATACACAATGTTTGTAAGCATGATCCTTTGATTGCTATGTGAGACGTGTGGTAGATATTGGGGTACCCATTGCCTTATTACTATTAGTAAAAAGAGATTTTGTTTTAAAAACTTGAGGATCTTAGATTCTTGCTTCGAGCTGGCCTAATTGTTCTACGGTTGCATTTTCATTATATATATTTTGAAGGGTAAACTACATGGGTGACTACCCAACTATTGGGTTTGACCTGTTTTGACCATGAACTATACAAGTTCATAATTCGACCACCCAACTATTTAATTGGACCTATTTTGACTACCAGCCGTTAAAATCTAACAGAAGGGTGACACTGTTATTAATTGAAAGTTGTATAACTAATGGTCCCTGTTACTTACATATTCTATCAATTGGATCTTAATTTTTATTTAATTAAATAAATTAATTATTCAATTAGCGCAATGGTTTGACTTTGACTCCGAACGAGAAGACAAGATATATGGCAAGGCAATTTGGGATATTTAACTCCATTATTCCAACTACTCAAGTCGTTATGAGGAGCCTTCCTTTGAATTGTTTTCGTCCTCGTGTTCTTATGCTCTAAAGTTAACCCAGAGCCTTTTGTTACCACTATATTGACTCTCTCCCTTGATTTGATATTTAAAAACATGCTGCTATCTATCAGATGAATGGCTTTAGGAGGAACGATATTACGATGATAACTGACATCATATCCCAACATTGATTTGTTTGTGAAATACATAAGAATGTCACATAAATCTTAAATTGTTTGTCAAATGACTTTGAAGGCAAAACAATGCACAGTGGAAGGCAAGACCATTTGATTGGAATGGAACAAACAACAAACTCAACGTTTGAACACAATAGATTAGTTATTCAGATGATAAGGAGTGTTGCGGCAAGTAGTCAACAACCAGCTTATAACTATCGTAATTCAATTCTTATGGATATAGAGGACAAACAAGAAAACAAAAATATGTAGATCTTTCTCTTTATTGCCTACAGTAAGAAAGTACTAGGATTCTTAATTTCAAGCTCCAGAAAGAGGAACTAACTCATACTCATGTACTTTTGATGTGTTTCCTGCCAAAACAAAACTAATTGTCCTCAAATTGGCACACACATATATTGGAGGGAAAACATTGTAACAGCCAATCACAGAGTAATGTAAGGTTGACACATATCTAGTACTTACCATGGGAAGATTGAAATCAATAAGATAATCTTTGTTGGTCTTATAGGAGAAAAGAAAGATTCTCGGTTTAACATCTCTATGAACTATTCCCCATAGACGCATACAGAGTCATTAAACAAAAATGAATAATTAAATTCCTTCAATAAGGTGATGACACGTGTTAGCACCTATTTGAATAATTACTTTATTTAATTAAATTAAAATTAGGATCAACTTGATAGAATATGTAACTAACATGGACCAAATGTGTAGTTATACAAATTTCAATTAACAACCATGTCACCCTTTTGTTATATTTTAACGGTTGGTGATCAAAATAGGTTCAAATAAATAGTTGTGTGGTCAAATTTTTAATTTTTATAGTTCGGTGGTTAAAACCGGTTAGACCCAATAGTTGGGTGGGCACCAAGGTAGTTTACCCTATTTTAAATTGTTTTTGAAAATGAAACCAAAATGAGAGCTTAGAAGACTAGTAGTGTTGGGGAAATGTATGTTGATGAGAATGATATTCGATCTTAAGTTGATTTGATCCTCGATCAAGAGTTGTTCGGAGGTGGTCTCTGAACTTGAGCAACGTTGCCCTCGTTTGTGTGTTTACAAGTGGCGTTGGTACAATATCTAGATATTAAAGGTGGTTCCCACCATAAATGTTTTTGAAATAGTTTTGAAGGTAGGAATTTATCTTTGAGTACATGCTATCAAGTTGAATAGAAGAGAGAGTTTATGGCATCGGTTAAGGGTAGTATGACGGTTATGGAATACAAAATTTAGTTTGTTCAGATTACACAGATGTTGATGTTTTGGCTACCCGGGATAAGTACATAAAACATAGTTTGGGGTTGTCCTTTCGGTTCGGAAAGCCCTAGCATTGAGCAAAGGGTTGTTGAGGCGGATGGTTGTATAAATTAGTGTAAGAAGCGCTGAGATTTTAAATGAATCGAAATGTGGGAAATGTTGGGGAGCTTTTCAAATTCGCTGGAGTTGTAATTCGTGTGGGATCTCTTGAAGTGTGATTGTTCGCAGTTAGCTAGAGTTGGATAGGCTCATGCGCCTGTGGTTGTATCACAGAGAGGCTATGAGCGAGGTCGAGGTAATTTCGAACGTAGAGAGGGTGGTTAATGGATTGTTCCTCATGCCGTAGGTGTTCTACCATGTAGAGTTGTTAGATATGGGTATGTGAGTAACTAGCTTCTTTTGTGAGATGGTTGTTGTTAGAAGGTTGTATAGGAGATGTCCTTTGATGCTTCAAGATCATGTGTTTGCTGTCGATATGATGAAGTTACCATTATGTGGTTTTGACGTGATCTTGGTTATGGATTGGTTGGTTGAGCATAAAGTTGTGGTTGATTTTGAAACTAATCGAGTTTCGTTGAAACTTATCGATGATTATGCAGTTGTGGTGGCAGGTGAGTATGTATAATTCTTATCAAATGTTGTTCGGCTCTGGAAGCGCGAAAGTTGTTAGAGTCAGGGTGTCAAGCATTCTTGGCTTATGCTATGAACCTGAATGTGAAGGAGGCACTTCCCCAGGGTAACTGCACAATTTGTGAATTTTTCGGAGGTGTTTCTAGAGGAATTATCTGGTTTGCCGTCGAATAGAGAGGTTGTAACACCCCTTCTCGACCTGGTCGAGAACCGGGTCGGAGTGTTCTATCGGTGAGCGATACGATGATCGGTTCGATAAAATTTCAACTTAATAACAACATTTAATCAACATAAGCAAACAAAACATTACCAATATACAACTTAGTCCAATTCAATCATAAGAAGGCAACGTTTAACAATTTAGGACCAATTTACAACTTTTACAAGTTATAGAGTCTAATCTGTAAAACTGACAAATTAAAGATCCTTCGATGCATTAAACTATACTACAACGAAATTCAATACAACATTGATTAACCTGCAAAATTTCATGCATAACAGTGATCATTTAGTCATCCAATTTAATCATTTTAATCTCAAGGACTAAACTATAAACAATGCAATATTTTCGATGAAGCCCTTTTAACCACTTAAACTAACCTTGTATCGAAATGCTTAAGGCCGTTTCGATATGGGTGGACGATGGTCAACCTTTTTGACTTTCCCTTTTGCTCGTATCGATACGGGCAAACCTTGTATCGATACGGGTTGACTTGCTTTGACTTTGACTCGTTTCGATACGCTATATACTCGTATCGAAACAATGGATCCCAGATACAAAATGTTTTGGAACGATCCTAAACTGTTTCGATACGCCCTGACCCATGGACTCAATTATGCTTACCCGTATCGAAATGCCATGACCCATTTCGATACAGCCTGACTTGTAATGACAAGTTCTTGATGGTTTTTAATCATTTTAGTTTATCAAGCATTCTTCAATTGCAGTGAAACTTCATACACAACATTATAACCATAAATTCTACTAGCATGCCAAATATTAAAACCATGTGAATCCATTTACTCAGTTTTACCTTATAGTGCCAAAACATGCATTTAGGGCCTTTTCTTACTACATAAAGACTCAACTTTAACATAACACACTTATAATACTTAACCATAACATAGGCACATAAAAGAGACTTACTAGACTTATACATAGACTTTGCCACCAACTAGGAGTTTCAAAGGGTCAATATACATTACTTAGAGCTTGATTGTGACTTGTGCAACGCTTCAACTCCTCTGATCTCGATCCCTACACTAGACTAACCTGAAATGGATGCAATGGAATGCATTAGGCATACTTTGCCTAGTGAGGTAGTGACAAACAATGGATGAACATGAATGTCAAATAACATGATTCAAACATAACATTAATTATACAATAAACATGACATGATCCTTATTCATAATAAACTTAGTATCATGTCATCAATAGCAATATCATGATTTCATAACATAACAACATCGATAATCAATAGTTCCCTTAGATCGATTCATGGTATATGGATACATGAATTCCACCTCCTCGCCAAATCAATATATGGTCAATCCCGCCAACATCGCCAATAAGACCAATGTACAATACATCCCTCCGCCTCGCCAAATCAATGTAGGCCGTAGCCATAGGATCGTAGTCCACTCGTACACTGAGCTCTAAATTCTATGGCATGCCAATTGTATCCAATACTTCGAATCCAAGGTCCAATAATCAATAGTTCATTATCCATGATTCATTAACAATATTTCAATAAGCATATGTTCATAGAAATAAACAATAACATTAAATTCTTGTCACGTGTCAATGCTTCAATGATTTCCATGACAATGATAGCAATGCTATAGACAATGAGTCGATGCAATACTTACCAAAACTTACCAAAATGGTTTACAATAATGCTTCATGAAAATCCTTTAAAATCAATGGTTAGTAAGTCGATAAACAATGATTCGAGATGGCACCTAGCCACTCGCGAGACTCCGACTACACTCACCTTGACAATCTGAAGCTTCTAAGGCTCCTGGATGGTGATACCCTTGTCCCTAGCTTTCGATAGAGGCGATGGATTAGTCTTTTCCACTTCTTGAGCTAGGAAAAGAAATAAGGGATCATTAGAATCAATATAACAACATCGATGCTCGAATAGCCATTAGCTATAGACAAAGCTTATCTTTAAGCTTGAAATTGATTATCTAATAATAAAGAGAATCGAGGATTGACTTAGAGCTTTCACTCACCCGATCGATAGCTATGACTTGGTGTTCTTAAATTAAGGAAAGCCTAAGCTTATGGCTCACAATAGAGAGGTGTATGCTTGAGCTTGGTAGAGAAGATGACAATGGAGGTGTGTGCTTGTTCTTTCAAAGCTAAAGGATGGAAATGATTCTCAGTGAAGCTAAACAATTATGAAATCTTTCTTTTGTTCAATTCATTTTAAGGAATTATCACTTCAATCATTAACCACCTCCGAAGATAGCCAATAGGAAGCTTCCCTTCTACCAAGGGAAAGCTTAAAACATAATATCTTTTCCTATATCTTATCGATATTAAACCTTTAGATGACCACAGGTCATCTTTTCTAATTATTCACGTGAGGAAAGATAAAAGCAAGCTGGTGAGTCATCACCTAAACATTTCTATTCAATTTTACCTTTAACGTATTCGAAATAGGGGACCCGTTTCGAAACGTGAGGAACTGTATCGAAACGGTCAAGCAAAAGTCCATCGGTTAGTTAATATCATTGGAACCGTTTCAGAACGCCTATAAACGTTTCGAACGCCTTACTTAGGCCGTTTTGGTACGAGTCTGAGTGTATCAAAACGCCTAGCTTAAAAACACTAATTTGAGCATTCTTAAAGCAATCTCAACTAAGGATTTGGTTTACTTAAGGTCCTATGACAACATAGCAATATAATTTGTGGCGAAGAGTTGACATTTCAATATTTTATTACCGATACTCCGATCATCGGAATCTAATTCCGACTAGACCCGTTTTTGGGGTGTTACAGAGGTAGAGTGTTGTATCGAGACGTAAGCGAATACAGCTCTAGTGTCCATTGCTACATAAAGCATGACGTCTAAAGAGTTAAAAGAGTTGAAGACGCAACTTCAGGAGTTGTTGGATCGTGGTTTCATTCATCCTAGTGTTTCTCCTTAGGGAGCGCCAATGTTGTTTGTGAAGGCGAAAGGTGGCACTATGAGGATGTGCCTTGATTATCCTAGTGTGTTCTATGAATTTTTGGATTAATTTGTGGTAGTGATCATTGATGATATCCTAGTGTACTCTCGTACCAAGGAGGATGATGATGAACATTTCAGAATTGTTTTGCAAGGTTTGTTGGATAATCAGCTTTATGTTGAGTAGAGCAAGTGTGAGATTTGGATTAAAGAAGTGGTGTTCCTTGGTCATGTTGTATCGGTAGAAGGTATTCGAGTGGATCCATAAAAGATTGAGGCGGTTGTGAATTGGAAGCAAGGTAACGCCCCTGTCGCAACCCTTTTTAGGAGCTTCGACTTTTTAGAAAACTTTTTAAAAAATCAACGGAGTCGCTACCAATCTATTTTGAAAAATGTGATTAGACCACTTTAAAACGATGTTATTTTAATAAAACAACGGTATTGGTCTATAAAAATCAGAAAAACAGGTTCGGGGTCGGTTACGCGTGGGGAAGGGTTAGCACCCTCTCGACACCCAAAATTTGCACCGAATTGATTTAAAAATCGTTTTCAAAACTAGAATTTGCAAGTTCAATAAAGTTCAATTTTATTTGTTCGTTTAATGAATTTCAATCTATTTTGACGATCTTATCGCATGGGAAATGAACTTTAATCACCGCCAAAATTTTTAGCGTTATCCCGTCATCCCTGTTTGATAAGACACCACATTAAATTAATTTCACTTTTCAAACAATATGGAAATTCACTGCGTTGAACATTTTATTCATTCTAGGTTCGATCATTTTAAATCCTAAAAGGTCTACGTCTTTTATTCCTAATTCAGGGTTTGAGTTTGTTTAAGTGTGTTTTATTTTTTGTGAAGAAAATTTCCTACAAACACGTCTCTATCTAAGATTTTAGAACCTAGTACTAAGTTTTGGCCTATTTCTAAAGAACAAACAAGAAAACTGAATTTTTTTTTGTGTTTTATTTTTTTATTGTTTCTTAAAAAAATCTCTTTATTCTTTTCTTTTTTAGCTTTAAAACCTAAACCCTTCTTTTTGGCATTTTCTCTTTTTAGTCTGATTAATTTTCTACATTATTATTATTTTTATTTTTATTTTCCAAAAATGTTTTTTTTTGAAAAACTTTAAGGTTATTATTACTCTTTATTACCTTGAGGATTTTTTTTTTACATTTTTAAAGCTTCTTTTAAAAAAAGATGATTTTGAGATTTTTTATTTTTAAACCTTTTAGTTATTTTTTAGAAAAAAAAATTTAAATGTTTTTAAACTTTTATTCTCTAAAATTCTAAACTTTTAACCTATGGTTATTTTTATTAAAACCCCCCTTTAAAACTTATTTTTTTGTTTTTTATTCAAACACTTTTATTTATTTCTTTTTTTCTAAAAAAATCTTCTTTACATTACCTAAGAACTTATTATTAAAACTTTTAATTTAGAAGTCAAAATTTTCTATCAAAGCCCATTTATTTTCTGAAAATGTCTAAGGTTTATTTATATTTTTTTATCCCTTAAAAAAATTATTTACACTTTTTAATTCCTTGATTTTAATTTCATTCAAATTAACCACTAACTTATTTTTTTTCAAAGAAACATTAATTCCCTTTTTTTCTAAAATTCAAAAGGATTCAAACATCTTTTAGCAACATTCATTTCATTTTTAAGATTGAATTTTTCAAAAACAACATTTTTATTTTATTTAAGAATCTAAAAGATTAAAGTGAAAACTAAAGAAAAATAAAGAACGGAATTGTTACCCAAATTCAATGATCAATCCTCCACAATCAAAAGCATCCTACAAACATGCACAAACAAAAACAAAATTCAATCAAGAACAAAAAGAATCATACCAAAAATAAAAGAAAGAAAAGAAGTTTACCGAAATTGAAGAACACGCGTATGACTTCTTCTTGAATTGCTTCCAAACATCTCCGGAAAATGACCCAATGTTTGAACTCACTCCAAGGTTTTTTTCCAAAAAATTCAGAGAAAATTTCAAAAAATTTCTAAATTTTTAAAGCCCTTTTTGCTTTTCTCAAATGGTGAATTGGTGAAGAACAAAAGGATTTTGGGGTATTTATACTTGAACCTAGGCCTTGCAATTCATTGCAAAATCGGGATTTAATCCCCAAATTGAACTAAAATCCGACAGAGGGCATGATCCTCAGAAAAACCCCTCAACAAATTCCTGATTTGGTTCAGATTCGGAGAAAAAAATTATCCCTTGATTCGAGCCCTAGCTTTAACCATTTTCTTCTTTTTTTTGCAGATTCCGACGGCTACAGTGGACGGCGGTGTGTGGCATCGGTGTCGTTGGGTCGATGATGGCAAAATGCGTCGACCGGAACCAACGACATTGACAATCATGGTCGTACGCTTCTTTTCCTTTTTTTTTATTTTATTTTATTTTTATTTTTTACTGTTTTTTTATTTGCCTATTTTTAACTTCCTTTTTAGAAAAGAACAAATAGTTTTCTTTTTGAATGAGTCTTTTTTTGAAAAATAAATCAGTTTTATTTTTCCAAAATGGGTTTATTATTTTATTTTAACATTGGGCCTTTATTTGATTTTAGAAATGGGTTAAAATGGGTTTTTATTGAAATGGGCTTTTGGGTTTTAAAAAAAAGTTTTTTTTTTTTAATTTTCGAATGGGCTTTTATTTGAAATGGGTTTAAAAATGCGTGAAAATCTAGTGACAACAACTGCCTCTCTTTGCTTATTTCTGTGAAACAGGGATAAAGCAATTACCAAAAACGCACTGATTTTCACCGATTTTCTAGTTGGCTCCTTTCTTATAATGCCCGAACGGATATGCATGTTCTATTCTCCTTATGCTCGAATAGCTGAATTGGGTTCTATTCTCCAAATGCCAGAATAGATGAGCAAGATTCCATTCTGCAAACGCCCAAACGAATAGGCGAGTTCTTTTCTCCTTATGCTCGAACAGATGAGCTGGGTTCTATTCTCAAGATGCCCGAATAGTTGAGCTGAGTTATATTTTCCAAATGCCCTAATAGCTAAGCTGAGTTCTATTCTCCAAATGCCCGAATAGATGAGTCGGGTTCTATTCTCCAAATGCTTGAATATATGAGCAAAATTCCATTCTCCGTACGCCCGAACGGATAGGCAGATTCTTCTAAAAAAATTTATCCTCCTTATACTTGGATGAATAAGAAAATTTTCATTTTAAAAGGTCTTTCATGTACCTAAATAACAAAATGCAATATGCGATGCAATTATAATGTGCATGCCCCTAGGGATGCCTGAAACATAAATGCATGTCAAGCTTTTTCTTCTCTCTTTTTTAAAACTTCTTTTGCTTGGACTATTTTCTTAATTTTGGTGAAATATTGGTCGTCGATTCCAGCCCGACTAACATGAGTTTCCTTCAGACCTTGCACAAATAAGAAAGCTAGCTTCACCTTGTCTTTCAATTCTAAATGGCTTTACCAATTTCGTCCACCATTCCTTGGAAGAAAGCCTCCACCATTGCCTACATTCATTAGGTAGAACTTAGAATTCACCCAAAACGCCACGAGGCCACAACATGAGTCTAGTACCATAAACACTTCTGTTTTCTTTTTTGCTTCATTTGAAAACGTTTCTGATCTTTTGCGCACTTAATTTTGTACCCTTAAATGAAAGGACTGGCTTTATCCTCACATCTCATCCTTTACTCCATTGGAAACATTTGATCCACATCTGCTTTCATTAGTCAATATTTATGTATTCAGGGACAAGCTTCTTCTAGAGCGTGATTGAAAATCCTTATGTCAAGTTTTGACATTTCCAATGTTTATAAAATTGTTCTCATTATCATGTAACAAAGACCGGCGATTAGGAAACATCACTATGTTATTTAGGTGCCAAGGCACTTGTAAGGCTTTTCAAGAATCCTCACTTTTCTTCCCTTTTGGGTTCATTTGAAAATTTTTGCAGTGAGGCTTATTTCCATTTTAAATGTTTTCATATAGACATTACATGCCCCAATCAATAATCTTAATCATGAAACGCAACATAGTCCCTGTACTTTTAAAAAATTTCTCAAAGTAATGCTCAAAAATCTTTTGTATATCTAATTGATTGTCAAATCCATTAATTCTCATTTCAAAGCAAGATGCTGATAATAACAAGGAAGAAAACAAGGAAGAAAGAAACAAAATTTATTAATGTTGTGGCAAACACAAGAAGGTTTATAAAAAAGGAAAGGTGAACAAGTATTCAGATATCAACAGTCCAAACTCCTCCCATCAATTTCCAGAAGAAATCTTGAATGCCACCCTTGTTGAAGAGTCTTTGAGTACAATGCATAAGCTGTGAAGCCCTAAAAACTATCTCACGAATTACATGAGCCGCCCTTTACGGGTTTTCAACTCAGATCATACTTTGGTTTCAAAACGCCCTTTGTGGGTTTTCATTTTGAACCCTCCTTTTTCTTTTCTTTTCTTTACTTTTTTCTTTTTCTTTTTTTTTTCTTTTTTCTTCTTTTCTTTTCCCATTTTTTCCCTTTCTTTTTCTTTTTTTCTTTTTCCTTTTTCTTCAAGCATAATACCTCTTAACAGAATCTGAGTTCGCCGGGTTTTGAAACTCATCTCTATCCATCTCAGCCAAGCTCAATGCTCTGCCTGAAAAAACCTTTGTCACAATGTAAGGTCCTTCCAAATTGGGTGCCAATTTTCCTCGGGGATTGCTTTGGATTGGTAGCTTCTTCTTTAATATCAAATCACCTTCATGGAATTCTATAGGGTGAACATTCTTTTCATAAGCCCTTATCATTCTCCTTTGATACATTTGACCATGGCGTAAGGCTTTCAACTTGTTTTCTTCAATTAAATTCACTTGGTCATACCTTGCCTGAACCCATTCAGCTTCATCTAACTTCACCTCCATCAAGACACGCAACGATGGTATCTCAACCTCAATTTGTAGCACAACTTCTACTCCGTATACTAATGAGAACGGAGTTTCCCCAGTAGATGTTTGTACCGCTGTTCGATATGTATATAAGGTGAATGGTAACTTTTCATGCCAATCTTTATAAGTGTCAGTCATATTTGCAACTATCTTCTTGATAGTTTTGATGGCTGCCTCTACTGCCCCATTCATCTTCGGGCGATATACTAATGAATTGTGGTGCTTAATGCTAAAATGTTCACAGACCCCAACAATCATTCTGTTATTCAAGTTGGAGGCATTATCGGTTATTATGCTCTCCGGTAAACCATATCGACAAATGATCTCCTTCTTTAAGAAATTGAAAATAGTGGACCTAGTTATATTTGCGTACGAGGCTGCTTCCACCCATTTTGTGAAGTAATCGATAGCTACCAGAATAAAGCGATGCCCATTTGGCGTGTTGAGTGCATAAAAGTTCTATATTTTACCCCTCATTTACCCATATTTTTGTTGCACTCAAGCATGATTAATTGCATTTAGGATAGATTTTTGCATACACATCACAATTAGATAAAACTGCACAGATGCTGCTGAAATTGTTCACTTTTGCAGGTATCTGCCGCAGTAGCAAACCAGGGCAGCAAAGGAGCAGAGGCGAGTTGAGGAGCTGGAACTGAAGGATATAAATCACTGCCTGTCATGACACCTGTCGTGGAAGCCATGACGACAGAGAGACACTGAGGTGGAAAAGTGAAGTGGAGCCCAATAGATAGAGAATTTCAAGCCCGTCTATCGTGGGTCACTCCCACATTTTTTCTGAGCCCTGAAGCAGAAGGAAGGCCAGGCCCAAAGTTTAAGTAAGAAAGTCAAAGTAAGAAAAGAGGACGAATTAAAGACAGCTACTCAGAAGATTTAGTCTTTAACAGAGTTGTACTTTAATTTCAACTTGTATTCTTGCCATATCAGAAAACTTGGACCCAAGGCCTATATAAAGGCATGTAATTCAACCTAGGGAAGGATATCTCACTCTTAGCCGTCTTCCCCCAATACCCTAGTCGTTTCTCTGTCTTCACCATGTTCTAAACTTCCTCAAGGGATAAGGGTTGATCTTGTAAAGTAGTTGTGAGGATTTTATTGTTCTTAGGATTTTTTCTGTTCAAGTAATAAAACTTCAAGTTTATTTACTATGGTTTTCATTATCTCATCAGAGCATCGGGAGAGCATTGTGTGGTTATCCATTAACTTAATATCGGGAGAGTTAAGCATACAAAAGGAGTAAATACGTGTTTTCCAGTTTATGGTTAAACCATCTTGGCTTAGGGATAAGTACAAGGTTAAGTGGCTGAAGAAGAATTCACAAACATTGGTGTTCACCCTTTGATTCACGCCGGGAGGTATCATCCCTTAGCCCTTGAGGAAGTTTTATTACTTGAACAGAAAAAATCCTCACAATGCTCTCCCGATGCTCTTATAAGATATTGAAAACCAGAGTAAATAAACTTGAAGTTTTATTACTTGAACAGAAAAAATCCTAAGAACAATACAATCCTCACAACTACTTTACAAGATCAACCCTTATCCCTTGAGGAAGTTTAGAAAATGATGAAGACAAAGAAACGACTAGGGTATTAGGGGAAGACGGCTAAGAGTGAGATATCCTTCCCTAGGTCGAATTACATGCCTTTATATAGGCCTTGGGTCCAAGTTTTCTGATATGGCAAGAATACAAGTTGAAATTAAAGTACAATTCTATTAAAGACTAAATCTTCTGAGTAGATGTCTTTAATTCGTCCTCTTTTCTTACTTTGACTTTCTTACTTAAACTTTGGGCATGGCCTTCCTTCTACTTCAGGGCTCAGAAAAAATATGGGAGTGACCCACGATAGACGAGCTTGAAATTATCTATCTATCGGGCTCCACTTCACTTTTCCACCTCAGTGTCTCTCTGTCGTCATGGCTGCCACGACAGGCTGTGCTCCTGAAGCCATCAACTCGCCTATGCTCCTTTGCTGCCCTGGTTTGCTGCCGCAGCATATACCTGCAAAAGTGAACAATTTCAGCAGCATCTGTGCAGTTTTATGGGAGTGACCCCTAAAACGATCTGACGCTGCCTGCTGCCCTAGCAGCACGGCAGACTTGTTGAGACTACATGGATAACAACCATGTTGAAGTAGAAACTACCCTGCCAGATGCGGAAGCTGAACATTTCGAACTGAAACCTGTCACATTCAGCATGATAAACTCTGCTGGCCAATTTGGTGGTTCTGCTATTGAGGACGCACATGAACATCTTAAAACTTTCCAGGAGATCTGTGGATCGTTCAGACTGGCAGGAATAAGTCCGGAAGTACTGAGGCTCCGGCTATTTCCTCATTCATTGAGAGATAGAGCTAAAACTTGGTGGAATAAATTAACACCGGGTTCAATAAGAACTTGGGCGGATCTCTATCGTGAATTTCTTTCTCGTATTAACCCTTCTCATTTATCTGAAAGATTGCGTAACGAGATTCCTACGAACAAATGCATGAGGCGTGGGGTAGATTTACGACTCTCTTACAAAACCGCCCAATGCATGGATTCCCTGTATGGAATCAGGTTGTCAAATTCTACAATGATGCCAATGCGCACACTCGACTGAAGATAGATTCAGCAGCAAATGGGTTATTACTGGATAAAGAACCACACGAAGCAATGCTGGTGTTGAAAAAGTTAGCAAAGAACAATGAGCAGTTTCTTATAACTCGAGGAGGTAAACGAGGAATATCTGTAAAGGAGTACGATGCTAACAACTCGGTCAAAATTTAGATTGCATACCTCACTAAGATAGTTGAAAATCTGCAGCTGAAAGATTCTAAAGCTGTATTTTCTGCCGAAGAGGTGTGTGAAACTTGTAGCGGAAACCGCAATACAGAGGAGTGCCCTTTACAGCTGGAAGAAGGGATGTATGTTGGAAACTATAACACAAATAAAACCTATGACTCCAACCACTACAACCCAAACTAGAGGAAGGACCCCAAATTTTCATGGAGTAACCCCAACAACGCATTGAACTCTCCAATTCAGAACAACTAGAACAAAAGAGGTCCTAGTATCCTGTCACGACAACAACCACAGCAGCAGCCACAACAGCAGCCGGCGGCCACAACGAGCAGACTGGAGCAGACCCTGGCCACATTCATGTCTCAAACAAGAGCATATATGGCAAACATGGATCACTTTGTTAAGAAAACTGAGTCCTTCATGGACAAGACAGAGATGAGAATGAAAAACCATGAGGCTACCCTAAAATCCTTAGAGACACAGATGGGCCAGGTTTCAGAGTTCATAAACCCATGGCAGAATGGAGGATTCCCTAGTGATATTGAGGTTACTAGAAAACCCACACATGAGTAGCGCAAAGCGATTACAACGAGGAGTGGGAAACAACTACAAGGGCTAATAATAAAAGAAACACCGAGTAAGGAATCAACCTGACAGACAACTGCTGTGAACACTGCCCCGACAGAGGAAAAACAGTCTGCTGTCGTCACACCTACTACAACAGCAGAAGAAATTGAGGAGCATAAAGAAACTGAAGATCATGAGCCTCCTCAGATCCGACTTCCATGTGAAGGACGCCTTGAAGATTACCGTCCTCCACCCCCTTTTCCACAACAACTAAAGAAATAGAAACATGAGTACCATCTTAAGAAAATCTATGATGTTTTTAAGCAAGTACACATCAACATTCCGATGTTAGAAGCCATTAAGCAGATGCCTGGTTATGCAAAGTTTCTGAAAGATGCAATGTCCAGGAGGTCCAAACTTGGGGAATTTGAAACAGTAATGATGACAAAAGGATGCATGGCAATCCTCCATAAGCGACCACCCCCAAAGAAGAAGGATCCTAGCAGCTTCATCATACCATGCATAATTGGTGACAAGTTTGTGGGTAAGGCACTTTGTGATCTTGGTGCTAGCATTAATCTAATGCCCAAATCTGTATTTCAGAAACAAGGTATTGGTCAAACAAGGCCCACAATAGTCATGCTACAGTTGGCAGACCACTCTTACGTACAACCGGAAGGGAAGATTGAAGATATCTTGGTAAGAATGGATAAAGATTAAAATGCACTGATCATTCTGGGGCGACCCTTCATAGCCACATGCAGAACAGTGATCGATGTAGAAAAAGGATAACTGGCGATGAGAGTCAATGACCAACAAATAAAGCTTAATGTTCTCCAAGCAATGAAACAAGCTGATGCAGAGGAAGAGTGCAAGGCAATTTTAGAAGTAGTCCTAGACCAACCCTACATCAGGTCGAACTGTCACAACAGGAAATTTGGTCACTGCCACCGCAGTCACCCTAAAGACTGTCACGGCAACATCGACGACAGTGACCCCTCAGACATAGATGCATCAGATACTTATGATCCTGAGGAGGTAAATTGGATAGGCACACATCCAGGTAAGTTCTTCGAGCCTTTGAATTATACCTCGAATGAACATGTAATGCAAAAGCCTTCCATTGCAAAAGCCACCTGTTTTAGACCTTAAACCCCTGCTAGGGTAACTTAAATACGTTTTTCTCGGTTTAAATGATACGTTTCCCGTAATCATCTCTTCCAAGATTGATGCAAGAACAGGAACATCAGCTGATCAAAATGCTATAGCAGCATAAAAAGGCAATTGGATGGACCATTGCTGATATCCAAGGCATCATTCTTGTGTTATGCATGCATAAGATCCTCTTGGAAGATGACCATAAGCCGACAATTGATGCCCAGAGACGACTGAATGAATCTATGCGAGAGCTGGTACAAAAAGAAATCATCAAGTGGCTTGATGCCAGAATAATATACGCCCATCTCGGATAGCAAGTGGGTGAGCCCGGTGCAATGTATACCCAAGAAGGGAGGCATAACCGTAGTGACGAACAAGGACAATGAACTAATCCCAACCAGGACTGTGACCGGTTGGAGGGTTTGTATGGACTACCAGAAGCTTAATAAAGCTACCCGGAAGGACCACTTCCCCTTACCCTTTATCGATCAAATGATAGATAGATTAGCGGGAAAGCCTTACTATTGTTTCCTTGATGGTTACTCAGGTTATAACCAAATCACAATAGCACCAGAGGACCAAGAGAAAACAACATTCACATGCCCATACGACATATATGCCTTTTGAAGAATGGCATTTGGGCTCTGCAATGCACCAACAACCTTTCAACAGTGCATGACGACAATATTCTCCGACATGGTGGAGGATTTCCTAGAAATCTTCATGGATGACTTTTCCGTCTTTGGAGACAGTTTTGATTACAGAAGGTTCTTGAGAGATGTGAAGAGGCAAACCTTGTTTTAAACTAGAAAGAATGCCACTTTATGGTGGACTAGGGCATAGTGTTGGGCCACAAGGTTAGCTGCCGCGGCATAGAGGTAGACATAGCTAAAATCGAGGTTATTGAAAAACTGCCGCCAGCCACCACAGTCAAAGGAAAAAGAAGTTTCTTAGGGCATGCAGGGTTCAATCGAAGATTCATCTCCAATTTCTCAAAAATCACTAAACCCTTGTGTCTCTTGCTGGAACAAAATCGTGTCTTTGATTTTAACACTTAATGTACTGAAGCATTCAGAATACAGAAGGAAAAGTCGGTAACAGCCCCAATAGTGCAACCACCAGACCAGAGCCTACCATTCGAGATAATGTGTGACGCCAGTGATTATGCTGTTGGGGTAGCTTTAGGGGGAGGAAGGAGAAACTCTTCCATGTGATCTACTATGCCAGCAAAACTCTAATCGATGCTCATATAAACTACACCACAACAGAAAAGAAGTTACTCGTAGTGGTGTTTGCAATTGACAAGTTCCAACCATATATACTTGGAACAAAAGTGGTGGTCCATATAGATCACTCAACACTTAAATATTTGTTCACCAAGAGGATGCCAAACCAAGATTGATACGTTGGATTCTGCTGCTGCAAAAAATTTTGACATCGACATCAAGGACAAAAGGGGGACAGAAAACCAAGTGGTAGATCACTTGTCAAGACTAGATATGCGAAGGGATCAAGAGAAAGACCAGACCAACATACTGGAAACCTTCCCAAATGAGCAGTTGTTCGCTGCCACCAGCACTGCAACGACAGCCATGGCGGCAGGTACGATTTCTGAAACCCCTGGGTATGCTGACATTTTTAATTCTATTGTAAGTGGGTTATTACCTCTTAAGCTTAATTACCAAGCTAGGAAGAGGTTCCAAAATGATGCAAAACATTATTATTGGGACGAACCTATTCTCTTTAAGCATTGTGCAGATCAGATCATCAGGAGATGCATACCACATGAGGAACAGAAAGAAGTGCTTCACCATTGTCTTGCTGCCCTTTATGGAGGACACTTTGGAGGAAATAAAATTGTTGCCAAGGTTTTTCAATCTGGTTTCTTTTGGCCTACATTGTTCAAGGATGCTCAAGCTTTTTACAAGAGATGTGATAAATGTCAAAAGACTGGAAACATATCTAGAAGGCATGAGATGCCACAGCAGAACATACTTGAGGTTGAAATCTTTGATGTTTGGGGAATCGACTTCATGGGGCCATTCCCAGCCTCTTGTGGGAATTTATACATCCTGCTGGCAGTAGACTATGTGTCTAAGTGGGTAGAAGCTATCCCCACTCAAAAGAACGATGCCAAGATTGTGCAAAGATTTCTTCACAAGCACATCTTCTCAAGATTTGGCATCCCAAGGGCGATCATTAGCGATGAGGGGAGGCATTTCGACAATAGGGTAATTGCTAGTGCACTTAAGAAATACATAGTAAGACACCGAATTGCAACAACATATCACCCTCAAACCAATGGGCAAGCTGAAATATCAAATAGAGAAGTGAAGAACATCCTAGAGAAGATGGTAAAACCAACTCGAAAGGACTGGTCTGTTCACCTAAATGATGCACTCTGGGCCTACAGGACAACATTCAAAACACCATTAGGAATTTCGCCTTACCGCCTCATTTACGGAAAAACTTGCCATTTACATGTCGAGATAGAACACAAACATATTGGGCTATCAAGACAGTTAATATGGATTGGGACAAGGCAGGGCAGAAAAGGCTACTGGACTTGAATGAAATTGAAGAAATTTGAGCAATGGCCTACGACAACGCCAAGATATACAAGGACAAAATACAAAGAAGTGGCATGACAGAAAGCTGATGCCATGATAGTTCTGCCTAGGGCAGCATGTGTTGTTGTTTAACTCTAGGTTGAAGCTTTTCCCAGGAAAGTTTAAATCTAGGTTGTCTGCCCCTTTCCAAGTAGTCCAAGTTTTTCCCCATGGTGCCATTACAACCAGATCAATGAAGGGTGGGCACCAATTCAAAGTCAATGGACAAACGCTAAAGAATTATCAGGGGACTGAAGCCCCAAGGATGCAGGAAGTAGTTACTTTAGGAGATTCCTCTCAAGGCATCCCTAATTTAACTTAGTTTCATTTTATTTTATTTTCTTTAATTAATTAATTTATTATTTTTAGGAAATAAGATTTTAATTTAGTTTATTTATTTATTTATTTTTAGGAAATAAAGGAAGCAAAGCAAAGAGGAGGAATGAACCAGCCCACCGCATTCGCAACAGCCCATAAAGCCCAATGGACATACCTGACATGAAAACCTATTACCAGCTGTCGCAACAGACGCAGAAAATACAGCTTGTCACGGAGCTGTCGCGATAGACACGAAAACATGTAACAAACGCGTTAGGAAACTGCGTGACAGCTAGCTCCGTTATTCGCGCCTGTCGTTACAGTCCCAACGGGCAAAAAATCCCGTTCTATACAAACCTCTACTCCCATTTCATTTTTCACCTCATTGTCATTCTCTCTACTTTGGTTCCAGAATTTAGCTCTCATAAATTTTCTTTTATTTTGCTACAATTTTCCTCGTAATGACTATTAGATCAACCCGAAGGAGTGCTGCCTCCACCTCTGCCACGTCATATCCACACCCAGCAACAACAGAATCCCAAGATGATTTGCATCAACAGATTCAGAGATGAGGTACTATGGCTCGTTCCAGAAACGAGAAATGTGAGAAGAGAGAGGGTTCACCTACACCCAAAAGACGGGAGACCTAGAGCTTGAGGGTTTCATCTCGAAGAAAATTATAGCCCTCAAATGGCAGATGTTCGTCATCCAGCCAGAGAAGATGAACGTGACTTTGGTTCGAGAATTTTATGTTGTCGTTCCCTCCAAAGATGCCACGACAGTGACTGTCAGAGGTAGGGAAATCTCCCTTGAACCGGCCTACATCAACACATTGTACGGCATCTATGTGAGCAAAAAGGAAGAAACACATAGGAGGTTCATCAACAGTCTGTCGTTGGCAGACTATGATGTTGTCATGGCAGAACTGACGGAAGAAGGCACCCAGTAGAACGAGGATCCCAAGCACAGATGGATAGTGCGAAAGACCCATCTCACACCGCAAGCAAAGCTCTGGAACCATTTCGTGAAGAAAACGCCCCATGCCTACATCATATAACACCACGGTGGATCGGCAGAGACTAGCCCTCGTGCACTCAATCATCAACGAGAGGCAATTCAATGTCGGAAAATATATTCTTGAAGGCATTTTTGAGTGTACACTCAAACCCGTGGCCCCTTTTTCTTCCCCTACCTCATCACCATCCTTTGTCGGGCAAATAAAGTTCCAGTAATTGATGAAGACGTCAAACTCCAAGGCAAGGGATGGACACATCAAAACATCTATAGTTTGATGGAGCTAAAGCCTGCCACGCCCCTGGTGTATATGGACCCTACTGTCGCGACAGAACCAACAACAGACTCTGAATCCACGGAACCTATCACGGTAGAACCTGAGCAGACGACGGTCGCACCACCAACTGACACCTCCAACCAAATCCTGTAGATGCTGAAAAAGATGGAGGAACGACAGCTAGGCTTTATGGGATTCATGAGGGATTGCACTACTGCCACGATAAATTTTATTAAGACTGATTTAAATTTTCCCAACGTGAAGTTTCCCTCTTTCCCATAATCTCTTTTTGCCACCCCACACTTGCTACTAGCCCCAGAACACCCACTGCTGCCTCCACCTCACCACCTGCCACGACCGGAGATTGCGACGGAAGATCTACCACTCCTCGAGGAGAAAAAAAGAAGGAACCACTACCGAAGATCGACCCCAAATACTTTGAAGGGTTCTCCTTCTCCTCCGTCTTGCAGGACGATCCTGACTCGGAGCCATCTATCATCCGTCACATATCGAAGGACTTCCCTCCGATGAAGAGAAAGAAGTTGAATGAAACTGTTGAAGGGCCCTGTCACGATAGATCGGACGGCAGCAGCAGCAGTAGCAGTGATGACGACCTCGAGGTCCTTGACAAGGCCCCAAATATTTCACCTACCTGAGTCCAGCCACCTCGAGAGGCCAAAAAGAAGATAGCCTCGCCATCTCCCAGCCCCAAGCCAACCTCTACCGTCAAGGTAACTGCCCGTCGACAGCTCCAGATCAGCAACAACATCGATGACCGCTCATCAACTTAAGTTCTTTTCTATTATGCTTGTTGTTCTACTGTTATTTTATCTTTTTGTGATGTTTTCTTGTTTTTTTATTTTATTGTCATGCATTGAGGACAATGCAACCCTTGAGTTTGGGGGTAGGCAGTCCTCGGTTAATTAATGAACTTTTTAATATGTCTCCTTAATTTGTGTCCCATTTTAGTTAATTTTTGTGTCAAAAAAATTTATCTATATATATATAATTTGGCTTAAGTCTTTGAACTGCACTTACCTATCGCGACAGAGATTGTCGCGGCAGTGCCTTTAGAATGTTTTAGGAATTATTTAGAGCTTTGATATAGTTCTAAACTCAAAAACACTTTTTGTGACTTATATGTTGTCTAGATTTCTGTTAGTAAACTAGAGTAGAAAAGCTTAATCACTTGAGTTGCCCATAGAGGTGCCTAACACTGGCTCTAGGAAAAGAATATAAGAAAAGAAAAACTTAGACTCAATACCCCTAGAGGTGCCTAATACCGACTCTAGGAAGATAGCTAGAGGTGCCAAAAAACAGGCTCTAGTAAAATCAAAATAAAGAACATGGAGTCTAAATTCGAAAAAACTAAAGGTGCCTAACACTTGCCTCCAAGAAAAAAATTAGTTTGGCATAAAAATTGAGTGAGTAGCATAACTATTATGGTTGCTAAAAGAGTCTAGACACATATTTGTTCAAAAACCCTGTACACACTTGCACAAGAATTATAGCATTGTTCTAGATAAATCCATAAACAATTGAAAAGGTATTGCCCTTGATAGAGAAAGGGTTGTAGGTAATGGTAGTTCACTGAATTAAGCCAAGTCAAAAAATTTCATTCTTAGTTAGGTTGCGTCTGCTTGAGGACAAGCATCAACTTGAGTTTGGGGGTGTGTTGAGTGCATAAAAGTTATGTATTTTACCCTTCTTTTACCCATATTTTTGCTGCACTCAAGCATGATTAATTGCATTTAGGATAGATTTTTGCAAACACATCACAATTAGATAAAATTGCACAGATCTTGCTGAAATTGTTCACTTTTGCAGGTATCTGTCGCAACAGCAAACTAGGGCAGCAAAGTAGCCGAGGCGAGTTGAGGAGCTGGAACTGAAGGATAAAAAGCACTGCCTGTTGTGACACCTGCTGTGGTAGCTATCACGACAGAGAGACACTGAGGTGGAAAAGTGAAGTGGAGCCCGATAGATAGAAGATTTCAAGACGGTCTGTCGTGGGTCACTCCCATATTATTTCTGAGCCCTGAAGCAGAAGGAAGGTCAGACCCAAAGTTCAAGGAGAAAGTCAAAGCAAGAAAAGAGGACGAATTAAAGACATCTACTCAGAAGATTTAGTCTTTAATAGAGTTGTACTTTAATTTAAACTTGTATTCTTGCCATATCAGAAAACTTGGACCCAAGGCCTATATAAAGGCATGTAATTCGACCTAGGGAAGGATATCTCACTCTTAGTCGTCTTCCCCCAATACCCTAGTCGTTTCTCTCTCTTCACCATGTTCTAAACTTCTCCAAGGGCTAAGGGTTTATCTTGTGAAGTAGTTGTGAGGATTGTATTGTTCTTAGGATTTTTAATGTTCAAGTAATAAAACTTCAAGTTTATTTACTTTGGTTTTCAATATCTCATAAGAGCATCGGGAGAGCATTGTGAGGTTATCCATTAGCTTAATGTCGGGAGAGTTAAGCATACGAAAGGAGTAAATACGCACTTTCCAGTTTATGGTTCCATCATGGCTTAGGGATAAGTAGAAGGTTAAGTGGCTAAAGAAGAATTCACAAACATTGGTGTTCACCCTTTTATTCACGCCGGGAGGTATCATCCAAGACGTGTTCATCAACAAAACTTGGACCTGCGGATAGAACAAGTCATAACAGGGATTCTTGCCAAGCTTGAAGTACGAAGTTGCTGGTTGCTTCCGCGACAACAACGGACCTCTGCGCGACATGTGTTGTCGCGACAAGAACGACGACATAATGACAGAAGTTCCTCTGAACAGTGCAACACCGGCACTACTGAGCAATTCAATATTGGCCTATTCTCTCAATCTGATTTCCTTATCTTTTATTTCAATTATTATTCAAAATTACTTTAAACAATCATTTATACTATTTCTTTTTCTTGTGCAGCAATTCAAGGATAAAGTTATTTCTAGTCCTTGTAGAGACGATATCCAATACTCTAGTATCACTTTACTACTTGCGTCGTGTACACTTGTACTATTTGCGATAGTCTTATTTACATGCAACATGATGCCTTTGGATGATTCTGCTCAATGACATCTATGCCCCACATAGAGAATGGCCAGGGAGATGACATGACATGGAGAGACTGAGGAGGCGTGTGAACCTTGTCAGCGTAAACCTGACACTTGTGACATTTGCGGGAATAATTAAAGCAATCTCCTTCCATCGTTGTCCAGTAATATTCAAACCACACAATTCTTCTTGCCATAGTGAAACCACTAGGGTGAGTTCCGCAGACTCCCTCATGAACCTCTTCTAGAATCAACTGAACTTCTTTTGCATCCACACATCTTAAAAACACCTAATCTCGACTTCGTCTATAAAGGATTTCTCCATCAAGAATGTATCCTGATGCCATGTAACACCCAAAAAATTACGTCCAAATTGTAATCCTTATATTAAAAAAACCCCGTAATTTAGAAACCTAATTTTGAAATCCCTAATTGAAAACCCTAACAATTGAGAATTTTTATTTCAAAATCTTAACTTTTTATGAGGGACTAAATAAGAATTTTTATCAAACTTAAAATTTAATATGAAATTTCTTGAAAGTGTAAGGACTAACACCATAAATAATCCTTTTATCAAATTAAATTTTAGTTTACTTTGGGTTCTTCCTTCCGTCCTTTTTTAATTGTTTAATATATATATATATATATATATCTAACCCTTTTTTCAAAAATGATTTTTAATTCTATTAAGTTTCTTCCCCACCGTCTCCTACTCTTTTAATTGATTATTTATTTTATTAATATTATTAATTTACCTTATTAATTTATAATTCTAAACCTAATACGATTACTAAACTACTTAACCTAACACACCCAATACTGCATACACACCCAATACTGCAAACATAATCATACCAAAACGTTTTTGATTCTGTTAAGATCCAGTACTAGACAACGAGCGCGAGAGTTGTTCACTACGTCGTTGCGAGGTGTATTTTCTTCCGGTGTTATAAATAAATTATATATTTTTTCTATGTGTTGGTGTTTTACCCCTTATGTGATTATTTATATGTATTATAGCTTTTATGGTTTACATCACGTGCGTACGATTTTTAAAACGTGTTTTAATTTTGACTTATGAAATATTTGATTTATGAAACATCGGATTTACGGATCTATGATTTATGGACTTATAGAGTATGATTTATGAAGTATGTTTACGGAATATCGAATTTATGGAATTTTGTTTATGAAATTTGATTTCTAATCATCATATCATTGTATGAGCATGGGTTGTGATTTGTTAAGGGAAGTTCAGTGGTTTCACCCTACAGGATGAATTCCACTTCGGATTGACGGTTGTATTGAGGAGTTATGGTGAACTTTCCTCTTGGCGGTTGTAGTTGGGTGCATTGTGATTTATGTGTTATGTTTTAAAGAATTTTAAGAAAATATTACTATGTTTTTACGACTTTAATTTTTTTGCACTTTTGAGACACATTAAGCTCTTTAGCTTACTCCCCCATAATGTTCTTTTTTAGATATCCTGACTCTAGGTGACTTGGTACTCAGAGGATCTCTTTATTTTATCGAATCTATTTTATCTTCAATATGGATATATTTTGCTTTCGGGAGTATTTTATTATTAAGATTATTTTGGAATTTTAATATAATTTCGGATTATAGACTTATTATTATTTTACATGCATTTTTAGACTTAAATTTGAATGTTTTATTTAAATTATATGATTATTATTTTAACGTTCAGGTTTTAAAATTATTGAGATATTTTATATCATTATCAGAAATAATTTATTTTAAGTTATTTTAATATATCATAATTCGAATTGGTTTCTTGAGGGTAAAGTTTTCAAACGTGACTTCTTAAATTCAGCTATTTTTTCTAGGCCAGGTTTAGGGGGTTACATTTACTGGTATCAAAGCTAAGTTCAACCCTCGGACTGTGAGGCTCACTTAAAATTTTAAGCCAAAAATGATTTTTGCATGCATATTAAATGTTTTCGGCCAAAATGGAATTTTCTGATAAATTTATTGTTTTAATGAATTAATGATATGTTTTGAATGGAAACTCCAAGTACCAACTCTAATTCTAGGATTGTTCCTTTTGTAGTTAGATTATTATGTCACATTGTAGGAGCTCTAAATTAGCGACCGATCGTGATCATACTCGTTCCTATAAATTTGAGATTAAACCCTATTTGAAAAATCTATGTTGTCATTCGTAACCTGATCTAAAATGCCTTTTTAACATTGTTATCAAAACCTCTATTTTTTGAAGTATGTCGTTAGTCTAAAAATTTTGAGGACAAAATTTCTTTTAAGGGTAAGAGATTTGTAACTCCCCAAAAATTACGTCCAAATTGTAAAACCTAGATTCGAAAAAAATTCCAAATTTAGACACCTGATTTTGAAATCTCTAATTAAAAACCCTTACAATTTAGAATTTATAATTCTAAACCCTAACTTTTTTATAACGGACTAAATAAGATTTTTATCAAACTTAAAAAATAATATGAAATTTCTTGAAAGTTTAAGGACTGACTCCATAAATAATCCTTTATCAAATTGAATTTTAGTTTACTTTGGGTTATTCTTTCCGTCCTTTTTTTAATTGTTTAATATATATATATATAACCCTTTTTGTAACACCCCAAGATCCGTTCTAGTCAGAATTGGGTTCCGTTGATTAGAAATTTTGCATCGATAAAGACTAAACATAGTATTGACTAGCTAATCAATGATATTGGACCTTATTGAATAGTGTCGGGAACATATTAGTGGCTATATTGCGAGAATTTGAAACTTGGAGACAACCATATAAAGTATTGTGAATCAAGGGACTAATCTTGCGTTTAGCCCCTTTTCCTTTAAAATTTCCCATACGTGGGAATATCTGGAGGGCTTCCTTCAAAGCAAGGAAACATATTTTAATTGAAAAGCTATAGAATAGCTAAAGGAAATAAACTGACCCAATTGTAAAATCACCAAGCACCTTAACTATCTTCATCTTCCTCATCCTCTTCAACTAAACAAGCACCTCCATTGGAGATATTCTTAAGCTTGGTTTTTCTCCGTTCCATAGATATCGAATTGTTGCTATCATTCGGGTAAGCAATAATCCTCAAACAATCGTTGGATTCCATGGATATATTGAGCTTAAACATAAGATAGGGTTTTTACCATCCATGGATATTTCATCGTTAATGTTTATATTGAAGTCAGATATCGATTTTGATATTAAAATATCGATCCGAATAGTTTTCTATTGACTTTCTAGCTCAAAAGTGGAGAAAGAGGTTTCACCGTCTCTATCTCAAGCTAGGAACAAGCGGATTATTATTAGAGAGCCTTGAAAGCTTCGGATTGCTAAGGTGAGTGTTGTCGGAGTCTCGGGATTAGGCAAAGAGCCTTCCTGGATCATTATTTGATGTTTTAGATTATATCGCTAATCTTGTCATTGGAGAGTTTGCATTGGATGGTTAAACGTACACCTTGATAAGTGTCAGTAAGTTTGTTATTGAACATCGAACATAGTCATTGATATCGTAATTGAGCACTATCATTGATATAGTAATTGTCATCGGACTATTGTATAGAAATCACTGGACAATGATATTGACATTGGACTGTGAAATATTGATGATGAGATACATATATATTTGTCATTGGTAATATTGAAATCATCGGACATTGGAATACTATTCATTATTGAAATGGATGTGAACATTGGAACCTTAGACATTGGACACAATTGGCATGCCATAGAATTCATGAGCTCAGTGTACGGATGGACTATGGTCCTAAGGCTACGACCTATATTGATTTGGCGAGACGGAGGGATGTGTATTGATATTGGTAATATTGGCGAGGCGGAGGAATTATACCATTCAATGATTTGGCGAGGCATATGAATTCACGTCTCCACTATCTTGATTCAATCCAAGGGTTAATGATGAAATGAACATGTTAAACGTTGTATATCATTGCATAGCATTATTACATGAGATCATGAATATAGAAATTCAATACATTGTTGTTCTGCATATTGTTTATGAGTACCTTACTAGGCAAAGTATGCCTAACGTGTCTCGTCTCATGCATTTTTCAGGTTGAAAGTTTGTGCATCAGAAGATCGGATTACAAAGGCAAAACAAGTCACTACAAGCTTCAAGTAATGTGCTTTTGACTTATAAACTCCTAGGAAGGTGGCAAAGTAGTTGAACTAGCCATTTATGCCCATTTTGTTGTGTTGGTTTAATGCCTAAGTTGTAATATGGTTAATAGCCCTAAATGGCCTTTTTGGTTAACTTGAAATGGTTGAAATTTGCATACTTAGCTCAAAAAGGTAAAAACATGGTAAACGTATTCATATGGTCATGAAATTTGGCATGCTAGTAGTTTATACCATTGAAATATTATGTGTAAAGTTTTGTTGGATTTGGACATTGTTCGATAGGTCAAATCGATTAAATACTAGCTAAAATCTGTCATTACAAGTCCGGTCATATTGAAATGGGTGATTGGGTTTCGATACGGGCAAGCATAAATTAGCCTGAAGAATGGGGTGCAACGAAATGGCCCATGGCTGTTTCGAAACATTTTGTCTTTGGAATCCCTCGTTTCGATACAAGTTCATAGTGTATCGAAATGGGTCAAAGTCAAAGGAGGTTAACCCATTTCGATACAGGTTATGTCTGTATCGCTACGGTCTTAAGGGTAAGGTTAATAGGAGTTGACCATTATTCACCCGTTTTGAAACAACTCTAGGGTGTTTCGATACGGGGTTAGGTAAGTTAGTTAAAGGCTTATTGAACAAATTGCTAATTTCACAGTTTAGTCACTAAACATTGTAAGGTTAAATTGAATGAGTTAATGATCTCCAACTCGAATGAAATGTTGCAGACATGTCATTAAAGTAGTGAATTTAAAAATGGTAAGATCAATTGCATTGAAGGACCCCTAGTTTGTCGAATCTATAAATTGGTCCCTAAAACTTGTAATAATTGCAATTTAGCCCATGAATGACAAATCATTGCTTGTATGGATAAATTGGACTGAGTTATTTGATGGGAATTATTCATTGTATGATGTGGATTGAAACTATTAATAATAAAACGAAATTTTATTGCAATGGTTTCTGTATTGATCATCAGTTTCACCTTCCGACACGGTTCTCAACCAGACCGGGAAGGGAGTGTTACACTTTTTTTTCAAACTGAATTTTAATTCTATTAAGTTTCTGCCCACCGTCTCCGACTCTTTAAATTGATGATTTATTTTATTAATATTATTAATTTACCTTACTTAATTATAATTCTAAACCTAATACGATTACTAAACTACTTAACCTAACTCTCTATATATATGTAGCTATGGTTATGCGACATAGAAACAAAAAAAAAGTTATACCAATACCGCCAAAAACAACCAATACCGCAAACATTATCATACAAAAATGTTCGGGCTAAATTCCACTTCGGATTGGCAGTTGTAGTGAGGAGTTCTGGGGAACTTTCCTCTTGGCAATTGTATTTGGGTGCATTCCATTGCGCTTGTGATTTATATGTTATGCTTTAATGAATTTTAAGAAAATATTACTATGTTTTGACGACTTTGATTTTTTTGCACTTTAGAGACACACTAAGCTTTTTAGCTTACTCCCCCATAGTTTTCTTTTTTCAAATATCCCGACTCTAGGTGACTTGGTACTTGGAGGATCTCTTTATTTTATCAAATCTATTTTATTATCAGTATGGATATACTACTTTCGAGAGTATTTTACAATTAATATTATTTTGGAATTTTAATGTATCATAATTCGAATTGGTTTCTTGAGGGTAAAGTTTTCAAATGTAACTTCCTAAATTTTGCTATTTCTTCTAGGCCAAGTTTAGGGGGGTTACATGCCATCTTCCCAACCATATTCTTTTCATTCTCTGAAGCCTGTAATGGGTATTTATGAAACTTTATGAACTGCAAGATGTCATGGTACCACGACAAGTCGTCTGTCTCTTCCTCTACGCTGTAGCAATGAGCTGGGACTCCAACATTTGCAACTTAATAGGCATCATCTCGGAACCATCACTTGCTTTAAACATGGCAGCTAAAGTAGCTAAGGCATCAACCATCTGATTGTCGTCCCTTGGGAGATTCTTAAAAGTGATCACATTGAATTCTTTAGTTAATTCAATGACCAACTTGTTATATTCTATTAATTTTGAATATTTTGTTTCCCATTCGCAAGGTATTTGATAGATGATCAACGTCGAGTCCCCATAGACCTTCAAATTTTGAATCTTCCTATCAATGGCCTCTCTTCAACCTAATATGCATGCCTCATATTCTGCCATGTTATCAGTGCAAAAGAATTCCAAACGGCAAGCAAAAGGGTAATGATCTTCTTCTGGTGAGGCCAAAACTGCCCCAATACCTCGTCCTAAAGCATTTATAGCACCGTCAAAGTGCATGACCCAAGATTCTATTGGTGGCTCATCAATTTCTATAATACACATTAAATCCTCACTGGGGAAACTGAAATCTAATGCCTCATAATCATCTTGAGCACGACTGGCCAGAAAATGAGCTATGACACTTCATTTTACCGTTTCTGACTCACATATTGAATATCATATTCTGATAGCAGCATCTGCCATCGTGCTATTCTTCCTGATAGGGCTGGAGCTTCCATCATAAACTTTAACGGATCTAGCCTTGAAATCAACCATGTGGTATGATACAACATATATTGCCTAAGCCTTTTAGTAGCCCACCCAGAGCGCAACATACTTTTTCAATCGGGGTATATCTTGTTTCACTGTCGGTAAACTTTTTGCTTAAGTAATATATTGCCCTTTCCTTCCTTCCAGTTTCATCATGCTGTCCCAATACACAACCCATTGAATTTTCATACACCGTCAGATAGAGTATTAACGGTTTTCCTAAGACATATGGTAATAACACTTGAGGGTTAGTTAACTACTCCTTGATCTTTTCCAAGGCTACTTGACATTCTTCATTCCATGTCCCCGGATTATTCTTTCTAAGTAACCTGAATATTGGATCAAATTTATTCGTAAGTTGGGAGATGAAACGAGGTATGTAATTCAACCTTCCCAATAATCCCTAAACTTGCTTCTGTGTTTGGGGTGGTGGAAGCTCTTGTATGGTCTTTATCTTATCAGGGTCAATCTCAATTCCTCTTCTTCTTACTGCAAAGCCTAACAACTTTCTAGAAGTAACCCCAAATGTGCACTTGGCAGGATTAAGCTTTAGCTGAAATTTTCTCAACCTTTGAAAAAGCTTACTCAGGTTCACTAGATGCTCCTCCTCAGTTCTAGACATGGCAATCATGTTATCAACATAAACTTTTATTTCCCTTTGCATCATATCGTGGAAAAGAGTAACCATAGCTCTCTGATAAGTTGCCCCCACGTTTTCAATCCAAAAGGCATTACTTTATAGCAAAAGGTTCCCCAAAGTGTTAGAAAAGAAGTCTTTTCCACGTATTCTGGGCACAACTTTATTTGATTATATCCAGAAAATCCATCCATGAAAGAGGAAAGTGAATGGTCAGTTGTATTGTCTACCAAGGTGTCGATATGTGGGAGCGGAAAGTTATCTTTGGGACTTGCCCAATTAAGATCCATGTAGTCGACACACATCCTTACTTTTCCATCTTTCTTTGGTAGTGGAACAATGTTTGCCACCTCGAGAAATCTTGCATTGTATTGATTCTTTACTTCATCTCTGGTTTTCAAAAGTGTATCAGCCTTCATCCTTCTTAGCTTTTTCTTTACAGGCTCACATCTCTCATTTATAGGAAGATGATGCATAACAATATATGTGTCAAGGCCAGGCATATCCTGATAGGACCATGCAAAAATGTCTTTATACTCATGCAGAATCTCATTCAAACATTGTCGCGTCTTAACTGAGATGGTGGTACCAATCTTCACTTCACGCTTCTCTTCCTTGGTTCCAAGATTCAAAACTTCTAACTCTTCTTTGTGGGGCAGAATTTGCTTTTCCTTTCCCTCTATCATTCTGAGCAAATCATTGGGCAAGTCATATTCTTCTTCATCATGAATACTCCCAACTTCCTCCGAACATAGTGGTAACTCAAAATTAACCCCAAAATCTGAGTCGGAGTCATTTGAACCGTTGATATCTAAAAACCCGCAAATAAGAAAACAAAGAATATATACCGAGAAAGAAAGAACATATGGAATGGTATGGTTTGTTTTAAGGTTTGCTTTTTAATTTTCATTTTACGATCTTTTTCTTTTGCTTTACGAAAGAAAGTTTGCCACACAATATTATTGGGAAAATATGCATCTTTTATTGAAATAAGAATTATAGTTTTGATATAAACCCTTTTACATAAGATTTCTAATTACCCCTGGGCCTAAGGGTAAAAGAGTTAGTTTTGAGAATTACTCTGAGGCAGTCTTAAAAACTTTAGGGACTACTCCATCGGTTCAATTGTTTAGATCAGTACTGGGGCAAATTTTGGACAGGTATTTGTTTTCCCCTCCTTCCTCGTCTGTGACAACATTAATGCTCAAATTCTCAAAAGCCTCACACATTTCATTCTTCCCTTTCTCTTCCTCATCAAATCTGGCATTAGGGTCTAGGAATCCTCCGGTCCTGAAAGTATGACTCAAATGGTGATACGTCATTGGCTCCCACTCAATCTCTTCTTCCTTCAGCTTTATTTTCCTTCTTTCATGTGGCCACCTAGTCTCAGCTCTCTTTTGCCATTTATTGGGCCTAAAGCCCAAACCAAATCAATCCCTCTTTGCTGGGATCACCATAGGATAAATCTTTCCCTAATGATATTTCCCAAATCCATTTCCTTCCTCAGCTTCTTTTCATTGCCTTCCAAAGGAAGTCTCCTCTGTCGCACATATATCGATCACATGCTTCATGTTTCCTTTCTTGAATAACATAAGTTCTTTGTTATCCATCTTGGCTTGGACCACCTGTTGGAACTCTGAGCAATATTGGATCTCATGTCCTTCAACTTTGTGGTACTCACAATGCAATCTATCATCAATCTTCATCTTCTAGACTTCTTCCTTCAACATCCCAGCCGCAACCATCTGGGTCCATACCCACTTCATGGGTGCCTCGATTTCCCCAACATATTCTTTAACCATTCTTTCTTCCTCTTCAATCACAACGTTCACCTCTATCTTCTAGTGGTTTGGCAAAGGGTTACCTTTCTCTTCAGATGTTTCAAACGACATCATACCCGATTTTCTTAAATCATCCTCCAACCTTTTGAATGCATTGTAGTTCTCAATGGTATGCCCCTTTACTCTTGTATGATATTCGCTTTAGGCTTTTTCATCGTACCATGGCGAGTATGGGGGTGAGAACGAAGGAACATGTCTTGGCAGCACAATATGTGATTTGACCAACTCAGCAAATAGCTCTACATACGTCATTGGGATGGGAGGAAAGTGTAGTTCCCTTGATATCTTCGCTCTCCATTTGGCGCATTTGCGACTGTTGGAGCTACAACTGAGGTGTTGGGTTTGTTGAAGGTGTTGGGCTTGTTGAACATTACACCTGTTGAATAGCTTGAGTTGTAGACATTTGTAGCATTGACTTTATTATATCTCTTCTTATATGTCTTCTTTGTTTCTCCACTATCCAACTTTCCACTGTTCATAGCTGCTAGGATTAGTTCACCATTCATTAGCATATCTGCAAAATTCTTCGTGGCATGATTGAGCATACGATTAGAGAAAGGACCCTTTAGAGTTTCCCTGAACATATGGGTGATTTCATTTTCTAGCAGCGGTGGTTGTACTTGTGTTGTTACGTCCCTCCATCTTTGTGTGTACTGTCAGAAGCTCTCATGATGCTTTTGCTCCATCCCTTGCAAGACCAAACGAGTTGGAACCATGTCCGAGATATGTTTGTAATGTTCACTGAAGGCTCTGGACAGATCTTTCCATGATTTGATATTTAACCAACTTAGTTATGAATACCATCGTACAGTTAATCCCACTAAGCTGTCTTGGAAGCAATGAATGTGAAACTTCCCATTGCCAGGGTACATTGGCGTCTTTCTTCAATACATGGTTAAATGTGCCAATGGGCATGTGGTTCCATTGTAATTCTCAGTCTGGGGACCTTAAACTTTGGCGGCGCAACCAAGATCAGGTCCTTGGCATCCATTCCACAATGAGAAACTCCATCCTAGAATGATTTGATCATGCCTTCTAACTTCTCATACCTATCTTCCCACTTCTTCTTAGTCATAACCTTATCGCCAATTTTGTCGAGATCAGGTACCTCGCAATTATTATCTTCTCCATTTAGAACATGTGCAGAAGATTCAACAACATAGATTGGGGTTTTGGCTTTGTATGTAGTCTCCTTCCCAAAAGCCATTCCTGGAAATCGTGGGACTGTACTGGTGTTTCCTCATTCTTCAAGTGCACATGGATCCTTGAATCCTAGCATGGCAGCTATTGGACTGACTGTCCTTTGATGAACAGACTCAATTTGTTGTTTCAGGCCAGTTTCCATTTTCTCCAACTTGTCTTGAGTGCTCTTTTGGTTTGCCTTCAAAGCTATCAACCTTTCTTAAGTGTTCATGGCTCGGGTTTGGGCACTCGTATCGTACTTATGAGTTGTCTTAGCTATTTTGAAAATTCTGTCGTTTTTATATTAAGTTAGTTTTTGTCATGAATGAATGTATGCACAAATGAATTCACATAAACAAACAACAAAGCAAAAAAAAAACAGTGCAAATGCATGAATGCAGTCGAAGAGCCATTAATTCCATTGAGAATTTGCTCATAAAAGAAAACTCTTTATTGAATACGAAAGCTCTTTATTACATCATTTTCAAATTACAAATATTTTTCAGCACGGACTCCTAACTCCTTAATTTCTTTTATAAGCCACATAAGCCTCGGTTCAACTTCCCCTACTAGCTTGATATGTTGACGAAGAGCTGCAGCTTCGGTGGCTAACATTGTCCAATGCTTGGCCACATCCTGGATCTGAGTCATCGCGGTCCTATCAAATTCATCACTCTCTCGGATCCCTCGAGCAATGTCTATGAGCCGAGTGAGCCAATAATCACTTCCTCCTTCAACAATATCTTCAAGGACCAAGATCTTCATTTTGTTTTCTTGGATGATGTTGTCCATTTTTTCGACTTGTTCTTTTAAAAGATCATTTTCATCCAAACTGGCTTGGAGTTCTTCATAGGTCAGACCGCTCTGCAAGTTATCAAGCAGCTGGTTTTGATCTTCTATCTTGGCCTCTTGCTTTGTAGCATAAACCTGACTTTGTTCCAATTTTCACAAACTTCATTATAAGCTTTATGCAAGTCCTGCAAACGCACCTTGTTTTCGTGGGCTTTCCTTTTCCATGCAGCCGTGGGATCGGTTACGCATGGGGAAGGGTTAGCACCCCCACGATGCCAAAAATTGGTACCTAATTGATTGCAAAATCGTTTTCAAAACTGGAATTTGGAAGTTCACGAAAATTCATTTTTATTTTTCCGTTAAATGAATATCAATCTATTTTGACGGTCTTATCGCCCAGGAAATGAACTTTAATCACCGCCAACATTTTTGGCGCTAACTCGTCATCATCGTTTGATAAGACACCGCATTAAATTAATTTTACTTTTCAATCAACATGAAAATTCACTGTGTTGAGCATTTTATTCATTCTAGCTTCTATTATTTTAAATCCTAAAAGGTCTAAGTCTTTTATCCCTAATTGAGGGTTTGAGTTTGTTTAAATGTATTTTTTTTGTGAAGAAAATTTCCTACAAGCACGTCTCTATCTAAGCTTCTAGAACTCAGTCCTAAGTTTTGGCCTATTTCTAAAGAATAAATAAGAAACATGAATTTTTCTTTGTGTTTTATTTTTTTATTGTTTCTTTAAAAAAATCCCTTTATTCTTTTGTTTTTTAACTTTAAAACCTAAACCCTTCTTTTTGACATTTTTGCTTTTTAGTGTTAATAATTTTCTATTTTTTATTTTTATTTTTTACAAATGTTTTTTTTTTAAAAATTTTAAGGTTATTATTACTCTTTATTACCTTAAAGATTTTTTGCATTTTTAATGCTTCTTTTAAAAAGATGATTTTGAGTTTTTTTTTTTTATTTTTAAACCTTATAGTTAAATATTTTTAGGAATTTTTTTTAAATGTTTTCAAACATTTATTCTCTAAAATTTTAAACTTTTAACCTATGGTTATTTTTACTAAAACCACCCTTTAAAACCTATTTATTTATTTTTTCTTTTAAAACTTATTTTTTCAAACACCTTTATTTTTTTCTTTTTAAAAAAACTATTTAAATTACCTAAGAACTTACTATTAAAACTTTTATTTTAGAAGTTAAAATTTACATTCAAAGCCCATTTATTTTTTAAAAAAGTCAATGGTTTATTTATATTTTTTCATCCTTTGAAAAAATATTTATACTTTTTAATTCCTTGATTTTAATTTCTTTCAAATTAACCACTAATTTAATTTTTTTAAAATGAATTAATAATTCACTTTTATTCCCAAATTCAAAAGGATTCAAACATCTTTTAGCAACATTCATTTCCTTTTAAAGATTAGATTTTTCAAAAACAACATTTTTATTTTATTTAAGAATCTAAAACATTAAAGTGAAAACTAAAGTAAAATAAAGAACGAAATTGTTACCCAAATTCTAGAACGGAATTTTTATTTTTCAACTGATTTCAAGTTGAAAGAATGGAAGAGCAATCTTGATTTTCAAGTTCCAATTTATTTGGATAAGTTTGATTTTCTAATAATCTCCTAATTATTTTGTGTTGAATTTCTATCAATTCCATAGTCTTTTTAGGGAATGATAACTTGACTGGGTTTATATTATGTTAGATGATGGTTGTATGTAATGATTAATATGTTGGTTTTATTTTAATGCTTTGTATTCTTGATAGTTATAACCAAACTATTTTAATGGTTTAAATAATAATTAGACTAATTACTTGTGTTTAATGAGTGTTTATGGTCATATTGTCACGGGGCTAGCTTTCTGGCCTCGCAGAATCAAGCCCACCGTGCGGGCTTAGGCGTCTTTGACGCTAATTGGTCGGTTGCCACGCCTAAGTCAGCCTTCAACACGCGTTTCCTGAAGCATCTTTGACGCTAATTGCTCGCAACGACTCGGACAAGCCCTCAAGGCTTTGATGGATGCGGAAGTGCTTTAAGCGCTAGGGTGGCTACTCTTAGCCACTCAAGAGGCAACGATCACAAAGAGAACAAGAACAACTGAAAGACAAAGGAAGCTAGAGTAAATGCCAAGAGTTTATTAATCAACTCTCAAATAGAGAGTGAAAGGAATGAGATGATACAAATGAGGGTGGGCGGATCTCTATTTATAGCTGAGCTCCCACTCAATCAATGGTCCGAATCGATTTACATGGATGGCCGAGATTAGCCTGCTATCTTTACAAGATTATCTAACTAAGGAAAGATTATCAAGTCATGGTCTTCTTTCCTCTGATAGGCGATCACACCCAATATGGCAAGATTCTCCCTTTGGATTGTTGTCTCTTGCCTTATCTGAAAAGCCACTATGATCGAGCCTCCTAGCATTCTCCAAGTCATGGGCCAAGTCTTGTGAACTTGGCAAGTCTGGTGGTCCGCACGGAACATCACCTTCGGATACGTGTGCCCTTGTCTCGTCTTGGGCCAAGCCCGGTTGCCTTGGCAAGCATGTTGCCTCATGTCGAACCCCTCCGTCGGATAGTTGCGCCATTGTCGCAGGCCCAAGAATTTGGTTCGTGACAATATGCTTTAATTCCTTAATTATTCTATAGCCTTTGTTGAGGTCTTAATCATTTGTTTCTTAATGGATAATGATGTATTTTTTTTGGGAAGCATGCCTCTAGATTACTTGTATAGATATGAATTGTGTTGATCAATTGGTAAGTAACTATTTATGTATACGTGTTAATGGTGATTTTTTATTAGAAGCTTGCCGATGTTGTTCGTAAGTTTTTGAAAAAGTTGTGTAGGAAGCGTTGTACATCTTGTTTTCGGATGATTAAAACCATGTAAACCAGCAAAGTTGGATGTCACTCTAGTCCCTGTTGCCACAGAAATTTTAGTCGCACACAGTTGCCACGGAAATTAAATGATTGTTGTGCCAATCAATCGCCATGAAAATTGTGATACATCCACAAGGTTTAGTGGAATTTGAGTCGATTGTGTTTAGTTTTGATCCGCTGCAAGTAAGCTCACCTTAAGTTAAGTAAATGCATCTAGATAAGAATAAAAGAAAAAATATAATGGTTGTTTATCGATGTGTACCTTCACGTGTTTTTCATTAATAAACCAAATGTTGCTCACTCGATTCGGTCTGGCGACTAAACCGGGCCAAGGGGTTTACCTTTGTTGGTATTAGAGCCAGGTTTGCGATAATTGAGAGGTGTAATGATTGTTGTACTAATATTTTTGGTTGATTTCTTCTGTTTTTATATTCACGTTGGTTGCTTTATGCCAGGTTATGATTGTTGGGAGGTGTGTTGGGTTAGTTGTGATGTTGCTAACTATCGTATGACATGCACTGTGTTTGATTCTATGTTTCTCTAGTTAAAATGTGCTATGTTGGAGTTAACCTTGGATAGATAGTGTTTCATCTGGTTATTTTTTAAAAATTGACAAATGTGGTTCGTATGTGCACATGTTGTTAATTACTTATGTTTGGGGTTAATCAGGAACACATTGCCTATTGCACATGTTATTGAAAAGATTTTTGCAGGTTTATCTTAGATCATTTGCCGAGACTACACCCCAACCGTCATGTTTAAACACTTGTAATGTATTTGATTTTGTATGAGAAATAATTTATTCAATAATTACTTCTGAGCTTAGTAAGCGTAGTCTGGGTTATTGATGGTATAAGATATGTGGTTTTCGATCTTGAGTAGACGTGGTCCTTGATTGAGAGTAGTTAAAAGTGGTCTCCAAACTTGAGTGATGTTGTCCTCGTTCATGAGTTTTGGGTAGCGTTGGTCCACTGTTTCAAGTATTGGAGTGGTTATTGCCATCATTGTTAATGATATGGATTGTTGTATAAGATGTTGGTAAAGCGAGGTGAACGGAAGTGTGGATACCGTAAGGTGTTGTATTCTTGATAGTAATATCAATTTTTGTAAAGTATGCTCGAGAAGGTGTTAATTAAGATTCTAATGATTATTTTGGAGTGATTGAGATGATATGGTTATGGTGTACGCATCAAGCAAGGAAGTCGATGTTCAAGATCAAAACCTGACATGTGATGTTGATTGTTAAGGAGAATTTGTAACGCCCCGGTTTTGGGCTTAGAAGTTTTGGGCTCGGACCGGTTCGGTCAAAGTGCGGTTCGTATATAAAAGAGTGAATTTAGGAAAGCCTAGTTCGGGTTGCATTAAAAATATGGAAAAATGTTCTAAAATCCTCTTTTATTATATATAAGAGAGTGGTGAAATCAATTTTGCAAAATGAGGTTTGGAAGGGTGACATTTTGGGCTAGTGACCAAATTGTAATTTTTGAAAACTGTGAGACTGTTTTAAAAAGGGTTGAAACTTTGGATCTTTAAGGAGCTATTTACCCAATGGGAGTTTCTCCAGATTTTTCTAAGGCATTAAATGATTAATTAAAGGTTTTTGAATAAAACTAAAAGGAGGGAAGATATTTTGGAATTTCCAACTAACTTTCCATATTTTCCATTTTCTATTTTCTCTCATTTTTTTTTCTCTCAAACCAAACATCTTTTCCAGAACTTTTCCCTCTGGTTTTGTCATTTAAATCACTCATTTCATTTCCCTTTTGATCTTCAATCATCTCTTCATTAAATCCTTTGCATTTGCTAATTGGATCTTCAAGCTTTTTGATTCTAAAAAGGGAGAAACTCAAGTTTGGAGGTAAGAACGTCCTTCTCCTCTAAACTCTTAGTTCTTTACTGAAATTCCTAAGTTCTCAATCCCTAAATTGTGTTTTATAAATGGTTTTAAAGTTGTGTTATTGATCTTGGCTTTTAAATGCAAGATTTGGTGATTTTTGATGAAATTTCGTATGATCTGATTGGGCAGTGTTTTGAGGTGTCAATTTGATGTTAAATGAATGTTAAATTGATGAGAAATTGAGTTTTAATTAATGCAATCCCGGATAGGTTGAATTTCCTAAGTTTAGCTTGTGTTCTTGGTTGTTTTGGAGTGATCTTGTGGATCTGTTATAGCTGGAGGTATAAGGATGATGTTAGATCCTTTTTGGATGTTAAATGATGTTTAAGGATGTTTAGATTTGATGGATCTTGGCTGGGCAATGTTGTGGAGTTGTTTGGATGTATTTTCGGTTGTGTTTGGTAGCCGAAAATGGATTGTGGATGAGAGCAGCGAGTTTAGATGCTTTCATTGAAGATATTAATGCATGATGATGCATTAATCCTCTGCTTTGATGTGTTTAAAACAGGGGAGTCATCTTTGGATCCAAGTGGTGGTGATTCGGAAGCTTGATTTGTGTTTCGGCAAGAGGCGAAACGGAATCGGTGAGTGGAATTTGGTTTTCGGCTTTGAAACCAGTGTTTTGAAGGTTTGGGAGCTTAGTTTAAGTCTAAGCAACTTAGCTAAGCTCAAGAGTAAGTTTTCGGAAAAACTCTCTTGGTGATGGCCATGGATTTGGTTGTATGCAATGTGTTTTGTTTGCATGATTTTAAATCTGTTTTGAAAGCATATCTAGCATGTTTATTTGCTGAGATTATAAGCCATGTGTTGAAGGAAGCTCAAGGTAAGAGTTCCTTGTTTTTGAACATTGTTTTAATGTGGTTTGATGCTTAAAAATGCATGATGTTTATGGCTTGTTTAAATGCTTTAAAACAGTGGAATATTGATGTTAATGATGCATATTGGCAAGTGATGGTTAAGGTCACAAAGGTGGTTAAAAGTCCTTGTGTGAGCCTTGTATATTTAATAACATCAAGGTGGTTAAAAGTCCTTGGATGGTTCTTGGTTAAGATCACAAAGGTGGTTAAAAGTCCTTGTGTGAATCTTGTGAATTTTAAGAACAACATGGTGTTTAAAAGTCCATGGTTGGTTCTTGGTTAAGGCTCAAGGTGGTTAAAATTCCTTGTGTAGGCCTTGTTACTTAAGAACTCCAAGGTGTTTAAAAGTCCTTGGGAGATTCTTGTTAAGGACACAAAGGTGTTTAAAAGTCCTTGTGTGGTCCTTGCCATGGTGTTTAAAACTCCATGGGGTTAAGGACACAATGGTGTTTAAAAGTCCATGTGTGGTCCTTGGAAAGTATAAGATCACAATGGTGTTTAAAAGTCCATGTGTGGATCTTATGTGGAATGTATCACTTGTTGCCAATATGACATGTAATGAAAGTGAAGCATGAGATGCTTGTTTTAAATGTTTAAGAGCATGTATAAATGTTGCTTGAAGAATGGTTTATAAATGAGTTTATAAATGCATTATTGCGTGGTTTTAAATGAGCATTCCTCACTAAGCTTTTGCTTACGCTCTCTCTCTTTTCTTAAACCAATAATGCAGAGCATTAAAGTGCATTGAGGGAAGCAAGGAGGGCAAACAACCAAGTGGATAACTAAGCTCAAGTATGGTGAAGGTTTCTCAAACACTATTAGCTTTTGGCATTTGGCAATGGGGGACCTATGTGGATGTTTTGGGAGATGTTTTGGACTACCTAAGTTGGATATATGTTGTTAATAATGTTGGAACATGTAATTGGCTTTTGTGACGTGGATTTAGTATTTTGATGCTTGAATAGTTTGAAAAGTAGGATGCATGCCTATAGAATTGGAGATTTTCATGTTTGATGCCATGTTGATGTTTGATTGGTGCAATCATGTTCCTTGTATGTTGAATGTCTTACTGGTAAAGTTTGGTTGCGTTTGGAGCATGTTTGATAGGTCAATTGCATGATAAACCAGCAAATTTTCTGCAATCTGGGCAACCTGTTTCGGAACAGGTGCTACCGTATCGGAACGGGGGCCTGAAATGGCCTGGGCGTTCCGAAACGGTAGGAACTGTTCCGGAACGGATATGCCACTGCCAGGCACTGTTTCGGAACCTGTTGCGGAACGGTCCCGCGTTTTGGAACGGGTCTTCCCTGTTCCGAAACACTCGACCGTTGGGCACTGAAATTGTTGGTTATATGTTTTGAAATGTTTGCATTTTGGTCCTGAAACTTGTTTATGCAATTGTATGAGTTTGAGATGTCCGTTTGAGCTGAAATTTGACAGAGAAGCATGAAAGATGATAAATTTCAAGATGGTAACTTTAAATTGGACTAAGTCCCTATAATTTACAGAATTTACAATTTGGTCCCTAAAGTTCTATTTTGTGCAATTGGGTCCCTGAATGTTCTCTGATGGTTATGATCTTTGAGTATGCTGTTTATATGATCATATCTAGGGTTAATGTGCATCTAGACAAGTTAAAAAGAAAAAAAAAGGGTCGTTAATCAAGGTTGACTTTCGGGTTGACTTTGGTTTTCCCCGTGTGACTTTCTTAATTCGGGTCAACCGTCTAGGCCGGGGATTGTCAAGGTTTGAAATGGGCGTAAAGCAATGAATTAATTATCATCTTTGAAGGTCATAATGCGCAACGGAATCATTGAACTTGTATTTCGATTAAGGGAAGATTATGTAGTCTATTTATCTTTCCCTATTAAGTCATCTGGTGGATTATGGTTTCACGCAATTATGCATATTAATTAAAGGTAGTTGTTTGGGTTTGTTAAAGTTTTGAAGATTGGAGTTGATTCTTGTAGTCGAGTTGTCCAAGAACGGACTAATTTATGTTTGATGAACTTATGGCATATGTGGTAATCTAATGTTAAAGTATGTTTGAGTTTTGAATGTTTGTGTTGTTCGTAAATTATTTCATGGAAGGATTTCGAAAGAGTTTCCCGAGTTGACCTATGTTTGCGAAGTAGAGTTCGGCATTGAGACGTACCTTGGTACAGCTCCCGAAATCCTTTTTGTTTCATGTTGATGAGCATTAAAGAAATGTGCGAATGTACAACGTAATGGTAATAATGGTTGGTTTACGGATATGTTTAATTAGAAGTTCTAGTTTTGGTAGCTTCAGCGTGGTTGTTGATGACAATGATGTTTAAGACCGTTTGGTTGGCATGTGCTTAAAGTTATGTCGTACTGATGACAAATGCGCTAGTAGCATTCGAGATTACGATAAGTTGAGTATTCTGTGAATACTTGGTTTCGTAAGTAGTAAGAGTGGGGGTATTCTCGTGTACAACGGAACCAAGAAGGATCTGGGTCGACAATCATGAATGGTTTAGCAGGCTTTTGTAGTGAAGCGAATGTTTATACATGAGATTCCATTTTCAGACATGTTTATGTTGTTAAAGCATGAGAAAGCGCATTGAGATTTTACATTATGGTTAATGCATAAGATTTGTAACACCCCCTTCCTGGCATGGTCGAGAACCGGGTCGGAACGTGTTACCGATGAACAATGCGATGATCGGTGCGATAAAATTTCAACTTTTTAACAACACTTAATCAATGTTACACAAACAAAACATTACCAATTTACATATTAATCCATTTCATTCATTAAAGGACCACAATTGACAATTTAGGACCAATTTACAACTTTTACATGTTTTAGGGACTATTCTGTAAATCTTACAAACTAGAGGTCCTTCGATGCATTCAAGAATACCAAAATGATATTCAATGCAACATTGATTAACCTATAAAATCAGATGCATAAATGAGATCATTTACCCATTCAATTTACTCATGCAAAACTCAGTGACCAAAATGTAAATAGTGCAGACTTTAAGATTAGGCTTTAACCACTTTAACTAACCATGTATCGAAACGCTTAGAGCCGTTTCGATACGGGTGGACAATGGTCAACCTTGTTGACCTTTCCCTTTTAACCGTATCGATACGAGCAAATCTTGTATTGATACGGGTTGACTTCCACTTACTTTGACTTTGACCCGTTTCTATATGCTATGAACTCGTATCGTAACAAGGGATTCCAGAGACAAAATGTTTCGAAATGACCCTAAACTCTTTCGATACGCCCTGACCCCTAGGTTCAATTATGCTTACCCATATCGAAACGCCATGACCCGTTTTGATACGGCCTGACCTGTAATGAATGATTCTTGTTGGTTTTTATCCATTTTATCTTATCAAGCAATGTCCAAATGCAGTGAAACTTAACACAAAAACATTATAAACATAAATTCTACTAGCATGTCAAATTTTAGAGCCATACGAATCCATTTACCCAGTTTTTACCTTTTTGTGCCAAAACATGCTTTTATGGCCATTTCTTACCAAATAAGAGACTCAACTTTAACATATCATACTTTCAGCACTTAACCACAACATAGGCACATCAAAAGAGATTTAATAGACATATACATAGACCTTGCGACCATCTAGGAGTTCAAAGGGTCAATAGAAATTGCTTAGAGCTTGATTGTGACTTGTGCAACGCTTCAACTTCTCCGATCTCGACTTCAAAACTTGTCTAACCTAAAATGGATGCAATGGAATGAATTAGGCATACTTTGCTTAGTGAGGTAGTCACAAATACAATGAATGGCATGGATGCCATATAGCATGCTTCAATAATAATCATAGTATCAATTATGCAACAAACATAACATGCTCTTTAATTACATTAAAACATAGAATCATGTCATCAATAGCAATATCATGATTTTATAGCAACATTATCAATAATCAATAGTTCCCTCGGATCGATTCTTGGTATATGGATGCACGAATTCCACCTCCTCACCAAATCAATAAATGGTCATTCTCGCTGACATCGCCAATAAGACCAATACACAATACATCCCTTCGCCTCGCCAAATCAATATAGGACGTAGCCTTAAGACCATAGTCCACCTGTACCAATGAGCTCATGAATTCTATGGCATGCCAATTGTATCCAATACTCTCGAACCCAAGGTTCAATAATCAATAGTTCAATATCCATGATTCATTAACAATATTTCTACATCAATATCAATAACAATAATACAATGGAAATAGTATCATATCAATAACTCAACAATCATGATTTCAATGTTAACAATCAATAACAATAATTCATGTCAATGATTCTCACATGTCAATACTTCAACGATTTCCAAGATAATGATAGCACTACCATGGACAGTGAATCGATGCAATACTTACCAAAACTTACCAACATGTTTTACAATAATGCTTCATGTAAAGCCCTTAAAATCAATGGTTAGTAAATCAATGAACAATGATTCGAGATGCCACCTAGCCACTATCGAGACTCCGTCTACACTCACCTCAACAATCTGAAGCTTCTAAGGCGATGGATTAATCTTTTCCACTTCTTGAGCTAGGAAAAGAAATAAGAAGTCATTAGGATCAATATAACAATATCGATACTTGAATAACCATTAGCTATAGATAAAGCTCATCTTTAATCTTGAAATTGATCATCTAATAATCAAGAGAATCAATGATTAACTTCGGGCTTTCACTTACCCGATCGATAGCTACGACTTGGTGTTCTTAAATCAAAGAAAACCTCCGCTTATGGTTCACAATAGAGAGGTGTGTGCTTGAGCTTGATGGAGAAGATGATAATGGAGGTGTGTGCTTGTTCTTTCAAAACTAAAGGATGAAATGATTCTCGGTGAAGGTAAGAAAATATGAGAAGCTCTCTTTTCTTCAATTCATTTTAAGAGATTTATCACAATAATCATTACCCACCTCCCAAAATATCCAATAGAAAGCTTTCCTTCCACCAAGATAAATCTTAAAATATAATTTTTTACTCTCTTTTATCCTTCCCAAAGTAAACAATAGATGACCATAAAACATCATTTCTGATCACTCACGTGAGAGAGGGTGATAGGCAAGTTGGCGAGTCATCACGTAAACATCTCTTTTAATTTTATCCTTGAAACTTATTCAAAATAGGGGACCCGTTTCAAAACGTGAGGGACCATATTGAAACGGTCAATAAAAAGTCCAAAAGTTAGTTATTACTATTGGAATCGTATCGGAACGCCTAAAAACGTTTCGAAGCACCATGCATAGGCCGTTTCGATATGGGTCTAATCGTATCGAAACGCCTAGCTTAATAACACTGATTTGAGCCTTCATAAAGAAATATTGACTATGGACTTGGCTTAATTAAGATCCTATAACAATATAATCTATGATAAAGATTCAATATTCATAACAACATTACTTTGATTATCGGAATCAAATTTCGACTAGACCAGTTTTCGGAGTGTTACAATTCTCCCCCTTAAGAAAAATTCATCCTCCAATTTTTACCTGGAAATATGTCTTGATCATCCACTTTTTCTTTGGATCTCACGTGGTACATCTGTGTAGAAGCTTTAGATTCAGGTCGGTATGATGCTTTAAGTGTACCTCTAGATTTTCTAAAGGATCCCTGTCTTGCTCCTTTGTCTCGAAAGGATTGACCAGGGGACAGATTAATCGATATAGAAACAGGCTTGTTAGGGTTCTTCGGACATTCTCGAATGAGATGGCCCAGCTTTCCGCAAAAGAAACAAGCACCGGACTTTTTGTGGCATTTCCCTTCGTGTTGACGTTGATAGAAATTACACTTGGAATTTCTTGTTTCTTGTCTAGAGCCAACATTGCTCTCAATGGGATTGACATTCGAAGGGGAACGAGATACAACTTGAGATTTAGCAAAATACTCAAACTGGAAGGGTTATGAATACGCATTTTGCTCCGAGCTATGATGCTTCCCTTTCTAGGAAAATCTAGAGAAATGAGACTCATCTCAATTTCTCTTTTCAGACTTGTTGGATCCACTAGCTCTCAGAGTTCTTTGGGATCCTTCTGTAGCTTTAACTCTGTTTACAAGATCTTGGAAATTAGTGATGCACAATGCTGTGAACAGAGGACGTAATTCATCGTTGAGTCCAACAATGAACATTCGACACTTTTCTTCCTCCTTCTTGATAAATTCAGTGCCATATCTGCAGTACTTGCAAAAGTCATGGATGTACTATTCGATCGGCCGTCCACCTTGTTTAAGATGAAAGAAGATGCTTCGCCTCTCGGCAAGATAGAATTCACTTATGTACTTCTTACAAAACTCTTTCAGGAAGAATTCCCAATTCATGGTATCCTCAAAGACCGTAAGAATGGTAGTCTCCCACTACTGTAAAGCTTCATCAACAAGCAATGCAAGGGTGCATTGAAGCTTATGTTCATCTGAACACCGTAGTTGCTTATTCAAGATTATGAAGGTATTATCTGGCCAATACTCAGCAATTTCAGGATTGTCATCATCCTGTCCGGTAAAGGTGTAGGCTTGATACTAAGATAACTTATCAATAGGAGCTCGAGGAGGTTGAGCAACAGGTGGCGTAGGTTGCACAACTTGGTTAGTCCTTATCACATTCGTGAATTGCTGGAACATATCAGCCATGTTCCGATAACATTCTGCCTGAGCTGTAGGTGCGTCAGGCCCCACACCCTAAACATGAGGGTTCTGTGGATTCGGAGGATTTCCTCCTCATACCTCCACACCATGAGTCGAGGAGTCAGAAGCAAACTCATTATCACAAACTTCGTTAGTTTGAGACATATCTATATTAAAAAAAGATCGGATTAGTTGACAAGTCACAATACTCAACAGAATAACTCCTAAGTGGCAAACTAACATAACAAACAATACAAACATGCATAGTTTTAGTCCAGAACTGACTAAACTCTAGCTCTGATACCTTAAATGTAACACCCCCTCCAGGCCTGGTCGAGAACCGAATCGGAACATGTTATCGATGAAAAATGCGATGATCGGTGTAATAAAATTTCAACTTGTTAACAACACTTAATCAATGTTACACAAACAAAACATTATTGATTTACATATTAATCCATTTCATTCATTAAAGGACCACAATTAACCATTTAGGACCAATTTACAACTTTTACAAGTTTTAGGGACTATTCTGTAAATCATAAAAACTAGAGGTCGTTTGATGCATTAGATAATACCACAATGAAATTCAGTGCAACATTGATTAACCTATAAAATCTCATTAATAAAGGAGATCATTTACCCATTCAATTTACTCATGCAAAACTCAGTGACCAAAATGTAAATAGTGCAAACTTTAAGATTGGGCTTTAACCACTTTAACTAATCATGTATCGAAACTCTTAGAGTCGTTTCGATACGGGTGGACGATGGTCAACCTTGTACTTCCTTTGACTTTGACTTTGACTTATTTTGATACGCTATGAACTCGTATCGAAACAAGAGATTCCAGAGAAAAAATGTTTCGAAACGACCCTAAACTATTTCGATACGCCCTAACCCCTGGGTTCAATTATGCTTACCTGTATCGAAACACCATAACCCGTTTCGATACGGCCTGACCTGTAATGACAGATTCTTACCAGTTTTTATCGATTTTACCTTATCAAGCAATGTCCAAATGAAGTGAAACTTTACACACAACATTATAAGCATAAATTCTACTAGCATGTCAAATTTTAGAGCCATACGAATCCATTTACCCAGTTTTTAGCTTTTTGTGCCAAAACATGCATTTAGGGCCATTTCTTACCACATAATAGACTCAACTTTAACATATCATACTTTCAGCACTTAACCACTACATAGGCACATCAAAAGAGACTTAATAGACTTATACATAGACCTTGCCACCATCTATGAGTTCAAAGGATCAATATACATTACTTAGAGCTTGATTGTGACTTGTGCAACGCTTCAACTTCTCCGATCTCGACTGCAAAACTCGTCTAACCTGAAATGGATGCAATGGAATGCATAAGGCATACTTTTCCTAGTGAGGTAGTCACAAATAAAATGAATGACCTGGATGCCATATATCATGCTTCAATAATAATCATAGTATCAATTATGCAACAAACATAGCATGCTCCTTATTTACATTAAAATATAGAATCATGTCATCAATAGCAATATCATGATTTCATAGCAATATTATCAATAATAAATAGTTCCCTTGGATCGATTCATGGTATATGTATACACGAATTACACCTCCTCACAAAATCAATAAATGGTCATTTCCGCCGACATCGCCAATAAGACCAATACACAATACATCCCTCCACCTCGCCAAATCAAAATAGGCCGTATCCGTATGACCGTAGTCCACCCATACCAATGAGCTCATGAATTTTATGGCATGCCAGTTGTATCCAATACTCTCGAATCCAAGGTTCAATAATCAATAGTTCAATATCCATGATACATTAACAATATTTCCACATCAATATCAATAACAATAATACAATGGAAATAGTAGCATATCAATAACTAACAATAATGATTTCCATGTCAATAAGCAATAACAATAATTCATGTCAATGGTTCTCTCATTTCAATACTTCAATGATTTCCATGATAAAGATAGCACTACCGTGGACAATGAATCGATGCAATACTTACCAAAAGTTACCAACATGTCTTACAATAATGTTTCATGTAAAGCCCTTTAAATCAATGGTTAGTAAATCATTAAATAATGATTCGAGATGCCACCTAGCCACTCTCGAAACTCCGACTACACTCACCTCAACAATCTAAAGCTTCTAAGTATCTCGGATTGTGATACCTTTGTCTCTAGCTTTCGATGGAGGCATGGATTAATCTTTTTCACTTCTTGAGCTAGGAAAAGCAATAAGGATTCATTAGGATCAATATAACAATATCAATACTTGAATAACCATTAGCTATAGATAAAGCTCATCTTTAAGCTTGAAATTGATCATCTAATAATCAAGAGAATCAATGCTTAAATTAGGGATTTCATTTACCCGATCGATAGCTACGACTTGGTGTTCTTAAATCAAAGAAAACCTACGCTTATGGTTCACAATAGAGAGGTGTGTGTTTGATCTTAGTGGAGAAGATGATAATGGAGGTGTGTGCTTGTTCTTTCAAAACTAAAGGATGAAATGATTCTCGGTGAAGTTAAGCAAAGATGAGAACCTCTCTTTTCTTCAATTCATTTTAAGAGATTTATCACAATAATCATTACGCACCTCCAAAAATAGTCAATAGGAAGCTTTCCTTCCACCAAGGGAAAGCTTAAAATATAATATTTTTACTCTCCTTTATCCTTTCCTAAAATAAACAATAGATGGCCATAAAACATCATTTCTGATCACTCGAGTGAGAGAAGGTGATAGGAAAGCTGGTGAGTCATCACCTAAACATCACTTTTACAATTTATCCTTTAAACATAATCGAATCAGTGGACTCGTTTCTGATAAACATTGTATGCTTGAATTATTTGAAAAATTCAAACATGGTTATAAGAAACTGCCGCGGTAGGCAACAAATAGGAGAAACAAAAGCACTACCACGACAGGGAAAGAAAGTTTTGTGTTGTGTATCCCTAGAGGTGCCTGAAACAGGCTCAAGGAAGAATCATGTGCAATGACACTCCGCTGCTATTAATGTCCATGAATCTGAAAATCTTGAAGTGACGGATAAATTAGCATGAGTAAATGAAAGTCTTCACAGGATGACTCTACTCAATGGGTTCGGGGTTTTGTAGTTTGCTTCTATCTTAACTTTAGACCTAGAAGAGTAGTTGTGATAAGCTGAAGCCCTTATTGCCATGATTATTTAATTGTGCTTAGCTATGTTGCCTCGGCAGCAACCTTATATATCATGACAACATCTCTATTTACTTAAAATATTCTTCATATTCAGCCTGTACACAGTTCTGCACACACTTCACTGGCATTATAGTTTAATTCTAAGGTAATTCATGTTATTCCCCTCTCACTAATCTAATGGCAGGTGCCACGAACTTGAGGTGATAAATCAAGTTTAAAACATATATATTTTTTTCTTTTTGATTAGTTTAAAGGGCAAGTATATTTAGGTTGCATTGTTAGAAGATAAGCAATAGTTCGAGTTTGGGGGTGTGTAAAGTGTCCATAAGTTCTATATTTTGTGCACAATCCATCTCATATTATTGTTGTTGTTTTTAGTACATTTTAGGCATAATTAGGATCATGCATTGCATTACAGTATTCTTTACTTTCCATGCTTCTTATTGATTATCTTTTATTTGGTAAAAAAAGGTATTGTTTTAGTTTAGTTTTAGTTTCAGGTACTAGAGGCTAGTATAAGGAAAGAGGAACTAAGGACATGATGCTAAGGCAACAAACCAAGAAGTTGTACTGATGCAGTTCCAGACAGAGACATCAGCTGTCGAATAGCTGTCGCCGCCATACCTACCGCCCAGGGCAGCAAGCTGAGGAATTGGAGAACTGGAATGCGATCTGTAGAGCAGAAAATCCTGATTCTAACGAGGCCATCCACTCTATTTTCCAATAATTGTTGCAATGGGCAGAGCCGCCGAAGGAGGAGTTTGAGATTACTTTCGGAGAAAGGCAGCATGAAGAAGTCCACATTCAACTCAAAAAAGTCAGATATAAAGGTTGCCTTCAATGCAAATGCTAATTTGAAGACTTCTACTCCAAGGAGGACTTGGCCTAGCTAATGCCTATATATACTCAATGTATTTTTTCTTCAAAACAACTTAGGTGTTCCTTAGGCATAGTTTAGGTTTTCTTGCCACCAATTATGTTCTAAATTCTCTTTTGGGTTTGGGTTATATTGTAAACTAGTGTGAGAACGGTTGTTTAGGATTTTAAGTTTGTTTTTGCAATAAAACTTCAAGGTTTGCTTATTCCATGTTCTTCATAGTTTTCAATTAAGGCGAAAGATTAGTTGATTACTATCCATTTGTTCGGTATCGAGAGAGTCGAACTTACGAAAGAAGTAAGTACGATCCTCACCTTAATCAAGTGTTGATCAACCAAGCCTAGACATAGGTTACGATTTAAGGCGGCTAAAAGAGAACGAACGAAACACTATTGTCTTTGCACGATTCACACCGCGACTTGTATTATCTGCAGTGGGCATCAACATAATTCTAACTTAGACATAAGCAGGATCACTTTTGAAGTGTTCTGCCGAGCCTTGAAGTACTGCCGAGTTTGCCATCGAGACACACATCCATTCCACTATCGGGACAGCGAGAACGTCTTAGCAGCTAATCTGCCATCTCCCGCTGAGGCAGCGAATTCTGGCAGCACTAAGTTTCTTATCCTATTCAACGCAATTTCACACTAGTCAGCAACATAACCCGACCCATTCCATCAATATGGTCTCTTCTCTTTTATTTACTTGTGTTTTATTTACTTTTCTTCTTAAACAATTAAACTTATTTGTGCATTTAATTTTCCATTGTGCAGGAATTACGATTCAAGTTAAGCTATCCTGTCCCTGTGGGAGACGATATCTTTTATACTATAACTTGACAAGAGTGTGCACTTGCGCTCATATTTAGAGAACACCTAAACACTCTACAGCCACCCTCATAGTAAACTCACCCTTTTCGTATTCTATCAGAATTCTACCAGTTGCTAGAAATGGACACCCCAAAATAATGGGTGCGTTATCATCCTCCTCGCAATCAAGAATGTGGAAATCGTCTGGAAAGATGAACCTGTCCACCTTCACCACTACATCTTCAACTCTTCCTTCTGGGTGTACATTAGATCAATCTGTCAATTGCAAGATAATCGTAGTTGGCCTTACATCTTCTATGCCGAGCTTCATGAAGACTGACTTTGGCATGAGATTTACACTAGATTTGAGGTCGCACAAGGCTTATCCTGCATAATTATCGCCTATTGAACACGATATAATGAAGCTTTCTGGGTCATGTCTCTTAGGAGGCAATTTGCTCCACACATAATAGCATTCACTTGCTGTAGCAACTATCGCATACCGCTCAACCTTTCTATTCTTGGTGACGATGTCCTTGAGAAACTTAGCATAAGTGGGCATCTGATTAATGGCTTCTAAGAACGAGACCTTAATATGCAGCTAGTCCAGAACATCCACAAATTTCCTAAATTGAAGATTCTCATTTTGTTTCATTAATCATTGAGAGAAGGGAGGTGGGTGTCTAAATTCTTCCTCCATCGAAGCAGGATTCTCTTTTGTCGTAGAATTTTCCCTATCTTTGATAGTTTCATTCACTAAATCCCCATATTTCTTCTTCTCATAGGATGTTTCAGCTTGCAATTCTGGACTCTCTTGCACTTCATTAGGCACATAGTCTTCTTTCTTGTTCTCCCAAACTTATCTTCTGTGTTAAGTTGGGTACCACTCCTTAATGTGGGAGCACTACATTGCTCCTTTCCATGCTTTTTAGTGACTTCGGTATCACTAGGTAAATTTCCTTGGGGTCACACATGTAATGCTTGAGAAATTTGACCCACTTGGGTTTCCAAAGATCGCAAGGATGAACTGTGACTTTTTAGCAAAGCTCTTTGATTCTTAATAGTCATGGAGTGATCTTGGAGCAATGTGTTAGTAGATGCCATAAATTCCTTAGTAGATGTCATGAAATCCTTGAGTGTAGCTTCCAACGAATTGCTATTTGATGAAGATGCAAAACCCTTGTTGTTTTGCCATGGCATATTCTGTTGTGAACCGTGTGGTTCTAATAGATTCTGTTGCTGATTTGAATTGCCATAGTTGTTGTTTCCTTGATTTCCCCAAGAGAGGTTAGGAAGCTAACGTCATCCTGCATTATAGGTGTTCCAGTAGGGATTGTTATTCCGATTGGAAATCCCTACATAGTTGGCAGATTCTTTATTGTCCGGGCACTCGCTCAAGTGGTGGTTCCCATTGCAACAAAGGATAGTTGATGCCACTCTAACTTCCTTACCTCATTAGACTTTTGGAGATTCTTTAGCATGGTAGTGATAGCGGTTAATTGTGCTGCTACTGAGGCATCCATATCCGTGTCACGTGATACTTGAGTTTTCTGCCCCGTTCCAAGTCTTGATGAGGGAAATTGATAATCATTGTTGGCTATTCTATCAAGGATGTCAAAGGCTTGTTCAGCTGACTTGTTTAGCAATGTCCCATTTGTGAGGCATCTAGCATCATTCTGGTGAGAGCGTTAACACCATTGTAGAACATAACCACTTGTGTACAATCATGAAAACCGTGATTAGTGCACTTGCGCAATAATCCCTTAAATTTGTCCCAACAATCATACATTGATTCATCATCAGACTGGCGAAAGGATGCGATAGCATTCCTCAACTGAGTGTTCCTATTTGGTGGATTATACCGCATCAAAAAGCTCTTGCACAAATCTGTCCATATTTCCAATGATCCGACTAGCACACCACTCAACCATTCTCGTGCTCGGTCATGCAAAGAATAAGGAAAGAGTTTGAGTTTCAACACATCTTCGTGCACCCCTTGTTGACGGAAAGAGTCACACACTTCTAAGAAAGCACGGATGTGTTGTCTAGCATCCTCATGAGGCGAGCCTCCAAATTGACCGATTGAGTTCAACATGTTGAACATTACTGGTTTAAGCTCAAAGTGGGTTGCCTGAATTTCGGGAGCTACAATCCCTGGATTAAGATCATCTAAGACATGATTTGGGTGATCTCTAATAGCTTTGGGTCTTGCTAGAGCCTTTTCTCCTTGATCTCCAATTAATGCAGCGAGATCCCCTTGATGTTGAGCTCCATTCATGATTCTAAGTGCTTCATGTACACGTCTCCGTTGACAAAAGATGTTCGATTTTAGGAATGTGCGTTAGTATAGGCTCGCGATGTCTCCTTCGGGGCATGCAATAGCACAATACCTAAAAAGAAAAAGAAAACAATTTAAGAAAATATATATACAAAAGAAAAATAAACCAATACAAAGACTAAACCTAAAACAACCAATTGCCAATCCCTGACAACGACACCAAAAACTTGATTGCGATGTGTAGTGTACTATAAATGATACGCAAATATGGTGCAAGTATACACGTCGAACAAGTAATACAGTGATAAGTGAGTATCATCTCCACAGGGATTGGGGTGTCTCAAGTTGAGTTTAAGCACACAAGTTACGAAATGTAAATAGAGAATGTTGTGGCAAATAGAGACAGAGGGATAAATGTTGTAGCAATAAAGATAAAAAAAACGTGCTAAAATCAGTAGACTTAACAAGTCCTCTCACATATGCAAAACTCACTTGGGGATGACTGGCTGGGTTGCCTATTTAACCTATGCTTTAGCTCTCAACTAGGGCTTATCTCGCTAGCTTACTCTATGCTCTACAGGATTTGCTAAGGTTGCTCCTCAACTATCTATAGCGAGGAAACTTGAGTAGGAAATACTACAGCAATACCTCTCAGCGTAAACTCTAACACTCCCACTACCCATAAAGTTCTATCCTTTTTAACTGTTGAAACCCATCACATATCTTTACGGTGGATTAGAGATGTGCCTCTCACTAGCCAACTCCATTGCCTATGAAAGTCAAAGGTAGCTCTCTCGATAACTAACGTCAACTCAGACCTAAGGAAAGGGCAACTCTCGAAGGCTCTTACAACCCTAAGCATTTAACGAACATAGAAAAAACATAGAAAGAAACAAGTGAGAAATAAGCATTCATTAGAAACTAAAACATAAATCATCCAAACAACCCAAGCCTCCTAAAATCCGTTCATGGCTGGGCAATAAACATCCGAAGTTTCTTCGTTTGTACAACCTATTCCAAAATATAAAAGAAATGCTAAAGGAAAAGAAAGGGGAGAAGAAACTCTCGATCCATGATGGACTGCAATGCCACGGACACCCCTAAGCTCGCTGCCTCTCTCATGGTCAGCAAGGACAACCCTTGGAGCTTCAACGATGGAGGACTCCAAGTTGAGGAAGAAGAAGAAGAATAAAGGAAAAGAGCAACATTTTTCTTTTCTCCCTAGCCTTTAGTCATCCTTTTCACCGCTCCTCCTTTAACGAGGGTCTCATGTCCTTTATATAGTGTGGGCTCCAAGGGTTTGGTGCCCTAATATTCTTTGACGTCCTAGGAATATTCCCTATGCATGTGGGGCACAACCAGACAAAAAGTGGGCTCGAACATGTAGGCTCTCAGAATGTGCGTGTTACTTTGTCCTTTTCCAGCTTCACACCTGCTTCAACCTGCACATCACAACACCAGCACATACCCTTCAAGCAACATCTAATCTTGTGAAATTAAGCCAAACCACCAACAAGTAAAGATGTATGCAATTATATGCCCTTAATTCACCTAGATGCTATGAAATGACCTTTTAGAACAAACAAATACCTAAGTAAAAAGGTGTAAAATATAAGTATTTATCCAAGTTATCACCTGTGTAGGCCTAGCAAGTACCTTTGGGGCTCTAGTACTCGATGTTTTCGTGGGAATATTGTTTCCCCGTGTAGACATAGACGAATGGGTCCCCCAAAATTGAACTCGATTAAAAGGAGCCTATAATGGGTGATGATCGGTGGCTTGCTACCCTTAGTAGGGGACATAGAGGACAATTTGGGTACCCTTTTAGCACCAAAACTTCATGTAAAGAACATAGAAACCCCACCCTATTAGAACCATGTGGATAACCTAAGGGAATTAGATGACATGTAGATAGAGTTGCATCTTTTCATGCTTTGTTTGCTCATTTTATTTCCTTTTATTGCATCGTCATTTTAATAATTTATTTATATTCCATACTAATTTATTTATTTATTTATTTATTTTTTTTGTTTTCTTTTTCATTTTTAAGGTGTTGATTCGAGACTGGTCGCCAATGTAACGCCCCGGTTTTGGGCTTGGAAGTTTGGGCGTTGACCGGTTCGGTCAAAGTGCTGTTCGAATATAAAAGGTGAAATTAGGAAAGCCTAGTTCGGGTTGCATTAAAAATATGGAAAATTGTTCTAAAATCCTCTTTTAATATATATAAGTGAACTGTGAAATCAATTTTACAAAATGAGGTTTGGAAGGGTGACATTTTGGCTAGTGACCAAAATGTAATTTTTGAAAACTGCGTGACTGTTTTAGAAAGGATTGAAACTTTGAATCTTTAAGGAGCTATTTACCCAAAGGGAGTTTCTCCAGATTTTTCTAAGATATTTAATGTTTTAATTCTGATTTTTAAACATAAAGAAAGTGGAGGGAAGTTATTTCTAACTAATTTTCCTAAAATATCATTTTCTTTTCTCTCATTTTCTCTCAACCCAAACACCTTTTCTCCAGAGTTTTTCTTCTGATTTTGACACTCAAATCTCTCTTTCCAATCCTCTTTTGATTGCTAATCATCTCATCAACAAAACCTCACCATTTGCTACTTGATTCTTCAAGCTTTTTGGTTCTAAAAGAGGAGAAACTCAAGTTTGGAGGTAAGAACGCCCTTCTCCTCTAAACTCTCAGTTATTTACTGAAATTCCTAAGTTCTCAATCCTTAATTGATGTTTTATAAGTGGTTTTAAAGTTGTGTTATGGATCTTGGCTTAAAATGCAAGATTTGGTGATTTTTGGTGAATTTTCGCTTGATCTGTTAAAGCAGTGATTTGAGGTGTGTTTTTGATGTTAAATGAATGTAATTTTGATAAGGAATTGAATTTTAATTAATGCAATCCCAGGTAGGTTGAATTTCCTAAGTTTAGCTTGTGATTCTTTATTGTTTTTGAGGTGATCTTGTGGATCTGATGTTGCTGGAGGTATAAGGATGTTATTAGGTTCTTTTTAGATGTTAAATGATGTTAAAGGATGTTTAGTTTTGATGGTTTATGGCTGGGCTTTGTTGAGGAGTTGTTTGGATGCATTTTCGGTTGTGTTTGGTAGCCGAAATTGGAGTGTGGATGAGAGCAGCGAGTTTAGGTGCTTTCATTGAAGCTATTAATGCATGATGATGCATTAATCCTCTGCTTGATGTGTTTAAAACAGGGGAGTCATCTTTGGATCCAAGTGGTGGTGATCCGGAAGCTTGATTTGTGTTTCGGCAAGAGGCGAATCGGAATTGGTGAGTGAAATTGGGTTTTCAGCTTTGAAACCAATGTCTTGGGAGCTTAGTCTAAGTCTAAACAACTTTACTAAGCTCAAGTGTAAGTTTTCAGAAAAACTCTCTAGTGGTGGCCATGGTTTGGTTGTTATGCAATGTGGTTTATTGCATGTTTTAAATTCTGTTTTGAAAGCATGATTTAGCATGGTTATTGCTGATTTTGTAGGCCATATGTTAAAGGAAGCTCAAGGTAAGAGTTCCTTGTTTTTGAACATTGTTTAAATGTGGTTTGATGCTTAAAAATGCATGAGGATTATGGCTTGGTTAAATGCTTTAAAACAGTGAATTATTTGATGATAATGATGTATTTTGGCAAGTGATGTTTTGAAAAAGGTTAAGGTCACTAAGGTGGTTAAAAGTCCTTGAGTGAGCCTTGTGGTTTCTAAGAACTTCATGGTGGTTAAAAGTCCATGAGTGATTCTTGTTAAGGTCACTAAGGTGGTTAAAAGTCCTTGAGTGAGCCTTGTTACTTAAGAACATCAAGGTGGTTAAAAGTCCTTGGATGGTTCTTGTTAAGGACACAAAGGTGGTTAAAAGTCCTTGTGTGGTCCTTGCCATGGTGTTTAAAAGTCCATGGGCCAAGGTGTTTAAAAGTCCTTGGGGCCAAGGTGTTTAAAAGTCCTTGGGGTGAAACTTGTAAAGGACACAAAGGTGGTTAAAAGTCCTTGTGTGGTCCTTGTGAATTATAAGATCACAATGGGTTTAAAAGTCCATGTGTGAGTCTTATGTTGATCTCGTTTTAAAAAGATGGAATTTATCACTTGTGGCCAATATGACATGTGTTGTTATGGAAGCATGTATTGCATGTTTAAGAATGCTTGTAAGCATGTATAAATGATGTTTTGAAGTATGATTTATAAAGTGTTTTATAAATGCATTATTGAATGGTTTTAATGAGCATTCCTCTCTAAGCTTTTACTTACGCTCTCTCTCTTTTCTTAAACCAATAATGCAGAGCATTAGAGTGCATTGAGGGCAGCAAGGAAGGCAAGCAATCAAGTGGGAATTAAGCTCAAGTATGGAAAGGTTTTCTTGTACACCTTTAGCTTTTGGCATTTGGCAATGGGGGACCAATATGGATGTTTTGGGAGATGTTTGTACTCCCTACGTTTGTTTAATGTTGTTAATAATTCTGGATTTTGTATTTGGTCATTATGTGCTTGGTTTTGAAGGTTTAGTGCATGAATGGTTTGCTTGAGTAGGAAGCATGCTTAGAATTGGGGCTTTTCATATATGATGATTTTATGATGAATGATTGATGCAAATATGTCTCTTGTATGTTGTATGAGTTGCTGGTAAAGTTTGGTAGCATTTGGAGCATGATTGGTTGGCCAATTGTATGTTTAAGCAAGCAAATTTCTGCATTCTGTGCAGGCCGTTTCGGAACAGTGGCTACCGTTTCGGAACAGGTGCCTTGTAGTAGCCCAGGCGTCCGAAACGGGAGACACCGTTTCGAAACGGGAAGCCCTCTGCCAGCCCTCGTTTCGGTACGCGTTGCGGAACGGCCCCGTGTTTCGAAACAGGCTCTCCCTGTTTCAGAACAGCCGACCGTTGGGGGCTGACATTGGCAGTTAAATGTTTTGGAATGTTTGCATATTTGTCTTGAAACTTATTTGTGCAATTGTATGAGTTTGGGAAGTCCGTTTGAGCTGAAATTTGACAGAGAAGCATGAAACCTGACTAATTTCAAGTTGGTAACTTTAATTTGGGTTAAGACTTCATAATTTATAGAATTTACATTTTGGTCCCTAAAGTTGTAAATTGATCAATTGGGTCCCTGTTTGGTCTCTGATGTTTATGATCTTTGAGTATGTTGTTTGAGTGATCATAACTAGGGTTAATTTGCATCTAGACAAGTTTAAAAAGAAAAAAAAGGGTCGTTAATCAAGGTTGACTTTTGGGTTGACTTTGGTTTTCCCCGTGTGACTTTCTTAATTCGGGTCAACCGTCTAGGCCGGGTTAAGGGGGTTACAGCCAAATTAGAAATGGATCATATTGGATAGAAGGTTTTTTTATCAGATAGAAAAGAGTGTAAATTTAGGGTTATGTCCTAAAAATACACTACAGACAATAGGAGAGGGCACATCTGAAGGCTTTGAATCAGACACAACAGATGATACTCGCTCTGGTGACAAGAGAAATGAAATGCAAGAATTAAAGCAGCAAATGGCAGAGATGATGAACCTAATGATCGTTATGGCTAAAGAGTAAGGGACTGTTGAATCAAAAGAAGAATTGGTCAGGAACCAGAACATGAAGCTTAATGGTCAGAACTGTACCCCTAAACGGGCCAACTCCAACAAATACCATACTTCAAACCCATTTGTCATTCATATCAACAAACTAGTAAGAGGAATATCTTAGTTGAGCTCTAAGAAAGTCGTGCTAGGTCTAGAAAAAACTTGAGAAGTAAGTAATGTAAAGAAGCATGTTATGATTCCTATGAGATACACAATTATTATTTTATGCAGTGTCAACTAATATATCACTAAAAATTTTATTTATAATGACAATTTGTACAAATTTAGTCACAAAAGAATTAGTGACATAGTTATTAGTGACAGACTAAAAAGTTGTCACAATAAGTTATAGTGACTCAATTTTATGTTTTTAGTTACCATTTCAACCATCACTAAAAATATATTTCCTTGTAGTGCTTACCTGAAAGGTTACAACATTCATGCCAGATGTAGTTTCCGCTTAGGAAGTTTAGGTCACACTACCGAGAATTGCGGGACTTTGAAGAAAAAAGTTGAAGACCTTATCAAGACATGAGTGTTGGGTTTCGAAGAAAGAAGACCTCGATTCTACAATGAGCCAACAATCACCCGAGAGGAAAAGTTGAAGAAGAGCCAGTGCCCAGGACAAGGTTTAGATCCCAGTGTCTACTTCTCGATTGATGGTAAAAAGGCAAGAGTTAAAGGTCCTCATTTCAGTTCGATACCCATATCATATGAAGAGTTGTATCTTCAACTTTTGGAAGCCCAATTGGCGAGTCTAGTCTTTCTGATACCCCATACAACCTCGTATCTAGACTGGTATGACATTAATGCTCGTTGCGAATATCATCCCAAAATTCAGGGGCATACCATCAAGAATCGCATCCCCTTCAAACGACAAGTTCAAGCTCTTTTGGAAAATGGGAATTCAGAACAAGGGGTCAGCCTAGTATAGTTGAGGAGCACTCGTTCGAGTGTGATGCTCAAGTGAACAAGCTCAGGCAAAAAAGAGACTATTTGAGTGATGAACTGAAAATTTACAAGATGATTATTAGAAGCTTTATTGGGTGTTCAAGGCTACTGGATTGGGAGATACTCCAGACGAATGAAAGAATGATGTCGTTCAGCTGAAGAATGACTTATAGTATTGGAAGAAGAGAAGCATGACAAGTGCAAATCAAGCTAGGATGTTCTCAAAAAATTTGAAAGAAGCCGAAAGCCAGTGCAACATTCTCAGTGATGAGCTGCATAGTAATCTAGCCATAAATGAGGCTTTGAATACAAGTATAAAATAGTGCGAGGACCAATCCAATACCCTTCAGTTGAAAAACGCAACACTGAAAGGGCAAACTGATGAGCTTAGAAGTCCTTTACGCACCTGCCAGATTCGTGTTGAAGAAATCAAGCAAGATTTATATGTAAGTGCTATAGAACTGACTTCTAAGCTGTGAGGGGCTAGACGAGAAATACAAGAAAGGGACGATGACATGAAGGTTGCTACTACCCAAGCATGTAAAGTGGCTCATCAAGTGTCAGACTTGGTTGATGCAACGATATCGTTAAGTTAGAATATTGATTTGATGCTAGACAACAAAGGAAAGTTGACTTGTTTGTTGGTCGAAGTTCAAAAGCTAGGTGTTAGGGCTCATCGTTATTTGTAAGTATCTAATATCTGATGTAAATTAAACCTTTTGGTCTCAATGAAAGTTGTTCTATAGGGATCAATTTTGGAATCAATACCTTATCGCATACATGTTTACATTTAGCATTGCATTGCACATTCATTGCATATTTAACATGATGTTATCATTTAACAAACATTACATTACCTTTCGTGATCTAAAATTTTTAGGGTTCGATGGTAGTAACCCGAGAATCAGTTTGGGAAGAATTGAACAAGCACAAAAATAAAGACTCGACAAGTTGGAAGACAAACTTAAGAAAATGATCAAGATTAGAAGAGATGTTGACAATTCCGTAAAATTGAATGCAAGAGAGCTCTGCTTGGTCCCTGATTTAGCCATTCCACATGATATCAAGGTCTCTAACTTTGAGAAGTATGACGACATAAGTTGTCCTAGGATTCATTTGACCATATTCTGCAGAAAGATGGAGGGCTACTTAGAGGATGAAAAGCAGTTGATCCACTACTTCCACTATAGTTTGGCGGGGCCGGTCGTAGTAAGGTATAATCGATTAAGCAAATTAAGAAAGAGTGTTGTATTGGTTTGACTTAGCCAATGCTATTTTAGAGCAATATAAGTATGGTCTGAACCTAGCTCCAAGTCGTCAGTATCTTCAAGGCATAAAGAAGAGACCAGATGAAAGCTTCAAGGAATATGCTTTGAGGTGGCTGATAAGTGCCCAAAAGTCCTCTATTTTCACCCTTTAAAATGGCAATTAGCACTCAACCTACACCCGTCTGAGTTACATTATGGCCCTTCATGCATTGATTTCATCATTTATTTGTTTGATCTTTATATGTTGTTTATTCTATGAAAAGGTATTGTTTGATACATGATTAGCACTTTTGCATATTTGCACACTGCCATGGCAGGAGATGCCGCGACGGCAATGAAGAAAAAGGAAGGATGAGGAAGAACCAGCTAGTAACAGACCCTGATCGAGCCAAGCCACAACTGATAGCTTCTACTGACGGGAGCTGGATTATGAAGATGAAGCCTTACGGAGCAGATTCGGTGATAGACCTCTGCTGAGGTAGCGCACATATCAACATGCTGGAGGGCAAACTGAGCAAAGTGGTAACCGATTTGAAGAGCAGAAAATGCCTAATTTTTCTACACACTTTGCGCGGCAAGGAGAGCTCGAGAGGAGGAGAAAAAGATGGAAGGAAGGTTAAAGATGAAATTTTGGAAACTATGGATAAATGCATTAAAATTAAAGAGATTCAGCTCTTTAATGGAGACAAGTCCAACTTAACTTCCTATCCTAGAAGGATCTTGCCCTACACCATCCACTATATAAAGAAGACTTGCTACCAATTACAAGAAGGGTTGTGGAGAGGAGAAGAACGAGAGAGCTTAAGATTATTTTTGAGTTTTCTTTCCATTCATTATGTTCTAATTTTCCTTAGAATTAGGTGTTAGATCATCGGCGCACCCTATGGCGCAGCAAAAAACAAACACGGCGATCTCACCAGCGATCCATGTACATTTAATCCGAATTCAAGAGAAAAATATAGGTTTACTTACATTGAGTTCCTTGATAAACAACAAGAACAGAAACATCTCACGAACGATACGAATCTTAGCCTCCACGAATAGATCGTCTCAGCCTCAACTCAGAGACATCTAGCAATTTTCTTTTTCACAAAACATTTTTGAGAAAAAATATGTTTTCAAAAAGGTTTAGACGACTGCTAGACCATTAACCCCTTTTTATAGTATGTTACCCTAACTACATAGGTTTTTTAATTAATTCTGAACTATAATTACTTTATTTATTTTAAATTCGGAATTATATGTATAATAAAATACTTTAGCATATATATCAAATATATATGTCTTAATATTAATTATACATGATATATACGTACAACTAAATTGTACATATGTAACTTATTTATTAATTTCTCTTTTCAACCCTGGGGTGTGACCCTGTAGGTTCTAGTAACTTTAGTAGAAATTATTAGAACTATTCCAATATCACAAACAATGAGTGACATCTAGCAATTTATCATTGTCACCTAAATTACTGGAAGTAAAGATTCAACCTAACATCTTCGTGATCAACTATTCTAATGTATTATATCCATTTGTCTTTTATATCTTGAATAGGCAGAAGTCTTGGAATAGTCACACTTGTTTTGCCTATCTATTATTTTTTGATATCTAGAGTAGACAACAGACGAATAATATGTGATATCTCATATCAACTTATTCGAGCATGACCATGCATTTCTAGTCTTACTTAATCAAGTGGCTTGTGATATGTTTCCTATTGTGTAGGAAGGACAAATCCTATCTCGACCATTCATACCCCACTACTCATATCATGATATGCTTAATTTCAGTCTTTATAGTGTAACCATTTACGGTGCACGTTTAACTGCATCAAAGCACACAATAATATATGTTAAGATAGTAATGATCTCAAGTCAAAGGATCATACATATAGTTATCATTAGGAGAAATATCGTGACAATTACATAATAATCCAAGGCATATGCTCATAGCGGGTCAATCCAATATGTTGTTATCCAACATCATATTCACGCTTTCATTTTGACATCACTATGTCAATGACAACACATTGTCATTAATCAACAACATGTTAGCTTTAAACGTATTATTATTGTTCATACCCATAATAATACTCAACTAATGATCTTTTAATAATAATCATATTTTTATATGGACATTATTGTCTTTTGTTAATTTGATGCACAAAAAGATAACATAAGATAATAACGACAATGCCTTTATTTGATAAAATCGGTAAGGATAATATGTCAATACAAACATCATATGATTGGTATTTGGGCATACTCTAACAATCTCCCACTAGCACTAAGACCAATCACTCACATATCTAATATCAAGTGACTTAGTGTGACGATCATGCTTTTGCTGTGCCAAAGGCTTCGTCAGGGGATCAACAATGTTGTCATTTGTGTGTACTTTGCATATTTCCACATCTCCTCGATCTATGATCCTTCGAATGAGATGAAAATGCCTCAGAATGTGTTTGGATCGTTGATGAGATATGAGTTCATTTGCTTGTGCAATGGCTCCATTGTTGTCACAAAGGATTTCTATAGCATCTGATATGTTGGGAACAACCCCTAGTTCAGTTACGAACTTCTTGATCCAAACAACCTCTTTTGCCGCTTTGTTTGTTGTAATGTACTTAGCCTCCATTGTAGAGTCAACTATTGTGGCTTGTGTTGAACTTTTCCAGCTCACATCACCGCCATTAAGACAAAACACAAAAACCATATTGCGATCGTAGTAATCCTTGTTTGTTTGGAAGCTAGCGTCAGTGTAACCTTTTACACTAAGCTCTTCTTCACCCCCATAGAAAAGAAATGTATCCTTAGTTCTTCTTTAGTACTTGAGGATGCTTTTAACTGCAACCTAGTGACATTCACCAGGGTTTACCTGATATCGACTTGTCATGCTTAAGGCATACGATACGTCTGGTCGAGTACATATCATGGCATACATGATGGAACCAATAGCCGAAGCATATGGAATTTTATTCAACCATTCTCTTTCTTGTGAAATTGAAGGGCACATATCCTTAGAAAGAGAAATACCATGTCTCATAGGCAAGAACCCTCTCTTAGATTCTTACATACTTAACCTTTTCAGCACTTTGTCTATTTATGTACTTTGACTCAGACCTAGGAGTCGTCTTGGTCTATCTCTATAGATCTTAACTCCTAAGATATACGCTGCCTCACCCAAATCTTTCATAGAAAAACAACAACCTAACCAAGTCTTAACAAAATATAGAGTAGGTAGATCATTTCCTATGATGAGTATGTCATCTACATACAAGATTAGGAAAGAAACAATGCTCCCACTAGCCCTTTTGTAAACACAAGGCTCATCTTCATTTCTTATAAATCCAAACTCTTGAATTGCATCGTTGAAACGAAGATTCCAGCTTCAAGAAGCCTGCTTCAGTCCATAAATGGACCTTCGTAGCTTAAAAACCTTTCTAGCATTTTTAGGAGCAACAAAACCTTTTGGTTGTGTCATATACACATCCTCTTCAAGTTTTCCATTAAGGAAAGTGGTTTTGACGTCCATTTGCCAGATTTCATAATCATGGAATGCATCTATTGCAAGCAAGATCCGGATGGATTTAAACATAACTATAGGGAGAAGGTTTCATCATAGTCTATACCATGAACTTGTTGAAAACCTTTAGCGACTAATCACCCTATATATGTTTGTAAATTACCATCCATGTCGGTTATCTTCTTGAAAACCCATTTACACCCTACTGGTTTGACCCTTTCAGGTGGTTCAACCAAAGTTCATACTTGGTTTTGAAACATGGAATCCATTTCCGATCTCATGGCTTCAAGCCATTTATTAGAGTCTGGGCTCGCCACCGCCTCTTGATAAGTCTTGGGCTCTACTTGATCCAACAGAAGAACGTCTCCATGTGTAGTAACGAGAAATCCATATCTCTCATGTACATGGAGTTCTCTTGTAGATCTGTGTAGTGGTCGTATTTCTAAATCTGTTGATTGTTCCTCAACAAATTGTGGAACATGCTCAACATTTGGCTTATTAATCTGTTGATCTTGAACTTCTCCAAGTTCAATATTTCTACTCTTGTAACCCCCTTAACCCGGCCTAGACGGTTGACCTGAATTAAGAAAGTCACACGGGGAAAACCAAAGTCAACCCGAAAGTCAACCTTGATTAACGACCCTTTTTTTCTTTTTAAAACTTGTCTAGATGCATATTAACCCTAGATATGATCGTTCAAACAGCATGCTCGAAGATCATAATCATCAGAGATCAAACAGGGACCCAATTGAACAATTTACAACTTTAGGGACCAAATTGTAAATTCTGTAAATTATAAGGTCTTAACACAAATTAAAGTTACCAACTTATAATTAATCAGGTTTCATGCTTCTCTGCAAAATTTCAGCTCAAACGGATATCCCAAACTCATACAATTGCACAAACAAGTTTCAGGACCAAAATGCAAACATTTCAAAACATATAACCGCCCATGTCAGCCTCCAACGGTCAGGTGTTCCGAAACAGGGAGAACCTGTTTCGAAACGCGGGGCCGTTCCGCAACGGGTTCCGAAACGAGGCCTGGCAGAGGCATTTCCGTTTCGGAATGGTACCTTCCGTTTCGGACGCCTGGGCCACTACAGGGCACCCGTTCCGAAACGGCAGCTCCCGTTCCGATACGGCCTGCACAGAATGTAGAGTAATGGCTGTTAAAACACACAATTGACCAACCGATCATGCTCCAAATGCAACCAAACTTTACCAGCAAGTCAAACAACATGCAAGGAGCATAAATGCATCAACCAAACATCATCAAAGCTTCGAATATGAAAAGCCCCAAATCTAAAGGCATGCTTCCTACTTAGCAAACCATTCAAACATTAAATCTCCAAACCAACACATTAAGGCCAATTACATGTTCCAGCATTATTATCAACATTAAACAAACTTAGGGAGTTCAAAACATCTCCCAAAACATCCACATAGGTCCCCCATTGCCAAATGCCAAAAGCTAAAAATGTTTAAGAAACCTTCCCATACTTGAGCTTAGTTTCCACTTGATTGCTTGCCTTCCTTGCTGCCCACAATGCACTCTAATGCTCTGCATTATTGGTTTAAGAAAAGAGAGAGAGCGTAAGCAAAAGCTTAGTGAGGAATGCTCATTTAAAACCATACAATAATGCATTTATAAAACTCATTTATAAACCATACTTCAAGCAACTTTACATATGCTCTTAAAACCATTAAAACAAGCATCTCATGCTTCAAGCTCATAACAAGTCATATTGGCAACAAGTGATACATTTCACATAAGATCCACACATGGACTTTTAAACACCATTGTGATCTTATCCCCATGGACTTTTAAACACCATGGACCCATGGACTTTTAAACACCATGTCAAGGACCACACAAGGACTTTTAACCACCTTTGTGTCCTTAACAAGAATCTCCCAAGGACTTTTAAACATCTTGGAGTTCTTAAGTAACCAAGGCTTACAAGGACTTTTAACCACCTTGAGCCTTAACCAAGAACCAACCATGGACTTTTAAACACCATGTTGTTCTTAAAATTCACAAGATTCACACAAGGACTTTTAACCACCTTTGTGATCTTAACCAAGAACCATCCAAGGACTTTTAACCACCTTGATGTTCTTAAATATACAAGGCTCACACAAGGACTTTTAACCACCTTTGTGACCTTAACCATCACTTGCCAATATGTATCATTATCATCAATATCTCACTGTTTTAAAGCATTTTACAAAGCCATAAACATCATGCATCTTTAAGCATCAAACCACATTTAAACAATGTTCAAAAACAAGGAACTCTTACCTTGAGTTTCCTTTAACACATGGCTTTTAATCTCAGCAAATAAACATGCTAGATATGCTTTCAAAACAGATTTAAAATCATGCAAACATCACATTGCCTTACAACCAAAACCATGGCCATCACCAAGAGAGTTTTTCCGAAAACTTACTCTTGAGCTTAGCTAAGTTGCTTAGACTTAAACTAAGCTCCCAAACCTTCAAAACACTGGTTTCAAAGCCGAAAACCAAATTCCACTCACCGATTCCGTTTCGCCTCTTGCCGAAACACAAATCAAGCTTCCGGATCACCACCACTTGGATCCAAAGATGACTCCCCTGTTTTAAACACATCAAAGCAGAGGATTAATGCATCATCATGCATTAATAGCTTCAATGAAAGCACCTAAACTCGCTGCTCTCATCCGCACTCCATTTTCGGCTACCAAACACAACCGGAAATGCATCCAAACAACTCCTCAACATTGCCCAGCCAAGAACCATCAAAACTAAACATCCTTTAACATCATTTAACATCTAAAAAGGACCTAACAACATCCTTATATCTCCAGCAACAACAGATCCACAAGATCACTCCAAAAACAACCAAGAATCACAAGCTAAACTTAGGAAATTAAACCTATCCGGGACTGCATTAATAAAAACTCAATTCCTTATCAAATTAACATTCATTTAACATCAATTTAACACCTTAAAACACAGCCCAATCAAATCATACGAAAATCCATCGAAAATCACGAAATCTTGCATTTAAAGCCAAGATCCATTACACAACTTTAAAACCACTTATAAATCATCAATTAAGGATTGAGAACTTAGGAATTTCAGTAAAGAACTGAGAGTTTAGAGGAGAAGGACGTTCTTACCTCCAAACTTGAATTTCTCTCTTTTTAGAACCAAAATCTTGAAAATCCAATTAGCAATTGGTGAGGTTTTGTTGATGAGATGATTAGAAATCCAAAGAGAATTGAAAAGATGTATTTAGGTGACAAAATCAGAGGAAAAAGCTCTGGAGAGAATGTTTGGTTTGAGAGAAAATGAGAGAAAAGGAAAATTGGAAAAGTTAGTTGAAAATTGAAAATAACTTCCCTCCACTTTTCTTTTGTTTAAAACTCAGAATTAAATCATTAAATATCTTAGAAAAATCTGGAGAAACTCACTTTGGGTAAATAGCTCCTTAAAGATTCAAAGTTTCAATCCTTTCTAAAACAGTCACGCAGTTTTCAAAATTTACATTTTGGTCACTAGCCAAAATGTCACCCTTCCCAACCTCATTTTGTAAAATTGATTTCACAGTTCACTTATATATATTAAAAGAGGATTTTAGAACATTTTCCATATTTTTAATGCTACCCGAACTAGGCTTTCCTAATTTCACCTTTTATATTCGAACAACACTTTGACCGAACCAGACCAAGCCCAAAACTTCTAAGCCCAAAACCGGGGCGTTACAACTCTCCCCCCTTAAGAAATTTCGTCCCCGAAATTTACCTGAAGGAAAGAGATAAGGAAACTGCTTCAGCATGTCATCCTTCCGCTCCCACGTGGCTTCCCCAACACCGCGGTGCTTCCACAACACCTTCACCAACTCAATGGTCTTGCCACAAAGAACCTTGCTATCCGAATCCAGAACCTTCACGGGTTCCTCATCATAGGTCAAATCCGGATTCAATTCCACTTCCTCCACTGGCATCACATGCGAAGGATCAGATCTATACTTCCGGAGCATAGAAACATGAAACACATCATGAATCTTCTCCAACTCTTGAAGTAACCTCAACTTGTACGCAACAGGACCCACACGCTCAACCACCTCGTATGGTCCAATGTACCTAGGGCTCAACTTACCCTTTCGGCCAAACCTCATCACCTTTTCCAAGGCGAAACCTTCAAAAACACACGGTCACCCACCGCATACTCAATCTCCTTACGCTTCAAATCCGCGTATGACTTTTGCCGATCAGAAGCTGCCTTCAACCGCTCACAAATGAGCTTCACCTTCTCGGTGGTTCCTTTCAACAAAGCCGGCATCGAAACCAACTTTTGACCCGTTTCAGCCCAACAAAGAGGAGTCCTACACTTCCTCCCTTACAAAGCCTCATATGGTGCCATTTGTATACTTGCCTGATAACTATTGTTATAAGCAAACTCTACCAAAGGCAAATGCTTCTCCCAAGAGCCCTGAAACTCAATCACGCAGCACCTCAACATATCCTCCAAAATCTAGATAACACGCTCTGATTAACCATCCGACTGTGGATGATAAGATGTACTGAAATTCAACCTTGTACCCAAAGCTTGATGCAAACACTGCTAGAAACGCGATGTAAACCTCGGATCCCTATCCAACACGATCGACTTAGGCACACCATGCAGCCGCACAATCTCAGCAATGTACAGCTCTGCAAGCTTATCCAAGGAAAACGTAGTATGCACAGGCAAGAAATGCGCACACTTCGTCAGGCGATCCACAGTCACCCACACCGAATTCTTCTTCGATGGTGACAAAGGTAAACCAGATACAAAATCCATGGTAACCCTTTCCCACTTCCATTCAGGGATTCTCAACGGTTGCAACAACCCTGAAGGAACCTGATGCTCAGCCTTAACTCGCTGACACACCATACACTTGCTCACAAACTCCGCAACATCTTTCTTCAAACCCACCCAATAGTACTCATCACGAAGATCACGATACATCTTAGTACTACCAGGGTGCATAGCAAAAGGACTACTATGACCTTCAGTCAGAATAGCACGCCTCAACTCAGCATCATTGGGCACTACTATTCGACTCCCAAAACACAACACACCATCATCATTAAAGCAGAAATCCGAAGGCCTACCCTCCGCGATATCCTGAACATGCGGCACCAAGGAATCATCCAGCAACTGCTTTTCCGTGATCAACTGAACCAAAGATGGTTTCACTTGCAACTCAGCCACAAGATCACCATCACGCGATATACTCAAATTGGCAAACATAGCTCTCAGCTACACAGCTACCTTCCTATTCAAGGCATCCGCAACAACATTAGCTTTTCCAGGATGGTACTCAATCGTCAAATCATAATCCTTGAGCAACTCCACCCAACGCCGCTGCCTGAGATTCAACTCCTTCTGAGACATCAGATACCTCAAACTCTTATGATCCGTGTACACAGTACACTTCTCACCATACAGGTAATGTCTCCAGATCTTCAGAGCAAAAACCACTGCAGCCAGCTAAATGTCATGCGTAGGATAATTGCGCTCATGCACCTTCAACTGCCGTGATGCATAAGCAACCACCTTACCCTCTTGCATCAGCACACATCCCAAACCAACATAGGACGCATCACTATAGACCACAAGCTCTTTCCCTGATTCAGGCTGAACCAAGATAGGAGCTTGCGTCAAAGCCGCCTTAAGCTTCTCAAAAGCCTGTTGTCTCGCTTCCGTCCATTCATACTTAACATCCTTTTGCAACAACTTCGTCAAAGGTGCAACAATCTTAGAAAACCCATCCACAAACCTACGGTAGTATCCTGCCAAACCAAGGAAACTACGAACCTCATGAACAGACTTAGGAACCTTCCAATTCATCACCGCCCCAATCTTTTGAGGATCAACACGAATCCCCTCCGCAGAAACTACATGCCCCAGAAACACCACCTCCTTAAGCCAGAACTCACATTTACTCAGCTTAGCATAAAGTTGATTCTCCAACAAAGCTTGCAGCACAATCCTCAAATGCTCTTCATGCTCCTCCTCAATACGCGAGTACACGAGGATATCATCAATGAACACCACAACGAACTTGTCCAGGTATTCATGAAACACACGATTCATCATATCCATGAAAGCAGCAGGAGCATTTGTCAAACCAAACGGCATCACAAGGAACTCATAATGCCCATACCTTGTCCTGAAAGCTGTCTTAGGCACATCCACATCCTTCACCTTCAACTGTAATACCCTGACCTCAAGTCAATCTTAGAGAACACAGCTGCTCCCCGAAATTGATCAAAGAGATCATCAATTCTCGGCAAAGGATATCGATTCTTGATAGTCAACTTGTTCAGCTGACGGTAATCAATGCACATTCTCATAGTGCCATCCTTCTTCTTCACAAACAAGACCGGTGCACCCCAAGGTGACACACTCGGCCGAATGAAACCACGATCAAGCAATTCTTGCAATTGCGTCTTCAGCTCCTTAGGTGCCATTCTATAAGGGGTAATGGACACAGGAGTTGTATTCTCATACAGCTCAATTCCAAACTCCACCTCACGATTAGGAGGTAAACCAGACAACTCCTCAGGAAACACACCAGGAAACTCCTTCACAACTCTGATATCCTGCACACGCAACTCCTTAGAGCTAGGATTCATCACAAAAGCTAGATAAGCTTCACAACCTTGCCTCAGCATCCTGCTCGCCTCCAAGGTAGACATCACCTTGGCAAGAAACTTCACATTCTCACCAACCACAACAACTTCATAATCATCCGCAAGCTTCAACGAAACTCGCTTATTTTCACAATCCACAACAGCACGATGCTCAGCAAGCCAATCCATACCAAGGATTACATCAAAACCATAGAAAGGCAACTCCATAAGATCAACATGAAAAACATGTTCTTGAACAACCAATGGACACCTTCTATACAGCTTTCGAGTCACAACAGTCTCACCAAAAGAACTAGTGACACGAACTCCAACATCCAAAGACTCAACAGGCAAACCAAGCAATTCAGCATGCTCACGCAAAATGTATGAATGCGTAGATCCAGAATCTATCAAGGAAAGTAATGACAAGGATTGCAAAGTAAAGGTACCTGCAATCACATCCGTGTCATTCCTCCCCTCTCGCTGAGCATACACCCTAGCTTGACCTCCACCTTTAGGCTGAATAGCCACAACATGAGCCACTCCTCGACCACCTTCCTCTCTTCGCTGAAAGTTACCACGTCCGCGCCCACGACCTCTCTGCGGTGCAGCAACAATAGGAGCACGCACCTGGCCACCAGCCAACATAGGACACTCTCGCCTCAAGTGATCAGCAGATCCACAATTCCAGCACCCGTTACCAGCTGCCGCAACAGGAGCTTGCACCTCCCTCACAGCACGAGGACAGTCACGCTTCATATGACCACGTGAACCACAAATCCAACACGCACTCGAATCAGCTCTAGCATTGCCTCCCCGAGCAGATGCTCCACCACCTCGCTTAGCCAAGGACTGATACTTCTGATCACGTCCCCTTTTGTTCCATCCACCACCGGAACTATACTCAGCAGCTCGCTTTCCAGCACTAGAACCAGCACTCTTAGCAGATAAACCCAAGTTCATCTCAATATCCTTTGCTCGACCCACCAGCACATCAAAATCATCATACTCGGTAGCCAGCACATACATCTTCACATCCGTCACTAAACCATAACGGAATCTTCCGCACCTCGCCCGCTCATCAGGGACCAGCTCAGGTGCATACTGACTGAGTCGAACAAACTGCACTTCATACTCAGCCACAATCATGCTCCCCTGGGTAAGAGACATGAACTCCCGCTTCTTTTCATCTAGGTACCTCACACCTAGATACCTTCTTTTGAACACATTCTGGAAGAATGTCCAAGTTATATCAGCTTCAGCCACCCCAGCTATAGTGGTCGTCCACCACGTATAAGCATCATCCTGTAGTAAAGATACTACACAACCCAGCTTTTGCACATCAGTGCAACTCATCTGACCCAAGATCCTCTTGGTACTCTCCATCCAGGATTCAGAACCTTCTGCGGACAAACCCCTGAACTCAGTCCCTCCCAGACTGCGTAGACGTTCCAAGGGTAGTCTAACTCCAGCATCTCCTTGAGCTCCAGCTACTGCCGCTCGAAAAGCACCAGCAATAGCTTGCACCAACATCGTCATGTCAGGCATAGCTTGCCCCTGACCAGCTTCAGGTCCAGCGACCCCAGCACCAGCTGCAGCTTCAACTCTTTCACCCTCAGCACCACCACCACCAGATGGAGGAGGTAACACCGCACTTCCCGCATTCTCCTCATTCTCATTCTCATTCTGAGCCGTAGCTCGCACATTACTCCTCAACTCTCTACGAGGTGTCATACTCTAACAATGCAATCACAATGCAAACAAACAAAGTCAGGCCCAGCAAGGTAAGCAATCCAAGTACTCAAGCTCATTTTCATTTAAAATCAACATCATTTCATTAGCTTCGATTTGGCAATGGGTACCCACAACATGCTTCATCACAGCATACAACTCAATTGCATCAAATTCACAAACCACTCATCATGCTTTCACTCAACAAGCATACATTGCATACATACTTCAATCATGCACACATTCATTCCCAATTACTCGAGAACTCAGCTCTGATACCACCAAATGTAACCCCCTTAACCCGGCCTAGACGGTTGACCCGAATTAAGAAAGTCACACGGGGAAAACCAAAGTCAACCCGAAAGTCAACCTTGATTAACGACCCTTTTTTTCTTTTTAAAACTTGTCTAGATGCATATTAACCCTAGATATGATCGTTCAAACAGCATGCTCAAAGATCATAATCATCAGAGATCAAACAGGGACCCAATTGAACAATTTACAACTTTAGGGACCAAATTGTAAATTCTGTAAATTATAAGGTCTTAACACAAATTAAAGTTACCAACTTATAATTAATCAGGTTTCATGCTTCTCTGCAAAATTTCAGCTCAAACGGATATCCCAAACTCATACAATTGCACAAACAAGTTTCAGGACCAAAATGCAAACATTTCAAAACATATAACTGCCCATGTAAGCCTGTGGGGCCGTTCCGCAACGGGTTCCGAAACGAGGCCTGGCAGAGGCATTTCCGTTTCGGAACGGTACCTTCCGTTTCGGACGCCTGGGCCACTACAGGGCACCCGTTCCGAAACGGTAGCTCCCGTTCCGATACGGCCTGCACAGAATGTAGAATAATGGCTGCTAAAACACAGAATTGACCAACCGATCATGCTCCAAATGTAACCAAACTTTACCAGCAAGTCAAACAACATGCAAGGAGCATAAATGCATCAACCAAACATCATCAAAGCTTCGAATATGAAAAGCCCCAAATCTAAAGGCATGCTTCCTACTTAGCAAACCATTCAAACATTAAATCTCCAAACCAACACATTAAGGCCAATTACATGTTCCAGCATTATTATCAACATTAAACAAACTTAGGGAGTTCAAAACATCTCCCAAAACATCCACATATGTCCCCCATTGCCAAATGCCAAAAGCTAAAAATGTTTAAGAAACCTTCCCATACTTGAGCTTAGTTTCCACTTGATTGCTTGCCTTCCTTGCTGCCCACAATGCACTCTAATGCTCTGCATTATTGGTTTAAGAAAAGAGAGAGAGCGTAAGCAAAAGCTTAGTGAGGAATGCTCATTTAAAACCATACAATAATGCATTTATAAAACTCATTTATAAACCATACTTCAAGCAACTTTACACATGCTCTTAAAACCATTAAAACAAGCATCTCATGCTTCAAGCTCATAACAAGTCATATTGGCAACAAGTGATACATTTCACATAAGATCCACACATGGACTTTTAAACACCATTGTGATCTTATCCCCATGGACTTTTAAACACCATGGACCCATGGACTTTTAAACACCATGGCAAGGACCACACAAGGACTTTTAACCACCTTTGTGTCCTTAACAAGAATCTCCCAAGGACTTTTAAACACCTTGGAGTTCTTAAGTAACCAAGGCTTACAAGGACTTTTAACCACCTTGAGCCTTAACCAAGAACCAACCATGGACTTTTAAACACCATGTTATTCTTAAAATTCACAAGATTCACACAAGGACTTTTAACCACCTTTGTGATCTTAACCAAGAACCATCCAAGGACTTTTAACCACCTTGATGTTCTTAAATATACAAGGCTACCACAAGGACTTTTAACCACCTTTGTGACCTTAACCATCACTTGCCAATATGTATCATTATCATCAATATCTCACTGTTTTAAAGCATTTTACAAAGCCATAAACATCATGCATCTTTAAGCATCAAACCACATTTAAACAATGTTCAAAAACAAGGAACTTTTACCTTGAGTTTCCTTTAACACATGGCTTTTAATCTCAGCAAATAAACATGCTAGATATGCTTTCAAAACAGATTTAAAATCATGCAAACATCACATTGCCTTACAACCAAAACCATGGCCATCACCAAGAGAGTTTTTCTGAAAACTTACTCTTGAGCTTAGCTAAGTTGCTTAGACTTAAACTAAGCTCCCAAACCTTCAAAACACTGGTTTCAAAGTCGAAAACCAAATTCCACTCACCGATTCCGTTTCGCCTCTTGCCGAAACACAAATCAAGCTTCCGGATCACCACCACTTTGATCCAAAGATGACTCCCCTGTTTTAAACATATCAAAGCTGAGGATTAATGCATCATCATGCATTAATAGCTTCAATGAAAGCACCTAAACTCACTGCTCTCATCCACACTCCATTTTCGGCTACCAAACACAACCGAAAATGCATCCAAACAACTCCTCAACAATTCCCAGCCAAGAACCATCAAAACTAAACATCCTTTAACATCATTTAACATCTAAAAAGGACCTAACAACATCCTTACATCTCCAGCAACAACAGATCCACAAGATCACTCCAAAAACAACCAAGAATCACAAGCTAAACTTAGGAAATTCAACCTATCCGGGATTGCATTAAGAAAAACTCAATTCCTTATCAAATTAACATTCATTTAACATCAATTTAACACCTTAAAACACAGCCCAATCAAATCATACGAAAATCCATCGAAAATCACCAAATCTTGCATTTAAAGCCAAGATCCATTACACAACTTTAAAACCACTTATAAATCATCAATTAAGGATTGAGAACTTAAGAATTTCAGTAAAGAACTGAAAGTTTAGAGGAGAAGGACGTTCTTACCTCCAAACTTGAATTTCTCCCTTTTTAGAACCAAAATCTTGAAAATCCAATTAGCAATTGGTGAGGTTTTGTTGATGAGATGATTAGAAATCCAAAGAGAATTGAAAAGAGGTATTTAGGTGACAAAATCAGAGGAAAATGCTCTGGAGAGAATGTTTGGTTTGAGAGAAAATGAGAGAAAAGGAAAATTGGAAAAGTTAGTTGAAAATGGAAAATAACTTCCCTCCACTTTTCTTTTGTTTAAAACTCAGAATTAAATCATTAAATATCTTAGAAAAATCTGGAGAAACTCCCTTTGGGTAAATAGCTCCTTAAAGATTCAAAGTTTCAATCCTTTCTAAAACAGTCACGCAGTTTTCAAAATTTACATTTTGGTCACTAGCCAAAATGTCACCCTTCCCAACCTCATTTTGTAAAATTGATTTCACAGTTCACTTATATATATTAAAAGAGGATTTTAGAACATTTTTCCATATTTTTAATGCAACCCGAACTAGGCTTTCCTAATTTCACCTTTTATATTCGAACAACACTTTGACCGCACCGGACCAAGCCCAAAACTTCTAAGCCCAAAACCGGGGCGTTACAACTCTTCCCTTTCTTTGAGAGGAATTCTCTTTCGAGAAAAACTCTCGTTCAAGCAACAAACACTTTGTTCTCGTTAGGGTGAAAGAAATAATTTCCCTTGGTTTCCTTAGGATATCCAACAAATATACATTTATGAGTTTTAGGTTCAAGCTTTGTAGACATCTGATGTTTAACATAAGCTTCACAACCCCAAATCTTTATAAAAGACATACTAGGACGCGTCCCAGTCCATATCTCATACGGTGTCTTTTGAGCCGATTTGGTTGGAACACGATTTAGTGTGAAAGTAGATGTTTCAAGTTCATGTCCCCTAAAAGAAGTCGAAAGATCATTATGACTCGTCATAGACCGAACCATGTCTAACAATGTTCGATTGCTTCTCTTGAAAACTCCATTCCACTGCGTATACCCGGTGGGGTATGTTGTGAGACAATCATGCACTCTTTTAGGAGTTCATCAAACTCCATGTTTAAGCATTCTCCACCTCGATCTGATCGAAGTGCCTTAATATTGTTGCATGTTTGATTATGTACTTCATTTTTGAACTCCTTGAACTTTTCAAGTGCTTCGGATTTATGGCGCATAAGGTAGATATACTCATACCGACTAAAATCATCGGTGAATGTAAGAAGTACTGGAATCCTCCTCTAGCTTGTGTATTTATTGGCCAGCATACATCAGTATGTATTAATCCAAATAAATCACTTACTCTTTCACCTTTACCGTTAAAGGGAGCCTTAGTCATTTTTCCCAATAAGCAAGATTCGCATACATCATATTGTTCGAAAACAAATGAATCTAAAAGTCCATCTTTATGGAGTTTTGATATACGTTTCTCACTTATATGGCTTAAACGACAGTGCCAAAGGTAGGTTTGATTTGAGTCATTTATCTTTGATCTTTTCATATTTATGTTATAAATAGTATTATCTTGATCCAAAATGTAAAGATCGTTAATTAATTATGCCGAAACATAAAAAACATTATCGAGATAAAAGGAACAACAATTATTCTTAATAATAATCTCAAAACCTATCTTGTCCAAATAAGAAATAGAAATAATGTTCTTAGTTAAACTAGGCACAAAATAACATTCTTCTAAATTTAAATCAAGTCCACTAGGAAAAGACAAAACTTATGTTCCTATAGCAAATGCAGAAACTCTTGCTCCATTTCCTACTCGTAGGTCCACGTCTCCTTTAGCCAGATTCCTTCTCTTTTGTAGTCCATGTACAGAAGTACAAATATGAGAACCACATTCGGTATCTAATACCCAAGAAGTAGATGTTGACAAATTAACATCTATGACATAAACACCTGAAGTAGACGCTTCGTTTGCTTTTGCCTTTTTGACTTCTTCAAGATAAGCAGGGAAGTTTCTCTTTTAATGTTCGCTCTTGCCGCAATGGAAACATTTTTCTTCCTTGCTAACTCCCCCTTTGGGTTTCAATACATCCTTTCCATTGGGCTTGGCCTTGTCATTACCCTTAGGCTTTGCTACAGTCTTTCCCTTCCTTTTGTCCTTGCGGACCACCATATTGGGTTTTGGTTCAGCCTTTTTCAGGTTGTTTTCAGCAGTTTGTAACATGCCAAGTAACTGTGGTAAAGTATTATTAATTTCATTCATGTTGAAATTAAGGACAAATTGGTTGAAACTTTCCGGCAACGATCGCAGGATGACATCAGTGGACATACCTCTTTGAGTGGAAATCACATCTTCTCCAACATTTGGATATAACCCATCATTTTAATGACATGAGCTCCCACAGAAGATCCCTCACTAATTTTGCATTGAAATAGAGCATTAGAGTTCTCATACCTCTCTTGAAGCGTTTGCCCCTCATATATTTCCTTGAGGTGTTTAATCATCTCATAGGCTACCATGTCCTCATGTTGCTTCTAAAGCTCAGGGGTCATGGTCGCAAGCATAAGACATCCGACATCTAATATGTCATCCATGTGTTTCTTAAACTTGTCTTTGTCAGCTCTAGGAGGATTAGCAGCCTGTTCATCAGGAACATTTTCTTCAATGACATATTCCTTTTTTTCCTGTTTGAGAAAAATTCTCAAATTTCGGAACCAGTCAAAGAAATTCAAGCCATTGAGTTTATCCTTCTCAAGGATCGATCGCAGTGAAAGTGTGTTGTTTGCAATTGAGTCTACAACAATGGAAATGTGCAAAATAATTTTATTTACCGAGTTTAAAATTTGTAAATAGGTCTTTATTGATAAATTACTCCCACCATTTTATTCAAAATTAAAAACCCTAAAGTTTTTTATTTTAGAAAAACATATCGACAGTTTTTCTAGTGAGTGAGGATCCATATTTCATCTTCTTCCTAAATCAGCTTTGGCTTTTCTTTTAGGAAAAAGGTTATTTAGGTAAGTAACACCTTACTAATTATATCCAATGTAACTCCTCCATTCGATGAACAACTCTTGTTCAAACCATCTCATGATTTATCTAAAAATTAACTTCCAGGTTTCTAATCCTATTAGAATAACCTAGCCAAGTTATCACCAATATTTCAACATGAGAATATCACTTACATATTCTTCGCGTTTAACCAAGATAGACTCATGTGATATTGCTTTGGCAAAACTCACATGATATCGATCGAAGCCTTAACGAGGGTAAATATTGGATGGTTAAATTAACTTAGATTGTAGTGAGGGGCTTTCATAATTATCTCATCATTGTTCGTTTTAATATTAGGACCTTATTGATATTATCAAAGTGTATAATAATAAAATTTGCAGAAACAACATTCATGGCATCACATACATGATTGATATAAGCAGTAAATAAGATGCAATGGTTATAGCCCAAAGAAAAAAAATTAAGGTGGCCCATCCCAAGCCAATGGGAGAACCAAGAACCCTAGAAGAAAAAGAACTCTCAAGCATCTTCTCGTCTTTAACCGGTCCATTTGTCTGCTCCTTCGAATCTTCATATGATTACAATTTTCAGAAACTCGTTTTACATACGAGGGAGTATGATGAGAAGAGAAATACAACAAAAGAGTAGAGAGGCACGACGCGCAGGAAGTATTTTAAATTACAACTATCGTAAAACAAAAAGGGCTATAACCATACAAAACAAGCATATCATACATATACATTGTTACGCATTTGTTAAAGATATTAATGTGGGCCTACGATCTATGTTACCTATGAAGGGGTCAAGTGGCGAAGCCCCTTGAGGATTCGAGGGGCAAAGCCCCTCGCGGGGGTCCGGCGGCCCCGCAGAGAACCTATTGTTTATGTGGAAAAACCTCACGATTTGATAACTTTTATCAACAAAATCGTGTTCTTGGGATTTGCAGTCCCGTGGGTTTTTCCATATCGGAACAACCATTGTTCACCAGCCGAATGCAATCTACTATCGCATACCCATCGATCTATATGATAACAATTAACATATAAACCCTTGTAGAAACATATTCATGATTAACTCTTAACCATTGATTGCAAAATTCATTAAAACAGATTAACATCTTAATCATACAAGTTATCGAATAAAACAAATATATCATACATATACGCCGAAAATGATAAAACAGAGCATACATCATAAACATATCGCATCACCTAAGTATTTAACCCGAATCTGGATCGTACAAGTGGCTCTGATAGCAGTGTTAGATCATCGGCGCACCCCATGGTGCAGCAGAAAAACAAACACGACAATCTCACTAGCGATCCATGTACGTTTAATCTGAATTCAGGAGGAAGAGATAGGTTTACTTACATTGAGTTCCTTGATAAACATCACGAACAGATACGTCTCACGATCTCACGAATGATACGAATCTTAGCCTCCACGAATATATCATCTCAGCCTTTACTCAGTTCACTTGGTTGAAAAGTCGAGAGGAATTTTCTTTTTCACAAAACGCTTTTGAGAAAAATACGTTTCAAAAGGGTTAGTCGGCTGCTAGACCATTAACCCTTTTTTTATAGTATGTTACCCTAACTGCATATGGTTTTTAATTAATTTCGAACTATAATTATTTTAATTATTTTAAATTCGGAATTCTATGTTTAATAAAATACTTTAGCATATATATCAAATATATATGTCTTAATATTAATTATACATGTTATATACGTACAACTAAATTGTACATATGTAACATATTTATTAATTGTTCTTTTCAACCATGGGGTGTGACCTTGTAGGTTCCAGTAACATTAGTACCAATTATCAGAACTATTTCAATGCCACAAACAATGAGTGACCTCTAGCAATGTATCATTGTCACCTAAATTACTGGAAGTAAAGATTTAACATAACATCTTCGTGATCAACTATGCTAATGTATTATATCCCTTTGTCCTTTATATCTAGAATAGGCACAAGTCTTGAAATAGTCACACTTGTTTTGCCTATCTATTATTTCTTGATATCTAGAGTAGACGACAGACGAATAATATGTGATATATCATATCAACTTATTCGAGCATGGCCATACATTTCTAGTCTTACTCAATCAAGTGGCATGTGATATGTTTCCTATTATGTAGGAAGGACAAATCCTATCTCGACCATTCATACCCCACCACTCATATCATGGTATGCTCAATTTCAGTCTTTATAGTGTAACCATTTACGGTGCACGTTTAACTGCATCAAAGCACACAACAATATATGTTAAGAGAGTAATGATCTCAAGTCAAAGGATCATACATATATTTATCATTATGAGCAATATCGTGACAATTACATAATAATTCAATAGATATGCTCATAGCGGGTGAATCCAATATGTTGTTATCCAACATCATATTCATGCTTTCATTTTGACATCACTATGTCAATGACAACTTATTGTCATCAATCAACAACATATTAGCTTTAAACGTATTATTATTGTCCATGGCCATAATAATACTCAACTAAAGATCTTTTAATAATAATCATATTATTATATGGACATTATTGTCTTTTGTTAATTTGATGCACGGAAATATAAAAGAAGAAAATAACGACAATGCCTTTATTTGATAAAATCGGTAAAGATAGTATGTCAATACAATCATCATATGATTTGTCTTTGGGCATACTCTAACATTAGGATCACTTGTTTAGTAGTTGTGTAAAGACAATTGTACTTTGTTTTAGTTTTAATGCAATTTAGTTCAAGGTTTGCTTATTCTTTGCATTGAATTTATTCTTGCATACTTATCGGGAGAGAGTCTATGAGATTATCCATTTTTCTAATATCGGGAGATTTAGACTCATGAAACGAATAAGAATGGTTGTCATCCTAAGTGGTGGTAACTAACTCAGCTTAGGGATAAGTTAGAGTTTCAAAGGCTAAAAGAAGCGTGTGATTGGTTGGTGTTTATCTTTGGTTTACTCCGGGAGGTATGGTCAAAGTCCATTCATCAACAGTGTTCCGAGCTTAGGGATAAGGAGGAGCCATCTATGGACGCTTTGCCGAACCTTGACAGCACTTACCGTTCAACAATGGATTGTCGCGGCAAAGACTTAGCATATTGCGGCCGCGATAGGGATTTAGGTCACTGTCAACGCATCTTTGTGTTCGTTGCATTCAAATTAAGACAAGGCAATTGGACTTTCCCACTACAACACAATCTGATCCGGCCCATTCTTTCAACTTGATTTTCTCTTTATTGTATTTCTGGCTAATTTTAGAATTAGTTCTTTAGTTTATTCAAAACAACCCAATTTACCTATGTTCTTTTCTTTTATTTGTTTTACAGTGCGAGGAAGTAGAATTAAAAGGCTACCCCATTCCGTGTGGAGACGATACTCGATTTTCTTATCATTATATTACGTGATACGTGTACACTTGCACTATTGCGCGTCACTTTTACGTGAGCATGAAGTTTTTGGCGCCGTTGCCGGGGATTGGCAATAACAACTTTCAATTTTATTTACTTGCACTTTTTATTTATCTATTTTTCGAGCACTAATAAACTTTGGTTTTGAATTGGTGTATGACTAAGGCAAACCCGAATTATCCACTCCATGACCTTGATCAAGAAATCGATCGAAGTTTTCAACAAAGACTAAGGCAACAACTGCGACAAAAGATGGCACAGGAAGTTGACGGCAAAAGACCGACGGGCAACCAATTGCCGATAGACAACAAAATATCCCTATAGGAGATGGAGAAAATCCATGAATTCAATTTGCGCCAGTAAGAAACCTAATTATTCGAAACTACCTAGAAGAGGATCTGAACAGACTAAATCATGGAGTTGTTACACCAAAAATAGAGGCCGCCCACTTTGAACCGAACCCGTAATGTTCAACATGATCAATACTATGGGGTAATTTGGTGGTTCAACAACTGAAGATGCCAGATAGCACCTCAAATCCTTCCTGCATATTTGTAATTCGTTTAAATTACATAGAGTACATGAGGATATTTTGAGATTAAAATCGTTCCCCTATTCACTAAGAGATAGGGTAAAAGCATGTTTAAACAGTATTCCAGCGGGATCAATTGGATCCTGGAGTGATTTATGTCGTGATTTCTTAGCACATTTTAATCCTACAAATTTAGCTAATAAATTGTGTAACAAAATCACTTCTTTTCGACAGGCTGACGACGAATCCATGCATGAGCCTTGGGAGCGATACATAGAGTTGTTACACAAATTCTCCTTGCATAGATTCCCATTGTGGATGCATATCACCATGTTCTATAACGTTGTCAACACGGCAGCTAGGATGATGCTCGATGCCTCGGCAAACGACGTACTCCTAGACACAGAATCGGAAGAAGTAATGGATATTATGAATAGGACAACCAAGAATGACTATCATTTCCCAATAACCAGACGAGGAGGAATATGACGCCAACCCACAGTAAATGAAATAGGGTTCTCGGACTCAATTTCATCTCAAATTGCCACCTCGACAAAGTTAATGGATTTATTTTATGAAAATTGTGGAGGTAACCATGTTTCTTCTGAATGCCTGCAGAACCCAGAATTGGCCTTCTATGTCTGAAACTACAATCGCAATAATAACATGACATCCAACAATTACAACTCAGCCTGGAAAAAGCACTCCAACTTTTCCTGGAGCAACCCTAATAATGCACTTAATCCACAAAATCAGACTGCTCCAGTAGCGGGATTCCAACAAAACATGCCTCGGCAGAACATGCCGCAGCAGCAACCCATGCCGCCACAATAGCAAATGCCGTCTAATTCTTTAGAAGACACTCTTCATGCTTTTATGACTCAGACTAGTTCATATATGGCTAACATTGATAAGTTCATAAAAAAGACTGAAAATTTTATAGACAAGACTGAGATGAGGCTGTAGAACAATGAGGCAACGTTGAAATCTCTGGAAACACAAGTGGGATAGATCGCACAGATTCTGAACACTTGGCCAGCAGGAGGTTTTCCTAGGGACATTGAAGCCGCTAAGGGGACATCGTATGAATAGTGCAAAGCCGTAACCACCAGGAGTGGTATCCAACTTAAGCGGCCTCGGAATAAGAAGGCAGCACATGAGAAACCAAAAGAGTCAACTGCCACAGCACAGTGCAAAGACAACAAGGCCGCGACAGCAACCAAGAACTATATTGCGTCAGCAGAACCTGTGGCAGCACCCATGACAGAACCCAGAGACAGCATACCAACTCCACCATTCCCACAAAGGCTGAAACAACAAAAGCAAGAGTACCATTTTAAGAAGTTCCTGGACATCCTAAAACATGTACAAATTAATCTACCTTCGGTGGAGGCAATCAAGGAGATCCCAAACTATGCCAACTTCCTCAAAGACATCATGTCAAATCGAAAAAGGATTGGGAATTTGAAACGGTGGTCGTAACAGGGGAATGCATGGCCGCACTACAAAACCGATCTCCACCTAAGCTAAAGGATCCTGGAAGCTTTCTCATACCATGCGCAATAGGGAATCATTATGAGGGGGGCACTATGTGACCTAGGAGCAAGCATAAACATCATGCCTAAGTTAGTCTTCCAAAAATTGGGAATTGGGATGGACAGACCAACAACTATAATGCTACAGCTTGCTGATGGATCCCATGTGCAACCTGAATGGAAAATTGAGGATATACTGGTAAAAGTGAATAAATTTATTTTCCCTACAGATTTTCTCATTGAAGATTGCGATGCAGATGAAAAATCTCCACTCATTATGGGATGGACATTCCTTGTCACCGGGAGGACGATAATCGATGTTGAAAGGAAGAGCTAACAATGAGAATCAACGACGAGCATGTGAAACCCCACCATCATATATCTAGCCACACCGTGAATCCAAACAGGTCAAGCACACAACATCCAAACCAAAGAGGCTGATATTGCAAAGCGACAGTGACAAGGAAGATGAACCTTCCAAATCATCATCCATCTAAATTCCTCTTCTTTATGCCGCTTATTTTTTAATGCCCTTGTATTTATTGTGTGATAATTTTTCCTATCTTAATGTATGCAATGTAAGCATTGAGGGAAATGCTTGATGCGAGTTTGGGGGTGTAGGTTCAGCTGCCAGGGCAAGGCAATGTCGTGGTAATATAAATATAATTGTAGTTTTGTTCAATAATTGCCATTTTTTACTGCATTGCCTTAACTGAACATTGATTATGTTGTGTCAGTACTTTCTATCAATTGTCTTAGTTTAATTTTAATTCAACTTTCTTACTTGGTAATAGAACTCTCTCTTCTTACCATTGTTTCGAACTGTTTAAAGCCTTTAATTCTAGAATGCTTAAGGAATATAACTTAGGAAATTGCTATTAGAACTTTTGAGACTTTTATGACTTGAATGAATTAAGGAGTTCCATGATACTTAGAGTATTCACTTGCTTAGGTAAAATTGGGTAAAAAGATTATAAGTTAGAGGTGCCTAAAACCAGCTCTAGCTTAGAGAAAAAGAAGTTACTAGAGGTGCCTGAAACTGGCTCTAGTTAAACTTTAGATCACTAGAGGTGCCCGAAATTAGCTCTAGATGATTAGTTGCTTAAGAATACTAGAGATTCCCGAAATTGGCTCTAGTTAAAAGATTTTTGAAACCCAAGGTAAAGTAAGAAAGTTACTTAAGTATACTTAAAACCCATATAATCATCTTGTCATAATTTGCTCACTATTTCTTATAGCTTGATCCCAGAGAATTCCTAAGGCTTCTGACACATTAAAGACCAAGAATGGACGTAGCCATGGTTTGAATAGAGAAGGAAAAGTAAGACCAATGAGATGGTTTATAAAAGTTACGGTTTTGAAATTGATGGTTTGCATTGCTTGAGGACAAGCAATAGTTTGAGTTTGGGGGTGTGATAAGTGCCCAAAAGTCCTATATTTTCACCCTCTAAAATGGAAATTATCACTCAACCTACATCCATTTTAGCTACATTATGGCCCTTCATGCAATGATTTCATCATTTATGCCTTTGATCTTTATATGTTGTTTATTTTATGAAAAAAGGTACTATTTGATACATGTTTGGCACTTTTGCAGATTTGCACGCTTCTAGGGCAGGAGATGTCGTGACGACAATGAAGAAAAATGAAGGATAAGGCAGAACTAGATAGTAACATACCCTGATCGAGTCAAGCCACAACTAACAGCTTCTATTGACGAGAGCTGGATTATGAAGATGAAGCCTTACAGAGCAGATTTCGTGATAGACATCTGCCATGGCAGCAGATATTCCCTGCCAAGGCAGCACACAAATAAACATGTGGAAGAGCAAACTGAGCAATGTGGTAGCCAATTTGAAGATCAGAAAATGCCTGATTTTTCTGCACACTTTGCGCGGCAAGGAGAGCTCGATAGGAGGACGAAAATATGGAAGGAATGTTAAAGATGGAATTTTTGTAAATATGGATAACTGCATTAAAATGAAAGAGATTCATCTCTTTAATGGAGACAAGTTAAAGTCTAACTTAACTTCCTATCCAAGAAGGACCTTGCCCTACACCATCCCCTATATAAAGAAGCCTTGCGGTAGGCTGTCAAATAGTCCTACTTTAAGTGCAAGTGTACACTGATGCCTAATTGTAATATAAAAGATATCGTCTCTAAAGGGATTGGGAAATCCTTTAGAATTTATCTTCCTGCACAAGTAAAAGTAAAAACACAAGTGATTGAGATTTGATTTGATTTGATTAAAACTAAGAGCAAGTAAATTAAAAGATTGAGAATTCAATTTTAGAGAGAATTGGTCGGTATTGAAATGTGTCGTAGTGTGGATATTGAATGTTTTGTCTTAGTTAAAATGCTGTAAAATCGACACAGTTGTCTTGGCAGTTGTTAAAGTTATGCCTTGGCAGATGACTCGCCGCGACAGAGACTGATGTGCTGCCTTGGCGGCTGAGTGATGCTTCAAAGTTCACCAAGGCTTCCTTCAATAACTCCTCCTTATCTTTAAGCCGAAGTGCTATTTGCGAACATGTCTTGACAATACCTCCCGGCGTTAGATGAACACCAACCAATACTTAAGCCTCCTTTAGCCACTAAACATCTAACTTATTCCTAAGCTGAAGTAGTTTCACCACAAGTTGGATAAAACTATGTTTACACATTTTGTGAGTCTAACTCTCCCGATATTAGACAAATTGATAATTGCTCTTTCTTCTCCCGATTTGATTGCAAACAAGAATGATGCCAAGAGTAAACAAACTTTGAAATTTTATTGAAAGCATTAAAAACCTAAACAATTACAAACAATCTCTCACAACTACTTAACAAAACCAAACCATAGCCCTAGGAAAAGTTTAGAACATGATGGATGAATGGAAGCACTAGGGTTTTTCTGCAAGAACTCTCGTTATCTTTCCTAGTCGGCTAAGGTACATTATATATAAGCCTTGGCCAACTCGAAGTTGGTTAAGGGACTAGATTACAAGTTGGAATTAAAGTAGATCTCCTAACAAGATTAAACTCTAATTAAATCTTCATTTAATCCAAGCTTGACTCCTAGTTGACTTCAAATTCCTTATGTTTTGACCGTGGCTTTTCTTGGGCTTTTGGGCTTCGATCTGCATGCAAGTTGTCTCTAAAAATCGGGCTTCATGTGTTCTTCCGATCGCATACCAATTTCCATGTTTTCAGATGTCTTGGGATGCTGCCTCGGTGGTGCAGCATCTGCTGCCTCGGTAGAGGTATGTATCGGTGTGAATGGCTCCGTAGGGCTCCTTATTCTGGGCTTCTCCTTCGTAGCTTAGTCTGATCAACTCTCGAGCATGTACATCAACATTGTCCATTGATTGTCCAACTCCTTCCTTGTGCCCTCCTTGCTGCCTCGAAATCATCTATTTGGGCGGGTATCTGCGCACAGTAAAACACATACCTGAGCAGTATCTTTTATAGAGAAAAACAGTGAAATTTATCAAGCATGGAAAATTATCTAATCTATGCAGTTTTGAGTATGTTTACCTAATTATGCAACTAAAATGGGCTTACTAACAATAATTGAGCTATCCTAGGGCTAAAATCTAGTACTTTTGCACACTTAACAGGCCCCCAAACTCGAACTATTTCTTGTTCTGAAGCAATACAATCTAATAGTAACATGCCAAAACTTAAAATCGTAAGAAAACTTAGCTTAAAAATACCTTGAGTGACCTTTACATACCGTGCTGCTACACACTTGACAGCAACCCTTCGAGTGACAATGGACTTACCCGGAACTGAACTATGTTTCTCGTGAGTGTGTTAGGGTCTTGTGACAAGAATGATTCTTCGGCTTCTATGTAAACTCTAGAAAAGCACCTTAATTTCCTTGGGTTTCTTCAAAGTTAATAGAGCCAATGTTAGGTATCTTCTTTTTTTATGCACCTTACTAGAGCCGGTTTCGAGCACCTCTAGCCTATCTTGGAGCCAATTTTGGGCACCTCTAGAATATAGTTGGATTCTAATTACTTCAAGTTCTACCCAAATTTACTAAGTGAATTACCTAGGTTTCGTAGAAGTCCTAAAATCAAACCAGTCACAAAGGGTGTTTCTTAAAGTTCAGAACATAGTTGGATTCTAAATACTTTCAAAGTCATGCTAAGGCTGCTGTTTCGGCGGGTAAAGGATACTTAAAAAAATTTGAAACTAAAATTTTCCTTCCATGTTAAATAAGGGTAGTTACATTATGTCCTATATGCTTCTAACTATACAACTACATGTAATGAAAATAGAAAATAAATAAAGAAAAAGGTTAGGACTACTTCCCCCCCCCCTTCAAACTCGAGAGGAGCATTGTCCTCAATGCATGCGTACATACTAAAAAAACATAGATTAAATAAAGAATGAAGATGATAACTTAGATTTCTAGAGAATTGGAGGAGGTATCATCTTCTTCGTCATCGCTAAGTATCATCCGATATTGAGCTGCTGCTTTGAGTCTTTTGACTGCCCTCGGCGGCTGCTTGCGTGATGCTGGTGTTAGTTGGTCTGGCTTTGTAACTTCCTGTTCGTTGTCGTCCTTGCTGTCTAGGCGTATCTCCTCGATGTTGGATGCTTTCCTCCTTTTGGCTGGGGATTATGCAGTCTCGAGCCTCTTTGTGATAGACCAGATCGTGTCTTGCGACGATGAATCTAATGACAAAGAGTTAAGGAAGGCAGATTCAGATGGTGCTAGTGCGGCGGCTGATGCCCGTGATGGTTTTCCTTTTTCTCTAATTGGGGCGGCTGCGGTGTCAACATGGTCATCCGAGACGGAGAAGACTTTTGTTGTTGTGGCGGCTGCTTTCATAGGGTCAGAGGTGACTCGTGATGTCGTCGAGACTTGGGCTTATGAAGTGGCAGAGTCAGCGACATTTCGTGATGTCGAGGGAGAGGGGGCGGCAGAGGCAGCTGGTGCCGCTTGGGCATGGATCTCGGCAGGGAATTTTGGGAAATGGGTGGTGTTCATCGGGAATTTCTCCTTGATGACCGCAATTGTGGCATCATTGAAACCTCTGATGTATGCCATAAAGGTGAGCTGGCGTCATTCCATCCGATCCAATTGAGCTACAAGGTTGTTGATCATGATTTCTGAGGCGGGCATGTGGTATGGTTGTTGGCTGCCAATCTATGATGCCTCAGCATAGTTCTCTGGGGTGGCTTCTTGTATTTCCATCTTTCTCGAGATTATTTCCCTCGTCCACCCTGTACGCTTCGGGGTCATGTCGTCGTTGGGATTGGTGGGGACGAATACGTTGCTGCACAACTCTGTGATCAAGTTGGGGATGAATACGTTGCTGCCACTACATTTCTGTCCACAAAGATAGATTTTATTAGAAATAATCTCACCAATATTAATAATTCTATTCTAGAGCATATAATGGATAAGTTCTAGGCGGGGCTTGTCGACTATCGAGTTGTGCGATGTCGGCAGGATTCGTCTCTTAACGAATGTGTTCCACAACTTGGCCTCCGAAGAAGGTTTTTTCTGTTCACCATTCCCCAATTTTCCCCACATTCCACACGGTACCTGGGATGCAATGCTCCTGTTTGATCTCCTAGTACTTTTTTGCCGTCAAGGAGTCCACAAAATCTTGATGTTCATCGTGGCCGATATGAGTGTTGTAGAAAGAATTGATTTTGTTGGCATTGATCTCGACTCGCTGCCCTCTGACATTCACGGTTGGGTCTTCGGCTGTCGGCCCATGGGCGTAGAATTTGTGAACTAGGGTTTGGCTCGATTGTTTGGGCCGCTGGGCAAATATTTGCTATCTTTTGTGTTCGATCTTGCTGAAGATGAAGTTGTCAAGCCCAAAGTTTCTTTTCTCTGTCTCATAAAAGAACCCTTGTTCTTCCCACACAGATCGCTCTTTGAATTTCTAGTTGTGTCGTGCCTTTACTTCAGGAGTGGGGAATCTGTGGAGAAAAGAATTTGAGTCTTCCTGGCCGGCTTGGCTGCGGGGATTTATTTCCATATTTTGTTTTGGGATTAGGGTTTTGGAAGTTGAGGGAGTTGTGAGAGTCTTGGTAGTAATCTGAAAATAAAGGGAAATCTCGAGAAACAAAATGCAAAAGAAAGTAAAGAAGAATGAATAGTAAAAAAATGAGGGGGTTTAAATAGCAGTGAAGAGTTGCTTAGTGAAGGGGGTTTAAAGGCAATCATATGATTGGTCTTTGGGCATACTCTAACAGTAGGATCAGTTGTTTAGTAGTTGTGTAAAGACAATTGTACATTGTTTTAGTTTTAATGCAATTTAGTTCAAGGTTTGCTTATTCATGGAATTGAATTTATTCTTGCATACTTATCGGGAGAGAGTTTGTGAGATTATCCATTTGTCTAATATTGGGATAGTTAGACTCACGAAACGAATAAGCATGGTTTTCATCCCACGTGGTGGTAACTAACTCGACTTAGGGATAAGTTAGAATTTCAACGGCTAAAAGAAGCGTGTGATTGGTTGGTTTTTATCTTTGGTTTACGCTGGGAGGTATGGTCAAAGTCCATTCATCAACTGTGTTCTGAGCCTAGGGATAAGGAGGAGCCATCTAAGGACACTTTGTCGAACCTTTACAGCAGTTGTCCTTCAGCAATGGATTGCCGTGGTAGAGACTTAGCACATTGCGGCTGTCGCATGGATTTAGGTCACTGCCGAGGCATCTTTGTGTTTGTTGCATTCAAACTAAGACAAGTCAATTGGGCTTTAACACTACAACACAATCTGAGCAGGTGCATTCTCTCAACTTGATTTTCTCTTTATTTTTTTCTGGCATTATTTTAGAATTAGTTCTTTACAACCCAATTTACATGTGTTCTTTTTTTTTATTTGTTTTACTATATTTGGAAGTGGGATCAAAAGGCTAGCCCAATCCCTATGGAGACGATACTCGGTATACTTATCATTATATTACTTGAGACATGTACACTTGCACTATTGCGGGGCACTTTTACGCGAGCATCAGTGGCAGAGTTTAACAGCCCAAGTATAACCTCCCAAAACCGAAGAGGAATTGACTCCTATGTTTCATGCAACTCTTCCACTCCCTTTCTTTGATATAATGCTCAAGAAATCAAGGAGCAGTTTTGAGGATTTTATGACGGTTAGAGAAAGGATAGAATATGAGATCCATAAAGGAAAATTGGGGACTAAGTTTAGGGACCAAACCATTCAGGAAGTGGAAGAAGACAAAGGGATAAATGAGTGCCGCTTCCAAAGTGGTCGTAATCGTAAAAGAAGAAGGCCATCCAATTTTTCTAAATTACCATGAAAACTCCCTTGAACAAGCGTAGATCATTAGATATTTAGGGTACCCATTTCGGACTTGTTTCCTCATTTGGTCGAAGGTTGTTACCTCACTCCTAGGCCGATGAAGGATACGTCTGAATTATCTGCCCACGATTTTGACCCAGATAGTGCTTGCGATTTCCACATGGGGGCACCAGGGCATTCCACTAGGAAGTATATGTCGTTACTGGAAGAAATTAAGTTGGTTAGCGAGGGAATCCTGACACAAGAGTTAATCCAACAATGGAAAACAAAGGAGATGGGACAAACTTACACCGTACCGAAAAGCCAAAATGAAAGATTTGTCACTCTCAGATGATTTGAAAGTCCCTATGCTTGGGTTTATCATCTTTTAATGAAGAAGTTAGTTTGATTATCCTACATTTTGGTTTCCCTTTTGAGAACAATGCACAGAACAAACCCTACGGCTTGAGACCTAAAGTAGTAGAAATATTTTGTAAAGACATATGTCTATTTATTTTTGTTAGAATGAAAATCACATTTTCTTTATTCTTATTTAGAAAACATTTTTGCATTCTTTGATTCTTTAAAAATTTCATTTATTGTTATAGGGTAGTTTTAGTTCTCACATACACATATACACATTTTTTTGAAAAAGGAAGTGCATATATATATATATATATATTTACACACATACATATATGTCATTTTTATTAGGACCTTGATTTTCAATTGCAAGAGTACATTTGATTCAAATCCAAAGATAAATTCCAAGTTGTGTATGTTTATAATGAATTGAATGTTGTGAGGATATTGCAAATGCAAGCATCTGATGATCTATTTAGGCCAACGGGGGAACGAAACAAGTGTTCAAGTAATGGGCATATCCTATTTAGTGAATTCCCCTTTCAAGCATTTGTTGTTTAAGATCCTTGAGTCGAGTGTTGACCCTAAACTTCTACCCCCTGAAGACTTTCTCTAGATGTCTATGAATGAGACAACGAATGACATTCTTTCACTTTCCATGAAGGAAGAAATGATACCACATACATTGGATACAAATGCTAGAGAATCATCAGAAAGAAATTGTTGAAGGACAATTCATGCTCTAAGAGCCAACCAAGAAAAGTCGAAAAATGCCAAACATAAGGCCAAAGCAATCAAGAATGAGAGTACTAAGTCGAACAGTGCAATAAAGAGAAGTTAAGAGATACACATGAGAAATTATCCATTCAATTTAGAAGAGCCGTGGTGAATTGATTAAGTTCGAGCCGAAACATGCATCAATACTAGTCAAGATGCAATATAGTCCAAAGATACATACTCTTAAATTAGAAGAAGAAATAAACTCTAGACTGAAAACCCAAAAGGGATAGTCTAAAAAGAAAAAAGAAAGAAAAGAAAGAAAACGAAAACGAAAATGAAAAAGAAGAAAAGAAAAGAAAAGAAAAGAAAAAGAAAAATGAATACTTCATATGAGCACACTCAGATCAACCAATGCAAGAATGAGGCATTAACTGGAAGAAATGAGTAACACACTTCTACGTAATCCTCCATTCAAGTAAATATCAATTTTGAAGACATAGAGGGTTGATCACCTTTGAATAGAATCACACATCAATGTCGAGTCAAGACGTAATTTGGTCCAAATATACATATTCCCAAATTCGAAGAAAGGAAATGAACTCTAGGGTGAAAACCCAAAAATGGGTAGTGTATAGTGATCAAAAGAATGAAAGAGAAGAGAATATTTCGTATGAGCATATACAGGTCAAACAAGTACATAAATGTGGTTTCGCTTAACCGTGACCTATGGCCTACATTACAAGCCTACAAACTCCATTATGATCATATGTGGATATCTAAGTTGTATGAGACTGCCTTCAAATTACAATCTGCCTATAAGGGTTAACCTTTCTTCAAGGAATGTTAGACTTCAAGTGCCTGATCAACACCAAAATGCGGGAATGATAGGGCATGGTGAGTTAGTAAGATTAAGAGAGCCACCTTAAATGGGTTAGAAATTCGGTACGGAATTGTTTCTTTTAGAAGCCTAATAGACTAGAAGAGACCACACATGTGCATATATCATCACAACAGTCAAGATATTCTAAGCATATGCTTCATTTGAGTTGATCTTTGTTAGTTTGAAGCAAATACATTATTGCATTTGACATTTTGGGGCTAAACATTCGTTTTAAAATGTTTTTCATTTTATTTATATTTTGATTTTAAAATTGTTTATCATTCTTTTCAAATTTTAATTATTTTCTTGTTTTGAAATATACACAAGCAAACTGCTTTTTTTTTGCATTACTTTATAATGAGAATTAAAGCATAGGGACCTAGAGTTGGCTACTGTCGAGATGCTTCGATGAATTTGATAAAGAAAATTGAACTTAAAAATGATTTCAGGGAGTATAGGCGTTTTGCTCGCCCTAATGTTGGAATAGATAGAGACTTTGTATGTTGGATCAAAGATGAGAAAGTAGTGGAGTCCAAGATTGATTAGGGAAATGTTGAACATAAGAAATGATGAGTTATATATATAGTGATAAAATGGGTATTGCTTTAGGAACAACGTTCCTTGTCTGTAACGGATCTAGGATAGTAGCAAGCATATCTCTGCAATAAAAACAAAAATGGACATTGTTTTAGGATGAAAATAACATGAAAATATAAAAGAAAACAAAAAGGAAAGAAAGAATAAGGTGTAGGAATTTCTGGACGAATTTGGAATCGAACAAAGATGAAGGCTTGAACGGGCTTTCAAGGCTGATTCGGTGAACAAATTGTGGCAGAAACGTTGCTGGAAAATCAGCGAGAGTTTGGCAACGTTAAACTCGAAAGAACTCGAACAATCTGCTGAACGAACCCGAATCGAATCTGTCTAATATCAAAGACGAAAAGCTCGAAAGAACCTGCACAATCTACTAAGCAAACCTCAATTGAATATGCTTTACGTCGGAGGACTTGGACCCACTAGATAGCGATCTAGAAACCCGAAGTATCAAGTAAATTTGACATATCAAAAGAAAGTCTGAAATGTCAAAAGATAGTTCTAAAAAGAACCGAACAAGGGAAACTCTCTAAAACAAATTTTATTTCCAAAAATGTCTTCTTTTTAGTAAAAAAAAGTTACAAATATATAGGAAAGGGTGGCCGGCCATTGTTTGTGGCTGAATTTGAAAGTGTAATTTGAATTTAAATTACACAAATAACTCCTCCAATAGGCGGCAATGAATAGCAGCCTTGTGTTTGAAATGGGGCACCACATATGTTTCACATTTAATATTTGAGAAAAACAAATTGAATTTCAAATGAAATCCATTTGTTCTTATCCCTTCCTGTCGCACAAATAAAAAAGTTGTAAGTAGCCACGTGCATTATTGTGTTTGAAATTCCACTCTCACATTGCCGTTTTGGTGTAGAGAACATGCTGAAATTCAATTGAATTTCCAAATGCCTCATATGTGTCAGGAAAATAAATTCCGTTGCATCAACATCCTATTTACGCACGGTACATGCTCACAGGAACACAGGACACTTGTTCAGCTGCTATTGGACTTGTCAGCTGTAGTTGAGCTAGTGGAGCTGAAGTTGAGTTGGCGGAAATCGAGCTGAACTGAAAATGTGATGAGCTGAAAGTGAGCTGGTTACACTCTCTTGAGCTGGGACTGAGCTGCATATACTCTGGTGAGCTGGAGATGAGCTGCAAATGCTCACTTGAGCTGCATATGCTCACTTGAGCTAGTGTCCTCCTACATACCTATGTCAAAAGGCAACAAACTTCCATAAAAGTATTGTAAACTTAATGGAAACAATAATACAAGTCGTAAACGCTTGCAACCTTATTTATTAAATCACAAACAAATATAGACACACCATAAGTTATATCAAACTAAGTTAAAACACACAAAACATACTAATATAAATAATAAGAGTATAAGAAATGTTACACATCAATATGTAACAAATGAAAATGCAAACTTCCCTGAAATTGTGATGTTGCATCGTTGGGTGGCATAAACGTGCTCACATCATATAGGAATAGTATAGGGACCAAAGGCATATCGGTTATGAAAGTAGGTAGTAACCCTGAAGACGAGAAAGCTATTCATGCGAAAGAATTGAAAGCGTGTTGCTAATTCATACTTGAGATCAATATCCAACTGACAAGACGGAGATTTAAGAGCATAATGCAAAGAAGCGAAGCAAAGAAAGCTAAAAATTACCTTTTAAGAGACAAAAACATACTTCTACAACTCTGAAAATTTCATGCATCATATGTAGTTAGACATCCTTATGTTAGAAGCATTCTAACTTAAAAACATTTTGTTTATTTTTACAAGTATTCAACTACTAGCAATGACTTGGAACTGCAACTTCGTGTTGAAGAGGTAGATCACATTAAAGATTTCCATCTTGTAGTCTCTAAGTGAGATGACACTTTTTAAGTCCTTCGGGTCGGGCCTGATGTTAAGTCTTCTTTTGATGCTGAGATGTGTAGAAATTGGGGAATTATCTTGAAGTAATTTGCTATTCTCTAAGCGATATGCCACTTTTTTAAGTCCTTCGAGCCATCAGGATGTCCTTCAAGCATGATGATAAGTCCTTCGGGAAATCAGCAAGTCCTTCAGGCATGATGCTAAGCCTTCTTTCGATGTCAAGACAGGTAGAAACTAGGGTATCGTTTTAAGGGATTTTGGTAGCCTTTTGGTGTGAATCCATTTCTTAAGTCCTTCGGGTCATCAGTCATTAAGTCCTTCGATCATGATGTTAATCCTTCTTTTGATGTCAAGACATGTAGAAATTGGGGCATCATTTTAAGGGATTTTGGTAGCCTTTTTTGCGTGACTCCATTTCTTAAGTTCTTCGGGCATGATGTTAAGCCTTCTTTTGATGTCATAACAAGTAGAAACGATGGGGCATCATTTTATGCCATTCTGGTAGCCTTTTTGGTGTGAATCCATTTCTTAAGTCCATCGAGCCATCGGTAAGTCCTTCAGTCATGATGTTAAGTCCTCTAGGCCATTAGTAAGTCTTTCGGACATGATGTTAAGCCATCTTTTGTTTTCAAACAAGTAGAAAATATGGCATCATTTTAAGGGGTTTTGGTAGCCTTTTCGGCGGACGTGAATCCATTTCTTAAGTCCTTCAGGCCATAAGTAAGACCTTCAGGCATGATGTTAAGACTTCTTTTCGTGCAACACGATAGATATCGAGGCATCAAAGAATTTGTAACTTGAATAATCATCCAAGGAAAAGCAAAAAGATCCAGAAGAACTCATGACTTCAAAGCGTCAGAAAGAGAAGTAGTGAAAATCTCACGGTACTCTCGCCATAAGAAAATGGGGTGCCATTTTCAAAGACAAAGATTGTATATAGGAAGAACCTATATTTTCAAGACTTTAGAGTAAAAAGTTCTATATAGGAAGAACTTATAGGAAGAACTTGTGGCTCCAAGAGTTGAAGGTGAAGAAGTTCTATATAGGAAGAACTTGTAGCCTGAAGATTTCGCCAAAGAAAGCGAAAACTTCCAAAAGAACTTGCTATTCGAAGACATCAAATGTGAGAATAATGTAAAATTAGTGCTTATAATTTTTGCTTATAATATTTCCAGAAGAACACAACTTTATTTAGTATTAGTAGTATAATATTTTTTATTGTTATGTTGTATTATAAAAAATACAAAAAAAAAAATAAAAGGCATTGAATGTCCCTCCTTATGCACGCCATCACCATGCCCTATGATGTACCTCACCCATAGCCTGCTCCAACACTCTACCCCCGCCATCAACAATTCCCACCATATTTTCGTTTATCATCAACAACTCCCTCAACCTTCACAACCCCATTTACTTGTTTATCATCGACAATTCCCCACCATATTTTCGTTTATCATCACCAACACTCTACCCATGCCTTATTATCAATCTTTACTTGTTTTAGATTATGCTAATCTAAAATTTAGTGTACATTTAATGTTTGGTAAGAAACTGTTAGAGGTTATACTCAAAATGCTCTCAAAAAACCCCAACCTAGGTTTTTCGATTCCCTCTTCTCTCCTTTATCAGTTCTTGACTTTCGGTGGTTTGTTGCTCGAATGTCGGTCCTAGTGGTGTGGAACACATCCCTATCTTTGATGCTTTTATCTCTCCCGTGTTGGTTGAGGTTGAGAGAGTTCAATGTGATGAAGATGCAAAGGTTTATCTTTTTGCGAATGACATCCATGAATGTCATTCGCTTGAGATATGAGTTCCTTTTGTTCAACCACTAATTTCTTGTGGCTTGTGGAAGGTTTTATTTGTGGTTTGATCTTTGGTTCTACCTTCCAAGTTAAGAAAGCTCCCCCTCCTTGTTTGTAAATTCATGATTGCTTTCATGTTGCTTGCGGAGGGTCTGTTTCATTGTCGTCTTTTGTATCTTGTTTCTCTCTAAGTCTGCATTTCTCTGGAGGTATTGTCCTTCCTATCGCTTGACCCTTATGACTCGGTCCTTAGTTTTAACATCTAAGAAGACCTAGCTCCGACCCTGGAGCTCTCTAAGAGTTGACGCGATGAACAAGGAGCGGCTTTGCTCCTCTGAGAATTTGTTGATCTTGCTCAGTTGCCTCCTTCTCATGCTTTTCAATTTCCCTGCTGTTGTTCTGCTGGTTTTTATCCCTTCGTGGATCTTTTTCTGTCTTGGTCAGGGGTGTTGAGGCTTGCTATGTTTTCGTTTTATTTTCTTCTTGTTTATTGTTGTTGGTTTTTGTTGAACATTGTTAACCTTCTCTTATGTATTTATGTTTTTCTCTCTTAATTAGAATTTTTTTTCTCTAAAAAGAACCTTCACAACCTCTTAAAAACCAACTCATTGACCACCTTTCAAAAACCACCAATTTACTTATGCCTTGTTTCACATTTGCCATGCCAGGTTATTATGATCGCAACCGGAATATAAACTATTGATGCGGTGCCCTTTTATTCGAGAGTAAACTTGGCTAGTACAAGGCGTATCGATGGGGATTTTTCATTTATTCTTAAATAACGGGCTCTTAAAATTTACTCACATGTATAATCAAATTTTGTTTTAAATGTCACTTTAACTCGTAAAATCTGATATTAATAAAACGGTATTTGATTTGGTACCAATTTTGAGCGTGGTGGGGGTGCGAACCTTTCCTCACACGTAACCGACTCCCGAACCCAAAAGAAAGAAAATCTTTAGTTATTTTTGTTGTTGTCCGGTCTACCTAACCTAGTGACCGATGGCGACTCCAATTTTTATTTCAAAACAAGAATTTTTAAGAAAATCCCCCAAAATCTTTTTTTTCAAAAAGTGAGACGTTTCGGATATTTTTTAGTCGCTACAACTGCCTTGTCAGCTCAACACGAGTGGGATGCCATCCTTCTGCTCTAGCGTTCCTCCAGCTCCAACAGTTCCTGCACAAGCACCACTAAAACACACTACCTTCCTTATTAAAAGTGTCAAAATATATAACAATTAAGCACAAGCATTGTAACTCCCTAACTATATACAAAGTACATGCAAACTACTCCTAAATGCAATTATATGAGCCTAAAAACATGCAAAAGTTAAATAATAATAGTATACAAAATAAGTTATCTACGCAGTCATAAGATATATATATAACAACTAAGCTTAAACACTATAACTCCATAACTACATGCAAACTACTTCTAAATATAACTATAAGAGTTTAAACACTCTCAAAATTCCAAGTAAAATGATGTAAAATACAGGTTCTCTACGCAACCATCATAAACATTACTATATTCTTCTTTTTCAAGTCTCTTAAAAGGAATTTTCTACCCTCAGTTCTCAACATGCAAGACAAATATAAATTTGTACACAAGGTTAATCAAAACTGTGTAACTCAAACGCATCAAAAGAATCATTCCATAAAAGAGCAATCAGGAGTGAATCATGTGCGGTATTGACATGCTAGATTCCATGTAACTTATACCAAGGTCATCCACTTGGTCCCAATGGCCCGCACACCTAAGGCCCACATGAGCCTAGGAGAAGGTCACTTACACCAATGTTAGCTCGGTTGCTAGCCCATCGCGAGGGGGTTAATTATAGATGATGTGACATATTCATATATCAATTTTTAATAAATAAATACAATGCGTGGTTTCGTAAGGGATTGAACCTGGAACCTTTAGGGGGAGAGTGCAATGTCTATCCACTAGGCTAGGCAAGAAATTTAATATTACTTTGAAAGTAAAATATTATTTAGGTTAAATTGTAATTGAAATTAATTTTATTTATTTTAAAAGTATGTATTAATTATAACAATAATTAATATAACAATAATTTAATTAATTTTATATGGTTTCCTATACGAATTACGTTTGTTGAAGAAAACATATAAAAATAATTGTGTTGGTTTTAAAATATAAACATACGAATATTAAGATTTACACCTAAATTATTGATAGAATTATCCTTTATGTGATAATTATTTACTACAGTGACAATGCAAATTTTACCTCCACAAGAAAAGTTAAAACAAATATCAAGTGTAAAATTTTTCACAAGGTAAAATTTTGCTATAACATATTATGCCAAGATTACATATTAGTCTTTTTACTTTAATTTGTTTACTTTAAGTTTATGTACTTTCTATTAAAAAAATATGTTCTTTTTAAAATTTGAAATTTCGATCTTAACATGAATGATAGTCTTTAAATATATTAAGTAAAACTTTTGATTTTTATTCTTTTGTTCAATCATTTTTAGTCATTGTAATTTAATCATATTGTCGTTGTCCCGTTTGGATTAGGATTGAAGTTTTAAAATTTCAAAAATATAGGGACTAAAATTGATCAAAATAGAATGACTAAAACAACAATTTACACATAGTGCAGAGACTAATAGAATTATTTTACCTTTTGATAAACTAGTTTATGTCTTTATGGTAACTTCAATTTTTTATAATTGTTATTATTACTATAATTATAAAAATAAATTTATTATTGTGACAATATATAACTTGTCATTAAGTTTATTTTTTTTATTGGTGACAAAATTTATCACAACAAAAGTAAAATTTTAAGTGACAAACAATTTCATTGTCACAACAAACATCAAATTATAGTGGCCACTTTATATATCGTCACTATCATGTGTCAAAGTTTTAGTGGCAATGAAATTTGTGTCACAGTTATAGACTTATAGAGAGTTTCTCACATGGGCTTATCAGAGTGCGAGACTAGCCCTTGGATTCGTTCTTCTTGTAATTCTATATCCTTTCGTTCTGCTTTCTCTCCTCTATCTCTTCCATCCCTTGTCAAGCCTTTGTGTAAGTGTTAGAGGGTTAAGCGAGGAAGACAGTAATAAAGAAAGTGCTTTGATCCTGTGAGGTGAAAAATATAATCGTCACAATTACTACTATAATAGTGACCAAATAAAATACATCACAATTACTTATGCTAATAAGGCCGTACAAAAAAATCTGTCACAAAAGTTTAATATTTGTGACAAAATTATTGCTAGTCACTGTCAATTTGTCACTAAAAGTCTATATTCTTGTAATGTCTTGACTCGTTCTTGATTTGATATTACAACATTTTGTATTTCGAGCTTTGCTTGGAAGTACGACATGTTTTCCTCATGTACTCATATAAGCGAGTTTGTTGCGACAAGGTAAAATTCAAGTTCAACTACCTAAATCAACACAGAAGCTAACCCTCTTGACCCGGCCTAGACGCCAGACCAAACTGAGTGAGCTACATTGGGTTTGTAAAAACAAACCCAAAATAATTCACTCAAAATTAGGTCCATTTTCCCCTTTTATCTTGTCTAGATGAACGCTATTTTTTAAGGTGAGCATGTTTGTAGCATATAAATTCTCGTTTGAATCGGACATCAAATTGGCATTCGATTGAGCGTAATTACGGTTCAGGGACCAAATTAAAAATCTAAAAAACTATCAGGACTAACTTAAATTCAAAGTTACCAAACCTTTATTAATCAGGTTACATTCATACTGGTCAATTTTCAGCTTATAACAATCAATCAAACTCATACAATCACATAATTAAGAATCAAGGACCATAATATAAACAAAGAAAACTTCAACATATATTTACGAGAAATATCAAACCTCGTACCGATACCAACAAGCCTGTATCGATACTATCCCGAATTTGCAAAGGGTATCGATACGGTTCCATGTGTACCGTAGGTATAGCCAAATATTAAAACAGGGGATTCTAGTAGCTAAAACCGGTATCGGTACATTTGTCTATATATAGCCTTTAAACACATTATTTTATATATTGGCATTATAGTGACCAAAACCGTTACATCACATTTTTGTGAAAAACACATTGGATACTCGGATTTCCTTGGTGGTACCTTTAAACACATATTCTATTTTGGTCGTACTTTTAACACACCTTTTATCCATCAGCTGAAGTAACTCTTCAACGGCTGTGGTTCTCAATGTTGGGGAATACCCCTCAACAAATCATGAGTCGACTCATTATAGTGTACGTTAAACCCTATGGCATACTAACTATATCTGATAATATTTATTTCATTGTCATTTAACCAATATATACTTTTAAACCATGTTACCTCATTGTTATTCCATATGCAACATATAAACCAAATTTCAATGCAATAATTATGCTTGAAAACAATGTAATTTTCCCTTTCGGAAACCTTTGTTCAAATTTCATAAGTATTCATATATATCATCATTTGCATTGCATTTTTATGAAAAATCAAGTATAAAACAGTAGATAATAAACTATGCTTGCAATCAAAACAAAAATTAAATCATCATGGGTCAAAAAATGAGATAACGAGAGAAATTCACTTTTTACTTGCTTTCCGGTCTAACCAAACTTTTTAGGCTTAGATTAAACCCCCAAAGAAATTTTTCAAACCTTTTAAGAGCTTGAAACTCATTTTCACTCACCAACAACGCAAAGCTTTCCCCGCTGATGCAAATTCAGGCTTATGTCACCTCCAATCCTTCGTCAATCATTGTAGGATCAATCTCTCATGTTTTATTCACATAATAACATAGGATTAATGCATCATTTTGCAACAATAATCCTAGAAACATCAATCCCCAATAAGACCTCACAACGCACCATCAATCGCCTTCCAAAAACAACTAAAAACACTTTCAATTGCATCCTAAACAAAGCCCATGCATTTACTAATTATTTGAATCACTTAACATCATCAATTAACATCTAAAAACATTTACATCATCACCTTATTTGTCCAGCAACCTAATAACATCATAAACACCTCAAAATATAACTATTAACAACCTGGAAAACTTGCAATTCAATTAGTTTCAAGATTTTTTTAAATCTCATCGTAAGACATTAAAATGCTCATTAGATGTGATCTAAACTAATTAAGACCTCTAAGATTCAGATTCATAACAAAGATCCATTAATCTCTTATTCAAACTAACATTAAACCTTTAAATCTTGATTTAATTACCAACACATGTCAAAAATCGATTGTAAAGGATCAAGAACTTGAAAATTTCAGTAAAGAACATTTACTTTGATTAGAGGAGAAAAATAGAAATCACCTCTAATTATATAGCCCCTCCTTAATTGCTTGATTTTGAAGAATTCTTCAAGGTTGAAGTAGACAATTTGGTGTAGAATCAAAGAAATCAATTGTTGAAATTAAAAGCAAGATTAAAAGATGAATTCATGAGATTCTTAGAGATAAAACAATAGTTTGGTTACTGAGAATTTGAGAAAAAATAATTAGGAGAAAGTAGTTACGTAAAATAGCATTTTGACTAATTAAAACAAAACTATTTTTAAAACTCTTTTATTTTATTTTATTAAATCCTTTTAAAATTATTTTAAAATATCCAAAATTAAGTAAAATGTTTGATAAAACCAAGGGCTTTAATAGCTCCTTAAAAAATCTATGTTTTAAGCCTTTTACGATTTAATAACTAAAATAGTTTTGAAATCTTTACACTTTGGTCACCAAACTTAAATGACATTTAATTCAAATTTATTTTATCAAATTGACCCCTCAAATATGTTTAATACATTAATTAAACATTTAGGTTATTTTTTATATTTTATTTCAGCCAAAAACTATTTATTTGAATTTATTTCCCGAAACTAGTTTGAACAGTCTAATCCGGTTCACCCAAACGGTCTAATCTATCTAGCTAACTCATGAACCCAAATTCGAGGCGTTACATTTTCTAATAGATCTTAGCAACTCATCATGAACTTTAGTCATCACACTCTATCTGAGTCACAAAATCTAAACTAATCTTAATTCTAATTCAAATGTATCCAACATGTCATCGTTAAACTTTTAGAATTTTAGATTCACAATAGACTAATCATTCTTTGTAAAACTTGCTATGTTGAAACATTCAGAAGAAACACATTCTCATCTTGTCGAAACAAAACATTTTTCTTTTATTCATTACTAAATTAACTAAGGAACAACACACACCCTAAACCTACTTGGTGCATTGTCCTTGATGCATAAACATAACTAAAAAAACAATGTAACGACATACAATGGGTATTTATTGACAAAAAAAAAATACTAACTCAATTTTCTGTTGAGGCACCGGCCACAATATCCTCTTGCTGCTTGCTTCACTTTCTCTTCTTCTTCTCGGCACTCTTTCTCTTTTTCTTCATTTCTTTCTTTCCTTCGCTTCACAGCTTCCTCTTCCTGCATTCATTCTCAACCATCATTCCTCTCAAAGACATTTGACTTCTTTTTTTCTTTCTTTTAAATTGTCGTTGTACCAAGTATTTCTTCCACGATAATCTACCCTTCTTTGCTATATGCATTTAGCTCAAACAATACATATTTAAGTTGCCTTGAACATGTAATTTTTTTTTAAATTGTTTAATATGCATACCATTTGAACATATGTTTTTAACTCGAACATTCCAAGTTAAAATCCCTCTCGATTTTGCAACTTTCGAAAATATGTTTATGCACAGTGGAGAGCATCATCAACCTAGAAGCAATCGATCTGACTAAGAAAAATCAGCAGCAATCTGATGGCCACTTGGTTTGCCTCAAAGGGTGAATCAGCAATCTCGATTTTGAACATGTAATTTCTTTTATTCATTACTAGAGGCATGCAAGTAAAGATTTCACCTTTTCCTTGATTTCCTAAATGGTTGCACTTATTTTTGAAAAATCCCCTAAATTTTCTTGGAGTTTCTTAATTACCTTAAAGGAGTCTCCGACGACGACAACGTACTGGAAACCCAAGTCAACAGCCAGTAGAACCGCATGCAACGCTCTCAATTCTCATAGCCTTAGTCGAGAATATAGATTGAATTCGGTAAGAAACTTGTCAACTCAAAATTACGAATAACAATCTCTAACCATCCTTTTTTTTGTAGATTTTGAGATGCTTGCATTAAAGTTTTCTTTCACGGAGGTTGGTTGAGGATGATCCCATTTCACAGCACTCAAAGTTGGTTGTCCTTGCAAACGAGGAGTCAAAGAGGCAATTTCATGACAATATGATTTCACGAAAGTGGTAATATTCTCGGTTATCTGAATAGAGCCTTCATGTTAATTCTTGTTTCTAGCATAACAAAGTGCTCATATTAAAATTAATATTCCGCTAACACACAATCTGTAGATACATGTAATAGTTTCTCATAATGTATGTTGCACAAAGGGCATAGAGGATCGGAGGCATTTTTTAGTGTGTAAATTGTTGGGAAAAAATTGTGATGAATGAGAAATTAATGCTCAAAGTGGGCTTGTGAATTGATTTAAGCAAAAGGAAAAAATTTATATCACGTTTCATGGTTACTAAGCGTGGGATATGTTTATATACAAGACTCTAAGTCTCTAAGACTCTACTTGTTAGTTATTGAATAACATAAGTTGATATGATATAGGTAATGTGATATGATATAGGTAATATGAATGTTTGTACTGGTCAAGCCCTCTGTGAGCTTGGAGATATTTTAATCCATTACAAGATAATTTTCGATAAATGTAACATTTTAATATCACAAATAAAAGGATAAATGATTTTTATTTTAAATAAAATTCAGATAATTAACAGTTTTATTTTCAATGATACTCCTACACTTATAAATAGCATGCAGACCTACTAGGTTTAATAACCTTTTAACTACTAAAAAATACATAGATTTTTTTACTATTTTTACTCTGTAATTTTCTAAAGTGTTTTTGTAACCCCTTAGCCCGGTCTTGCGGCCCGACCAAACTAAACGGGTTACACGGGGAAAATCGAAGAAAAATCCAAAAGGATTCCCTCCGATTAGCTACCCTGATTTTTTTTTTAAAAAACATATCTTATCTAGATGCACAATTAAATCCTATGTGAAAGGACTCGCAGTGGAAAACAAACACTAACCAGGTGATCGAACAACGAAGGACCAAAATACAAATCTAGCATACTACATGGACCTGGCATGAAATTGGGCTTACCAATAATCAATTAGTCAGGTTTTATGCTCGCATGCCAAAATTCAGCATAAAACAACCATCCGAACTCGAACAAACGATAGCACATCACACAGGGACCAAAACGCAAGAAAATAGAACTTCAAAGATTCCAATAACTAACAAAACAACCAGCCGTATCGTCACCCTGTATCGATACGGACGTATCGAAATAGATTCGGAGGGCTCGAAACACTAGCCCGTATCGAAACACCCTCGGGGGCGTTTCGGAACCAAGGTTTCCAGTAGCAAAATGTGCTAGAACTGACCTCTAGCGTTTCGATACCAAAAGGCCATTTCAGTTACCCTGTATCAATACAAGCTCGACCGTATCGATACGCCCGACCTGCAATGACACATTATGTTGGTTTATTGCAATCTTAACCCATAATGACCCTCAATTAAGACATAAAACATGCATACAGCTCAGACATACCATAAAACTTCAACAACCATGGAAACAACATCTACATAGCAAGAACAAACATGGCAAGATTCTAGATGAGAGCAACTTAAGCATAAACAATCCACAAAATAGTCAAACTTTAAACCAAACCAAGATTCAACGCAACAAGGTAATCTACAAGCCAAAGAGAGCTTTTAAAACACGTCTCAACACAGGGAGTCACAAACACGACCTCCCAAAAGCAAGATGGTCCTATCCCATTGCTAATACACTGTTATTGATGCTAAACAATACTTAAACAAAAAGAGAACTCTTGGACGCCTCCTTGCTTCCTTGCTGCCACGAATGGTCTACAGATCTGCATTGTTGGAAAAAGAGAGCGTAAGCTAGAAAACATAGTGAACGGTGCTCAAAACTATAACAACAACTATGCAGTTTTAAAATCATTTAATACATTTGAAAACCAAAACCATTCTTCAAATCATTTCTTAACAACATATTCATTCAAACACATGCTTGAGACACAACTCAAGGCATAACATCAATATCCAAAATCACATGTATCGAAACTCATGCATTTACCAAAGCATAACAAACCTCAACTTACTGATGCTTGCTTCTCAAGGCATTTAACGACAACCATAACATGTGTAAATCACCATACATAAATTCATTTAAACATGGTACACACACACACACACACACACACACATACAAAGATTGGCTTCAAGTTATCCGGGATGACACTACCCGTATTGCCCGTTGGTGATAGCACTACCCATATCACTCATAATTCGGATATACAGACACCTTGATTGCACTACCCCCATCAAGTCACATGGTGAAACTACCCTCACTATTATCTCACTTCGGATGTGATGCCACTACCTGCATTGTAACCCCCTTAACCCGGCCTAGACGGTTGACCCGAATTAAGAAAGTCACACGGGGAAAACCAAAGTCAACCCGAAAGTCAACCTTGATTAACGACCCTTTTTTTTTCTTTTTAATCTTGTCTAGATGCACATTTATCCTAATTGTGATCACACAAACATCATACTCAAAGATCACAAACATCAGAGATCAAACAGGGACCCAATTGAACAAATTACAACTTTAGGGACCAAATTGTAATTTCTGATAATTAAAAGGACTTAACCCAAATTAAAGTTACCAACTTGAAATTAATAAGGTTTCATGCTTCTCTGTGAAATTTCAGCTCAAAAGGACCTCCCAAGCTCATGCAATTGAACATACAAGATTCAGGACCAAAACGCAAACAATTCAAAACATATAACTGCCAATGTCAGCCCCCAACGGTCGACCGTTCCGAAACCGATCGACCCCGTTCCGAAACACGGGCCGTTCCGAAACCGATCGACCCCGTTCCGAAACACGGCCTTGGCAGAGACCAAACCGTTTCGAAACGGTGCATACCGTTTCGGACGCCTGGGTTCATGTAAGGCACCCGTTCCGAAACGGTGCACACTGTTCTGAAACGCCTGCACAGATTGCAGCAATCAAGCATACCAAAACATGCAATTGATCATTCAAACATGCTCCAAATGTCACCAAACATTACCAGCATGCAATTAATCATATATATGACTTATAGGAATCATCAAAACAACAATCTAACATCATATGCAAAAAGCCCCAATTCTATAGGCATGCTTCCTACACAAGCTAGCTATTCAAACACCAAACTTCCAAAACAAGCATATAAGGTTCCAATCCAAAAACCAGCATTCAAAACAACATTCAACATACTTAGGGAGTCTCAAACACCTCCCAAAACATACACATTGGTCACCCATTGCCAAATCACCCAAAAGCTAAATGTTTAACAAAAACCTTCCATACATTGAGCTTTACTTGAACTTGAACACTTGCCCTTCTTGCTGCCCTTCAAGATACTCTAATGCTCTGCATTATTGAATTAAGAAAACGTAGAGAGCGTAAGCAAAAGCTTAGTGAGGCATGCTCATTAAAAACCATTCAATAATGCAATTAAAACCATTTATAAATCATGCTTAAAATCAATCTTTGCACATGCTGAAAAGCATACTTAAAACAAGCAATCTCATGCTTCATATCATATATCAAAACAAGCATCTCATGCTTCACAATACACTTAACATGTCATATTGGCTCAAGTGATACATTTCATTTCTTAAAACAAGTTCATCAACTTCCCAAGGACTTTTAAACACCTTGGCCCCAAGGACTTTTAAACACCTTGGCCATGGACTTTTAAACACCATGAATGAGGACCACACAAGGACTTTTAACCACCTTTGTGTCCAATGCTTGAATCACCCCAAGGACTTTTAAACACCTTGGCCCCAAGGACTTTTAAACACCTTGGCCCCATGGACTTTTAAACACCATGGCCCCATGGACTTTTAAACACCATGGAAGGATCACCTAAGGACTTTTAACCACCTTAGTGTCCGCAACAAGAATCATCCAAGGACTTTTAACCACCTTGATGTTCTTAAGTAACAAGGCTCACTCAAGGACTTTTAACCACCTTAGTGACCTTAATCTTTTCAAAACATCACTTGCCAATATACATCATATTCATCATTTAATCCACTGTTTTAAAGCATTAAACCAAGCCATTTTCATCATGCATTTCAAAGCATCAAACCACATTATTTCAATGTATAAAAGCAAGGTACTCCTACCTAGAGTTACCTTCAACATATGGCTTAAATCATTAGCAAAATCCATGCTAAAACATGCTTTCAAAACAGTAATTAAAAACATGCAAATCATCATCTTGCATCACAACAAAATCATGGCCACCACTAGAGAGAAAATCCGAAAACTTACACTTGAGCTTAGCAAAGTTGTTTAGACTTAAACTAAGCTCCCAAAACCTTCAAACCTTGGTTTTAAAGCTGAAAATACAATTTCCACAAACTCACTCACCGATTTCCACTTTGCTTCAAGCCAAAGCACCAAATCAAGCCTCCGGATCAACCACTCTTGGATCCAAAGATGCCTCCCCTGTTTTAACACATCAAAGCAGAGGATTAATGCATCATCATGCATTAATTGCTTCAATGAAAGCACCTAAACTCGCTTCTCTCATCCAACCTCCATTTTCGGCCACCAAACACAACCGAAAATGCATCCAAACCACTTCTAAACAAAGCCCAGCCATAAACCAGCAAAACCTCATTTCCATTAACATCATATAACATCTAAAAACAACCTATTAACAACCTTATACCTCCAGCAACATCAGATCACCAAGATCACCTCAAAAACTACCTTGAAACACAAGCTAAACTTAGAAAACTCAACCTATCCGGGATTGCATCAATCAAAACTCAATTGCTTATCAATTTAGAGATCATTTAACATCAAAAACACCTCTTAAAACACAGATTACTCAGATCTAACGAAAATCATCAAAAACCATCAAAATCTTGCATAATAAGCCAAGATCCATAAATCAACTTAAAAGCCTTTAATTAAACATCAATTTAGGATTGAAAACTTAGGAATTTCAGTAAAGAACTGATAGTTTAGAGGAGAAGGACGTTCTTACCTCCAAACTTGTGTTTCTCCACTTTTTGGAATGAAAAACCTTGATGAATCAAGAAGCAATTGAAGAGGTTTTGAAGATATGTTCATTTGGAATCAAATGAGAGATGAAAGGAGAGATTTAGATGAGAAAATCAGAAACAATTCTCTGGAAATGGAGTGTTTGGGTTGAGAGAAAATGAGAGAAAGAAAATTGAGAAGTTAGTTATGAAATTAGCCAAATGGCTTTTCCCTCCTTTTTGATATACTTTAAAAGCAGAATTATAACTCAAAATATCTTAGAAAAATCTGGAGAAACCACTTTTGGATTAATAGCTCCTTAAAGATTCAAAGTTCCAACCCTTTATAAAATAGCCACCAAACTTGCGAAAATTACATTTTGGTCACTCGCCAAAATGTCACACTTCCAAAACTCATTTTCCAAAATTGATTTCACAGTTCACTTAATTATATTAAAAGATGATTTTAGAATATTTTTCCATATTTTTAATGCAACCCAAACTAGGCTTTCCTAATTTAACCTCTTAAGATTCGAACAGCACTTTGACCAACCGGTCAACGCCCAAGACTCCTAAGCCCAAAACCGGGTCGTTACATGCATTATCCGTCGGTGATAGCACTACCCCTATCACTCACATCACAATAGCACTACCCCTATTGTGAAACCGAAGAATTTATCTCAAGCGCGGATTTTGTGTATTATAGTGCACTTCACATCCTATCTGTCGAGCAACATATCCGATAATAAAATTCTCATCAATTGCCAATATACACATTACAACCATGCTCACTTACTGTTTTCAATGCATAATCATGATCAAACCTCATCCCATTTCAAAAACATAAACAATGCATAGCATTTTCTCAACATGATATCAACTCTTTGAAATCATAACCTTACCTCATGGGACTACATGAAACACCATTTAAATAGCTCAATATACATGAAAACAGTAGGATTTAACATAAATAGCCATTCTTAAGCATAATCATCACATTAAACGAGAATAGCCGAAAACAAAGGCAAAAACTTACTCTCGAGCTTAGATTGGTATTTCAAGCACAATCTAAACCCCCAAAACCATGTCCTTAACCACGTTAAGGCTTCTAAAACACTTCCACTCACCAGAAACACACAAACGCTAATCGAAACACCGAATCAAGCTTCCGGGTAACCCAAAATCGCGTCTGAAGTTTCTAAACCCAAATCCCCTACTTCTAAACAATTCGAAATAGAGTATTAGAGCTTATTTCAACCCACAAACTTGCAGCAACTCAAAAATCCAACATCTAGAAACATTCGTGTAACCCCCTTAGCCCGACCTAGACGCCCGACCCAAACTAAGAAGATTACACGGGGAAAATCAAAGTCAACCCGTTAAAGTCAACCTTGATTTACGACCTTTTTTTCTTTTATCTTTTCTAAATACACATTATTAACTTATGTGATTAACAAATCATTTCAGCGGAAGCGACATAGCGAACGGAACTCAAATAGGGGTTCAATTGCATACAAATGTCATTTAGGGATTAAAATGAAAATTTCCCGATTTTTAAGAACTAATCAAGTTTTAATGTTACCAATCCGTAGTTAATCATATAACATGGCAACATGTCAAAATTCATCTCAAACGGACCACTCAAACTCATTTAAGGCCCTGTACCGAAACGGTCGTTTTCGAAACCAAGTTGACCATTTCGATACTCGGGTGCGTTCCGAAACTCATATCGAAAACCCCTTTCCAGCAGCAAAATCGTTCTGGAACGTTCCTACCCGTTCTGAAACCTCATGGCCGTTTCAGGCCTCTGTTCCGAAATAGGTAAGGGCGTTCCGATACGCCTTGCTTTGCAACAGCAGATTTTGCTGATTTTTTACATCTTTCTACATCCAAAAACATTCCAATTCATGCCACAACATACATACAACATGTTTAAGCATCAAAGATCATCATTATGAAGCATAAACTAAAACATGGCATCCATCATGCAAACATTGGTACTATAGGCATGCTCCCTAGTCCACCAAAGCCATACAAAGCTAAAATCAACATTCAAACCGAAAATCAATCCTCAAAGGCCATTTACAACTCAAAGGTAAACAACCAAACATGCTCAAGGTAAATAGCAACATCCTCAACCATCCAAAAGTATAAATCCCACCCATTGCCTCTTATTACACCAAACTAAAGCCACATACTTTGCTAAACCAAAAAGCTTAGATTCCATTGCTTGTGTGCTGCCTCAAACGCCTAATTCTCTACATTAATGAAATGAATGAGCGTAAGCACAAAGCTTAGTAAGGATCGTTAAACAACATTCAACAATGCATTTCACACAATTTGCAAAACATCCACTTTTCAAAACATGCCTTTACACAAAACATGTCCTTTCAAGACATCAAAGCATTTTCTAAAAACGTGCTCATATGCATCATTCTAAAACAACAAATAAACCTTTGCTCATGTTTTACCAAGCATCTCATGCATTCTAGCATCACTTACAAGCATTTCATGCTTCACATTAATCATTTACATTATATTGGCTCGCAAGAGATAATTCTTAAACCATTTCAACAAAAGACACAATCAGATACGTGGATTATAAGCGTTGTCCCACACGCTTCATACATACTACCGGACTACACAAGGTGTAGATCAATGGCACAATCACAACCCCTCAACACCCGTGATGGATATTAATGGCACAATCACAACCCCTCAACATCACTCATCGGTAGTTGTATAATTCCACTAACCAGAGTACAAGACACTGACACAAGACTCACACACGAGATTAAACCATTCACCGTTGTGATCTTAGCCTCAATTGTTAGGGTACTTCGATGGAGATTATGGCACAATCACAACCCCTCGACATCCAAGGCGGCTTTATTCATGGTGCACCCAATCCTATAGCCGACTAACTATATCTGATTAACGCAACCAAAAACCATTTCCATCACTTGCTAATATAATCATTTAACCTCATTAATCCAGTGTTTTAAAAGCATAAACACAATGCCATTTCCACAAGCATAACATGCTTAACATCATATGTATTATCACATGAAAACAAAGGATCACTTACCTAGCGCATCCTTAACATAATGACATTAAATCCAGCAACAATCATGCTTAAAACATGCTTCAAAACAGTAATCAAATCCACATTTAACTCAAGTGCATTTTCATCAAAACATAGCATATTTTCGAGGGAGACTTTTGAACCATTTACTCTTGAGCTTAGCTAAGTGTTTCAAACTTACTCTAAGCTCCCAAGAACACGCCCAAAGCATTACAAAGCTGGAAAATCCATTTCCACTCACCGATACGCCAAGCCTTGCTCGCCGACACGAAAATTACCCCTCTGGAGCCTCCAACAATTACTCGTTTGCTCCAAAATCAAGATCCCCTCCAATCCTTGCTTTCCTCAATGGATGCCAAGTTTTCCCTTGCAAAATCTTGATGAACTAGATAGGTTTTATTAAAAATTGTTTAGGAAATATTGAGAGAGTGTTTGGATGGAAAGAATTCTGGAGTAAGGTGAATTAAAATAGTGTTTGGCTGAAAATGAGGATAAATTGGTAGTTACGTAATTGAATCTCTCATTAACCATCCTTTTAATTAATTAAAATAAAAACCATTTTAAATCTATTTAATTAAAAGCCATTCTAAACACATGTCATTTTAAGGAAAGGCTAAATTGCAATAAATCCCCCTATAGATTCTAAGAATTTGGCTTCTTCTTTAAAAATCACATTTTCCACAGTTTTGAAACTTTAAAATTTGGTCACTACTCAAAATGTCCCACTACCGAAACTCTTTTTGTAAAATTGACTTGACCAAACTCTTAAACATATTTTTAGAGGATTTTTGCAATTTTTACCACATTTTTATCCTATCCCGATCCTTGATTTCCTTAAATCACCTTACGCGATTCAAACCGTTCTCGACCGGTCCGGTCCGATGTCTAAAACATCTAGGCCCAAAACCAGGGTGTTACAACTCTCCCCCACTTGGGGAATTTTGTCCTCAAAATTTTACCTGATGGAAAAAGGTGCGGAAACTGCTTCAGCATGTCCGCCTTGCTTTCCCACGTGGCCTTCTCAACTATTCGATGTCACCACAACACCTTCACGAGCTCCTTCGTCTTGCCACGAAGAACTTTGCTACTCACATCCAGAACTCTCACTGGTTCCTCATCATACGACAGATCCAGATTCAACTCTATCTCCTCAACAGGCATCACATGAGAAGGATCCGATCTGTACCTCCGTAACATAGAGACATGAAACATATCATGTATCTTTTCCAACTCCGTAGGGAATCTCAACTGATATGCCATAGAACCAATTCGCTCGACAACCTCGTAAGGTCCAATGAACCTTGGGCTAAGCTTACCCTTACGCCAAAATCTCATCAACTTCTTCCAAGGCGACACTTTCAAAAACACACGTTCGCGAACCGTGAACTCAATCTCTTTATGCTTCAGATCAGCGTAAGACTTTTGCCTATCCGATGATGCCTTCAGACGCTCACAAATGAGCTTCACCTTCTTTGTGGTTCCCTTTAGCATAGCTGGCATCGAGATCAAATTTTGCCCAGCTTCTGCTCAACATAGAGGGGTTCTACATCTTCTCCCATACAAAGCCACGTATGGAGCAATTTGAATACTCGCCTGATAACTGTTATTATACGCAAACACAACCAACAAAAAGAGCTTCTTCCAAGAACCCTGAAAATCTATCACGCAGCATCGCAACATGTCCTTAAGCACTTGGATCACACGTTTCGATTGTCCATCCGTCTGAGGATGATAAGACGTACTGAAATTCAACCGTGTACCCAAGGCTTGATGCAAACATTCCCAAAATCTTGTTGTAAACCTCGGATCCCTATCCTACACTATAGACGTTGGCACACCGTGCAACCGCACAATCTCAACAATGTACAATTCAACCAGCTTATCCAAGGTATACATAGTATGCATAGGCAGAAAATGTGCACACTTCGTGAGCTGGTCTACAATCACCCAAACTGAATTCTTCTTTGACGGTGACAAAGGCAATCCTAACACAAAATCCATGGTAATTCTCTCCCACTTCTATTCTAGGATTCTCAAAGGCTACAACAACCCATAAGGAACATGATGTTCTGCCTTCACTCGCTGACACACCATGCACTTACTAACGAACTCAGCCACATCCTTTTCAACCCCACCCAATAGTACTCATCTTTCAAATCACGATACATCATTGTATTACCAGGGTGCATAGCAAAAGGACTACTATGGGCTTCAGTCCGGATAGTGCGCCTCAACTCAACATCATTCGGCTCCACTATTCGACTCCCAAAGCACAGAACACTGTCATCGCTAAAGCTGAAATCTGAAGGTCTACCCTCCACAAGGTCTTGAACATGAGGAACAAGAGAATCATCTAACAACTGCTTATCTTTGATCAACGAAATCAGAGATGGTTTCACTTGAAATTCAGCGATAAGACCACCATCACGCGAAATGCTCAAGCGAGCAAACATTGCCCTCAACTCTACAACCACTTTCCAGCTCAAAGCATCAGCCACAACATTAGCCTTGTCCGGGTGGTACTCAATCGTCAGATCATAATCTTTAAGCAACTCTACCCAGTGACGATGCCTAAGATTCAACTCCTTTTTAGACATAAGATACTTCAAGCTCTTATGATCCGTGAACACAACACACTTCTCACCGTACATGTAATGCCTCCAAATCTTCAGGGCAAACACCACAGCCGCAAACTCAAGATCATGAGTAGGGTAGTTGCGCTCATGCACCTTCAACTGCCTAGATGCATAGGCTACTACCTTACCCTCTGCATCAATACGCAGCCCAAACAAACAATGGACGCATCGCTATAGACCACAAACTCCTTACCAGACTCAGGTTGAATCAGAATAGGAGCTTGCATCAAAGCTTCCTTCAACTTTTCGAAAGCTTGTTGCCTCCCATCTGTCCACTGAAAGTGAATATTCTTCTGCAACAACTTGGTTAACAGTGTAGCTATCTTCGAGAAACCCTCAACGAATCTATGGTAATACCCAGCTAAACCAAGAAAACTTCGCACCTCCGTCACTGACTTAGGTACCTTCCATCCCATCACAGCCTCTACCTTGTGCGGATCAACATGAATATCCTCAACTGACACAACATGTCCAAGGAAGACCACCTCCCTAAGCCAAAACTCACACTTACTTAGCCTGGCATACAACTGATTTTCCAACAACGCTTGCAAAACAATTCTCAAGTGTAGATCATGATCCTCCTCGGTACGCGAATACACAAGGATATCATCGATGAACACCATCACAAACTGATCCAAGAATTCATGGAATACCTGATTCATCATATCCATGAAAGCAGCAGGCGCGTTGGTCAAACCAAACGACATTACCAAGAATTCATAATGTCAATACCTCGTCAGAAAAGTTGTCTTGGGTATGTCCACATCCTTCACCTCCGGCTGATAATACCCCGACCTCAAGTCTATCATAGAAAACACTGAGGCTCCCCAGAACTGATCAAAGAGATCCTCAATTCTAGGCAAGGGATACTTGTTCTTAATCGTCAACTTGTTCAGTTGCCGATAATCTATGCACATCCGCATTGTCCCATCTTTCTTCTTTACAAACAAGACCGATGTACCCCAAGGTGACACACTCGGCCGGATGAAACCTTGTTCCAACAACTCCAACAATTGCATTTTCATCTCTTTCAGCTCTTTAGTGCCATGCGATAAGGAGCAATGGACACCAGAGTCGTATTCTCGTACAACTCGATACCAAACTCAACTTCCTTGTTTGATGGCAACACATGCAATTCTTCCGGAAAGACACCCGGAAAATCGCGAACAATTCGGATGTCCAGCACACGCACATCCTTGGTGCCAGGATTCATCACATAAGCGAGATAGGCCTCACAACCCATCTTCATCATACGGTTTGCTTCTAAAACCGAAATCACATTCGACAATAATTTCACATTCTCGCCTACCACCACCACCACTCCATAATCATCGGCCAGCTTTAGGGTCACCCTTTTGACATCAAAGTCAAACACCGCTATATGCTCCATCAACCAATCCATGCCAAGGATTACATCAAATTCGTAGAAGGGTAACTCCATCAAATCCACAAGAAAAACATGACCCTGCACAGATAATGGGCATCTCCTATACAATCTCCTAGTGACTACAGTCTCGCCAAAAGAACTAGTCACTTGCATTCCTACTTCAAGCATCTCAACATGTATATCAAGCAGATACGCATGCTTACTCAAGATATAAGAATGTATGGATCCAGAATCAATCAAAGCCAGAAAAGATAAAGACTGAAGAACAAAGGTACTTGCGATGACATCGGTATCATTGCGCTCCTCGCGCTAGGCATAAACCCTCGCTGGTCCACCTCCCTCAGGTCAGACGGCAACTACATGAGCAATACCTCGTTGTCCCTCGTCTATCCTCTGAAAATTCCCACGGCCGCGCCCACAACCTCTCTGAGGTGGAGCTACTACAAGAGTACGTCCTTGGGCTCCACTAGCCAACAAGGGACACTCCCTCCTCATGTGATCTGCCGAACCACAATTCCAACATGAATTCCCTGTCACCACAATAGGAGCCTGGACCTCTCTAGATGCTCGAAGACAATATCATCTCAAATGTTCCCTCGACCCACATCTGCAGCACGTATGCTGCTCATATCTCACTCGACCTCCCTAGACCTGACCGCCTCGACCCGGAGCACCTCGCCTCTACTCAGGCGGATGTCTCTTGTCTCGACCTCTTTTGTTCTATCCACTTCCGGAACTATACTCAGTTTCTCTCTTCCCAGAGTTAGAACCAACACCTCGAGACGACAAACCCAATTTTTGTTTGATGTCTTTGGCTCGACACACAAGCACATCGAAGTCAGTATAATCTGCAGCCAACATATACATATTAACTTTCTGTACCAGCCCGTACCAGAAGCGATCACATCGGTGCCTGCCACTAGGTATCAGCTCAGGAGCATACTGGCTCAGGCGTACGAACTGGACCTTGTACTCGGCCACAGAAAGGTTGCCCTGAACTAGGGACATAAACTCACGTTTCTTTTCGTCCAAGTATCTCACCCCTAGATTCTTTCTCTTGAAGTACTCCCAATCTACTTCATTGGGCTCCAAACCGGCAGTGGTAGTCGTCCACCAGCTGTAGGCATCGCCTTGCAACAAAGAAACTGTGCATCGCAGCTTGCGCACATCATTACAGCCTATCTGATCCATGATACAGATCGTACTTGCTAACCAGGCTCCTAATACCTCAGGAGACATACCATAGAACTCCACAGCTCCACAGCTCCTCAACCTCTCCAATAGTAAGCATGCCTGCCCAGCTGCAGGGGCCTGTACATGCATTCCGGCAACAGCAGCCTAAAACGCCCCTGTGATCGCCTGAACCAATGGCGTTAGATCTCCCAAACCCGGACCAGCAGATCCTTGCTGCACCTGCTCTCCACCTTCAGGTGGTGGCAGAGGAGGTAAGTTTCCACCAGGAAGGACATTAGCCTCTTGTTCACCCTGGTCACCCTGCTCAGCCGCATGCACTATAGTATTCGATCTCAACTCTCTTCTCAGACCCATAGTGCTACTTTAAACAAGGCATAACAATAGAACATGTCAAACCATTTAGGCCAGCTGCAAGCAAGAATCCAAGTTTACAAAAACATTTGTTTAGTGTAATAAGGCAATGGGCACCCCCAATTTCCCTCAACATAGCATAGCATATAATATCACATCATGCTCAACATGCTTTCCATCATTCAAAATCAGCACATGGCAACATTGCATCATTATCACACAATCATATTCTTTCCGCACACGATTCACATCAATCAAGCATAGCATAAGCTTCAAAATTTCAACCAATATCATGCTTATCAAACAACATACGTCAATACATATCAATTTCTCATACCAACATCCCCAATTCTTTCGCAACTTGGCTCTGATACCAACAAATGTAACCCCCTTAGCATGGCCTAGACGCCCGACCCAAACTAAGAAGATTACACGGGGAAAACCAAAGTCAACCCGTTAAAGTCAACCTTGATTTACGACCCTTTTTTTCCTTTTATCTTTTCTAAATGCACATTATTAACTTATGTGATTAACAAATCATTTCATCGTAAGTGATACAGCGAACAGAACTCAAATACGGGTTCAATTGCATACAAACGTCATTTAGGGACTAAAATGTAAATTTCCCAATTTTTAAGAACTAATCAAGTTTTAATGTTACCAACCCGTAGTTAATCATATAACATGACAACATGTCAAAATTCATCTCAAATGGACCACTCAAACTCATTTAATTAAGCAATCAAGACTCAAGGACCAATATGTAAGAAACAGAAACATAAAACAATTCAAATTCAAACTTCAACGGTCAGGTGGTTCGAAACGCAAGGCCCTGTATCGGAACGGTCGTTTTTGAAACGAAGTTAACCATTTCGATACTCGGGTGTGTTCCGAAACCCATACCGAAACACCCCTTTCCAGTAGTAAAATCGTTCCGGGACGTTCCTACCCGTTCCGAAACCTCATGGCCATTTCAGACCTCTATTCTGAAATAGGTAAGGGCGTTGCGATACGCCTTGCCCTGCAACAACAGATTTTGCTGGTTTTTCACATCTTTTTACATCCAAAAACATTCCAATTCATGCCACAACATACATACAACATGTTTAAGCATCAATGAACATCATTATGAAGCATAAACTAAAACATGGCATCCATCATGCAAACATTGGAACTTTAGGCATGCTCCCTAGTCAACCAAAGCCATACAAAGATAAAATCAACATTCAAACCGAAAATCAATCCTCAAAGGCCATTTACAACTCAAAGGTAAACAACCAAACATGCTCAAGGTAAATAGCAACATCCTCAACCATCCAAAAGTATAAATCCCACCCATTGCCTCTTATTACACCAAAGTAAAGCCACATACTTTGCTAAATTGAAAAGCTTCGATTCCTTTGCTTGTGTGCTGCCTTAAACACCTAATTGAAAAGCCATATTTTGAGGTGGCTTTTGAGAAGCTTAAGGCAGCTTTGACGCAAGCTCCTATCTTGGTTCAACCTGAATCAGGAAAAGAGTTTGTGGTGTATAGTGATGCGTCCTATGTTGGTTTGAGATGTGTGTTGATGCAAGAGGGTAAGGTGGTGGCTTATGCATCGCGGCAGTTGAAGGTGCATGAGCGCAATTATACTACGCATGACATTGAGTTGGCTGCGGTGGTTTTTGCTTTGAAGATCTGGAGACATTATCTGTATGGTGAGAAGTGTACTGTGTATACTGATCACAAGAGTTTGAAGTATCTGATGTCTCAGAAGGAGTTGAATCTTAGGCAGCGACGTTGGGTGGAGTTGCTCAAGGATTATGATTTGACGATTGAGTATCACCCTGGAAAAGCTAATGTTGTAGCGGATGCCTTGAGTAGGAAGGTAGTTGTTGAGTTGAGGGCTATGTTTGCTAGTTTGAGTATTTAGCGTGATGGTGGTCTTGTGGCTGAGTTGCAAGTGAAACCGTCTTTGGTTCAGTTGATCAAGGAAAAGCAGCTGTTGGATGATTCCTTGGTACCTCATGTTCAGGATATCGCGGAGGGTAGGCCTTCGAATTTCTTCTTTAATGATGATGGAGTGTTGTGTTTTGGGAGTCGGATAGTAGTGCCCAATGATGCGGTATTGAGGCGTGCTATTTTGACTGAAGGTCATAGTAGTCCTTTTTCTATGCACCCTGGTAGTACTAAGATGTATCGTGATCTTCGGGATGAGTACTATTGGGCGGGTTTAAAGAAAGATGTTGCAGAGTTTGTGAGCAAGTGCATGGTGTGTCAGCGAGTTAAAGCTGAGCATCAGGTTCCTTCAGGGTTGTTGCAACCGTTGAGAATCCCTGAATGGAAGTGGGAAAGGGTTACCATGGATTTTGTATCTGGTTTACCTTTGTCACCATCGAAGAAGAATTCGGTGTGGGTGATTGTGGATCGCCTGACGAAGTGTGAGCATTTCTTGCCTGTGCATACTACGTATTCTTTGGATAAGCTTGCGGAGCTGTACATTGCTAAGATTGTGCGGCTGCATGGTGTGCCTAAGTCGATTGTGTCGGATAGGGATCCGAGGTTTACATCGCGTTTCTGGCAGTGTTTGCATCAAGCTTTGGGTACACGGTTGAATTTCAGTACATCTTATCATCCTCAGTCGGATGGTCAGTCCGAGCGTGTTATCCAGGTTTTGGAGGATATGTTGAGGTGCTGCGTAATTGAGTTTCAGGGCTCTTGGGAGAAACATTTGCCTTTGGTGGGTTTTGCCTATAACAATTGCTATCAAGCAAGTATTCAAATGGCACCTTATGAGGCTTTGTACGGGAGAAAGTGTAGGACTCCTTTGTGTTGGGCTGAAACGGGTCAGAAGTTGGTTTCGATGCCAGCTTTGTTGAAAGGAACCACTGAGAAGGTGAAGCTCATTTGTGAGCGTTTGAAGGCAGCTTCTGATCGGCAAAAGTCTTACGCGGATTTGAAGCGTAAGGAGATTGAGTATGCGGTGGGTGACCGTGCGTTTTTGAAGGTTTCGCCTTGGAAAAAGGTGATGAGGTTTGGCCATAAGGGTAAGTTGAGCCCTAGGTACATTAGACCATACGAGGTGATTGAGCGTGTGGGTCCTGTCGCGTACAAGTTGAGGCTACCTCAAGAGTTGGAGAAGATTCATGATGTGTTTCATGTTTCTATGCTTCGGAAGTATAGATCAGATCCTTCGCATGTGATGCCTGTGGAAGAAGTGGAATTGAATCCGGATTTGACCTATGATGAGGAACCAGTAAAGGTTCTGGATTCGGATAGCAAGGTTCTTCGTGGCAAGACCATTGAGTTGGTAAAGGTGTTGTGGAAGCATCGTAGTGTTGAAGAAGCCACATGGGAACGGAAGGATGACATGCTGAAGCAGTTTCCGTACCTCTTTCCTTCAGGTAAATTTCGAGGACGAAATTTCTTAAGGGGGGGAGAGTTGTAATGCCCCAATTTTGGGCTTAGGAGTTTTGGGTTTCGGACCGGTTCGGTCGGAGTGCGGTTCGAATATATAAGGGTGAATTTAGGAAAGCCTAGTTCGGGTTGCATTAAAAATATGGAAAAATGTCTTAAAATCCTCTTTTATTATCTATAAGAATGTGGTGAAATCAATTTTACAAAATAAGGTTTGGAAGTGTGACATTTTGGGTAGTGACCAAAATGTAATTTTCGAAAACTGTGAGACTGTTTTAAAAAGGATTGAAACTTTGAATCTTTAAGGAGCTATTTACCCAATGGGAGTTTCTCCAGATTTTTCTAAAATATTAAATGATTAATTAATGGTTTTTAAATAAAACTAAAAAGGAGGGAAGATATTTTGGCATTTCCAACTAACTTTTCCTAAATTCCATTTTCATTTTCTCTCATCTTTTCTCTCAAACCAAACACATTTCTCCAGAGCTTTTCCCTCTGATTTTGTCACCTAAATAACTCATTTCAATTCTCTTTTGATCTTCAATTATCTCTTCAACAAAACCTTTGCAATTGCTAAGTTGATTTTCAAGAATTTGGTTCCAAAAAGGGAGAAAACTCAAGTTTGGAGGTATGAACGTCCTTCTCCTCTAAACTCTCAGTTCTTTACTGAAATTCCCAAGTTCTCAATCCTTATTTTATGTTTTATAAAAGGTTTTATAAATGTGTTCTTGATCTTGGCTTTAAAATGCAAGATTTGGTTGATTTTGGTTTAAATTCGTATGATCTGTTTGGGCAGTGTTTTGAGGTGTCTTTTTGATGTTAAATGAATGTTAAATTGATGAGAAGTTGAGGTTTAATTAATGCAATCCCGGATAGGTTGATTTTCCTAAGTTTAGCTTGAGTTCTTGGTTGTTTTTGGAGTGATCTTGATGATCTGTTATAGCTGGAGGTATAAGGGCGTGGTTAGATCCTTTTTGGAGGTTAATTGATGTTTAAGGATGTTTAGATTTGATGGATCTTGGCTGGGTAGTGTTGTGGAGTTGTTTCGATGCATTTTCGGTTGTGTTTGGTAGCCGAAAATGGAGTGTGGATGAGAGCAGCGAGTTTAGGTGCTTTCATTGAAGATATTAATGCATGATGATGCATTAATCCTCTGCTTTGATGTGTTTAAAACAGGGGAGTCATCTTTGGATCCTAGTGGTGGTGATCCGGAAGCTTGATTGGTGTTTCGGCAAGTGGCGAAACGGAATCGGTGAGTGGATTTTGTTTTTCAGCTTTGAAACCAATGTTTTGAAGGTTTGGGAGCTTAGTTTAAGTCTAAGCAACTTAGCTAAGCTCAAGAGTAAGTTTTCGGAAAAACTCTCTTGATGATGAACCATGGATTGGTTGTATGCAATGTGGTTTGTTTGCATGTTTTAAATCCTGTTTTGAAAGCATATTTAGCATGATTATTTGCTGAGATTATAAGCCATGTGTTGAAGGATTCTCAAGGTAAGAGATCCTTGTTTTTGAACATTGTTTTAATGTGGTTTGATGCTTAAAGATGCATGATATTTATGGCTTTGTTAAATGCTTTAAAACAGTGGAATATTGTTGTTAATGATGCATAATGGCAAGTGATGGTTAAGGTCACAAAGGTGGTTAAAAGTCCTTGTGTGAGCCTTGTTTATTTAAGAACAACATGGTGGTTAAAAGTCCATGGTTGGTTCTTGGTTAAGATCACAAAGGTGGTTAAAAGTCCTTGTGTGAATCTTCTGTATTTTAAGAACAACATGGTGTTTAAAAGTCCATGGTTGGTTCTTGGTTAAGGTTACAAAGGTTGTTAAAATTCCTTGTGTAAGCCTTGTTATTTAAGAACATCAAGGTGTTTAAAAGTCCTTGGATGATTCTTGTTAAGGACACAAAGGTGTTTAAAAGTCCATGTGTGGTCCTTGGAAATTATAAGATCACAATGGTGTTTAAAAGTCCATGTGTGGGTCTTATGTGGAATGTATCACTTGTTGCCAATATGACATGTTATGAACTTGAAGCATGAATTGCTTGTTTTAAATGCTTTAGTGCATGTGCAAATGATGAATGATTTAAGGATTATAAAGGTGTTTTATAAATGCATTATTGTGTGGTTTCAAATGAGCATTCCTCACTAAGCTTTTGCTTACGCTCTCTCTCTTTTCTTAAACCAATAATGCAGAGCATTGAAGTGCATTTTGGGGCAGCAAGGAAGCCAAGCATCCAAGTGAAGGTTTTAAGCTCATGTATGGTGAATATTTTCTCAAACTATTAGCTTTTGGGTATTTGGCAATGGGGGACCTATGTTGATGTTTTGGGAGATGTTTTGGACTCCCTAAGTTGGTTTTATGTTGTTAATAATGTTGGTACTTGTAATTGGCCTCTTGTTATGTGTTTTGATGATTTGAGGATTTCATGGTTTGCTTTATAGGATGCTTTCCTATAGAATTGGGGATTTTCATAATTGATGCCATGTTGATGTTTGGTTGATGCAATTATGTTCCTTGTATGTTGAATGACTTGCTGGTATAATTTGGTTGCATTTGGAGCATGTTTGATAGGTCAATTGTATGATAAACCAGCAAATTTTCTGCAATCTGGGCAGCCTGTTTCGGAACAGGTGTTATCGTATCGGAACGGGGGCCTGAAATGGCCTGGGCGTTCCGAAACGGATGGCACTGTTCCGGAACGGATTGGCCACTGCCAGGCCTTGTTTCGGTAACAGTTTCGGAACGGTCCCGCGTTTCGGAACGGGTCTTCCCTGTTCCGAAACACTCGACCGTTGGGCACTGAAATTGTTGATTATATGTTCTGAAATGTTTGCATTTTGGTCCTGAAACATGTTTATGCAATTGTATGAGTTTGAGCTGAAATTTGGCAGAGAAGCATGAAAGATGATTAATTTCAAGTTGGTAACTTTAAATTGGGCTAAGTCCTATTAATTTTTCAGAATTTACAATTTCGTCCCTAAAGTTGTAATTTGAGCAATTGAGTCCCTGAATGTTCTATGATTGTTATGATCTTTAAGTTTGATGATCTTGCGAATATATCTAGGGTTAATGTGCATCTAGACAAGTTTTAAAAGAAAAAAAGGGGTCGTTAATCAAGGTTGACTTTCGGGTTGACTTTGGTTTTCCCCGTGTAAATTTCTTAATTCGGGTCAACTGTCTAGGCTGGGTTAAGGGGGTTACATGTTTTGTTTTAGGAATTTTCAGTTCAATAAAATACACTTCAAGTTCTCTTATTTTGGTTATTAATATCTTGCAAGAGCATCGGGAGAGCATTGTGAGGTTATCTATTTACTTAGCATCGGGAGAGTTAAGTGTACGAAAGAAATAAGAGCAAGTTCTCTAGTTTATAGTTGAACTATCTCGTGCCTAGGGATAGGGCGAGGTTAAGTGGCTAAAGAAGAATTCATACACATCGGTGTTCATCCTTCGATTCACGCTGGGAGGTATCATCAAGACGTGATCATCGACAGACTTGGACCTAGGGATAGGCCAAGGCAGATCTGGGATTCTTGTCAAACTTGAAAGTACTGAGTTGAGAAGTTGCTGCCGTGACGATCAACGGACTGCCGCCGTGACAGGTGCTGCCGCGACGGGTGACGACGACAGAACTGGATTTCCTAAGCATTGCAATACCTGCACTACTGAGCAATTCAATACCAGCCCATTCTCTCTATCTTGATATTTCTACTATTTTATTTACGTTACTCTATTATTTTCGTGACAACTTTCGCAATTATTTTCTTTACTTTCGTGCAGTGAATTAAGGTGAAGCTATTAGCCCAATCCCTGTGGAGACGATATCCAATACTTCGTATCACTTTACTACTTGCGTCATGTACACTTGCACTACCATTGCGATAGAATCTTTTACACGCAACAAGTTTTTGGCGCCGTTGCCGGGGATTGGCAACATAACTCTACCTTTCTTTTATTGCACTTTTCGTTTTCGTTTTTGTTTTTCTTTTTATTTTTCTTTTCCTATTTTTCGTTGGTGCTTTCAACTTTTGCTTTTCACGAGGTTTTCTTGTTTATGCGCAAATCTAAAAGAGGTGAAGATCCTGAGTATCCATTAGATCCGGAAGTTGAACGTTCCTTCAATCTCAAGAAACAACTTCGTCACCTTTTAGCCAGGAACGAGTACCTTGAGGAACAGCTAGAGAAGATGGCCCATGACCCGCCCGCTGGCGGTGGTATACCGCCTGTAACACCCCAATTTTGGGCTTAGAAGTTTTGGATTTGGACCGGACCGGTCAGAGTGCGGTTCGAATATAAATGGTGATTTTTAGGAAAGCCTAGTTCGGGATGCATTAAAAATATGGAAAAATGTCTTAAAATCCTCTTTTATTATATATAAGAGAATGGTGAAATCAATTTTACAAAATAAGGTTTGGAAGTGTGACATTTTGGTTTAGTCACTAAAATGTAATTTTTGAAAACTTGGTGACTGTTTTAAAAAGGATTGAAACTTTGAATCTTTAAGGAGCTATTTACCCAAGAAGAGTTTCTCCAGATTTTTCTTAATATTAATCAATTAATTAATGGTTTTAAATTAAAGGTAAAAGGGAGGGAAAAAGATATTTTGTCATAACTAACTTTTCTCCAAAAATTTCCATTTCTTTTCTCTCAACTTTTCTCTCAACCCAAACATCTTTCTCCAGCAAATTTCTCTCTGATTTTGACCTCCAAATATGAGATTTCAACCTTCATTTGATCTCTAATCATTTCTACATCAAAACTTTTGCATTTGCTTATTGGATTTTCAAGAATCTTGGTTTCAAAAAGGGAGAAACTCACATTTAGAGGTATGAACGTCCTCCTCTAAATACTCAGTTCTTTACTGAAATTCCCAAGTTCTCAATCCTTGATTTGTGTTTTATAAAAGGTTTTGTAGTTGTGTTCTTGATCTTGGCTTTAAAATGCAAGATTTGGTTAATTTTTGATGAAATTCGTATGAAATGGTTGGGCACTATTTTGAGATGTGTTTTTAATGTAAATTGGATGTATAATTGATGAGAAATTGAAGTTTAATCAATGTAATCCCGGATAGGTTAATTTTCCTAAGTTTTGCTTGAGTTTTTGATTGTTTTTGGAGTGATCTTGGTGATATGCTATAGCTGGAGGTAAAAGGATGTGTTTAGATCCTTTTTGGATGTTAATTGAGGTTTATGAATTTTTGGAATTGATGGATCTTGGCTGGGTAGTGTTGTAGAGATGTTTGGATGTGATTTCAGTTGTGTTTGGTAGCCGAAATGGGGTTGTTGATGAGAGCAGCGAGTTTAGGTGTCTTGGTTGAAGATATTAATGCATGATGATGCATTAATCCTCTGCTTTGATGTGTTTAAAACAGGGGAGACATCTTCGGATCCTTGTGGTGTTGATTCGGAAGCTTGATTGGTGTTTCGGCAAGTTGCGAAACGGAATCGGTGAGTGAAGTTTGGTTTTCAGCTTTGAAACCAATGTTTTGAAGGTTTGGGAGCTTAGTTTAAGTCTAAACAACTTAGCTAAGCTCAAGAGTAAGTTTTCGTAAAAACTCTCTTGTTGATGAACCATGAGTTGGTTGTATGCAAATTGATTTGTTGCATGTTTAAATTCTGTTTTTGAAAGCATTTTTGAGCGTGTTTATTGTGGATTTTATAAGTCATGTATTGAAGGATGCTCAAGGTAAGAGATCCTAGTTTTTGTACATTGATAAATGTGGTTTTGATGCATAATGATGCATGACTATAATGGCTTTGTCAAATGCTTTAAACCAATGGATTAATGTTGTTAAATGATGTATATTGGCAAGTGATGTGGTTTGTCTTAAAGTAATTGAATCGGATATAGTTAGCCGGCTATAGGATTGGGTGCACCGTGAATAAAGTCACCTTGGATGTCGAGGGGTTGTGATTGTACCCTGCTCCATCCAAGTACACTAACGAGATGGTTAAGAAAACCATGGTGGTTAAAAGTCCATGGTGGGTCTTGTGTTAAGGTCATAATGGTGGTTAAAATTCCATGTGTGGACCTTGTGTATTGTTAAGGTCATAATGGTTGTTAAAATTCCATGTGTGGACCTTGTGTATGGTAAGATCACAATGGTGGTTTAAAGTCCATGTGTGGATCTTGTGTTGTATGTCACGTGATCTCGTTAGTGATGTTATACAACTACCAATGAGTGATGGGGAGGGGTTGTGATTGTACCATAGTCTCCATCACGGGTGTTGAGGGGTTGTGATTGTACCATGCTCCACCTTGATATTGGTAGTGTGTATGAAGCGTATGGGACAACGCTTGTAATCCGCGTATCCGATTGTTGGTTGTCAATTGTGTTTTGGAAATGGTTATGATTATCACTTGAAAGCCAATATGACATGTTAATGATTTAAAGCATGAAATGCTTGGTTTGTTACATTTGTGCATGATCAAATGTGGTTTGAACTAAAGGTTTTGAAAAGGAGTTTTATAAATGCATTATTGTTATGTTTTAAATGAGCATTCCTCACTAAGCTATGTGCTTACGCTCTCTCTTTTCTTAAACCAATAATGCAGAGCATTGAAGTGCTTAAGGGCAGCAAGGAGGTCAAGAATCCAAGTGAAGAACTAAGCTCATGTATGGTGAATGTTTTCCTAACACTATTAGCTTTTGGGCATTTGGCAATGGGGAACCTATGTTGTTGTTTTGGGAGATGTTTTGGACTCCTTAAGTTGGTTTTATGCTTTTGTTGTTGTTGATACTTCTAAATGGCCTTTATGAGGATTGTTTGGTGTTTTGGTGTTTGAATGGTTTTCAATATAGGATGCATGCCTATAGAGTTGGGATTTTTCTTTGATTGATGCCATGTTTGAGTTTGAATGATGCTAGTATGTTCCTTAAGTATATAATGACTTGCTGGTATGATTTGAGGGTCTTTGGATGTTTGATTGGTCAAAAGCATGATAAACCAGCAAGATTTCTGCAATCTGGGCAGCCTGTTTTGGAACAGGTGCTACCGTATCGGAACGGAGGGCCTGAAATGGCCTTGGCGTTCCGAAACGAGTGGAACCGTTCCGGAACGGTTTTGCCACTGTCAAGCCCTGTTCCGGAACCTGTTTCGGAACGGTCCCGCATTTCGGAACGGATCATCCCTGTTCCGAAACACCCGACCGTTGGGCACTGAAATTGACGGTTATATGTTTTGAAATCTTTGCGTTTTGGTCCTGAACTTGGTTTATGCAATTGAATGAGTTTGGGATGTTCGTTTGAGTTGAAATTTGGCAGAGAAGCATGAAACATGGCTAATTTCATATTGGTAACTCAAAAGTTGGTTAAGTCCATGTAATTTCTAGAATTTGCATTTTGGTCCCTAAATTCATATTTTGTGCAATCGAGTCCCTAAATGTTTTCTGATTGCAGTGATCTTTGAGTATGTTGATCTTATGAACATATCTAGGGTTAATATGCATTTAGATAAGATTAAAAAGAGAAAAAAAAAGGTCGTTAACCAAGGTTGACTTTCGGGTTGACTTTGGTTTTCCCCGTGTAAACTTCTTAATTCGGGTCAACCGTCTAGGCCGGGTTAAGGGCGTTACACCGCCTGTCGGCGACCTGCCTACCGCCGCCGGACGACGGTCCTGCCGTGACTACATGTTGAACGATCATGTAGAGTTAGAGACCACGCTGCCGAATATTGATGTTGATAACTTCGAGCTTAAACCTGTCATGTTTAATATGATCAACAATGCCGGGCAGTTTAGTGGTGCTGTTACAGAGGATGCTAGGGAGCATCTCAAAATGTTCCAGGATATCTGTGGTTTGTTTAGACTACCAGGAGTTAATCCGGAGATACTGAGGCTTCGGTTATTTCCCCATTCATTGAGGGACAGAGCAAAGACTTGGTGGAATAAACTTACGCCGGGTTCAATTAGAACTTGGGCAGATTTATCTCGTGAATTTTTATCTCGTTTTAATCCTTCGCATTTATCTGAGCGATTACGTAATGAAATTGCTACTTTTCAACAGGAAGATGACGAGCCAATGCACGAGGCCTGGGACAGATTTACTACTCTTCTACGGAACTGCCCAATGCACGGATTCCCTGTCTGGAATTAGGTTACAAAGTTTTATAATGCTGCCAACTTACAAATCCGTATTCGAATTGATTTAGCAGCAAACGGATTATTATTGGATAAAGATCCGGACGAGGCAATGCAAGTTTTGAAAAATCTAGCTAAGAATGAGGAGCAGTTTCCGACAGCAAGAAGAGGGGGTAAACGGGTACTTGCTGTCAAGGATTATGAGGCTGACAGCACAATGAAATCACAGGTAGCATTCCTTACTAAAGCAATGAAAATGTTATTGAATGATGATGGACAACATGGATTTGCTGTTGAGGAGGTATGTGAAATCTATGAGGGAAATCATGGTTCAGATGAGTGCCCGATACAATTAGAAGAGGGAAAATATGTTGGAAACTACAAGCCGAATTATAGTTCCAACAACTATAATCCCAATTGGAGGAAGGATCCCAAATTTTCTTGGAGCAATCCCAACAATGCTCTGAATCCGCAAGCACACAATCAGAATCAGGAAGGACCTAGATTGCTGACGCGACAACAACTGCCACCGCACCTGCCGCCGCAGCAGCAACAGCAGCCACCAGCTACCACGAGCAGTATATTGGAACAGACTCTAGCCACCTTTATGTCTCAGACCGGTACTTATATTCAGAATATGAATCAGTTCGTCAAGAAGACATAATTTCATGGATAAAACAGAGATGAGGATGACAAATCATGAAGCTACTCTAAAATCCTTGGAGACACAAATGGGTCAGGTTTCTCAACATATTAAGCCGAGGCAGACTGGAGGATTCCCTAGTAATACTGAAAATGCTAGGCAGCCCACACATGAGCAGTGTAAGGCAATTAGTACTAGGAGTGGGAAGAAATTACCAGGGCCGGAAAAAGAAGCTGAAACAGTAAAGGAACAAGCCTTGGACAAACCTGCCGCGGAAGCTGCCCCGACAAGTGATAAACAGACTGCTACCGATAAGCCTGTCACGACAGCAGACGTGACAGAGGAGAAAAAAGATGATTACCGTCCTCAGATTCGTATGCAGTGGGAAGGACGTATTGCTGATTACCGTCCCCCACCACCTTTTCCTCAACGGATACAACAAGCTAAGCAAGAATCTCAACTCAAAAAGATTTATGATATTTTCAAGCAGGTTCATATTAATATTCCGCTGTTAGATGTCGTTAAGGAGATGCCCGGGTATGCTAAGTTTCTCAAGGATGTCATGTTAAAGAAATCTAAACTTAGGGAGTTTAAAACGGTAAAGATGACAGAAGGTTGCATGAGTATTCTTCACCGGCAGCCACCCAAGAAAAAGAAGGATCCGGGGAGCTTCATCATACCTTGTGTAATTGGAAATAAATATGTGGGTAAGGCACTTTGTGATCTTGGTGCTAGTGTTAATTTAATGCCAAAGTCTGTTTTTCAGAAACTAGGTATTGGAAATGCGCGGCCCACGACAGTAACTCTGCAGCTGGCAGACCGCTCTTATGTTCATCCAGAAGGAAAAATTGAAGATATTCTGGTAAGAGTGGATAAATTTATTTTTCCTGCTGACTTTCTTGTTTTGGATTGTGAGGTAGACGAAAACGCACCAGTCATCCTTGGGCGACCTTTCTTAGCCACGGGAAGATCGCTGATTGATGTGGAGGAAAGAGAACTCACCATGCGAGTGAACGATCAAGATATTAAGTTGAATGTTCTCCAAGCAATGAAACATACTGATGTAGACGAGGAATGCAAGGCTATCACTGACGTTACCCTTGATCAACCCTGCATCAAGTCGGGCTGTCACGATATTAAATTTGGTCACTGCCGAAGCAGCCACCTACAGAACTGTCACGACAGCACCGACGACAGCAGCTCCTCTGAATCCGATACATCTGATACTGAAGGTCAGGAGGAGGTAAAGTGGTTAGGAAATCGTCGAGGTAAGTTATTCGAACCTTTGAATTATACTTCAGATAACCATTTAATCCAAAAGCCATCTACTGTTGAACCACCTGCCTTAGAACTGAAGCCCCTGCCAGGGCAGCTTAAATATGCTTTTCTTGGTTCAAATGATACGTTGCCCGTAATCATCTCTTCTAAGCTGCCGCAGGAACAGGAACGGCAGCTCATCGACATACTACGACAGCACAAAAAGGAGATTGGATGGACGATTGCTGACATTCAAGGCATTAGTCCGGCGTTATGCATGCACAAAATCCTCCTCGAGAAAGATCAAAAGCCGACTATAGATGCCCAAAGGTGGTTAAACCATGCGATGAAAGAGGTGGTGCGTAAAGAGATAATTAAATGGTTAGATGCTGGTATTATTTACACCATCTCCGACAGCAAATGGGTGAGCCCGGTGCAATGTGTTCCCAATAAAGGAGGAATGACCGTGATAACCAATGAGAACAATGAGTTAATCCCAACCAGGACGGTGACCAGTTGGAGGGTTTGTATTGACTATCGGAAGCTTAACAAAGCTACCCGAAAGGACCACTTTCCTTTGCCCTTTATTGATCAAATGCTTGATAGATTAGCGGGTAAACCTTACTATTGTTTTCTTGATGGTTACTCAGGTTATAATCAAATTGCCATCGCACCAGAGGATCAAGAAAAGACGACTTTCACATGCCCCTACGGAACGTATGCTTTTAGGAGGATGCCATTTGGATTATGTAATGCACCCGCCACTTTCCAAAGGTGCATGATGGCCATATTCTCCGACATGGTAGAGGACTTCCTGGAAATTTTTATGGATGATTTTTCAGTCTTTGGAGACGATTTTGAAAGCTGCCTAGGCAATCTACAAAAGGTACTTGAAAGATGTGAAAAAGCAAACCTAGTTTTAAAACTGGGAAAAATGCCACTTTATGGTGGATGAAGGGATAGTCCTTGGCCATAAGATTAGCTGCCGTGGGATAGAAGCCGACAGGGCTAAAATTGAGGTAATTGAGAAGCTGCCGCCTCCAACCACTGTCAAGGGTATTAGAAGTTTCTTAGGGCATGCTGGTTTTTATCGGAGATTCATTGCAAATTTCTCAAAAATCACCAAGCCCTATGCCATCTTTTGGAGCAGAACCGACCCTTTGACTTTAATGATGAATGTACTGAAGCATTCAAGGTTCTGAAGGAAAAACTGGTAACAACCCCAATAGTACAGCCACCAGACTGGACACAACCATTCGAGATTATGTGTGATGCTAGTGACTATGCTGTCGGGGCAGCGCAAAGATAAGTTATTTCATGTCATATACTATGCCAGCAAGACACTGAATGACGCCCAAGTGAACTACACCACCACAGAAAAGGAGTTATTAGCCGTGGTGTTCTCCATTGACAAGTTTCGTTCTTACATACTTGGGACGAAGGTAATAGTGCACACAGACCATTCTGCCCTGAAGTATTTGTTCGCGAAAAAAGATGCAAAGCCTAGATTGTTACGCTAGATCCTGCTATTGCAAGAATTCGACCTTGAGATCAAGGACAAAAAAGGGACAGAAAATCAGGTGGCAGACCACTTGTCAAGGTTGGAGAAGGGACAGAGTCTACCAATCGACGAGACACACATATTGGAGACCTTCCCAGATGAGCAGCTCTTTGTTGCCGCAATCGCTGCCGCGACAGCCATGGCGGCAGGTAAGTCTTCTGAACTCCCCTGGTATGCTGATTTCGTTAATTTTATAGTTAACGGAATACCTCCTTCTGATCTTAATTATCAAGCAGGAAGAGGTTCCAAGATGATGTTAAACATTATTATTGGGACGAACCTCTTCTTTTCAAAATGTGTGCAGATCATGTTATAAAGAGATGTGTACCACAAGAAGAGCAAGAAGACATACTTCATCAATGCCATGCTTCACAATATGGAGGTCACTTAGGAAGTAATAAAACTGCCGCCAAGGTGCTGCAGTCAGGGTTCTACTTGCCGTCACTGTATAAAGATGCACAAGACTTCTACAAGAACTGTGACAGGTGCCAGCGGACAGGTAACATCTCACGGAGAAACGAGATGCCACTGCAGAACATTCTAGAAGTCGAGATTTTCAACGTTTGGGGGATTGATTTTATGGGACCTTTTCCATCTTCATGTGGAAATTTATACATCCTCCTAGCAGTGGATTATGTCTCTAAGTGGGTTGAAGCTATCGCCACTCAAAAGAATGATGCCAAAACAGTTCAAAAGTTTTTACACAAAAACATCTTTTCTAGGTTTGGCATCCCTAAGGCGATTATCAGTGATGAAGGGAGACATTTCGACAATAGGGTTATTGCTGCCGCCTTGAAGAAATATGGTGTTAAGCATAGGATCGCGACAGCATATCACCCACGGACCAATGGACAAGCTGAAATATCTAATAGGGAAGTTAAGAACATTCTTGAGAAGATGGTTAAGCCAACTAGGAAAGATTGGTCTTTACTCCTCAATGATGCATTATGGGCATATAGGACAGCTTTTAAGACTCCATTGGGCATGTCTCCATACCGATTGATTTATGGGAAAACTTGTCATCTGCCTGTCGAGATAGAGCACAGGGCATACTTGGCAATCAAGGCAGTGAATATGGACTAGGACAAGGCAGGCCAGAAAAGGCTGTTAGATCTGAACGAGATTGAAGAAATACAGACAATGGCCTACGACAATGCAAGAATTTACAAGGAGAAAACAAAAAAGTGGCATGATAGGAAGTTGCTGCCACGACAGTTCTGCCCAGGGCAGCTTGCATTGTTGTTCAATTCTAGACTGAAACTCTTCCCAGGGAAGCTAAAATCTAGATGGTCTGGCCCGTTCCAAGTTGTACAAGTTTTTCCCCATGGTGCCATCACAATCCGATCATTGAAAGACGGGCACCAATTCAAAGTCAACGGACAGCACCTCAAGCACTATCAGGGGACTGAAGCCCAGGAATACAGGAAGTGGTTACCTTAGGAGATGCCCCACAAGGCACCCCTAATTTAACCTAATCTTTATTTTTATTTTTATTTATTTTAATTATTTATTATTTATTAGGAAATATGGTTTATGTTATTCGAATAATGTTTTTATATTTACTGTTTTAGGAAATAAAGGAGACAAGAAGAATAAGAGAAGTGAACCAAGCCCACCATCCATCCATCAGCCCAACAAAGCCCAATATAGAAGCCTGTCGTTCCAGTTGCCGCGACTGACACGGAAAAGACAGGCTATCACCAGACTGTCACGACAGACGCGGAAACGTGCGACAGACGCGTAACAGACGCATAAATGCGTGTCAGACGCATCAGACACGCTAAAGCTCAACAGTCGCCCCGTTATTCACGCCTGCCGTTACAACATTAAACGAGCAACAACTCTTCCTCTATAAAACCCCGTTTCATTTTCATTTTACTCACTTCTGCTTATTCTTACTTGCTCTCTCCTTTAGCTTTTCTTTGTTTTCTTTACTTTCACACAACCCTTGCAACTAACATGTCTTCCAGAAGAACCCGCCGCAGTGCTGCTTCAACTCCTTCACCGGCAGCACCTACCCCTCAACCCTTTGCTACTAAAGACTTATGGGAAGAAAGAGGCTTTATCTACACCCCAAGAGTAGTCAATATGGGCCTCAAGCCTTTCATCGCAAGGACGATTAGAGCCCTCTTGTGGGAACAATTTGCAGAGCAACCAGCAGAGATGAATGAGACACTGTTCAGGGAATTCTATGCTGCCATCAGCAACAGGACGACAACAGCAGTCACTGTCCGAGGGACAGAAGTGCCATTCACAGCAGAGCGCATCAAAATTTTTTATGGCCTCTACTTCGGCCCCAACGACGATGCTCACCAGCAATTTCTGGACACCCTAGACGATGCTGCCTTCGACGCTGTCATGGCAGAAGTGACAGAAGAAGGAACTGAATGGAACACGTGTAACCCCCTTAACCCGGCCTAGACGGTTGACCCGAATTAAGAAGTTTACACGGGGAAAACCAAAGTCAACCCGAAAGTCAACCTTGATTAACGACCCTTTTTTTCTTTTTAATCTTATCTAAATGCATATTAACCCTAGATATGTTCATAAGATCAGCATACTCAAAGATCACCGCAATCAGAAAACATTTAGAGACTCAATTGCACAAATCATGAATTTAGGGACCAAAACGTAAATTCTGGAAATTTGAAGGACTTAACCAACTTTTGTGTTACCATCACGAAATTAGTCATGTTTCATGCTTCCCTGCCAAATTTCAACTCAAACGGACATCTCAAACTCATTCAATTGCATAAACCAAGTTCAAGACCAAAACGCAAAGATTTCAAAACATATAACCGTCAATTTCAGTGCCCAACGGTCGAGTGTTCCGTAACGGGGATGATCCGTTCCGAAACGCGGGACCGTTCCGAAACAAGTTCCGGAACAGGGCTTGGAATAGGCAAAACCGTTCCGAAACGGTTCCACCCATTTTGGTACGCCAAGGCCATTTCAAGCCCTCCGTTCCGATACGGTAGCACCTGTTCCGAAATAGGCTGCCCAGATTGCAGAAATTTTGCTGGTTTATTACACATTCAACCCATCAAACACATTCATATGACCCTCAAATCATACCAACAAGTCATTATATACTTAAGGGACGTACTAGCATCAACCAAACACAAACATGGCATCAATTAAGGAAAGTTCCAACTCTATAGGCATGCATCCTATATTGAAAAACCATACAAACACCAAACCAACCTCAATAAGGCCATTTACATGTTCCATCAAGATCAAAACATAAAACCAACTTAGGGAGTCCAAAACATCTCCCAAAACACAAGTTAGGTTCCCATTGCCAAATGCCCAAAAGCTAATAGTGTTAGGAAAACATTCACCATACATGAGCTTAGTTCTTCACTTGGATTCTTGACCTCCTTGCTGCCCTTAAGCACTTCAATGCTATGCATTATTGGTTTAAAGAAAAGAGAGAGCGTAAGCACATAGCTTAGTGAGGAAAGCTCATTTAAAACATCACAATAATGCATTTATAAAACTCCTTTTCAAGACCTTTAGTTCAAACCACATATTATCATGCACATATGTATTCAAACCAAGCATTTCATGCTTCAAATCATTATCATGTCATATTGGCTCTCAAGTGATACTCATAACCATTTCCAAAACACAATCGACAATCAACAATCGGATACGCGGATTACAAGCGTTGTCCCCTACGCTTCATACACACTACCAATATCAAGGTGGAGCATGGTACAATCACAACCCCTCAACACCCGTGATGGAGACTATGGTACAATCACAACCCCTCCACATCACTCATTGGTAGTTGTATAACATCACTAACGAGATCACGAGACATACAACACAAGATCCACACATGGACTTTAAACCACCATTGTGATCTTACCATACACAAGGTCCACACATGGAATTTTCACCACCATTTTGACCTTAACAATACACAAGGTCCACACATGGAATTTTAACCACCATTATGACCTTAACACAAGACCCACCTATGGACTTTTAACTACCATGGTGTTCTTAACCATCTCGTTAGTGTACTTGGATGGAGCATGGTACAATCACAACCCCTCGACATCCAAGGCGACTTTATTCATGGTGCACCCAATCCTATAGCCAGCTAACTATATCCGATTCAAGTACTTTAAGACAAACCACATCACTTGCCTACATACATCATTTAACAATATAATCCACTGTTTTAAAGCATTTGACAAAGCCATTATCATCATGCATCATTATGCATCAAAACCACATTTATCAATGTACAAAAACAAGGATCTCTTACCTTGAGCATCCTTCAATACATGGCTTATAAAATCAGCAATAAACATGCTCAAATATGCTTTCAAAAACAGAATTTAAACATGCAACAAATCACTTTGCATACAACCAACTCATGGTTCATCAACAAGAGAGTTTTTCCGAAAACTTACTCTTGAGCTTAGCTAAGTTGTTTAGACTTAAACTAAGCCCCCAAACCTTCAAAACATTGGTTTTAAAGCTGAAAACCAAACTTCACTCACCGATTCTGTTTCGCAACTTGCCGAAACACCAATCAAACTTCCGGATCAACGCGACAAGGATCCGAAGATGTCTCCCCTGTTTTAAACACATCAAAGCAGAGGATTAATGCATCATCATGCATTAATATCTTCAGCCAAAACACCTAAGCTCGCTGCTCTCATCAACAACCAAATTTCGGCTACCAAACACAACCGAAATCACATCCAAACATCTCTACAACACTACCCAACCAAGATCCATCAATTCCAAACATTCATAAACCTCAATTAACATCCAAAAAGGATCTAAACACATCCTTATACCTCCAGCTATAGCAGATCACCAAGATCACTCCAAAAACCATCAAAAACTCAAGCAAAACTTAGGAAAATTAACCTATCCGGGATTGCATTGATTAAACCTCAATTTCTCATCAATTATACATCCAATTTACATTAAAAACACATCTCAAAACAGTACCAAACCATTTCATACGAATTTCATCAAAAATTAACCAAATCTTGCATTTTAAAGCCAAGATTAAGAACACAACTACAAAACCTTTTATAAAACACAAATAAAGGATTGAGAACTTGGGAATTTCAGTAAAGAACTGAGTATTTAGAGGAAAAGGACGTTCATACCTCTAAATGTGAGTTTCTCCCTTTTTGAAACCAAGATTCTTGAAAATCCAATAAGCAAATTCAAAGGTTTTGATGTAGAAATGATTAGAGATCAAATGAAGGTTGAAATCTCATATTTAGAGGTCAAAATCAGAGAGAAATTTGCTGGAGAAAGGTGTTTGGGTTGAGAGAAAAGTTGAGAGAAAAGAAATGGAAATTTTTGGAGAAAAGTTAGTTATGACAAAATATCTTTTTCCCTCCCTTTTTCCTTTAATTTAAAACCATTAATTAATTGATTAATATTAAGAAAAATCTGGAGAAACTCTTCTTGGTAAATAGCTCCTTAAAGATTCAAAGTTTCAATCCTTTTTAAAAGAGTCACCAAGTTTTCGAAAATTACATTTTAGTCACTAAACCAAAATGTCACACTTCCAAACCTTATTTTGTAAAATTGATTTCACCATTCTCTTATATATAATAAAAGAGGATTTTAAGATATTTTTCCATATTTTTAATGCAACCTGAACTAGGCTTTCCTGAAAATCACCTTTTATATTCGAACCGCACTCTGACCGGTCCGGTCCAAACCCAAAACTTCTAAGCCCAAAATTGGGGTGTTACAACTCTCCCCCCCTTAAGAAATTTCGTCCGCGAAATTTACCTGAAGGAAAAAGGTACGGAAACTGCTTCAACATGTCATCCTTCCGCTCCCACGTGGCTTCTTCAACACCACGATGTTTCCACAACACCTTTACCAACTCAATGGTCTTGCCTCGAAGAACCTTACTATCCGAATCCAGAATCTTCACCGGTTACTCATCATACGACAAATCCGGATTCAATTCCACTTCTTCCACAGGCATCACATGTGAAGGATCCGATCTATACTTCCGAAGCATAGAAACATGAAACACATCATGAATCTTCTCCAACTCTTGCGGTAACCTCAACTTGTACGCAACAGGACCCACACGCTCAACCACCTCGTATGGTCCGATGTACCTAGGGCTTAACTTACCCTTTCGGCCAAACCTCATCACCTTTTCCCAAGGCGGAACCTTCAAAAACACACGATCATCCACCGCATACTCAATCTCCTTACGCTTCAGATCCGCGTAAGACTTTTGCCGATCAGAAGCTGCCTTCAAGCGCTCACAAATGAGCTTTACCTTCTCGGTGGTTCCTTTCAACAAAGCTAGCATCGAAACCAACTTCTGACCCGTTTCCACCCAACACAGAGGAGTCCTACACTTCCTCCCGTACAAAGCTTCATAAGGTGCCGTTTGAATACTTGCCTGATAACTATTAATATAGGCAAACTCCACCAAAGGCAAATGTTTCTCCCAAGAGCCCTGAAACTCAATCACGCATCACCTCAACATATCCTCCAAAACCTGGATAACACGCTCAGACTGACCATCCGACACAATCGACTTTGGCACACCATGCAGCCGCACAATCTCAGCAATGTACAACTCCGAAAGCTTATCCAAAGTGTATGTAGTATGCACAGGCAAGAAATGCGCACACTTCGTCAGGCGATCCACAATCACCCACACCGAATTCTTCTTCGATGGCGAAAAAGGCAAACCAGATACAAAATCCATGGTAATCCTTTCCCACTTCCATTCAGGAATCCGCAACGGTTGCAACAACCCTGAAGGAAACTGATGCTCAGCTTTAACTCGCTGACACACCAAACACTTGCTTACAAACTCAGCAACATCTTTCTTTAAACCCACCCAATAGTACTCATCACGAAGATCACGATACATCTTAGTACTACCAGGGTGCATAGCAAAAGGACTACTATGACCTTCAGTCAGAACAGTACGCCTCAACTCAGCATCATTGGGCACTACTATCCGACTCCCAAAACATAACACTCCATCATCATTAAAACAGAAATCCGAAGGTCTATCCTCCGCAATATCCTGAACATGCGGCACCAAGGAATCATCCAACAACTGCTTTTCCTTAATCAACTGAACCAAAGATGGTTTCACTTGCAATTCAGCCACAAGACCACCATCACGCGAAATACTCAAACTGGCAAACATAGCCCTCAACTCAACAGCTACTTTTCTACTCAAGGCATCCGATACAACATTAGCTTTACCCGGGTGATACTCAATCGTCAAATCATAATCCTTGAGCAACTCCACCCAACGTCGCTACCTAAGATTCAACTCCTTCTGAGACATCAGATACTTCAAACTCTTGTGATCCGTGTACACAGTACACTTCTCACCATACAGGTAATGTCTCCATATTTTCAAAGCAAAAACCACTGCAGCCAACTCAATGTCATGCGTAGGATAATTGCGCTCATGCACTTTCAACTGTCGTGACGCATAAGCCACCACCTTACCCTCTTGCATCAAAACACATCCCAAACCAACGTAGGACACATCACTATAGACCACAAACTCTTTCCCTGATTCAGGTTGAACCAAGATAGAAGCTTGCGTTAAAGCTGCCTTAAGCTTCTCAAAAGCCTGATGTCTCGCTTCTGTCCACTCATACTTAACATCCTTCTGCAACAACTTCGTCAAAGGTGCAACAATCTTTGAAAACCCATCCACGAATCTCCGGTAATATCCTGCCAAACCAAGGAAACTACGGACTTCATGAACAGACTTAGGAACCTTCCAATTCATCACCGCCTCAATCTTCTGAGGATCAACACGAATCCCTTCAGCAGAAACCACATGACCAAGAAACACCACTACTCTTAGCCAGAACTCACACTTGCTCAGCTTGGCATAAAGCTGATTCTCCAACAAAGCTTGCAACACAATTCTCAGATGCCTCTCATGCTCCTCCTCAGTACGCGAGTACACGAGGATATCATCAATGAACACCACAACAAATTTATCCAAGTATTCATGAAATACTCGATTCATCATGTCCATGAAAGCTGCAGGAGCATTCGTCAAACCAAACGGCATCACAAGAAACTCATAATGCCCATACCTCGTCCTGAAAGTTGTCTTTGGCACATCTACATCCTTCACCTTCAACTGGTAATACCCTGACCTTAAGTCAATCTTAGAGAACACAGCTGCTCCCCGAAATTGATCAAAAAGATCATCAATTCTCGGCAATGGATACCGATTCTTGATAGTCAACTTGTTAAGCTGACGATAAGCAATGCACATTCTCATAGTGCTATCCTTCTTCTTCACAAACAAGACCGGTGCACCCCAAGGTGACACACTCGGCCGAATGAAACCACGATCAAGCAACTCTTGCAGTTGCGTCTTCAGCTCTTTCAACTCCTTAGGTGCCATACGATAAGGGGTAATGGACACTGGAGTTGTGTTTTCATACAACTCAATCCCAAACTCCACTTCGCGATTAGGAGGCAATCCAGGTAACTCCTCAGGAAACACACCAGGAAACTCTCGCACAATTCTGATATCTTGCACACGTAACTCCTTAGAGCTAGGATTCATCACAAAAGCGAGATAAGCCTCACAACCTTGCCTCAGCATCCGACTCGCCTCCAATGTAGACACCACATTGGCAAGAAACTTCACATTCTCACCAACCACAACTACCTCATAACCATCCGCAAGCTTCAATGAAACTCGCTTATTCTCACAATCCTCTACAGCTCGATGCTCAACAAGCCAATCCATACCAAGGATTACATCAAAACCATAAAAAGGCAATTCCATCAGATCAACATGAAAAACATGATCTTGCACAACCAAAGGACATCTTCTATAAAGCTTTCGAGTCACTATAGTCTCGCCAAAAGAACTAGTGACACGCATACCAACATCCAAAGACTCAACAGGCAAACCAAGCAATTCAGCATGCTCACGCAGTATGTATGAGTGTGTAGATCCAGAATCAATCAAGGAAAGTAATGACAAGGATTGCAAAGTAAAAGTACCTGCGATCACATCCGTGTCATTTCTCCCCTCCCTCTGAGCATACACTCTGGCCTGGCCCCCACCCTCAAGCTGAACAGCTACAACATGAGCCACATTCCGACCACCATTTTCTCTCCGCTGGAAATTACCACGGCCGCGCCCACGACCTCTCTATGGTGCAACAACTCCAGGAGCACGTCCTTGGCCACCACCGGCCAACAGAGGACACTCCCTCCTCATGTGATCCGCTGATCCACAGTTCCAGCACGAGTTACCAGCCGCCACAACAGGGGCCTGCACCTCCCTTGCCGCTCGAGGACAATCACGCCTCAAATGACCACGCGATCCACATGTCCAACATGTGTTCGGATCAGCTCTTGCCTTGTCTCCCTGAGCAAGCGCACCTTGCCCTCCAGCACCTCGCCTAGCTGAAGACTGAAACTTCCGATCACGTCCTCTCTTGTTCCGTCCACCACCCGAACTATACTCAGCAACTCGCTTGCCCACACTAGAACCAGCAGTTCTAGAAGATAAACCCAAATTCTTCTCAATATCCTTTGCTCTACCAACCAGCACATCAAAATCATTATACTCAGCAGCCAGCATATAAGTCTTCACTTCCGTCACCAAACCATAACGGAACCGTTCACACCTCTCCCGCTCATCAGGGATAAGCTCAGGTGCGTACTGACTAAGTCGAACAAACTGGACCTCGTACTTAGCCACTGACATGCTTCCTTGAGTAAGAGACATGAATTCCCTCTTCTTTTCATCCAAGTACCTCACACCCAGGTACCTTCTCTTGAAAATGTTCTGAAAGAATGTCCATGTCACATCAGCATCCGCCATCCCAAAGATAGTGGTTGTCCACCAAGTGTATGCATCGTCTTGCAACAACGATACCACACATACCAGCTTCTGCACATCAGTGCAATTCATTTGCCCCAAGATTCTCTTGGTACTTTCCAGCCAAGACTCAGAACCTTCCGCGGACAAACCCCTGAACTCATTCCCTCCCAAACTGCGCAAATGTTCCAAAGGTAGTCTAGCATTAGCATCTCCTTGATGCACAGCTCCTTGAGCTCCAGCTACTGCTGCTCGAAAAGCTCCAGCAATGGCTTGCACCAGCATTATCATGTCAGGAACAGCTTGCCCCTGACCAGCTTCAGGTCCAGCGACCCCAGCACCAGCACCAGCAGCAGCTCCTTCACCCCCAACACCACCACCACCAGGCGGAGGAGGTAAATCCACCACATTTTCAGCATTCTCCTCATTCTCATTTTGAGCCATAGCTCGCGTATTAATCCTCGTTTCTCTACGAGGTGCCATTCACTAACAATGCAATCACAATGCAACAAACAAAGTCAGGCTCAGCAAGGTAAGCAATCCAAGTACTCAAGCTTATTTCCAATTAAAATCAAATCATTTCATTAGCTTTGATTTGGCAATGGGTCCCTCTAACATGTTTCACCACAGCATACATCACAACTATAACATACTTACAATTCACACAACATGCTTTCATTCAACAAGCATACAAAGCTTACATACACTCATCACCCACATAACCATTCCCAATTACTCGGGAACCTGGCTCTGATACCACCAAATGTAACCCCCTTAACCCGGCCTAGACGGTTGACCCGAATTAAGAAGTTTACACGGGGAAAACCAAAGTCAACCCAAAAGTCAACCTTGATTAGCGATCCTTTTTTTTCTTTTTAATCTTATCTAAATGCATATTAACCCTAGATATGTTCATAAGATCAGCATACTCAAAGATCACCGCAATCAGAAAACATTTAGAGACTCAATTGCACAAATCATGAATTTAGGGACCAAAACGTAAATTCTGGAAATTTGAAGGACTTAACCAACTTTTGTGTTACCATCACGAAATTAGTCATGTTTCATGCTTCCTTGCCAAATTTCAACTCAAACGGACATCTCAAACTAATTCAATTGCATAAACCAAGTTCAGGACCAAAACGCAAAGATTTCAAAACATATAACCGTCAATTTCAGTGCCCAACGGTCGAGTGTTCCGAAACCGGGATGACCCGTTCCGAAACGCGGGACCATTCCGAAACAAGTTCCGGAACAGGGCTTGGCAGTGGCAAAACCGTTCCGGAACGGTTCCACCCGTTTCGGTACGCCAAGGCCATTTTAGGCCCTCCGTTCCGATACGGTAGCACCTGTTCCGAAACAGGCTGCCCAGATTGCAGAAATTTTGCTGGTTTATTACACATTCAACCCATCAAACACATTCATATGACCCTCAAATCATACCAACAAGTCATTATATACTTAAGGGACGTACTAGCATCAACCAAACACAAACATGGCATCAATTAAGGAAAGTTCAAACTCTATAGGCATGCATCCTATATTGAAAAACCATACAAACACCAAAACACCAAACCAACCTCAATAAGGCCATTTACATGCTCCATCAATATCAAAACATAAAACCAACTTAGGGAGTCCAAAACATCTCCCAAAACACAAGTTAGGTTCCCATTGCCAAATGCCCAAAAGCTAATAGTGTTAGGAAAACATTCACCATACATGAGCTTAGTTCTTCACTTGGATTCTTGACCTCCTTGCTGTCCTTAAGCACTTCAATGCTCTGCATTATTGGTTTAAAGAAAAGAGAGAGCGTAAGCACATAGCTTAGTGAGGAAAGCTCATTTAAAACATTACAATAATGCATTTATAAAACTCTTTTTCAAGACCTTTAGTTCAAACCACATTTGATCATGCACATATGTATTCAAACCAAGCATTTCATGCTTCAAATCATTATCATGTCATATTGGCTCTCAAGTGATACTCATAACCATTTCCAAAACACAATCGACAATCAACAATCGGATACGCAGATTACAAGCGTTGTCCCCTACGCTTCATACACACTACCAATATCAACGTGGAGCATGGTACAATCACAACCCCTCAACACCCGTGATGGAGACTATGGTACAATCACAACCCCTCTACATCACTCATTGGTAGTTGTATAACATCACTAACGAGATCACGGGACATACAACACAAGATCCACACATGGACTTTAAACCACCATTGTGATCTTACCATACACAAGGTCCACACATGGAATTTTAACCACCATTTTGACCTTAACAATACACAAGGTCCACACATGGAATTTTAACCACCATTATGACCTTAACACAAGACCCACCTATGGACTTTTAACCACCATGGTGTTCTTAACCATCTCGTTAGTGTACTTGGATGGAGCATGGTACAATCACAACCCCTCGACATCCAAGGCGACTTTATTCATGGTGCACCCAATCCTATAGCCAGCTAACTATATCCGATTCAAGTACTTTAAGACAAACCACATCACTTGCCTACATACATCATTTAACAATATAATCCACTGTTTTAAAGCATTTGACAAAGCCATTATCATCATGCATCATTATGCATCAAAACCACATTTATCAATGTACAAAAACAAGGATCTCTTACCTTGAGCATCCTTCAATACATGGCTTATAAAATAAGCAATAAACATGCTCAAATATGCTTTCAAAAACAGAATTTAAACATGCAACAAATCACTTTGCATACAACCAACTCATGGTTCATCAACAAGAGAGTTTTTCTGAAAACTTACTCTTGAGCTTAGCTAAGTTGTTTAGACTTAAACTAAGCCCCCAAACCTTCAAAACATTGGTTTCAAAGCTGAAAACCAAACATCACTCACCGATTCCGTTTCGCAACTTGCCGAAACACCAATAAGCTTCCGGATCAACACCACAAGGATCCGAAGATGTCTCCCCTGGTTTAAACACATCAAAGCAGGGGATTAATGCATCATCATGCATTAATATCTTCAACCAAAACACCTAAACTCGCTGCTCTCATCAACAACCACATTTCGGCTACCAAACACAACCGAAATCACATCAAAACATCTCTACAACACTACCCAGCCAAGATCCATCAATTCCAAACATTCATAAACCTCAATTAACATCCAAAAAGGATCTAAACACATCAAAAACATTCATAAACCTCAATTAACATCCAAAAAGGATCTAAACACATCCTTATACCTCAATTTCTCATCAATTATACATCAAATTTACATTAAAAACACATCTCAAAACAGTACCCAACCATTTCTTACGAATTTTATCAAAAATTAACCAAATCTTGCATTTTAAAGCCAAGATTAAGAACACAACTACAAAACCTTTTATAAAACTCAAATCAAGGATTGAGAACTTGGGAATTTCAGTAAAGAACTGAGTATTTAGAGGAAAAGGACGTTCATACCTCTAAATGTGAGTTTCTCCCTTTTTGAAACCAAGATTCTTGAAAATCCAATAAGCAAATGCAAAAGTTTTGATGTAGAAATAATTAGAGATCAAATGAAGGTTGAAAACTCATATTTGGAGGTCAAAATCAGAGAGAAATTTGCTGGAGAAAGGTGTTTGGGTTGAGAGAAAAGTTGAGAGAAAAGAAATGGAAATTTTTGGAGAAAAGTTAGTTATGACAAAATATCTTTTTCCCTCCCTTTTACCTTTAATTTAAAACCATTAATTAATTGATTAATATTAAGAAAAATCTGGAGAAACTCTTCTTGGGTAAATAGCTCCTTAAAGATTCAAAGTTTCAATCCTTTTTAAAACAGTCACCAAGTTTTCGAAAATTACATTTTAGTCACTAAACCAAAATGTCACACTTCCAAACCTTATTTTGTAAAATTGATTTCACCATTCTCTTATATATAATAAAAGAGGATTTCAAGATATTTTTCCATATTTTTAATGCAACCCGAACTAGGCTTTCCTGAAAATAACCTTTTATATTCGAACCGCACTCTGACCGGTCCGGTCCAAACCCAAAACTTCTAAGCCCAAAATTGGGGTGTTACAACACGAGCAAGAAAAATCCCCATACCGTAAGAAGAGGGCAACTGCTTCCAGAAGCGAAATTATGGAACGCTTTCATTAAAAAGCGGATTCTTCCGTCCTCCCATCACACGACAGTGGACCAGCAGAGGCTAGCCCTAATCCATTCAATCATGAACAAACGGCCCATAAATGTGAGACGCTACATGAGGGAGAGTATCTTGGACTGCACCCACAGATCAACAGCCCTCCTCTGCCTACCCTTCCTGATTACATCTCTCTGCCGCTGCTCTGTCGTACCAGAAGCCACCACTGATCGCCTAGTGAAGGGACGGGGCTGGACAGACAAGAATATCATCAGCCTTATGGAGCTGACAGTAGCAACCCCCCTCTCTTCCGTTAACTCTAATGCCACCCCAACAGAATCATCAGAGGAGCCCAACACTGAACCTGCCGCAGCAGCTGCTCCGACAGACCAATCTACTCAACTCCTTGCTGCCATTCAGAGATTGGAAGACAGACAGCTGGGTCTGATGACATTCATCAGGGATTTTGCCAACTCCGCGGTAAATTTCATTAACCATACTTTAAATTATCCTGATGTTATCTTTCCCACCTTCCCTGCCCACTATTTCACCATCCCCACCCCTGTTGCCACACCTCATACACAATTTGCTGCCTCCACCCCATCACCTGCCCCGACGGCAGCCGGCAGCCCTCAGGCCGACACATCTGCCCGAGGGACGAAGCGACTGTCCTCGGATGACATTGCTGCCTTCGTCGCTGGTTTTTCTTCTTCCTCTGTCTGGGATGAAAGCGAGGCAGAACCCTCTATTCGGAGGAATTTGGAGAAGGAATTCACACCTGTCAAGAGGCAGAAAAGGATGGACAACAGAAAGCTTATGCCAAAGGCCAGCACCACCACCAGCAGCAGCAGCAGTTGGGACAGCGGTAGCAGCTCTGATATCCAGGTCGTAGAGCAACCAGCCCAGCCTGCCCCAAAGCCCAGAATCCGCCGCCAAATTCGCCTCAGCAGCAACAGTGAAGATAATGCTTAAAATTTAAGTTTCTTATTTTCTTATTTGTTGCCTGCCATATCTATATTTTGTGATATACTGCCTTCATTTTTATTTTGTCATTTGCATTGAGGGCAATGCAACCCTCGAGTTTGGGGGTGGCAACCCTCCATTTTAATGGAGTCTAGGTACATCTTAATTAATTGTTGTGTCTCATTTATTTCTCTAAAAAAATTTTGAAAAACTGAAAATTTTGGCTTAAAACTGTGTGTTGAACTTACCTATCGTGACAGCTCTGTCGTGGCAGCATCTTTAGGATAGTTTAAGGAGAAGTTTAGAGCCTTTCTATAGTTCTGGAAATTTAAACACCATTGTGACTGTTATACTGCTTAGATTTCTTTTAGCCAAACTAGAATAGGAAGCTTAGCACTTGAATAGCCCCTAGAGGTGCCTAACACTAGCTCTAGGAAAGAAGTTTAGCAAAAGAGACTCAAAAACCCTAGAGGTGCCCGAAACCGGCTCTAGGAAGCTAACTAGAGGTGCCTAAAACTGGCTCTAGTAAAACTTTAGAAATCGAGTCAAAACAAAGAAATCAAAGAAGCATGAAAATGTGCCTTCAAAAAGATAAACTTTGGCATAAAAATTCGAGTTAAGAGTTGAATATTCTAGTGAAACTAAGAGATTCTTAGCATATAACTGTTCACAAGCATGCACACACTGCACGAGGACTTTAGGAAGATTCCGGACAGATCCTAAATTATCCGACAGGTTGCTGCCGCCACAGGGAACGAACGGCGGGTAAGGGAAAGTTCACTGTTGAAAGCCAAAACAAAAATATTTCATTTTTCTTTTAGGTCTTAGTTGCTTGAGGACAAGAAAAAACTTGAGTTTGGGGGTGTGTTGAGTGTGTAAAAGTTCTATTATTTACACCCTTTTTAACCCATATTTCTGCTGCATTCAAGCGTCATTTCATTGCATTTAGGTTAGTTTACAGCAAAACATCGCAAATATATCAAAGGCACAGATTCTACTAAAGAATGACTGATTTTGCAGGTTACTGCCCTAGTAGACGGAGAAGGCGGGCGCAGGGCAGATAAGCAGAAGAACTGAACTGGACAAGCAGATAAAGAGGACGATGCTGCCATGTTACTGCCGTGACAGTAGAGGACGACAGCAAGTTAGTGGAGAAAAAGCAAAGTGGACCTCGAGAGATAGAGAAAATTCTGCTAGTCTTTCGTGTGAAAACCATATATTTTTCCAAGCCCCAGATCAAAAGATATGTCAAGCCCAAAGTTCAAGGAGAGAAAATCCCAAGAAACAAGGAGGACGGCTGGAAAGTTGATTCCTTGAAGATTAAGTCTTTGTTAGAATCATACTTTTAATTAAAGTTGTAAACCTTGTTAACTTAGAATACTTGAGCCCAAAGCTTATATAAGGGCATATCTCATACCCCTTAACCGACAACCAAAAAACCCCTAGCCGTTTACCCGCCGCCGACATGTTCTAAATTCCCCCTAGGGCCACGGGTTGATTTGTAAAGTAGTTGCAAGGGTTGTTTTGTTTTAGGAATTTTCAGTTCAATAAAATAAACTTCAAGTTCTCTTATTTTGGTTATTAATATCTTGCAAGAGCATCGAGAGAGCATTGTGAGGTTATCTATTTACTTAGCATCGGGAGAGTTAAGTATACGAAAGAAATAAGAGCAAGTTCTCTAGTTTATAGTTGAACTATCTCGTACCTAGGGATAGGGCGAGGTTAAGTGGCTAACGAAGAATTCATACACATCGGTGTTCATCCTTTGATTCACGCCGGGAGGTATCATCAAGACGTGATCATCGACAGACTTGGACCTAGGGATAGGCCAAGGCAGATCTGGGATTCTTGTAAAACTTGAAAGTACTGAGTTGAGAAGTTGCTGCCGCAACGATCAACGGACCGCCGCCGTGACAGGTGCTGCCGCGACGGGTGATGACGACAGAACTGGATTTCCTAAGCATTGCAATACCTGCACTACTGAGCAATTCAATACCAGCCCATTCTCTCTATCTTGATATTTCTACTCTTTTATTTACGTTACTCTATTATTTTCGTGACAACTTTCTCAATTATTTTCTTTACTTTCGTGCAGTGAATTAAGGTGAAGCTATTAGCCCAATCCCTGTGGAGATGATATCCGATACTTCGTATCACTTTACTACTTGCGTCGTGTACACTTGCACTACCATTGCGATAGACTCTTTTACACGCAACACCATATGCTGGCGGGCATCTTTAGTGGCGGAACCTCCAAACTGTCCAAGTGCATTCAGCATGTTGAACATGACACGTTTGAGCTCGAAGTGGTCCGCTTCTATTTTAGGATCGATCACGCTAGAGTTCAGCCTTCTAAGATCCTCCTCCAGGTAGTCACGAACTAACTGCCGAGCGGCAGGAGGTTGCCTGCCATTGTCGGCCCACAACATTGTCGCCTGGGGGCGGTGGTGGTAGGTTATGGTCGTCTATTGGATCAGCCATGGGTTCTTTGTATGCTTGTCTTAATTTGGGTGTAGTACGTTCATGATCTGGATCGTATTCTCGCAAAGGTGATTTCTGGCTGGCTCTGGTCATAAACCAAAGGAAACCATGGGGTTAAACGAAAAAATAAAAAAGTGCAGAAAAATAAAAACATAAAGTTGTACGCCAATCCCCGACAACAGCACCAAAAACTTGTTGTGTGCAAAAGTGATGTGCAATTAGCGTGCAAGTGTACACGGTGCCAAGTTATAGTATTTAAGATATCATCTCCACATGGATTGTGACAGCTTTTTAGAGTTCACTTTTCTGCACACGTAAAATAAAAACACAGATATTAGGAGTTTGTTTGATTGAAGCTAAAACTTAAGCAAGTAAAGTAAATTGAGAAATCAGAGTGAGAGAATGGGCCGGTATTGGATGTTTCATAGTGTAGAGAATTAATGTATTGTCTCGGCATTGTTTTGCTAATCAACTTAACAAGTTTAGCCACTGCCCACAAGTATGCCTCGGCAGGTGCCCGCCTTGGTAGAGATGTGTGAGATTGCCGAGGGCAATTAAGCGATGATTCAAGGTTCTACAAGGCTCCCTTCTATGACTCCCTCTTCTACCGAAGCTTGAAGTACTATTGGCGAACACGTCTTGGATGATACCTCCCAGCGTGAATCTAAGGGAGAACACCAACCGATTATGGATCCTCTTTTAGCCGCGGAACTTCTTAACTTATCCCTAAGCCGAAGTAGTTTTACCCTATGGTTGGATAAAACCATGCTTACTTGTCTCGTGAGTTTAACTCTCCTGATATTCAACAAATAGACTGAAGCCCTCTTCTCTCTCGATAAAGATTGCGACAATGAAGAACCAATAGAAAACAAACCTTGAATTTTATTGCAAAACTGAAATTCTAAACGAATACAACAAGACTCTCACAACTACTACACAATCAACCCTTAGCCCGAGGGAAGGTTTAGAACATGATGGATTTGGACGGAACTAGGGTTTCGACAATAAGGTGTTTCTCTCTAATCTCAATTGTGTTCTCTCTAGCTTGTCGATTACATATATATAGAGGATGATCTTAGGCCTAAGTCGGTTTAAGGTAGGAATACTAGTTAGAATATAATTACAACTCATTAAAAGGTCATTAAATCTTCCAAGATTCCCGTTTGGCTTTTCTCCAACTCGACTTTGACCCTAATTTTCTTTATCTGCTGGGCTCCAATGCACGTGCAAGTGGTCTCTAAAAATCGGGCTTGATGAGCTATTTCTATCGCTTACCACTTTGCATTTTTTCATTCTTCCTCGAGTTGCTGCCTCGGTGGAAAGTAGTTGACTGCCTTGGCGGCGGTGTGGACTGGTGTGCAGGGGTTGGCACGGCTCTTCATTTTGGTCTTCTCCTCCTCGGTTAGCTCTCCAGATGGTCCATCAGCTTCCTCCTTCAGTTCCCAACTTCTCCTCTTCTACCCTCGTTGTTGCCTCGGCAGCATCTGCCTGGGCAGGTACCTGCGCACAAGGAGAAAATGCACCTGAGCAGTATCATATATATAAGATCAATTAAATTCATCAAATAAGGCATAATATCTAATATATGCTATTTTGTTTATGTTTCCTACTAAATGCAACCTAAAATTATACTTAAGAACAACAACAATTGAGCTAAATTAGGGCATAAATATAAGACTTTTGCACACTTAACAACAGGCATAACATGGGACGGATCTGATCTATACTTTTGAAGCATGGAAACATGGAACACATCATGGATCTTTTCCAACTCGGGTGGCAAAATCAATCTATAAGCAACGAAACCAACTCGCTCAACTATCTTATAAGGACCAATGAACCTCAGACTCAATTTACCTTTTCTACCAAATCTCATCACCTTCTTCCAAGGTGAAACTTTCAAAAACACTTTCTCGCACACGGTATACTCTATTTCTCTACGTTTTAAATCTACATACGACTTTTTTTTATATGTAGCTGCCTTCAAACGGTCACATATCAACTTCACTTTCTCAGTAGTACCCTTAAGCATATCTGGCAACGATAATAACTTTTGTCCCGCTTCGACTTAACAAATAGGTGTTCTACATTTTCTGCCATACAAAGCTTCGTAAGGTGCCATCTGAATACTTGCTTGGTAGCTATTGTTATAGGCAAACTCTACTAACGGTAGATGCTTCTCCCATTAATCCTGATAATCAATAATGCAACATCTCAACATGCCTTTTAAAACTTGTATGACTCTTTTTAGATGACCATCGGTTTGAGGATGATAAGAAGTGCTGAAACTCAACCGAGCACCTGACGCACTATGCAAACTCTCCCAAAATCTAGCTGTGAACCTCAGATCTCTATTTGACACAATCGACTTCGGTACACCGTGCAATCTCACAATCTCACTGATGTACAAATCAACCAACCTATCTAAGGTATAAGTAGTCTGAACAGCCAAGAAATATGCGCATTTTGTAAAACGTTCAACAATTACGCAAATAGAATTCTTCTTAGAAGGTGTCAAAGGCAAACCTGATACAAAATCCATAGTAATCCTCTCCCACTTCCACTCAAGAATTCTCAACGATTGCAACAACCCATAAGGAAACTGATGTTCGGCCTTAACACGCTGGCAAACCATACACTTGCTCACAAATTTGACAACATCCTTCTTCAAACCAACCCAATAATACTCATCTTTCAAACCATGGTACATCTTCATACTACCCGGATGCATAGCAAACAAACTACTATGTGCTTCGGTCAATATTGTGCGCTTTAACTCAATATCATCTAGTACAAATATCCTACTTTTGAAACATAAAACTCCATTATCACCAAAAATGAAGTTTGACAGTCTACCTTCTGCAATATCTTGTACATGAGGAGCCAATGTTCTATCTTGCAAATGTTTCTCTCAGATCATCTGAGCCAATGGAGGTTTAACTTGTAATTCTGCCACTAAACTACCATCATGTGAAAAACTTAGCCTAGTAAACATTGCTCGCAACTCTACTGCCGCTTTCCTACTCAAAGCATCGGCCACTACATTGGCTTTACCCAAATGGTACTCATTTGAAAGATCATAATCTTTAAGCAATTCTACTCATCTACGCTGCCTAAGGTCCAACTTCTTTTGCGACATCAAATATTTCAAACTCTTATGATCCGTATAGACTGTACATTTCTCACCATAGAGTTAATGTCTCCACATTTTCAAAGCAAACACAGCGGCGGCCATCTCTATGTCATAGGTAGGATAATTATGTTCGTGTGTCTTCAACTGTCTCGATGCATAAGCTACCACTCTTCCTTCTTGCATTAGCACACAACCTAAACCAACATATGATGCATCACTATAAATTACTTATTCTTTCCGTGTCACAGGTTGCACTAAAATAGGAGCTTCCGTCAAGGCTTCTTTCAAATTATCAAAAGCGCGTTGTCTCGCTTCTGTCCACTCAAAACAAACGTTCTTTTGCAACAATTTAGTCAAAGGAGCAACAATTTTAGAAAAACCTTCTATGAATCATCAATAATAACCAGCTAATCCCAAGAAACTATGTATTTCTATTACCGACTTTGGTTGCTTCCAATTCACAACTGCCTCAACCTTTTTAGGATCAACTTTGATTTCTTCGGCTGATACTATATGTCCTAAGAACACCACTTCCCTAATCCAAAACTCACACTTGCTCAACTTAGCATACAACTGATTGTCTAGCAAAGTTTGTAATACCAGCCGCAAAAGCTTATCATGGTCTTCCTCGGTACGAGAGTATATCAGAATATCAACAATGAACACTACCACAAACTGATCCAAATATTCTTGAATTACCCTATTCATCATATCCACAAAATCAACTGGTGCATTAGTAAAACCAAAGGGCATCACCAATAATTCATAATGTCTATAGCCAGTGCAAAATTTTGTCTTCGGTACATCTTGATCTTTTACCTTCAACTGGTAGTAACCGAATCTCAAATCTATCTTGGAAAACACGTAAGCACCTCTCATCTAGTTAAATAGATCGTCAATCTGTGGTAAAGGATACTTATTCTTCACTGTCAACTTATTCAACTGTCGGTAATCTATACACATTCTCAAGCTATCGTCTTTCTTTTTCACAAACAACACTGGTTCACCCCATGGTGAGATACTAGGACGAATGAACCCTCGATCCAATAGTTCCTGAAGTTGTGTCTTCAACTCTTTCAATTCCTTAGGGGCTATACGATATGGAGCTATGGTTACTGGAGCAGAATCATTATAAGTCTCTATAGCAAACTCAACCTCTCTATCAGGCGGCAAAAAAGACAACTCTTCCGGAAATACCTCTAGAAAATCACAAACAATTTTGATGTCTTGCGGTTGTGCCTCATTCATGTTCAGATTCATAATGTAAGCTAAATATGACTAACAACCAACATCCATCAACCTCTGAGCCTCTAAGGCTGAAACAACATTGGACAAGAACTTAATGTTCTCACCCACTACTATTACCTCATAATCATCTGTAAGCCTCAAGGAAACTCGCTTTGTCTCAAAATATACCTTAGCATTATGTTCTACAAGCCAATCCATAACCAAAATCACATCAAAACTATAAAACGAAAATTCCATCATATATATTGGAAACTCATGACCCTGAACCATCAAAGGACATCTTCTATATACTTTCCTAACCACAACAGTTTCACCAAAAGAACTTGTAACATTCATTCCCATATCTAATATCCCACACAGAATATCAAACAACTTCGCATGCTCATGCAAAATGTACGAATGTGTAGAGCCAGAATCAATCAAAGAAAGCAAGTCAAAGACTATAATGAGAAGTTACCTGCAATCACATCTGTATCATTCCTGCCCTCGCGATGCGCATACACTCTAGTTGGTCCACCACCCTCGGGCTGCACAGCAACCATATGAGCTACATTTCTCTAACCATCATCCCTACGCTGAAAGTTACTTCGACCACACCCACGGCCTCTCTGATGCTCAACTGCTCGAACTGGAGCCTATCCATCTCTAGCCGGATTGTAACCCCCTTAACCTGGCCTAGACGGTTGACCCGAATTAAGAAAGTCACACGGGGAAAACCAAAGTCAACCTGAAAGTCAACCTTGATTAACGACCTTTTTTTTCTTTTTAAACTTGTCTAGATGCACATTAACCCTAGTTGTGATCATTCAAACAGCATACTCAAAGATCATAAACATCAGAGATCAAACAGAGACCCAATTGAACAATTTACAACTTTAGGGACCAAAATGTAAATTCTGTAAATTATGAGTTCTTAACCCAAATTAAAGTTACCAACTTGTAATTAGTCAAGTTTCATGCTTCTCTGTCAAATTTCAGCTCAAAAGGACATTCCAAACTCATACAATTGCACAAACAAGATTCAGGACCAAAATGCAAACATTCCAAAACATTTAATTGCCAATGTCAGCCCCCAACGGTCGGTTGTTCCGAAACAGGGAGAGCCTGTTTCGAAACACGGGGCCGTTCCGCAACGCGTACCGAAACGAGGGCTGGCAGAGAGCTTCCCGTTTCGAAACGGTGTCTCCCGTTTTGGACGCCTGGGTTGATTCAAGGCACCCGTTCCGAAACGGTAGCCACTGTTCCGAAACAGCCTGCACAGAATGCAGCAAAATGCATGCTTAAACATACAATTGATCAACCATACATGCTCCAAATGCTACCAAACTTTACCAGCAACTCATACAACATATAAGAGACATATTTGCATCAACCAATCAACATTTAAGCATCATAAATGAAAAGCCCCAATTCTAAAGGCATGCTTCCTACACAAGCCAACCATTCAAGCATAAAACCTCCAATTCAAACATATAATGGCCAAATACAAAAACCAGCATTACCAACAACTTAAAACATACTTAGGGAGTTCAAAACATCTCCCAAAACATTCACAAAGGTTCCCCCATTGCCAAATGCCCAAAAGCTAAAGTGTTTAAGAAAACCTTCCCATACTTGAGCTTAACGTCCACTTGATTGCTTGCCTTCCTTGCTGCCCTCAATGCACCTTAATGTTCTGCATTATTAATTTAAGAAAACGAAAGAGAGCGTAAGCAAAAGCTTAGTGAGGAATGCTCATTAAAACCATTCAATAATGCATTTATAAAACACTTTATAAATCATTCTTCAAAACATCATTTATACATGCTTTCAAGCATCCTTAAACAAGCAATACATGCTTCCATATCAATACATGTCATATTGGCCACAAGTGATAAATTCCATCTTTTAAAAACAAAATCAACATAAGACTCACACATGGACTTTTAAACACCATTGTGATCTTATAATTCACAAGGACCACACAAGGACTTTTAACCACCTTTGTGTCCTTTACAAGTTTCACCCCAAGGACTTTTAAACACCTTGGCCCCAAGGATTTTTAAACACCATGGCAAGGACCACACAAGGACTTTTAAGCACCTTTGTGTCCTTAACAAGAACCATCCAAGGACTTTTAACCACCTTGATGTTCTTAAGTAACAAGGCTCACTCAAGGACTTTTAACCACCTTAGTGACCTTAACAAGAATCATCATGGACTTTTAACCACCATGAAGTTCTTAGAATCCACAAGGCTCACTCAAGGACTTTTAACCACCTTAGTGACCTTAACCTTTTTCAAAACATCACTTGCCAATATACATCTTTATCATCAAATAATCCACTGTTTTAAAGCATTTAACCAAGCCATAACATCATGCATTTTTAAGCATCAAACCACATTTAAACAATGTTCAAAAACAAGGAACTCTCACCTTGAGCTTCCTTCAACATATGGCTTACAAAATCAGCAATAACCATGCTAAATCATGCTTTCAAAACAGAATTTAAAACATGCAATAAACCACATTGCATAACAACCAAACCATGGCCACCACTAGAGAGTTTTTCCGAAAACTTAAACTTGAGCTTAGTAAAGTTGTTTAGACTTAGACTAAGCTCCCAAGACATTGGTTTCAAAGCCGAAAACCCAATTTCACTCACCGATTCCACTTCGCCTCTTGCCGAAGCACAAATCAAGCTTCCAGATCACCACCACTTGGATCCAAAGATGACTCCCTTGTTTTAAACACATCAAAGCAGAGGATTAATGCATCATCATGCATTAATAGCTTCAATGAAAGCACCTAAACTCGCTGCTCTCATCCACACTCCATTTTCAGCCACCAAACGCAACCGAAAATGCATCCAAACAACTCCTCAACAAAGCCCAGCCATAAACCATCAAAACTAAACATCCTTTAACATCATTTAACAACTAAAAAGAACCTAATAACATCCTTATACCTCCAGCAACATCAGATCCACAAGATCACACCAAAAACAACCAAGAATCACAAGCTAAACTTAGGAAATTCAACCTATCCGGGATTGCATTAATCAAAACTCAATTCCTTATCAAATTAACATTAATTTAACATCAAATTAACACCTCAAATCACAGCTTAAACAGATCAAACGAAAATTCATCAAAAATCACCAAATCTTGCATTTTAAAGCCAAGATCCATTACACAACTTAAAAGCCATTTATAAAACATCAATTAAGGATTGAGAACTTAGGAATTTCAGTAAAGAACTGATAGTTTAGAGGAGAAGGACGTTCTTACCTCCAAACTTGAGTTTTCTCCTCTTTTAGAACCAAAAAGCTTGAAGAATCACTTATCAAATGGTGAGGTTTTATTGATGTGATGATTAGAAATCAAAAGAGAATTGAATAGAGAGATTTGAGTGACAAAATCAGAAGAAAATCTCTGGAGAGAAAGTGTTTGGGTTGAGAGAAAATGAGAGAAAAGAAAATGAGATTTTATGAGAAAATTAGTTAGAAATAACTTCCCTCCACTTTCTTTATGTTTAAAAATCAGAATTAAACATTAAATATCTTAGAAAAATCTGGAGAAACTCCCTTTGGGTAAATAGCTCCTTAAAGATTCAAAGTTTCAATCCTTTCTAAAACAGTCACGCAACTTTCAAAAATTACATTTTGGTCACTAGCCAAAATGTCACCCTTCGAAACCTCATTTTGTAAAATTGATTTCACAGTTCACTTATATATATTAAAAGAGGATTTTAGAATATTTTTCCATATTTTTAATGCAACCTGAACTAGGCTTTCCTAATTTCACCTTTTTAGATTCGAACAGCACTTTGACCAAACCGGTCAACGCCCAAACTTCTAAGCCCAAAACCGGGGCGTTACAACTCTCCCCCCCCCTTAAGAAATTTCGTCCTCGAAATTTACCTGAAGGAAAGAGATAAGGAAACTGCTTCAGCATGTCATCCTTCTGCTCCCACGTGGCTTCCTCAACACCACGATGCTTCCACAACACCTTTACCAACTCGATGGTCTTGCCACGAAGAACCTTGCTATCCGAATCCAGAACCTTCACCGGTTCCTCATCATAGGTCAAATCCGGATTCAATTCCACTTCCTCCACAGGCATCACATGCGAGGGATCAGATCTATACTTCCGGAGCATAGAAACATGAAACACATCATGAATCTTCTCCAACTCTTGAGGTAACCTCAACCGATACGCAACAGGACCCACACGCTCAACCACCTCATATGGTCCAATGTACCTAGGGCTCAACTTACCCTTCCGGCCAAACCTGATCACCTTCTTCCAAGGCGAAACCTTCAAGAACACACGGTCACCCACCGCAAACTCAATCTCCTTACGCTTCAAATCCGCGTAAGACTTCTGCTGATCAGAGGCTGCCTTCAACCGCTCACAAATGAGCTTCACCTTCTCGGTGGTTCCTTTCAACAAAGTCGGCATCGAAACCAACTTTTGACCCGTTTCAGCCCAACAAAGAGGAGTCCTACACTTCCTCCCGTACAAAGCCTCATAAGGTGCCATTTGAATACTTGCCTGATAACTATTGTTATAAGCAAACTCCACCAAAGGCAAATGCTTCTCCCAAGAGCCCTGAAACTCAATCACGCAGCACCTCAACATATCCTCCAAAATCTGGATAACATGCTCTGACTGACCATCCAACTGAGGATGATAAGATGTACTGAAATTCAACCTTGTACCCAAAGCTTGATGCAAACACTGCCAGAAACGCGATGTGAACCTCGGATCCCTATCCGACACAATCGACTTAGGCACACCATGCAGCCGCACAATCTCAGCAATGTACAGCTCTACAAGCTTATCCAAAGAAAACGTAGTATGCACAGGCAAGAAATGAGCACACTTCGTCAGGCGATCCACAATCACCCAAACCGAATTCTTCTTTGATGGTGACAAAGGTAAACCAGATACAAAATCCATGGTAACCCTTTCCCACTTCCATTCAGGGATTCTCAACGGTTGCAACAACCCTGAAGGAACCTGATGCTCAGCCTTAACTCGCTGACACACCATACACTTGCTCACAAACTCTGCAACATCCTTCTTCAAACCCACCCAATAGTACTCATCACGAAGATCACGATACATCTTAGTACTACCAGGGTGCATAGCAAAAGGACTACTATGACCTTCAGTCAGAATAGCACGCCTCAACTCCACATCATTGGGCACTACTATTCGACTCCCAAAACACAACACTCCATCATCATTAAAGCAGAAATCTGAAGGTCTACCCTCCGCGATATCCTGAACATGAGACACCAAGGAATCATCCAGCAACTGCTTTTCCTTGATCAACTGAACCAAAGATGGTTTCACTTGCAACTCAGCCACAAGACCACCATCTCGCGAAATACTCAAGCTGGCAAACATAGCCCTTAGCTCAACAGCTACCTTCCTACTCAAGGCATCCGCAACAACATTAGCCTTTCCAGGGTGATACTCAATCGTCAGATCATAATCCTTGAGCAACTACAACCAACGCCGCTGCCTAAGATTCAACTCCTTCTGAGACATCAGATACCTCAAACTCTTGTGATCCGTGTACACAGTACACTTCTCACCATACAGATAATGTCTCCAGATCTTCAGAGCAAAAACCACTGCAGCCAACTCAATATCATGCGTAGGATAATTGCGCTCATGTACCTTCAACTGCCGCGATGCATAAGCCACAACCTTACCCTCTTGCATCAGCACACATCCCAAACCAACATAGGACGCATCACTATAGACCACAAACTCTTTCCCTGATTCAGGCTGAACCAAGATAGGAGCTTGCGTCAAAGCCTCCTTAAGCTTCTCAAAAGCCTGCTGTCTCGCTTCTGTCCACTCATACTTAACATCCTTTTGCAACAGCTTTGTCAAAGGTGCAGCAATCTTAGAAAAACCATCCACAAACCTCCGGTAGTATCCCTCTAACCAAGGAAACTACGGACCTCATGAACAGACTTAGGAACCTTCCAATTCATCACCGCCTCAATCTTCTGAGGATCAACACGAATCCCCTCAGCAGAAACTACATGCCCAAGAAACACCACCTCCTTAAGCCAGAACTCACACTTGCTCAACTTAGCATAAAGCTAATTCTCCAACAAAGCTTGCAAAACAATCCTCAAATGCTCTTCATGCTCCTCCTCAGTACGCGAGTACACGAGGATATCATCAATGAACACCACAACAAACTTGTCCAGGTATTCATGAAACACACGATTCATCATGTCCATGAAAGCAGCAGGAGCATTTGTCAAACCAAACGGCATCACAAGGAACTCATAATGCCCATACCTTGTCCTGAAAGCTGTCTTAGGCACATCTACATCCTTCACTTTCAACTGGTATTACCCTGACCTCAAGTCAATCTTAGAGAACACAGTTGCTCCCCGAAATTGATCAAAGAGATCATCAATTCTCGGCAAAGGATATCGATTCTTGATAGTCAACTTGTTCAGCTGACGATAATCAATGCACATTCTCATAGTGCCATCCTTCTTTTTCACAAACAAGACCGGTGCTCCCCAAGGTGACACACTTGGCCGAATGAAACCACGATCAAGCAACTCTTGCAACTGCGTCTTCAGCTCCTTCAGCTCCTTAGGTGCCATTCTATAAGGGGTAATGGACACAGGAGTTGTATTCTCATACAGCTCAATTCCAAACTCCACCTCGCGATTAGGAGGTAAACCAGGCAACTCCTCAGGAAACACACCAGGAAACTCCTTCACAACTCTGATATCTTGCACACGCAACTCCTTAGAGCTAGGATTCATCACAAAAGCTAGGTAAGCTTCACAACCTTGCCTCAGCATCCTACTCGCCTCCAAGGTAGACACCACATTGGCAAGAAACTTCACATTCTCACCAACCACAACAACTTCATAATCATCCGCAAGTTTCAGCGAAACTCGCTTATTTTCACAATCCACAACAGCACGATGCTCAGCAAGCCAATCCATACCAAAGATTACATCAAAACCATAGAAAGGCAGCTCCATAAGGTCAACATGAAAAACATGTTCTTGAACAACCAAAGGACACCTTCTATACAACTTTCGAGTCACAACAGTCTCACCAAAAGAACTAGTGACACGAACACCAACATCCAAAGACTCAACAGGCAAACCAAGCAATTCAGCATGCTCACGCAAAATATATGAATGCGTAGATCCAGAATCTATGAAGGAAAGTAATGACAAGGATTGCAAAGTAAAGGTACCTGCAATCACATCCGCGTCATTCCTCCCCTCCCGCTGAGCATACACCCTAGCTTGACCTCCACCTTCAGGCTGAATAGCCACAACATGGGCCACTCCACGACCACCTTCCTCTCTCCGCTGAAAATTACCACGGCCGCGCCCACGACCTCTCTGCGGAGCAACAACAACAAGAGCACGCACTTGGCCACCAGCCAACATAGTACACTCCCTCCTCAGGTGATCCGCAGATCCACAATTCCAGCATCCATTACCAGCTGCCGCAATAGGAGCTTGCACCTCCCTCACAACGCGAGGACAGTCACGCTTCATGTGACCACGCGAACCACAAATCCAACAAGCACTCGGATCAGCTCTAGCATTGCCTCCCCGAGCAGGTGCTCCACCACCTCTCTTGGCCGAGGACTGATACTTCTGATCACGTCCCCTCTTGTTTCGTCCACCACCGGAACTATACTCAGCAGCTCGCTTCCCAGCACTTGCTCCAGCACCTCTAGCAGATAAACCCAAGTTCATCTCAATATCCTTAGCTCGGCCCACCAACACATCAAAATCATCATACTCAGTGGCCAGCACATACATCCTCACCTCCGTCACTAAACCATAACGGAATCTTTCGCACCTCGCCCGCTCATCAGGTACCAGCTCAGGTGCATACTGACTGAGTCTAACAAACTGAACCTCATACTCAGCCACAGTCATGCTCCCCTGGGTAAGAGACATGAAATTTCGCTTCTTTTCATCCAGGTACCTCACACCAAGATACCTCCTCTTGAACACATTCTGGAAGAATGTCCAAGTTACATCAGCTTCAGCCATCCCAGCTATAGTGGTCGTCCACCATGTGTAAGCATCATCCTGAAGCAAAGATACTACACAACCCAGCTTTTGCACATCAGTGCAACTCATCTGACCCAAGATCCTCTTGGTACTCTCCATCTAGGATTCAGAACCTTCTGCAGACAAACCCCTGAACTCAGTCCCACCAAGACTGCGTAAGCGCTCCAAGGGTAGTCTCACTCCAGCATCTCCCTGATGCCCAGCTCCTTGAGCTCCAGCTACCACCGCTCGAAAAGCACCAGCAATAGCTTGCACCAACATCGTCATGTCAGGCATAGCTTGCCCCTGACCAACCTCAGGTCCAGCAGCTCGAGCACCAGCTGCAGCTTCAGCTCTTTCACCCTCAGCACCACCACCACCAGGCGGAGGAGGAGGTAACACCGCACTACCCGCATTTTCCTCATTCTCATTCTCATTCGGAGCCGTAGCTCGCACATTACTTCTCAACTCTCTACGTGGTGCCATACTCTAACCATGCAATCACAATGCAAATAAACAAAGCCAGGTCCAGCAAGGTAAGCAATCCAAGTACTCAAGCTCAATTTCACTTAAAATCAACATCATTACTTAGCTTTGATTTGGCAATGGGTACCCACAACATGCTTCATCACAGCATACAACTCAATTGCATCAAAATCACAAACCACTCAACACGCTTTCAATCAATCAAGCATACATAGCATACATACTTCAATCATGCATACATTCATTCCCAATTACTCGAGAACTCAGCTCTGATACCACCAAATGTAACCCCCTTAACCCGGCCTAGACGGTTGACCCGAATTAAGAAAGTCACACAGGGAAAACCAAAGTCAACCCGAAAGTCAACCTTGATTAACGACCCTTTTTTCTTTCTTTTTAAACTTGTCTAGATGCACATTAACCCTAGTTATGATCATTCAAATAGCATACTCAAAGATTATAAACATCAAAGATCAAACAGAGACCCAATTCAACAATTTACAACTTTAGGGACCAAAATGTAAATTCTGTAAATTATGAGGACTTAACCCAAATTAAAGTTACCAACTTGTAATTAGTTAAGTTTCATGCTTCTCTGTCAAATTTCAGCTCAAAAGGACATTCCAAACTCATACACTTGCACAAACAAGATTCAGGACCAAAACGCAAACATTCCAAAACATTTAACTGCCAATGTCAGCCCCCAACGGTCGGCTGTTCCGAAACAGGGAGAGCCTGTTTCGAAACACGGGGCCGTTCCGCAACGCGTACCGAAACGAGGGCTGGCAGAGAGCTTCCCGTTTCGAAACGGTGTCTCCCGTTTCGGACGCCTGGGCTGATTCAAGGCACCCGTTCCGAAACGGTAGCCACTGTTCCGAAACAGCCTGCACAGAATGCAGCAAAATGCATGCTTAAACATACAATTGATCAACCATACATGCTCCAAATGCTACCAAACTTTACCAGCAACTCATACAACATATAAGAGACATATTTGCATCAACCAATCAACATTTAAGCATCATAAATGAAAAGCCCTAATTCTAAAGGCATGCTTCCTACACAAGCCAACCATTTAAGCATAAAACCTCCAATTCAAACATATAATGGCCAAATACAAAAACCAGCATTACCAACAACTTAAAACATACTTAGGGAGTTCAAAACATCTCCCAAAACATTCACAAAGGTTCCCCCATTGCCAAATGCCCAAAAGCTAAAGTGTTTAAGAAAACCTTCCCATACTTGAGCTTAACTTCCACTTGATTGCTTGCCTTCCTTGCTGCCCTCAATGCACCTTAATGTTCTGCATTATTGATTTAAGAAAACGAAAGAGAGCGTAAGCAAAAGCTTAGTGAGGAATGCTCATTAAAACCATTCAATAATGCATTTATAAAACACTTTATAAATCATTCTTCAAAACATCATTTATACATGCTTTCAAGCATCCTTAAACAAGCAATACATGCTTCCATATCAATACATGTCATATTGGCCACAAGTGATAAATTCCATCTTTTAAAAACAAAATCAACATAAGACTCACACATGGACTTTTAAACACCATTGTGATCTTATAATTCACAATGACCACACAAGGACTTTTAACCACCTTTGTGTCCTTTACAAGTTTCACCCCAAGGACTTTTAAACACCTTGGCCCCAAGGATTTTTAAACACCATAGCAAGGACCACACAAGGACTTTTAAGCACCTTTGTGTCCTTAACAAGAACCATCAAAGGACTTTTAACCACCTTGATGTTCTTAAGTAACAAGGCTCACTCAAGGACTTTTAACCACCTTAGTGACCTTAACAAGAATCATCATGGACTTTTAACCACCATGAAGTTCTTAGAATCCACAAGGCTCACTCAAGGACTTTTAACCACCTTAGTGACCTTAACCTTTTTCAAAACATCACTTGCCAATATACATCTTTATCATCAAATAATCCACTGTTTTAAAGCATTTAACCAAGCCATAACATCATGCATTTTTAAGCATCAAACCACATTTAAACAATGTTAAAAAACAAGGAACTCTCACCTTGAGCTTCCTTCAACATATGGCTTACAAAATCAGCAATAACCATGCTAAATCATGCTTTCAAAACAGAATTTAAATATTCTTGAACACTACCACAAACTGATCCAAATATACTTGAATTACCCTATTCATCATATCCACAAAATCAACTGGTGCATTAGTAAAACCAAAGGGCATCACCAATAATTCATAATGTCTATAGCCAGTGCAAAATTTTGTCTTCGGTACATCTTGATCTTTTACCTTCAACTGGTAGTAACCGAATCTCAAATCTATCTTGGAAAACACGTAAGCACCTCTCATCTAGTTAAATAGATCGTCAATCTGTGGTAAAGGATACTTATTCTTCACTGTCAACTTATTCAACTGTCGGTAATCTATACACATTCTCAAGCTATCGTCTTTCTTTTTCACAAACAACACTGGTTCACCCCATGGTGAGATACTAGGACGAATGAACCCTCGATCCAATAGTTCCTGAAGTTGTGTCTTCAACTCTTTCAATTCCTTAGGGGCTATACGATATGGAGCTATGGTTACTGGAGCAGAATCATTATAAGTCTCTATAGCAAACTCAACCTCTCTATCAGGCGGCAAAAAAGACAACTCTTCCGGAAATACCTCTAGAAAATCACAAACAATTTTGATGTCTTGCGGTTGTGCCTCATTCATGTTCAGATTCATAATGTAAGCTAAATATGACTAACAACCAACATCCATCAACCTCTGAGCCTCTAAGGCTGAAACAACATTGGACAAGAACTTAATGTTCTCACCCACTACTATTACCTCATAATCATCTGTAAGCCTCAAGGAAACTCGCTTTGTCTCAAAATATACCTTAGCATTATGTTCTACAAGCCAATCCATAACCAAAATCACATCAAAACTATAAAACGAAAATTCCATCATATATATTGGAAACTCATGACCCTGAACCATCAAAGGACATCTTCTATATACTTTCCTAACCACAACAGTTTCACCAAAAGAACTTGTAACATTCATTCCCATATCTAATATCCCACACAGAATATCAAACAACTTCGCATGCTCATGCAAAATGTACGAATGTGTAGAGCCAGAATCAATCAAAGAAAGCAAGTCAAAGACTATAATGAGAAGTTACCTGCAATCACATCTGTATCATTCCTGCCCTCGCGATGCGCATACACTCTAGTTGGTCCACCACCCTCGGGCTGCACAGCAACCATATGAGCTACATTTCTCTAACCATCATCCCTACGCTGAAAGTTACTTCGACCACACCCACGGCTTCTCTGATGCTCAACTGCTCGAACTGGAGCCTATCCATCTCTAGCCGGATTGTAACCCCCTTAACCTGGCCTAGACGGTTGACCCGAATTAAGAAAGTCACACGGGGAAAACCAAAGTCAACCTGAAAGTCAACCTTGATTAACGACCCTTTTTTTTCTTTTTAAACTTGTCTAGATGCACATTAACCCTAGTTGTGATCATTCAAACAGCATACTCAAAGATCATAAACATCAGAGATCAAACAGAGACCCAATTGAACAATTTACAACTTTAGGGACCAAAATGTAAATTCTGTAAATTATGAGGTTTTAACCCAAATTAAAGTTACCAACTTGTAATTAGTCAAGTTTCATGCTTCTCTGTCAAATTTCAGCTCAAAAGGACATTCCAAACTCATACAATTGCACAAACAAGATTCAGGACCAAAATGCAAACATTCCAAAACATTTAATTGCCAATGTCAGCCCCCAACGGTCGGTTGTTCCGAAACAGGGAGAGCCTGTTTCGAAACACGGGGCCGTTCCGCAACGCGTACCGAAACGAGGGCTGGCAGAGAGCTTCCCGTTTCGAAACGGTGTCTCCCGTTTTGGACGCCTGGGCTGATTCAAGGCACCCGTTCCGAAACGGTAGCCACTGTTCCGAAACAGCCTGCACAGAATGCAGCAAAATGCATGCTTAAACATACAATTGATCAACCATACATGCTCCAAATGCTACCAAACTTTACCAGCAACTCATACAACATATAAGAGACATATTTGCATCAACCAATCAACATTTAAGCATCATAAATGAAAAGCCCCAATTCTAAAGGCATGCTTCCTACACAAGCCAACCATTCAAGCATAAAACCTCCAATTCAAACATATAATGGCCAAATACAAAAACCAGCATTACCAACAACTTAAAACATACTTAGGGAGTTCAAAACATCTCCCAAAACATTCACAAAGGTTCCCCCATTGCCAAATGCCCAAAAGCTAAAGTGTTTAAGAAAACCTTCCCATACTTGAGCTTAACGTCCACTTGATTGCTTGCCTTCCTTGCTGCCCTCAATGCACCTTAATGTTCTGCATTATTAATTTAAGAAAACGAAAGAGAGCGTAAGCAAAAGCTTAGTGAGGAATGCTCATTAAAACCATTCAATAATGCATTTATAAAACACTTTATAAATCATTCTTCAAAACATCATTTATACATGCTTTCAAGCATCCTTAAACAAGCAATACATGCTTCCATATCAATACATGTCATATTGGCCACAAGTGATAAATTCCATCTTTTAAAAACAAAATCAACATAAGACTCACACATGGACTTTTAAACACCATTGTGATCTTATAATTCACAAGGACCACACAAGGACTTTTAACCACCTTTGTGTCCTTTACAAGTTTCACCCCAAGGACTTTTAAACACCTTGTCCCCAAGGATTTTTAAACACCATGGCAAGGACCACACAAGGACTTTTAAGCACCTTTGTGTCCTTAACAAGAACCATCCAAGGACTTTTAACCACCTTGATGTTCTTAAGTAACAAGGCTCACTCAAGGACTTTTAACCACCTTAGTGACCTTAACAAGAATCATCATGGACTTTTAACCACCATGAAGTTCTTAGAATCCACAAGGCTCACTCAAGGACTTTTAACCACCTTAGTGACCTTAACCTTTTTCAAAACATCACTTGCCAATATACATCTTTATCATCAAATAATCCACTGTTTTAAAGCATTTAACCAAGCCATAACATCATGCATTTTTAAGCATCAAACCACATTTAAACAATGTTAAAAAACAAGGAACTCTCACCTTGAGCTTCCTTCAACATATGGCTTACAAAATCAACAATAACCATGCTAAATCATGCTTTCAAAACAGAATTTAAAACATGCAATAAACCACATTGCATAACAACCAAACCATGGCCACCACTAGAGAGTTTTTCCGAAAACTTAAACTTGAGCTTAGTAAAGTTGTTTAGACTTAGACTAAGCTCCCAAGACATTGGTTTCAAAGCCGAAAACCCAATTTCACTCACCGATTCCACTTCGCCTCTTGCCGAAGCACAAATCAAGCTTCCAGATCACCACCACTTGGATCCAAAGATGACTCCCTTGTTTTAAACACATCAAAGCAGAGTATTAATGCATCATCATGCATTAATAGCTTCAATGAAAGCACCTAAACTCGCTGCTCTCATCCACACTCCATTTTCGGCCACCAAACGCAACCGAAAATGCATCCAAACAACTCCTCAACAAAGCCCAGCCATAAACCATCAAAACTAAACATCCTTTAACATCATTTAACAACTAAAAAGAACCTAATAACATCCTTATACCTCCAGCAACATCAGATCCACAAGATCACACCAAAAACAACCAAGAATCACAAGCTAAACTTAGGAAATTCAACCTATCCGGGATTGCATTAATCAAAACTCAATTCCTTATCAAATTAACATTAATTTAACATCAAATTAACACCTCAAATCACAGCTTTAACAGATCAAACGAAAATTCATCAAAAATCACCAAATCTTGCATTTTAAAGCCAAGATCCATTACACAACTTAAAAGCCATTTATAAAACATCAATTACGGATTGAGAACTTAGGAATTTCAGTAAAGAACTGATAGTTTAGAGGAGAAGGACGTTCTTACCTCCAAACTTGAGTTTTCTCCTCTTTTAGAACAAAAAAGCTTGAAGAATCACTTATCAAATGGTGAGGTTTTATTGATGTGATGATTAGAAATCAAAAGAGAATTGAATAGAGAGATTTGAGTGACAAAATCAGGAGAAAATCTCTGGAGAGAAAGTGTTTGGGTTGAGAGAAAATGAGAGAAAAGAAAATGAGATTTTAGGAGAAAATTAGTTAGAAATAACTTCCCTCCACTTTCTTTATGTTTAAAAATCAGAATTAAACATTAAATATCTTAGAAAAATCTGGAGAAACTCCCTTTGGGTAAATAGCTCCTTAAAGATTCAAAGTTTCAATCCTTTCTAAAACAGTCACGCAACTTTCAAAAATTACATTTTGGTCACTAGCCAAAATGTCACCCTTCGAAACCTCATTTTGTAAAATTGATTTCACAGTTCACTTGTATATATTAAAAGAGGATTTTAGAACATTTTTCCATATTTTTAATGCAACCCGAACTAGGCTTTCCTAATTTCACCTTTTTAGATTCGAACAGCACTTTGACCAAACCGGTCAACGCCCAAACTTCTAAGCCCAAAACCGGGGCGTTACACGGATGTGGACAATCACATTTCAAATGTGCTCGTGATCCACAGTTCCAACAAGAACCATGAGTACCCTAACCCTCGTCGATATGTTGTCTCTCACATTTAGCACACTCGGAAGAATGTTCAGCAACTCCTTGGCCCTGGTGGCCACGACCCGGGTTACCACCTCCACGCCTATGATCATGATGGTACTTCCTATCCTTGTGTCTGTTTGCATGATCTCTATCCCACTCGACAGGTATTTTCCCTGAACTAGACCCACCACCTCAAGATGTCAAACCCAAACTCTGGTCAATGTCCTTGGCCCTAGTGACCAAGACATCAAAATATGTGTAAATTCAAGCCAACATTTATGTATTCACTTACTTGATCAAACCATAACGGAAACGGTCACATCGTTCCCTCTCAATGGGAACCAACTCAGAAGCATACTGACTCAACCAGAAAAATTGTATCTCATACTCGGATACAGTCATGTTACCTTGAACTAAATCCATGAACTCTCTCTTTTTCTCATCCTGGTATATAGGACCAAGATAATTCTTCTGAAAGGATGTTCGGATAAATTCCAAGTAACATTGGCTTCAGTAATACCGGATGTAACAGTGGTCTACCACGCATAAGCATCACCCTGAAGCAGTGACACAACACAACCCAACTTCTGTGCACGGTGAACTCCATCTAACCCAAGATACGAATAGTACTCTCAGGAGAAGCCTAAGTTCCCTCGGGCGACAAACCACGAAACTCAACTCCACCCAAACTACAGAGTCTCTCAAGGGGCAAACCACTCCCCCACCCTGAGGTGGTGCCTGTAACCCCATTAACCCGGCCCAGACAGATGAACCGAATTAAGAAGTTTACACGGGGAAAACCAAAGTCAACTTGAAAGTCAACCTTGATTAACGACCCTTTTTTTTAAACTTGACTAAATGCATATTATCCCTAGGCATGATCATATAATCAACATACTCAAAGATCCTAACCATCAGAGAACATTCAGGGACCCAAATGCACAAATTAAGACTTTAGGGACCAAATTGTAAATTCTGTAAATTATAGGGACTTAACCCAATTAAAAGTTACCAATACGAAATTAATCATCTTTCATGCTTCTCTGTCAAATTTCAGCTCAAATGGACATCTCAAACTCATACAATTGCAAAATCAAGTTTTAGGACCAAAACGAAAACATTTCAAAACACATAACCATCAAATTCAGAGCCCAACGGTCAAGTGTTCCGAAACAGGGAAGACCTGTTCCGAAACGCGGGACCGTTCCGCAACGGGTTCCAAAACATGGCTTGGCAGTGGCATTTCTGTTCCGGAACAGTGCCTTCCGTTTCGGAACGCCCAGGCCATTTCAGGCCCCCGTTCCGATACGGTAACACCTGTTCCGAAACAGGCTGCCCAGATTGCAGAAAATTTGCTGGTTTATCAAACAATTGACCTATCAAACATGCTCCAAAAGCCACCAAATTTTACCAGCAAGTCATTCAACATACAAGGAACATAATTGCATCAACCAAACATCAACATGGCATCAATTATGAAAATCCCCAATTCTATAGGCAAGCATTTTATAAAGCAAACCATGAAATCCTCAAATCATCAAAACACATATCAAGAGGCCAATTACAAGTACCAACATTATTAACAAAATTAAACCAACTTAGGGAGTCCAAAACATCTCCCTAAACATCAACATAGGTCCCCCATTGCCAAATACCCAAAAGCTAATAGTTTGAGAAAATGTTCACCAAACATGAGCTTAAAACCTTCACTTGGATGCTTGGCTTCCTTGCTGCCCCAAAATGCACTTCAATGCTCTGCATTATTGGTTTAAGAAAAGAGAGAGAGCGTAAGCAAAAGCTTAGTGAGGAATGCTCATTTGAAACCACACAATAATGCATTTATAAAACACATTTATAAACCATTCTTCAAAACAACATTTATACATGCTCATAAGCATTTAAAACAAGCAAATCATGCTTCAAATCATTAACATGTCATATTGGCCACAAGTGATAATCAACATCTTTTCAAAACACGATCAACATAAGACTAACACATGGACTTTTAAACACCATTGTGATCTTATAATTCACAAGGACCACACAAGGACTTTTAACCACCTTTGTGTCCTTAACAAGAATCACCTATGGACTTTTAACCACCATAGTGTTCTTCAATATACAAGGCTCACTCAAGGACTTTTAACCACCTTAGTGACCTTAACAAGAATCACTCATGGACTTTTAACCACCATGAAGTTCTTAGAATCCACAAGGCTCACACAAGGACTTTTAACCACCTTTGTGACCTTACAAGGCTCACCTAAGGACTTTTAACCACCTTAGTGACCTTAACAAGAACCAACCATGGACTTTTAACCATCATGTTGTTCTTAAAACAAGAACCACCTATGGACTTTTAACCACCATAGAGTTCTTAACCTTTTTCAAAACATCACTTGCCAATATGCATCATTTATCATCAATATTTCACTGTTTTAAAGCATTTAACCAAGCCATAATCATCATGCATCATTAAGCATCAAAACCACATTTAACAATGTTCAAAAACAAGGATCTCTTACCTTGAGCATCCTTCAACACATGGCTTATAGAATCAGCCATAATCATCATGCTTAAACATGCTTTTAAAACAGAATTTAAATCATGCAAACAATCACTTTGCACCCAACCATCTCATGGTTCATCAACAAGAGAGTTTTTCCGAAAACTTACTCTTGAGCTTAGCAAAGTTGTTTAGACTTAAACTAAGCTCCCAAACCTTCAAAACATTGGTTTCAAAGCTGAAAACCAAAATCCACTCACTGATTCCGTTTCGCCTGTAACGCCCCGGTTTTGGGCTTAGAAGTTTTGGGTTTGGACCGGTTCGGTCAAAGTGCTGTTCGAATATAAAAGAGTGGAATTAGGAAAGCCTAGTTCGGGTTGCATTAAAAATATGGGAAAATGTTCTAAAATCCTCTTTTAATATATATAAGTGAACTGTGAAATCAATTTTACAAAATGAGGTTTGGAAGGGTGACATTTTGGCTAGTGACCAAAATGTAAATTTTGAAAGTTGCGTGACTGTTTTAGAAAGGATTGAAACTTTGAATCTTTAAGGAGCTATTTACCCAAAGGGAGTTTCTCCAGATTTTTCTAAGATATTAAATGAATTATTGCTGATTTTTAAACTTAAGAAAAGTGGAGGGAAGATATTTTCCTATTTCTAACTAACTTTTCTCTCAAATCTTCTATTTTCCTTTTCTCTCATTTTCTCTCAAACCAAACATCATTTCTCGAGATTTTTCCCTCTGATTTTGTCATCTAAATCACTCATTTCAATTCTCTTTTGATTGCTAATCATCTCATCAACAAAACCTCACCATTTGCTAAGTGATTCTTCAAGCTTTTTGGTTCTAAAAGAGGAGAAACTCAAGTTTGGAGGTAAGAACGTCCTTCTCCTCTAAACTCTCAGTTCTTTACTGAAATTCCTATGTTCTCAATCCTTGATTTGTGATTTGTTAAAGGCTTTTCAATTGGAATCTTGATTTTGGCTTTAAAATGCAAGATTTGCTTGATTTTGGTGAAATTTCGTGTGATCTGTTTGGGAAATGTTTTGAGGTGTTAAATTGACGTTAAATGAATGTTAAATTGATGAGGAATTGAGGTTTAATCAATGCAATCCCGAATAGGTTTAATTTCCTAAGTTTTGCTTGAGTTTTTGGTTGTTTTTGGAGTGTTTTTGATGATCTGTTATAGCTGGAGGTATAAGGACGTGTTTGGGATCATTTTGGATGTTAATTGATGTTTAAAAATGGTTAGAAGTGATGGATCCTGGCTGGGTTAAGTTTTGGAAGTGTTTGGAGGTGATTTCGGTTGTGTTTGGTAGCCGAAATGTTAGATTTGAGTAGAGCAGCGAGTTTAGTTGTGTTGCTGGTGTTTTTAATGCATAATGATGCATTAATCCTCTGTTATTGTGTGCTTGAAACAGGGGAGTTTGATCCGTGAGCATTAGAGGTGGTGCGGAAGGTTTCGGATGCTTGGAAGGCTTGTTGGCTAGCCTTGTTTTGTGTATCGGTGAGTGAAGTTGGGTTTTCAGCTTTTAAACCAAGGTTTGAAGGATTTGGGAGCTTATTTTAAGTCTAAACAACTTTGCTAAGCTCAAGAGTAAGTAAATGGATTTTTTCTCTTGGTTTGTGTTGTGAATTTTGGCTTTAAAAGCAATTGTGATTGATGGTTGTATGCATGTGATTTGCATGTTTTAAATTCTGTTTTGAAGCATATTTTAGCATGGTTTAATGCTGATTTTGAAAGCTATATGTGAAGGATGCTCAAGGTAAGAGATCATACAAACATCATACACAAAGATGCACATTAGTCCTAGACGGTTGACCCGAATTAAGAAAGTCACACGGGGAAAACCAAAGTCAACCCGAAAGTCAACCTTGATTAACGACCCTTTTTTTCTTTTTACTCTTGTCTAGATGCACATTAGTCCTAATTGTGATCATACAAACATCATACACAAAGATCACAAACATCAGAGATCAAACAGGGACCCAATTAAACAAATTACAACTTTAGGGACCAAATTGTAATTTCTGATAATTAGAAGGACTTAACCCAAATTAAAGTTACTAACTTGAAATTAGTCAGGTTTCATGCTTATCTGTGAAATTTCAGCTCAAAAGGACTTCCGAAACTCACACAATTGCACAAACAAGTTTCAGGACCAAAACGCAAACAATTCAAAACATATAACTGCCAATATCAGCCCCCAACGGTGGACCGTTCCGAAACAGGCTGAACCCGTTTCGAAACACGGTCCGTTCCGCAACGGGTTCCGAAACATGGGCTTGGCAGAGGCCAAACCGTTTCGAAACGGTGCATACCGTTTCGGACGCCTAGGTTCTTTCAAGCACCCGTTCCGAAACGGTGCACACAGTTCCGAAACGCCCTGCACAGATTGCAGCAAAAGGCATTCCAAAACATGCAATTAATCATTCAAACATGCTCCAATTGCCACCAAACTTTACCAGCATGCAATTCAACATATATATGACTTGTAAGCATCATCAAATCATCAGAACAACATCACATGCAAAAAGCCCCAATTCTATAGGCATGCTTCCTACACAAGCTAGCTATTCAAGCACAAACTTCCAAAACAAGCATGTAATGATCCAATGCAAAAACCAGCATTCTTAACATCATTCAACACACTTAGGGAGTCCCAAACACCTCCCAAAACATACACATTGGTTCCCCATTGCCAAATTACCCAAAAGCTAAAATGTTTAACAAAACCTTCCATACATTGAGCTTTACTTGTACTTGAATTCTTGCCCTCCTTGCTGCCCTCAAGGTTCACTAATGTTCTGCATTATTGAATTAAGAAAACGAAGAGAGCGTAAGCAAAAGCTTAGTGAGGCAAGCTCTTAAAAACCATTCAATAATGCACTTAAAACATTTATAAAACATGCTTTAAATCAACCTTTGCACATGCTCAAAAGCATACTTAAAACAAGCATCTCATGCTTCATAACATACATTAAAACAAGCATCTCATGCTTCATAACATACATAACATGTCATATTGGCTCAAGTGATAAATTCCATTTCATTAAAACAAGTTCATCAACTTCCCAAGGACTTTTAAACACCTTGGCCCCAAGGACTTTTAAACACCTTGGCCATGGACTTTTAAACACCATGAATGAGGACCACACAAGGACTTTTAACCACCTTTGTGTCCATAGCTTGAATCACCCCAAGGACTTTTAAACACCTTGGCCCCAAGGACTTTTAAACACCTTGGCCCCATGGACTTTTAAACACCATGGCCCCATGGACTTTTAAACACCATGGAAAGGATCACCTAAGGACTTTTAACCACCTTAGTGTCCGCAACAAGAACCATCCAAGGACTTTTAACCACCTTGATGTTCTTAAGTAACAAGGCTCACTCAAGGACTTTTAACCACCTTAGTGACCTTAACCTCTTTCAAAACATCACTTGCCAATATACATCATATTCATCATTTAATCCACTGTTTTAAAGCATTAAACCAAGCCATTTTCATCATGCATTTCAAAGCATCAAACCACATTTAATCAATGTACAAAATCAAGGAACTCCTACCTAGAGTTACCTTCAACATATGGCTTACATCATTAGCAAATACCATGCTAAAACATGCTTTCAAAACAGTAATTAAAACATGCAAATAACCATTTTGCATCACAACAAAATCATGGCCACCACTAGAGAGAAATTCCGAAAACTTACACTTGAGCTTAGCAAAGTTGTTTAGACTTAAACTAAGCTCCCAAAACCTTCAAACCTTAGTTTAAAAGCTGTAAACCCAACTTCACTCACCGATTTCCACTTTGCTTCAAGCCAAAGCACCAAATCAAGCTTCCGGATCAACAACTCTTGGATCCAAAGATGCCTCCCCTGTTTCAACACATCAAAGCAGAGGATTAATGCATCATCATGCATTAATTGCTTCAATGAAAGCACCCAAACTCGCTGCTCTCATCCACACACCATTTTCGGCCACCAAACACAACCGAAAATGCATCCAAAACACTTCTAAACAAAGCCCAGCCATAAACCAACAAAACCACATATCCTTTAACATCATAACATCTAAAACCAACCTATTAACATCCTTATACCTCCAGCAACATCAGATCCACAAGATCACCTCAAAAACAACCTTGAAACACAAGCTAAACTTAGGAAACTCAACTTATCCGGGATTGCATCAATCAAAACTCAATTCCTTATCAAATTAGAGTTCATTTAACATCAAAAACACATCTCAAATCACAGATTAATCAGATCTAACGAAAATCATCAAATCTTGCATTATAAGCCAAGATACATTAATCAACTTAAAAACCTTTAATTAAACATCAATTTAGGATTGAAAACTTAGGAATTTCAGTAAAGAACTGATAGTTTAGAGGAGAAGGACGTTCTTACCTCCAAACTTGAGTTTCTCCTCTTTTTGGAATCAAAAACCTTGTTGAAACAATTAGCAATTGAAGAGGTTTTGAAGATATGTTGATTAGGAATCAAATGAGAGTTGAAAGGAGGGATTTAGGTGAGAAAATCAGAATCAATTCTCTGGAGAGAATGTGTTTGGGTTGAGAGAAAATGAGAGAAAGAAAATTGAGAAAAGTTGGTTACAAAATCCAAAATAGCCAAATGGCTTTCCCTCCACTTTTAATATCATTTAAAATCAGAATTTAGACTTAAAATATCTTAGAAAAATCTGGAGAAACTCCCTTTGGGTAAATAGCTCCTTAAAGATTCAAAGTTTCAACCCTTTATAAAACAGCCCCAAAACTTTCGAAAATTACATTTTGGTCACTAGCCAAAATGTCACACTTCCAAAACTCATTTTCCAAAATTGATTTCACAGTTCACTTAATTATATTAAAAGATGATTTTAGAACATTTTTCCATATTTTTAATGCAACCCGAACTAGGCTTTCCTAATTTCACCTCTTTAGATTCGAACAGCACTTTGACCAAACCGGTCAACGCCCAAAACTCCTAAGCCCAAAACCGGGGCGTTACAGTTTAGTTGTGTTGCTGGTGTTTTTAATGCATAATGATGCATTAATCCTCTGTTATTGTGTGCTTGAAACAGGGGAGTTTGATCCGTGAGCATTAGAGGTGGTGCGGAAGGTTTCGGATGCTTGGAAGGCTTGTTTGCTAGCCTTGTTTTGTGTATCGGTGAGTGAAGTTGGGTTTTCAGCTTTTAAACCAAGGTTTGAAGGATTTGGGAGCTTATTTTAAGTCTAAACAACTTTGCTAAGCTCAAGAGTAAGTAAATGGATTTTTGCTCTTGGTTTGTGTTGTGAATTTTGGCTTTAAATGCAATTGTGAATGATGGTTGTATGCATGTGATTTGCATGTTTTAAATTCTGTTTTGAAGCATATTTTAGCATGGTTTAATGCTGGTTTTGAAAGCTATATGTGAAGGATGCTCAAGGTAAGAGATCCTTGGTTTTATACATTGAAATTGTTGTTTTGATGCATGTTGTTGCATGATGTTTAATGGCTTTGTGTAATGCTTTAAAAACAGTGGATTGATGATGGTAAATGATGGTTTTTGCATTATGGTGATGCATGTGAATCATTGGATTAAAGTGGTAAGATGGTTATATTGGCAAGTGATGTAAGTGGTTCTTGGTTTCTTTGATCGGATATAGTTAGTCGGCTATAGGATTGGGTGCACCGTGAATAAAGTTGCCTTGGATGTGGAGTGGTTAAGAGTGAACCGGTAAACTCCATCCAAGTATCCTAACGAGATGGTTAAGGTTATAATGGTGATTGGAATCCCATTCGAGGACCTTGGGTAAGCAAAGGTAATAATGGTGGTTAAAATTCCATTGGTGGACCTTGTGCTTGTTAAGATCACAATGGTGGTGTAAAGTCCATGTGTGGATCTTGTATAGGGTGTCCCGGATCTCGTTAGTGATGTTATACAACTACCAATCGGTGATGCTAAGGTTGCATGGTGTTTAAAAGTCCATACATGGGAACCTTGTGCATGTTAAGGTTATATGGTGTTTAAAAGTCCATATATGGGAACCTTGTGTAAGTTAAGGTTGTATGGTGATTAAAAGTCCATACATGGGAACCTTGGGAAAGTTAAGGTTGTATGGTGATTAAAAGTCCATACATGGGAACCTTGAGGAAGATAAGGTTGTATGGTGGTTAAAATTCCATACATGGGAACCTTGTGAAAGTTAAGGTTGTATGGTGGTTAAAAGTACATACATGGGAACCTTGTGAAAGTTAAGGTTATATGGTGATTAAAAGTCCATATATGGGAACCTTGTGAATGGTAAGGTCAAATGGTGGTTAAAAGTCCATTGGGGACCTTGGATTGGTAGTGTGTATGAAGCGTAGGGACAACGCTTGTGATCCGCGTATCCGATTGGGTGTTGAGTTGAAAAGTGGATGTGGTTGATCACTTGGAAGCCATTATAATGTTATGGATTATAATGAAGCATGAGATGCTTGGAATTATGCATGGTTGCATGAGAAGTGCTTAATGTATTAAGAATGCATGTTTACTTGTTAAGTTGAACAAGTGTTGATTATCTATTGAGAATGATGCATGTGTGCATGAAATCTCTTTAGTGCATTGAAGTCTTGCTAAGACTTGTTTTCAAAGGCATATGATGCAATTGTGTTGATGTGGTTCATAAGTGCATTTATTTAATGCATGTGTTTGATTGAATGAGTAAATGGTTTTTTAAGGTTTCTTGCTTGAAATGCTAAACAAGTATGAGAAAGGTATGATGTGAAGTGGAAGTGTTTTTCCAAGGTTTTGAATTTAACTTTGCATTTGGTGTTTATGCATAGCATGGTTAAATTGATGTTTTTGCAAGTTGAGCTTTGAAAAGGTTTACTTAGCTTGCTAAGCTAAGGGTTGGTTTTCATGTTGAGCAATGCACGATTTTGAGCTTGTTGTTGAAAAGGGTTTTCAAACATTGCTTTGGTTTATCAAATCGAGTTTGTTTTTAAATGTGGTTTTATGACCCGCTGCATTGATGGTGTCCTGGTTTTGAGCATTCCTCACTAAGCATTTTGTGCTTACGCTCCTTTTTGTCCATCAATGCAGATCTTTGAAGTTGGAACAGCGAGGAGCAAGGGATTCAAGGAGAACTCCACTTGAGATGTATGTCTCGGTTAATAGCTATAGATAATAAAGGCAATGGGGGAAGAATCTCGTATGTTGATGTGTAACGAGATTGTATATGTTGGACAAGTTTAGTATATGATGTTGAATCATGTGGATTAATGTTGCAACGATCGAATCATCTTGTGCTTAAGTTGTTTTTCTATGCTTCTTGTTTAAAAGCATGAATGAGTTTAAATGTGTTTAATGTGTTGGTGCACCTAGGAGTGATCATGTATCTAGATTTTGATGCTTATATGTCTCTTGTATGATGTATGAGTTGCTGGTAAAGTTTGGTAGCAATTGGAGCATGATTGGTTGATCATTTGCATGTTTAAGCAAGCATATTTCTGCAATCTGTGCAGGTCGTTTCGGAATAGTGGCTACCGTTTCGGAACGGGTGCCTTGTAGCAGCCTAGGCGTCCGAAACGGGAGACACCGTTTCGAAACGGAAAGCCCTCTGCCAGCCCTCGTTTTGGAACGCGTTGCGGAACGGCCCCGTGTTTCGAAACAGGCTCTCTCTGTTTCGGAACAGCCGACCGTTGGGGGCTGACATTGGCAGTTAAATGTTTTGGAATGTTTGCATTTTGGTCCTGAAACTTGTTTGTGCAATTGTATGAGTTTGGGATGTCCGTTCGAGCTGAAATCTGACAGTGAAGCATGAAATGTGACTAATTTCAAGATGGTAACTTATAATTGGGTTAAGTCCTTGTAATTTGCAGAATTTACAATTTGGTCCCTAAAGTTGTAAATTGTTCAATTGGGTCCCTATTTGATCTCTGATGTTTTTGATCTTTGAGTATGCTGTATGAATGATCATAACTAGGGTTAATGTGCATCTAGACAAGTTTAAAAAGAAAAAAAAGGGTTGTTAATCAAGGTTGACTTTCGAGTTGACTTTGGTTTTCCCCGTGTGACTTTCTTAATTCGGGTCAACCGTCTAGGCCGGGTTAAGGGGGTTACATCGCCACTTGCCGAAACACCAATCAAGCTTCCGGATCACCACCACTAGGATCCAAAGATGACTCCTCTATTTTAAACACATCAAAGCAGAGGATTAATGCATCATCATGCATTAATATCTTCAATGAAAGCACCTAAACCCACTGCTCTCATCCACACTCCATTTTCGGCTACCAAACACAACCGAAAATGCATCCAAACAACTCCACAACATTACCCAGCCAAGATCCATCAAATCTAATCATCCTTAAACATCAATTATCATCCAAAAAGGATCTAACCACGACCTTATACCTCCAGCTATAACAGATCATCAAGATCACTCCAAAAACCAACCAAAAACTTAAGCAAAACTTAGGAAAATCAACCTATCCGGGATTGCATTAATTAAACCTCAATTTCTCATCAAATTAAAATTCATTTAACATCAAAAAGACACCTCAAATCACTGCTCAAACAGATCATACGAATTTTATCAAAAATCAACCAAATCTTGCATTTAAAAGCCAAGATCAAGAACACAACCTTAAAACCTTTTTATAAAACACAAATTAAGGATTGAGAACTTGGGAATTTCAGTAAAGAACTGAGAGTTTAGAGGAGAAGGACGTTCATACCTCCAAACTTGAGTTTTCTCCCTTTTTGGAACCAAATTCTTGAAAATCAACTTAGCAATTGCAAAGGTTTTGTTGAAGAGATAATTGAAGATCAAAAGAGAATTGAAATGAGTTATTTAGGTGAAAAAATCAGAGGGAAAAGCTCTGGATAAATGTGTTTGGTTTGAGAGAAAAGATGAGAGAAAATGAAAATGGAATTTAGGAAAAGTTAGTTGGAAATGCCAAAATATCTTCCCTCCTTTTTAGTTTTATTTAAAAACCATTAATTAATCATTTAATATTTTAGAAAAATCTGGAGAAACTCCCATTGGGTAAATAGCTCCTTAAGGATTCAAAGTTTCAATCCTTTTTAAAACAGTCTCACAGTTTTCAAAAATTACATTTTGGTCACTACCCAAAATGTCACCCTTCCAAACCTCATTTTGAAAAATTGATTTCACCATTCTCTTTTATATAATAAAAGAGGATTTTAAGACATTTTTCCATATTTTTAATGTAACCCGAACTAGGCATTCCTAAATTCACTCTTTTATATTCGAACCGCACTCCGACCGAACCGGTCCGAATCCCAAAACTCCTAAGCCCAAAATTGGGGCGTTACAACTCTCCCCCCCACCCTTAAGAAATTTCGTCCTCGAAATTTACCTGAAGGAAAGAGATACGGAAACTGCTTCAGCATGTCATCCTTTCGTTCCCACGTGGCTTCTTCAACACCACGATGCTTCCACAACACCTTTACCAACTCAATGGTCTTGCCACGAAGAACCTTGCTATCCGAATCCAGAACCTTTACCGGTTCCTCATCATAGGTCAAATCCGGATTCAATTCCACTTCTTCCACAGGCATCACATGTGAAGGATCCGATCTATACTTCTGAAGCATAGAAACATGAAACACATCATGAATCTTCTCCAACTCTTGAGGTAGCCTAAACTTGTACGCGACAGGACCCTCACGCTCAATCACCTCGTATGGTCCAATGTACCTAGGGCTCAACTTATCCTTACGGCCAAACCTCATCACCTTTTTCCAAGGCGAAACCTTCAAAAACACACGGTCACCCACCGCATACTCAATCTCCTTACGCTTCAAATCCGCGTAAGACTTTTGCCGATCAGAAGCTGCCTTCAAACGCTCACAAATGATCTTCACTCTCTCAGTGGTTCCTTTCAACAAAGCTGGTATCGAAACCAACTTCTGACCCATTTCAGCCCAACACAAAGGAGTCCTACACTTTCTCCCGTACAAAGCCTCAATAGGTGCCATTTGAATACTTGCTTGATAACTATTGTTATAGGCAAACTCCACCAAAGGCAAATGTTTCTCCCAAGAGCCCTGAAACTCAATTACGCAGCACCTCAACATATCCTCCAAAACCTGGATAACACGCTCGGACTGACCATCCGACTGAGGATGATAAGATGTACTGAAATTCAACCGTGTACCCAAAGCTTGATGCAAACACTGCCAGAAACGCGATGTAAACCTCGGATCCCTATCCGACACAATCGACTTAGGCACACCATGCAGCCGCACAATCTCAGCAATGTACAACTCCGCAAGCTTATCCAAAGAAAACGTAGTATGCACAAGAAAGAAATGCGCACACTTCGTCAGGCGATCCACAATCACCCACACCGAATTCTTCTTCGATGGTGACAAAGGTAAACCAGATACAAAATCCATGGTAACCCTTTCCGACTTCCATTCAGGGATTCTCAACGGTTGCAACAATCCTGAAGGAACCTGATGCTCAGCCTTAACTCACTGACACACCATACACTTGCTCACAAACTCCGCAACATCCTTCTTTAAACCCACCCAATAGTACTCATCACGAAGATCACGATACATCTTAGTACTACCAGGGTGCATAGCAAAAGGACTACTATGACCTTCAGTTAGAATAGCACGCCTCAACTCAACATCAGTAGGCACTACTATCCGACTACCAAAACACAACACACCATCCTCATTAAAGCAGAAATCCGAAGGTCTACCCTCCGCGATATCCTGAACATGAGACACCAAGGAATCATCCAACAACTGCTTTTCCTTGATCAACTGAACCAAAGATGGTTTCACCTGCAACTCAGCAACAAGACCACCATCCCGCGATATGCTCAAGCTAGCAAACATAGCCCTCAGCTCAACAGCTACCTTCCTACTCAAGGCATCAGCAACAACATTAGCTTTTCCAGGATGATACTCAATCGTCAGATCATAATCCTTGAGCAACTCCAACCAATGACGCTGCCTAAGATTCAACTCCTTCTGAGACATCAGATACTTCAAACTCTTGTGATCCGTGTACACAGTACACTTTTCACCATACAGATAATGTCTCCAGATCTTCAAAGCAAAAACCACCGCAGCCAACTCAATGTCATGCGTAGGATAATTGCGCTCATGCACTTTCAACTGCCGCGATGCATAAGCCACCACCTTACCCTCTTGCATCAACACACATCCCAAACCAACATAGGACGCATCACTATACACCACAAACTCTTTCCCTGACTCAGGTTGAACCAAGATAGAAGCTTGCGTCAAAGCTGCCTTAAGCTTCTCAAAAGCCTGCTGTCTCGCTTCCGTCCACTCATACTTAACATCCTTTTGCAACAACTTCGTCAAAGGTGCAGCAATCTTTGAAAACCCATCCACAAACCTCCGGTAGTATCCCGCCAAACCAAGGAAACTACGAACCTCATGAACAGACTTAGGAACCTTCCAATTCATCACCGCCTCAATCTTCTGAGGATCAACACGAATCCCCTCGGCAGAAACCACATGCCCAAGAAACACCACTTCACTTAACCAAAACTCGCACTTGCTCAGCTTGGCATAAAGTTGATTCTCCAACAAAGCTTGCAACACAATCCTTAAATGCTCTTCATGCTCCTCCTCAGTACGTGAGTACACGAGGATATCATCAATGAACACCACAACAAACTTGTCCAGGTATTCATGAAACACACGGTTCATCATGTCCATGAAAGCTGCAGGAGCATTTGTCAAACCAAACGGCATCACAAGGAACTCATAATGCCCATACCTTGTCCTGAAAGTTGTCTTAGGCACATCCACATCCTTTACCTTCAACTGATAATACCCTGACCTCAAGTCAATCTTAGAGAACACAGCTGCTCCACGAAATTGATCAAAGAGATCATCAATTCTCGGCAAAGGATACCGATTCTTGATAGTCAACTTGTTCAGCTGACGGTAATCAATGCACATTCTCATAGTGCCATCCTTCTTCTTCACAAACAAGACCGGCGCACCCCAAGGCGACACACTCGGGCGAATGAACCCACGATCAAGCAACTCTTGCAACTGTGTCTTCAGATCTTTTAGCTCCTTAGGTGCCATTCGATAAGGGGTAATGGACACAAGAGTTGTATTTTCATACAGCTCAATTCCAAACTCCACCTCGTGATTAGGAGGTAATCCAAGCAACTCCTCAGGAAACACGCCAGGAAACTCTTTCACAATCCTGATATCTTGCACACGCAACTCCTTAGAGCTAGGATTTATCACAAAAGCTAGATAAGATTTACAACCTTGCCTCAGCATCCGGCTCGCCTCCAACGTAGACACCACATTGGCAAGAAACTTCACATTCTCACCAACCACCACTACCTCATAATCATCTGCAAGCTTCAACGAAACTCGTTTATTCTCACAATCCACAACAGCTCGATGCTCAGCAAGCCAATCCATACCAAGGATTACATCAAAACCATAGAAAGGCAACTTCATAAGGTCAACATGAAAAACATGATCTTGAACAACCAAAGGACATCTTTTATAAAGCTTTCGAGTCACAACAGTCTCACCAAAAGAACTAGTGACACGCACACCAACATCCAAAGACTCAACAGGCAAACCAAGCAATTCAGCATGCTCACGCAAAATGTATGAGTGCGTAGATCCAGAATCAATCAAGGAATGTAATGAAAAGGATTGCAAAGTAAAAGTACCTGCGATCACATCCGCGTCATTCCTCCCCTCCCGCTGAGCATACACCCTGGCTTGGCCGCCACCCTCAGGCTGAATAGCCACAACATGAGCCACACCCCGACCACCTTCCTCTCTCCGCTGGAAGTTACCACGGCCGCGCCCACGACCTCTCTGTGGTGCAACAAAAACAGGAGCACGTACTTGGCCACCAGCCAACATAGGACACTCTCTCCTCATGTGATCCGTAGATCCACAATTCCAGCACGCATTACCAGTTGCCACAACAAGAGCTTGCACCTCTCTCACAGCACGAGGACAATCACGCTTCTTATGGCCACGTGAACCACATGTCCAACATGCACTCGGATCAACTCTAGCGTTGCCTCCCCGAGCAGGCGCACCACCACCTCGCTTAGCTGAGGACTGATACTTCTGATCACGTCCCCTCTTGTTCCGTCCACCACCGGAACTATATTCGGCTGCTCGCTTACCAGCACTAGAAACAGCACTTTTAGAAGATAAACCCAAGTTCATCTCAATATCCTTTGCTCGGCCCACCAGCACATCAAAATCATCATACTCGGTAGCCAGCACATACATCTTTACATCCGTCACTAAACCATAACGGAACCTTTCACACCTTTCCCGCTCATCCGGAACAAGCTCAGGTGCGTATTGACTGAGTCGAACAAACTGTACTTCATACTCAGCCACAGACATGCTCCCCTGGGTAAGAGACATGAACTCCCTCTTCTTTTCATCTAGGTACCTCACACCTAGATACCTTCTCTTGAACGCATTCTGAAAGAACGTCCAAGTTACGTAAGCTTCCGCCATCCCAGCGATAGAGGTAGTCCACCAAGTGTATGCATCATCCTGTAGCAAGGATACTACACAGCCCAGCTTCTGCACATCAGTGCAACTCATCTGACCCAAGATTCTCTTGGTACCCTCTAACCAAGACTCCGAACCTTCAGCTGACAAACCCCTGAACTCAGTCCCTCCTAGACTGCGCAAACGTTCCAAGGGTAGTCTAACTCCAGCATCTCCTTGATGCCCAGCTCCATGAGCTCCAGCTACCACTGCTTGAAAAGCTCCAGCAATAGCTTGAATCAACATCGTCATGTCAGGAAAAGCTTGCCCCTGACCAGCCTCAGGTCCAGCGACCCCAGCTGCAGCTCCAGCTCCTTCACCCCCAGCACCACCACCACCAGGTGGAGGAGGTAAATCCACCGCACTTTCAACATTCTCTTCATTCTCATACTCATTTTGAGCCGTAGCTCACACATTACTCCTCAACTCTCTACGAGGTGCCATACTCTAATGATGCAATCACAATGCAAATAAATAAAGTCAGGCCCAGCAAGGTAAGCAATCCAAGTACTCAAGCTCATTTTCACTTAAAAACAACATCATTTCATTAGCTTTGATTTGGCAATGGGTACCCACAACATGCTTTACCACAGCATACACCTCAATTGCAACATATTTACAATTCACTCAACAAGCATACAACGCATACATACTTTAATCATTCACATAATCATTCCCAGTTACTCGAGAACTCAGCTCTGATACCACCAAATGTAACCCCCTTAACCCGGCCCAAACGGATGAACCGAATTAAGAAGTTTACACGGGGAAAACCAAAGTCAACCCGAAAGTCAACCTTGATTAACGACCTTTTTTTTAAACTTGACTAAATGCATATTATCCCTAGGCATGATCATATAATCAACATACTCAAAGATCATAACCATCAGAGAACATTCAGGGACCCAAATGCACAAATTAAGACTTTAGGGACCAAATTGTAAATTCTGTAAATTACAGGGACTTAACCCAAATAAAAGTTGCCAATATGAAATTAATCATCTTTCATGCTTCTCTGTCAAATTTTAGCTCAAATGGACATCTCAAACTCATACAATTGCATAATCAAGTTTCAGGACCAAAACGCAAACATTTCAAAACACATAACCATCAAATTCAGAGCCCAACGGTCAAGTGTTCCGAAACAGGGAAGACCTGTTCCGAAACGCGGGACCATTCTGCAACGGGTTCTGAAACATGGCTTGGCAGTGGCATTTCCGTTCCGGAACAGTGCCTTCCGTTTCGGAACGCCCAAGCCATTTCAGGCCCCCGTTCCGATACGGTAACACCTGTTCCGAAACAGGCTGCCCAGATTGCAGAAAATTTGCTGGTTTATCAAACAATTGACCTATCAAACATGCTCCAAAAGCCACCAAATTTTACCAGCAAGTCATTCAACATACAAGGAACATAATTGCATCAACCAAACATCAAGATGGCATCAATTATGAAAATCCCCAATTCTATAGGCAAGCATTCTATAAAGCAAACCATGAAATCCTCAAATCATCAAAACACATATCAAGAGGCCAATTACAAGTACCAACATTATTAACAACATTAAACCAACTTAGGGAGTCCAAAACATCTCCCTAAACATCAACATAGGTCCCCCATTGCCAAATACCCAAAAGCTAATAGTTTGAGAAAATGTTCACCATACATGAGCTTAAAACCTTCACTTGGATGCTTGGCTTCCTTGCTGCCCCAAAATGCACTTCAATGCTCTGCATTATTGGTTTAAGAAAAGAGAAAGAGCGTAAGCAAAAGCTTAGTGAGGAATGCTCATTTGAAACCACACAATAATGCATTTATAAAGCACATTTATAAACCATTCTTCAAAACAACATTTATACATGCTCATAAGCATTTAAAACAAGAAAATCATGCTTCAAATCATTAACATGTCATATTGGCCACAAGTGATAATCAACATCTTTTCAAAACACGATCAACATAAGACTCACACATGGACTTTTAAACACCATTGTGATCTTATAATTCACAAGGACCACACAAGGACTTTTAACCACCTTTGTGTCCTTAACAAGAATCACCTATGGACTTTTAACCACCATAGTGTTCTTCAATATACAAGGCTCACTCAAGGACTTTTAACCACCTTAGTGACCTTAACAAGAATCACTCATGGACTTTTAACCACCATGAAGTTCTTAGAATCCACAAGGCTCACACAAGGACTTTTAACCACCTTTGTGACCTTACAAGGCTCACCTAAGGACTTTTAACCACCTAAGTGACCTTAACAAGAACCAACCATGGACTTTTAACCACCATGTTGTTCTTAAAACAAGAACCACCTATGGACTTTTAACCACCATGGAGTTCTTAACCTTTTTCAAAACATCACTTGCCAATATGCATCATTTATCATCAATATTCCATTGTTTTAAAGCATTTAACCAAGCCATAATCATCATGCATCATTAAGCATCAAAACCACATTTAACAATGTTCAAAAACAAGGATCTCTTACCTTGAGCATCCTTCAACACATGGCTTATAGAATCAGCAATATTCATGCTTAAACATGCTTTTAAAACATAATTTAAATCATGCAAACAATCACTTTGCACCCAACCATCTCATGGTTCATCAACAAGAGAGTTTTTCCGAAAACTTACTCTTGAGCTTAGCAAAGTTGTTTAGACTTAAACTAAGCTCCCAAACCTTCAAAACATTGGTTTCAAAGCTGAAAACCAAAATCCACTCACCGATTCCGTTTCGCCACTTGCCGAAACACCAATCAAGCTTCCGGATCACCACCACTAGGATCCAAAGATGACTCCCCTGTTTTAAACACGTCAAAGCAGAGGATTAATGCATCATCATGCATTAATATCTTCAATGAAAGCACCTAAACCCACTGCTCTCATCCACACTCCATTTTCGGCTACCAAACACAACCGAAAATGCATCCAAACAACTCCACAACATTACCCAGCCAAGATCCATCAAATCTAATCATCCTTAAACATCAATTATCATCCAAAAAGGATCTAACCAAGCCCTTATACCTCCAGCTACAACAGATCATCAAGATCACTCCAAAAACTAACCAAAAACTCAAGCAAAACTTAGGAAAATCAACCTATCCGGGATTGCATTAATTAAACCTCAATTTCTCATCAAATTAAAATTCATTTAACATCAAAAAGACACCTCAAATCACTGCTCAAATAGATCATACGAATTTTATCAAAAATCAACCAAATCTTGCATTTAAAAGCCAAGATCAAGAACACAACCTTAAAACCTTTTATAAAACACAAATTAAGGATTGAGAACTTGGGAATTTCAGTAAAGAACTGAGAGTTTAGAGGAGAAGGACGTTCATACCTCCAAACTTGAGTTTTCTCCCTTTTTGGAACCAAATTCTTGAAAATCAACTTAGCAATTGCAAAGGTTCTGTTGAAGAGATAATTGAAGATCAAAAGAGAATTGAAATGAGTTATTTAGGTGACAAAATCAGAGGGAAAAGCTCTGGAGAAATGTTTTTGGTTTGAGAGAAAAGATGAGAGAAAATGAAAATGGAATTTAGGAAAAGTTAGTTGGAAATGCCAAAATATCTTCCCTCCTTTTTAGTTTTATTTAAAAACCATTAATTAATCATTTAATATTTTTGAAAAATCTGGAGAAACTCCCATTGGGTAAATGGCTCCTTAAAGATTCAAAGTTTCAATCCTTTTTAAAACAGTCTCACAGTTTTCAAAAATTACATTTTGGTCACTACCCAAAATGTCACCCTTCCAAACCTCATTTTGAAAAATTGATTTCACCATTCTCTTTTATATAATAAAAGAGGATTTTCAGACATTTTTCCATAATTTTAATGCAACCCGAACTAGGCTTTCCTAAATTCACTCTTTTATATTCGAACCGCAGTCCGACCGAACCGGTCCGAATCCCAAAACTCCTAAGCCCAAAATTGGGGCGTTACAGTTCCACAACACACATACCGGTTATAGCTGTCTGAAATGCCCCGGTTATTGCCTGAATCAAGGGAATCATATCCATATGGGCCTATCCTTGGCCAACCTGAGGCCCAACACCTCTATTATCCACCCTGTCACTGCCCGATGGAGAAGGAGGCAAGTTTTCCTCTTGCACATTCTCAGCGTTTTCATTACCAGCATTTCCAACTGTAGGACCACGCCTCATTCTAATCTTACCAAGATATGCTATCTAACAATAACAAACAAATAAACACAAAAATGATTTGGGTCAGCAATAGCAAGGGTCCAAGACGCTCAAGTCGTTTAAGTTAAAACCGTTTTTTTTTCACAATAGTATATAGCAATGGGTGCCTTCATCTACAACACAAGCAACGGAAAAACCGACGAACATGCTCACAAACATCGTGCATTGCAAACAACAACCACACAGAACAAATGTAACCCCATTAGGCTGATTGCTCGATAACCTGGCTCTGATACCAACAAATGTAACCCCCCCTTAGCCCGGTCTAGCAGCCCGACTGAACTAAACGGGTTACACGGGAAACCGAAGAAAAACCCAAAAAGATTCCCTCCGATTAGCAACCCTATTTTTAAAAAAAACTTATCTTATCTAGATGCACAATTAAATCCTATGTGAAAGGACTCGCAGCGGAAAACAAGCACTAACTAGGCGATCGAACAACGAAGGACCAAAAATGCAAATTTAGCATACTACAAGGACCTAGCATGAAATTGGTCTTACCAATAATCAATTAGTCAGATTGCATGCTCGCATGCCAAAATGCAGTTCAAAACAACCATCCGAACTCAAACAAACGATAACACATCAAATAGGGACCAAAACGCAAGAAAACAGAACTTCAAAAATTCCAATAACTAACAAAATAGCCTGCCGTATCGATACAGGTTGTCCTATACCCATACAGGCTTATTGAAACAGATTCGAAGGGCTCGGAACACTAGCCCATATCGAAACACCCTCGGGGGCGTTTCAGAACAAAGGTTTCTAGTAGCAAAATGTACCGGAACGGACCTCTAGCGTTACGATACCATAAGGCCATTTCAGGTACCCCGTATGGATACGCCCAACCTACAATGACACATTTTTCTGGTTTATTGCAATCTTAACCCATAACGACCCTCAATTAAGACATAAAACATCCATACAGCTCAGACATACCACAAAACCTCAACAACCATGGCAACAACATTTACAAAGCAAGAACAAACATGGCAAGATTCTACATGAGAGCAACTTAAGCAAAAACAATCCACAAAACAATCAAACTTTAAACCAAACCAAGATTCAACGCAACAAGGTGATCTACAAGCCAAAGAGATCATTTAAAACACGTCTCAACACAGGGAGTCACAAACACAACCTCCCAAAAGAATGAAGGTCCCCTATCTCATAGCTAATACACTATTATTGATGCTAAACCATACTTGAGCAAAAAGAGAAAACTCTTGGACGCCTCCTTGCTTCCTTGCTGCCACGAATGGTCTACGTATCTGCATTGTTGGAAAAAAAGAGCATAAGCTAGAAAGCTTAGTGAACGGTGCTCAAAACACATGTATCGAAACCCATGCATTTATAAAAGCATAACAAACCTCAACTTACTCATGCTTACTTCTCAAGGCATTTAACGACAACCATAGCATGTGCAAATCACCATACACAAATTCAGTTAAACATGGTACATAGAAATCTCATATATATATATATATACTGGCTTCAAGTTATCCGGGATGTCACTACACGCATTGCCCGTTGGTGATAGCACTACCCCTATCACTCATAATTTGGATATGCGGACACATTTATGGCACTACTCCCATCAAGTCACATGGTGAAACTACCCTCACCATTATCTCACTTCGGCTAGGATGCTACTACCCGCATTGCCCGTTGGTGATAGCACTACCCTTGTCACTCGCATCACAATAGCATTGCCCCTATTGTGAAATCGAAGAATTTATCTCACGCGCGAATTTTGTATATTATAGTGCACTTCACATCTTATTGGTCAACCAACATATCCGATAATAGAAATCTCCTCACTTTCCAATATACACATTGCAACCATTGTAACACCCCAATTTTGGGCTTAGAAGTTTTGGGTTTGGACCGGGCCGGTCGGGTTGTGGTTCGAATATAAAGGGAGAATTTAGGAAAGCCTAGTTCGGGTTGCATTAAAAATATGGAAAAATATCTTAAAATCCTCTTTTATTATATATAAGAGAATGGTGAAATCAATTTTACAAAATGAGGTTTGGAAGAGTGACATTTTGGGTTAGTGACTAAAATGTAATTTTTGAAAACTGGGTGACTGTTTTAAAAAGGATTGAAACGTTGAATCTTTAAGGAGCTAATTACCCAATAAGAGTTTCTCCAGATTTTTCTGAATATTAATCAATTAATTAATGGTTTTTAACTAGATGAAAAATGAGGGAAAAGATATTTTGGCATTTTAACTAACTTTTCCCAAATTTTCCATTTTCTTTTCTCTCAACCCAAACACATTTCTCCAGAAAAATTCCCTCTGATTTTGACCTCCAAAGATTAGATTTCAACCTTCATTTGATCTCTAATCATTTCAACATCAAGACCTTAGCATTTGCTTATTGGTTTTTCAAGAATTTTGGTTCCAAAAAGGGAGAAACTCAAGTTTATAGGTATGAACGTCCTTCTCCTCTAAATTCTCAGTTCTTTACTGAAATTCCCAAGTTCTCAATCCTTGATTTGTGTTTAAAATAGGGGAGACATCTTCGGATCTTTGTGGTGGTGATCCGGAAGCTTGATCGGTGTTTCGGCAAGTTGCGAAACGGAATCGGTGAGTGGATTTTGGTTTTCAGCTTTGAAACCAATGTTTTGAAGGTTTGGAAGCTTAGTTTAAGTCTAAACAACTTTGCTAAGCTCAAGAGTAAGTTTTCGGAAAAACTCTCTTGTTGATGAACCATGAGTTGGTTGAATGCAATGTGATTTGTTTGCATGTTTAAAATTCTGTTTTGAAAGCATATTTTAGCATGTTTATTTTGCTGATTTTATAAGCCATGTGTTGAAGGATGCTCAAGGTAAGAGATTCTTGTTTTTGAACATTGTTAAATGTGGTTTTGATGCATAACGATGCATGATGATTATGGCTTTGTTAAATGCTTTAAAAACAGTGGAATATTGTTGTTAAATGATGTATATTGGAAAGTGATGTCTTGAGAATGGTTAAGAACACTATGGTGGTTAAAAGTCCATAGGTGGTTCTTGTATTAAGAACAACATGGTGGTTAAAATTCCATGGTTGGTTCTTGTACTAAGGTCACAAAGGTGGTTAAAAGTCCTTGTGTGAGCCTTGTGTATGGTAAGGTCACAAAGGTGGTTAAAAGTCCTTGTGTGGACCTTGTGTATTGTAAGAACACCATGGTGGTTAAAAGTCCATGGGTGATTCTTGTGTTAAGGTCACAAAGGTGGTTAAAAGTCCTTGTGTGGACCGTGTGGATTGTAAGAACACCATGGTGGTTAAAAGTCCATGGGTGATTCTTGTGCTAAGGACACAATGGTGGTTAAAAGTCCATGTGTGGTCCTTGTGAATTGTAAGATCACAATGGTGGTTAAAAGTCCATGTGTGGATCTTGTGTTGATTTTATTTTGAGATGGAAAAAGATTATGATTATCACTTGTGGCCAATATGACATGTTAATAATTTGAATCATGAAATGCTTGTTTTAAATGCTTATGTGCATGTATAAATGTTGTTTTGAACTAAGGTTTATAAAGGTGTTTTATAAAAGAATTATTGAGTTGTTTTAAAAGAGCATTCCTCACTAAGCTATTTGCTTACGCTCTCTCTTTTCTTGAACCAATAATGCAGAGCATTGAAGTGCTTATAAGGGCAGCAAGAGGTCAAGAATCCAAGTGAAGAACTAAGCTCATGTATGGTGAATGTTTTCTTACCACTATTAGCTTTTGGGCATTTCGCAATGGGAACCTAAATGGTTGTTTTGGGAGATGTTTTGGACTCCCTAAGTTGGTTTTATGCTTTCAATAATGATGGAACATGTAAATGGCCTTTTTGAGGTTGTTTTGAATGTTTTGGTGTTTGTATGGTTTTAATATAGGATGCATGCCTATAGAATTGGGTTTTTCCATAATTGATGCCATGTTTGTGAAAGAATGATGCAATTATGTTCCTTGAGTGTTGAATGACTTGCTGGTATAATTTGGTTGCCTTTGGAGCATGTTTGATGGATCAATTATGTAATAAACAAGCAAAATTTCTGCAATCTGGGCAGCCTGTTTCGGAACAGGTGCTACCGTATCGGAACGGAGGGCCTGAAATGGCCTTGGCGTTCCGAAACGGGTGGAACTGTTCCGGAACGGTTTTGCTACTGCCAAGCCCTGTTCCGGAACTCGTTTCGGAACGCTCCCGCATTTTGGAACGGATCATCCCCGTTCCGGAACACTCGACCGTTGGGCACTGAATTTGTTGGTTAAATGTTTTGCAATCCTTGCGTTTTGGTCCTGAACTTTGTATATGCAATTGAAAGAGTTTGAGATGTCCGTTTGAGCTGAAATTTGGCAGAGAAGCATGAAACATGACTAATTTCATAGTGGCAATTCAAAGGTTGGTTAAGTCCTTATAATTTCCAGAATTTACGTTTTGGTCCCTAAATTCATAAATTGTGCAATCGAGTCCCTAAACGTTTTCTGATCGTGCTGATCTTTGAGTATGTTGATTGTATGAACATATCTTGGGTTAATGTGCATTTAGATAAGATTAAAAAGAAAAAAAAGGGTCATTAATCAAGGTTGACTTTCGGGTTGACTTTGGTTTTCCCCGTGTAAACTTCTTAATTCGGTTCAACCGTCTGGGCCGGGTTAAGGGGGTTACATTTGTTGGTATCAGAGCTGAGTTCTCAAGTAATTGGGAACTGATGAATGGGTGTTAAGTGCTTGAATGCTTTGTATGCTTGTTGAGTGAAAGCATGATGTGTGAATTGTAAGTATGTTACAATTATGATGAATGTTGTGGTGAAGCATGATAGAGGGACCCATTGCCAAATCTAAGCTAATGAAATGATTTGTTTTTAATTGGAAATGAGCTTGAGTACTTGGATTGCTTGCCTTGCTGGGCCTGATTTTGTTTATTTGCATTGTGATTGCATTGTTAGTGAATGGCACCTCGTAGAGAAACGAGGATTAATACGCGAGCTATGGCTCAAAATGAGAATGAGGAGAATGTTGAAAATGTGGTGGATTTACCTCCTCCGCCTGGTGGTGGTGGTGCTGGGGGTGAAGAAGCTGCTGCTGGTGCTGGTGCTGGGGGCGCTAGACCTGAAGCTGGTCAGGGGCAAGCTGTTCCTGACATGACAATGCTGGTACAAGCCATTGCTGGAGCTTTTCGAGCAGCGGTAGCTGGAGCTCAAGGAGCTGGGCATCAGGGAGATGCTAATGCTAGACTACCTTTGGAACGTTTGCGCAGTCTGGGAGGGACTAAGTTCAGGGGTTTGTCTGCTGAAGGTTCTGAGTCTTGGCTGGAGAGTACCAAGAGAATCTTGGGGCAAATGAATTGCACTGATGTGCAGAAGCTGGGTTGTGTGGTATCATTGTTGCAAGATGATGCCTATACTTGGTGGACAACCACTATCTCTGGGATGGCAGATGCTGATGTGACATGGACGTTCTTTCAGAATGTGTTCAAGAGAAGGTATCTGGGTGTGAGGTACCTAGATGAAAAGAAAAGGGAATTCATATCTCTAACTCAAGGGAGCATGACAGTGGCTGAGTACGAGGTTCAGTTTGTCCGACTCAGTCAGTACGCACCTGAGCTTGTCCCGGATGAGCGGGAGAGGTGTGAAAGGTTCCGTTATGGTTTGGTGACGGAAGTAAAGACGTATATGCTGGCTGCTGAGTATAATGATTTTGATGTGCTGGTTGGCCGAGCAAAGGATATTGAGATGAATTTGGGTTTATCTTCTAGAGGTGTTGTTTCTAGTGCTGGTAAGCTAGTTGCTGAGTATAGTTCCGATGGCGGACGGAACAAGAGGGGACGTGATCAGAAGTATCAGTCTTCAGCTAAGCGAGGTGGTGGTGCGCCTGCTCAGGGAGGCAAGGTAAGAGCTGATCCGAACGCATGTTGGACATGTGGATCGCGTGGCCATATGAAGTGTGATTGTCCTCGAGCTGTGGGGGAGGTGCAAGCTCCTGTTGTGGCGGCTGGTAATTCGTGCTGGAACTGTGGATCTACGGATCACATGAGGAGAGAGTGTCCTATGTTGGCTGGTGGCCAAGGGCGTGCTCCTGTAGTTGTTGCACCACAGAGAGGTCGTGGGCGCGGCCGTGGTAACTTCCAGCGTAGGGAGGATGGTGGACGTAATGTGGCCCATGTTGTAGCTGTTCAGCCTGAGGGTGGCGGCCAGGCTAGAGTGTATGCTCAGAGGGAGGGGAGGAATGACACGGATGTGATCGCAGGTACTTTTACTTTGCAATCCTTGTCATTACTTTCCTTGATTGATTCTGGATCTACACACTCATACATATTGCGTGAGCATGCTGAATTGCTTGGTTTGCCTGTTGAGTCTTTGGATGTTGGTATGCGTGTCACTAGTTCTTTTGGCGAGACTGTTGTGACTCGAAAGCTTTATAGAAGATGTCCTTTGGTTGTGTAAGATCATGTTTTTCATGTTGATCTTATGGAATTGCCTTTCTATGGTTTTGATGTGATCCTTGGTATGGATTGGCTTGTTGAGCATCGAGCTGTAGTGGATTGTGAGAATAAGCGAGTTTCGTTGAAGCTTGCGGATGATTATGAGGTAGTTGTGGTTGGTGAGAATGTGAAGTTTCTTGCCAATGTGGTGTCTACATTGGAGGCGAGCCAGATGCTGAGGCAAGGTTGTGAAGCTTACCTAGCTTTTGTGATGAATCCTAGTTCTAAGGAGTTGCGTGTGCAAGATATCAGGACTGTGCGAGAGTTTCCTGGTGTGTTCCTTGAGGAGTTGCCTGGATTGCCTCCTAATCGCGAAGTGGATTTTGGGATTGAGCTTTATGAAAACACAACTCCAGTGTCCATTACCCCTTATCGAATGGCACCTAAGGAGTTGAAGGAGATGAAGACGCAATTGCAAGAGTTGCTTGATCATGGTTTCATTCGGCCGAGTGTGTCACCTTGGGGTGCACCGGTCTTGTTTGTGAAGAAGAATGATGGCACTATGAGAATGTGCATTGATTATCGTCAGCTTAACAAGTTGACTATCAAGAATCGGTACCCATTTCCGAGAATTGATGATCTTTTTGATCAATTTTGGGGAGTAGCTGTGTTCTCTAAGATTGACTTATGGTCAGGGTATTACAAGTTGAAGGTGAAGGATGTGGATGTGCCAAAGACAGCTTTCTGGACGAGATATGGGCATTATGAGTTCCTTGTGATGCCGTTTTGTTTGACAAATGCTCCTGCAGCTTTCATGGACATGATGAATCGTGTATTTCATGAATACCTGGATAAGTTTGTTGTGGTGTTCATTGATGATATCCTCGTGTACTCGCGTACTGAGGAGGAGCATGAAGTGCATTTGAGGATTGGGTTGCAAGCTTTGTTGGAGAATCAGCTTTATGCCAAGCTGAGCAAGTGTGAGTTCTGGCTTAGAGAAGTGGTGTTTCTTGGTCATGTGGTTTCTGCTGAAGGGATTCGTGTTGATCCTCAGAAGATTGAGGCGGTGATGAATTGGAAGGTTCCTAAGTCTGTTCATGAAGTCCGTAGTTTCCTTGGTTTGGCAGGATACTACCGAAGGTTTGTGGATGGGTTTTCGAAGATTGTTGCACCGTTGACGAAGTTGTTGTAGAAGGATGTTAAGTATGAGTGGACGGAAGCGAGACAGCAGGCTTTTGAGAAGCTTAAGGCAGCCTTGACGCAAGCTCCTATCTTGGTTCAACCTGAATCAGGGAAAGAGTTTGTGGTGTATAGCGATGCGTCCTATGTTGGTTTGGGATGTGTGTTGATGCAAGAGGGTAAAGTGGTGGCTTATGCTTCACGGCAGTTGAAGGTGCATGAGCGCAATTATCCTACGCATGACATCGAGTTGGCTGCGGTGGTTTTCGCTTTAAAGATCTGGAGACATTATCTGTATGGTGAGAAGTGTACTGTGTACACTGATCACAAGAGTTTGAAGTATCTGATGTCTCAGAAAGAGTTGAATCTTAGACAGCGGCGTTGGGTGGAGTTGCTCAAGGATTATGATTTGACAATTGAGTATCACCCTGGAAAAGCTAATGTTGTAGCAGATGCCTTGAGTAGAAAGGTAGCTGTTGAGTTGAGGGCTATGTTTGCCAGTTTGAGTATTTCGCGTGATAGTGGTCTTGTGGCTGAGTTGCAAGTGAAACCATCTTTGGTTCAGTTGATTAAGGAGAAGCAGTTGTTGGATGATTCCTTGGTACCGCATGTTCAGGATATTGCGGAGGATAGGCCTTTGGATTTCTGTTTTAATGATGATGGAGTGTTATGTTTTGGGAGTCGGATAGTAGTGCCCAATGATGCGGAGTTGAGGCGTGCTATTCTGACTGAAGGTCATAGTAGTCCTTTTGCTATGCACCCTGGTAGTACTAAGATGTATCGTGATCTTCGTGATGATTACTATTGGGTGGGTTTAAAGAAAGAGGTTGCTGAGTTTGTGAGCAAGTGCATGGTGTGTCAGCGAGTTAAGGCTGAGCATCAGTTTCCTTCAGGGTTGTTGCAACCATTGAGAATTCCTGAATGGAAGTGGGAAAAGATTACCATGGATTTTGTGTCTGGTTTACCTTTGTCACCATCGAAGAAGAATTCGGTGTGGGTGATTGTGGATCGCCTGACGAAATGTGCGCATTTCTTTCTTGTGCATACTACGTACTCTTTGGATAAGCTTGCGGAGCTATACATTGCTGAGATTGTGCGGATGCATGGTGTGCCTAAGTCGATTGTGTCGGATAGGGATCCGAGGTTTACATCGCATTTCTTGCAGTGTTTGCATCAGGCTTTGGGTACACGGTTGAATTTCAGTACATCTTATCATCCTCAGTCGGATGGTCAGTCCGAGCGTGTTATCCAGGTTTTGGAGGATATGTTGAGGTGCTGCGTGATTGAGTTTCAGGGCTCTTGGGAGAAACATTTGCCTTTGGTGGAGTTTGCCTATAATAATAGTTATCAGGCAAGTATTCAAATGGCACCTTATGAGGCTTTGTACGGGAGGAAGTGTATGACTCCTCTTTGTTGGGCTGAAACGGGTCAGAAGTTGGTTTCGATGCCAGATTTGTTGAGAGGAACCACCGAGAAGGTGAAGCTCATTTGTGAGCGTTTGAAGGTAGCTTCTGATCTGCAAAAGTCTTACGCGGATTTGAAGCGTAAGGAGATTGAGTATGCGGTGGGTGACCGTGTGGTTTTGAAGGTTTCGCCTTGGAAAACGGTGATGAGGTTTGGCCGAAAGGGTAAGTTGAGCCCTAGGTACATTGGACCATACGAGGTGGTTGAGCGTGTGGGTCCTGTTGCGTACAAGTTGAGGTTACCGCAAGAGTTGGAGAAGATTCATGATGTGTTTCATGTTTCTATGCTTCGGAAGTATAGATCGGATCCTTCACATGTGATGCCTGTGGAATAAGTGGAATTGAATCCAGATTTGACCTATGATGAGGAACCGGTGAAGATTCTAGATTCAGATAGTAAAGTTCTTCAAGGCAAGACCATTGAGTTGGTAAAGGTGTTGTGGAAACATCGTGGTGTTGAAGAAGCCACGTGGGAGCGCAAGGATGACATGCTGAAGTAGTTTCCGTACCTCTTTCCTTCAGGTAAATTTCGAGGACGAAATTTCTTAAGGGGGGGAAGAGTTGTAACACCCCAATTTTGGGCTTAGAAGTTTTGGGTTTGGACCGGGCCGGTCGGGTTGTGGTTCGAATATAAAGGGTGAATTTAGGAAAGCCTAGTTCGGGTTGCATTAAAAATATGGAAAATATCTTAAAATCCTCTTTTATTATATATAAGAGAATGGTGAAATCAATTTTACAAAATGAGGTTTGGAAGAGTGACATTTTGGGTTAGTGACTAAAATGTAATTTTTGAAAACTGGGTGGCTGTTTTAAAAAGGATTGAAACTTTGAATCTTTAAGGAGCTATTTACCCAATAAGAGTTTCTCCAGATTTTTCTGAATATTAATCAATTAATTAATGGTTTTTAACTAGATGAAAAAGGAGGGAAAAGATATTTTGGCATTTTAACTAACTTTTCCCAAATTTTCTATTTTCTTTTCTCTCAACTTTTCTCTCAACCCAAACACATTTCTCCGGCAAAATTCCCTCTGATTTTGACCTCCAAAGATTAGATTTCAAGCTTCATTTGATCTCTAATCATTTCAACATCAAGACCTTAGCATTTGCTTATTGGTTTTTCAAGAATTTTGGTTCCAAAAAGGGAGAAACTCAAGTTTAGAGGTATGAACGTCCTTCTCCTCTAAATTCTCAGTTCTTTACTGAAATTCCCAAGTTCTCAATCCTTGATTTGTGTTTAAAACAGGAGAGACATCTTCGGATCTTTGTGGTGGTGATCCGGAAGCTTGATCGGTGTTTCGGCAAGTTGCGAAACGGAATCGGTGAGTGGATTTTGGTTTTCAGCTTTGAAACCAATGTTTTGAAGGTTTGGAAGCTTAGTTTAAGTCTAAACAACTTTGCTAAGCTCAAGAGTAAGTTTTCGGAAAAACTCTCTTGTTGATGAATTTGCATGTTTAAAATTCTGTTTTGAAAGCATATTTTAGCATGTTTATTTGCTGATTTTATAAGCCATGTGTTGAAGGATGCTCAAGGTAAGAGATTCTTGTTTTTGAACATTGTTAAATGTGGTTTTGATGCATAACGATGCATGATGATTATGGCTTTGTTAAATGCTTTAAAAACAGTGGAATATTGTTGTTAAATGATGTATATTGGCAAGTGATGTCTTGAGAATGGTTAAGAACACTATGGTGGTTAAAAGTCCATAGGTGGTTCTTGTATTAAGAACAACATGGTGGTTAAAAGTCCATGGTTGGTTCTTGTACTAAGGTCACAAAGTCCTTGTGTGAGCCTTGTGTATGGTAAGGTCACAAAGGTGGTTAAAAGTCCTTGTGTGGACCTTGTGTATTGTAAGAACACCATGGTGGTTAAAAGTCCATGGGTGATTCTTGTGTTAAGGTCACAAAGGGGGTTAAAAGTCCTTGTGTGGACCTTGTGGATTGTAAGAACACCATGGTGGTTAAAAGTCCATGGGTGATTCTTGTGCTAAGGAACAATGGTGGTTAAAAGTCCATGTGTGGTCCTTGTGAATTGTAAGATCACAATGGTGGTTAAAAGTCCATGTGTGGATCTTGTGTTGATTGTATTTTGAGATGGAAAAAAGATTATGATTATCACTTGTGGCCAATATGACATGTTAATAATTTGAAGCATGAAATGCTTGTTTTAAATGCTTATGTGCATGTATAAATGTTGTTTTGAACTAAGGTTTATAAAGGTGTTTTATAAAAGCATTATTGAGTTGTTTTAAAAGAGCATTCCTCACTAAGCTATTTGCTTACGCTCTCTCTTTTCTTGAACCAATAATGCAGAGCATTGAAGTGCTTATAAGGGCAGCAAGAGGTCAAGAATCCAAGTGAAGAACTAAGCTCATGTATGGTGAATGTTTTCTTACCACTATTAGCTTTTGGGCATTTGGCAATGGGAACCTAAATGGTTGCTTTGGGAGATGTTTTGGACTCCCTGAGTTGGTTTTATGCTTTCAATAATGATGGAACATGTAAATGGCCTTTTTGAGGTTGTTTTGAATGTTTTGGTGTTTGTATGGTTTTAATATAGGATGCATGCCTATAGAATTGGGTTTTTCCATAATTGATGCCATGTTTGTGAAAGAATGATGCAATTATTTTCCTTGAGTGTTGAATGACTTGCTGGTATAATTTGGTTGCCTTTGGAGCATGTTTGATGGATCAATTATGTAATAAACCAGCAAAATTTCTGCAATCTGGGCAGCCTGTTTCGGAACAGGTGCTACCGTATCGGAACGGAGGGCCTGAAATTGCCTTGGCGTTCCGAAACGGGTGGAACTGTTCCGGAACGGTTTTGCTACTGCCAAGCCCTGTTCCAGAACTCGTTTCGGAACGGTCCCGCGTTTCGGAATGGATCATCCCCGTTCCGGAACACTCGATCGTTGGGCACTGAATTTGTTGGTTAAATGTTTTGCAACCCTTGCTTTTTGGTCCTGAACTTTGTATATGCAATTGAATGAGTTTGAGATGTCCGTTTGAGCTGAAATTTGGCAAAGAAGCATGAAACATGACAAATTTCATAGTGGTAACTCAAAGGTTGGTTAAGTCCTTATAATTTCCATAATTTACGTTTTGGTCCCTAAATTCATAAATTGTGCAATCGAGTCCCTAAACGTTTTCTGATCGTGCTGATCTTTGAGTATGCTGATTGTATGAACATATCTAGGGTTAATGTGCATTTAGATAAGATTAAAAAGAAAAAAAAAGGGTCGTTAATCAAGGTTGACTTTCGGGTTGACTTTGGTTTTCCCCGTGTAAACTTCTTAATTCGGTTCAACCGTCTGGGCCGGGTTAAGGGGGTTACAACCATGCTCACCTAATGTTTTCAATGCATAATCGTGATCAAACCTCATCCCATTTCAAAAACATAAACAATGCATAACATTTTCTCAACATGACATCAAGTCTTTGAAATCATAACCTTACCTCATGGGATTACATGAAACAGCATTTAAATAGCTCAATATGCATGAAAATAGTAGGATTTAACATAAATAGCCATGCTTAAGCATAATCATCACATCAAGTGAGAATAGCCGAAAACAAGGCGAAAACAAAGGCGAAAATAACCAAACTTACTCTCGAGCTTAGATTGGCATTTCAAGCACAATCTAAACCCCCAAAATCATGTCCTTAACAACGTTAAGGCTTTTAAAACAGTTCCACACACCAGCAATACACAAACGCTAGCCGAAACTGTAACACCCCAATTTTGGGCTTAGAAGTTTAGGGTCTGAACCGGACCGGTCTTATTTTTTGTTCAAATATAAAAGGAGGTTTTAGGGAAAGCCTAGTTCGGGATGCTTTAAAAATATGGAAAAATATCTAAAAATCCTCTTTTAATATATATAAGAGAGTGGTGAAATCAATTTTACAAAATAAGGTTTGGAAGTGCAATATGTTGAAATAGTGACTAAAATGCAATTTTTGAAAAGTTCAGTGGTTACTGTTTTGTAAGGATTGAAACTTTGAATCTTTATGGAGCTAATTTACCCAAGAATGATTTCTCCAGATTTTTCTTTGATTTAAATGATTTAATTCATGTTTAATTAATTAAATGAAAAGTGGAAAACCACATTTTAGATTTTCATAACTAACTTTTCTTAAAACTTTCTCATCTCTTTTTCTCTCAAAATTCCCTCATCCAAACAGTTTTCCCCAGCAACTTTTCCATTGGTTTTCAATTCAATTGATGAGGATTCAATCAACAATTAATTCCTAATCCTTCTTACATCAAATCCTCTTGATTTGCTTATTGGATTTTCAAGAAAATTGGCTCTAATCAAGGAGAAATCTACATTTAGAGGTAAAGTTGTTCTTCTCCTATAAATACTCAGTTTTTAACTGAAATTCCCAAGTTATCAATCCTTAATTTAAGTTTTATAAATGATTTTCATGATATGAACTTGATTTTGGCTTAAAACTCAAGATTTGGAGGAAATCTTGAAGAATTTCGTTGTGATTGTTTGGGCTCTGTTTTGAGATGATTATTAAATGTATTTTGGATGTTTAATGATGTGTAAATGAGGTTTGATCAACGCAATCCCGAATAGGTTGAATTTCCTAAGTTTTTTGCTTATGAAAATGGTGGCTTTTGGGGTGATCTTGGTGTTCTGTTATAGCTGGAGGTATAAGGACGAGTTTATGTTCATTTTGAATGTTAATTGATGTTTAGAAATGGTTAGAAGTGATGGATCTTGGCTGGGTTATGTTTTGGAAGAGTTTGGAGGTGATTTCGGTTGTGTTTGGTAACCGAAATGTTAGAATTGGTTAGAGCAGCGAGTTTAGGTGTAATGGCTGAAGATTTTAATGCGTGATGATGCATTAATCCTCTACTTTGATGTGTTTAAAACAGGGGAGACATCTTCGGACACTTGTGGTGTTGATCCGGAGGCTTGATCGGCGTTTCGACAAGCTTGCGAAACGGAATTGGTGAGTGAAGTTGGATTTCCAGCTTGGTAACGAATGTTTGAAGGTTTTGGGAGCTTAGTTTAAGTCTAAGCAACTTAACTAAGCTCAAGAGTAAGTTTTCGGGAAAACTCTCTTGTATGAGCCATGGAGTGGTTCAATGCATTTGTTGATAAATTGCATGTTTAAATTCTGTTTTGAAAGCATATTTTGGCATGGTTAATGCTGGTTTTGAAAGCCACATGTTGAAGGATGCTCAAGGTAAGAGATCCTTGTTTTTTATATGTTGTATATGTGGATTTGATGCATAGTGATGCATGTTGTTAAATGGCTTGATTAAATGCTTTTAAACAGAGAATTGTTGTTGATAAATGATGTATATTGGCAAGTGATGTGATGGTTTTAAAGTACTTGAATCGGATATAGTTAGCCGGTTATAGGATTGGGTGCACCGTGAATAAAGTCGCCTTGGATGTTGAGGGTTGTAATTGTACCGTAAACTCCATCCAAGTACACTAACGAGAAAGGTAAGATCACAATGGTGGTTAAAAGTCCATGTGTGGATCTTGTGTTTTGTGTCCCGTGTTCTCGTTAGTGGTGTTATACAACTACTGATGAGTGATGTCGAGGGGTTGTAATTGTACCGTAAACTCCATCCAAGTACACTAACGAGAAAGGTAAGATCACAATGGTGGTTAAAAGTTTATGTGTGGATCTTGTGTTGTGTGTCACGTGTTCTCGTTAGTGGTGTTATACAACTACCGATGAGTGATGTTGAGGGGTTGTGATTGTACCGTTAAACTCCATCACGGGTGTTGAGGGGTTGTGATTGTACCGGTAAACTCCACCTTGTGTGTTCGGTAGTGTGTATGAAGCGTATGGGACAACGCTTGTAATCCGCGTATCGATTGTGTTTTATGTTGTAAATGGTTATGGATTATCACTTGAAAGCCAATATGACATGTTGATTTTATTAAAGCATGAGATGCTTGATATGTATGCAAGGTTTCATGAATAATGATGATAATGTGATGGAAAGCTTTGTGAAAAGTGTTTTATAAAATGCATTATTGTTTTGTTTCTTTAGAGCATGCCTCACTAAGCAATTGTGCTTACGCTCTCTCTCTTGAACCAATAATGCAGATAATTGAAGTGTTTGAGGGCAACAAGGAGGCTAAGAATCCAAGGGAAAGCTAAGCTCGTGTATGGTGATGTTTTCACAGCATTATTAGTTTTTGATATTTGGCAATGGGAACCTAGTATGTGATTTGGGAGATGTTTTGGACTCCCTAGTTGTGGCATGATGCCTTAAATGATTTGGATTTGTAAATGGCCTTTTTGATGCTTGATTTGGTGTATTGTTGGTTGCTTGATTTTGGATACTAGGATGCATGCCTATAGACTTGTGGATTTCCTTGATTGATGCCATGAATGTGTTTTGATGTTGCAAACGTGTACCTTATATGCATGATGACTTGTTGGCATGATTAGGAAGTCATTAGGATGTGTTTGAGTGGTTAAATGCATGTTAAACCAGCAATTTCTGTAGTTTCTGGGCAACCCGTATCTATACACTCACAGGCGTTTCGAAACGGGGGCCTGTAATGGCCTTGGTGTTTCGAAACGGCTGGTGACCGTATCGAAACGGTTTGGCCACTAGAAGGCCCTGTTTCGAAACAAGTCTCGAAACGAACTCGTGTTTTGAAACGGTCAACCCCGTTTCGAAACAGGTGACCGTTGGGCACTGATTTGAATGGTTTTGAGGTTTGTAAGCTTTACGTTTTAGTCCTGAAAATTGTATTTGCAATTGCATGAGTTCGAGATGTCGTTTAAGGTGAAATTTAACAGGGAAGCATATAATATGACTAATTAAGTATTGGTAACCTTAAAATCAGTTAAGTCCTCCACCTTTCCAGAATTTACATTTTGGTCCATAATATTTGTATTTTGTGCAATTGAGTCCCTTATTGATATCGGATCGTTGAGCTTCCAACATCAATGTTTCTCAATAATACGCATAGGGTTAATGAGCATCTAGACAAGTTTGAAAAGAAAAAAAAAGGTTGTTAATCAAGGTTGACTTTCGGGTTAACTTTGGTTTTCCCCATGTAATCTTCGTAGTTCGGGTCAACCGTCTAGGTCGGGCTAAAGGGGTTACATTTGGTGGTACCAGAGCTGAGTTCTCGAGTAAATGGGAATGGTTATATGGGTGATGTATGTGTGATTGCATGATGTGTCTTTTAAATGAAAGTATGATGTATGAATTGTAAAGTATGTTGCAATTGTGATTACGCTATGTTGAAGCATGTTAGAGGAACTCATTGCCATATCAAAACTAATGGAAGGAATTACTTTTGGAAAATGAGCTTGAGTACTTGGATTACTTACTTTGTTGAGCCTAATTATGTTTATTGCATTTGTGTCAGTGCATTGTTTTTCTAGTAAAATGGGGCCTCGTAGAGAGATGAGGATGAATACGAGAGCTATGGCTCAGAATGAGAACGAGGAAAACGTTTAGAACGTTGTGGATATACCTCCTCCTCCTGGTGGTGGATCACCCGGCGGTGGTGGTGCTGGAGGTGAAAATGATTGTTTTGATACAAGCTATTGCTGGAGCCTTTCAGGCGGCAGTAGCTGGAGCTCACGGAGCTGTGCATCAGGGTGATGCTAATGTTAGATTACCTTTGGAACGTCTTCGCAGTCTGGGAGGGACTGAGTTCAGAGGTTTATCTCTTGAAGGTTCTGAATCTTGGTTGGAAAGTACCAAGAGGATATTGGGACAAATGAACTACAATGATGTGCAGAAGTTGGGTTGTGTAGTATCGATGTTACATGATGATGCGTATACTTGGTGGACGACCATTGTCTCCGTGATGGAGGAAGTTGATGTGACTTGGACGTTCTTTCTGAACGCGTTCAAGCGAAAGTATCTAGGTGTGCGATATCTGGATAAGAAGAAAAGAGAATTCATGTCTCTTGTGCAAGGAAGCATGACGGTGGCTGAATATGAGATCCAGTTTGTCCGTCTTACTCAGTACGCACCTGAGCTTATCCATGATGAGCGGGAGAGGTGTGAGCGTTTCTGATATTGTTTGGTGACGGACGTGAAGACCTTTATGCTTGCAGCTGAGTACACGGATTTTGATGTGCTAGTGAGTAGGGCAAAGGACATTGAGCAGAACCCGGGTTTGTCCTCCAGAGGTGTTAGTTCTGGCTCGAGCAAAAGAGTTTCTGAGTATAGTTCCGGTGGTGGACGGAACAAGAGAGGACGAGATAAGAGGTATCAGTCTTCTGCTAGGTGTGGTAATGGAGGGCATGGTGTGCCTGTTCAGGGAGACATGATGAGAGCTGGTCAGAACACGTGATGGACGTGTGGATCTCGTGTCCATTTGAGGCGTGATTGTCGTCGAGTAGCGTGGGAGGTGCAGGCTTCTGTGGCAGTGACCGGTAATTCGTGCTGGAATTGTCGTTCGGCAGACCACATGAGGAGGGAGTGTCTTTTGTTGGCCGGTGGTGGTCAGGGACGTGCTCCTGGAGTTGTTGCACCACAGAGAGGTCGTGGGCGCGGCCGTGGTAACTTCCAGTGCAGAGATGATGGTGGGAGGAATGTGGCACATGTGGTGGCTGTCGAACCTGAGGGTGGTGGCCAGGCTCAATTGTATGCTCAGCGAGAGGGGAGAAATGACACAGATGTGATCGCAGGTACCTTTACTTTGCAATCCTTGTCATTACTTTCCTTGATTGATTCTGGATCTACACACTCATACATATTGCGTGAACATGCTCAATTGCTTGGTTTACCTGTTGAGTCCTTGGATGTTGGTATGCTTGTAACTAGTTCCTTTGGTGAGACCGTTGTGACACGGAAGTTATATAGAAGATGTCCTTTGGTAGTGCAAAACCATGTTTTTCTTGTTGATCTCATGGAATTGCCATTTTATGGTTTTGATTTAATCCTTGGTATGGATTGGCTTGTTGAACATCGAGTTGTGGTGGATTTTGAGAACAAGCGGGTTTCGTTGAAACTTGCGAATGATTATGAAGTAGTGGTGGTTGGTGAGAATGTAAAGTTTCTTGCCAATGTGGTGTCTACATTGGAAGCAAGCTGAATGCTGAGGCAAGGTTGTGAAGCCTACCTAGCCTTTGTGATGAATCCTAGCTCTAAGAAGTTGCGAGTACAAGATATCAGGACGGTGCGAGAGTTTCCTGGTGTGTTTCCGGAGGAGTTACCTGGTTTGCCTCCTAACCGAGAGGTGGAGTTTGGAATTGAGCTGTATGAAAACACAACTCCAGTGTCCATTACTCCTTATCGAATGGCACCTAAGGAATTGAAGGAGCTGAAGACGCAACTTCAGGAGTTGCTTAATCGTTGTTTCATTCGGCCGAGTGTGTCACCTTGGGGTGCGCCGGTCTTGTTTGTGAAGAAAAATGATGGCACTATGAGAATGTGCATCGATTACCGTCAGCTGAATAAGTTGACTATCAAGAATCGGTATCCATTGCCGAGGATTGATGATCGTTTTGATCAGTTTCGGGGAGCGGTTGTGTTCTCAAAGATTGACTTAAGGTCATGTTATTACCAGCTGAAAGTGAAGGATGTGGATGTGCCAAAAACAGCCTTCAGAACGAGGTATGGGCATTATGAGTTCCTTGTGATGCCGTTTGGTTTGACGAATGCTCCTGCAACTTTTATGGACATGATGAATAGAGTGTTCCATGAGTATTTGGACAAGTTTGTTGTGGTGTACATTGATGATATCCTTGTGTACTCTCGTACGGAGGAGGAGCATGAAGGGCATTTGAGGATTGTCTTGCAGGCTTTGTTGGAGAATTAGCTTTATGGTAAGCTGAGCAAGTGTGAATTCTAGCTCAGGGAAGTTGTTTTCCTTGGTCATGTGGTTTCTGCTGAGGGGATTCGTGTTGATCCTTAGAAGATTGAGGCAGTGATGAATTGGAATCCCCCTAAGTCTGTAGTTTCCTTGGTTTGGCGGGATACTACCGGAGGTTCGTGGATGGATTTTCAAAAATTGTTGCACCTTTGACGAAGTTGTTGCAGAAGGATGTCAAGTATGAGTGGACATAAGCGAGACAACAGGCTTTTGAGAAGCTTAAGGCAGCTTTGACGCAAGCTCCTATCTTGGTTCAACCTGAAGCAGGGAAAGAGTTTGTAGTGTACAGTGACGCGTCCTATGTTGGTTTGGGGTGTGTGTTGATGCAAGAGGGTAAGGTGGTGGCTTATGCATCGCGCCAGTTGAAGGTGCATGAGCGCAACTATCCTACGCATGATACTGAGTTAGCTTCGGTGGTCTTTGCTTTGAAAATTTGGAGACATTATCTATATGGTGAGAGGTGTATTGTGTACACGGATCACAAGAGTTTGAAGTATCTGATGTCATAGAAGGAGTTAAATTTTAGGCAACGACGTTGGGTGGAGTTTCTTAAAGATTACGATCTGACGATCGAGTACCATCTGGGAAAAGCTAATTTTGTAGCGGATGCCATGAGTAGGAAGGTGGCAGTGGAGTTGAGGACTATGTTTGCCAGTTTGAGTATTTCGCGAGATGGGGGTCTTGTGGCTGAGTTGCAAGTAAAACAATCTTTGGTTTAGTTGATTAAGGATAAGCAGCTGTTGGATGATTCCTTGGTGCCACATGTTCAGGATATTGTTGAGGATAGACCATCGGATTTCTGTTTCAATGATGATGGAGTTCTATGTTTTGGGAGTCGGATAGTAGTGCCCAATGATGCTGAGTTGAGGCATGCTATTCTGACTGAAGCTCATAGTAGTCCTTTTGCTATGCACCCTGGTAGTACTAAGATGTATCGTGATGTTAGAGATGAGTACTATTGGGTGGGATTAAAGAAATATGTTGTTGAGTATGTGAGTAAGTGCACGGTTTGTCAGCGAGTTAAGGCTGAGCATCAGTTTCCTTCTGGGTTGTTGCAACCGTTGAGGATTCTTGAGTGGAAGTGGGAAAGGATTACCATGGACTTTGTGTCTGGTTTACCTTTGTCGCCTTCGAAGAAGAATTCGGTGTGGGTGATTGTGGATCGCCTTACGAAGTGTTCTCATTTCTTACCTGTGCATACTACGTACACCTTGGATAAGCTTGCAGAGCTGTACATTGCTGAGATTGTGCGGCTGCATGGTGTGCCAAAGTCTATTGTTTCGGATAGAAATCCGAGGTTTACATCGCGTTTCTGGGAATGTTTGCATCAAGCTTTGGGTACACGGCTGAATTTTAGTACTTCTTATCATCCACAGTTGGATGGACAGTCTGAGCGTGTTATCCAAGTGCTGGAAGATATGTTGAGGTGCTGTATGATTGAGTTTCAAGGCTCTTGGGAGAATCATTTGCCTTTGGTGGAGTTTACTTATAACAATAGCTACCAGGCAAGTATTCAAATGGCACCTTATGAAGCCTTGTACGGGAGGAAATGCAGAACTCCTCTTTGTTGGGCTGAAACAGGTCAGAAGTTGGTTTCAATGCCAGCTTTGTTGAAAGGAACCACTGAGAAGGTAAAGCTCATTTGTGAGCGACTGTATGCAGCTTCTGATCGACAGAAGTCTTACGCGGATTTGAAGCGTAAGGAGATTGAGTTTGCGGTAGGTGACCGTGTGTTTTTGAAAGTTTCGCCTTGGATGAAGGTGATGAGGTTTGGTCGGAAGGGTAAGTTGAGCCCTAGGTACATTGGACCATACGAGGTGGTTGAACGTGTGGGTCCTGTTGCGTACAAATTGATGTTACCACAAGAGTTGGAAAAGATTCATGATGTGTTTCATGTCTCTATGCTTCGGAGGTATTGATCGGATCATTCGCGTGTTATGCCTGTGAAGGAAGTGGGGTTGAATCCAGACTTGACCTATGATGAGGAGCCGGTTGAAATTCTGGATTCGGACAGTAAAGTTCTTCGAGGCAAAACCATTGATTTGGTAAAGGTGTTGTGGAAGCATCGTGGTGTTGAGGAAGCCACGTGGGAAAGAAAGGATGACATGAAGAAGCAGCTTCCGTATCTCTTTCCCCCCAGGTAAATTTCGAGGATGAAATTTCTTAAGGGGGGAGAGTTGTAACACCCCAATTTTGGGCTTAGAAGTTTAGGGGTCTGATCGGACCGATCTGATTTTTGGTTCAAATATAAAAGGAGGTTTTAGGGAAAGCCTAGTTCGAAATGCTTTAAAAATATGGAAAAATATCTAAAAATCATCTTTTAATATATATAAGAGAGTGGTGAAATCAATTTTACAAAATAAGGTTTGGAAGTGCAACATTTTGAAATAGTGACTAAAATGCGATTTTTGAAAAGTTCAGTGGTGACTGTTTTTTAAGGATTGAAACTTTGAATCTTTAAGGAGCTAATTTACCCAAGAATGATTTCTCTAGATTTTTCTTTGATTTAAATGATTTAATTAATGTTTAATTAATTAAATGAAAAGTGGAAAACCACATTTTAGATTTTCATAACTAACTTTTCTTAAAACTTTCTCATCTATTTTTCTCTCAAAATTCTCTCATCCAAACACTTTTCTCCAGCAACTTTTCCATTGGTTTTCAATTCAATTGATGAGGATTCAATCAACAATTAATTCCTAATTCTTCCTACATCAAATCCTCTTGATTTGCTTATTGGATTTTCAAGAAAATTTGCTCTAATCAAGGAGAAATCTACATTTAGATGTAAGATTGTTCTTCTCCTCTAAATAATCAGTTCTTTACTGAAATTCCCAAGTTATCAATCCTTAATTTAAGTTTTATAAATGGTTTTGATGATATGAACTTGATTTTGGCTTAAAACTCAAGATTTGGAGGAAATCTCGAAGAATTTCGTTGTGATTGTTTGGGCTCTGTTTTGACATGATTATTAAATGTATTTTGGATGTTTAATGATGTGTAAATGAGGTTTGATCAATGCAATCCCGAATAGGTTGAATTTCCTAAGCTTTTGCTTAGGAAAATGGTGGTTTTTGGAGTGATCTTGGTGTTCTGTTATAGCTGGAGGTATAAGGACGGGTTTAGGTTCATTTTGGATGTTAATTGATGTTTAGAAATGGTTAGAAGTGATGGATCTTGGCTGGGTTATGTTTTGGAAGAGTTTGGAGGTGATTTCGGTTGTGTTTGGTAGCCGAAATGTTAGAATTGGTTAGAGCAGTGAGTTTAGGTGTAATGGCTGAAGATTTTAATGCATGATGATGCATTAATCCTCTGCTTTGATGTGTTTAAAACATGGGAGACATCTTTGGACACTTGTGGTGTTGATCTGGAGGCTTGATCGGCGTTTTGGCAAGCTTGCGAAACGGAATTGGTGAGTGAAGTTGGATTTCCAGCTTTGTAACGAATGTTTGAAGGTTTTGAGAGCTTAGTTTAAGTCTAAGCAACTTAACTAAGCTCAAGAGTAAGTTTTCGGGAAAACTCTCTTGTATGAGCCATGGAGTGGTTCGATGCATTTGTTGATAAATTGCATGTTTAAATTCTGTTTTGAAAGCATATTTTGGCATGGTTAATGCTGGTTGTGAAACCCACATGTTGAATGATGCTCAAGGTAAGAGATCCTTGTTTTTGATATGTTGTATATGTGGATTTGATGCATAGTGATGCATGTTGTTAAATGGCTTGATTAAATGCTTTAAAACAGTGAATTGTTGTTGATAAATGATGTATATTGGCAAGTGATGTGATGGTTTTAAAGTACTTGAATTGGATATAGTTAGCCGGCTATAGGATTGGGCGCACCGTGAATAAAGTCGCCTTGGATGTTGAGGGGTTGTAATTGTACCGTAAACTTCATCCAAGTACACTAACGAGAAAGGTAAGATCAAAATGGTGGTTAAAAGTCCATGTGTGGATCTTGTGTTGTGTGTCTCGTGTTCTCGTTAGTGGTGTTATACAACTACCGATGAGTGAAGTTGAGGGGTTGTAATTGTACCGTAAACTCCATCCAAGTACACTAACGAGAAAGGTAAGATCACAATGGTGGTTAAAAGTCCATGTGTGGATCTTGTGTTGTGTGTCCCGTGTTCTCGTTAGTGGTGTTATACAACTACCGATGAGTGATGTTGAGGGGTTGTGATTGTACCGTTAAACTCCATCACGGGTGTTGAGGGGTTGTGATTGTACCGGTAAACTCCACCTTGTGTGTTCGGTAGTGTGTATGAAGCGTATGGGACAACGCTTGTAATCCGCGTATCCGATTGTGTTTTATGTTGTAAATGGTTATGGATTATCACTTGAAAGCCAATATGACATGTTGATTTTATTGAAGCATGAGATGCTTGATATGTATGCAAGGTTGCATGAATAATGATGATTATGTGATGGAAAGCTTTGTGAAAAGTGTTTTATAAAATGCATTATTGTGTTGTTTCTTTAGAGCATGCCTCACTAAGAAATTGTGCTTACGCTCTCTTTCTTGAACCAATAATGTAGATAATTGAAGTGTTTGAGGGCAACAAGAAGGCTAAGAATCCAAGGGAAAGCTAAGCTCATGTATGGTGATGTTTTCACAACATTATTAGTTTTTGATATTTGGCAATGGGAACCTAGGATGTGATTTGGGAGATGTTTTGGACTCCCTAGTTGTGGAATGATGCCTTAAATGATTTGGATTTGTAAATGGCCTTTTTGATGCTTTGTTTGGTGTATTGTTGGTTGCTTGGTTTTGGATACTAGGATGCATGCCTTTAGACTTGTGGATTTCCTTGATTGATGCCATGAATGTGTTTTGATGTTGCAAACATGTACCTTATATGCATGATGACTTGTTGGCATGATTAGGAAGTCATTAGGATGTGTTTGAGTGGTTAAATGCATGTTAAACCAGCAATTTCTGCAGTTTCTGGGCAACCCGTATCGATACACTCACAGGCGTTTCGAAACGGGGGACTGTAATGGCCTTGGTGTTTCGAAACGGCTGGTGACCGTATCGAAACGGTTTGGCCACTAGAAGGCCCTGTTTCGAAACAAGTCTCGAAACGAACCCGTGTTTTGGAACGGTCAACCCCGTTTCGAAACAGGTGACCGTTGGGCACTGATTTGAATGGTTTTGAGGTTTGTAAGCTTTACGTTTTAGTCCTGAAAATTGTATTTGCAATTGCATGAGTTTGAGATGTCCGTTTAAGGTGAAATTTGACAGGGAAGCATGTAATATGACTAATTAAGTATTGGTAACCTTAAAATCAGTTAAGTCCTCCAACTTTCTAGAATTTACATTTTGGTCCCTAATATTTGTATTTTGTGCAATTGAGTCCCTTATTGATATCGGATCGTTGAGCTTTCAACATCAATGTTTCTCAATAATACGCATAGGGTTAATGAGCATCTAGACAAGTTTAAAAAGAAAAAAAGGGTCGTTAATCAAGGTTGACTTTCGGGTTGACTTTGGTTTTCCCCGTGTAATCTTCGTAGTTCAGGCCAACCGTCTAGGCTAGGCTAAGGGGGTTACAGAAACACCGAATCAAGCCTCTGGATCACCCAAAACCGCGTCCGAAGTTTCCAAACCCAAATCCCCTGCTTCTAAACAATTCAAAACAGAGAATTAGAGTTTATTTCAAGCCACAAACTTGCAGAAACTCAGAAATCCAACATCTAGCAATATTCACTCATCGATACGCATCCGAAATTAACCGAAAACATCAAATAAATCAACCCAAACAATCTCTAGCTTAAACCCAACAATATTATCATAAAAACACATCTATTAACATCAAAAAACATCACCCCATCATCATATAACCATCATGTACTGATTTCTCACAATTTAAGCCAAAACCTCAATAATATCAACCCAAACCTTCACCAACTCATCAAATTTCCAGATTTATATGATCAACCCATTACCTCAACAATATTTAATACCAAAAACATTGTCAACAACATTCCAAAACCCAGCAAAATAAGATCCACACGAAAATCATACAAAATACCATTTTTAGCTTGATTAAGCACATTTTCATAAATCTCTTTATAAAACCTTTAATCTAAAATCATAAAAGAATCAAGAACGTGGGAATTTCAATAAAAAAAATCTTACATTAGATGAGAAAAATGCAGCTCGCCTCTAATGGTAGAATCCCCCTTGTTTTTCAATGAAAAGCTTGAGAGAATCTAAAGAAAACTATTGGGCTTTAGAGATAAATCATTGGAAATAAGTTTCATGATGTAAAACCAATATAAAAAGGATTTTACCTTTGAAATCTTGAAGGTAGAAAGCTGTTTGGTTGAAAGGAAAATGAAGAGAAAGCTTTGAGAGGGTTTTAACGTCAAATTTGTGAAATGATGGAAAGTCTTTTAAAATACCTTTTATTTAATTAAAACTCTTTTAAAACCATTTTTAAAAGTCTAAATATTTACGGGAAATTTTTGAATTAGACTTGGCTAAATAGGTCCTTAAAAGTTCAACGTTTTGATTCTTTTACAAAATAGTCACCAAAACAGTTTTGAAACTTTACATTGTAGTCTCTAGAGTAAAATGTCATACTACCGAAACTCATTTTTTAAAATTGATTTCATAGAAACCTTATATATAATAAATAAGGATTTCAGATAATTTTTCCACATTTTTAAAAACATTCAAAAAGGGTTTTTCCTTAACTCCCCCAAATTTACTCGAAACTCTAAAACCGGTTTGATTAACCGCAAGACCTTTACCAAGACTTCTAAGCCCAAAACTAGGGCGTTGCAGTTTCCGGTGATAGAGGAAGGCAAAGTTAATGTTCGTGATCTCTACAAACGTGCTACTACAGTTGATCATCTAGTTGTTGTATCATGGGAGACAGACGACCAACGTATCTCAAGCACCATAGGAGTGGCCGAAAATTTGTCTTAAAGAAACTTTGCTCGCACAGGCCTCAAATTATTTCTACTCAATTGATTTACGGTTTATTTATTCGATTTTCTATTTAAATTTCAAATTTATTTGTAATTAATTTTATTCTGTTCAATCTAATAATACTTTCAATGTTTATTTTTACTATATTATTAACATTCTTAGATTATTAACGCTTATTTTCTAATAATCTTAACTTAGATTTTTGTTTTTAATCCAAGACGAACAATATTTACCGAGGTAAATTCCCATAATAGCGGCACAGGTAATATATGGTTGTAAATTTCACAACCCACTAGTTGCGACTTGCGAGGAAGTTCTATGATGAATGGCACAGTATACATTGGGACTGTTTTAAGTCGAATAAGATTCGTCAAACTTATTGAGTTAAACTCTAGAAATTAGTCGATTATTTCTTTCCAAGAAGTTCGATCGCCCACTGCAGCTATCAATTAAATTTGGTAAGATTTTGTCCATATTATTTATATATCTATTTCAATATCTTTATATTAATAATTAGTACACGTAATAATTATTATTTGTGTTTTTGTTTAAAACCCTGCAGGATTTATTTTATACTAATAATATTAGTATAAAATAAATCCTGCAGTGTTTTAAACAAAAACACAAATAATAATTAAAGAAATTTTATAGAGACGAATCGGATACCTAGACGAAATTTTGATATGTTTAGAAACTCATATTTCGTAAACAATTCGTTTTATAATTTAATTCTTGTTGTTTTAACGGGTTTACTTGATATTTCATGCCAAACAAGAATCGCCGAAATTAAAGGATTAATTCCTTTTGATTTCTGTTTGTTAAACAGAACTGAGTTGGTTTGATATCTTTGTTTCGGGTTTTAGTTCCACTAATCGCATTGTTTAACAGAAGATATAAGAGAAATAAACCACTAAATTTATTTCTTCGTTAGAATCTTGCGTTGATTCTAATTTTGGAAAAGAAAAGAATTTATTGAATTTATTTTCAATCTTATATGATTCTAACATTGCGGGGAAAATAAATCATTGAATTTATTTATGTGAGAATCTTGTATGATTCTAACTTTGTAAAAACAATAAATCGTTGAATTTATTTTAAGAATCAAATATGATTCTTTGTAAAAAAAATAAATCGTTGAATTTATTTCTTTGGAATCAAGTATGATTTTAGTAACATTCGTTACTATTCTGTTCAACAAAATATAGAGTATTAATTCTAACCGAAGTATCAAATCAAAGCATAGAAGAACTGTGTTTTCTATGTCGAATTAAATTATCAAAGCCTAGTCCGATGCACGTTATTAAGTGTACAATGTTTAAAAATGACTAGAGAATTGTGAGGATCGTTAGATCACAAATAAAACACGAAAGATGAAATGTTGATAAGTGAATCTGTTCAGGTGTTAGTCGTTTGAAAAGCTAACCCATGTTTAGAACGATTTCAAGAACTCCTTAAGCATAAGAGAATGAAATCATAAACGGTGATTGAAAAACAATATGAAAGTGCATGTCTAGGATTGATTCTTTGAAAGACTTGGTATTTTAGCATGCCTAATGCACCACATCTCTTTACCAACCTGGTGCTCTGTTCATTATTGTACTTTCTATTAAAATCGTGTGAATTATTGTTTTGAATTTTTAGTTTTTGGCTAAATTACTGACTTTAACGGATTCATAATCTTTTGTTTTTGGTTTGTGACTATATGGCACAATAAAAAAATCAGTGAAATTTATTAAAAAAATAAATGTTGCTAAGGTTAATATTGTTAGACAAATTTTACCATGCAAAGGTGGTGAAAGTCATAAAGAACTTCAATAAACAAACCGTGGATTAGACGATGTGTTCAAGAAATAAATTTTATGGAAAATACTTTATTTGTATAAGATAATGAGAAGGTATATATAAGTAATGTCGGTACTATAATTTTGAAGATAATGAGAAGGTATATACCAGAATCATTCTTTCCAAATTTGAGCAACATGTTGGGGAAGCTGGCTTATTAGTTAATTATCTTTTTTTAAATAAGATTCTCCATAATTAAAGAGATAAAACATCATATGAATTACGAAAAAGAAAAAACCCTTCCAACAAGTACTTAAAAATGTGGGGTGTCTTGCAAAGGTAACAACCTCATCACCAAAGCAATGACATGAGAAGTTTGGTAGTGTCATGATGACAAACGAATTCAAAATTAATGAGTGTGACAAATGTATATATGTCAAAATTACCAACATTGAATATATTATTTTATGTATGTATGTTGATGACAAACTCATTGTTGGAAGCAACAATGAAATAGTAAAATGAACCAATGACATGTTCAATTTAAGATTTGATATGAAAGATATGAGACTAGACGATACAATTTTGGACATCCAAATCAAACACTCACATGAAAGTCTTATATAGTCACACTATGAGCACAAATTCTTAAAATTTTGGAAAGAATGATTTTGGTATTGCTAGAACTCCAATAGACTCGAGTCAAAAGCACGAGTAGATGAAAATACTCAAGACAAACGGTTATAACCAGATCCATAATGGAATCTGAGTTAGTAGTTCTAGACAAGTCTAAAGAAAAAGCCGACTGACATCAGAATTTCTTGAAGAATATTCCTGAATGGCTTAAAGTATGTTCCCACAATATGCATATATTGTGATGACTAAACAAAAATTGGTAGAGCACAATGCTTTATGTATAATGGTAAGTCAAGATATATCCTTTGTCGACATAATACCATTACACAACTTGTCTCAAATAGAGGTATCTCTATTGATTTTGTAAGACCAAAGGATAATGTTGCAGATCTACTAACGAAAGGTTTGAATCGAGATCTGATTGAGAAAACATCGAAAGGAATGTGAGTAAAGCCCAGAAAAATTTAAGGGACTATGTGAAGGAAAACCCTACCTAGTTGACTAGAGATCCCAAGATCTAGGTTCAAAGGGACAACCTACTTGCATAGGCCTTGTACGGTCACTGTGGGGGTTCTACTCCCAAGTTCGTTCCTATGATGTGAACAGGGATCAAAAGTGATATAGGCTAAGCAATGCTTTTAATGACCATTTTGTGTTTCGGTGAGCCGCACAACATAAGTCACCAATGTAAGAGTGAAGTGGGGCCCCTTCAAGGAGACTATTGGGCATAGTTCTCTCAAACTCTCATAGAACCAGACGATGTCCACGGCTATACGAACATACCCATGAGAACTAATATTCTTTCCAGGGAGATAGTTGTGTGAAGTATATCATCATTTACGCAAACGGCAGAACAGTTCAAGGACATCACGTCTACTGGTCAGCCAAGAAAGTATATATATTTTCACAAGGGAAGGTTCAAGTGTGGACACCTACCTATCTTATACAGCTATTGATCGTAGAATCTATCATCACATCTATTCAAAATGTTTTGATTTAAATCAATTTCATTCATGAGGGGGGTTGTTGGAAAAAAAAAGTGTGATGAATGAGAAATTGATGCCCAAAGTGGGCTTGTGAATTGAGTTAAGGAAAAGGGAAAAGCTTATCTCCCATATTACCAAGCGTGGGATATGTTTGTATACAAGACTCTACTTGGTGGTTATTGAATAACTTAAGTTGTAACGCACTGGTTTCGAGCCTAAAGGTTTTTTGGGATGGTTTAGGGTTCTTTGGACCGAGACTAGAGATTCGGGTTAATTTTGGGATGAGTTCAGGGAAATCCTAATTCGGAAGGTGATAAAAATTTGGAAAATTTATCTAAAATCCTTTTAAATATATATATATATATATATATATATATATAAGGGCTTGGTGAAATCAATTTTGGAAAATGAGATTTGGACATTTGGACATTTGGACATTTAGACATTTTGGATTTAGTGATCGAAATGTAATCTTTGAAAACTATTTTAGTGATTGTTTTGTAAAAGGATCATGATTTTGAATCTTTAAAGAGTTGTTTGCCCGAAGTCTAATATCAGACTTTTATCCCTTAATTGGCTTATTTTAAATGAGTTTTAATTAATAAAATGGGTTGGGGGAATTAATTGGTGGTTATTTCATTAAAAAAATTGACATAACATATTTTCTCTCAAAAGCTTTCTCTCAAATTGTCTCAAGCCAAACACTCAATTCTTCTTCAAAATCTTAAGGTAAACTCTTGATTTCTTTAATCTCTTGATTACAAGTGATTTCTTATTGTTTTCCTATCAAAATCTTATTGTTTTAATCTTGTTTTTACATGGAAATCTATCCAATTGAGAGGAAAAGTATCCATTAGAGGCGAGATGCATTTTTCTCCTCTAATTTAAGGTTCTTTACTAAAATTCCCAAGTTTTTGATCCTTTATTAATATTGTCTAATGGGTTTTGATGTTTGAATTGAGGAATTTTGGTTTAATTGATGGATTTGTGTAATATTCGTAATGGATATGTTTTGCTGGGTTTAAGGTTGATTTTAATCATGATTTGGAAGTGTAATAATGTTAAGATAAAGGCTTAAGCATAGTATTCCTGAAACTATGTGAAGCTCTAGCTGTTTAGATTGCTATAATTGGGTTTTTGTGGAGTTTTTGGTGGGTTTGTGAATGCTGGAGGTATAAGGTTGATAATGGGATGATTTTGGATGTTAACCAATGATAATTGAAGATTGAAAATGTTAAGTCTTGGCTGGGTTAAGTTTGGAGGTTAATCGAAGTTGTTTTTGGTTGTCTCAGATAGACGATTGGTAGCTTTTGGCAAGGCAATGTGGTGGAATTGCTTGATGGGGTTTTGAATGCATTGAGATGCATTAATCCTATGTTATTACGTGGTTCAAACAGAGGAGAAAGCTTCGGAAGAAACCGGTGAAGCTTTGGCAGCTTCGGACGCTTAGTTTTGCGTCGACAAAGTGAGGTTTCACGTGTCGGTAGGTGAGAACGTAGATTTTAGCTTTGAAATATTTTAAAGGTTGTTTTGGGAACTTAGATTTAAGCTTGAAATGCTTGTCTAAGTTCGGAAGTGAGTATTAGGAATTTCTCTATCGGTTGTGCTATTATGAAATGGTTTTAAGCACTTGGTTTTGATTTCATGTTACCTACTTTTAAAGCATGTTTTAAGTATGAGGTATTCTGTTTTGAATGATGTGATGATGAATGATGCACATGGTAAGTGATCCTTGTAAGAATATGTTTATACTTGTGTTTAAAGCATGATTTGTTGCTTTGGGATTAATGATTTATTGTTGGTGCTTTGAAAACAGTGAGGTATATTGTTAAATATGAATTATATTAGGAAATGATGTGATTTAAAAATGTTATTAGATACAATTAGCTGGCTATAGGATTGAGTGCACTATAAACAAGTCACCTTGGATGTTGAAGGGTTTATACGGTGTACCGAATACTCAATCCAAGTACCCTAACGATTGAGGAACTGTGTGTGGTGTCCCATCTCTTGTTAGTGGGGTTATACATCTGCCGATGAGTGGTGTCGATGGGTTTATATGGTGTACCGAATACTCCACCACAAGTGTTACAACAGTGGAGGGTAGCTCTCGTGTGTGAACCTTGAGAAGTCAGTGAGAATGTTTGAAGTGTTGGGACAACACATGTGAATTCGTGTATCCGATGTTGTGTTTTGAGAATGGAACATGGTTAATGATCACTTGTAAGCCAATATAATTGTTGATGTATCATGTTTCATATAATGGGGTTTATACATGTTTACTCTTTAAACTTTGCATATGGTATGTTATGCATGGAAAGGCTTAAATTGAGGTTAGCAATATGAGTTACTGTGGTTTAATAATACATGTTGCATATGGTTTAACATGCTGGTTTTATTTGGTTAAAGCGCATGGTTTCTAGAGGGCATGATGTTTCAAAGGACAATTTGATGTAATTGAAAATAGATTTCAATGTGGTTTTAGAAAATGGTTTTAAATGCGTTGATGGGGTTTTGTTTTTGAGCATTCCTCACTAAGCCTTGTGTGCTTACGTTCTTTTTGTCCATCAATACAGAGAATTAGTGTGTGGAAGATAGTGAGAGGCAAGGGATCAAGCAAGACTTCGTTAACCGAAAGTATGTTTTAGTTTAGACTATGAGTAATAAGGGAAATCGGGGATCCGTTGTGTTTTTGAGAGATAGGTGTAAACTCCTTGTTTGAGCATGTTTTTATTACTGTTTTGGACTTGTAAATGGCCTTTAATGTTTTGAATTATGCTTGTTATGGTTTTTAGTATCTTGATTGGCTTGGTATCTAGGTTGCATGCCTATAGTTTCCCTTTGATGCAAGTTAGCATGTATGGTTGATGATTCTGATGATTTTGGTTGGGGTTGATTCTTGAATATGCCGTGTATGCCTTAGAAGCATGTATAAGTTGTATGCTTAGCTTAATCGAATCTTAAACCAGCAAAAATGGGCATTTCAGGCCCAGACATATCGGTACGCGACTAACTGTATCGATACGGTAAAGACTTTTCAGGCAAGACGTATCGGTACAATGGGTACCGTATCGATATGGTTCATGTATAAAAAGTTGGGCGAATCGGTACGCGGAGGGGTATCGATATAGTTTCGAGCTACTGGAATTTTGGAGGTGAAAACCGTATTGATACGGTACTTAGTGTACCGATACGGTGGCAGGTAAGTTAGTTATTTGGGGTCTTTTTGAGGTTATGTTATTTACGTATTAGTCCTTGAATGTTGTGGATGCAATTAAATAAGTTTGGATGATCGAATTGAGCTGAGATTTGACATAGTGGCATGAAAAGTGACTAATTCATGGATGGTAACTTTAATTTGGTTGAAGTCCTTATAATTTGTTAAAATTACGTATTGGTCTCTAATATATGTTTATAATCAATTGAGTGTCAAACTGATGTCTGTTAGATTTGAAATTTCTTCCGCTGCAAGTGTGAATCACATAGGATGTTAATGCGCATCTAGACAAGATAAAAGAATAAAAAAGGTCGTTTATTGAGGTAAACCTTCCCAGTTTACTTGGTATTCCCCGTGTGACCCACTCGGTTCGGTCTCGTGTCTAGACCGGGTCGAGGGGGTTACATAAGCCGATATGATATGGGTAACGTGAATGTCCAGACAGGTCGGGCCCTCGTGGGCTTGCGGATATTTTAACCCATTACGAGATAATTTTCCTTAAATGTAGTATTTTTAATATCTCAAATAAAAGGATAAATGATCAGAGATTATCTTTAAATTTAGATATTATTTTTGAATATTCTGGAATTAAAAGGATAAATATTTTATAAGATATTATCTTTTAATTCAAATATTATTGTGATAATGCTATTTGATAAATGAATTTTATTTTAAATAAAATTCAGATAATTCACAAGTTTTATTTCTAATGAAACTCCTATCCCTATAAGCAGCATGCAGACCTAGTAGCTTTAATGACCTTTTAACTACTGAAAGAACAAAGCGTTTTTCTACTATTTTTGCTATGTGATTTTCTAAAGTGTTTCCGATGATAGAGAAAGGCAAGGTTACAATTCGTGATCTCCGTAGACGTGCTACTACAGTTGATCATCTAGTTGTTGTATCTTGGGAGACAGACGACCAATGTATCTAAAACACCATAAGAGTGGCCAAAAATTTGCCTTAAGGAAATTGTGCTCTCACAGGCGTCAAATCTTTTTTACTCAATCGAATTAGGGTTTATTTATTCGATTTTCTATTTTAATTTTAGATTTATTTGTAATTGATTTTATTCGGTTCGATCTAATAATACTTTCAGTATTTATTTTTGTTGTTTTATTATTCTTTTTAGATTATTAAAGCCTATTTTCTAACAAAAATTACACTTAGTAGGCACGTAATTGCAAATGAATTTCCATACATAGACAACAAAATTTAAAGGGCATTTAACACTCCATAATTTTTTTGTTAAAAAGGAGTTGGGTATACCTATAGGCCTCGTTAAAAACCCCCTAAACCTAAATGGGGGAAAAGAGTACCTATAGGAATACCAATACAAAGAACAATGCGAGCAAAACCTCGTTTACATAATCCTAATCACAAAACTACCATAGATATGGCTCTACACACCATGGAACAAGCGACACAAGCAACCTCCTTAACCACTGGGATCAACATGCCACCGAGCCTCAGCACCATTGCCTAAGTGTTGCTCGGCTTCCAACTCTAAATCCCCTCGCAAGCACAGGCCATGATCCGCGGCAACCAACGCCATTACAAGTACAGGAGGCTCCAAGTAAGTCGACGCAGCAAGGTTCCCATCCCGACTCAAGGACGCAAGTTTGTCGGCAACACCATTACTCTCCCACTTGACATGATTGATCATAACTCGCCAATCGCGACAAATCAACTCCCTAATATCCCCAACCAGCACATTACTGGCCAAAGTCGCCGATGTACCGCCAATAATCCTTTTGATCTCCTTACAATTTGTTTCAACTTCTACACATCTACCCACATGCCTAGAAAAACCGAAGAGCCACTCACATGTCTCATCCCGAATCACTCCACCGATTGCTACCCGGTTATCCTTCGAGTTTACCGCAACATCAACGTTGAGCTTAACCAAACCCGAAGCCGGTACCGACCAATGCACTAAAGGATGAGATTGGCCCGTCTCCTCTTGTCGCATTGGTGAAAATGCTCGACCACACTCTTCCCCCAAGCGATCCCCTCGGCTCAATATGTCCTCCCGTAACACAAAGCTCTCGTCTAAGACCATGTTGCATCGTGTTTTCCAGAGCAACCAGCAATACACCGAAAATCTAACACTCCAAGATACCCCCGTCGATACCCTGGTACAGCTCTCGACAAGGTTGCGTAGCCTCTAATCCTCAAAAGAACCTTGGAAGAACATGCCTTGCTGGCCGGAGTCAATCATGCGCTTCCATAGCTCAACCGCTATCGGACAATGTCAATGGACATGATCCAAATTCTCGGAATCCTTCCGGTAAACAACACACTCCTCTGACAACGCTAAATGTCATCTTACCCTTTCCACATTTGTAAGGTGGCGCTGATGAACCGCAAGCCAAATAAAGACTCTTATGCGTTGAGGAACACGTAACTGCCAAATAATTCCCCACTTATTTAACACTCCACAATTTGTTGTATATAAGCTTATCCGAGTCTGAGACACTTTCATTATCGAGTAGGAGTCTATAGCCACTTCATACGCACGGTATAGATACAAGAATGCTCAACAGTCCACACTATACAATCTTCCTTCCACCGTAAGACTTGATCTAATAGCTCGTGAGCACTCCAAATACACTTGTAAATCAGAGAGGGTTGAGAACCCAACCTAGCTTGCAAAAATATGTTACTCGAGAAATATTTCGCCTTAAGAATACAACCATCCAAAAATAAATAAATAAATAAATACAACATCCTATATTTTCTATTTATATGCATAACATACATACATTATATATATAATGTTCAACCTATGCCTTCATATCAGTGAGACACAGAACAACATGAGGTTGAAGAAGTGTTATTGGATATGGAGAACTGTTTTGCATTATTATTATTATTATTATTATTATTATTATTATTATTATTATTATTATTATTTTGGGTAAAATGCAATAGTAGTCATCATACTATTTGTTTAAAAACATAGTTCGGTGAATAGTGGTGTAGTTTACCCTAATTATTTTTAAAAATAAAAAAATTATAAATTTCTATATTATTAAAAAATTATTTCTTTAATTATTGTTTAGAATTATTACAAAAATATCAAAAATAAAATTGTAGTTACATTTGAGGGATTACGTGAGAGATTTATCATTAATTTTAACATGTCACTTTACCTTCTAATGACATCTAATGTCGCGGTGCCCATTTTATAACGAAATCTAAAAATTAATCTTCATTTTGTAACATATAAAAATTAAGTGACTACATTGAAAATTTTGAAATAATTTATTGACATTTTGAAACTTTATCATAAAAATAAAAAAATGCATATGCACTCCTCAAGTCAATACCAATCTTACCATCTCATCCATATCATGTTTGACTGCTATAATTCCTTTTTGTAAAATTTAAATTGATTTTGATATAACAATTTGATTAAGGGACTTATCGGTAAATCCAACAATTTTTTAGGTATTTCAAAGTCTCACCAAATTGACAAGCTTTTTGAACTAAATAAGTTATTTAAGTCAAAACATATAAAGTGGTTCAAAATTTTCTAAATCTTTTCAATCTAAATTTCAACTATACGCCCAGGCGTATCGATACCCTTATGGCGTATCGATGCGGATTTATGTTACTGAAATTTCAAAAGATCATAGCGTACTGTTACAGTTAAGCCTGTATCAATACGACATTTATCTGGGTAAAGTTTTAAGCTATAGCGTATCGATACAGTTTTATAATGAAAGCATATTTTATTGCTATAGTGTACTGATACGGTTAGTTACGGTATCGATACGATATGTTGGGGTTTGCATAATCTTTTTAATTAAGGCAGAAGGCCAAAAATAGCACCCAACGTTTCACATTTTGGTCATTTTAGCCATATCCTTTTTTTTGGTACAAACAATCACCTAAAATTTTATTTTTCGTTCAAATTTCACCATTCTTGGTTGAAAACTGTTAGTCAACGTCTGAGGTTGACACGACATGTCTGCAGGGCATGGGGGAGATGACTTGACACTACCACGTGGCACTTTGTTGATGTGGTGATTGGTTAAAAATATTTAAAAAAATATTTTCTTTAAAAAATAATTAATTAATATTTTAAAATTTTAAAAATGCCATATCAGCAAAAATACCATGTGACAGTGCCACATCATCTCCCCATGCCCTACAGAGATGTCATGTCAGCCTCAGGCATTGACCGTTAGTTGACTAACGGTTTTCATCCAACAAGGGTAAAATTTGAACGAAAAATAAACCGTTAGGTGGTTGTTTGCACCAAAAAAAGATAGAGCTAAAATGACCAAAATGTGAAACGTTGGGGGCTATTTTTGACCTTTTGCCTATAATTCATATTCAAACGTTGCTTGTTAGTTATTGGAATCTCAAATTTTTGAATGACCGTTAACCGTACCGATACGCCCAAAAAGCGTATCGATACACTTTTTGTAAAACGATTCTAGTGAGCAAAATCGTATCGATGCGGTATAAGAGTATCGATATGCCCCTTAATTTACACTAGGACCATACTGGTACGCCTTCTTGCGTATCGATATGCCCTGATTTTTTGTGTCACAACGGCTCATTCTTCTTTGAGACAGGTACAACTACACTTTTGACTGTAACGATACGCTAGGTAGCTAAAGTGCATTTATTGCGGGAAATGAGCAGCCCAACGGCTATAATTAAGTCTCCAACCACCCAAACGGCAAGAAATCAATGCAATGGTATAAATACAAGCCTCAAAAGCTTCAACAACAACTATTGAATCTCAAAGCAACATCCAAGCAATCAAATCCAAACCTTAGTACTTATTGTCAAATTCTTGTACCCAACTCCTTGAGTTCTTATTGTAAATCAAATTTGAGAGTTTGAAAAGTGTTAGCTATATTTATCTTGTGAGAGATCAATTGTAATAGCCAATATTATTCTTTTTACATTTGTAAATTTTGTCTCCTTAGCCTAGAAAGATTGAACATTTGTAAATTTTTCCTCCTTTGCCTAGAAAAGGGGAAGAACAAATTAGTTGAGAGTTTGTTGAAAATCTTTAGTAGGAGCTAAGGTAGTGGATGCAGATCTTGTTTAGAAGCTTGAACTACTATAAGTGTCTTGTCTATTATTTTTGCTTGTTCTTTTTGCTCCTTTCAATTTTTAAAGTGCCAATTCACCCCGCTTGCTTGGCATCTTAAGATTGGTTTATTTAATTTTTTTATTTTTGTAATATGCATGTCCGTCTTATGGTCCATGTTCGATGTGAGAGGTTGTCCCTCCCAATAATGTTGTCTCCAAGGCTTGAACTCGTATCTTCTCATTGAGAATGCAATGAACCTTACCAATGCATTCAACCCTAGTTGGTGGTCTATTTGATCTTTGATGACATGGTATATATATATATATATATATATATGATCAAGTAATAATCTAATTCAATTTGGCGAAGCATAATATTTTATTAAAAGTCACCACCCAAAAAGAAAACATGTGATGCAAAAGCAGTGTTAAAATGTTCATTAAAAGTCCTTAGTACTGGGACCTGGTTTTCTCTCCCACTTGCTCTTCAACCACAGACGCCAAGAAGGACCTGTTATTGGCATTCCTTACGGAGCAATTAGCACGGATTTCCCCGGTATTACCAGTCAACACACTCAACTGACTCATCTTTACCATCGCCACCACAAACTTCTCAAAGAAGAGACTCTCGTTCACAGCAAAGCTAGTAACAATGCTCCTTGTCCTGCTATTAGTGTACAAGTCTTGGTCCGAGGTGAACAGACCCTGCCGGTTCATCAGATCAACGTAATACTTATTATCGAATTTATTAGGGGACCTTAAGTCCAACACTGTGGTGTTTGAGGAATCTGCTGTAGGACAAACTCCCTTGAGGTTTTTGGCAAAGGTTTGATCCATGCTGGGGTCCTGAGTAGGGTACAGGCGGCGGGTGAAAGAGCTGCAATGGCTGATGCCAATGGTGTGGCCACCAGAGAGAGCAACAACATCGGTGGGGTCGAATTTTTTAGTGGCGAGACTGGAGAGAATGGTGCTGGCATTGGCGAAGGGTGGCGGCAAGTTCTGCAATGTTGCATTCCTTGTGGCGAAGCTCAGTCCATCTCGCCTTCCCAATGGCACATCGTAGTCCGGACCACCAGACTGCAATGAAGAAAAAGTGAGATCGTTAGCATTGGATTCTATTCACTGCACTGTGACAGAGATCAGCTACTTTTTCACTTTTAAACAATTGCAATGAGATTTAGTATTTAAGCTTCAAGAGTAAAGCTACTGTGATACTATTAGAATTTGGTGATGGTGAGTCTCACATGGAAATTCTGTACCAAAACAAGTATAATTATTTGCTCTTTCCAATAGATAACCCAAGATAAGTAAATTTGTAGGGTCCCAATGGAAAAAAGTAAATTAAATGAGTGGTTGAAGTAAATAGTAAATACCAGGTAAACAGAGTCACGAGCAGCAAGAGCAACGATATCAGCACAAGAGACGACTCTTCCGCACTGCTTGTGGACAAGTGCACGCAGGTCGTCGATGATTTTGAATCCTCTCACTGTCAGGTTGGGCGGAGCATCCTTCTCGCTTGGCCCACTTGCGGATCCATCCAGAAGCACCGATGCATCACATCCCTGCATAAATACCCTTACCTAATATTAATAATATTAAATTTTCCATTAAAACTCCACCAACCCACTTTGGCAGCATTAAAAGCGTCCTTTCCACAAGAACACAAACGAAGCAGATTAGAATAGGATATTTTCGTTAATTCACAATCACATCCATTTTTGTGGCAACCAAGCTTTACAATAACTCAAACAGCGATCAAGTTTCAAACTACTGTAAAAAGAAGATCCGTACTGCCGTGATCTTAACAAAAAAAAAAAAGTATTACTATTAGTTCATTAGACTATGGAGTATTAAATAATTGACACCTGACCTGAACAAAGCAGTCATGGAAATGGAGACGAAGCAAGGCAGCAGCTTGGCCGATGTCCTCCTTGAAAACCTTCTGCAGTTGTTTTCTAATAATGGATTCCACTTTGGGACATGAGTTTTGGTAGAAACTCCATGAGAGACCGCTCACTATAGGAGGAGGAGCAGAGTTGTCTGCTTTTGAGACGTAAAAGTAAGACGAAATATACAGAGAAGAGATCAAAAGGAAAGCAGTGAAGAACGTAGCTTTAGCCATGGCAACCTGTTGTTTCTTGTGTCTTGGATGGAGACCATAAGAGTTATTTATAGGCTATAGCCTTATCGTCAAGTTATTTAGTCATATTCATATTTTAATCACAATAATAATCTTCCTTGTTTGTCTGTCTGTCTTTCTTTTCTCTCCCTTACTTTATTTTGGTTTTCCACATATATTTATATATTTTCACGTGTCGTGTGCTTCCATGGTAAAATATTAAAAAGAGAAGAAAACGACGAATTAACCAAGACCTTTAGGCTTTCTATAAATTAGGAAATTAATTATGGAACTCGAAAATGGCATGTTGTGGTCACATTGTGGATAGGCCATAAACGAACGGAAGGTTAAACCAATCTTTGGGCAAAAAATTTATTTATTTATTAAACGAACCAACATGAATAAAATTTACTGTTCGCTTAATTAAATGAACGAAAACGAACAAAATGTCCGTTCGTTCATTTACGCTCGTGAATGTTGATGAAAAAGTGACCAGATCGGAAATTAATGAGTGGACGAGAGAACCAATAATTTTATTAGCCATTGTACCACTAATACGCGTCTCCACAAAGATGAAGATATTTGGACGATGGTCACAGACATACTAGAGAGTAGTACAAACAAACTTATTACTACCACACCCTTGAGCATTCCATACAATAGTGTTGGATTCATCATTGAGAGATAGAAAAAGTTGGTAATAAAGTCATTCAACCATATCCGACCGATCATCGGATTGGTGATGATTTGCTTGCTCAATTGCAAGGACACGCGACCCAGATTTGGTTTTGGCCGGTACTAGGGACTGTCCATGAGTAGCATTTTGCAAGGCCATTTTTCCCAAAAGTCACAATGGCCAATGAGGTAGCAGGAATAACAAGGCTCGCATCCGCGACCATGGCGATAGCAGTGTGCTTACTTGGGCGAGCAGGTTGGGTTAGAGCATGGCCCTTGGCAATGCGACTTGAGCTGGCCAAACTAGGATTTTGGCGAGCATTCAAGACATTCAGATTCCTTGAACTAAGAACAATTGTTGGGGGTTTACGAACTGCTAATGCATGTTTCCCTTTGGTCGTGGCATGTACATTAAGGTGAGTAGAATTTTCTTTGTCTGAAGACTAGAAGTGTCAACGGTGGGGGAATAATTTGGGAGTGACGTCGAGGATCCTCCATAGGGGTAAGTTCCGAAGGAAGAGTTTCTATAGAGTCATCATTTATGGTAAAAATGGGATTGAAACGAGATGAGTTAACCCTAATGCCTGAAGTAGAAGGTCCAGGATTGGAAGTGGCCTTGGAGGAACGTCTTTGCTTTCTTTCCACGAGCATCATAGGGCCAAAAGGCTCAACGAGTGTTATAGGGCAACACTTGATGCGAGCATTGAGGCTGCAGGTTTAGTAACTTCAGGCATATGAGGGTTCAGCTTTGGGCACAGTTCCTAAGTATAGCCATACATACCATATCTGTGCAAACTACGAGTAAGGACTCATATCCGACTAATTGAATTATGCCATTAACTATAATCTTTGAGACAAGAGGGTAATGAAAATTAATCTTGAATGCAATCCTGACAAAGCAGCCACACTTATCATTGTCGGTTTGAAATTCTAGCTTCACGACTGTTCCAATGCGGGAACCAATAGCCTCCAACATGCTACGTTTGTAACACACAATTGGGAGCCCAAGGAGGCGAACCCAAGCCAAATACGGCTGGGATGTGATTGAGTGTTGCTGAAGTCAGCTGAGCACGACTCCATTGTGAGATAATGTCCAAAGATGGTCTAGGGTCCATCTGCGAGGACCTACAAATAACCACTTATCGCAAAGAATTTGACTAGAAAGTAGTCATTCTCAATATCGATCAATTTCAGAGGGTGACATGGATTCTAGATGTTGAAGATTCGATTGTGGAGGATATTAAACCCTACTCGGCGACTGAGAAGTTAGACAACTAGCGTGAGATCCATGCTTTGTTGGGCCAAGGATTGAATTCGCTCCAAGAAGGTGATGGACGGTAGGGTAACAATTTCGCCCATTTGAACGTCATCCTCAAGGAGTTCAATGTCATCATCGTCGGTGGGATAAAACTCATCATCGTCAAGGGATCCTTAGCCCCTATGTAAAACCAAAATTGATTTTGACATAACAAATTTTTACAAGGACTTAATTGCAAAATTAAATAAATTTTTAAGGGTAAACTACACAGTTGACCACCAAACTATGGGGTTGGTGTCGATCTTACCACTATTTTTTTTTTCGTCTCAAATACACCACACAACTATTTAAATGGTGCCACGTTTGCCACACGCCGTTAAAAAAAACGAAAAAATTGACGGAACTGTTAAAAAAATTGGTATAATTACACATTTGGTCCTCTATATTTATACAATATATCAAAAAAATTGGTATAATTACACATTTGGTCCTCTATAATTATACAATATATCAATTTAGTCCTAAATTTAATATAATAAAATAAATTAATTATTCAATAAGATGGTGACACGTGTCACCACCTTATTGGAAGTCTTTAATTAATTAATTTAATTAATTTTCCACCTCCAATCAGGTGGTGACACGTGTCACCCAATTGGAGATGGAAAATTGAAAAGAATAAAATAGCCCCTACCAAGTTTCAAACTCAAGACCTCTAGGTAGAGACTAGAGAGGTTGTGTGCTTGCCACTAAACCAAGCACACTTTCGTGCTATAGGGTTATTAATATATGTATTTAATGATTGTTAATGCCTAGAAAATTAAAGAGAAGAAAATGCAATTGCAAGGATTTGAACCAAGGACCTCATGGTTGAAAAGACATGTGCTTGCCACTACACCAAATGTATTTCTTGTGATACAAAGTACAACATTTAATATATGTCTTATATAGATTTTAATGCTTGAATTGAGAAATTCGAATGAAATGAAATGTAGTTTTAAGAAATTCGAATGTAATATTTTTATGATCCATAAAAAAATCTAACCCAATTAAATAAATCTAATAACTAAATTAATATTATTTTAAAATTTTTATATTTTAAACTAAATTTAATATATTTTTCAATTTTAGATTTATTTTTATAATTCCACGTATATAATCGTTGAATTGAGTTTTTTTTACTTAATTAATAATTTTAATATTTATTAAAAATTTAATCGTGAAAATAATATTAACCGAATTCGAGGGCAAGCACATCGTGAAAATAATAATTTTAATATTAATTTAGTTATTAGATTTATTTAATTGGGTTAGATTTTTTTATTGATCATAAAAATATTACATTCAAATTTCTTAAAACCACATTTCATTCCTTTTCTCAAGCATTAAAATCTATATAAGACATATATTAAATGTTGTACTTTATATCACAAAAAATACACTTGGTGCAGTGGCAAGCACATGTGCTTTCAACCATGAGGTCCTTGGTTCGAATCCTTGCAATTGCATTTTCTTCTCTTTAATTTTCTGGACATTAACAATCATTAAATACATATATTAATGACCCTATAGCACGAAAGTGTGCTTGGTTCAGTGGCAAGCACACAGCCTCTCTACCCAGAGGTCTTGAGTTTAAATCTTGGTAGGGGTGATTTTGTTCCTTTCAATTTTCCATCTCCAATTGGGTGACACGTGTCACCACCTGATTGGAGGTGGAAAATTAATTAAATTAATTAAATAAAAATAATTAAAGACTTCCAATAAGGTGGTGACACGTGTCACCATCTTATTGAATAATTAATTTATTTTATTAGATTAAATTTAGGACTAAATTGATATATTGTATAATTATAGAGGACCAAATGTGTAATTATACCAATTTTTTTGATATATTGTATAAATATAGAGGACCAAATGTGTAATTATACCAATTTTTTTAACAGTTCCGTCAATTTTTTCGTTTTTTTTAACGGCGTGTGGCAAACGTGGCACCATTTAAATAGTTGTGTGGTGTATTTGAGACGAAAAAAAAAATAGTGGTAAGATCGACACCAACCCCATAGTTCGGTGGTCAACTGTGTAGTTTACCCAATTTTTAAATACTCAAAAGACTCACAAAGTTCAAGAATTTAAAATTTAAGTATTTTTAAATAAAAAGTCAAGTATCTAAAATATTTTCCAAGTACTTTTGAACTTAAACTTTTGAAATTTGTCCAGGCGTACCGATACGGTTACACCCGTATCAATACGATTTTTGGCTAGTGGAAACGAGTCAAGAAAATTGTATTGACACGCTCTCTGCCATATTGATATGATTTTCAGACTCGATGTAATCCTGGATTCTGAAAACTACTTACCGTACCGATATGCTCCTCTACGTACTAAAACGAGTTGGTAAAATTTGAAAAATCTTGGCATTTAATTTTTTATTGTTGCCTTGTCAGATTATTGGAATCAAACACTTTGAAAGTTGGTTAACAGTACCGATATGCCTAACTACCGTATCGATACACTTTTTGGTTAACCAACTCTCCAGATTCCAGTGAGCAAAATTAGTACCGGTACGCACTATGCTGTACCGATCCCCTATATAAAATATAGTTTCCGTACCGATACACCTCTTCATGTATTGATACACTATTTGTATACAATGGCTCTTTCTTCTTTTGACAGGTGCCGATAAAGTGACGCGAGTACCCGTACGGTAGGATGTATAACTGTATTTATGGTGGGAAAAAGAGAGCCCAACGACTCTTTCTTCTTTTGACAGGTACTGATACAGTGACGCGAGTACCAGTACGATATGTTCTAGAACTGCATTTATGGTGGGAAAAAGTGAGCCCAACGACTCTATTGATGATGCCACCAACCCAAACGTTTAGAATTCAATGAGGAAGTATAAAAGCAAGCCATTAAAGTTACAACAACAACTATTCATCTAGTCAAGCACATTCAAGCAAAAATCTAATCCAATTTGAGCATAATAGAGTCAAACCCTTGTACCCAATTGAGTGATTTTTATTGTATTCATCTTTTATCAATTTGGGTTGAGAGAACTTTTAATTTGGGGAAAATATCATACCTTGTGAGGTTTATTTTTCATTTCCCAACAATCTTTGTATTTGAGAGAGTCTTTGGTTAATCTTTGGGTAGAAAGGTTAACCAGCTTGTAAGGTTTCCTCCTAATCCGAGAAAAAAGGGACGAATTTCTAGTGAAATTGGTTGAAAATATTTAGCGGAAGATAAGGTAGTGAATGTAGAGCTTGTTCTAAGCTTGAACCACTATAAATTGTCTTGTCTTCAATTTTAATATCTTTAATTTGCTCTCTTCAATTTTAAAAATCCAATTCACCCCATCTTGTTAATTTTTGATTCGAATGATCCATTCAACAATTGATATCAGAGTCTAACTCTTTGATGGACTCACATCCACAAGAGAAGATCCTAGAAGAAGATTAATCAACCGTCGAATCTAGCCATGACATCTACATCTGGCCAAAACGTCTTCGAGTCACAATCGATCACCAAGCCGCCCTTTTTCAATGGGGATAACTATCCCTATTGGAAAAATAGAATGAGGCTCTTCATTAAGTCAAATGACTTTGTCCTTTTGGATGTAGTGTAAGATGAGCCAACTATTCTGATGAAGAGAGATGAAGAAGGAAGGCTAGTTCTGAAAACAAGAGCGGAAATGACCGATTAAGATCGAAGAAGGCTTTACTTGAATGAAAAGGCTCTTCACATCATCTTTTGTGCACTTGGACCTGACATATATGCAAAGATTTCATCATGCACAAGTGCAAAAGAAGTTAGGGACAAGCTAGAGACTACCTACGAGGGCACCAACGATGTAAAGGAGACCAAGATTTAGATCCTTAATTAGAGTTACAAGAACTTCAAGATAGAGTCGGATGAGAGCGTCTCCAAAATGTTTGATTGGTTCTCTGTCATAGTAAATGGTCTTAAGGGCTTCAATGAGATCATTCCAGAAGACAAGCTAGTCCGGAAGCTTCTTTACTCTATTCTTGAATCATGAGATAGGAAGAGAACCGCAATCATTGAGGCCAAGAATTTAAAGACTTTGAAGCTTGATGAGTTAGTGAGATCTCTCCTTACTCATGAGATCATGAAGCAAGGAAGAGAAGAAGAAAATAAGAGAGAAGAGAAAGGAGTGGAGAAGCAAGAGGTAGAAAAGAAGAAACAAGGAATTGCTCTCAAGGATTCTCAAGAGGAAAGCAATTCTAGTGAGGATGAGTTTGAGGAATTGGCTATGATAGCCAAGAGATTCTCTCGGTTCATGTCCAACTGGGGAAAAATTTCCAATGAATAAAAGACTTTAAGAACAAGAACAAAGAAGAGGAGAAAGAACAACTCATTTGATATGAGTGCAAGAAGCCGAGGCACATAAGATCAGAATGCCCACAACTCAAGAAGAAGAGGTTCGATAAGAAGAAAAAGCACAAAGCCCATGTTGCTACTTGGAGAGATGAAGAATCATCATCCGATGAAGATGAGCATGAAGTGGCTAAAGTTTGCCTCATGGATATTGATGATGATCCAAAGGTAAACCCTAACTCATCTCCTTTCAATTTCATATTTGATGAACTTCAAGATGCATATGATGAGTTGCAAGAGGTTTACGCTGAGTTGGTAGAAAAATACAAGGAATCAGTTTTGAAAAACAAGAAAATGATTTTCGATTTGAAAAACCAAAACGATTCCCTTTCCAAAACCAACTTGAAACTTGAAAAGAAGATTTTAGTTTTATAATATGACTTAAAATATTTTCAAGATGAAAAATATTTATTTAAACAATTTTCTTTCTAAAGTTCATGATGATCACCACAAAGTGATGAATGAACTCAAAGCTTCTTTGAAAAAAGTTGGTATTTCTACTTTTGAAAAAGGTCAATCTTCTAAAACCAACTACGTGAAAAGAAACTTTATGAACCACAAACAAAGAGGCTCTCAAAGGCATCATAAAGATAAAAGGGTTAGAAATGTACCGGTTCCTAAGAAACTAGTAGTTTCTAATGATATTGATGCTATTGCTTCTTGGATTCCTAAGGGAACCAAGCATTTGGGAGCTAACGCACATGGACCCAAAATGATTTGGGTACCAAAAATCAAGAACCAATATTTGTTTTTTGGGGGACCATTGCTACAAGGCTAAAGCTTCAAGTCAAAACACTTGGAACATTAAAAGTGGATGCTCAAGACACATGACCAACGACAATAGTAGATTCAAGGAGCTAGAGCCAAAGAGTGGTGGAGTGGTGACTTTTGGTGACAACTACAAAGGCCACATTGATGGTATAAGTTCTAGTGGTAATCTCTCTTCTATTCTCATTGAAGATGTTTTATATGTCAATGGTCTAAAGCATAACTTGTTGAGCATTAGTTAATTATGTGATAAAGATTTTAATGTTCTTTTTTATATTAATGGTTGCAAAATTGTAGACATTAAAACAAATAAGATAATGATCATTGGTCATCGCATAGGTAACATATACATGGTGCATCTAGATGACATTCATACATACTATGCATGTTCGGTTGCTCAAAATGAAAATGATGCATGGTTATGGCATAGGAAACTAGGACATGTTAGATAAGTGTTTTAGAGAAATTGGTTTCCCAAAATCTATTTAGAGGTTTAGTTAAGCTAAAATTCTACTTAGATAAAATTTGTGATGCTTGTGGTAAGGGCAAACAAAAACAAATTTCATTTAAATCCATTAATGATGTTTCAACTAGTAGAGTTTTACAATTGATCCATATAGATTTCTTTGAGCTTATTAGGACAATTAGCTTGGGTGGAAAGTCATATGCTTATGTTTTAGTTGATGATTTCCCTAGATACACCTGGGCTCTCTTTTTAAGTACAAAAGACGATGCTTTAGAAAAATTCATAACATTTTAAAAAATTACTCAAAATGACCTTGGTTAAAACATTACTCATATTATAAGTGACCATGGAACGAAATTTCAAAATATAGGTTTTGATGATTTTTGTAACTCTAATGATATTAGCCATAATTTTTTTCGCACCTCACACTCATAAACAAAATGAGGTAGTTGAGAGGAAAAATCGTACCTTAGAAATGACTAGATCTATGCTTTGTGAAAACAATTTACCTAATTATTTTTGGGCGGAAGCCACAAACACCACTTGTTATATTATAAATTGTGTACTGATTAGGCCAATTTTAAAGAAAACTCCTTATTAGATTTTAAAATCAAAGAAGCCTAACATTAGGTATTTTCATCCTTTTAGATGCAAGTGTTTTGTTTTAAACAACGGAAAAGATCATTTAGGTAAATTTGATGCATAAAGTGATGAAACTAATTTCTTGGGATATTCTTTAAACTCTAAAGCCTATCGAGTGTTTAACAAAAGAACCCTATTTGTAGAAGACTCTATTCATGTGGTTTTAGATGATAACCTCCTTCCGAGGAAGGATTCTTGTGATGATGATGGTGTACGGATCATTGAAGCCAATGATAGTGGACAATCATCAAAGGTGAATGAGGTTCCAACCAAAGAAGAAGCACTAGATCCTACTATAGAATCCTTGAAGGACATGTGTAACCCCCTTAGCCCAGCCTAAACGGTTGACCCGGACTACGAAGATTACACGGGGAAAACCAAAGTCAATCCAAAAGTCAACCTTGATTAACGATCTTTTTTTTTTATTTTTAAACTTGTTTAGATGCACATTAAACCTAGGCATACTCTTGAGATAAGCATACTCAAAAATCACAGCAAACGGAACACAATAAGGGACCCAATTGCACAAAATACGAATTTAGGGACCAATTTGCAAATTCTGGAAATTAAGAGAACTTTACCAATTTTCAAGTTACCATTATGAAATTAGTCATGTTTCATGCCTCTCTGCCAAATTTCATCTTAATCGGACATCTCAAACTCAAATATTTGCACATACAAAAATCAGGACTAAAACGTAAAGCTTGCAAACCTCAAAACCATTCAAATCAGTGCCCAACGGTCAAGTGTTTCGAAACGGGGTTAGCCCATTCAGAAACGGGGCTTGGCAGTAGCCAAAGTGTTTCGAAACACCTATACCCGTTTCGAAACACCCAGGCCCAATCAAGCACTTGTTTCGAAACAGGCAAGGGTGTTTCGAAACACCCTGCCCAGAAACAGCAGATAGACCTGTTTTAACACATCTAAACCCCATCGAACATGCTCCAAATCATTCCTCAACAAAGCAACAACATGCCAAGCATCATAACCACCAACTTGCATTAAAATCTAGATACAAAACCACCCCTAGGGGCACCAACTCTTTCAACACATCCAACACTTAATCATGCTTTTAAAACAAGAAGCATAGCATAACGACTTATGAATAAGAAGATTCAAACGTTGCAAGCGTTAAACCACATAGTTCAAATCATAAACCGAACTTGTTCAATATACACAATCTCATTAAACATCAACATAAAAGACTCTCCCCCTATTACCTTTATTATCTCAAGTGGAGCTCTCCTTGAATCCCTTGCTTCTTGTTGTACCAACTTCAAGTATCTGCATTGATGGACAAAAAGGAGTGTAAGCACATAATGCTTAGTGAGGAATGCTCAAAACCAAAACACCATCAATGCAGCGAGTCATAAAACCTCTTTAAAAGGTAAACACATTTCGATAAACCAAGCAATGTTTGAAAACCCCTTTTTAAACAACATGCTTTAAATCACGCATTGCTCAAACATGGAAACCAACCCTTAGCTTAGAAAAGCTAAGTAACTCACTTCAAAGCACATCCTTGCAAAACCATCAATTTAACCTCTCCATGCATAATCATCATATGCAAAGTTAAATACAAATTCCTTGGAAAACACTTCCACTTCACATTATACTTTTCTCATATTTGAAAATCATCTCAATGCAAGAAACCTTTGAAAACCACTTGCTCCTTCAATCTATCTCATGCATTAAACAAATGCAACATATGAACCACAAAAAAACAACATTTACATTACATGCCTTTTAAAACAAGCCTTCACAAGACTTCAATGCATTAAAGGGATTCCTATGCACATATGCACCATTCTTAATATAAGATAAACACTTGTACAAGCTTAACAAGTAATACATGAATTCTTGGAACATCACACACTTCCCATGCAACCTTGCATCATTTCAAGCATCTCATGCTTCATTACATGCAAGAACATTACATTGGCTTCCAAGTGATAATTCACAAACCATCATAACACAAGACACAATCGGATACGCGGATTACAAGCGTTGTCCCACACGCTCCATACACACAACCGAACAACACAAGGTGGAGTTTACCGGTACAATCACAACCCCCTCAACACCCGTGATGGAGTTTAACGGTACAATCACAACCCCCTCAACATCACTCATCGGAAGTTTTATAATACACTAGCGAGAGCCGGGACACATCACAAGGCTTACACATGAAAGATACCACAACCATTGTAATCACCTTAACCAAGCTCACACACGGGAGCAACCCTCCACCGTTGTGACACTTAACAAAGTCCACCCATGAGAGCCATCCTCCATCATGGTGACATTTAACAAGGTTCACTCACGAGAGCCATCCTACATCGTGGTGGCACTAAACCAAGCCCACCCACAAGAGCCAACCTCCATCGTGGTGACACCAATTTCCTCAATCGCTAGGATTCTTGGATGGAGTTTACGGTACAATTACAACCCCCTCGACATCCAAGGTGACTCAATTCACGGTGCACCCAATCCTATAGCCGGCTAACTATATCTGATTTAAGTAACCAAGAACCACTTACATCACTTGCCAATATAACCATTTTACCACATTAATCCATTGTTTTTACAAGCATAACCAAAATGCCAAAACCACCAATTACAATCATCACTTCACTGTTTTGAAGCATTAAACAAAGCCATTAAACAACATGCAACACTATTCATCAATTCCACAATTCCAATGTACAAAACCAAGGATCTCTTACCTTGAGCATCCTTCACACATGACTTTCAAAACCAGCATTAAACCATGCTAAAATATGCTTTCAAAACAGAATTTAAACATGCAAATCACATACATTGCATCCAACAATCACAAGTGCTTTAAAAACCAATTCATAACACAAACCAAGAGAGAAATTCCATTTACTTAATCTCGAGCTTAGCTAAGTTGTTTAGACTTAAACTAAGCCTCCAAAAACCTTCAAACATTGGTTTCAAAGCTGAAAACCCAACTTCACTCACCGATACACAAAACTAGGCTAGCCAACAAGCCTTCCAAGCATCAGAAACCATCAACGCCACCTCTATTGCTTTCGGATCATCCCTCCTATTTCAAGCACATAACAACAGAGGATTAATTCATCATCATGCATTAAAAACACCAGCAACACACCTAAACTCGCTACTCTTTGCAAATCCAACATTTCGGCTACCAAACACAACTGAAATCACCTCCAAACACTTCCAAGACTTAACCTAGCCAAGATCCATCACTTCTAACCATTATTAAACATCAATTAACATCCAAAATAAACTCAAACTCGTCCTTATACCTCCAGCATAAACAAAACACCAAGATCACCCCAAAACCCACCATTTTCACAAGTAAAAACTTAGGAAAATCAACCTATTCGGGATTGCATTGATTAAACCTCAATCACACATCATTTAGACATCCAAAATACATCAAAAAGACATCTCAAAATAGAGCCCAATCATCCAATACGAATTTCTTCAAAATTAAATCCAAATCTTGCATTTTAAGCCAAAATCATTATCACAACATTAAAACCTTTAATAAAACTTAATTTAAGGATTGAGAACTTGGGAATTTCAGTAAAGAACTGAGTATTTAGAGGAGAAGGACGTTCATACCTCTAAATGTGGATTTCTCCTTGTTTAGAGCCAAAATCCTTGAAAATTCATTAAGTAAATGATGAGGATTTGATGTAGAAATGATTAGGAATCATTTAGGAATTGAAATCTCAACTTTAGGTGTGAAAATCAAAGGAAAATTTGCTATGGAAATGTGTTTGGCTGAGGGTATTTTGAGAAAAATGAAATGGGAAAATTTTGGTAAAAGTTAGTTATGAAACTAAAAATATCTTTTTCCCTCTTTCCTTTTTATTAATTAAACATTAAATGAGTCTTTAAAAATCAAGAAAAATCTGGAGAAATCATCCCTTGGGTAAATTAGCTCCTTAAAGATTCAAAGTTTCAATCCTTTTAAAACAGTCACGAACTTTTCAAAAATTACATTTTAGTCACTAACTCAAAATGTCATATTTCCAAACCTCATTTTGTAAAATTGATTTCACCACCCTCTTATATATATTAAAAGAGGATTTTTAGATATTTTTCCATATTTTTAATGCATCCCGAACTAGGCTTTCCTTAAAACCATCTTTTATATTCGAACCGAAAATCCGACCGGTCCGGTTCAAACCCAAAACTTCTAAGCCCAAAATTGGGGTGTTACAACATGAATCTTGGTGAAAAGGAAGTGAGCTACCCAAGGGAACTCAACTATGTCAAAGATAGTGAAATCTTGGGTGATCCATCCAAGGGGGTAACCACTAGATCCTCTCTTAGATTGCTTAATAGTGTTGCCTTCATTTCATGCATTGAGCCTAAAAATATCAAAGAAGCATTAAAAGATGATTTTTGGATATTGGCCACACAAGAAGAACTTAATCAATTTGACAAGAGTAAAGTTTGGACATTAGTTAGTAGGCCTAGTAATAAGTCTACTATAAGAACTAAATGGGTCTTTAGAAACAAACTAGATGAGAGTGGTAACATAGTGAGGAACAAGGCTAGACTTGTTGCTCAAGGTTATACTCAAGAAGAGGGAATCGGTTTTGATGAAACCTATGCACTCGTAGCTAGAATGGAAGCAATTAGGATGCTTCTTGCATCTGCATGTTATCATGAATACAACCTTTTTCAAATGGATGTTAAAAGTGCATTTTTAAATGGTTTTTATTAATGAAGAAGTGTACGTTGAACAACCACCAGGTTTTGAAGATCCAATTTATCCAAACCATGTTTTAAAACTAACTAAAGCTTTAAATGGTTTAAAACAAGCTCCTAGAGCTTGGTATGAAAGACTTTCAAATTTTTTGTTTAAAAAGGGTTTTGAAAAAGGCAATGTAGACACTACATTTTCATTAAAAGAAATGGCAATGACATCTTAGTAGTACAAATTTATGTTGATGATGCTATTTTTGATTCTACTAATGAGTTTTATTGCCAAGAATTTTCTAAGCTAATGCAAGGTGAGCTTGAGATGAGCATGATGGGGGAGCTCTTATTCTTCTTGGGGCTCCAAATCAAGAAAAGGAAAGATGGCATCTTCATCAATCAAACTAAGTACATCAATGATATGCTCAAGAAGTTTGGCTTAGAGAATGTAAAGCCTTAAGCCACTTCAATGAGCTCATCAATTAAGCTTGACAAAGATGAAGGGGGTAAGTGTGTTGATTCTAAGCTTTATCGTTCAATGATTGGCTCTTTGCTTTTCCTTATCGCAAGTAGACCCAATATCATATTTAATGCTTGCTTGTGTGCTCGGTTCCAAGCTAGCCCTATAGAATCACACCTTGTATCCATTAAGAGAATATTTAGATACCTTAGAGACACACCTTGTTTAGGCCTTTAGTCTCCAAGAGACTCTTCCTTTAACCTACATGCTTATTCCAATACGAATTAGGAGGGTTGTAAGATAGATAGAAAAAGTACCTTCTGCACTTGCCAATTCCTAGGTAGTATACTCATATCTTGGTTCTCTAAGAAACAAAATAGCCTTATCTACCACCAAAGCAGAATATATATCGGCCGAAAGTTGTTGTGCTCAAGTCCTTTGTATGAAACAACAACTTCTAGACTATAGAATTGATGTACGTACCATACCCCTTAAGTCTGACAACAATACTGCCATATGTCTCACTAAGAATTCCATCTAACATTCTAGAACCAAGCATACAAAGATAAGACACCATTTCATTAGGGACCATGTCTTATAGAATGATATTATTCTAGAGTATGTTGATACCTCAAACCAACTAGCGGATATCTTTACAAAACCATTAGACAAAGAGCATTTTTGGACTCTTAGGAGAGAGTTAGGTCTAACTAGCCTATCTTGACCTTTTAGAGCCCTTAAGTGTCAAAAACTTGCTTGAATTTGAATGATGACCATGTTTATGTAATTTTTCTTCTTGATGCATCTATTCTTGTTGCTAGGGAGAGTATGTGTCTATTTTAGTCAATAAATGTTGCTAATTTATCATATACATGCATTTAGGATCGATTAAAATCTAATTTTTGAGCTCAAGTCTGTTCAAAAATGTATTTCTTGCAAATGGGTACCGATACGGGTAACCACGTATCGGTACGTGTTCATGACAGTTTCGGTACATGTAACACACTTACGGGTGTTCACGAATGAATCGGTACTAGTAAAACTGTACTGGTACGGTTTATCGAGTCGATACCGATACGATTTTTAGCGTACCAATACACATTGACGCTGGAGTGTTTAAATATCATTAAATGAGGGTTTCCAACTTTAATTAAAACACAACCACTTTTTCTTCAAAACCCTAGTCAAACTTGGTTATATAAACCCACCAAAACCCTTTGATTTCTCACACAATTCTTCAAATATTTTGAGGGTTTTTTCTTTTCAAATCAAGTCTAATCTTTGTCATAAATTTTGTGCATCATCATCTCCTCATACATCCCAAATTCCATATTCAAGGTATAAACTCCTTTTTCTTATCTTTTTCAATTTCGTTTCAATTTTTACACTATTTTTATTTTGCTTTTTGTATATACTCGATGCATATTGTATGGATTTTACATTTTTTACAAAAATTCTTTCAAAATTGAAAATTTTTTATTCGAATATAAAAATATATCGTATATTTGGATAAACTATTTTTTGAATTTTTTTCCTACCAAATTTTTTTATACTTATATATGTTTTTCAACTATATAATATAATTCTTAACAAACACCTCGAATTTTGGATTTCTTATTGGATCGAATATGGTGATTTATGCATACATTGTTTTTCCTTGATTTTGATCTCAGGTTATGGCTCCTAAGAAACATATGAGAAAGGATATTGCATCCTCCTCTAACTCCAAGTCCAATGGTACTAAACCAAATTTGTCCTACATCTTGCAACATAGTACTAATGAGCCCAATTTCACTTGAGCAATGGATCGTTTCAAAGTTTTTCAAAACTTCAAAATTCGTCGTGAGCGCAAGGTTTCTATCCCCTACTTGACTTCCCTTAAATTTAACTTTTTTTATCTTGAGTTACTTACCCAATGGAAGTTTATGCCTTTTCTAAGTATACTCAGGGTCTTTTATAAAAACCTTGTTTTGATCTTTTGTTCTAATGCCTGATGTGTTGTGGAAAAAGCCAAAATGAAGTTATAGCAATTGAGTCATACCTTATGGGAAAACTTTTCTAATTGATTCTAAGGTTACATCTAATTGTTTGGGGGTTGAGGATATTGGTATAGATGATGAACACTCTTTAGGCAACATTCAACTCAGCTCCGTCTCCACCCTTGATGCTCATGATCGCTTCCTTCATTTTTTATCACTTGGTGGTTTCGTCCATCTGGTGGTAAATGATCTGCTATTCGTCAAGTTGATAGTTTTTGGATCTGATGCTTTCGGGAAGGAAAACGCCCAAACCTTGCTTAGATCATGTTTGTGGAGATCGTCTATCTTGTTCTAAACTGCCATTCGACCTTTGTCTCATCCTTCACCTATGGCACGACCTTGAGTTTCATTTTTCACAAGCTTGGGATTGATTGCTTGTATGATCTTGAAGTGTATCTCACCGATCCTATGAACGACAAATCCCTTCGCAAGGCTAAACTCACTTGGTATAATAACCAATGGGTTTGGAATGCGAATCTTCCTCAACATGTTCAGCTCGAAGAAGAATATAATGCACCCGTAGCGCCTCCTCCGATTTCTCCTCAACCGCCTTCCTTTGATGCTCCTATGACCTACCTTGATGGGAAGTTGAATTCATTGAGCGCGAGCATGAATGCTGGTTTCTCATCCATGGACACTCGTCTCACGACTATGGATGCTAGAATCATTTCTATGGATGCTAGCCAAGCCTTAATGGATATGACTCTTATCACCTTTCGTGGAGAGTGGCGTGGGCATACCTTTGGTAATGATTCCATGGAAGATGAAAATGATGATGAAAATGATGATGAAGGTGAAGATGACGGTTCTTATACCTTTGCGTCTCCATTGCATATCATCTCTTAGGATTTTCCTTTTTATGCACCTATATATGTTATTTTTCCTTTTTAGGACTTATGCTTTGCATTATGTTTTTAGGATTTAAATTAGACTTCTATTTGCTTTGATCTTTTATGCTTTCAGTGCTTAGTAAAATTAATGTTGCTTTGCATTTCTTATATTATCCTTACATTGATTTTGATCTAACAAAAAGTGGGAGAAGTATAAAGAGCCTTAAATTTTTCAAAGAAACATCTTTTACCCTTAAAGTAAGGAGGAGAAATTTTCAAAATTTATTTGGGTTTTATTATATCAAAAAAGGGGAAATTGTAAAACTAAAATTGATTTTGATAAAACAACTTTTTTCAATGACTTAATTTTAAAATGAAATAAATTTTTAAATACTCAAAAGACTCATGTTCGCATTCGTGCAGTACTATAAATGATACGCAAATGGTGCAAGTATACACGTCGAACGAGTAATAAAGTGATGTGTGAGTATCGTCTCCATAGGGATTGGAGGTATTCACGGTTGTTGTAACAATAAAGATTGAAATTTTTACAGATGACAATGCTATAGTAAAAGAGATGATGTAAAATAATGCTGAAGCAAAACAGTTCTGAGAAAGATGAGATAACAATATGCTAAACAGGTCCCCTTTCGTATGCGAAACTCACTATGGAATGACTGGCTGGGAATGATGGACAACCTAACTCAAGCTTCTTAACGATACTAAGGCTCTTCAGCTATCTTCTACACTAGGCGGGATTTACTAAGAGTGTTCCTAAACTATCTCTAGCCAGGAAACTGGGAGTCAAAAATGCTACAGCCATACCTCTCGGCGTAAACTCTTAAAACTCCCCTACCCTTCACGAACTATCCTTTTTAGCCCTTGAAACCTATCACTTATCTTTAAGATATGTTAGAGTTTGCCTCTTGACAGCCACTCCATTGCTTATGAGGTTTCTAAGGCTAGCTCTCTCGATTACTAACCCCAACAAATACTTAAAGAATGACCAACTCTCGATGGCTCTTACAACTTTAAGGAAATGAGAAATGCATAATCAAAGTATTGAACACGATAAACACTGGAAAAGCTATAGCATGCATTCAAAAATACTCAAAATAAAATCATCCATCAAACCCAAGCCACCTAAAACAGTTTGTGGCTGGGCAATATTATCCAATGTATCTTTGCGATAACATCACCAAATATATAGATATGAAAAGAAATTGCTAGAGCGACAGAAAGAAAGGTGAACTCCCTCTCCGCCATGGACTGACCTACTGTCTTAGGCTCACCACCTCTCTCGAGGCCGGTGAGGCCACTCCTTGGAGCTTCAACGATGAAGGACACCAAGCTGGAGAATATGAAGATGAAAACTTCTCTCTCATTGTGACTTTCTCTCTTTTCCGCCTCTCTTTCGCAACACAACCTCCCTCTCTCCTTTTCCAAGCTTCTCTCCCCTTTATATAGTGGAGACTTCTAGGGTTTTTTTCCATAAAGATGCCTTGATAATCCCAAGGAATATCCACTGATAAGGTCTGCCACGAGGGGACAAGGAAGAAAGTCTGGAGGTGGGTACCGGCTGTTGCACATGTCAGATCGTCCTTTTCTGCATGTTGACGTGCTTTTGCAGCTCACGTGTATCTCACATGCTGGCCAATATCCACTTCCATCATACTATAGCAATTCTCGGCATCGACTTTCTCTCTTTACTCCTTTCCTATGCACCACCAAAACCAAAACCAACCTTCAGAGCAGTACCCCTCAATATGGACCAATAACCAGCAAAGATAAAGATGCACCCAAAAGAAGAAAATGAAACCTAAATGCTATGGTATGAACTCAAGAACATGCAAATGCTATAGCAAAAAGGTATGAAAACAAGGATATTTATGCAGTTATCACACCCCCAAACTTAAGCTATTGCTTGTCCTCAAGCAATGAATAGAACAGAACAAAAGAATTACTATGGCAAAGATTTAACCTAGATGATTGCTATGGCAATATTCCAGTCCTCGGAAATAACTTAGGCAAATAAATAAATATATACAACCAGTCGTGAGATCCTTAAGAACATTCCTTATGACTAAGCTGTGTGCATGTGTGCGTGGCTGCCTTCCTTTTATACTTAAGCTGGTGAGACAAATTTTCAAGGAAGCTCTCTAGTTATACCCTAACTATGTTCTTTAGTTCTTTACCAATTTTCAGACTCCCAAAGATATAGGTTTTCTACTACGAAGGGTGTCAGCTCATCACACCTACCGCCCTTAACTCTAGATGAGCAGAGAGCAAACCTCTCACCCCCGAGCTAGTAGGCAGAGTCATCCTGTGATAACATTTATTCACTCATATGCTATATCAAAGCTTTATTTCTTCTTCTCTCTTTCTTTTTTTAAACATTGAAAAAGCTATAGCAAAGCAGAGTGTCCTTCTACAGATATGCCGTAGCATTTATTCGTTTGTTTGAGCACAGGGTCGTACAGTTTTTCTTTTAAATTCTCTAGAGTTTACATATCAGAGTTTACTAGGGTTCTTCCTGAAAATTTTTTCTAACAAACTTACTTATAGAATGAGAGCTGCTGTGTAAATTTTTTTAACAACTAGATTCTAAAGTCAGTTCTACAGATCTCAACTAGTTGTGTGTTTTTTAACTTAGTTCAGGCCTTTAAGATTTCATCGTCAAACATCATAAATATATTCATAGACTGTCTCTAGACTGAAAAGAATGCCATAGTAAAAATTTTGTTCTATCCTATAATGCATATGCTAAAGCAAAATATTAACTATGAACACTAACACCCCCAAACTTGAGAGATGCAGTGTCCACAATGAATAAACTAATCTACACTATATGCCATGAAAAATGATGAAAAATGAAAAAATGAAAAGAAAAAAGTTAGTTACCTCCTGGGTGCATAGGCTATGTCGTGCTGCTGGTATTGTCCATTGATGTTTCAGAGGAGTAGTGGTGTGGGTCTGCTACATCATCCACACTCTCTGAGGATATTGACTAAGCACTGGATGAGGGCCTGGCACATCCAGCAATATGTTTGATGCGTGTTTTTGGTCTAGATGCTGTAGCATCCGCAGATCACACTAGTTTCGGCTCAGTTCTTTGTGCTGTAGTGGTCTCCTTCTGAGGGGTTTCCTCATGATCACTAGGTATATGCTCTGGCTCAGGAATTGGGTTTTCTGCTCATGATGGTGTTGGGTTATTTTCCATCCTGGTACGTTTCATTTTCTTGGTTAGGGTAGGCACTGGGTCAGTCTCTTCTACAGTGGGTGGAACATAAGGAGTTTCCTTTTTTGGTTTGGCAGTAGGAGTTGTAGGCGTCTTCTTTCTTGGAGTCTTCTTCTTGGCAGTAGGTTGGACGGAGCTAGGGTCACTGGGGGACACTGTGCTTGTTGTAGCAGCGGTGGGGGCTTCCAGTAACTCCGTGGGGGAACAGTGGAAATGAGACGTTCTGGTCTGGTAGGAGTTTACTTAAGCAGGATGCTATGGCACTATCGCGGTGATGGGCGTACTTGAAGTACGCCCGCTGGTGTGCCTTCATCATGCTGAGCTCGGTGCTCAGTTCTTTTGTTGTTGCCACCAATGCTTCTACTCGTGCTGCGGCAAAACTTTTAGCTCCTCCCTCCACTGTTTGCTGAGGCATGTCTTCATTGAATCCTCTGAGTTCTGTGACGAGGGCTGAAGTTAAACCCGTCTTTCCTGAAAGTGTTGCATCCACAAGATCATCTATGAATACGTCTTTTCTTTTACACAAGGCAATAATCAGGTTAGCGAAAACAAGAGGACTACAAGCTCGTTTCAAACAAGCTTATACCTCATCCACTATTATTTATCCTATGTCAATGTATCTACCATATATTATAGAGTGAATGAGAAAAAGTCTAGAGATGTGGACGGTGGCAGTGTGTGGTGTAGGCATAAGCTTATGTCTCACAAAATGGTTCCATACCTTTGCCTCAGGTTTGAGGCGTCCTCTCTTGACTGACTTGTTGTTGTCCACCACAGTTCCCTGAAAACAAATATCCTCTAGCACCTCGCGATGTGTCTGCGCGTCCATTGTCATCACAAAATAAGTGTGGCGGTCTACAATGTGCTTTAGCCCATAGAACTTATTAATTGTTGTGGCAGTAAACTTTATCTACTCTCCTCGCACATGAACTGTAGACTGTGTTGGACTTGTGAGGTGTGCATAGAACTCCTTTACATGTGAGGTACAAATCTCCTCAGGGTGAGCAGCGAAGGTTTTCCATTCATGTGTGCCAATGACATCCATTTCTAGGACTGGTTGTTGTTTAGGACGATTGGAAGTCTCAGAGGCGTTCTTACAACGAGTCATGGAGGTTTTTTGTTGAACAATGGGGAGGAGTGAATATGTGAAGGGAAAGAAAATGGTGAACGATGTTCTGTATGTTTGGGAGAAAATTGAAGAGATGGAGTGAAGAAGAAAAAGTTTTGAGTGTTGAAGAAGATGAAGAAGGTGAGAGGACGTTGATGATGATGAGGAAAATATGGGGAGTTGAAAAAGGTGGAAAAAAAACTGAAGAATTAATGGAAGTGGGGAGGTGATGGGGACGTGTGTCGGCTTTAAGGGAGAGAGAAATTTTTTTTGGAGTTAACGTAAGAGCTGACGGCTGGAGAGAGAATATGGGTTTATGTGGCTAGGGTTTCTCCTCATTAAATAGGTGAATATTCTCTCTCTTGCTCTTTGTTTTTTCTCTTTTTTTTTTAATTCATCCTTCCCACTTTTTCAGATAAAACCTCTCATTATCTTTTTCTTTTCCCCTTTTCTTTCGTACTTCCAAAAGTAGATAAAAACAAACTCCATGTCCTTCCCGCTTTTGCTACCAACCCTGTAGACAACACACTCTCCTGCCTCTGTACCTGACATTGTACTAGAAAAGAGAAAGCCTTGTAAGAGGGTCACGTGAAAAGATATGAAAATTAAAAACAAAGATAACATAGAACTATACTAAAAAGAAAAGCATTATTTATGAACATGCTATAGTATAAAAGATAAGGTTTAGAGTGGCAAACTTTTAGGGATCATGAAGATCCAGGTGTGACTTGTCTCTGAGAATAAGGGCTCCACTGTACACCTTCAGGCGTTGGCCATTGACTTTGAAGACTTCACCATCGTCCAACTTCTTGATATCAACTGCGCCATGAGGGTACACCTTGTGTATGATGAATGGTCCTGACCACCTTGATTTCAGCTTTCCAGGAAAAAGCTTTAGCCTGGAATTGTAGAAAAGCACTTGTTGACCTTCTGAGAAATGCCTTGGCAAAATGTGTTTGTCATGCCACTTCTTGGTTTTCTCCTTGTAGATGCGAGCATTCTCATATGCTTGGGCTCTAAATTCCTCCAGCTCGTTAAGCTCTAGCAACCTCCTTTCACAAGCAAGTTGGGCATCCATATTGAGTTTCTTGATTGCCCAATAATCTTTGTGCTCAAGCTCCACGGGTAAATGGCACTCCTTGCCAAATACAAGCTTGAATGGTGACATGCCTAAAGGCGTCTTGAAGGTTTTCCTATAGGCCAAAAGTGCTTCATCCAACTTAGGGGACTAGTCTTTTCTCTTAAGATTAATCACCTTCTCCAAGATTTTCTTGATTTCTCGGTTTGAAACTTCAGCCTATCCGTTTGTCTACGGATGATATGCTGTAGCAATCTTGTGCCTGACTCCATAGCGATGTAATGCTTTAGCAATAAGCTTGTTGTCAAATTGAGTTCCTTCATCACTTATGATGGCTCAAGGTGCTCCGAACCTAGTAAAAATGTTCTTTTGAAGAAACTTCATGACTGTCTTGGAGTCGTTCCTTGGGGTGGAAACAACCTCCACCCATTTTGACACGTAGTCGACTGCTAGCAAACTATATAGATCTCCATATGATGCAAGAAACGGACTCATGAAGTCAATTCCCCACACGTCAAAGATTTCAACCTCCAGAATATTTTGCAATGACATTTCATTCCGCCTGGAGATGTTCCCCGTTCTTTGGCATCGATCACAAGTCTTGTAGAACTCGTGGGCATCCTTGAAAAGTGTAGGCCAACAGAATCCTGCTTGAAGAACTTTTGCAGCATTTCTAGCACCACCAAAATGCCCTCCACATGGTGATGAATGACAATGGTACAGAATACTACGATATTTTTCCGTTGGAACACATCTCCTTATGATCTGATCAAGACATTGCTTGAACAAGTAGAGTTCATCCCAATAGTAGAATCTTGCATCATGTCTGAATTTCTTGAGTAACTGGCTAGATAAATCAGGAGGCAAACTACAACTTACAAGATAATTAACGATATCAACATACCACAAAATTGCTGTAGTAGCTAACAGTTTCTCATCAGGGAATTCCTCCTTAATTTCAGTTTCACTACCTTGTGTGATATCATTTTCTAGCCTAGATAAAAGGTCAGCTACTTGGTTCTCACATCCTTTCCTATCTCTAACTTCTAAGTCAAATTCTTGTAGCAAGAGTATCCATCTAATAAGTCTAGGTTTAGCATCCTTTTTAGTCACTAAGTACTTAATGGCTTAATGATCGGTATGAACTATGACCTTAGTGCCTATTAAGTATGACATAAACTTATCAAAGGCAAATACTACAACAAGCAATTCTTTTTCTGTAGTGGTGTAATTGATTTGTGCATCATTCAAAGTGCGACTAGCATAATAAATAACATGAAATAGTTTACCTCGGTGTTGTCCAAGTGTTGCACCGACGACGTAGTCACTTGCATCACACATCAGCTCAAATGGCTCGTTCCAATCTGGTGGAATGACAACTAGTTTTGAGATAAGCTTCTCCTTCAGTTCCTAAAATGCGCTATAGAAATCTTTGTCAAACACAAATGGTTGATTTTGCTGTAGCAATTTGCTTAGCGGCTTTGAGATCTTTGAAAAATCCTTGATCAATCTCCGATAGAAGCCAACAGGCCCTAGGAAGCTTCTTACTCCATTGACAGTAGTGGGGGTGGTAGTTTTTCAATGACCTAGACCTTTGCTTTGTCAACTTCTATCCCTTGCTTCGAAATCTTGTGGCCTAAGACTGTTCCTTCCGTTACCATGAAATGACATTTTTCCCAATTGAGCACCAAGCCAGCTTCCTCACACCTCTTTAGAACCTTGTTGAGATTGTCCAAGCACGTGTCGAAGTTGTCTCCAGAGACCGAGAAGTCATCCATGAAAATTTTTAAAAAATCCTCGACCATGTCTGAAAATATAGCCAACATACATCTTTGAAAAGTTGCCGGAGCATTGCAGAGACCAAAGAGCATTCCCCGGAAAGCGTAAGTTTCATAAGGGCATGTGAAACTCATCTTCTCTTAGTCTTCGGGTGCTATAGCAATCTGATTGTACCAAAAATACCCATCGAGGAAGCAGTAGAATGCCATTCCCGCTAGTCGATCCAACATCTGATCAATGAATGGGAGAGGGAAATGGTCCTTCTCAGTCGCCTTGTTGAGCTTCCTATAGTCCATGCAAATCCTCCACCCTGTGACGGTTCTAGTAGGCAATGACTCATTCTTCTCGTTGCTTATCACGGTCACACCTCCCTTCTTCAGTACACATTGCACCGGGCTGACCCATGAGCTATCAGATATCGGGTAGATTACTCCAGCATCCAGCCACTTGATTATCTCTTTTATCACCACATTCTTCATGAATGGGTTTAGTCTCCTCTGGGGCTCAACTGAATTGTTGTGACAATCATCAAGCAAAATTTTGTACATACATATAGCAGGGCTTATACCCTTCAAATCAGCCATAGTCCACCCTATCGCATTTTTATGCTGCAACAACATATTTACTAAATTAGTTTCATGGTTAGGTGTGAGACTAGATGAGATTATCACAGGCAAAGTTCCATTGCTCCCTAAGTAAACATATTTAAGATGCGATGGAAATGGTTTCAGTTCTAAAGAAGGTGCATGCTCAAGGGAAGGTTTTGGAGGTATAAATTCTGAAAAATCAAGAGGTTCAAAGTGCGTACCTGGTCTAGCCTCGAGTCGACTAGACTAATCAAGTTCCCTTGTGAGCTCTTCTTGGTATGAATCATAACCTTTTCAGAGTGTATCAAAATCTTCCATTTGCATCTCATTGCTACAACAAAACTCATCAATCATATTCTGTGCTATAGCGTCTACATATTGGCATACTCCTGGGTTGTCTACATACTTGAGGATGTCATGAATATTGATCGTGACCGTCTGATCAGCCACTCGCATCGTGAATTCACCCTTCTCACAATCGATCAAAGCTCGTCCGGTGGCTATAAATGGCCTACCCAAGATAATGGGTGTATTGTTGTCAGCTTCACAGTCGAGGATTAAGAAGTCGACTTGAAAGATAAATTTGTCCACTTTTACCACAATATCTTCAACTCTCCTTTTTGGGAGAACATGAGAATGATCTGCTAGCTGTAGCACAACCTTGGTGGGTTGTGCCTCTCCAATTCCGAGTTTCAGAAAAATCGACTTAGGCATCAAGTTAACACTTGATCCCAAATCACAAAGTCCTCTTCCAACAAACTTGCCGCCAATAGAACACGTGCTAGCAAAACTACCTGGGTCCTTCCTCTTAGGTGGCAGCTTGCTCCACATAGAATAGCATTCTTCTGCTATAGCGACAGTTTCTTGCTTCTCGACCTTTCTCTTTTTTGTGACTATATCCTTGAGGAACTTGGCATATGTTGGCATCTAATCAATGGCCTCCATAAATGGGCCATTGATATGTAATTTGTCCAAGATATCTACTAATTTTTGGAATTGAAGGTCTTCTTTCTGCTTATTGAATCGTTGAGGAAAAGAAGGAGGGGTCTAACTTCATTTTTCTGAACTGGTGGAGTTGCATCGTTTGCTGTGGCAAAAGCATGCTCCTCCTCTGGTGTTTCTTTTGCTATGACTTCCTCACCCTTCTCTTCAACTGAAGGATCTTGTAATTTATCTTCTTCCTGAGGCAAGTTGGGCTGAGATTCCTCCTTCTCTTTTCCCTAAACTTGTCTTCCTTACTAATTTCCTTGCCACTCCATAATGTGAGTGCGATGCATTGTTCCTTGCTATGGTGCTTAGTGGCATCAGTGTCACTAGGCAGGCTTCCTTGTGGTCGCACATGTAAGGTTTGAGCTATCTGACCAACTTGTGTTTCTAAGGCTTGGAGAGAGGAACTATGGCTTTGCAATAAGGCTCCTTGATTTTTAATGTTTGTTGTATGATCCTATAGCAAAAATTTAGTGGTTCCCATGAAATCTTTTGTCATAGCCATAAATTTTTTTAATGTAGTCTCTAGCGAGCTATTCGATGAAGATGTTGTTCCCTTGCGACCTTGCAATGGCATCATCTAGTTAGAAGATGGTGCTTCGATCATATTTTGCTGTGGCGCTGGCTGAGTAGAATTACTGTGCCCTTGATTTCCCCAACTAAAATTTGGATGCTGACGCCATCCTGGGTTGTAGGTATTGGAGTACGGATTGTTGCTGTAGTTATAATTTCTCACATAGTTGGCTGACTCTTGATTTTTAGGGCATTAACTCAATTGGTGATTGCCATCGCATCTTAGACATGAGCTTGTGGACTTCATTTCCTTGACTTCATTGGGACGTTAGAGGTTCTTTAGCATAATTGTGATAGCAACTAACTGGGTGGCTACCGAGTCATCAGCTTCACCGTCTCGAGCTACTTGGATTCTCCTCCTCGTTCCAAGCCTTGTGGTCGAAAAATGGTAATCATTGTTGGCTACCTTATCAAGAATGTCAAATGCTTCATCCGGTGATTTGTCCAACAAGGTCCCATTTGCTGAAGCATCTAGCATCATCCTTGTGAGAGCATTTACTCTATTATAGAACATAACCACTTGGGTCAAATCATGAAAACCATGATTTGTGTACTTCCTCAATAATCCCTTGAATCGAATCCAACACTCATACATGGATTCGTCATCATCTTGACGAAAAGAAGCTATATCATTTCTCAACTGAGTGTTTCGATTTGGTGGATTATACCGTAGCAGAAAACTTTTGCATAGATCAGTCCAAGTCTCCATTAATCTAGCTGGCACTCCACTTAGCCATGCTCTAGCATGATCACGTAAAGACTATGGGAACAATTTAAGCTTTAGCACATCCTCGTGCACTCCTTGATGTCTGAACGAGTCACAAACTTCCAAGAAAGCACGTATATGTTGTCTTGCATCTTCGTAAGGCATACCTCCAAATTAACCAATAGTGTTCAACATGTTGAACATAACATGTTTAAGCTCGAACTGGGCTGCCTGAATTTCTAGAGCTACTCTTCCGGGATAGAGATCGTCTAAGATAGGAGTCAAATGATCTCTAATTGCTCGTGGTCAAGCTGCTTCTCTCTAACCATTTGCCATAGCATCTCTGTTACCTTGAGGTGGTGGTATTTCTTCTTTCATGTTGGTATTCTATTCTCTTTGAACACATCTCCTAAGTTACAAGAAATGCTCGATTTCATAAATAAGTGATTACAAGGGTCCTCTAGGTCGCCTTCTGGTCATACACTAGCAAGACACCTGAAAAGAAAAATGAAAAACCTAAAATAAATTTGTACAAAAACAAAAAGAACAAGCGATATAAACAAAAAATGTAAACAACCAATTGCCAATCCCCGACAACGGCGCCAAAAACATGGTCGCATTCGTGCAGTACTATAAATGATACGCAAATGGTGCAAGTATAGTCGAACGAGTAATAAAGTGATGAGTGAGTATTGTCTCCATAGGGATTGGAGGTATTCACGGTTGCTGTAACAATAAACATTGAACTTTTTGCATATGACAATGCTATAGTAAAAGAGATGATGTAAAATAATGCTGAAGCAAAACAATGCAGAGAAAGATGAGATAACGATATGATAAACAGGTCCGATTTCGTATGCGAAACTTACTATGGAATGACTGGCTAGGAATGATGGACAACCTAACTCAAGCTTCTTAAGGATACTAATGCTCTTCAGCTATCTTCTATGCTATGTGGGATTTACTAAGAGTGTTCCTAAACTATTTCTAGCCAGGAAACTGGGAGTAATAAATGCTACAGCCATACCTCTCGGCGTAAACTCTTAACACTCCCCTACCCTTCACGAACTATCCTTTTTAGACCTTGAAAACTATCACTTATCTCTAAGGTAGGTTAGAGTCTGCCTCTCGACAGCCACTCCATTGCCTATGAGGGTTCTAAGGCTAGCTCTCTCGATTACTAACCCCAACAAACACTTAAAGAACGACCAACTCTCGAGGGCTCTAATAAATTTAAGGAAATGAGAAATGCATAAGCAAAGCATAGAACATGATAAACACTGAAAAAGCTATATCACGCATTAAAAAGTACTCAAAATAAAACCATCCATCAAACCCAAGATAATGGGTGTATTGTTGTCAGCTTCACAGTCGAGGATTAAGAAGTCGACTTGAAAGATAAATTTGTCCACTTTTACCACAATATCTTCAACTCTCCTTTTTGGGAGAACATGAGAATGATCTGCTAGCTGTAGCACAACCTTGGTGGGTTGTGCCTCTCGAATTCCGAGTTTCAGAAAAATCGACTTAGGCATCAAGTTAACACTTGATCCCAAATCACAAAGTGCTCTTCCAACAAACTTGCCGCCAATAGAACACGTGCTAGCAAAACTACCTGGGTCCTTCCTCTTAGGTGGCAGCTTGCTCCACATAGAATAGCATTCTTCTGCTATAGCGACAGTTTCTTGCTTCTCGACCTTTCTCTTTTTTGTGACTATATCCTTGAGGAACTTGGCATATGTTGGCATCTAATCAATGGCCTCCATAAATGGGCCATTGATATGTAATTTGTCCAAGATATCTACTAATTTTTGGAATTGAAGGTCTTCTTTCTGCTTATTGAATCGTTGAGGAAAAGAAGGAGGGGTCTAACTTCATTTTTCTGAACTGGTGGAGTTGCATCGTTTGTTGTGGCAAAAGCATGCTCCTCCTCTGGTGTTTCTTTTGCTATGACTTCCTCACCCTTCTCTTCAACTGAAGGATCTTGTAATTTATCTTCTTCCTGAGGCAAGTTGGGATGAGATTCCTCCTTCTCTTTTCCCCCAAACTTGTCTTCCTTACTAATTTCCTTGCCACTCCATAATGTGAGTGCGATGCATTGTTCCTTGCTATGGTGCTTAGTGGCATCAGTGTCACTAGGCAGGCTTCCTTGTGGTCGCACATGTAAGGTTTGAGCTATCTGACCAACTTGTGTTTCTAAGGCTTGGAGAGAGGAACTATGGCTTTGCAATAAGGCTCCTTGATTTTTAATGTTTGTTGCATGATCCTATAGCAAAAATTTAGTGGTTCCCATGAAATCTTTTGTCATAGCCATAAATTTTTTTAATGTAGTCTCTAGCGAGCTATTCGATGAAGATGTTGTTCCCTTGCGACCTTGCAATGGCATCATCTAGTTAGAAGATGGTGCTTCGATCATATTTTGCTGTGGCGCTGGCTGAGTAGAATTACTGTGCCCTTGATTTCCCCAACTAAAATTTGGATGCTGACGCCATCCTGGGTTGTAGGTATTGGAGTACAGATTGTTGCTGTAGTTATAATTTCTCACATAGTTGGCTGACTCTTGATTTTTAGGGCATTAACTCAATTGGTGATTGCCATCGCATCTTAGACATGAGCTTGTGGACTTCACTTCCTTGACTTCATTGGGACGTTAGAGGTTCTTTAGCATAATTGTGATAGCAACTAACTGGGTGGCTACTGAGTCATCAGCTTCACCGTCTCGAGCTACTTGGATTCTCCTCCTCGTTCCAAGCCTTGTGGTCGAAAAATGGTAATCATTGTTGGCTACCTTATCAAGAATGTCAAATGCTTCATCCGGTGATTTGTCCAACAAGGTCCCATTTGCTGAAGCATCTAGCATCATCCTTGTGAGAGCATTTACTCTATTATAGAACATAACCACTTGGGTCAAATCATGAAAACCATGATTTGTGTACTTCCTCAATAATCCCTTGAATCGAATCCAACACTCATACATGGATTCGTCATCATCTTGACGAAAAGAAGCTATATCATTTCTCAACTGAGTGTTTCGATTTGGTGGATTATACCGTAGCAGAAAACTTTTGCATAGATCAGTCCAAGTCTCCATTAATCTAGCTGGCACTCCACTTAGCCATGCTCTAGCATGATCACGTAAAGACTATGGGAACAATTTAAGCTTTAGCACATCCTCGTGCACTCCTTGATGTCTGAACGAGTCACAAACTTCCAAGAAAGCACGTATATGTTGTCTTGCATCTTCGTAAGGCATACCTCCAAATTAACCAATAGTGTTCAACATGTTGAACATAACATGTTTAAGCTCGAACTGGGCTGCCTGAATTTCTAGAGCTACTCTTCCGGGATAGAGATCGTCTAAGATAGGAGTCAAATGATCTCTAATTGCTCGTGGTCAAGCTGCTTCTCTCTAACCATTTGCCATAGCATCTCTGTTACCTTGAGGTGGTGGTATTTCTTCTTTCATGTTGGTATTCTATTCTCTTTGAACACATCTCCTAAGTTACAAGAAATGCTCGATTTCATAAATAAGTGATTACAAGGGTCCTCTAGGTCGCCTTCTGGTCATACACTAGCAAGACACCTGAAAAGAAAAATGAAAAACCTAAAATAAATTTGTACAAAAACAAAAAGAACAAGCGATATAAACAAAAAACGTAAACAACCAATTGCCAATCCCCGAAAACGGCGCCAAAAACATGGTCGCATTCGTGCAGTACTATAAATGATACGCAAATGGTGCAAGTATAGTCGAACGAGTAATAAAGTGATGAGTGAGTATTGTCTCCATAGGGATTGGAGGTATTCACGGTTGCTGTAACAATAAACATTGAACTTTTTGCATATGACAATGCTATAGTAAAAGAGATGATGTAAAATAATGCTGAAGCAAAACAATGCAAAGAAAGATGAGATAACGATATGATAAACAGGTCCGATTTCGTATGCGAAACTTACTATGGAATGACTGGCTAGGAATGATGGACAACCTAACTCAAGCTTCTTAAGGATACTAATGCTCTTCAGCTATCTTCTATGCTATGTGGGATTTACTAAGAGTGTTCCTAAACTATTTCTAGCCAGGAAACTGGGAGTAATAAATGCTACAGCCATACCTCTCGGCGTAAACTCTTAACACTCCCCTACCCTTCACGAACTATCCTTTTTAGACCTTGAAAACTATCACTTATCTCTAAGGTAGGTTAGAGTCTGCCTCTCGACAGCCACTCCATTGCCTATGAGGGTTCTAAGGCTAGCTCTCTCGATTACTAACCCCAACAAACACTTAAAGAACGACCAACTCTCGAGGGCTCTAATAAATTTAAGGAAATGAGAAATGCATAAGCAAAGCATAGAACATGATAAACACTGAAAAAGCTATATCACGCATTAAAAAGTACTCAAAATAAAACCATCCATCAAACCCAAGCCACCTAAAACAGTTCGTGGCTGGGCAATATCATCCAACGTATCATTGCGATAACATCACCAAATATAAAGATATGAAAAAGAAATTGCTAGAGCGACAGAAAGAAAGGTGAACTCCCTCTCCTCCATGGACTGCCCGACTGTCTTAGGCTCACCGCCTCTCTCGAGGCCGGTGAGGCCACTCCTTGGAGCTTCAACGAAGGAGGACACCAAGCTGGAGAAGATGAAGATGAAAACTTCTCTCTCCTTGTGACTTTCTCTCTTTTACGCCTCTCTTTCGCAACACAGCCTCCCTCTCACTTTTTTCCAAGCTTCTCTCCCTTTTATATAGTGGAGGCTTCTAGGGTTTTTTGCCCTAAAGATGCCTTGATAATCCCAAGGAATATCCACCGACAAGGTCTGCCACGAGGGGACAAGGAGGACAGTCTGCAGGTGGGTATCAGCTGCTGCAAATGTTAGATCGTCCTTTTCTGCATGTTCACGTGCTTCTGCAGCTCACGTGTATCTCACGTGCCGGCCAATATCCACTTCCATCATGCTATAGCAATTCCCGGCACCGGCTTTCTCTCTTGACTCCTTTCATGCGCACTACTAAAACCAAAACCAACCTTCCGAGCAGTATCCCTCAATATGGACCAATAACCAGCAAAGATAAAGATGCACCCAAAAGAAGAAAATGCAACCTAAATACAGTCTAAATGCTATGGTATGAACTCAGGAACAGGCAAATGCTATAGCAAAATGGTATGAAAACAAGGATATTTATACAGTTATCAACTCACAAAATGACAATGACTCGAAATTTAATTATTTTTAAATCAAAAGCCAAGAAAAGTGTACCGATACAATCCCACCCGTATTTTTGAACTTAAACTTTTAAGATTTGTCCAAGCGTAACAATACGGTCACACCCGTATCGATAAGGTTTTTGGCTACTAGAAATGAGTCAAGAAAAGTGTACCGATACGCTCTCTGCCGTATCGATACGGTTTTCATAATCGATGTAATATTGGATTCTAAAAACTACTTACCGTACAGATACGCTCCTTTGTGTACCAATACGAGTTGATAAAATTTGAAAAAAATCTTGGCATTTAATTTTTGATAGTTGTCTTGTCAGATTATTGGAACCAAACACTTTGAAAGTTGGTTTATAGTATCGACACGCCTAACTACCGTACCGATATAGTTTTTGGTTAACCAACTCCCAGATTCTAGTGAGCAAAATTGGTACCAGTACGCATTATGTTGTACCGATCCCATATATAAAATATGGTTTCCGTACCGATACGCCTCTTCGCATATCAATACGCTATTTGTATACAACGACTCTTTCTTCTTTTGACTGGTACCGATACAGTGACGCGAGTACCGATACAGTAGGTTGTAGAACTACATTTATGGTGGGAAAAAGAGATCCCAACGGCTCTATTGATGATGCCACCATCCCAAATGGTTAGAATTCAATGAGGAAGTATAAAAGCAAGCCATTAAAGCTACATCAACAATTATTCATCAAGTCAAGCACATTCAAGAAAAAATTCAATCCAATTTGAGCAAAATAGAGTCAAACCCTTGTACCCAATTGAGTGATTTTTATTGTATTCATCTTCTATCAATTTGGGTTAAGAGAAATTGTAATTTAGGGCAAATATCCTACCTTGTGAGGATAATTTTTCATTTGCCAAGAATCTTTGTATTTGAGAGAGTCTTTGGTTAATCTTTGGGTAGAAAGATTAACTGGTTTGTAAGGTTTACTCTTAATCCGAGTAAAGGGGATGAATTTCTAGATGAATTGGTCGAAAATCCTTACTGGGAGCTAAGGTAGTGGATGTAGAGCTTGTTCTAAGCTTGAACCACTATAAATTGTCTTGTCATCAATTTTCATATCTTCAATTTGCTCCTTTCAATTTTAAAATGTCAATTCACCCCATCTTGGCCATTTTTTGATTCGATTGATCCACTCAACAACTTGTGACGTTATACTTGTAAGAGATAAGGGTTGTAGCAAGAGTATGCTGACTAGTGATAGTAGTTGAGTCGTAATCCATGTTGGTGGATGAAGGGGTATGATCGGATGAACATGGGTATTGGCGGGGACATCCGGCGTATCTTCATCCCGACAATGCTATTTTTTGGGATACGAGGGTCTTCCAAAGATGCAAGAGGCATTAGGTCAACTCCAACGTGCTATCATTGTTATATTAAATTTTTGTTTTAGTGTTGGTGATGTTTATTCATTATCGACAATAGAGATTTATGTTTATCTATCAATTTTTCTTGTATGACCCTATTTTTTAATCTAGTGGATAATTTTTGCACTTTAATAGTTTTAGAAGGAATCAATGGTTAATATGATTATTCTACTATAGTTTTGTAGACATTTTCTTATAACTTTTATTAAATTTTCTCTTTATTTGTAAAAAGTATAGTATATTAAAAATGCACTCCACAAGCATCTTCTAAAGAGTGTTGATCGGTGCATAAACAACACACGAAATGTGCAAGTATACACTGCTGAAGCAAGTATAGTGAACATGTGAAACCTGTTAGATATCGATTCCACGAGGATAGGTATTTAGTCATATTTCTATGTTGCTGCAAGCAATTCGCAAAATAAAGAAATTGTTAGAGTAATTGTGTCTATAATGAACAAGTAATGGATTGAATATAAGATTAATTGTGAGAGCAAAAAGAAGCAATATAATGAATATAAAATAAATATTAAGTAAGGATATGGATCCCCTCGACTCAACTTGGAAAATTATCAAGTGCAACAAAGAAACAATATATGATGGTTCATTTGACAAATAAAAGACTAAAGTCGCTTACTAACATCCATTCAATTCTCAAATGATGATGCAAATATGTAGATCAACCACAACTCTCGATGTTCGTCAAAACTAAAAATCCTCGAACAAGTGGATCAACTCTTGTTGTAATGGCTTGTTAATCTTAATTGTCACTACATCTCTCAATGTCAGTGACAATGTTGAACATTCTCATGCAAACAAAGATCAGATCCAATAATTGAAATAAGAACAAAGCTAGTAAGATTATATTGAACTTAAAAACCAAGTTTAAACAAGTTCATACAAAGCTAAAAAGTTAAACTATCGTCAAATAATGCAAGAAATATAATAAATCTTCAATAAACATCTATCTCTGGAAAGATTTAAAGAAGATAGCATATATTCCTCCTTGTTCTAGCATTTGAATCCTTATTTCCTCAGATATTTTTGCCTCGCATCGCCTTGGTTCTCTAGAAAGGAAGCTTAAGCCGCCATGGGAGGAGAGCTCGAAAGGTTGAAGATGATAGGAAAAATGATAATCGTGTGAATGATGTTCTCTCTCCTCCAAAAGTACCATTTTATAGGTTGCTATGGTAAGGACACACGTCCTTCAGGTGATTTGTGTGACCTTCTGTCGTACACAATTTGTTTCAACAAAAAATCTACCTAGCATATTCGTCTTTATTCTTGGCAGACTAGACAGTCGGTCGCTGCTGTGTCGAACTGGCTACAGTGGTGAAACTTCCTTTACAACAACATTAGTAATACAATGAAAATATAGCAAAATGGCAAAAAGTTATATAACAAGAGAAATTATGACTAGAGTTAGACAAAATGAAAATAATAATCATTAAATGAAAGAATAGGTGCATAAAATACTATTGTGGGGACAAACGAATCCATAAATCAATGGGAATATGTGCTCTTTAGAGAGCTATCACACCTCAAACTTAAGTTTTTACTTGTCCTCAAGTAAAGTTAAAAGAAGCAAGGTCTAACAAAAGTTTAAGGACATTATAGCTACTTGAATCATGCGAATCAATCAATGAATCAACTACATCGATACGATAGAGGATTGCATTACAATTCAAACATAAACATACAAACAACAATTTCAACAATACCTAGCATCATGTCAATCATCTCAGATTCTTTCCACCTATCAGCATTTATTTAATACAACGCATAACAAAATATAAATATCATTATATATCTATTTCATTTTCTTTTTTTTATGTGATGAAAGATATCGAATAATGAATGCACCCTAAACCCTAAGATGTAAGATGTTGTGCAACGAACCCCCAAGAAGTACTTCATTTCTTTGACTCACACTCATGCATCGACATCCTTTGGCCATATTCATTTTTCTAACACATGTAGAGGAGTGTTCCCCATTTGCTGCTACTCTTATTGCACTCACATTGGAATGTCATTTATTTACAGATAATAAGAACTAAGAGCATATCAAACACAACCTGAACAAAGCAGAATTAATCCAATATCAAAGAGATGATGCTAGATATTCTTTACCTAAACAAGTAAATATAATTATGCAGAGTTATAATGCAATCATTCAACATATATATCCAACCAATTCATCAACAATTATAATGATTCAAGATTTACGCACAGAATGTAAGCAAAAGATTTTATCACAGAAGAACCTTGCATTTACTTAGATTTTTTTAAAAAATGGGGGTGCATTTCAAGTCCTAGGTGTATAACCCCAAACTTAAAGATTGCATTGTCCCCAATGCAAAAACAGAATATAATGACACAATGTAGTTACAATAATAATGTAACGACAATAAAACTAAATGCAATTACAATGACAATACATTAAAAAATGAAATTACACTACATGGTATGCATCCTTACAAGAAACTAAAAACTAACTCAGTCATTCATGGCTCTTGAGAGGATGAGGCGGAGCGACACTTCTTCTTCTTGCCCCCTTATTTCTTCCTTGCGTTTTTTCTTGTGTTTGTCCTTAGATTTTGAAAGCTTGCGTTTCTTCTTTTTCTTTAAAAGGAGAGGCGTCCTCTTCTTTCTCAAGCTCCTCATCATTGTCAGCATCATCGTCGCCACTGTTGGGATTAACTGGGATGGTGCTTTCTAAACCACCATTGTAAGAGGGTTGTCCTTTTATTCATCCATTGTAGAGACAACCTCTTCCATTCTCGATGTATCTTGCACAAGCTCTGGTCCTTCACATGTTGCATCGACAACCCTAGATGCAACGAACTTTCCTTCAGCATCAACCTTCTCAACTTGGGTACTTTCTTCCTTATCTTCATCAATGTCTTCCACTATAACTTCTTCTTTTTCTAGAATAGTAGGGGTGGCGTCGTCCTTAGTTGTGACATTCAAATCAAAGAGACAGACTTTGATGATCTTGCTCGAGGCTTCCTCTTTTGGTGTGTCCTCAGCCTCAGTTACATTTTCAGGAGTACTGACAGAATTTTTTTGGACATCTTTTGTGGCCACATCAGAAGAAAAATCATAAATGCGTATGATTGGTGGAAACTCTGGAATTTTTGCAAAGAGATGAGGTAACTCTACTCATTGTAGAGAGGAAAGATTTATGCCATGTATTGACATATACATAGAACAAGTTCTGTGCAAGGTCAAACATTTGAATTGTGGCTGCAACCTTCCCCAACGTACTTGTGATAGTATCGAGTTTGTCCTCAATATCCAGAGCTTTCATCCACACTTAATTGCTTGTAGGGATGTCTTCAACAACAGACTCCACCTTCTTCCTTCCTTTTCTCTTGTCTCGTTTTAGTGCCCACTTTTGGTGTAGGAACCATAGTGGTTCTAACCATTCTCTCAATGGAGACCTCATTAAGTGGCCCTTTGTTGGCCATCATATGTTCGTTTGCTAATAGTAGGTGTGTTCAAAAATACTCGACCCAGTTAACCCAACCCGACAACCCGAACCTAAAAAAGTGGGGTAATTCCCAAAAAACAATTGCCTGACTAGGCCGGGTACCCGACCCGACAATTTTTCTGGGACATGGGCCGAAAGTTTTATCTTACCAGATACTCGACCCGACAAATTTTATTATATATTTTTATATTTCAAATTATATTTTTATTTTATGTTTCGTAATATTTTACTCCAAAACTAAATTTAAATCCTTAAATTATTTCTATGTTTGTATTATATACTTTTAAGTTTTAAGTTTAAAATTTTTTAAAATTATTTTTGTGTTTCATATGTTGTTTTTTATTTATTTTATACTTTAAAAATATTAATAAAAACGAAGTGAGTACCCGGTTACCCGGGTACATGAGTTTTACGGGTACCCGAGTGTAACAGGTCGGGACATGGGCTGGGAAAAGAGGTACCCAGATGAACCCCTTCATACTGCACAACTACATGATGAGTGATGCAAATGCCAAAGCCCCTTGCTTTCTCTCGGCATAGTCAGCCATCTCCTTGTTGATAATCTTACCCATGCCAATCTTCCTTCCCTTGACAATCGAGTTTATCAGACACATTCGATCTGAGAATACAATGGTGCGACAAGTTTATTGCTGCAACTTGGAAGTAACAATCTGGAACCAAATATTTTTAGGTAGGGTTAAAAATTTCTTATACACGGTAAAATTTCCTACATTGGTCCCCGACAATTATGCATCAGCAACAAACAAATCCTTAACTAGCAAATCCACTTTTTACTTATCAATTTCATTTTAAAACAAGGAGCGTTCATCAATGCTCGTAGAAGTCTTTAGCAGTTTATTAATTGTGGCAGCACTCTAGGGCATATAACTCTCCCTTACAAAAACCAACTTCAGAGAAGGCAAGTAAAGGTTAAAGTTGATTTCCCTTACTAGAGCAGCATTGTGACTTCCAAGGTGAGTGCAAAAGGTTTCCCATTTGTGAAGCTTGATGGTCTGGTGAATCAACTTCCCAGGTTCCTTCTCTTGAGACAGCACAATCCTTTGCTCCGGAAGTATATTCTGCTTGAGGATGTGTTCTTTGTACCATAATTCTGCCATTAGTGTTTGAAACACCTCATACTCAGTAGTCTCAATTGGTGCCACTAGTTCCTCGTCTTGATGGTTGGAAGCGGAGCCTTGAGTCTCTTTTGCAAAAGTCTCCTTGGAAATTTTTTGGGCAGCTCTTGTCATTGCCATGAGTGATTAATGATAAAGACAAAAAAAAAGAAATTTTGTAGAAAAAATTGGAGCTTTGAAAAATAGAAGAAGAAGATAGACAAGAGCTTTAGTGAAGAAGGTCCACTGTATCTAGGGCTATTAAATAAAAGAGGAAGAAAAGGAAGGAAATGATAAGGCATAATCTTTACCGTTTGATGCGATGAGTTTCGACATTTCTTATTGTGGCACCAAAATCACCCCCATCCGATGCATCTCCCGCTCTCTCAAATCAAAGGCAATGATGGGCTGGGTAAATCAATGTAATTAAATTACCCAAAATGCACCCAAAGTCATGGATAACTTGTGTTACCTTTTGTCGTACAATCTTTTGGAAGAAGTTTCCATACCAAAACAAAGAGGAATTATTTTGCAAAAAGAAAAGAAAAACTTAAAAGAAAAATAAACATCTAAAAAAGAAACTAAATATATATCTATCAAAGAAATTAAAGAAAATTATAAAAAAAATCGACCTACTTAATGGTCTCAACACTCTTAGAATCAAAGTCACCAAAACAATGCTTGAGTATCCCCTCATTTTGATCCTTGATTGTGACTGATCCATGTGGCAACACTTCCACAACTTCAAAAGGTCCCGACCAACGTGTTATCTATTTGCTTGGGTGTAACTTCGGTCTTAAATTGAATAGAAAACCAATTGTCCAACATCAAATTGTCACTGCAATATGATCTTATCATGCCGGCATTTTACTCTTGTCCTTGTAAATGGAGGCATTTTCATAAGCATTGTGTCGAGTTTCCTCCAGCTCAGTGATATCCAACAATCGTTTCTTCCCCGCAGCCTCATAATCCAGATTCATTTGTTTCAAAGCTCATATAGCCTTGTGTTTAACTCAACAGGAAATTGGAAGGATTTTCCAAAACAAACTAATACGGTGACATCCCAAGTGGAGTTTTGCACGCAATACAAATAGCCCACAAAGCATCATCTAAGCGCGAAGACCAGTCTTTCCTAGTGGTATTTACCACCTTTTCCAAGATATTTTTGATAGCCCAGTTAGAGATATCAGCTTGTTCATTGTAATGAGGATGATAAATTGTAGCGAGTCTATGATTCACTACATATCGTTTCAACGCAGCAGCCACCTGACTGCAATGAAAATGCTTTCGCTGGTCACTAATTAATGCCCTTGCTGTCAAAAAAATGAGTGAGAATATGTTTGCGAAAGAACTTTAAAACCTTCTTGGCATCATCCTTCGACATAGCGATAGCTTCTATCCACTTGAAAACATAGTCCACAACAACTGAAATATAGAGATTACCAAAAGAATTTGGAAAGAGGCCCATGAAATCCAAGCCCCAAACATCAAATAGCTCAATTTCCATAATTGGTTGTTGTGGCATCTAATTTCTTCTAGATATTGACCATGTGTACTGACAACGATCACATCGTTGGGCAAATTCATGGGAATCTTTAAATAATGAAGGCCAATAAAATCAAGATTGAAGGAATTTTGCGGCAATTCTCATACCAATGAAATGCCCTCCATATGAAGTATCATGACAATGTTGTAAGATTGACATCATTTCTTCCTCAGGGACACAACATTGAATGATATTATCATTACATACCTTCAACAAATAAGGTTCATTCCAATGATATATAGTTGCATTGTGAAGAAATCTTGCCTTCTTGTGCCAAGTGACACCCAAAGAAGTTTTCCCGCACACAAGGTAATTGACAAAATCAGTGTACCAAGGTGTTGCATCCACAACAAAAAAAATCATCAGGAAATGCATCGAAAATTGGCAGTTTATTCCATCTCTACTGCATGATTCCAATCTCGAAAGATGATCAACAACTTGATTTTCTGACCCTTTTCAGATCTTTATCTCGATGTCGAATTCTTGCACCAGCAAGATCCATCGAATCAACCTTGATTTTGCGTCTTTTTTAGCAAAGGGGTGTCTCATGGTAGAATGATCAGTAAACACCATAATATTTACGCCCATAAGGTAAGAACGAAACTTATCAAAAGAAAATATTATTGCTAATATATATTTCTCAACAGTAGTGTAATTAATATGAGCTCTAGTTAGAGTCTTACTAGCATAATAGACTGCATGAAATACTTTGTCTCTTATTTGACCTAAAACTGCTCCAACCCAGAAATTACTAGCATCACACATGAGCTAAAATAGTTGGTCCCAATTGGGTGTAACAGCAATAGGTTCACAAGTTGCTTCTTAATTTTATTAAATGCATCCAGACATGCAACATCAACGACAAATTTCCAATTCTGCTCTAGCAATAAATATAACGGCTTTTTGATTTTTGAAAAATTATGAAAAAATCTTTTATAGAATACCACATGGCCCAAAAACTCTAAATTACCATTACTTGGTGGATGCAATCTCTCAATAACATCCACCATAGCTTTATCGAACTCAATTCCTGCTTTAGATATTCGATGACCCAACATGATTCCCTTTGTGACCATAAATGAAATTTCTCCCAATTCAGAATGATATTAGTATCTTCACATCGCTGCAATACTCTTTCAAGATTGTCCGCGCAACGGTCAAAGTTATTCTCATAAACCGAAAAATCATCCATAAAAGTTTCCAAGAAACTGTCAATCATATCTGAGAATATCGCCATCATACACCTTTGAAATGCAGCTGGTGCATTACAAAGACCAAAAAGCATGTGACGAAAGGCAAATGTACTGAATGGGCATGTAAACGTAGTCTTTTCTTGGTGCCCATGTACAATAGAAATTTGATTGTAGCTAGAATAACCATCTAGAAAACAATAATATTCCTTGCCTACAAGCCTATCGAGCATGTGATTAATAAAAGGAAGAGGGTAGTGATCTTTTCTTGTGGATTCATTAAGTGTCATGAAATATATTCAAACCCGCCAACCCATAGGAATACAAGTAGGAATCAATTCATCAGCGTCATTACAGGTTATGCCACTTTTCTTTGGAACACAATGGACTAGACTAACCTATGCACTATAAAAAATGACATGGATAATATCGACGTCCAACCATTTGAGAATTTCTTTCTTGGCCATTTCTTTCATATTTTCATTGAGTCGGCGTTGCGGCTCAATAGATTGTTTGCTATCATTATCCATCTTGATCTTATGTATGCACAAAGATGGACTAATGGCTTTAATGTCCGCAATGGTCCATACAATAACACGTTTGTGCTACTTCAGAATATTTATCAACTTAGCTTCTTGAATTGCATCTAGTGTTACGGAGATAATGAGAGAGAGTGTTTCCGCATCTCCAAGGAATACATACTTGAGATTAACTGGTAATGGCCGCAGTTCCAGTGTAGGAGCTTCTTCAATAGATGGTTTAAATGTAGGAATTGTACGGTGTGCAAGATCTAAAGATTCAACCTGCCATTTGTGTTGAACAATAACAGTTAGCACTTTGACAATGTTGTCACACTTTGGGAGATCATCTACTACAGTTGTCAGCATAGTGTCCTCAACAATGAGTATTCTACGATCAAGTCTTCTTATATGATGTTGTCAAGAACATCAATATGATGGCATTCTTCTATATTACTGTCAAGATATGCATTAAACATCCCAAAAGTAACTTGATCTTTATCGACCCGCATTTTGAGTTATCCTTTTGATACATCAATAATAGCTTTTCCTAGTTGCTAAGAATGGTTGGCCAAAATAATAGTGACATCCTTGTCTGCCTCATAGTCGAGAATAATAAAATCTACTAGAAATACGAACTTATCCACACGAACAAGAACATCTTTAATTTGTCCATTTGGATGAGTCAGAGACCTATTTGCTAGTTGAAATGTGATGGCAGTTGGTTCCATTTTTCCAATGCCTAACTTCTGGAAAGTTGATAAAGGCATTAAATTAATATTGGTCCCCATTTCACATAGAGCTTTGCTGAAGTAGTGATTTCTAATAGAAGAGGGAATGATGAAGTTGCTAGGGCCTTTCATTTTACTTGGTTAAGAAGTGGATATAAGTGTACTACACTCCTCTATAAGCGTAATGGTCTATATGGCATTGAGATTTTTCTTCTTAGATAGAATTTCCTTCGTGAACTTTGCAAAATTAGGAATTTTCGTAAGAGCATCCATCAAGGGGATTTGCACTATGAGCTGCTGCAAAGTAGCTTGAAAGAATTGAAATTAATTGTCAGACTCAGTATTCTTGAATCTCTAAGGAAGATGCGGAGATGGAGGATCTGTTAATTGTGTCAACGTTTGAAATTTCCCTAACAACTTAGATTTTAAAACTTGTGGTAGCGAAGTAATATCTAGAGGTGTATCTTCCTCCTCACCAACCTCCAATCCATCTTTCAACATCTGGTCAGTTTTCGATGATTCCCCTTGCTCTTGAATAGTATTGAGTGATTGTTATGTCGAATCAACAGTTTTCTTGCCAATCCGGAGAGTAATATCCTTGCAATGTTCTTTTCTCTTGATTACTGGGCTCTCAGTATTGCTAGGAAGTGTGCCCGGTTGGTGAAAGTTCATATTAGTAGCCAACTTCCCCAGTTGAGCTTCTAGAGTACGGATCGAAGAAGAGTAACCTTGTAATATAGCTTTAGTTCGAGAGAAGTGTTTGCGCATCATTTCCAAAAAGAGAGCAAATTGATCAGATATAGATGACAGAGCATAGTGACTAGTTTGTGACTGTATCTGAGACGGTGCTCCATACTGTGAGTGCGTGCTATACTGCGATTGCTGAGTTTGTGAAGGAGAATATTGATGTTGCGTCTTGTTCTGTAGTGACTATAATGGAACTTGAGGTGTATATTATTGTTGCAGATAACTGAAATTCCCTTGTCGCACACTAGAGTTTCCTTGAAAAGAATTATTTCCAGAAGGAAATACTGTTGAGTTTTGTACAGAATTAGAATTTCCCCAAGATTTCTTATTAGATGTATTGCAGGAGTTGCCCATAATATTGCCCCTCATATTGCTTACATACCTTGCATTCTCTGCATGTTGTGCATAATCTTAATGGTTATGGTTCTCACCACGAATCTCAAAAAAGAACACATGAGTAGTAGTTTGTTGAGCTAGCTGAATATGAGCATGTTCATTTGTGCCCTCCATATTCTTAATTTTGTTCACTAAAGACTAAATTTGGGCCTTTACAGTAGAAATATCATCCAGCTAAAAAAATCCTAGTGCAGCTTTGCATGAAGTAGCTCTCAGAATAGGATATTGAGGGTTATTTTGTGCAAATTACTCTAACACTCCAACAATAACAATGTAATTACAACCAAGTAAAGGTTCATTGGATGATTCGTCGACTAGATGTCTTGTGGCTACATTCAACCCATTGTAAGTTTCTTGTTGAAGGTCATGGTTGGAACATCGTTGCAACAATGACTTATATCTTTCACATGTAGTGTGGAGAGTGTCATCATCTAACTAATAATAAGCAGTTATGTCATTCCTCAAGCGCGAGTTCATTGTCGGTGGATTAAAACACAATACAAAATGTGTTGCGAGGTCATTCCATTATGTGATAGATCCGATGGGGAGTCCACGAAACCACGTACGAGCTCTTTCCTACAAAGAATATGGAAATAACTACATACGTAAGGCATAATTAGGAACACCCTGTTGTTAAAAGAAGCACGAATTAATATAAATGATTGAAGACGTTGTAACCCCCTAAACTCGACCTAGAAGAAACAGTCGAATTTAGGAAGTCACAATTGAAAACTTTACCCTCAAAAAATTAATTCGAATTATAATATATTAAAATATCATAAAACAAATTATTTCTGGTAATAACATAAAGTGTCTCGATATTTATAAAATCCAAACGTTAAAATAATAATCTTATAATTTAAATAAAACTCTCAAATTTAATGTCTGAAAATGCATGGTAAAAATAATAACCCTAAATATGAAATTACATCAAAATCCCAAAATAATCTTAATAATAAAATATTCTCGAAAATAAAGTATGTCCACACTAAAGATAAAATAGATTCGATAAAATAAATAGATCCTCCGAGTACCAAGTCACCTTGAGTCCAGGATATCTGAAAAAGGAAAACTATGGGGAGTAAGCTAAAGAGCTTAGTGTGTTTCTAAAGTAAAAGAAAATCATAACCGTAAAAACATAGTAATATTTTCTTAAAATTCTTTAAAGCACAACACATAAATCACAAGCATAATGCAGTGCACCCAACTACAACCACCAAGAGGAAAGTTCCCCAGAACTCCTCACTACAATCGCCAATCCGAAGTGAAATTCAGCTCGAAGGGTGGAACCACTGAACCTCCCCGAACAAATCCCAACCCATGCTCATACAATAATATGATGATTAGAAATTAAATTTTATAAACAAAGTTCCATAAATCCGATATTCCGTAAACATACTTCATAAATCATAGTCCATAAGTCTATAAATCATAGTTCATAAATCGTGGTCAATAAATCACGGTTCGTAAATCATAGTAAAACATATTTCGAAAACGTATGCATGTGATGTCAACCATAAAAATCATAATACACATAAACAATCACATAAACGGTAAAACACCAGGACATAGAAAAAATACATATAATTTAATAATAGCACCGGAAGAAAACACACCTTAGCAAAAGCAACTTAACTTATTAAATGACGCGTTTTCCACAATTAAAAGACTAGGTCTAACTGTATCGGAACATTGAAACAAATAAACAAAGCAAGAGTATTGTTGGATTTTACGATAAAGGTGGGTCGACGCGTGGCTTAATGGAGGATCACACGACTTGAATTTGGTGGAGTCGAACACGACATATAGAGTTTCAAGCTTAGTTTCGGAAAATAAAAATATTGTATTGGTTTAAGAATATATATATATATATATATTTACATATGTAGTTGAGCGGTGGGTAGGTAGTAGGTTAAACATATTAGGTTTAAAATTATATAAAAATAAATAAATTTATAATACCAAAAAAATTGGCAGAGAAAGGCGTCTGCAAACTCAAAGAAAATTCACTTTGTATTAAGGTTTAATCATGTGATTGGTCCTTAAATTCATTAGTATATTATACAGAACAATTCAAATTTCATATTTCTTCAATTTAATCACCGAAAATTATAATATTTTAAATCTTTCATATATTTCTTGAATTTTAAAGACTTGTGATTTTAAACTTGATTTCTAAATTTCTCAAAATATAGTCCTTTAACAAATTAGGGTTTTAAATTAAAATTCCTAAATAATTAGTGTTTTGAATTTAGTGATTTCAAAATTAAGGTTTTTAATTAGGGATATTGCGAATCTAGGGTTTACAATTTGGGTGTAAGTTTTGGGGTGTTACATGTGAAGAATGCTCACGTGAAAGAGATAAAATAAGTTTGGGAGTAAACACTCAATTCATTCATCATTTTAATAATACTCTCTTTCATTTACAGTGTATCATGCATGGCTTATATAAGCCCTATTGGTTACAACGGAATTAGGGTTTGTTATAGCCTAGGAGATTTTGTTACAAGAACAGCCGTGCTCAACAGATTTTCCCACGAAGGTGACAGATGTATATGCCAGCTCACACCCATCTAACATTTCCTCTCCTTTCTAAGGTTTCCAAAGATGAGAAATGTCGAACACAAAGTTGATGGCGAAAGCTTTCAAATGCATGAAGTAAAATTGGCTGGGTGAAGATTTCAGCAACTTGTGTTGTTGTGGGAACGTAGTTGACCTGCAGATGTTGGGAAAGGACTTTCTCACGTACAAAAAAGAGATCAAGTTCGACGTGCTTGGTTTTGGCATGCATGACTGGATTTGATGCCATGGCAACAACACTAGTATTGTCATTCCATATGACAAAAGTGTCTGATAATTCAACATGCATATCGCGAAGAATTTCTTAAAACCAGAGGTTGTGAGCTGCAGCATCGGCTAGACTGCGAAATTCAGCTTCAGCGGTGGAACGGGAGATTGACCATTGTTTGCGAGAGCTACAGGAAAGAAGATGGGCACCAAGATAAGTACAGTAGCCAGAAATGGAGTGTCGGTCATCAGGGTAGATACCCAGTCTGCATCAGCAAAGGAATGAAGATTGATATAGGATGGTTGATTGGGGGTGAACCAGAGGCCAAAATCAAGTGTGCCTTTTAAATAACAGAGTATCTGTTTGACCGCAATCCAATGCTGATCAGTTGGAGAGTGCATGAATTGGGCAACCTTATTGACAGAGAAGGAAATGTCTGGGGTGTATGACAAATGTATTGAAGAGAGCCCACTATGCTACGAAATTTCTAAAACCTATGTTTGATTTTGATATAATTAAATGCTTAAGGAACATTTTGTAAAACTTAAAATTATTTTTTAAGTCCCTTAATAAGTTTTTAAAACACCAACACTTTGAAACTGATTTATAAAACTCAAACTCAAAATATTTTCTAAGTGTTCCAAGACAAAACCATTGAAAATCGTCCAGGCGTATCGATACAGCACCAAGCATATCGATACCATTTTTACAAAACTTGGTTACTGTCGGAACTAGTATCGATACCCCAAACCCTCTTATCGATACTGCCCTGTGTTAAAATTCAAAAAGTTTGAATGTCGTACCGATACGGTTAACCCTCGTATCGATACGGGCTTCATAATTTTTAAATGTAAGTCGGTTTAAAAAATATGACCGTTGGTGTCACTCGGTTGGTAACCAAACTTTAAAAGTTCGTTGACCCGTATCGATACGCCAAACCGTCGTACCCATACAGTTGTGGACAGTGAGCTAAGTTCAGAAAATAGTATCGATATGGCCCTTGCCGTTTCGATACCCCGTACCGATACGCTTACGTGTGTATCGATACCCCTTATTAAATGCACACAACGGCTCTTTCTTTTCTGTGACAGAGACCGATACCCCTTCCCGCGTACCGATACCGGTAGCTGCAGAAGTGCATTTATGGTGGTAAGAGAGGGTTCCAACGGCTTCATTTATGTTCCCAACCACCCAAACGGCTAGAAATCAATGAGGACGTATAAAAGACACATCCAAAAGCTACAGCAACAACTATTGATCTTCAAGAAAACAATTATTCATCAAATCCAAGCAATTGTGCCAAATTTCATATTTGTCTAGAAATCCCAATTTGTAATCTTCATTCATACTTTGTCAAATTGGGTTGAGTGCTTGTATTGGGGCTATCATTTGTATTGAGAGATACCTTATTAGCCTTCAAATTTTCTTGTTCACTTGTGTGAGGATTGGGTTGATTTTTGGGTAGAAAAATCAACCGAAATTGTAAAGGGTTGCCTCCTTCTCCTAGAAAAGGGGAAGAATGATTTAGTGGAATTGTTGCAAATCCTTAGTGAAGCTAAGGTAGTGGATGTAGAGTTCATTTGGAACTTGAACCACTCTAAATCTCTTGTCCATCAATTTTTAATTTGCAAATTTCCACCACAAACCTTTAAATTTCCAATTCACCCCCCTCTTGGTCAATTTTGATCTTGCGATCCACTCAACAATTGGTATCAAAGCTTAACTCTTTGAGGATTAACAACCAAAAGAGGAGATCCTTGGAAGAGTGTGATCATCAACATATCAAGAGATGGCTTCAACCTTCGGTTCCGGCATGTACGAGTCACAATCGACCACAAAGCCTCCTTTCTTCAATGGTGACAACTATTCTTTTTGGAAGAATAAAATGCGTCTATTCATCAAGTCTAGTGACTATCTTGTGCGGGATGTCATTGAGGATGGGCCATACATTCCATTGAAGCAAGACGGTGAAGGCAAGATGGTGTTGAAGAAGAAAGCCGAAATGAGTGAAGAGGAAAGGAAAAAGATTCAAGTCAATGATAAAGCTCTCCACATGCTATTTTGTGCTTTCGGTCCGGACATCTACTCAAAGGTCTCATAAATTGAAAGTGCCAAGGAAGTGTGGGACACTCTTGAGACCACCTATGAAGGCACCAATGATGTTAAAGAAACTAAGATTGGAATTCTCAATCTTAGTTATGAAAATTTCAAGATGGACCCCGATGAGACGGTGTCAAAGATGTTTGATCGATTCTCCACGATTGTCAATGGTCTAAAGGGCTATGGAGAGATCATACCGGAAGACAAGCTTTTCCGGAAGCTACTCTATTCACTTCTCGAGTCTTGGGATGGGAAGAGAACCGCTATCATCGAAGCAAAGAATTTGAAGACTTTGAAGCTTGATGAGCTTGTGGGTTCTCTCCTTACTCATGAGATCATGAAGCAAGGAAGGTAAGATGAGAAAAAGAAAGAAGAGAAAAGAGTAGAGAAGCTTGAGGTTGAGAAGAATAAGAAGATGGGTATAGCTCTCAAGGCTAAAGCTTCACAACTTGATGAGAGCTCATCTAGTGATGAGGATGAACTTGAAGAATTGGCTATGATAGCCAAACGGTTCTCACGCTTCATGAGGTCCAACCGGGGTAGAAAAATCCAAAGAAAAATGGACTTCAAAAGGAAGAACAAAGAAGAAGGAAAGGATCCCATCATTTGCTATGAGTGCAAACAACCCGGCCACATCCGTTCGGAGTGCCCTCAACTCAAGAAGAAGGGCTTTGAGAAGAAGAAAAGACTCAAAGCCAAGCTTGCTACTTGGAGTGATGAGGAGTCATCGGAGGATGACGAACAAGAAGTGGCTAATCTTTGTCTCATGGCACTTAAGGAAGATTCCTACTTGGGTTCTCTTTTTAAGTACTAAAGATGAGGCTTTGGAAAAATTCATCACATTTTAAAAACTAACCCAAAATGATCTTGAACTTAGAATTTCACATATTAGAAGTGATCATGGAACCGAGTTTCAAAATTTAGGGTTTGAAGATTTTTTAAATGAAAATGGTATTAGCCATAATTTTTCGGCTCCTCGAACTCCTCAACAAAATGGGGTAGTTGAGAGGAAAAATAGAACTTTACAAGAAATGGCTAGAACTATGCTTTGTGAAAACAATTTACCTAAATATTTTTGGGCGGAAGCCACAAACACCGCTTGTTATATTGTAAATCGAGTAATGATTAGGCCAATTTTAAAGAAAACACCTTATGAGATTTTAAAATCTAAAAAGCCTAACATTAGCTATTTCCACCCTTTTGGGTGCAAGTGTTTTGTTTTAAATAATGGAAAAGACAACTTAGGTAAATTTGATGCAAAAAGTGATGAAGCCATTTTTATAGGTTATTCTTTAACCTCTAAAGCCTATCGAGTATTTTACAAAAGAACTTTAGTAGTAGAAGAATCTATTCATGTTGTATTCGATGATAACCTGCTTCCTAGGAAGGATTCTTGTGATGATGATGATGTAGGGATCATAAATGCCTTTGATGGAGGTCAAGCTTCAAAGGAGGATGAGATTCCAACAAAGGAAGAGGACTCACAAGATCCACCTCTTGAAGCCTTGAAGGACTTGGCCATTGAGGAAAAGGAAGTGAGCTACCCAAGGGAGTTGAACTATGTCAAAGATGGTGAAATCATGGGTGATCCATCCAAGGGGGTAACCACTCGTTCTTCTCTTAGATTAATGAACCATGTTGCATTTATCTCATGCATAGAGCCTAAGAACATAAAAGAAGCATTGAAAGATGACTTTTGGATTATGGCTATGCAAAAAGAGTTAAATCAATTTGAGAGAAGTAATGTATGGACATTAGTTGATAGGCCTAGTAATCAATCTACAATAGGAACTAAATGGGTCTTTAGGAACAAACTAGATGAGAGTGGTAACATTGTGAGAAATAAAGCTAGACTTGTAGCACAAGGTTACACTCAAGAAGAGGGAATAGATTTTGATGAAACCTATGCACTCGTAGCTAGAATGGAAGCCGTTAGGATGTTGCTTGCATATGCATGTTATCATAATTTCAAGCTTTTTCAAATGGATGTTAAAAGCGCATTTTTAAATGGTTCTATAAATGAAGAAGTGTATGTGGAACAACCACCGGGTTTTGAAGATTCAAAATTTCCAAATCATGTTTTCAAACTTACCAAAGCTCTGTATGGTTTAAAACAAGCTCCTAGAGCTTGGTATGAAAATCTTTCAAATTTTTTGATTGAAAATGGATTTGAAAAAGGTAAGGTGGACACTACACTCTTTATAAAAATGTATAAAAATGACATCTTAGTAGTTCAAATTTATGTCGATGATATTATTTTTAGTTCTACTAATGAATGTCATTGTCAAGAGTTTTCTAAGTTAATGCAAGGTGAATTTGAGATGAGCATGATGGGGGAGCTCTCATTCTTTTTGGGACTCCAAATCAAGCAAAAGAAGGATGGCACCTTCATCAACCAAGCAAAATACATAAAGGATATGCTCAAGAAGTTTGCCTTGGAGAATGCAAAGCCTCAAGCCACTCCTATGAGCTCATCTACAAAGCTTGACAAAGATAAAGGAGGTAAGTGTGTTGACTCTAAGCTTTATCGTTCTATGATTGGATCTTTGCTTTACCTTACCGCAAGTAGACCGTATATCTTGTTTAGTGTTTGCTTGTGTGCTAGGTTTCAAGCTAGTCCTAGAGAGTCTCACCTTATAGCCGTTAAGAGAATCTTTAGATACCTTAGAGACACTCCTTGTTTAGGCCTTTGGTATCCTAGAGACTCTACCTTCAACCTTCATGCTTACTCGGATGCGGATTATGGGGGTTGCAAAATTGATAGGAAAAGTACTTCGGGAACTTGTCAATTCTTAGGTAGTATGCTCATATCTTGGTTCTCTAAGAAACAAAATACTGTAGCCTTATCTACCACCGAAGCCGAGTACATATCCTTAGGGAGTTGTTGTGCTCAAGTCCTTTGGATGAAGCAACAACTCTTAGATTATGGAATTAAAGTTAAAACCATACCCCTAAAATGTGACAACACTAGTGCTATTTGTTTAACAAAAAATCCCATCCAACACTCTAGAGCCAAACATATAGAAATAAGGCATCATTTCATTAGAGATCATGTCCTTAAGAAAGATGTGGTTATAGAGTATGTAGACACCTTGAATCAATTAGCGGACATATTTACAAAACCCTTAGACAAAGAGGGTTTTTGGTCCCTTAGGAGAGAGTTAGGTCTAGCTAGCCTATCTTGACCTTTTAGGACCTCATTTTGTGCTTAAATATGCTTGATCTTGTGAAATGCCATGTTTGTATGCTTAGACTCCCAATTTCTTCCATGCCTATAGTTAGGGGGAGTATGATTCTGTTGAAATATGCTTAGAACTGCTCATACATCATTTGCATACTAATAGGAGAGATTAGGTTTGAGCCTTTGGTTGTTCTTTGAACCAAATATGCATTTCTGGGCATACAGTATCGATACTACTCTACGCGTATCGATACCTGTTCTTCATTTTGTTTCCTAGAATTCTCTTCGCTTCACGCGTATCGATACGAATCATACTGTATCGATACGGGTCGTTTCGATACGGACCCATCCGTTTCGATACGACTGTTCCAACGAGCATATTTGCAAAAAGACATCTATATCCCCGTATCGATACCCCAACGGGCGTATCGATACTCGACTGCGCTGATGGCTTTAATTAGCTTTTAATGAGTTCAACTTTTACCCAAATTCAAACTTTTCAAAATCTAATTAACCCTAGCCGTTTTTGCCTATAAAAAGGCACTTCCTCCTTCATATTTTTCACATCTCAACACAAACCTAAAAGAGTTTTTGAATCAAGCAAGGCTTTGTGCTCTCTTTCTCATCCTTCTGCTAGTTTTCTTCAAATCCTCAAGTTTCTATCAAGGTAATCTCCTTCTTTCTCTTTTTCAATTTTTTTTTCTGTTTTAATTTTTTTTAAAATTTTGTTTTTCTTCAAACTTTTTCTTGACATTCTCTTTTAAAATTTTCTTTTAAATTTTTTTTACCTTGATTTTCACTCAAATTGAAGAAATCTCCCTTGCTTATTTTCTCTTTTAGATCATGGCACCAAAAGAATCTTCGAGGAAGCGACCAAGGGCTAATCAAGCCGGTGAATCCTCCAACCTTGGAGCGGTTGCTCGTCCTAACTACTCGACCATCTATGAGCAATCCTTTGAAGGCAATTCGGGTCTCACTCACTTTCATCAATATGCGAATTACAAGATCTGTGCCAAAAGGGTAATATCCATCCCTTTTCACAATTCGGAGCGTTTCAAGTTTGAATACCTCCCCTTGCTTCATCGTTGGAATTTCATGAATTTTCTCTCTATTCCCGGTTTTTTCTATCGTCTCTTGGTTTTGATTTTCTATGCTAATGCAAGATGTATTAGTCGTAATGGGGAAGTTGTTGCAATTAGCTCTTATCTTATGGGAAAGAAAATAATCCTTGATGTCGAGTCTATTTGTGAGGTTTTTAAGTTGGATGATGAAGGCCTCGATGATGAGCATGGTAGGGGGCATGTTCTTAGTGGATCCGTCACCGCCCTTAATGCTCACGACCGGATTCTACATTTGATGGTGTCGTGGTGGTTTCGTCCTTCTGGAGGAAAATATTCCACCATCCGTCAAGTGGATGATTTTTGGATTCGGTGCTTCCGTGAAGCCAAGCGACCAAATCTAGCTCGTCTCATGTTCGCGGAGATCGTCTACCTCGTTCAAAATCGTTACACTCCTCATGTCACCTCCTTCACATACGGTACGGCTTTGAGCTATTTCTTTGTTAAAAAGGAAATTGATTGCTCATATGACATTCCAACTCCTCTCACCGATCCCATTGATGAGCGATCTCTTGCTCGGGCAAAATTCTCTTATGTTAATGGTGAATGGATACGTCTTGCCGAGTTACCACCGGAAGTCGCCGCAATGCATGAAGTGGCTCAGGCTCCTCAAGATCCTCAAGCTCCTCAAGTCCAACAACCCAATATAGATGCTCTCATGACCTATCTCAATGAGCAATTCACCGGGTTGCGCACGGACATGAATACTCGTCTCACTTCCATGGAAACTTTTTTTGACACTAGGATGACGGGTATGGAGAATCGCCTTCAATCTCTTGAAAGTGGGCACAATTCCTTGAATATTTCCATTGCCGCTTTCCATGATGAATGGCGTAATAGTATGCGCACTAATGAGCCTTTGGGAGATGATGATGAAGAGGATGAAGACGAAGAAGACGATTCTTAGACGTTTTCTCTTGTTTGTCACGCATATCATTTAGGATTCTCTATTTTATGCACCTATGCTTTATGTTTTTAGGATTAAGTTTGTTTTAGGATTAAAACCTATGCTTTGATTTCTATTTTGCCTTTGTTTGGATTTTAAGTATGTTTCTTTAATGAATAATATTTATGTTGCTTATTATACCTTTGATTTCTTTATGCACTTAATTGTCTCAAAGATTTTTTGATCTAACAAAAAGGGGGAGAAGAAACTAGCTCACACTTTAAAATATTTTGATTTTAATTCAAAGGTTACCAAGCTTATATTAAGGGGGAGTTATTATAAAGGTTTTTCAAAAATTTTAAGTTTTAGTTTTGTTATATCAAAAAGGGGGAGATTGTAAAACCTATGTTTGATTTTGATATAATTAAATCCTTAAGGAACATTTTGTAAAACTTAAAATTATTTTTTAAGTCCCTTAATAAGTTTTTAAAACACCAACACTTTGAAACTGATTTATAAAACTCAAACTCAAAATATTTTCTAAGTGTTCCAAGACAAAACCATTGAAAATCGTCCAGGCGTATCGATACAGCACCAAGCGTATCGATACCATTTTTACAAAACTTGGTTACTGTCGGAACTAGTATCGATACCCCAAACCCTCGTATCGATACTGCCCTGTGTTAAAATTCAAAAAGTTTGAATGTCGTACCGATACGGTTAACCCTCGTATCGATACGGGCTTCATAATTTTTAAATGTAAGTCGGTTTAAAAAATATGACCGTTGGTGTCACTCGGTTGGTAACCAAACTTTAAAAGTTCGTTAACCATTGAAAATATGACCGTTGGTGTCACTCGGTTTAAAATAGTATCGATACGGCCCTTTCCGTTTCGATACCACGTACCGATACGCTTACGCGCGTATCGATACCCCTTATTAAATGCACACAACGGCTCTTTCTTTTCTTAGACAGGTACCGATACCCCTTCCCGCGTACCGATACTGGTAGCTGCAGAAGTGCATTTATGGTGGTAAGAGAGGGTTCAAACGGCTCCGTTTATGTTCCCAACCACCCAAATGCTAGAAATCAATGAGGAGGTATAAGAGACACATCCAAAAGCTACAGCAACAACTATTGATCTTCAAGAAAACAATTATTCATCAAATCCAAGCAATTGTGCCAAATTTCATATTTGTCTAGAAATCCCAATTTGTAATCTTCATTCATACTTTGTCAAATTGGGTTGAGTGCTTGTATTGGGGCTATCATTTGTATTGAGAGATACCTTATTAGCCTTCAAATTTTCTTGTTCACTTGTGTGAGGATTGGGTTGATTTTTGGGTAGAAAAATCAACCGAAATTGTAAAGGGTTGCCTCCTTGTCCTAGAAAAAGGGAAGAACGATTTAGTGGAATTGTTGCAAATCCTTAGTGAAGCTAAGGTAGTGGATGTAGAGTTCATTTGGAACTTGAACCACTCTAAATCTCTTGTCCATCAATTTTTAATTTGCAAATTTCAACCACAAACCTTTAATTTTCCAATTCACCCCCCCTCTTGGTCAATTTCGATCATGCGATCCACTCAACAAAATTCATGAGCATCAGGTAGGGGAAGGTCATCATCTTTGAATAGCTTAGAGTTGGCAACCATGGGAGTGGAAACCACACTAACATCACGCATGTCAGTTTTGACAAGTAGTTCAGTGATGTATTTCTTTTGAGAAAGAAATAAGCCACCACGAGCTGGCCTGACTTCGATGCCCATAAAAAAATTCAAGTAGCCAAGGTCCTTGAGGGAGAATTGATTGTGAAGATGATTGATCATTGTAGAAACATGTTGAGTGGAGGATCCAGTTACCAGTATATCATCAACATAGACCACGATATAGGTAAGTGTATCATCCTTGTGATAGACAAAGAGGGAGGCATCAACATTTGACGACTTGAATTGTAATTGCTCCAGGGAGGCTCGTAATTTTGTGAACCAATTTTTAGGAGCCTGTCTGAGCCCGTACAAAGAACGTTTGAGCTTGCACACAAGCTTCTTCCCATCAGATGTGGTTTGGACAAAGCCATCAGGTTGGGTTAACCGTGAATGATTTCACCGTGAAAAGCGTTGTTCACATCAAGTTGATGTATGAACCGGCCATTTTGAACTGCCATGGAGAGAAGTAAGTTAACCGTGAATGATTTCACCACGGGGCTGAACGTTTCTCGAATGTCAAAGCCTGCACACTAAGAGTAACCCTTAGCTACCAAGTGGGCTTTGAGACGTTCAACTGTGCCATCTGCTTTGTGTTTAATTTTAAATAACCACTTGCTACCAATAGTTATCTTATCAGAGGGTAGGGAAACTAGATCCCATGTATCATTGTCTACCAGGGCTTGGTACTCGGCATGCACATCACTGCTCCAGTCAGGGTCTTGAAGATCCTCATGCACAGTGGAGGTAACATCAGAGAATTGAAGGTGATACAATTTCGGTTTGAAGATGCCAGACTTACTTATGGTTACCATGGGATGGCCAATGGGGTTGGTAGACTCAGGAATATGAGGAGTTGTGGTAGGATCATCAGGTGTAGGGGAAGATGATGAAGAAGGTATTGTGGTTTGATCATGTGTATGGTGATCATGGGCAATAGGATCATGTGTACGGGAGGAAGTATGATCAGGTGTTGTAAGGGTTGAGTTAGATGAAGAGGTGGGCATCACATCAGTTGCTGAGGTGTTGGGTGAAAAAGGTGGCACATTGTTACGGTTTGGAGAAGTAGTAGGAGAATTTGGAGAAGGCATAGGTATGTTTGTACTTGGAGGGATGACATGTAATGGGGAAGATATGTGAGTGGACATAGGAGATGAGGTAGTAGGTGTTGAAGCTTGGTAGGGGAATGTTGTTTCATGAAACACAACATTCCTTGAGATGAATATACGATTACTGGACTGATCAAGGCATGTATAACCACGATGGGAGGATGAGTAGCCAAGGAAAATGCAAGGTTTTGATCGATAGTCCATTTTGTGTATATTAAAGAGTCGAAGACAAGGATATCATAAGCAGCCAAAAGTTTCAAGGAATTTGTAGTCTGGTGGAACATGATAAAGTAACTGATAAGGTGATATGTTTCCCAGAGTTTTGGAGGGCATGCAGTTGATAAGGTAAGTTGCACTTAACACAACATGAGACCAGAATTGAAGAGGGAGAGAAGCATGAGCCAGAAGTGTGAGGGCAGTTTCTATAATGTGCATGTGCTTTCTTTCGACAACACCATTTTGGGGTGAGGAGTGTGGGCAAGTGTGTCAACTGTGGAACAAGGAACTTAAATTCCCCACCACCATCAACCTGAACAGCTAGCAAGTTTGTAGAGAACTGATTTTTTATTAACGCAAAAAACATTTGAAAAGTTGTACATACATCAGATTTCTTTTTGAGCAAGTATACCCAGGTGACCCTAGAATACATATCTATGCATGACATGTAATAGAAGAAGCCATCTGAAGCTATAGGAGCAGGACCCCAGAGGTCAACCTCAACTAACTCGAAAGGTCTAGTGTAAACGGTTGTAGAATCAGGATAAGGAAGAGAGTGATTCTTCCCTAGCTGACACGCATTGCATAAGAGAGATGTATCAACATCGATCTTCTTATTGTGGGCTAAGCTAACAACTTCTGCAGTAGGATGGCCCAATATGTTGTGCCACAACCAAAATTGTGAAGAGGTGGAAGTAAGAACACATGCAGAGAAGGAATGATGACTCGAAGAAGTAGGGAATTCATATAAGCCATTAGCCTGAGTACCATGCAACAACTCCAAACATGTACTCTCATCCTTGATAACACAATAGGAAGCATGAAATTCAAAGTAGACGTTATTATCAGAAGTAAATCGTGAAACAGACATTAAATTTAGAGTTATAGTAGGCACATGTAGCAACTGATCTATAAGAAGAGTTTGAGAGGGGGTGTAAAGAACCGATTCACCAATGTGGGCAACTGAAAGGGAAGATCCATCACCAATGTGGACATCACCCTGACCTGAGTAAGGATGCACGTTGCTGAACTAGGAATGGTCATTTGTCATGTGGTGTGTGGCCCCAGAGTCATGAAACCAACGAGGGAGGGAGCCAAAAAGAGAGCTGATCTAGGGAGAATCACTGGTTGATGGAGGAACTGAGGTAGTTGGAACAAACGGTATATAACATGCATCAGGTCCATCATGAGAACAACCGCAGTTGTGTGCTTCAGCTTGAGGAGGATCAGGATCCTTGAACCCCTGATTGAACCTGTGCCAGCATCTATCGGCTAGATGGCCCAATTTACCACAGATCTGGCATTGATATCGTGGATGACCCTTGAAACAGTCACTAGTAGAAGCATTGCCAGAAGATCGACCACCTCGAGATCGAAGGTTGAAGAAGCCATGCTTGAAATCAAATATAGTGTTAGACGAGTCGTATGTAGTATTATGAATACCAATTGGCAGTCGGAGAGGATCAACCAAACGAGCTTCAGCAAGAGTGAGAAGAGAAACAACACCATCAAAAGAATAAGGCTCATGACTGGCAGTGATAACAGCAACAACAAACTCAAATTCAGAAGGGAGACCATTGAGGATAGTAGCAACCTGCTCAATTTCAGAGATGGGACTTCCACAGATGGCTAGTAGGTCACAGATCTCCTTGATCTGAGCGGAGAACTCACTGATGAACAAAGAGCCCTTATTCAAGGTTCTGAGTCGACAGTGAAGGTGCATTACACGTGTAGTGGAGAGTTTTGAATATCGGAGAACCATTGTATTCCAGATCGAAGCAGATGTCTCAAATCCAACGAGATGAGGTAAAATCAAAGTATTTACAATGGAGAGAAGCCATGAAGCTAGTGAACTATCATGCTTGAAGAAACGTTGATACAACGGATTGGGAGATTTGGTACCATCTGAAGCAGTGAGGAACTTCACCAGAGGTGTATATTTAGAGTCAATGTAATGCTCCAGTCCTTGGCCACGGATCATCAACAGAACCTGCTGCCGCCATAACAGAAAATTTGTATCATCAAGGCATACATTGGTCTGTTTGTTGAAGAAGCCAGGAAGATCAAAGGGCTCATCAAGAGCGGGGTTCGATGACTCAGATGTAATAGCACCAGTCACCATGCTAGTAGGAGAAGGAAAAATGAGCGCAAAGAAGTATGAAGAGAACCAAGGTCGAAATGGCGCTAGATACCATGTGAAGAATGCTCACGTGAAAGAGATAAAATAAGTTTGGGAGTAAACACTCAATTCATTCATCATTTTAATAATACTTTCTTTCATTTACAGTGTATCATGCATGGCTTATATAAGCCAACAGAATTGGGGTTTGTTATAGCCTAGGAGAGTTTGTTACAAGATCAACCATGCTCAACAGATTTTCCCGCAAAGATGACAGCTGTATATGCCAGCCCACACTCGTCTAAAATTACAGACGCTCTCTAGAATCATCATGTAACACCCCATTCCCGGCCTGGTAGAGAACCGGGTCGGACAGTGTTATCGAAAAACAAAACGGAGATCAGAGACATAAATCTTAAACTTTTAATAAAAATTTTACTGCCAAATTTACCACTTTTAAGTCAAACTAACATACCATTTTAAGCCCTTAAGTTATATAAAATATAGTCTTTACAAACACAACAAAAGCATCATAACCAACTAGTTTAATTACTTTGTCACCATTCTAGGAGTTTATAAAGACAAGACAAATTACACTAAGATCGTAGCGACTTGTCGATCTGTCGACTTCTTCGATCTCGAACCGAACATTTTGCTAGCCTGAAATGTTATGAAGATGAATGCATTAGACTTACGTAGTCTAAGTGAGGTAGTCATAACCAATGAATATACATGGTATGCAACAATACATATTTTAACTACACATAATTAATATGGCATCAATAAAAGATGTTATTCAATAATCAATATCGAAGCACCATAACAAAAGTAATATCAATAATCAACATTTTTTCTTGGATCAATTCAACCGTATTTGGATACACGAATTCCACCACTACACCAACAATGAACAAATATGGTCCAATATCCTCTACTACACCGCTTTTGACAATTACACGTCACATCCCTCCACTACACCATAAAAACTTAGAACCAATGAGCTCATAAATTCTATGTCATGTCAATTGTATCCAATACTTCGATCCCAAGGTTCAAATATCAATAGCTCAATAAGCGCATATCATATCGTATCAAATGTCATATCACACTCATATCATAACATAGCATGTTGACAGGTCATTCATAACGAATCACTTATTTTAATTGTTTCACAAATACTTAGAACCATATCAAAGCAATGCAGAGCACTTATCGAATTTACTAGTCGAACATAGTTACTCTAAGTGAGCCCTTAAACAAATACAAAATTTAAGTAATAATAAATAAATGCAATGGGGTGGCACCTAGCCGACCCCGGGACACAACTACACTCACCTCCACAACCCGATAAATTTTAAGAATCTCAAACATCAATGTCTTTCTCCTTGTCCTTCGAAAATGATGGTTGTCTTTTATCAACCTTTTAAACCCAACGTTTAAAAGATTCGATATCACTTAACCGAACAATTTAGACTACAAATCTAACATTGAACAATAATTATTTTTTGTAATTTTTCCTATCCTTCTTGCACTCATCTCCCCCTATTTATACACACAAATGCTGGCTCTTGGCTCCCTTACTTTTCCCCCAAACTCCACGTAACCTTGAGCCGTGGCATGAAATGGCATGCTTTAAGGATTATGGTCCTTAGGCAACACCGACGTGGAGACAAAAACTTTCCACCCTTACATGCTTTGGCCGAGTGGCCATTTCACAAGGGAATTGGCCGTGGGTCCCACGGCCTATTTATTATTATTTATTTAATAGTAATAATAATAATAATAATAATAAGTAACCATTATAAATTATCCCGTATAATCTTTATTGTTTCAATTAAAATCAAATAAATTATACAATTGATATAAAATACTCGGTCACCGGAACTTAATTCTTACTTGACCAGTTTTTGGTATGTTACAACTCTCCCCTCCTTTAAAGAAAATTCGTCCTCAAATATTTTGCGACAATAATACGCACATCTATATGTGCCTGATTAAAGTTAGACATTTATACACAAAAAGACCGGATTAGCTAGCAAGTCACAATACATACTAAATTAACTTCTAAGGGGAAAAATAAGACAATAAACAATACAAACATGCATAGATTTAGTCTAAAATCGAATAAATGTTAGCTTTTATACCACAATTGTAACACTACCTTCCCAGCCTGGTAGAGAATTGGGTCGGACAGTGTTACCGAAAAATAAAACGGAAACCAGATAAATAATTTTTAAACTTTTAATCAATATTTTAGTGCCAAGTATGCCAATTTTACTACTTTTAAGTCAAACTAGCATACCATTTTAAGCCCTTAAACTTTATAAAATATAGTATTTACAAACATAGCAAAAGCATCATAACCAACTAGTTTAATTACTTTGCCACCATTCTAGGAGTTTATAAAGACAAGACACGTTACTCTAAGCTCGTAGTGACTTGTCGATCTCTCGACTTCTCTGATCTCGAACTAAACATCTTGCTAGCCTGAAATGTTATGAAGATGAATGTATTAGACTTACGTAGTCTACATGAGGTAGTCATAACTAATGAATATACATGATATGCAACAATACATATTTTAACTATACATAACTAATATGGCATCAATAAAGCATGTTATTCAATAATCAATATCGAAGCACCATAACAAAAGTAATATCAATAATCAATATTTTTCTTTGGATTGATTAAACCTTATTTGGATACACGAATTTCATCACTACACCAACAATGAACAAATATGGTCCAATGTCCTCCACTACACTATTTTTCACAATTACACGTCACATCCCTCCACTATACAATAAAAACATAGTTTCAATGAACTCATAAATTTAATGGCATGTCAATTGTATCCAATACTTCGATCTCAAGGTTCAAATATCAATAGCTCAATAAGCACATATCATATCGTATCAAATGTCATATCACAATCGTATCATAACATAGCATGATCACAGGTCATTCATAACGAATCACGTATTTTAATTGTTTCATAAATACTTAGAACCATATCAGAGCAATGCATAGCACTTATCGAATTTACCAGTCGAACATAATTACTCTAAGTGAGCCCTTAAACAAACCCAAAATTTAAGTAATAATAAATAAATGCAATGGGGTGGCACCTAGCCGACCTCGTGACACAACTACACTCACATCGACAACTCGATAATTTATAAGAATCTCAAACAGCAACGTCTTTATCCTTGGCCTCCGAAAATGACGGTTGGCTTTTATCAACCTTATAAACCAAACGTTACAAAGAATCAATATCACTAAACCGGATAATTTGGACTACCAATCTAACACTGAACCGTACTTATTTTTCGTATTTTTTCCTATCCTTCTTGTGCTCATCTCCCTATTTATACACACAAATGCCGGCTCTTGGCTCCGTTAATTTTCCCCCAAACTCCACGTAACCTTGAGCCGTGGCATGAAATGGCATGCTTTAGGGATTATGGTCCTTAGGCAAAACTCACGTGGAGGCACAAACATGCCACCCTTACATGCTTTGGCCGAGTGGCCATTTAACGTGGGAATTGCCCACGACCTTTTTATTATTTAATAATAATAATAACAACAATAATAATAATAATAAACCATTATAAATTAATATGTATAACATTTATTGTTTCAATTAAAATTGAATAAATTATACAATTGATGTAAAATACTCAGTCACCGAAATTTAATTTCGACTTGATCGGTTTTTGGAATGTGACAACTTTTTCCACATTTAAAGAAAATTCGTCCTCGAATTTTCTCTGGCAATAATACGCTCATCTATATGAGCATGCTTAAAGTTAGACATTTATAAACAAAGAGATCAGATTAGCTAGCAAGTAACAATACACAAAAATTAACTCATAAGTGGTAAAATAACACAATAAACAATACAGACATGCATAGATTTAGTCTAAAACCGACTAAACTCTAGCTCAGATACCACATTTGTAACACCCTCTTCCCATCCGGTAGAGAATCGAGTCGAATAATATTACCGAAAAATAAAACAGAGATCAGAGACATAAATCTTAAACTTTTAATCAATATTTAAGTGCCAAATATGCCAATTTTACTACTTTTAAGTCAAACTAACATATCATTTTAAGCCCTTAAGGTTTATAAACTATAGTCTTTACAAACATAACAAAAGCATCATAACTAATTAGTTTAATTACTTTGCCATCATTCTAGAAGTTTATAAAGACAAGACACATAACTCTAAGCTTGTAGTGACTTGTCGATCTGTCGACTTTTTTGATCTCGAACCGAACATCTTACTAGTCTGAAATGTTATGAAGATGAATGCATTACCCTTACGTAGTCTAAGTGAGATAGTCATAATCAATGAATATACATGATATGCAACGGTATATATTTTAACTATACATAACTAATATAGAATCAATAAAGCATGTTATTTAATAATCAATATCGAAGCACCATAACAAAAGTAATATCAATAATCAACATTTTTTCTTGGATCGATTCAACCGTATTTGGATACATGAATTCCACCACCACAACAAAAAAGAACAAATATGGTCCAATGTCCTTCACTACACCGTTTTTGACAATTACACGTCACATCTCTCCACAACACAATAAAAACTTCGTACTAATAAACTCATAAATTTTATGGCATGTCAACAGTATCCAATACTTCAATTCCAATGTCCAAATATCAATAACTCAATAAGCACATATCATATCGTATCAAATGTCATATCACATTCATATTATAACATAGCATGTTCACAGGTCATTCATACTGAATCATATATTTTAATTGTTTCATAAATACTTATAATCACATCAAAGCAATGCAGAGCACTTATCGAATTTACCATTCGAGCATAGTTACTCGACGTGAGCCCTTAAGCAAATACAAAATTTAAGTAATAATAAATAAATGCAATGTGGTCGTATCTAGCCGACCCCGTGACACAACTACACTCATCTCGACAACACGATAATTTTTAAGATCTCTCAAATAGCAACGTCTTTATTCTTGGCCACCGAAAATGACAATTATCTTTTATCAACCTTTTGAACCCAACATTAGTAGAGATTTGATATCACTAAACCGAACAATTTGAGCTACCAATCTAACACTAAACCATAATTATTTTTCTTAATTTTTCCGATCCTTCATGCGCTCATCTCCTCTTATTTATACACACAAATGGCGGCGCTTGGCTCCCTTAATTTCCCCCCAAACTCCATGTAACCTTGAGCCGTGGCATGAAATGGCATGCTTTAAGGATTATGGTCCTTAGGCAACACCCACGTAGAGGCAAAAACTCGCCACCCATACTTGCTTTGGCCGAGTGGCCATTTAACGTGGGAATTGCCAACGACAATTCCATCATTTTGAAGAAGTTGGCCATGGGTCCCACGACCTTTTTATTATTTGTATTGAATAATAATAATAGTAAACCATTATAAATTAGCATGTATAATTTTTATTGTTTCAATTAAAATCGAATAAATTATACAATTGATATGAAATACTCAATCACCAAAATCTAATTCTGACTTGACCGGTTTTTGAGATGTGACAACCCTCTCCCTCTGTAAAGAAAATTCGTCTTCGAATTTCTCCCGACAATAATATGCTCATCTATATGAGCCTGATTAAAGTTAGGCATTTATAAACAAAGAGATCAGATTAGCTAGCAAGTCACAATACACTATAAATTAACTCCTAGGTGGAAAAATAACACAATAAACAATACATACATGCATAGATTTATTCTAGAACCGACTAAACTCTAGCTCTAATACTACAATTGTAACACTCTCTTTCCGGCCTAGTAGAGAACCAGGTCAGACAGTGTTACTGAAAAACAAAACAAAGATCAGAGACATAAATCTTAAATTTTTAATTAATATTTTAGTGTCAAATATGTCAATTTTACTACTTTTAAGTCAAACTAACATATCATTTTAAGCCCTTAAGCTTTATAAAATATAGTCTTTACAAACATAACAAAAGCTTCATAACCAACTAGTTTAATTACTTTGCCACTATTCTAGGAGTTTATAAAGACAATACACATTATTCTAAGCTCGTAATGACTTGCCAATCTGTCGACTTTTCTGATCTCAAACCGAACATCTTGCTAGCGCGAAATGTTATGAAGATGAATGCATTAGACTTACGTAGTCTAAGTGAGGTAGTCATAACCAATGAATATACATAGTATGCAACAATACATATTTTAACTATATATAACTAATATGGCATCAATAAAGCAAGTTATTCAATAATTAATATCAAAGCACCATAAAAAGAGTAATATCAATAATCAACATTTTTTCTTGGATCTATTAAATCGCCTTTAGATACACGAATTCCTCCACTACACCAACAATAAACAAATATGGTCAAATATCTCCCATTACACCGTTTTTTACCATTACACATCACATCCCTCCACTAAACCATAAAAATTTCGTACCAATGAGCTCATGAATTCTATGGCATGTCAACTGTATCCAATACTTCGATCCCAAGCTCCAAATATCAATAGTTCAATAAGCACATATCATATCAAAGCAATGCACAACACTTATCAGATTTACCAGTCGAACATTTTTACTCTACATGAGCTTTTCAACAAATACAAAATTTAAATAATAATAAATAAATGTAATGGGGCGGCACTTAGCCGACCCCGTGACACAACTACATTCACCTTGACAACCCGATAATTTTTAAGAATCTCAAACAACAACGTCTTTATCCTTGGCTTCCAAAAATGAAGGTTGTCTTTTATCAATCTTTTGAACCCAAAATTACAAAGATTCGATATCATTAAACTAGAGAATTTAGGCTACCAATCTAACACCGAACCGTAATTATTTTTCTTAATTTTTCCTATCCTTCTTGCGCTCATCTCCCCCTATTTATACACACAAATGCCGGCTCTTGGCTCCCTTAATTTTCCCCCAAACTCCACTAAACCGAACAATTTGAGCTACCAATCTAACACTAAACCATAATTATTTTTCTTAATTTTTCCGATCCTTCATGCGCTCATCTCCTCTTATTTATACACACAAATGGCGGCGCTTGGCTCCCTTAATTTCCCCCCAAACTCCATGTAACCTTGAGCCGTGGCATGAAATGGCATGCTTTAAGGATTATGGTCCTTAGGCAACACCCACGTGGAGGCAAAAACTTGCCACCCTTGCTTGCTTTGGCCGAGTGAACATTTAACGTGGGAATTGCCCACGACAATTCCTTCATTTTGAAGGAATTGGCCGTGGGTCCCACGGCCTTTTTATTTTTAGTTTTTTATTTAATAATAAGAATTATAGTAATAATAATAAACAATTATAAATTAACTTGTATAACCTTTATTGTTTTAATTAAAATCGAATAATCTATATAATCGATGTAAAGTACTCGGTCATAAAAATTTAATTTCGATTAGACCGATTTTTTAGATGTGACACTTTATTTGGCAACCCTGCATATTACCCATTTAAGTTGAGCATTTAAAACATGGCTTACTTCAACTCAAAATTTTTAAATTGAATACGTGGTCGAACAACTCTCGATGGTAAATAATCCAAGTGAGGGACTACAACCTCACGGATTGTTCTGTTCTGAATTGGTGGATGCAGTGGTGGGTTTTCAGGATCTTGTGAGATACCCTTATTGTTGACTTGTTTTTTCATCGCACTTTGTTCTCTAAGTCTTCGTCGAAGAGTCCGTTCAACTTCTGAATTATGTACGAAAAGTGGTGTGACAGATCTTTTGGTCATGCAACACCAAAAATGCTACTAAAAAGACAAGAAACCAAATAGATTAGTAACAACTATAAACTAAAGAAAGAATATGGAGTTGCAAGCAAAAACATAAACACTAAATAACTACATCCCCGACAATGGCACCAAAACTTGATCGGTGCATAGACGACACATCAAATGTACAAGTGTACACACCCGAAGCAAGTATAGTAAACATGTTAAACCTGTTAGATATCGATCCCACGAGGATAGAAATTTAGTCATATTTCTATGTTGCTGCAAGGTATTCTGGAAATAAAGAAATTGTTAGTGTAATTGTGGCTGTAATGAAAGAGTAATGGATTAAATATAAGATTGATTATGGGAGAAAAAAGAAGCAATATAATGAAGGTAAAAGAAATATTAAGTAAAGATATGGATTCCCTCAGCTCAACTTGGAAGATTATCAAGTGCAACAAGAAAACAATATACAATGGTTCATTTGACAAATAAAAGACTAAGCTCACTTACTAACTTCCAATTAATCCTCAACTGATGATGCAAATATGTAGATCAACCACAACTCTCGGTGTTGGTCAAAACTACAAATCCTCGAAAAAGTGAATCAATTTTTGTTTTATCCTCATTCAACTCTCGTTGTAATGGTTTGTTAATCTGAAATGTCGCTGCATCTCTCAATGTTAGTGATGATGTTAAATAGTCTCATGCAAACAAAGATCAGATCCAACAATTGAAATAAGAGGAAACGTAATAAGATTATATTGAACTTAAAAATCAAGTTTAAACAAGTTCATACAAAGCTAAAAAGTTAAACCAGCGTTAAATAACGCAAAAAATATAATAAATCTTCAACAAACATCTATCTCTAGAAAGATTTAAAGAAGATAGCACATATTCCTCCTTGTTCCAGCACTTGAATCCTCATTTCTTCAAATATTTTTGCCTCGCATCGCCTTGGTTCTCTAGAAAGGAAGCTTAAGCCGCCACGGGAGGAGAGCTCGGAAGGTGAAAGATGATAGGAAAAATGATAATCGCGTGAATGATGTTCTCTCTCCTCCAAAAGTACCGTTTTATAGGTTGTTGAGGTAAGGACACATGTCCTTCTGGTGATTTGCATGACCTTCTGTCGTACACAATTTGTTGTAATAGAAAATCCAACTGCAGATTTTTCATTATCCTTGGAAGACTGGATAATATAGCAAAATGGCCTAAAGTTGTATAACAAGAGAGATTATGACTAGAGTTAGATAAAATACAAATAATAAACATAAAATGCAGGAATAAATGCATGAAGTATTAATGTGGGGACAAAAGAATCTGTTAATCAAGGTAGGTAGCCAAGGGATGTGTGAACGTGCGGCCACACGCCTCTTTCTTCCTTTCCTTTCTTACGTTTTCGAAGGACCTAAGCCTCAGGCGTTCGGTTGTATTCCTCATTCCCGTCTGTTGAATGATCGGGTGACGGGCAGCTATGCCTTCGTTCGTATCATCAGTTACCGGAAGTGGAGGAGTCGACGACGGTTGGTGCTTCTCTTAGGGTATCTGAGATGCGAAAGAAGGAGAGTGAGGGGCCTCTCCCAGAAACGGTGTTTGCGTCGGCTCCATGCTGCCAGAGCAGTGTTCTCGACAAGTTTTTTAGCTTCTACTTCGCCGGATCTGAAAATAGCTTTCTACTGGTGCTCTGTTGGGATCGTGAGACTCAAACATCTTTCCCTCCGCCTGAGTCTTCGTTGCCGGCGTTGGAGCGAGTAACCTGGGGCTACGTCAGAGCCGCCACGGCTGGACCTGGGAAGCGTCAGATGAGTCGTGAGAGAAAGTGAGTGAGAGTTTGGCGGCATGAGGCTCACTATTTTTCCCCTTTTCCTGGGCCAACTTGTAACCCCCTTAGCCCGGCCTAGACGGTTGACCCGAACTATGAAGATTACACGGGGGAAACAAAAGTCAACTCGAAAGTCAACCTTGATTAACGAACCTTTTTTCTTTTTAATCTTGTCTAGATACACGTTAACCCTAAGTGAGTACTCATGAAACATATATGAGAAAGGCACAGCGATCCAACAGCAAAGAGGGACTCAATTGCACTTATTACAAGTTTAGGGACCAAAAAGTAATTTCTGTAAATTAGAAGGTCATAACTGATTTTAAAGTCACCAATATGAAATTAGTCACATTACATTATTCTCTGCCAAAATTCAACTTAATTGGACATCTCAAACTCAAGCAATTGCAACATTAACATTTGGGACTAAAATGTAAAGCTTGCAAACTTCAGCACCATTCAAATCAGTGCCCAACGGTTACCTGTTTCGAAACACCCATCTGCCGTATCAAAATGCAGGATTGGAACAGCGTTGACCGTTTTGATACGTGGGTTGGTTCCGAGACTGGTTCCGAAACGAGGCCTTCTAGTAGCCAAATCGTTTCGGAACAGCCTCTAGTCGTTTCGAAACACGAAGGCCATTACAGACCCCTGTTTCGAAACGCCAGAGAGTGTTCCGATACGGTCTGCCCAGAAACTGCAGATTTTGCTAGTTTTTCATACATAAATCCATTCAAACTCATCCTAATGACTTCCCAAACATACCAACAAGTCATCAAACATATAAGGTGCATGTTTAGAACTCCTAAACACATTCATAGCATCAAACATGAAATTTCACAAGTCTAGAGGCATGCTTCCTATTATCAAAACCAAGAGAGCAAACAAACTTCAAATCAAGCATTTAAAGGCCATTTACAATTCAAACCAACAAAGGCAAACATGTTACAACCTTATGGAGTTCAACACATCTCCCAAAACAAATCTTAGGTTCCCATTGCCAATTTATCAAAACTAATAGTGTATGAAAACTTCACCCTACGTGAGCTTGGATTTCCTTGGATGAACTTAGCTTTCTTGATGCCCAACGTACCTCAATTATCTGCATTATTGGTAAAAGAGAGCGTAAGCACAAATGCTTAATGAGGCATGCTCTAAACAAAACCAACACAACAATGCATTTTTAGAAAACACTTTCATCAAAGCTTTTAAACCACATGCACATCTCTTTCTCATGCTACCTTGTATCCTTTTCAAGCATCTCATGCTTCGTTACATTCAAATACATTATATTGGCTTTCAAGTGATAGTTCATAACCATTTCAAGACAAAACACAATCGGATACGCGTATTACAAGCGCTGTCCCACACGCTTCATACACACTACCAGACTACACAAGGTTCACACTCAAGAACAATCCCTCCATTGATGTGACACTCGTGGTGGAGTATAACGATACAATCTCAACCCCTCAACACCACTCATCGGTAGTTGTATAGTTCCACTAACGAGAGTAAGGGACACATAACACAAGATCCACACACGAAATTTACAACCACCGTTGTGATCTTACCTCAATCGATAGGGTACTTGGATGAAGTTTACTGTACAATCACAACCCCTCAACATCCAAGGTGACTTTACTTACGGTGCACCCAATCCTATTGTCGGCTAACTATATCCGATTCAACTACTTTAAAACCATTTCATCACTTGCCAATATACATCAAAGACCATCATCATTTCAATGTTTTAAAGCATTAATCAAAGCCACTTATCATCATGCATCACTATGCATCAAACCATGTTAATAGCATGTCAAACCAAGGATCTCTTACCTTGAGCATTCCTCAATACAGGGCTTTCAAAACCAGCATTAATCATGCTAAAACATGCTTTCAAAACAATAATTAAACATGCATTTCATAACTAATGCAACAAACCATAACTTAGCACATCCAAGGGAGTTTTTCCGAAAACATACTCTTGAGCTTAGCTAAGTTGTTTAGACTTAAACTAAGCTCCCAAAACCTCCAAATAATTGTTTCAAAGCTAGAAACCAACTCCACTCACCAATTACGTTTCGCTTGCTTACCGAAACGCCAATTAAGCTTCTGAATCAACTCCAAAGGTGTCCGCAGATGTCTCCCCTATTTTAGATACATCAAAGTAGAGGATTAATGCATCATCATGCATTGAAATCTTCAGCCAACAATCTTAAACTCACTGCTCTACCAAAAACCAACATTTCGGCTACCAAACACAACCGAAATCACCTCCAAACTCTTCCAAAACTTTACCCAGCCAAGATCCATCACTCCTAAACATTTATAAACATCAATCACCATAAAAAACAATCTTAAACTCGACCTTATACCTCTAGCTATAACAGAACACCAAGAACACCTCAAAAAGCCACCATTTTCTTGAGCAAAAACTTAGGAAACACAACCTATTCGAGATTGGATTGATAAAACCTCATTTCTAACATCATTTAATATCCAAAATACATTAAAGAATCACCTCAAAACAGAGCCCAACCAATCACAACGAAATTCTTCAAGATCTCTTCCAAAATCTTGAGTTTTAAGCCAAAATCATGTTTCTAACATTAAAACCATTTATAAAACTTTAATAAAGGATTGACAACTTGGGAATTTTTGTAAAGAATTGAATATTTAGAGGAGAAGAACATTCTTACCTCTAAATGATGATTTCTCCTTGATTTGGGCAAAATTCCATGAAAATTCAATGTGGAAATCAAAAGGATTTGATGCAAGATTGATTAGGAACCAATAGATGATGTAAATCTCATAATTGAAGTGAAAATCTATGTGAAAGTTGCTGGAGAAAAAGTGTTTGGATGATGGGATTTTGAGAGAAAAAGGAATGAGAGAAAATTAGAGAAAAGGTAGTTCTGAAAATCAAAAGGTAGTTTTCCTTTTCTTTTGTTTAATTAAAACATTAATTAAATCACCCAAATTAAGGGAAAATCTGGGGAAAAACATTTTTGGGTAATTAGCTCCTTAAATATTCAAAGTTTCAATCCTTTACAAGACAATCACTACTAAACTTTGCAAAAATCGCATTTTGGTCACTACACCGAAATGTAGTATTTCCAAACCTTATTTTGTAAAATTGATTTCACCACTCTCTTATATATATTAAAAGAGGATTTTTAGATATTTTTCTATATTTTTAAAGCATCCCGAACTAGGCTTTCCCTAAAACCCCCTTTTATATTCGAACTGTTTCTCAGATCGGTCCGATCAAAGACTAAACTTCTAAGCCCAAAATTTGGGGTGTTACACAACTGTCCCGGCGTCGGGGTGGATAGTTTGGTGTTGGTTCAGTATCGCAGTGACTAGTTTTGGGAGTCAACAGAAAAAGCGAGATGCCCATCACTCTGCTGGACGGGAAGGCTTAAGGCGATTTACCAGCGCTGATATTGTGTTCACCGACAACCTAGTGGTGCTGTATTTCTATGCATGATTGAGTTACTGGCCAGGACTGGAGTTGGGTACTGAGTCCCTTTACGGAGCTACTCAGCTCGCCGGAAACAGGGACAACGTTACTACGACAGGGTTCCTCAGTGCTTGCGGGAAAGTGGTGGCCTGGGTAAGGGTAAGATGGTCCTTTACCATCTTGACTAGACTTGTCAATTATGAGTTGTGCTTACCCTATCAAGATTATTTCCTTTTTAAGCATCTGGTTTGGGTGGGATCCAATCCACTAATTTCTTTTTTAAGTTATATCGTACCGGCTTTTTCGGATCTGGGCAAGGAATTGGGCAATGGAAATCGGGAGATTCAAGAAATGCAATTCCCATCAGGCTCAGATGGGATCCGGGAGGCCCATTTATTTTTTTCAAGTCTCGATTTTATCTTTTATTAGTTTCTCTATCGAGTCCGGATGATCAGAGGCTACTTTTTTGTTGGTGTTTCTTCTTAGCCCGATCGGGCGACAACGGTGTCGATGAACCAGGATTGGGAGGAAGATTAGTGAACTCAGACATTCTTCGCATCTGGGATATAATAGGTGATGCCTTGATAAGGGCCAACGTTTTCGTGTTGGAAGCCTGACTCTAGATAGAGCTCTCAGGCACGAATACTGTTCTTTATCCCGGGAAGAGTTTATGGCTTCATCGTCTTTTCCAGTATCGTCATGGTGATATCGATTTTGAAAACACTATCCACGCTTTGATCGTTGGATGTGTCTATTTGGATGACCCAACTCATCTATCGCTCTGGCTTGGAAGCATTTCCGCTTGGTCTGCTTTTATCCGTTGTTTGTTGTTGTTGCCTGTGCTATGGTTGATGGCGAGTCGGTTGTTAATTAAACCTTTTAGGTTTTGTGTTAGGCATTGTTCATGGGTCTCTTGTCTTTTTCTCGATTTTAGGTCTGTTTTTTCCTCTTGTTGGTTTACTGGTTGCCCTTATGGTGACTGGTCGGAGTTGTTTACGATTTATGAGTTTTGTTGTCCGCCTTGCATGGCCTTAGCATGGATGCATGGCTGATTTGCATGCCTCTCACGTGCTTTTTGTTGTTGGTGACCTTTGTTACTATGTAGGGTTATTTTTATTTTAATGGAAAGTTATGCTTTGAACAAAAAAAGAATCTGTTAATCAAGGAAAAATACGTGTATTTAGAGAGCTATCAAGCGTAAATCAAAAGATCTCATTTCTTTTACCTTGAAATACAATTAATAAAAATACAAAGTTCCATTAAAAATAATAATACAAAGCTACAATTACGTGTTATATTCTAATTGGTCTAAGAAGTTCTTTTAAAACAAAAACACTAGTTTCAAATGAATGGTTTATGTATTATTTTGAATAAAAATAATTTCAATACCAACTTAAAAAATATGATTTAAGTACCAATTTATCGGTTAAATTTTTTGGTTAAACTATACTAGAAAACATTAAATTTTAAGTTTAATATCGATTATATTAATGAACTAAAAATCGATATTATTTTATTACCAAACTTTAGTTTAGGTTTAAATTATAGAAGTAGGCCATTAAATCTATTATGTGGACGAATTTTAATGGTTCGTGTGCGATGATGTGGAGAAATTTTAATAGTCCAATGATATAATTGAAGTCTAAGCTAGAGTTTAATGTTAAAATAGTATTAATTTTTAATTCAGCGATATAATCGTTACTAAACTTAAAATTCAGTGGTATTTATATAATTTACTTTTTCAATTACTTAACAACTCAACTTTTGAATTAGTAATTCAATAAATAAGCAAGATAACCAAGTACAATTTCAACTAAGCTTTACCTCAGTGGTATTTGGCATATATTCTATTTTAAAGTTTTTTGTAATTTATATAATATAGTTTATTAATGTTATATATATGGCTCAATATGTTAATTGTTTAATCACATATTTTTTAACACTAAAAGTACAATAGATTGTATTCAAAGTGAAAAAAATAACAAAAGGATCACACCACAACCATTGAAAAATCAATGTGAAAAATAAATACAATAAACTTCAAATGGTGTGAAAGACAGGAAAAACAAAACCCATAACTTTGAGAGAAAAAAACTTGCACAGTCTTTTAAATGAATTCCAACAACAATATACTTTAACTAGAAAGCTCTATGAATCAAGCATTCTTTCGCCGCGTCTTTTTGGCACATCGACAAACTAAAAACGCTCGTGACTAAAAATGCAGAGAAACAAACTATCATACAAATAAACGAAAAAAATCAGAAAAATAGACATAGAATGATTCTGACAAAATAAAACAACAAAAAAAAACTAAAAAGCGGAGAAAACTTTTATTCTTATGTAAACAATGTAAAAATTGTAAAACAATAAACGACCTGAAAACTGTCGTCAAAAATAAACTCAACGAATAAAAAGAACTCAAGAGAATATTTAAAAAATAGAAATAGAGGGAAGTGCGATGTTCATTTAATCACATATTTTTGAAATATCCATAAAGTAACATAAAGTAAAATAATAGCCCAACGTTAAAAAACTGAATATGAAATGAGTATTCCTCAAAAAATAATATATATATATATGAAATGAGTAGTGGATTGATAGTTAGAAGTCATCATACGCAATAATGAGTCATACGACAAACATGTCTACTTTTTCTTGTTTCAAAGAAAGCGGGTGGAGGACGGATGAAAATTCTCTGTTTTTTTCGTTGTTTTTATTTATAAAATTAGATTTAGGGTTTAGATATTTTAGGGTAAGATATATTTTTTAAGGTATAAGATATAGGATTTAAAATTTAAAATTTAGGTTAGAATTTAAAATTTATTTTTAAATATTTTTTTAGTATTAAGACATATATAGGGACACTAAAAAAAGACATAATTTTTATTTGGAAGAGGACAGCCTAATAATAATCCCTTCACGTCTAGTTCCTTTCTCTATTTTTTTCATAATATCGAAAAACAATTAATTTTGTACGAACTATTACTTTAAATTTTCTTTTTTACAACTAGCCTGTATTTGTAAATTAAAAATAATAATCGATCAATTAAATATTTCTTAATATTATTTAATACATAATTAAACTCTCTTTAAAGATAGTTTAATTTATTCCCGGTTGCTTTTTCAAAAAAGGGGGCGGCTCTTTCTTTTAGGGCATGCTGCTAAACCTAAAAGGCAAAGGATTGTGATAATTAAGACCACCAAAGTCTTTGATTAAATGAACTGACTTTTCATTCCCAACCTTCTTTTCTTTTCAAAAAACATTGGTTAAACTACATTTCAAGTCATACAATTATTAGTTAAATTACAAATGAGTTATGTTTTTTCAAAAAATTATAATTTACTCAATTAAAATTAAGTGACAATAAAGTCACTTTACCATTAAAAAGTTAAACTGATGTTAAACGCTTTATAGTATACTAATAGTTTTAGTCTCCAAAACTTATATATTTTATCAATTTGTTCCTAATTCTAAATAATTAAATAAATATAACCCTTTATATTTGAAAATTCTATCAATTTAGTCTTTATTCTTCTCCTAAATTACTTGTTCTTCATCATTCTTCATCATCCATATTTCGATACCCTTATTAACACGAGTTGTACCAAACTTGACATTTTTAAATAATCTTAAATATACATATTTTTCTATTAATTTAGTCGTCATTTGCCATGTCAAACACTCTATTATTAAGTAATGTGTCTGAGTTAGCGTGATCATGTCATTTTCGTTAATAAATTAATATTTTCCAATAAGTTGATGCCATGTTAATATTGATGATATGATAGTACAATTGACGCAATTTTTTTTTGTAATTTTAAAATAAATAAATAATTCTAAAATCCTTCATTTGTACTATCACATCATCAAAACTGACCCGCCATATTCACACGACAAGCTAGTTGGTGATAACAACTAGTGTGGAAATAGATATCGACCACATGCACAAAATTTAACGGCTCTATTAATCACTGACAATCAAAGGGTGAGTTTGATACAATTGAAGAGTTCAAGGGCTAAACCGATGAATCAAAAAGGAGAAAAAAATATTACTAATTTGAGATTCCTACAGGGGAAAATTACCCCGATAATTTTAAATAGATTTCAATGAGTATTTAATCTCAGCTTAGATACTAATCAAATATCTAAAGTCTAAAAATAATTATAAATATATTTACATTTGCAAATTTGCGTATTAGATCAGTTAACGATTCAAATGAATTACTCTAGTGTTAACGGGAGTACCCAAGTAAGGATGATAATGAACAATGAAGAAGAAAAAATTTGGAGAAGAACAAAGATTAAAATTATATCATTTTAAATATAAATGATTATGTTTATTGAATTATTTCGAATTAGAACTAAATTGATAGAATATATAAATTTGGAGACTAAAACCATTATTATATCTTCTATCGATTTAGTTCTAATTCAAAATGTATTTCCTCATACATGCATGCATACACACATATGGACACACAGCCACACACACAATACTCTAGTGTTAAAGTGCATTTAAAGTAGTCAAAACCAAGCTTTTTAAGTGCCCGTACCGATTGTTGGAGTATGCCCAAAGACCAATCATATGATGATTGAATAGACATATTATTTTACTAGATTTATCAAGTAAGGACATTGTCGTTATTATCATTTGGTATGTTACTGTGCATCAAACTAACCATTAGATAATAATGTCCATACAATAATACGATTATTGTTAAATAAGATCCTTAGTCGAATATTATTACGAATATGGAAAGTGATAATATATAAAGACTAATATGTGGTTGATTGATACAAGTGTTGTCATTGACATAGAGATGTCAAAATCAACACATAAGTATTTGTTAGAGAACAACATACTGGATTGACCCGCTATGAGCATGTTTCTTGGGTAATTATGTGACAGTCACAACATTGCTCATGATAAACATATGTATAAACCTCAGACTTGAGATCAACATGATTTCAACATAAAGATTTACGTATTTTGACATAGTCAAACGTGTGTCGTAACTGACTACATTATAAAGACTGATGATTGGATACGTGATGACTTATGTAGTGAAATATGGTTGATCAAGAAAGGATTTGTCCCTCCTGCATAATGTGAGAAATTTCTTCGGCCACTTGATTGAGTAAGATTAGAAAATGCATGGACATGCTCGAATATTATGATATGAGATATCATAGAGATTCGTTTATCATAATCTACTCAAGACATCAAGAAACACTAGATGGACAACGCAAGTGTGACTAACCCATGACTTGTGTTCATCTAAGATATAATGCACAAAAGTATGAAATACATAAAGGAAGTTTATTCAGGAATTAGGAAATTCAATCCATGACTTCATGCAACTTAGGTAGCAATGAAGTATTGCTAGATGCCACTCGTTGTTTGTAAAATTAGAACAATTCTAATTTTGCTGCTAATGTTGCATGAAGCTACAAAGGTCACACCCTTCGAATGAAACGAACAAAAATTGGAAACCATACTCCCTATGTAACCCCTTAGCCCGGCCTAGATGGTTGACCCGAACTACGAAGATTACACGGGGAAAACCAAAGTCAACCTTGATTAACGACCCTTTTTTTTCTTTTTAATCTTATCTAGATGCTCATTAACCTTAAGTGAACCCTAGAGAAAAAAAACATACTTGAAAAGCACAGCGATCGGAAAGCAATAAGGGACTCAATTGCACATCACACAAAGTTAGGGACCAAATTGTAAATTCTGGAAATATAAAGGACTTAGCTGATTATTAAATTACCAATATCAAATTAGTCATATTACATGCTTCCCTGTCAAATTTCACCTCAAACAGACATCTCAGACTCAAGCAATTGCAAAGACAACATTCAGGATTAAAACGTAAAGCTTGCAAACCTTAAACCATTCAAATCAATGCCCAACGGTCAAGTGTTTCGGAACGGGGGTTGACCGTTCCGAAACGCAGGTTCGTTTCGAGACCTGTACCGAAACAGGGCTTGGCAGTGACAAAAACATTTTGGAACGGTCTCTACCCGTTTCGAAACACGAAGACTATTACAGGCCCTCGTTTCGAAACGTTAGTACCCGTTCCAATACGGACTGCCCAGAAAGTGCAGCTTTTGCTGATTTAACATACATTTAATCGCTCAAACACACCCTAATAACTTCCTAATCATGCCAACAAGTCATCATACATATTAGGTACATGTTTGCGTCATCAAAACACGATCATGGCATCAATTAGGAGAATTCACAAGACTATAGGCATGCATCGTAAAGTCCAAAGCAAACAACCATCAAAACATCAAAGCAAGCACCAAAATGGCCATTTACAAATCCAATACATTTAAGGCATCATGCCACAACTAGGGAGTCCATAACATCTCCCAAAGTCACATCCTAGGTTCCCATTGCGAAATATCAAAATCTAATAATGTTGTAAAATAGTCACCATACATGAGCTTAGCTTTCCCTTGGATTCTTAGCCTCCTTGCTGCCCACAAACACCTCATTTATCTGCATTATTGGTTCAAGAGAGAGAGCGTAAGCACAAATGCTTAGTGAGGAATGCTGTAAAGAAACAACACAATAATGCACTTTATAAAAACACTTCCATAATGCCTTTAACACTTAAACATCATTATTCATGCAACATTGCATTCACATCAAGCATCTCATGCTTCAATATCATTAACATGTCATATTGGCTTCCAAGTGATAAACCATAACCTTTTACAACACAAAACACAATCGGATACGCGGATTACAAGCGTGGTCCCATACGCTTCATACACACTACCGAACACACTAGGTGGAGTTTACTGGTACAATCAAAACCCCTCAACACCCGTGATGGAGTTTAACGGTACAATCACAACGCCTCCACATCACTCATCGGTAGTTGTATAACATCACTAACGAGAACACGGGACACTCAACACAAGATCCACACATGGACTTTTAACCACCATTGTGATCTTAACCATCTCGTTAGTGTACTTGGATAGAGTTTACGGTACAATTACAACCCCTCAACATCCAAGGAAACTTTATTCACGGTGCACCCAATCCTATAGCCGGCTAACTATATCCGATTCAAGTACTTTAAAACCACACATCACTTGCCAATATACATCAATTATCATCAATAACCCACTATTTTAAAGCATTAATCAAAGCCATTAAACCATCATGCATCACTATGCATCAAAACCACAATTATCAATATCAAACCAAGGATCTCTTACCTTGAGCATGCTTCAACACATGGCTTTCAAAACCAGCATTAATCATGCTAAAACATGCTTTCAAAAACAAAATTTAAACATGCAATTATCAACAAATGCATCGAACCAATCCATGGCTCATCCAAGAGAGTTTTTCCGAAAACTTACTCTTGAGCTTAGTTAAGTTGATTAGACTTAAACTAAGTTCCCAAACCTTCAAACATTCGATACAAAGATGGAAGTCCAACTCCACTCACCAATTCCGTTTCGCAAGCTTGCCGAAACGCCGATCAAGCCCCCGGATCAACACCACAAGGATCTGAAGATGTCTCCCATGTTTTAAACACATCAAATCAGAGGATTAATGCATCATCATGCATTAAAATGTTCAGCCATTACACCTAAACTCGCTGCTCTCACCAAAACTAACATTTCAGCTACCAAACACAACCGAAATCACATCCAAACTCTTCCACAACATTACCCAGCCAAGATCCATCACTTCTAAACATTCTTAGACATCAATTAACATCCAAAAAGAACCTAAACTCGTCCTTATACCTCCAGCTATAACAGAACACCAAGATCACCCCAAAAACCACCATTTTCATAAGCAAAAACTTAGAAAAATCAACCTATTCAGGATTGCATTGAGTAAACCTCAATTACACATCATTAAACATCCAAAATACATTAAGAAGACATCTCAAAGCAGAGCCCAAACAATCACCACGACATTCTTTAAGATTTAATCCAAATCTTGAGTTTTAAGCCAAAATCAAGATCACAACATTAAAACCTTTAATAAAACTTAATTTAAGGATTGAGAACTTGGGAATTTCAGTAAAGAACTGAGTATTTAGAGGAGAAGAACATCCTTACCTCTAAATGTAGATTTCTCTTTGATTAGAGCCAAAATCCTTGAAAATTCAATAAGCAAATGAAGAGGATTTGATGTAGAAAGGATTAGGAATCATTTGATGATTAAAACCTCATCATTTAATGTGAAAATAAAAAAGAAAAGTTGTTGTAGAAATGTGTTTGGCTGAGGGAATTTTGAGAGAAAATGAGATGAGAAAGTTTTTAAGAAAGTTAGTTATGAAAAGCTAAAATATGGTTTCCCTCTTTTTCTTTAATTAATTAAACATTAAATGAATCATTAAAATCTAAGAAAAATCTGGAGAAATCAATCTTGGGTAAATTAGCTCCTTAAAGATTCAAAGTTTCAATCCTTACAAAACAGTCATCACTGAACTTTTCAAAAATTACATTTTAGTCACTAATTCGAAATGTCACACTTCCAAACCTTATTTTGTAAAATTTATTTCACCACTCTTATATATATATATATATATTAAAAGAGTATGTTTAGAAATTTTCCATATTTTTAATGCAACCCGAACTAGGCTTTCCCTAAAACCACCTTTTATACTCGAACCAAAAATCAGACCGGTCCGATTTAGACCCTAAACTTCCAAGCCCAAAATTGGGGTGTTACACCCTATTTTAGGGAGGTTGCCGAAAATCCCTATGGGATAGGGGAAATCGGCAACTCCCTTAAATGGAAATAATATTAGATAAATATTGTATTTATCAGATATTATTTACAATATGAAAAATATTTAGAGACTTAAATATTATAGAATAAGATTCTAGAAATTTAAATATATATTAAGAATTTATATAATGTATATTTAATTCCAAGTTTATGTAGAATTAGACTCTACATAATTAAAAATATATATTTAAATCCAAGTAAAGATAGAATGAGATTCTATATAATAAAAATATATATATTTGGATTAAATATAATGTATATTTAAATCCATGTTTTATGTAGAATAAGATTCTACATAATTAAACATATATATTTCATTTAATATTATTAAATATAATGCATATTTAATATAAACCAATTTCAAGTAGAATTAGATTCTATGAATTTTGGTTGAACTTTGATTTAATGAATTCAACTAGAATTAAGTCTCTAAATACTATTTAAAGGGACAATGACTAGCAACCAAATCATTCCTCTTCCTCCTCTTGAAGATTTCGACAACACCCCTAGGGATTCCCCACTAGAATTCGACATATCCCAGAAAGCTCTCTGAGAAGATTTTCGATATCTTTTTGGTGTTCTACTTGCCCCCTGGAAAATCCCTGAAGGTTCCCTTGCTCGATTGCAAGTCCCGGTTGAACTACTGGTCGATTTCAGACTCCCTCAGGAATCCTTGGAGGGATTTTGACTTCTCCCTAGAAGGTGTTCAAACCTGTCGAAATTTATCCCTAAGTGTTAGGGAGGCGAAAACTTTGTTCGTTTTGTTCGGGTGGACTCCGTAGAGGTCGTTGCAAACCTGTGACAATTCCGGTTTTACTTATCGTGGTTATTCCGACATACCGTCAGTTTTCCAGTTTTCCAGAGTTTTAAAAGGTAACTCTTCATCTTTTCACCCCGGATTCGTTCCTGTACATGGATTCTGGCTGGATTACGTCATATTAATTTTTCTATTGCACCATGGGGCGTGCCGACATAACCCAACAGTGGTATCAGAGCCACTTGTATCATATGAATTCAGACTTACATTCTTGGGTAATGTTTATGTATGAGATGCATGCTGTTTGATTTGATTTAGATATTTATCGTTTATCGTATCACACCTAATTCGGACTTACATTCTTGGCTAATGTTTCTGAAGTAGATTCTATCTTCTGTAGAATGGTCCTCCCATTGGCTTGGGACGGGTCGCCTTAGATTAAGAAGGGCTATAATCATTGCATATTTATTTACCGCTTATATTTACCTTGTATGTGATGCAATGGATATTTTATAAGTATGTTTAAACATAGTTCTATTGATAGGATCAATGTTAAAATGATGAGATAATTAAGTAAATCCCTCACTATAATTCCAAGTCTGTTTTAACCATCCAATATTTACCCTCTTTAAATCTTCGATCGATATAATGCGAGCTTTTCCAAAGCAATGTCACATTTATCTATATTAGTTAAACGCGAAGAATAAGCTAGTGATATTCGCCGATTAAGATATTGGTATTGACTTAGCTGGGTTGTTCTAATTGGATTAGAAAACCTAGTGGTTAAAAGTTTTTGTTAATCATAAGATGATTTAAAGAACAAGATTTTTTAACCAAAAGATGAGGAATTACATGAGATGTAATTAGTAAGGTGTTACTTACCTAAATAACCATTTCCTAAAAGACTGGCCAAAGCTGATTTAGGAATGGTGAAATACGGATCCTCACTCACTAGAAAAACTATCGAAACATTTTTCGAAATTAAAACTAGAGGGTTTTTAATTTTGAAGGAAATAGTGGGAGTAAATTTATAGTAAAGACCTATCTATAAATTTTAAAATTTAGTAAAACTTATGTAGCATATTTTCTTCGTTGTAGAATTAATGGCAAATAATACTCTATCTTTGCGATCTATCCTTGAGAAGGATAACCTCAATGGCATAAACTTCCTTGACTAGTCCCGCAATTTGAGAATTGTTCTCAAACAGGAAAAGAAGGAATATGTCATTGAAGAACCTGTTCTTGATGAACCGGTTGCCACTGCTTCCAGAGCTGACAAAGACAAGTTTAAGAAACACATGGACGACATGCTGGATGTCGGTTGTCTTATGCTTGCCTCCATGACCCCTGAGCTTCAGAAGCAACATGAGGACATGGTGGCTTATGATATGATTCAAAATCTCAAGGAGATTTATGAAGGGAAAGCTCGTCAAGAGAGGTATGAGACCTCTAAAGCTCTGTTTCAATGCAAGATGAGTGAGGGATCTCCCGTAGGAGCTAACGTCATCAAAATGATGGGCTACATCCAAAAGTTGGAGAAGCTCAGCTTTTCGCTGAAAGATGAATTAGCTACTGATGTCATCCTACAGTCGTTGCCGGATAGTTTCAATCAGTTCGTCCTTAATTTCAATATGAATGAAATTAACAAGACGCTCCCACAGTTGCTTGGCATGTTGAGAACTGCTGAAATGAGCCTGAAGAAGATAGGACCTAAACATGTTCTGATGGTCCGCAAGGGCAAGAAGAAAGGTAAATCGACAACAAAGTCTAAAGGTGATGGTAAGACCAAAACTGATGGAAAGGAGGCATTGAAACCTAATAAGGGAATCAAGAAAGATGGAAAATGTTTCCATTGCGGCAAGACCGGACATTGGAAGAGAAACTGCCCCACACACCTACAAGAAGTCAAGAAAGTAAAAACGAGTGAGGCATCAACCTCAGAGGCTTCTAAAGAGAAGGCATCAGAATAGACATGGACTTGCGAATGGAGATAAAGAAAGAGTTGCTACATCATCCATTAGGACATGTGTTTTTGCTTAAATAGACTTGTTTTAGTTTTTAAGATTATTATTTTGTGCCTAAGTTTTAGTTATCTTGTAAGGACAAGATATTTTAATTTTGAGATTATTTAAATAAATGTTATTATTTTAATCTCTTATGGCAAAACGAAACAATGATATTTAAACTAATCAAATCAATAATATTTATAAGATAAATAAAACAAATGACTAATCTCAAACTCATAAAAAATATTAATGTAATTTGATGAGATCAAATTCAAAAATATTTAAAGTTTGATGAACTTTCAAAGAATATGGGATTGTCCCATAATTAAATCCCACCAGTGGAACAAAAAGTCTTTGAAAGAGAATCAAATATGTTAGATATGTTTTGATTCAGAACAAGTCATTTTCGACTTCTTTACACACTAGAAAAACAACTCTCATACTTAATCATGTTTTTTTTCGAAACGTCATATAAGATATGGACTAAGAATTGTTCTAGAATACCTTTGAAGTTTTAAGGTTACTTACATATTAAAATGTTTACAAAGTTCGAACCTTAAAAACTCTATTTGTTGTTTATCATAACGAGAACAAAGCGTTTGTTTCTCAAACGAGAGTTTATCTTGAAAGAGATTAATTCTCACAAAGGGATATTATTTCTTCAACTTTAACGAGAACAAAATATTTGTTGCTCAAACGATAGTTTATCTCGAAAGAGAATACTTATCACTAAAGGATTTCATTTTTTCAACGAGAACAAAATGTTTGTTGCTCAAGCGAGAGTTTATCTCGAAAGATATTACCTCTCACAAAAGAAAAAAATGGAATTTGGAATGTGAAGAAATTTTAGACAACAAATTTATGAACCAAAGATTGAGAATGTTCCACAAATGATCAAGGAACATTGGAACAAAACACAACCATTGTGTTGATCCTTAAGAGAATACTATATACTTGAGAAATATGGATTTCTCACTATCCACACTCTTCTTTCCTGATCAAGATAAAGACTAGGTCTTCTCAGAAAGCAATGGTGAGCCCAAAATTCGAAAATGGCTAAGAGCCACGAGATATGAGATGGAATCCATGTGTAAAACCAAGTATAGTCTTTGGTTACCTAAAAGGGTAAAACCTAAGAGGCATGGGTGAGTTTTTCAAAAAGAAAAAATAGACATGGATGATAAAACATACAAAGGATGATTCGTCGCTAAAAGTTTTCGACAAACTTCATAGTATAGACTATAATAAAACATCTTCCTTGTAGCTATGTTTAATCCATCTTAATCTCACTTGCAAGTAGTTACATACGATGATTATGGAATCAAATAAACAAATATGCCAAAACCACTTTCCTAAGGGAAAACTTGAAACAAATGTGTACATGACACATCCATAAAGTTTTGTCACTCCAGTAAACACTTGGAAGGTATGTAAGCTACAAAGCTCTATTCGTAGACTAAGGCAAGCTTCTCGAAGTTGGGATATTCGTTTCAGAAGATACAATCAAAAGGTTTGGTTTATCTAGAAACGAAGGGGAGTCTTGTTTTCAAAAGAGCTAGTGGGAGCATTGTTACCTTCCTAAGTATTGTATGTAGATGACATACTCATCAAAAGGAACTAAAGATCGCAATCCTCTTTGCATTAATAAAAGATACTACGAGTTAGCAACATGAGACAATATCTAACTCTACAACATAGGCTAAATGTACAACAATCGACATACCAATAAAGAAGGATGTTTGGATCTAAAGGGTTCACTTCTGAACTAAGGGTTATTCCCAGCATATTAGATGCTACATAACTCGGTTATGATGGAACCTTTGCGTAAGCAAATAAAACCTAGATCTCATCAATAAATCCAAACATATTCAAAAGTGCTTACATCTTGGAGATGTGAAAGTATGCAACATACACACAAAGTTGATAACTTTGTCAACTCCCTGACAAAGCTTTTGACACATCATAAGCATGTCAGTTACACTAAGCCATATCATATTAGATACGAGAATGATTGGTCTTAGTGCTAGTGGGAGATTGTTGGAGTATGCCCAAAGACCAATCATGTGATGATTGAATAGACATACTACTTTACTAGATTTATCAAGTAATTGCATTGCCGTTATTATCATTTGGTATGTTACCGTGCATCAAACTAACCATTAGATAATAATGTCCATACAATAATACAACTATTGTTAATAGGATCCTTAGTCGAATATTATTACGGGTATGGACAGTGATAATATATAAAGACTAATATGTGATTGATTGATAACAAGTGTTTTCATTGACACAGAGATGCCAAAATCAACACATAAGTATTTGTTAGAGAACAACATACTGGATTGACCCGCTATGAGCATGTTTCTTTGGTAATTATGTGACAGTCACAACATTGCTCATGATAAACATATGTATAATCCTCAGACTTGAGTTCAACATGATTTCAACATAAAGATTTACATATTTTGACATAGTCAAACGTGTGTCGTAACTGACTACATTATAAAGACTGATGATTGGATACATGATGACCTATGTAGTGAAATATGGTTGATCAAGACAGGATTTGTCCCTCCTACATAATGGGAGAAATATCTTCAGCCACTTGATTGAGTGAGATTAGAAAATGCATGGCCATGCTCGAATATTATGATATGATATATCATAGAGATTCGTTTATCATAATCTACTCAAGACATCAAGAAACACTAGATGGACAACACAAGTGTGACTAACCCATGACTTGTGTTCATATAAGATTTAATGGACAAGAGGATGAAATACATAAAGGAAGTTTATTCAGGAATTAGGAAAGTCAAACCATGACTTCATGCAACTTAGGTAGCAATGATGTATTGCTAGATGCCACTCATTGTTTGTAAAATTAGAACAGTTCTAATCTTGCTGCTAACGTTGCATGAACCTACAAGGGTCACACCCTTCGAATGAAACGAGCAAAAATTGGAAACCATACTCCCTATTTTAGGGAGGTTGCCGAAAATCCCCAATGGGATAGGGGAAATCGACAACTCCCTTAAATGGGAATAATATTTGATAAATATTGTATTTATCAAATATTATTTAGAGTATGGAAAATATTCAGAGACTTAAATATTATAGAATAAGATTCTAGAAATTTAAATATATATTTGGAATTTATATAATGTATATTTAATTCCAAGTTTATGTAGAATTAGATTCTACATAATTAAAAATATATATTTAAATATATTTAAATCTAAGTAAAGATAGAATGAGGTTCTATATAATAAAAATATATATTTGGATTAAATATAATGTATATCTAAATCCATGTTTTATGTAGAATAAGATTCTACATAATTAAATATATATATATATTTCATTTAATATTATTAAATATAATGTATATTTAATATAAATCAATTTCAAGTAGAATTAGATTCTATGAATTTTGGTTGAACTTGGATTTAAGGAATTCAACTAGAATTAAGTCTCTAAATACTATTTAAAGGGACAAGGGCTAGCAACCAAATCATCCCTCTTCCACCTCTTGAAGATTTCGACAACACCCCTAGGGATTCCCCACTGGAATTCGACATATCCCAAAAAGCTCTCTGAGAAGTTGTTCGATATTTTTCTAGTGTTCTACTTGCCCCGTGGCAAATCCCTGAAGGTTCCCTTGCTCGATTGCAACTCCCGGTTGAACTCTTGGTCGATTTCAGACTCCCTCGGGAATCCCTGGAGGGATTTTGACTTCTCCCTAGATGGTGTTCAAACCTGTCGAAATTTATCCTTAAGTGATAGGGAGGCGGAAACTTTGTTCGTTTTGTTCGGGTGGACTCCGTAGAGGTCGAAATTTACCACTACATAAGATATCACATGCTCCCTGATCACTGCATGATTAACCTTGTTTTAATACCCTTTTACTATAGCATTTGCTTGTTCTTGAGCCCATACCATAGCATTTATACTGCATTTAGGCTGTATTTTCTCTTCTGGGTGCATCTTTACTTTTGCTGGTTATTAGTCTATGTTGAGGGGTACTAGTCGGAAGGTTGGTTTTGGGTTTGATAATGCGCAGGAAAGGAGTCTAGCGAGAGAAAGTTGGCGCCGAGAATTGCTATAGCATTGTGGAAGTGGATATTGGCCAACATTTGAGCTGTGAGAAGCACGTGAGCTGCAAAAGCACGTGAATATGCAGAAAAGGATAACCTGACATGTGCAGCAGCCGGTACCCACCTGCAGACTTTGCTCCTTGTCCCCTCGTAGCAGAGCTTGTCGGTGGATATTCCTTGGGATTATCAAGGAATCTTTAGGGCACAAAACCCTAAGGGCCTCCACTATATAAAGAGGGAGAGAAGTGTGAAAAAAAGGGGAGGCATAAGAGAGAAAAGAGAGAGAAAGTTGCAAGGAGAGAGAAGCGTCCATCTTCATCTTCTCCACTTGGTGTCCTCCATCGTTGAAGCTCCAAGGAGTGGCCTCACCGGCCTCGAGAGAGGCGGTGGGCCTAAGACAGTCGGGCAATCCATGGCGGAGAGGGAGTTCACCTTTATTTCTGTCACTTTAGCATTTCCTGTTTATATCTTTATCTTTTGGGATGTTATCACAATGATACGTTGGATGATATTGCCCAGCCATGAATTGTTTTAGGTGGCTTGGGTTTGATGGATGATTTTATTTTGAGTACTTTTTAATGCATGCTATAGCTTTTTCAGTGTTTATCATGTTCTATGCTTTTCTTATGCGTTTTATTTCCTTAAAGTTGTAAGATCCCTTGAGAGTTGGCCGTCCTTTAAGTGTTTGTTGAGGTTAGTAATCGAGAGAGCTAGCCTTAGAACCCCCATAAGCAATGGAGTGGTTGTCGAGAGGCAGACTCTAACCTAGAGATAAGTGATAGGTTTCAAGGGATAAAATGGATAGTTCGTGAAGGGTAGGAGAGTGTTAATAGTTTATGCCGAGAGGTATTGTTGTAGCATTTCTGACTCCCAGTTTCCTGGCTAGAGATTGTTTAGGAACACTTTTAGCAAATCCCACCTAGCATAGAAGATAGCTGAAGAGGCTGAGTATCGTTAAGAAGCTTAGTTTAGGTTGTCCATCATTCCCAGTCAGTCATTCCGTAGTGCGTTTCCCAAACGAAAGGGGACCTGTACATCATAGTATTATCTCATATTTCTTCCACTGTTTTGCTACTGCATTATTTTACACCATCTCTTTTACTGTAGCATTGTCATATGCAAAAAGTTCAATCAATATTGCTACAACAAACCGTGAATACCTCCAATCCCTTTGGAGACGATGCTCACTCACTCACTTTATTACTCGTTCGACGTGTATACTTGCACCATATTTGCGTATCATTTATAGTACACTACACACAAGCAACAAGTTTTTGGCGCCGTTACCGGGTATTTGCAATTGGTTGTTTACGATTTTTGTTTATATCGCTTGTTCTTTTTGTTTTGTACATATTTATATAGAATTTTTCATTTTTTTTTCTTTTCAAGTGTCCTGCTAGTGCATTACCAGAAGAAGACCTAGAGGACCCCTGCAATCACCAATTTTTGAAATCAAGCATTTCTTGTGACTCAGGAGACGTGTTTGAAGAGAAGAGACTAGAAGCATGAACGGAGAGGTAGCATAGCCTCCAGGTAGCGTAGATGCTATTGAAAATGGCCAGGGAGAAGCGGCTCGACCTCGAGCAATTAGAGATCATTTGACTCCTATCTTAGACGATCTCTATCCCGGAATAGTAGCTCCAGAAATTCAGGCAGCCCAGTTCGAGCTTAAACCTGTTATGTTCAACATGTTGAACACTATCAATCAATTTGGAGGTATGCCTCACGAAGATGCAAGACAACGTATCCGTGCTTTCTTGGAAGTTTGTGACTCGTTCAGACAAGGAGTGCACGAGGATGTGCTAAAGCTTAAATTGTTTCCATATTCTTCACGTGATCGTGCTAGTGCATGGCTAAGTGGAGTGCCAGTTGGATCAATGGAGACTTGGACAAATCTATGCAAAAGTTATCTGTTACGGTATAATCAACCCAATAGAAACACTCAGTTGAGAAATGATATTGCTTCTTTTCGTCAAGGTGATGTCGAATCCATGTACGAGTGTTGGGATCGATTCAAAGGATTTTTGAGGAAGTGCATAAATCATGGTTTTCATGATTGGAACCAAGTGGATATGTTCTATAATGGAGTGAATGCTCCTACAAGGATGATGTTAGATGCTTCAGCAAATAGGACCTTCTTAGACAACTCACCGGATGAAGCATGCGGCATTCTTGATAGGGTAGCCAACAATGACTACCAATTTCCGACCAAAAGACTTGGAACGGGGAGGAGAAACCAAGTAGTTTGAGAGAATGAAGTTAATGACTCGATAGCCACCTAGTTAGCTGCTATCACCGATATGCTAAAGAACCTCCAACGTCTCAGCGAAGTCAAGGAAGTGAAGTCTGCAACCTCATGTATCAGATGCGATGGCAATCACCATTTGAGTGAATGCCCTGACAATCAAGAGTCATCCAACTATCTGGTGAACTATAAACGCAACAACAATCCATACTCTAATACCTACAACCCAGGATGGTGTTAGCATCCAAATTTTAGTTGGGGTAATCAAGGGCACATCAATTCTACTCAGCCAGCGCCACAAAAAAATCTGATCGAAGCACCATGTTCTAACCAGATGATGCCATGGAAAGGTCACAGAGGAGCAACATCTTCATCAAACATTTCGCTGGAGACTACATTCAAAGAATTTATGGCTATGACAAAAGATTTTATGGGAACCACAAAAGTTTTTCTATAAGATCATGCAACAAACATTAAGAATCAAGGAGCCTTATTGCAAAGCCATAATTCTTCTCCCAGAGCCTTAGAGACACAAGTTGGTCAGATAGCTCAAACCTTACATGCGTGACCACAAGGGAGTCTACCAAGTGACACTGAAGCCACTAATCACTATAGCAAGGAACAATGCAGCACACTCACACTAAGTAGTGGAAAGGAAATTAACAAAGAAGACAAGTTTGGGGGAAAGAGAAGGAGGAATCTCAGGCCAACTTGCCTCAAGAAGAAGATAACTCACAAGATCCTCCAGTTGAAGAGAAGGGTGAGGAAGTCATAGAAAAAGAAACACTAGAGGAGGATCATGATTTTGCTACAACAAAAGATGCAACTCTACCAGTCCAGATAAATGAAGTTAGACGACCCCCACCTCCTTTTCCTCAACGACTCAAGAAGCAGAAAGAATACCTTCAATTCTAGAAATTTGTGGATACCCTGGACAAATTACATATCAATGTCCCATTTCTGGAGGCCATTGATCAGATGCCAACATATGCCAAGTTCCTTAAGGATATAGTTACAAAAAAGAGGAAGGTCGAGAAGCAAGAAACTGTCGCTATAGCAAAATAAGGTTATTCTATGTGGAGTAAGCTGCCACCTAAGAGGAAGGACCAAGGTAGCTTTGTCATCCCATGCTTTATTGGCGATAGGTTTGTTGGAAGAGCACTTTGCGATTTGGGATCAAGTGTTAACTTGATGCCTAAGTCGATTTTTCTGAAACTAGGAATACAAGAGGCACAACCCACCAAGGTTATGCTACAACTAGTAGATCATTCTCATGTTCACCCAGAAGGAAGAATTGAAGATGTCGTGGTAAACGTGGACCGATTTATCCTTCGAGTCGACTTCTTAATCCTCGACTGTGAAGCTGACAGAAACACACCCATTATCTTGGGTAGGCTATTTTTTAGCCATCGGGTGAGCTTTAATCGATTGTGAGAAGGGTGAATTCAAGATGCGAGTGGTTGATCAAACGGTCACGATCAATATTCATGACACCCTCAAGTATGCAGACAATCCATGAGTATGCCAATATATAGATGCTACAACACAAAATGGAACTACTGAGTTTTGTTGTAGCAATGAGATGTAAATGGAAGAGTTTGAAGCACTATGCAAAGATGATGATTCAGACCTAGAAGAAATCTCAAGGGAACTGTAGCAGTCTAGTCGACTCGAAGCTAGACCAGGTACGCACTTTGAACCTCTTGATTTTTCAGAATTTGTACCTCCTAAGCCTTCCCTTGAGCATGCACCTACTCTAGAACTGAAACCTTTGCCATCACATCTTAAATATGTTTACTTAGGGAGAAATGAAACTTTGCGTGTGATAATCTCATCTAGTCTCAGACCTAAGCAAGAAACTAGCTTAGTAAACCATGTAGCTGATCATCTATCTAGGCTAGAAAATGTTATCGCACAAGGTAGTGAATCAGAAATTAAGGAGGAATTCCCTGATGAGAAACTATTGTCTGCTACGTCAATTCCGTGGTATGCTGATATAGTTAATTATATTGTTAGTGGTATTTTCCTCCTAATTTATCTAGCCATAGACTCAAGAAAATTAGACATAATGCAAGATTCTAACATTAGGATAAACCCTACTTGTTCAAGCAATGTCCTGATCATATCATAAGGAGATGTGTTCCAGAGGAAGAATACCATAGCATTTTGCACCATTGTCATTCATCACCGTGTGGAGGACATTTTGGTGGTGCTAGGACTGCTGCAAAAATTCTTCAAGCATGATTCTATTGGCCTACACTTTTCAAGGATGCACACGAGTTCTACAAGACTTGTGATAGATGCCAAAGAATGGGGAACATCTCCACGCGGAATGAAATGCCACTGCAAGTATTCTGGAGGTTGAAATCTTTGAGGTGTGGGGAATTGACTTCATGGGTCCATTTCCAACATCATATGGAGATTTATACATTTTTCTAGCAGTCAACTACGTGTCAAAATGGGTGGAGGTTGTTGCCACCCCGAGGAACGACTCCAAGACGGTCACGAAGTTCCTTCACAAGAACATCTACACGAGGTTTGGAGCACCCATAGCCATCATCAGTGATGAAGGAACTCACTTTGAGAACAAACTTATTACTAAAGCATTACATCGATACAGAGTCAAGCACAAGATTGCTACAACATATCATCCGCAGACGAACGGACAAGCTGAAGTTTCCAACAGTGAAATCAAGCAAATCTTGGAGAAGGTGGTCAACCCTAGAAGAAAAGATTGGTCCCCCAAGTTGGATGAAGCACTATGGGCATATAGAACAGCCTTCAAGACGCCTTTGGGCATGTCACCCTTCAATCTCGTATTTGGCAAGGAGTGCCATATACCCGTTGAGCTTGAGCACAAGGCTTATTGGGCAATTAAGAAACTCAACATGGATGCCCAACTAGCTGGTGAAAGAAGGTTGCTAGAGCTTAATGAGCTAGAAGAATTTCGAGCCTAAGCTAATGAGAATGCCCACATTTATAAAGAGAAAACCAAGAAGTGGCACGACAAACATATTTTGCCAAGGCATTTCTCAGAAAATTAACAAGTGCTTATCTACAATTCCAGGCTAAAGCTTTTCCCCGGAAAGCTGAAATCAAGGGGAATAGGACCATTCATCATACACAAGGTGTACCCTCATGGCATGGTTGATATCAAGAAATTGGACAATGGTGAAGTCTTTAAAGTCAATGGCCAACGCCTGAAGGTATACAGTGGAGCCCCTATCCTCAGAGACAAGTCAAGCCTGGATCTACACGATCCTTGAGAGTTTGCTTCTCTAAACTTTATCCTTTATGCTATAGCATGTTTGTAAATAATGCTTTTCTTTTCTTTTTAGTTTAGTTTTTGTGTTATCTTTGTCTTTGTTTTGTTATCTTTTCACGTGACCTTTGTACAAGCTTTCTCTTTCATAGTACCATATCAGGTACAGAGGCAGGAGAGCATGGCCGTCTACAGGGTTGGTAGTAAAATGGAAAAAGGACATGGAGTTTTGTTTTTTATCTACTTTAGGGAGTACAAAAAAAAAGAAAGAAAAGAGAAGGAGGAGAGGTTTTATCCGAAATGTGGTAAAACCCTAGCCATAAAACCTATTTATTCTCTCTCCAACCGTCACCCATCACATAACTCCCAGCTTTTTCTCTCTCCCTTAAAGCCAACACACGTCCCTATCACCTCCCTCTTCCATTTAATTCGTCTATTTACCCCTCACCTTTTTCAACTTCCCACAATTTCTCATCATCAACAGCCCCTTCACCTTCTTCGTCTTCTTCAACACTCAACCTTTTCTTCTTCCCTTTCATCTTTTCTATTTCTCCCAAAACACCAAAAAGTTTTCACCACTTTCCCTTCAAACATTCACTCCTCCCTACTTCCACAAAAATCTCCATGGCACGTTGCAAAAATGCCCCTGAAACTTTTGATCACCCTATAAATGCTAGTCCTGGAGATTACTAAGTTTTTCGATGATGTTGCGATGGAACAGTGGAAGAAACTGAAGGACATAAATGTTCTTCCTGAGTTAGGGTTCAAATACCCTAAGGAAGGGGAAGACCAGTTTAACCAAACAATCATGGACATCATCGGTAGGCAACAATGGAAGTCGTTCGCTGCCCACCCTGAGGAAATTTGCACTTCACTGGTAAAGGAGTTCTATGCCCATCTCACAAGCCCTACTCAGTCTAATGTCCACGTGCGTGGCGAGTAGATCAAGTTCACCGCTGCAGCAATCAACAAGTACTACGGGATGAAGCAAACGGTGGACCATCACACCACATTCATGATGACTATATACGTGCAAACGCATCGCGAGGTGTTTGAAGACATTTTTTTCGGGCACAGTGCTGGACAATAGCAAATCAGTAGAAAGAGGTCGCCTCAAGCCAGAGGCCAATGTATGGAATCACTTCGTGCGACACAAGATAATGCTCACATTGCACACAACCATTGTCCATATCTCTAGGGTATTTCTTCTTCACTCTATATTGCATGGTATACATATTGATATAGGAAAAATTATTGTGGATGAAGTCTATGCTATTTTAAAAAGGCCTCGTAGTCCTTTAGTGTTTCCTAACCTGATAACAGCCCTACGTAAGAGGAATGACGTCTTTGCAGACGATCTTGTGGTTGTAAAAATTTCAGGAAAAACAGGTCTCACACCAGCCCTAGTCACTGAGCTCCGAGGATTCAACGAAGATGTCCCTCAGCAGACGGGGGAGGGGTGCTAAAAGCTTTGCCGCAGCAAGGGTAGTTGCATTATTGGCCACAACAAAATAATTGAGCGTTGAGCTCAACCCGATGAAGGCACATCAGCGGGCGTACTTTAAGTATGCCCACCATCGTGATGATGCTATAGCATCTTGCTTCAACAAACTCCTCCCAGACCAAAATATTTCATTCCCTCTATGTAACCCCCTTAACCCGGCCCGGACGGTTGACCCGAATTAAGAAAGTCACACGGGGAAAACCAAAGTCAACCCGAAAGTCAACCTTGATTAACGACCCTTTTTTTTCTTTTTAATCTTGTCTAGATGCACATTAACCATAGATGTGATCATGCAAACAGCATACCCAAAGATCACAAACATCAGAGATCAAACAGGGACCCAATTGAACAATTTACAACTTTAGGGACCAAATTGTAAATTCTGAAAACTTTAAGGACTTAACCAGATTATAAGTTACCAACTTAAAATTAATCAGGTTTCATGCTTCTCTGCCAAATTTCAGCTTAAACGGACATCCCAAACTCATACAATTGCACAAACAAGTTTCAGGACCAAAATGCAAACAATTCAAAACATATAACTGCCAATGTCAGCCCCCAACAGTCGACCGTTCCGAAACAGATAAACCCCGTTTCGAAACACGGGCCGTTCCGCAACGGGTTCCGGAACATGGGCTGGCAGTGGCCAAACCGTTTCGAAACGGTGTCTACCGTTTCGGACGCCTGGGTTCATTCAAGGCACCCGTTCCGAAACGGTGCACACTGTTCCGAAACGCCCTGCACAGATTGCAGCAATTTGCATTCCAAAACATGCAATTGATCATCCAAACATGCTCCAATTGCCACCAAACTTTACCAGCATGCAATTCAACATATATAAAACTTGTAAGCATCATCAAATCAACAAATTAACTTCATATGCAAAAAGCCCCAAATCTATATGCATGCTTCCTACACAAGCAACCATTTAAGCACAAACTTTCCAAATCAATCTCATTAAAGCCAATACATGTTCCAACAACATCATCAACATAAAAACATCCTTGTCCAACATAAACGAACACATACACATTAACCCGAGAGATTCTACCCCCATTGCCTTTATTTACTATAGCTATTCACCGAGACATACATCTCAAATGGAGTCCACCTTGATTACCTTGCCTCTCGCTGTCCAAACTTCACGAATCTGCATTGATGGACAAAAAGAAGCGTAAGCACATAATGCTTAGTGAGGAATGCTCAAAACCAAAACACCATCAATGCAACGGGTCATTAAATCACTTTAAAAACAAACCCGATTTGACAAACCAAAGCCATGTTTGAAAACTCCTTTTCAACATCATGCTTAAACCATGCATTGCACATACGTGAAAACCAACCCTTAGCTTAGCAAGCTAAGAAAACCTTTTCAAAGCACAACTTACAAAATCATCCATTTAACCATTCCATGCGTAAACACCATATGCAAAGTTAAATCAAAACCTTGGAAACACTTCCATTTCATATTACCCTTTCATATACTTGAACATCATTTCAAGCAAGAAACCCTTTAAAACCATTACTCAACAAACCAACACATGCATTAAACGAAAGGCAACTTATATGAACCACAACATCATCATCACATGCCTTTAAAAACAAGCCTTAACAAGACTCCAACGCATTAAAGAGATTTCATGTACACATGCATCATTTATCAAATGATAATCAACACTTGTTCAACTTAACAAGTAAACATGCATTCACAAGCATTATACACTTTTCATGCAACCATGCATCTTTTCAAGCATCTCATGCTTCTTTAATAATCAAGAACATTACATTGGCTTCCAAGTGATCAACCACATCCACTTTTCAACTCAACACCCGATCGGATACGCGGATTCCGAGCGTTGTCCCTACGCTCCATACACCCTACCAATCCAAGGTCTCCCAAATGGACTTTTAAACACCATTTGACCTTACAAGCCTAAGGTTCCCATGTATGGACTTTTAAACACCATACAACCTTAGCTTTTCCCGAGGTTCCCATGCATGAACTTTTAAACACCATACAACCTCAACATGCACAAGGTTCCCATGTATGGACTTTGAAACACCAAACAACCTTTGCATAACCGATTGGTAGTTGTATAACATCACTAACGAGATCCGGGACACCCCACACAAGATCCACACATGGTCTTACACCGCCATTGTGATCTTAACAAGCACAAGGTTCCCATATATGGACTTTTAAACACCATATAACCTTTGCTCAACCAAGGTCCTCGAATGGGCATCAACCTCCATCATGACCGTAACCATCTCGTTAGGATACTTGAAGGGAGTTTACCGGTCCACTCTTGACCACTCCACCTCCAAGGCGACTTAATTCACGGTGCACCCAATCCTATAGCCGGCTAACTATATCCGATCAACGAACCAAGAACCACTTTCATCACTTGCCAACATAATCATCTTACCATGATAATCCAATGATTCACATGCATAGCCAATATGCTAAAACCATTACCACATTAGTCCAATTATTCACATGCATAACCAATATGCAAAAAGTATCATTTACCATCATCAATTCACTGTTTTAAAGCATCACACAAAGCCATTGATCAACATGCAACACTATGCATCAAAATCACAATTTCCATGTACAAAACCAAGGATCTCTTAACTTGAGCATCCTTCTATAATGGCTTTCAAAACCAGCATTAAACCATGCTAAAAATATGCTTTCAAAACAGATTTAAACCATGCAAAACACATGCATTTCAATCATCAACCTCAATTGCTTAAAAGCCAAATCACAACACAATTCAAGAGCGAAAATCCATTCACTTACTCTTGAGCTTAGCAAAGTTGTTTAGACTTAAACTAAGCTCCCAAAACCTTCAAACCTTGGTTTAAAAGCTGAAAACCCAACTTCACTCACCGATACACAAAACAAGGCTAGCCAACAAGCCTTCCAAGCATCCGAAAACCTTCCGCAACACCTTCAAAGCTCACGGATCAAACTCCCTTGTTTCAAGCACACAACAACAGAGGATTAATGCATCATTATGCATTAAAAACACCAGCAACAAGACTCAACTCGCTGCTCATCCCAAATCCAACAATTTGGCTACCAAACACAACTGAAATCACCTCCAAACACTTCCAAAACTTAACCCAGCCAAGATCCATCACTTCTAACCATTTTTAAACATCAATTAACATCCAAAATGATCACAAACACGTCCTTATACCTCCAGGTATAACAGATCATCAAAAACACTCCAAAAACAACCAAAAACTCAAGCAAAACTTAGGAAATTCAACCTATCCGGGATTGCATTAATTAAACCTCAACTTCTAATCAATTTAGCATTCATTTAACATCAATTTCACACTTCAAAACACTGCCCAAACAGATCACACGAAAATTCCACCAAAATCACCAAATCTTGCATTTTAAGCCAAAAATCAAGATTTCAATTGAAAAGCCTTTAACGAATCACAAATCAAGGATTGAGAACTTAGGAATTTCAGTAAAGAACTGATAGTTTAGAGGAGAAGGACGTTCTTACCTCCAAACTTGAGTTTCTCCTTTTTAGAGCCAAAAAGCTTGATGAAATAACTTGCAAATTGAGAGGTTTTGTTGATGAGATGATTAGGAATCAAAAGAGAGTTGAAATGAGTGATTTAGATGACAAAATCAGAGAAGAAAATCTGGAGAAATGTGTTTGGGTTGAGAGAAAATGAGATAAAAGGAAAATTGAGAGAAAATAGAAAAGTTAGTTATAAAATGGTAAAATGATTTCCCTCCACATTTCATAAACTTTAAAATCAGAATAGAGCCTTAAAATATCTTAGAAAAATCTGGAGAAACTCTTTTTGGAATAATAGCTCCTTAAAGATTCAAAGTCTCAATCCTTTATAAAACAGTCACGCAACTTTCAAAAATTACATTTTGGTCACTAGCCAAAATGTCAACCTTCCGAACTTCATTTTCCAAAATTGATTTCACAGTTCACTTTTATATATTAAAATATGATTTTAGAACATTTTTCCATATTTTTAATGCAACCCGAACTAGGCTTTCCTAAATTCACTCTTATATATTCGATCAGCACTTTGACCGAACCGGTCAACGCCCAAAACTTCTGAGCCCAAAACCGGGGCGTTACACTCTATTTCCCCTAGAGTTATTGCAAGCCCCCACCACTGCCACAAAAATCCCAACCCCTCCAAATCAAAGCAAAGTTGACTGTAGCTCAGTCCAGCTCCCTGCTAAGAAAAAGACTGGAAGAAAGAAGACGCCTGCGACTCCTACTGCCCAACCAGAAAAAAAACTTCCTTGGTTACACCTCTTGTCGAAGAAGCCGCCCATGCGCCCACCCCGACCAAAAAGAGAAAACGCAGCAGGAAGGCAACCAACCCCACGCCTTCACAACCGAATAACCCACTACCAGAGCTGGCCCATATATAAAGTGATCATGAAAACCCCCCTCAAAAGAAGACGACCCCAGTACCCACGCCTGAGCCGACCCCCGCACAAACAGAGGATGCTACAACATCCAGACCTAAGACACGCATCAAACATACCGTTGGTCGTGTCCGCTCTTCACCTTGTGCTCAGTACGTCTCCTCCGAGAGTGTGGACGATATCGCAGATCCCCACCACTACTCGTCTGAAACTTCCATGTACAATAACAGCAACACCACATAGCCTCCACACCCAAGAGGTATCTAACATTTTTTTCTTTTCTTTTATTTAATTTTTCATAATTCTTCATTGCATATAGTATAGATTAGTTCATGCATTGAGGACATTGCATATGTTAAGTTTGGGGGTGTTGGTGTTCATAGTTAATATTTTGCTTTAGCATATGCATAGTAGGAAAGAACAAAATTTTTACTATGACATTTTGTTTAGTCTAGAGATAACTTATGAATATATTTATGATGTCTAATGACGAAAACTTAAAAGCTTAAACTAATTTAGAACAAACACAACTAGTTGAGATATGTAGAACTGGCCTTAGGATCTAGTTGTTAAATTTTTTTACAAAGTTGCTCTCTTTCTATAAGTAAGTTCGTTAGAATTTTTTTAGGAAGAACCCTAATGAACTTTGATATGTAAACTCTAGAGAACTTAAGAAAAAATAGACTTCCTTGTGCTAAAACAAATGAATAAATGCTACGACATATTTGTAGAAGGACACTCCGCTTTGCTATAACATACAACAATGTAAAAAAAAGAGAAAGAAGAAATAAAGTTTTCCTATAACATACAAGTGAATGAAAGTTGTCACGGGATGACTCTACCTACTAGCTCGGGGGTGAGAGGTTTGCTCCCTGCTCATCTAGAGCTAAAGACGGTAGGTGTGATGAGCTGGCACCTTTCGTAGCAGAAAACCTATATCTTTGGGAGTGAAAATTTGAAAAAAAAAGAAGCTAGAGAACATGGCTAAGGTATAACTAGGGATCTTCCTTGAAAATTTGTCTTACTAGCTTGAGTATAGGAGGAAGGCAACCACGCACACACGCACAAAGCTTAGTCCTAAGGAATATTCTTAAGGATCTCACTTCTAGTTGTTTATACTTTAATTGCCTATGCCATTTCTGAGGACTGAGATATTGCCATAGCAATTCTCTAGGGTAAATCTTTGCCATCGTATTTCTTTTGTTCTGTTCTACTCATTGCTTGAGGACAAGCAATAGCTTAAGTTTGGGGGTGTGATAACTGCATGAATATCCTTGTTTTCATACCCTTTTGCTACATCATTTGCTTGTTCTTGAGCCCATACCATAGCATTTAGGCTGTATTTTCCTTTTCTGGGTGGATCTTTACTTTCGCTGGTTATTAGTCCATGTTGAGGGGTACTGCTCGGAAGGTTGGTTTGGGTTTGATGATGCGCAGGAAAGGTGTCTAGTGAGAGAAAGCTGGCGCCAGGAATTGCTATAGCATAGTGGAAGTGGATATTGGCCAACACGTGAGCTATGTGGAGCACGTGAGCAACAGAAGCATGTGAATATGCAGAAAAGGACAACCTGACATGTGCACCAGCCGATACCCACCTGCAGACTTTCCTCCTTATCCCCTCGTGAAAGAGCTTATTAGTGGATATTCCTTGGGATTATCAAGGAATTTTTATGGCACAAAACCCGAAGGGCCTCCACTATATAAAGAGGGAGAGAAGTGTGAAAAAGTGAGGAGGCGGAAGAGAGCAAAGAGAGAGAAAGTTGCAAGGAGAGAGAAGCGTTCATCTTCATCTTCTCCACTTGGTTTCCTCCATCGTTGAAGCTCCAAGGAGTGGCCTCACCGGCCTCGAGAGAGGCGGTGGGCCTAAGACAGTCGGGCAGTCCATGGCGGAGAGGGAGTTCACCTTTCTTTCTGTCGCTTTAGCATTTCCTGTTTATATCTTTATCTTTTGGGATGTTATCACAATGATACGTTGGAAGATATTTCCCAGCCACGAACTGTTTTAGGTGGCTTGGGTTTGATGAATGATTTTATTTTGAGTACTTTTTAATGCATGCTATCGCTTTTTCAGTCTTTATCATGTTCTATACTTTGCTTATGCGTTATATTTCCTTAAAGTTGTTTGAGCCCTTAAGAGTTGGTCGTTCTTTAAATGTTTGTTGAGGTTAGTAATCGAGAGAGCTAGCCTTAGAACCCCTATAAGCAATGGAGTGGCTGTCGAGAGGCAGACTCTAACCTACCTTAGAGATAAGTGATAGGTTTCAAGAGCTAAAAAGGATAGTTCGTGAAGGGTAGGGGAGTGTTAACAGTTTACGCCAAGAGGTATTGCTATAGCATTTCTGACTCCCAGTTTCCTGGCTAGAGATAGTTTAGGAACACTTTTAGCAAATCCCACCTAGCATAGAAGATAGCTGAAGTCCTTAGGTATCGTTAAGAAGCTTAGTTTAGGTTGTCCATCATTCCCAGCCAGCCATTCCGTAGTGAGTTTCGCATACGAAAGGGGACATGTTCAGCATATTATTATCTCATCTTTCTTGCACTGTTTTGCTATCACATTATTTTACACCATCTCTTTTACTATAGTATTATCATATGCAAAAAGTTCAATCAATATTGTTATAGCAAACTGTGAATACCTCCAATCCTTATGGAGATGATACTCACTCACTCATTTTATTACTCGTTCGACGTGTATACTTGCACCATATTTGCGTATAATTTATAGTACACTACACAAAAGAAACACTCCCCGAGCATTCATATGCCTCACCAAGAGGTTTTGGCACCAAGCCAAGCCATAAACAAATGCTCCAAATGCATAACACTAACCATCACATCTATATCGAGTCATCATTTACCAAGCTATTTCACGTTACTCACATATGTGAGGATCAAAACCTGGTTTCTTAGTTTTACTATTCATTTTATCACATTAGAAGCCCATTAGGCTTTAGCGCTCGAATTATAAGCCCTTCGAACTCAAAATGTATTTTTAGGGCAGATTGACCAGTGGGTACTGATACCAACCAAAGAGTATCGATACTGGTCTACAAGTACCGATACCCGGACTAAGCGTATCTATACTCAGCTTCATAGAAAAAGGGGTTGACCATTGACCCGTACCAATACACGGTCCCCGCATACCGATACCCCATATATATCGATAGGGTTCCAAATGTATCGATACCATTTTAATCTACTGGAATTTCAATGGAACATTGAGTATCGATACCCACCTCAGGCTATCGATACCCCCCTTTAATTTTTCTTGCGATCAACAAAATAACATAGGGTATCGGTATGGGCTACCCGCGTACTGATACCGAAGCCCATAAATGACTTCAAAGGCTTGAGAAATCACTTCTCCATCCCCCAAAAGGCAACCTTTAACCCTTTAATCTTACATTTTATGGGAGTTGATTAGATTGATTTGCTACCATTTTTACATATTTTTAACATTTAATCCGAATTTTACCATTAAATGGCTTTAAACTACTAAAACACCCAACTAGCAATCTTTAACCATAAAAATCAAGCAAGGCAATTACTTTATGATATTCAAGAATCAAATGAGTCAGAGATGTACTTACCTTTTAGCAAGAAAACCGAATCAAGCTCACCCACTTAGCTCCCTTGACTCTTCTCCTTGTTCAAGCTTCAAAACCTCATTTTGACGTCTTTCACATTCCATACCAACATGGGATTTGAATTAGAGCTTGAACCGACTATTATGGCAACTTAGCTACAAAATGAAGAACCTTAAAATTATGAGATAACTCCATGCAAACCTCCAAAGCTCAAACCTTTCAAAAACCTATTTTTGAAAACCTTAGCTTCTTACCTGAATATTAGGCTTTTCTTGAAGCTCTTGAAAAGGGGATCAACATATCTTAATCTTGGACCTTGGATGGAAGAGATGGTGAAGAAAGATTGAATTTTTAAGCTTGATAGCTATGGAGGTTTTGAGAGAAAGGATGAAAGCGGATGGTGAAGAAAAGGAGAAAGTTGTGATCTCACCAAATGTTCTCTTGTCCCCCCAAAACCCACGTGAATTCCAAAAAAATGAATAAGGGATTATCGCTTCTTTTGAAAGTTGAAAAATTCACCTTCTAAAGCCCCTAACTTTCATCCTTCATCCAAAAGGGTCACTATCCAAGCCCATGTGGCACAAATCTCATCAACCAAGCCCAAACTTGGCCCAAAAACCCCAATTACTCCTATCAACACGAAGGTCTATAACCCATGTCAATGACCAAACGTTGAATTGGAAATTTGGGTCATTACAACGAGTTTCTAAAATGATGATTTGAGGAGGGTCGATGAGGAACAAGTGATCTATAAAGATAAAAGAAATAATAGTTAAAAAAATACCATAATTCTTTGATCATGCAAGATCCACATCAAGAAACATATCCCAGTTACGGGCACATGATCTTGAACAAGTGAGCCTCACGGATTCCTATGTTGTATCTCATTGATCTATGGGTCATTTCAACCATCCTGTTGCTTCCTTCTTCACTAGGACTTTTGAGATCTTTAAGCTTCCATGGCAATTGCTATTTCCTCGGGTAAATTCTCTAGGAAAACTCCCCAAATAGAACTCATTTATTTAGAAGATGGGAGCCTTTTTATATAGGTCGAGGAGGGAGAATTGACACGCCAATAGAAATGTAGCAAGCGCTAGCTCTCTCTTGTGGTCCGCCCCGACAAGTCTTTTTGTCTTCATGAAGCAGACAGTCCTTGACTTCAAATATTGTCTACTACCTTATCCTTAAGATTTGAATTGATGTAGCAGGAAGACTGTGGCCTCAACCACCAAAGTGGTCCCAACACGTCCATGCATCGCATATCTTTTGTTTTAGCTGTAGTGAGGCATTAGTGAAGTTCAAGTTGTATTTGTGGTCCCACGTTGTACAAAGGCTATCTTAAGAACAATTGTGCTTGAGTCTTATATAAAAAAAGGCAACTTCTTTATCCTTAAGCTTTCTGCACTGTCTTGACATTGATATACCATGTATCGACAAAAAAAATGATAAAAATACAAAACTACCCTAATTGCATGAGAATGGAAAAATAAAGACAAAAATCTATACAAAAGAGACACAAAGGCAAATGTGGTACGTAATATTAGAATCAGGGGTCAGAGCTTTACATACACGAGAGATAAAAAATTAATCAAGTTAATTTAGGATCATATTTTTTTGATCAGAAAAGTATGATTTTATTAAGTCACAAATCATACATCCATGAAACATCTACATGCGCCTCGTTAAAAACCTCCCTATATCCTAATAGAGGTAAAGAGTACGACATGTAAATGTTGAAGAACGATAATACACCAAAAAAAACGAAATAAAATTGCACTCGACCCCCCAACCAAACTCATCAAAACTGTCAAAGCCCCACCCAGCACCCTTGGAGCAGTTAGCTTCCCAGCCGTACTGCTCCCATCCAAACCAATGCCCCCTGCTTGCACTTCCCCACCCAATCCTCTGTACTCACCGAAACCCAGCCCCACTACTGCCCCTCATATCAACGCCTACCCCATCTCATTCTAACCCAAACAATCCACTACCCTGCACCCCATTGCCACGACCAAACTCATCAATAGCTCACCATGCACCATTCCACCAAATTCACTCCCCCCTTTGCCAACACATCCGCAATACTATTCGATTCCCGAAAGACATGTCGAAAACAAACCCTCGGTAATAAATTACACGCATCATCAATTAACCGAAACCATGTCCAAAGTCTCCATGGTCGCATCGTCCGATTCTCTACCCAAGACAATGCCACCATTGAATCGGATTCAATAATTACCCCACAAGCATTACAATGCAACTCTAAAAAGAACCCCAAAGCTGTCGCAATCGCACACACTTCCGCTTCATTTGAATCCATTACTCCCAAAGGTCCCGAAAATAGAGCTAATATCTTTCCCCTCTCGTCACGCAAGACTCCCCCGCATCCGGCCGGCCCCGGCTTGCCTTTCGCCGCCCCATCGACATTAAATTTCACCATTCCCACACATGGTGGCTCCCAGCTCACCATTGGCCTCACTCGCATATCCTCACCCAACAACACGCATTGTCTCGGACACGTCCACCACATCGCTTCGTCCACCATTTGACCATCCTTCGTTACTTTCACCCAATGTAACGCTCGCATTTTAATTAAAAACATCACCTCCGTCACTCCCAACTTCAGCTGTCGAAAAATTAAATCATTACGAACCAACCACACTGACCATAACAGTGCGGCACACCCCGCAATCCACCACCTACGCGTCAAGCCCCGAAAAATTCCCTCATAGCATTGTCCTATGAACTCTTGAACCGTCTTCGGACGAACCAACTCCACCCCCACCATTGCAAAAAACAGTCCCAAATACCCTTTACATACGCACAATGCAATAAAATATGTGTCGACTCATCCTCCCCCTCCGCACACCACACACAACCCACTACATTCTCCCCTAAAGGTACTCCACGCTCGCGCAAGAAACAAAGTGTCGGCAAGCGGTCAATCAACGCAAACCAAATGAAACATTGTACCTTCAGCGGTACATCAATTTTCCATACCAAAAACGCCTCCATGTCACTCTCATCCATGCCAAATCCCGTCATTAATCTCATTAATTCCCTCGTTGAAAATTCGCCCTGAGGATTCGGGCACCATACAAGCCTGTCTCTAGACCCCTCGCGTACTCCCCAACCGCGCAACATCTCCCTCAGCGCCAGCAGCATTTGTTGTTCAAATCCCTTCAAATTTCGCCCAAAAAATGTCGCCCAAGCATCATGTTCAAAACAGCCCCCTCTTGAGTAAGCAAGCACATTGCTGGATTTGTTGTTCGACACACGAAAAAGTCGCGGAAATATCAGCTTCAACGGCTGTCCCACGCACCAAATATCTAACCAAAACAGCACACTCCTCCCGTCACCCACTATCCAATAAAATCTATCGGCATCCAACAACCACGCCAACCTATCCTTTGTCGCTACTAATGCAATTTGTTTCCAAATTGGAGACATCCAATGTGCATTCTCACAATTAATCCGCCATGAAAGCACCTGTTCCCCATATTTAGATTTAATTAGTTCTCGCCAAAGTGCATTTGTATCTTTCACATACCTCCAAGTCCATTTAGCCAAAAGTGCAATGTTACGTAATTCCAAATTCACCACTCCTAATCCTCCAAACTTTTTTTGTCGACACACACGCTCCCAATTAACTCTACTCATTTTTCTCTTTAACTCCACATCCCCCCATAGAAAACTACGGCGAATTTGATCAATTTTCGCTATAACCCCCTACAAAGCCGCAAAAACACTCATGTAGTAAACATGTAACGAAGCAAGAACGGAATTAACCAACATCAACCGTGCCGCAAAAGATAAAGAGCGATTCTTCCATCCCGCCAATTTATTACGTACCTTCTGAATCACCGGTTCCCACATCACCATTCTCCTCGGATTCACCCCAATAGCCATTCCCAAGTATCTAAACGGCAGATTACCCACCTCAAAACCCAACACGCTCGCCATTTGTGCTACCACACTCTCTTCCACACCAATCACATAAGCACAAGATTTATCAAAGTTAATTTGAAGACCCGAACCATATTGAAATCCCAATAATAAACGTTTAACCTGTATCACCTCTTCCACAGACCCATGTAAGAACATCAGAGTATCATCTGCAAATTGCAGATGGGATAAGCAAACTTCCGAAGTCACCGTCACCCCCTTGATCACTCCACTCGTCAATGCTCTTGTCAAGATACAATGTAATGTCTCCGCCACCACCACAAAAAGTAATGGCGATAGCGGATCCCCCTGTCTCACACCCTGTTCCATCGGGAAAAATTTCGTTGCACTGCCATTTAATAAAACTGCGACTCTTGCCGTAGTCACACACTCCCTCATCCATCTTCGCCATCGTTGTCCACAACCCATTCTCCCCAAAGTGTCATCCAAAAAATCCCAATTCAAGCAATCATAAGCTTTGGCAAAATCTAATTTCAATAATACACCCCCGATCCTTGCTTCGCCTTTTTCAACGAATGCACCACCTCATTCACAAGAAGCACACCATCTATAATTTGACGTCCTTTAATAAAGGCCGTTTGAGTGTCACTAATCAAGTCACCTAGAACCTTCTGAAATCTATTCGCCAGCACCTTTGCGAAAATTTTGTATATTGAATTCAACAAGCAAATTGGTCGAAAGTCACTAACCTCACATGCTCCCTCCTTCTTTGGTATAAGAACGATATTAGCATAATTACTCCCCTTCGGCAAAGAACCCGTGTTGTAAAATTCATGGAAACAAAACAGCACACCCGCTTTAACGAAGTTCCAGCACTTGTGATAGAACTCAAACGTATACCCATCCGGTCCCGGTGCTTTGCTACCATCGCAACCCCCACACAGCAAGTCGAATCTCTTCTTCACTAAACGGCAACTCAATATACTCAGCGTGGGTTGTATCAAGAGGTGGTCGAATTAGCGGCACACCCAATGAACCACATTGTTTACGCCTTGAAAAATGTTTTCTAAATTCCTCCGCTACACATCTTTTTAGGCGATCCGGATTTGATATCCACCGCCCCCTCACCCATAAACCCTCAATATTGTTCCGCATCCCTCTAATTTTCGTTGTTCGTTGAAAAAATCTCGTGTTCTGATCACCTTCTTTCAACCAAGTTGCTCGCGATTTTTGTCGCCAAATAAACTCACGGAAGCGCAATAACTTCCATAATTCCACTTGTAGCTTTCTCCTCTCATCCAATTCCACCTTAGATAATTCCCTACACCCCAATTTACCATCCAGCTCATCAATTAGCAAAGAAATCGTTTCAATTTTCTGTTCTACACTCCCAAAAGAGGTACGGTTCCAATTTCTCAAAAACCGACGCAAACCCTCTAGCTTTTCAAGCAGTGTTAGTTGTTGCCCATTATCTTTGTGTAGCGCTAATTTTTCCCATTCTTGCTCCATGGCCTGTACATATGTTTTCATTTCCAACCAACAATTAAGAAGCCGAAACGGGCGATGTCCCCAATCCACCTCCTCACATGCAAGTTTAATCGCCGCATGATCTGATACACTCTTACACAATGTATATTGCCTCAATCCCACGAATTTGTCTATCCATTCTCCGCTAACAAGAAATCTATCCAATCGGCTACACTTATTACCCGACCCAAACAAAGTGAAATTTTTTCCCACTACCTTTACATCAACCAATCCCATCTCTTCAATAAAATAAATAAAGGCTGTCATACCTTGTTGAGAGCCGTGACAGCATCGCCTTTCCTCCATTGCCTTAACCACGTTGAAATCGCCCGAAACACACCAAGGTAGTGCGCGTTGCTGTGATTCAATTAAAATGCTCTCCCGCAACTCTCGCTGGCCATCTACTGAGCACGGGGCATAAATATTCATCAACCCATATTTCCAATCGTCAAGTACCCACCTACCCCATATAGAAATATAACGTTGCTGCTGCTCGGTCGCCTCCAATTGAAATCTCGTCGCCTCCCAAATCACTAATAAGCCCCCTGATCGACCAACCGTTGCCGCATAGACAAATTCAAATCTGTCCGAATGCCACACCTTCTTCACAATTTGATCCGTGATCGTCTCTAACTTCGTTTCTTGAATAAACACCATCTCCGCTTGATGTTGTCGTAAAAGCCTTTGTACCGCTCTACACTTCGAGCTCGTTCCCAACCCCCTAACATTCCACGACAACACCTTCATTCTCTGGGTCTACTGTCGATTGTCTTGCTGCTGCAATAAGCCGGCAATATCATTCACAATCCTCTCTTCGTTACCAATAGTCTCTACCCCAATCAATTTGCATAAATTTAACGTGTCCTTTGCTTCCTTTAAATTTTGTAAATTTGTTGTTGTTCCTAATGAAAGTGCGTGTGATGTGTTCACCCCCTCCCCCTATCGCACCGCCCAGTGTTTGCATCGTGCAAATCTTCCACTTCAACACAATGTGTAGAGTCCCAATTGGACTCAACTGCCCCAACCCCATGTATCCCTGACCCGTCCGGATGCAGCACCTCAACGCGGACAGCTTGCACCTGCTCCAATTTCTCTCCCACTTCCATATTGATCGGGCACTCAATCAAGCATATATCATGTCCCTCCATTCTTCCCCGCACATCTCCCAATAAATCTCTCTCCCGTTGAATTACCCCAACGTCTTCATCCGACATCCATTCGGATTGTGCCCACACCTCCTTTTCTTTTTCCCCATCATTTTTAGATGTTGTAGGACCATCGTTTCCTCTACTTGTCTCCCGTTTTGAATTCGCCTCACCCCCTTTCTTTTCCGATATTAATTCATCCTCCTCCCATTGTTCCGAATTTGTTTCCTCCATACAATGTCGACAACGCATTTCATCAACCATCGGATCAAATTCTATTACTCGCACCTTGTTTTTTTTTGTCAAACTTGAACCTCCACAATTTCATTAATTTGATCAATGCAATCCGTCTCCACCATCACCTCGCCTCTCTCAAAAGATGTTGGTTCCGTCATGGAATCCTCACATCCAACTAATCCTCCCCACTTTGCCACTATCCGTTCAAAAGTCTCTTTCGACCAAGCGTGTATGGGCAATCCACGTATAGCTAGCCATGCCCTTCTATCCCCTCTATCAATCTCCGGCTGCCATCTTTGAACTTTACTAAACTTTGTCGATAATTTCCCCTCTTTAATGCACTCCTCTCTTTTCACAGAATTCTCAAAAATTAACAATAATCTGGACCCTGCAATACGCATTATTGATAAGTCCTTCAATCCCGCCGATTGTAATTCTTTTGCCATGGTAGCTATACCTTTAGATTTTCTACTCCATCCGACCGCGCAACTCTGTAGTGTTTCCCATTTACCCTCATCAATAATTCCATGAAGAACGTAGCCTTAGGCTCCTGCCTCCCATCAACATTGCGATATAGTCTTGTCGCCGCCCTCTCCCCAAAATCACTCATCCTTGATTGCCCATTGTCCAATTGCCATTTTCGCTCCCCAATCCCTATCGACGTGTCTTTCGTAAATGCTACCGTTATCCTTGCACCATAAATCCAAGCACCATTCAATCTATCTCGCACCCGTTGCGCTTCTAATTTCTATTTCATTCTCACGAATCCAAATCGCTCACCCATTCTCGATTTCTTCATTGGAATAAACACATCCAATACCTGTCCATGTCTATCAAATACCTGCCATAGTCCTTTCCAATGAATTTGTTTCGAAAGATTACTCACAAATAACGTCCAACCCCTATTCCTAATCGATTAAATCTTCCCTTTCCCTTCATACTCCCTCCCGCCGGCGCTGTCACCCATACCTGCTCTGAATACAATATTAAATTTTAGGATCATATTTAATATTCCAATACTTTAATGTTTTTAATATACACCCATTTTTAAATTTTTCACTCTTTTGACCAATAATTAATTAAGTTATCAGGGTTCAATATTTTATATTTAAATGCTTACATTTTAAATTTAATTACTTTAAAAAATACCCATGGCTTATTTTAATGTTTCTTTTAATTTAATTTAATTAATAAAATTTTCTTGTTCAAATTGAATTTATTAAATTTTAATACTTAATTTGGTAGAAATACCCATGGCTTATCTGGGTTGCCTAATCAAGTACGGTTACAAGGGTCGATTAAAGCCATTGTTGTGAAGGTCGCCTAGTTAATTGAGGCTTTGACGGTTCCATAGGACAACTATCTCCTTTTCTACATCAAGATTATATTTTCTTGTTGATTTGTTGAATTTGGAGTTCTGACGTTTTCTCAAAAAATATTATGGACGTTGCTAGATTAATTACGATAGAGAAGATTCCTATATTTTGAGATTTTCTCGAATTTTGGGTTCTATATCATTTGGTATTTAGAGCCTTGGTGTATGGGGTTTAAAACAGTTATCTTTTATAGTTTTTTTACATCCCCGGAGACATCTAAAGAGACTTGATGGTTCTGATCAACAATTTTTAAGATTCATAACGAATCTTTTTGAACAAAGGATAATGATGCATGCATAGGAGGGAAAATGCAAATAATTTTAATATTTCAAAGTGGTCCTTCTTCAAGTTTGGAAATTAACGAACGTACAATATTTTTTCGGATGGGATCTAGGCATTTTTGGGTTGAGATGACTTCTTATGAATTGACCATCTATCTCTTAACTTTGTTCGCATCTTGAAATGAATCAATTCGATGTATAGAAATAAAGTTATATCTCTTTTAGTGAAGATTGTGGAGCAGTAATATTAGATTTGTTATTTATTTATTAGCTTTTTAGGTTAGATAATATATATATATATTTATTTATTTATTTATTTTATTATTAGCTTTACGTTTCCTAGTTCAAATTAAACTGTTTTATGTGTGGCCCATTTAAATGCATATTTGTTGCATTAATAAAATACAAAATCTTGAATTTTTGAGTTACAAATAACCTTTGGCCATAAGTTATTTTCTTTTCAAGGTTGACAGATTCAACTTGTTAATTTTTTTATTAAAGCTTTCTTCAATACAAATCTTTTATTTTCTGTGATGGAGGTCGTCTTCACACTCTAGGTTTCCTAATTTTAATTATTATAGCCAAATTGAGAATTTTAAGAGTTAAATGGTCCTTAATCATAATTTTATGACTTTATCAAAAGTTTGGGGCTTGTTAGGTGATTAATCCATTATTTTAAACGAAGATTGAATTTGAATTGAATTATATTTATACCAGTCGAATCATTTTTTATTATTATTTAAATGTTATATATATATAGTATTTTTTTTCAATTGAATTATGAATCTTTTAGGCTTCTGCTCTTCGCCTCTTTATCCTTAATTTTTTTTGATAATACAGTAACAGGAAATTGAAAGATTACAACCCCCGGTTTGCAACTAATAGATCGTGCACCTCATTCGGAGAAGCAACCATCCATGCATCACCCCATCGCTGCCCAGTAAACCACCGTGCAAGGCAGTCCGCCACCTTGTTCTCATCACGCCCGATATGTTGGACCTTCACCTCCCAATTACGGCATAGAAGACCAAAAATTAGATCAATGGCAACATCCGAACCGCCTCCATATTATCCGGTTCAAGATAGACCTTCTTAAACCCCAATCTCCATGCATGGAGAAGGCCATCATAAATCGCCCACAGCTCCGACATTAACACTGAGCTGCTCCCAATCTTGCGAGCAAAACCAAACACCGATTCGCCATTCCAATCTCGGATAACACCCCCTATCGCAGCCGCACGATGCTGTCCATGAACCGAGCCATCCGTATTCACCTTCACCCACTCCCTTGGGGGCCTAAAAGAGGTGCAACACGAGGACTTCCTATAAGGTCACCCATCCTAGTACTACTCTCGCCCAAGCACGCTTAACTGCAGAGTTCTGATGGGATCCGGTGCATTAGTGCTGGTATGATCGCACCCATCCTTTAAATTATTTTTATTTATTTTATTAAAACTTATTATTATAATAATACTATTTCCCTAAAATCTATATATATATATATTATAATAATACTATTTCCCTAAAATCTATATATATATATATATATGTTTGTTTCTCTCAATTACCTTACAATTCATCTCCCAAGTATAAGCTGCCACTTGACAACCCATGACCCATGTAATTGTGTTCCTGCTTAGTTTGAATCATCATTAGAGAACCTTGTTTGAACCGTGTGCTAGCCATACACCAGGATACCTTTAAGTCGTCCGTTAGTCAATCGAATCTAGTAGGTACCGATACGACTGAATTCAGTATTTTTGATCGTGGGAAGCATATCACTCGATTGGTTGAGTTTTGCTTTGGCTAATGTGTGTTTTCTTCCAATGCTATATTAAATTATATATTATTTTTAATGTGTTGGTGTTATACCCTTTATGTTATTATTTATTTGTATTATGATTTTTATGGTTGACATCATATGCATACGATTTTAGAATATGTTTTTACTATGATTTACGAACTGTGATTTATGAACCACGATTTATGAACTATGGTTTATGGACTATGATTTGTGAAGTATGTTCACAGAATATCAGATTTATGGAACAATGTTTAAAAATTTGATTTTTAAACATCATATATGTATGAGCATGGGTTGGGATTTGTACGAAAGAAGTTCAGTGGTTTCATCCTTTGGGTTGAATTCCACTTCCGATCAGTGGTTCCACCCTTCGGGCTGAGTTCCACTTCGAATGGTGACGATGTAGTGAGTGGTTCTGGGGAACCATACTCTTCTTATGGCGGTTGTAGTTGGTTGCATTGCAATATGCTTGTGATTTATGTTATGGTTTAAAGGATTTCATTCAAAATAATATTATGTTTTATAATTATTGTTTTTCTTGAACTTTAGAGACACACTAAGCTCTTTAGCTTACTCCCCCATAGTTTTCTTTTTTTTTCAGATATCCTGGACTCTATGTGACTTGGTACTCGGAGTATCTATTTATTTTATCGAATCTATTTTTATCTTCAGTATGAACATATTTTATTTTCGGGAATATTTTATTATTAAGATTATTTTAGGATTTTGATGTAATTTCATATTTGGGGCTTATTATTTTTACCATGCATTTTTCGACATTAAATTTAAGAGTTTTATTTAAATTATAAGATTATTATTTTAACGTTTGGATTTTATAAATATCGAGACACTTTATACTATTATCAGAAATAATTTATTTTATGATATTTTAATATATTATAATTCGAATTAATTTCTTGAGGGAAAAGTTTTCAAACGTGACTTTCTAAATTCGACTATTTAACCTAGGTCGGGTTTAGGGGGTTACATTTAGTGGTATCCGAGCCAAGTTCAACCCTTGGACTATGAGACTCACATAAAATTTTAAGCCAAAAATGATTTTTGCATGCATATTAAATGTTTCGGGGCAATTGGAAATTTTCTGATAAATTTATTATTTTAAAGAATTAAAGATATGTTTTGAATAGAGATTCAAAATACCAACTCTAATTTTAGGATTAATTCTTTTTGTAGATTGACTAATATGTCATCTTGTAGGACCTCTAGATTAGTGACCGATCGTGATCATACTCGTTGTAACCCCCTTAACCCGGCCTAGACGGTTGACTCGAATTAAGAAGTTTACACGGGGAAAACCAAAGTCAACCCGAAAGTCAACCTTGATTAACGACCCTTTTTTCTTTTTAATCTTATCTAAATGCATATTAACCCTAGATATGTTCATAGGATCAACATACTCAAAGATCACCGCAATCAGAAAACATTTAGGGACTCGATTGGACAAATCATGAATTTAGGGACCAAAACGTAAATTCTGGAAATTACAAGGACTTAACCAACTTATGAGTTACCATTATGAAAGTAGTCATGTTTCATGCTTCTCTGCCAAATTTCAACTCAAACGGACATCTCAAACACATTCAATTGCATATACAAAGTTCAGGACCAAAACATAAAGATTGCAAAACATTTAACCGTCAAATTCAGTGCCCAACGGTCGAGTGTTTCGGAACAGGGATGATCCGTTCCGAAACGCGGGACCGTTCCGATACAGTAGCACCTGTTCCGAAACAGGATGCCTAGATTGCAGAAATTTTGCTGGTTTAACATGCTTTCGACCAATCAAACATAACCCAAAGACCCTCAAATCATACCAGCAAGTCATTATATACTTAAGGAACATACTAGCATCATTCAATCTCAAACATGGCATCAATTAAGGAAAAACCCAATTCTATAGGCATGCATCCTATATTGAAAACCATACAAGCATCAAAAACACCAAACCAACCTCAAAAGGCCATTTACAAGTTCCAACATTACCAAAAGCATAAATCCAACTTAGGGAGTCCAAAACATCTCCCAAAACAACAACATAAGTTCCCCATTGCCAAATGCCCAAAAGCTAATAGTGTTAGGAAAACATTCACAATACATGAGCTTAGTTCTTCACTTGGATTCTTGACCCCCTTGCTGCCCTTTAAGCACTTCAATGCTCTGCATTATTGGTTTAAGAAAAGAGAGAGCGTAAGTGTAACCCCCTTAACCCGGTCTAGACGGTTGACCCGAATTAAGAAGTTTACACGGGGAAAACCAAAGTCAACCCGAAAGTTAACCATGATTAACGACCCTTTTTTTCTTTTTAATCTTATCTAAATGCACATTAACCCTAGATATGATCATACAATCAGCATACTCAAAGATCAACGCATTCGGAAAACATTCAGGGACTTAATTGCACAAAACACAAATTTAGGGACCAAAATGTAAATTCTGGAAATTTCAAAGAACTTAACCAACTTTTGAGTTACCAATATGAAATTAGTCATGTTTCATGCTTCTCTGTCAAATTTCAACTCCAACGGATATCTCAAACTCCTTCAATTTCAAAAACGAGATTCAGGACCAAAACGCAAAGGTTTCAAAACATATAACCGTCAATTTCAGTGCCCAACGGTCGAGTGTTCCGAAACAGGGAAGACCTGTTCCGAAACGCGGGACCGTTCCGAAACGAGTTCCGGAACAGGGCTCGACAGTAGCATTTTCGTTTCGGAACGGTTCAACCCGTTTCGAAACGCCTAGGCCATTTGAGGCCCCTGTTCCGAAACGGTGACACCCGTTCCGATACGACCTGCCCAGATTGCAGAAATTTTGCTGGTTTATCACACAATCGACTCATCAAACATGCTCCAAAGACATCCAAACCATACCAGCAAGTCATTCAACACTCAAGGAACATAATTGCATCAAGATCTAGATATAAACCACCCCTAGGTGCACCAACTTATTCAACACATCCAACACTCAATCAAGCTTTTAAAACAAGAAACATAGCATAACGATTTAAGCATAAGAAGATTCAAACGTTGCAAGCGTTAAACCATATAGTTCAAAATCATAAACCAAACTTGTCCAACATACACAATCTCATTAAACATCAACATAAGAGATTCTCCCCAATTGACTTTATTATCTATAGCTATTAACCGAGACATACATCTCAAGTGGAGCTTTTCTTGAATCCCTTGCTTCTCGCTGTCCCAACTTCAAATATTTGCATTGATGGACAAAAAGGAGCGTAAGCACATAATGCTTAGTGAGGAATGCTCAAAACCAAAACATCATCAATGCAGCGAGTCATAAAACCTCTTTTAAAAGCAACACAATTCGATAAACCAAAGCAATGTTTGAAAACCCTTTTTAACAACATGCTTTAAATCATGCATTGCTCAAACATGAAAACCAACCCTTAGCTTAGAAAAGCTATGTAATTCACTTCAAAGCACAACCTTGCAAAACCATCAATTTAACCATTCCATGCATGAACATCATATGCAAAGTTAAATACAAGATCCTTGCAAAACACTTCCACTTCACATCATACTTTTCTCATACATTGTAAATCATTTCAAAGCAAGAAACCTTTAAAAACCACTTACTCCTTTAATCTATCTCATACGTTAAACAAATGCACCATATGAACCACAAAATCAATATTTGCATTACATGCCTTTAAAAACAAGTCTTCGCAAGACTTCAATGCACTAAAGAGATTTCATGCACACATGCACCATTCTCAAAAGAAATTAAACACTTGTTCAAGCTAACAAGTAATACATGCATTCTTGGTACATTACACACTTTCCATGCAACCTTGCATCATTCCAAGCATCTCATGCTTCATTTCATTCAAGAACATTATATTGGCTTCCAAGTGATAAGTCATAACCTTCACAACACCAAATACAATCGGATACGCGGATCACAAGCGTTGTCCACACGCTTCATACACACTACCAATCTCAAGGTCCTCAAATGGAATTTTAACCACCATTTGACCTTACCATACACAAGGTCCTCACATGGAATTTTAACCACCATATGACCTTAACATTCACAAGGTCCTCATATGGAATTTTAACCACCATATGACCTTAACATTCACAAGGTCCTCATATGGAATTTTAACCACCATATGACCTTAACATTCACAAGGTCCTCATATGGAATTTTAACCACCATATGACCTTAACATTCACAAGGTCCTCATATGGAATTTTAACCACCATATGACCTTAACATTCACAAGGTCCTCATATGGAATTTTAACCACCATATGACCTTAACATCACCCATTGGTAGTTGTATAACATCACTAACGAGATCCGGGACATACAACACAAGATCCACACATGGACTTTACACCACCATTGTGATCTTAACAAGCACAAGGTCCTCAAATGGAATTTTAACCACCATTATGACCTTTGCTTACACAAGGTCCTCAAATGGAATTTAAACCACCATATGACCTTAACACAAGACCCACCCATGGAATTTTAACCACCATGGTGTTCTTAACCATCTCGTTAGTGTACTTGGATGGAGTTACCGGTTCAAGCACAACCACTCCACATCCAATGCGACTTTATTCACGGTGCACCCAATCCTATAGCCGGCTAACTATATCCATTAAAGTAACCAAGAACCACTTACATCACTTGCCAATATAACCATTTCACCACATTGACCCATTGTTTTTCAAGTATAACCAAAATGACAAAACCATCAATTACCATCATTAATCCACTGTTTTTGAAGCATTAAAAAAAGCCATTAAATAACATGCAACACTATGCATCAATTCGACAATTCCAAAGTACAAAACCAAGGATCTCTTACCTTGAGCATCCTTCACACATGGCTTTCAAAACTAGCATTAAACCATGCTATAAAATGCTTTCAAAACAGAATTTATAACATGCAAATCACATGCATTGCATCCAACAATCACAAGTGCTTTAAAAAACCAATTCATAACACAACCAAGAGAGGAATTCCATTTACTTACTCTTGAGCTGAGCTAAGTTGTTTAGACTTAAACTAAGCTCCCAAAAACCTTCAAACCTTGGTTTCAAAGCTGAAAACCCAACTTCACTCACCGATACACAAAACAAGGCTAGCCAACAAGCCTTCCAAGCATCCGAAACCTCCAACGCCACTTCTATTGCTCACGGATATTCCTCCCTTGTTTCAAGCACATAACAACAGAGGATTAATGCATCATAATGCATTAAAAACACCAGCAACACACCTACACTCGCTGCTCTTAGCAAATCCAACATTTCGGCTACCAAACACAACCGAAATCACCTCCAAACACTTCCAAGACTGAACCCAGCCAAGATCCATCACTTCTAACCAGTTTTAAACATCAATTAACATCCAAAATGATCTCAAACACGTCCGTATACCTCCAGCTATAACAGATCATCAAGATCACTCCAAAAACAACCAAAAACTCAAGCAAAACTTAGGAAAATCAACCTATCCGGGATTGCATTGATCAAACCTCAATTTCTCATCAATTATACATTCATTTAACATCAAAAAGGCATCTCAAAACAATGCCCAATCAGATCATACGAAAATTCATCAAAATTAACCAAATCTAGCATTTTAAAGCCAAGATCAAGAACACAATTATAAAACCTATAATAAAACACAAATAAAGGATTGAGAACTTGGGAATTTCAGTAAAGAACTGAGAATTTAGAGGAGAAGGACGTTCATACATCTAAACTTGAGTTTCTCCCTTTTTGGAACCAAAATTCTTGAAAATTCAATAAGCCAATGCCAAGGTTTTGTTGAAGAGATGATTAGAAATCAAAAGAGGATTGAAATCTCATATTTGGATGTCAAAATCAGAGGGAAAATGTGCTGGAGAAATGTGTTTGGGTTGAGAGAAAAGTTGAGAGAAAAGAAAATGGAAAATTTGAGAGAAAAGTTAGTTAAGGCCAAAAATATCTTTCCCTCCCTTTTTCTTTTATTTTAAACCATTAATTAATTGATAAATATTCAAAAAAATCTGGAGAAACTCTTTTTGGGTAAATAGCTCCTTAAAGATTCAAAGTTTCAATCCTTTTTAAAACAGTCACCCAGTTTTCAAAAATTACATTTTGGTCACTAACCCAAAATGTCACTCTTCCAAACCTCATTTTGTAAAATTGATTTCACCTTTCTCTTATATATAATAAAAGAGAATTTTAAGACATTTTTCCATATTTTTAATGCAACCCGAACTAGGCTTTCCTAAAAATCACCTTTTATATTCGAACCGCACTCTGACCGGCCCGGTCCAAACCCAAAACTTCTAAGCCCAAAATTGGGGTGTTACAACTCTCCCCCTTAAGATATTTCGTCCTCGAAATTTCAACTGGCGAAAAGAGAACAACCAAACTTCTCAAAACAACCCACAAGGCAACACAGGAGACTTAACCACCACTGAACACTCTCCAGAAAAAACTTCACCCAAACTCAACAACATCACAAACTGTTCACGAATTCCAGAACACTCAGATCTTAACCACATCTTAACCTTTCACACTTCCGGACTGCACAAAGCCCCAACAACAACTTGAAAAAAAACCTCCAATTTTTACAGCATACACCACCTTAACTCATAATTCTCAAAACTTGTTCACACAGTGACACCAACCAATCCAGTTCGGCCACCATGTAACCCACAACCTTCACTGCTTCTAAAACTCCTTACAAAACTACTCAACCCCTTACAAAGGTTACCACATCAAGCAAGAATTCTTAAGCATCAACTGCTTACTCGAACTTCTCAACGTACTGTTGACATTCCTTCACAACCGCCGCTATCATTACCATAACAACTCACCAGGACTACTCACCCAACATCCGGAAATCACATCACAAAACCCCAACCTTGACTTAGCCAGCCGTTCCATACACCACTAGCTGTCTTCAAACAGAATTTACTTAAACACAACCAGCCAACCACTTCTCACAAGAACACGTCCAACTAAAAATGACCTTTGATCTTACATTGCCTTACTAGAACATCGCCCAACCTATACATACATATTAAGGTTATGAAACTTCTATTCTCCCGGGCTAACCCTTTCCTACAACCCACAACGCAACATCTTCTCAACTCTTCGTAGGTTGCTACGAACCATCACCTACATAAACAACCCTTCTACTACTACATCAATGCCAAGTTACCTCAGCATCCGGGAAACATATCCACTAAGTTACTACATCACTTAACACCAAGAAACTACCACTTCTACCAGCTATTCACAACCACTTTGACTGATTATACCTCAAACGGTAATCTCCTCACCACCATACTGCTAACTCATTAAGCACCAAACACTTTCCTTCTACCAACATGCTATACCGCACTCACCATTACAGACAACTCGCTTAATACCCTCCATTACTTCTAACTTTCACCCAGCACCAAAACAACTTTTAAAACCCATCATCAAACCTAACACTATTACAACACTAACGGACCCGACTAGCTATTAGCGAGTGTGAACGTTCGTATGCATGGTCACTTATATGCCCTACCAATGCCTGATGTACATGCATGCAAAACCTCTAATGTCATGTCACATGTATGCATGGACCAATACATATATAATATAGCATATAACAAATGATTTTAACTATGCATGTATGTCGGTTCACACCCACCAATAACATCCTCAGAATCCGCCTAAAAACAACCTCCTATCTCACTTCCAACTAGATCAACTTCATCATTCTAACAACCCATTATCCACAAGATACTCACTAATGCCCTCTTCACACTAAAGTTGTTTTCAAAACAACACCAACTACTACCCAAACATGCTAGCAACGAAACCGTACCCACTATGCAAGGAAAAACCAAACCGAAACCAAACTAAGATACTAGAGCAAAGGTTACTTAACAAGGTTACCTGAAAACACCTCACTGCCCCGGAGCTTCAACAGACAAGCTCTCTTCCTCGCAGAACCATCATTCTCCAACCGCACCGCTGCAGCACCAGCTAACGCATTAAGGTCATCACCATCTCCCTGTGATAAAGAACCCTGAATACCCTGAGCCAACTTCAAACAATTACGTCTCAAATGTCCAACAGATCCACAATTCCAACAGGTTTCATTCTCCAAGCTCCTTTCACCTTTCTGCCCTTTCTGCTACCTTCGAACCTTGTCTCGGTCGTGCCCACGACCCTTCAGAGACCCTTCTGCTACCACTGAAGCTGATCTCACCACTGGAAGACAATTTCGCTTCACATGCTCTCTAGAACCACAGTTCCAACAAACTCCTGCGCCCCAAAAACCTCCTACATGACGCCTTCCACAACGGTCACACACCGGTAGTTGAGCTTCCACTCCTTGATCATGCAGCACTTGCCCCAGATTTGCACTACCATCCAAGCTTCGATTCAAGCAAAACCCTCTGTCACGTAGCCTCTTACGTTGACCACTCCGGAGGTCAGTACCCACAACTCTCTCGCTTAAACCTTTCTCACCTTCATAAACTGAAACCACACCCTCACATTGCATAACCCTTGGGAATTTCCCTCCAAGATACCTTTCATAAAAGGCAGACACAAAGAAGTCCCAATCTATATCGTGGATGTGTGATGCCACCGCCATAGATGTCCACCAGGAACAAGCGTCTTCCAACATCAATGAGACAACACTTCCCAGCTTACAGGCATAGTCACAACCTTCCTGATCCAAAATCAGAATTACACTGGCCAACCAGGCCTCAAACGTTTCGGGTGTCGAATCGTGATACTCCACAGCTCCCAAATCATGTAAACGCTGTTTCGACGAACCCGCACATCTCACAGCCGACATGTCTACAAGCCTTACTTTTGCCACAGCCTGAGATGTTCCCAACAGCTCTTGAACTATAGGTGATGAACTCTTCATCACAGAACCAACTTCTTCCTCCTGCCTTACTACCTCAACTCCAGGCACTCCATTAAACAGTGAATTCCACGCCTTAACAACCTGCTCTAAAGCAGCGACCATCTCATTCAACTGCCATTCTCTCATCGATTTCACCATGCTATTAACAACAAACAATCATAACAAAACAAACAAATCGATCAGGCCAACTTTAAGCAAGAATTCAAAACCCCAACTCCAAAATAACACAATAGCTATAATAATAAGGCAATGGGTATCCCAATTTCTCCCCTTTTTCATGACATAACAGTCAATAAAAACATGGATAGCACAACATCAAGCATATCAATCCACATACTTCGATCATGCTCTCAACAAACAACATTCACTCATAACAGCATAATATCAACATATCATACCCATCACACTTTCATCATTCATAAACTCAGCTCACATCACCAGTATAACATCAGCACAAATTCACATCAGTCAATGAAGATTCACAATCAAAAAGCATGCTAAAAACGTCAACAATTCGCTCAAAAACACGCATTTCAACCGACTTTCAACCACACATCAGAATAAACATCAAACACATATTACAACAACTTACCACTTCCCCAATCATTCGCAACTCAGCTCTGATACCACCAAATGTAACCCCCTTAACCCGGTCTAGACGGTTGACCAGAATTAAGAAGTTTACACGGGGAAAACCAAAGTCAACCCGAAAGTCAACCTTGATTAACGACCCTTTTTTTCTTTTTAATCTTATCTAAAAGCACATTAACCCTAGATATGATCATACAATCAGCATACTCAAAGATCAGCGTATTCGGAAAACATTCAGGGACTTAATTGCACAAAACACGAATTTAGGGATCAAAATGTAAATTCTGGAAATTTCAAGGACTTAACCAACTTTTGAGATACCAATATGAAATTAGTCATGTTTCATGCTTCTCTGCCAAATTTCAACTTCAACGGATATCTCAAACTCCTTCAATTTCAAAAACAAGATTCAGGACCAAAACACAAAGGTTTCAAAACATATAACCGTCAATTTCAGTGCCCAACGGTCGAGTGTTCCGAAACAGGGAAGACCTGTTCCGAAACGCGGGACCATTCCGAAACGAGTTCCGGAATAGGGCTCGACAGTAGCATTTTCGTTCCGGAACGGTTCAAATCGTTTCAGAACGCCTAGGCCATTTGAGGCCCCTGTTCCGAAACAGTGACACCCGTTCCGATACGACCTGCCCAGATTGCAGAAATTTTGCTGGTTTATCACACAATCGACTCATCAAACATGCTCTAAAGACATCCAAACCATACCAGCAAGTCATTCAACACTCAAGGAACATAATTGCATCAAGATCTAGATATAAACCACCCTTAGGTGCACCAACTTATTCAACACATCCAACACTCAATCATGCTTTTAAAACAAGAAACATAGCATAACGATTTAAGCATAAGAAGATTCAAACGTTGCAAGCGTTAAACCACATAGTTCAAAATCATAAACCAAACTTGTCCAACATACACAATCTCATTAAACATCAACATAAGAGATTCTCCTCCCATTGCCTTTATTATCTATAGCTATTAACCGAGACATACATCTCAAGTGGAGCTTTTCTTGAATCCCTTGCTTCTCGCTGTCCCAACTTCAAATATCTGCATTAATGGACAAAAAGGAGCGTAAGCACATAATGCTTAGTGAGGAATGCTCAAAACAAAAACACCATCAATGCAGCGAGTCATAAAACCTCTTTTAAAAGCAACACAATTCGATAAACCAAAGCAATGTTTGAAAACCCTTTTTAACAACATGCTTTAAATCATGCATTGCTCAAACATGAAACCAACCCTTAGCTTAGAAAAGCTAAGTAATTCACTTCAAAGCACAACCTTGCAAAACCATCAATTTAACCATTCCATGCATGAACATCATATGCAAAGTTAAATACAAGATCCTTGCAAAACACTTCCACTTCACATCATACTTTTCTCATACATTGTAAATCATTTCAAAGCAAGAAACCTTTAAAAACCACTTACTCCTTCAATCTATCTCATACAATAAATGAATGCAACATATGAACCACAAAATCAATATTTGCATTACATGCCTTTAAAAACAAGTCTTCGCAAGACATCAATGCACTAAAGAGATTTCATGCACACGTGCACCATTCTCAAAAGAAATTAAACACTTGTTCAAGCTAACAAATAATACATGCATTCTTGGTACATTACACACTTTCCATGCAACCTTGCATCATTCCAAGCATCCCATGCTTCATTTCATTCAAGAACATTATATTGGCTTCCAAGTGATAAGTCATAACCTTCACAACACCAAATACAATCGGATACGCGGATCACAAGCGTTGTCCCCACGCTTCATACACACTACCAATCTCAAGGTCCCCAAATGGAATTTTAACCACCATTTGACCTTACCATACACAAGGTCCTCACATGGAATTTTAACGACCATATGACCTTAACATTCACAAGGTCCTCATACGGAATTTTAACCACCATATGACCTTAACATTCACAAGGTCCTCATATGGAATTTTAACCACCATATGACCTTAACATTCACAAGGTCCTCATATGGAATTTTAACCACCATATGACCTTAACATCACCCATTGGTAGTTGTATAACATCACTAACGAGATCCGTGACATACAACACAAGATCCACACATGGACTTTACACCACCATTGTGATCTTAACAAGCACAAGGTCCTCAAATGGAATTTTAACCACCATATGACCTTAACACAAGACCCACCCATGGAATTTTAACCACCATGGTGTTCTTAACCATCTCGTTAGTGTACTTGGATGGAGTTACCGGTTCAATCACAACCACTCCACATCCAAGGCGACATTATTCACGGTGCACCCAATCCTATAGCCGGCTAACTATATCCGATTAAAGTAACGAAGAACCACTTAAATCACTTGCCAATATAACCATTTCACCACATTGACCCATTGTTTTTCAAGTATAACCAAAATGCCAAAACCATCAATTACCATCATTAATCCACTATTTTTTAAGCATTAAACAAAGCCATTAAACAACATGCAACACTATGCATCAATTCCACAATTCCAAAGTACAAAACCAAGGATCTCTTACCTTGAGCATCCTTCACACATGGCTTTCAAAACCAGCATTAAACCATGCTATAAAATGCTTTCAAAACATAATTTATAACATGCAAATCACATGCATTGCATCCAATAATCACAAGTGCTTTAAAAAACCAATTCATAACACAACCAAGAGAGGAATTCCATTTACTTACTCTTGAGCTTAGCTAAGTTGTTTAGACTTAAACTAAGCTCCCAAAAACCTTCAAACCTAGGTTTTAAAGCTGAAAACCCAACTTCACTCAGCGATACACAAAACAAGGCTAGCCAACAAGCCTTCCAAGCATCCGAAATCTCCAACGCCACTTCTATTGCTCACGGATCTTCCTCCCCTGTTTCAAGCACATAACAACAGAGGATTAATGCATCATAATGCATTAAAAACACCAGCAACACACCAACACTCGCTGCTCTTAGCAAATCCAACATTTCGTCTACCAAACACAATCGAAATCACCTCCAAACACTTCCAAGACTTAACCCAGACAAGATCCATCACTTCTAACCATTTTTAAACATCAATTAACATCCAAAATGATCTCAAACACGTCCTTATACCTCCATCTATAACATATCATCAAGATCACTCCAAAAACAACCAAAAACTCAAGCAAAACTTAGGAAAATCAACCTATCCGGGATTGCATTGATCAAACCTCAATTTCTCATCAATTATACATTCATTTAACATCAAAAAGGCATCTCAAAACAATCCCCAATCAGATCATACGAAAATTCATCAAAATTAACCAAATCTAGCATTTTAAAGCCAAGATCAAGAACACAATTGTAAAACCTTTAATAAAACACAAATAAAGGATTGAAAACTTGGGAATTTCAGTAAAGAACTAAGAATTTAGAGGAGAAGGACGTTCATACCTCTAAACTTGAGTTTCTCCCTTTTTGGAACCAAAATTCTTAAAAATTTAATAAGCTAATGCCAAGGTTTTGTTGAAGAGATGATTAGAAATCAAAAGAGGATTGAAATCTCATATTTGGATGTCAAAATCAGAGGGAAAATGTGCTGGAGAAATGTGTTTGGGTTGAGAGAAAAGTTGAAAGAAAAGAAAATGGAAAATTTGAGAGAAAAGTTAGTTAAGGCCAAAAATATCTTTCCCTCCCTTTTGCCTTTATTTTAAACCATTAATTAATTGATAAATATTCAGAAAAATCTGGAGAAACTCTTTTTTGGGTAAATAGCTCCTTAAAGATTCAAAGTTTCAATCCTTTTTAAAACAGTCACCCAGTTTTCAAAAATTACATTTTGGTTACTAACCCAAAATGTCACTCTTCCAAACCTCATTTTGTAAAATTGATTTCACCTTTCTCTTATATATAATAAAAGAGAATTTTAAGACATTTTTCCATATTTTTAATGCAACCCAAACTAGGATTTCCTAAAAATCACCTTTTATATTCGAACCGCACTCTGACCGGCCCGGTCCAAACCCAAAACTTCTAAGCCCAAAATTGGGGTGTTACAGTAAGCACATATCTTAGTGAGGAATGCTCATTTAAAACATCACATTAATGCATTTATAAAACTCCTTTTCAAAACCTTTAGTTTAAACCATATTTGATCATGCACATATGCATATAAACCAAGCATATCATGCTTCAAATCATTAATATGTCATATTGGCTTTCAAGTGATAATCATAACCATTTTCCAAAACACAATCGACAATCAACAATAGACAACAATCAATTGGATACGCGGATTACAAGCGTTGTCCCTACGCTTCATACACACTACCAATATCAAGGTGGAGCATGGTACAATCACAACCCCTCAACACCTGTGATGGAGACTATGGTACAATCACAACCCCTCCACATCACTCATTGGTAGTTGTATAACATCACTAACGAGATCACGATACATTCAACACAAAATACACACATGGACTTTTAACCACCATGGTGATCTTACAAAACACAAGGCTCACACATGGACTTTTAACCACCATTGTGACCTTAACAATACACAAGGCTCACACATGGACTTTTAACCACCATTGTGACCTTAAAACAAGAACCATCCATGGACTTTTAACCACCATGTTGTTCTTAACAATCTCGTTAATGTACTTGGATGGAGCATGGTACAATTACAACCCCTCGACATCCAATGCGACTTTATTCACGGTGCACCCAATCCTATAGCCGGCTAACTATATCCAATTCAAGTACTTTTAAAACAACACATCACTTGCCAATATACATCATTTAACAACATTAATTCACTGTTTTAAAGCATTTAACAAAGCCATTATCATCATGCATCATTATGCATCAAAACCACATTTATTAATGTACAAAAACAAGGATCTCTTACCTTGAGCATCCTTCAATACATGGCTTATAAAATCAGAAATAAACATGCTAAAATATGCTTTCAAAAATAGAATTTAAACATGCAACAAATCACTTTGCATTTAACCAAATCATGGCTCACCAACAAGAGAGTTTTTCCGAAAACTTACTCTTGCGCTTAGCTAAGTTGTTTAGACTTTAACTAAGCTCCCAAACCTTCAAAACATTGGTTTCAAAGCTGAAAACCAAACTTCACTCACCGATTACGTTTCGCAACTTGTCGAAACACCAATCAAGCTTCCGGATCAACACCACAAGGATCCGAAGCTGTCTCCCCTGTTTTAAACACATCAAAGCAGAGGATTAATGCATCATCATGCATTAATATCTTCAACCAAGACACCTAAACTCGCTGCTCTCATCAACACTCACATTTCGGCTACTAAACACAACCGAAATCACATCCAAACATCTCTACAACACTACCCAGCCAAGATCCATCAATTCCAATCATTCTTAAACCTCAATTAACAACCAAAAAGGATCTAACCACGTCCTTATACCTCCAGCTATAGCAGATCACCAAGATCACTCCAAAAACCACCAAAAACTCAAGCAAAACTTAGGAGAATCAACCTATCTGGGATTGCATTGATTAAACCTCAATTTCTCATCAATTATACATTCAATTTTCATTAAAAACACATCTCAAAACAGTGCCCAATCATTTCTTACGAATTTCATCAAAAATTAACCAAATCTTGCATTTTAAAGCCAAGATCAAGAACACAACTACAAAACCTTTAATAAAACACAAATCAAGGATTGAGAACTTGAGAATTTCAGTAAAGAACTGAGTATTTAGAGGAGAAGGACGTTCATACCTCTAAATGTGAGTTTCTCCCTTTTTGGAACCAAGATTCTTGAAAATCCAATAAGCAAATGCTAAGGTTTTGATGTAGAAAAGATTAGAGATCAAATAAAAATTGAAATCTCATCTTTGGAGGTCAAAATCAGAGAGAAATTTGCTGGAGAAAAGTGTTTGGGTTGAGAAAAAAGTTGAGAGAAAAGAAATGAAAAATTTTAGAGAAAAGTTAGTTATGATCAAAAATATCTTTTTCCCTCCCTTTTACCTTTAATTTAAAACCATTAATTAATTGATTACAATTAAGAAAAATCTGGAGAAACTCTTCTTGGGTAAATAGCTCCTTAAAGATTCAAAGTTTCAATCCTTTTTAAAACAGTCACCAAGTTTTCAAAAATTACATTTTAGTCACTAACCCAAAATGTCACACTTCAAAACCTCATTTTGTAAAATTGATTTCACCATTCTCTTATATATAATAAAAGAGGATTTTAGGATATTTTCCATATTTTTAATGCAACCCGAACTAGGCTTTCCTAAAAATCACCTTTTATATTCGAACCGCACCTAGACCGGTCCGGTCCAAACCCAAAACTTCTAAGCCCAGAATTGGGATGTTACACTCGCTCTTATAAATTTGAGATTAAAGCCTATTTGAAAACTCTGTGTTGTCATTCGTAACTTGATCTAAAATGTCTTTTTAAAATTGTTATCAAAACCTTTTTTTAAAGTATGTCGTTAATCTAAAAATTTTGAGGAAAAAATTTCTTTTAAGGGTGGGAGAGTTGTAACATCCCAAAAATTACGCCCAAATTGTAAACCCTAGAGTTTGGGAAATTTAATTCAAAAACCATAATTTTAATTCTTATGGCCAAATTGAAAATTTTAAGAGTTAAATGGTCTTTAATCATAATTTTACGACTTTATCAAAAATTTGGGGGCTTGTTAGGTGATTAATCTGTTATTTTAAAAGAAGATTGAATTTAAATTGAATTATATATATATATGGATAAATATTCTACAAGCGCATATATATATTCTATACACAGGCGGTGGAAACTGAAAGTTTCCACAAGCGCTTTAGTTTTAGGGTATATGGAGTTAGTTTAGGGTATATTGTTTAGTAGTTTAAGTGCATGGATTTAGAATTTAGGGATAATTGTTTCCATTTAAGGTTTATGGTTATAATTTAGGGTTTATAGGTTAGGGTTTAGTTTTTAGGGTAATATGGTGAAGATTTAGGTTTTAACCTATAAACCATAAATTATAACCCAAAACCTTAAATTGAAATAACTATCCCTAAATTTTAAATCCTACACCTAAACTCTTAAACCCTATACCATAAACTAAATCTTTATACCCTAAAACTAAGGCGTTTGTGGAAATTTTCAGTTTCCACCGCCAGTGTATAGGATATTAATCCTATATATATAGTACTTTTTTTTACAATTGAATTCTAAATCTTTTAGGTTTCTCCTCCACTCGCCTCTTTATCCTTTAAATTGTTTTTATTTATTTTATTAAAATTTATTATTATAATAACACTATTTTCTCTAATATATATATATATATATATATCTTGAGGAAAATCTATCTCAAGCACCAAGGAGTGGGCAAAAATCTATCTTGAGGAAAATGTGTAGCTACATACCTCAACTTTTTCCTAATTAGTTTTATGTCTACTACATGTAAACAAATTTGATACTTTTTGATATTCGATTTAATTTTTTAGTATTTCGTATATTCTTTATGTTCTGTTTGATCCAATATTTTAATAAAATATTCATATATAAACGAACAAACATTGAGTAATAGACCTTTCAAAAATGGACATGCCCACACAACGCCATCAGAATCACCTTTGATTTCTCACTCTCTCTACAACGAACAACGTCTGGAATTATTGTTGCGATTGTAAGAGTTGGCCTAGTTCTAATAGTACGAGCAACTTCTTGTAAGGCCAAGCTAATTACCAATAGGTGTTCGATTAAATGACCAGCTTACAATTTGATCATATGCGATCACAACGATCGCAACAATCATGGTTTCTGAAAGGAAGACGCCAACACCGTGTTTAGACGTGCTATGTTGCGAATGTCCCACTTTGTTTTCATTGGTAGGGTTTATGGCATGTGTTTGATCGTTATGGGGTTGTGATGGATGTTTTTGTCCCATCCAAACAAGCGAGAGATGGTACGCGTTTTGGTTTCTTATGAATAGCAACGAAGAGGGATGCTTTGTTGGTGATTGAGCGTTTGGATAATTTTTTGCTTCATGGGTCAAAAATTCATGTGTCATTGGTGCAAATGGAGGCAAGGGATAATTTCTAGAGGAATAAACGCGAAAAATATATTCCTTGATTTGCCGTGAAAGATAGGAATATTCAACAAAAACATACTAGAAGGAAAATCATGGGTGAAATTGATGCCAATAAGGTCGAGATCCTTAAGACATTTTTAGTGGAGCGAACAAATCAACCGAGAAAGTTATTGAATATAGAAGTAGATTTGTAAAAAGAGGGGTTGAATGGTTTCTTTGTAACGTATCTTGCAAGATCGATACATCTTCTATTATGTGATTCAGTGGAAGCATGTGATGATTTATTAGCAAACAAAAAGGTCGTGTGTTGTCTCTCAAGGGTTGAGGGCTAGTCGTCGGAAATTGCAATGAAATTAAGGAAGGTTTAGTTGGATATTAGTGATACTCGGTACATGCTTGGTTGAGGGCATTGTTCGAAAACATTGCGAGGATTTGGGGCTATATGGCTCAAATTGATATGGATTTTGAAAATTCGACTACGTTTGAAAAGGGAAGGGTGCAAATTGTTACCGATACAATTGAATGAATTGACAAAGTTATTTATTTAGAAGTGGAGGGGAGATCTTTTCACATTAGAGTCCAGGAAGTAGAGTTCTTTGTTGTGTATACGGATGAAGGTGATGTTGACGTATCAGTTAGCCTAGATAATGAGGAGGTTATGCTTCCACCTTTGGGGACGTTTTAGGAAGCGCAAAGGACAATTTAGATAGAATAGCAAGTAGGGATGCGACATCCTTAGGGACTATTGTTTTGAAGTCTACTGAGAGTATTGAGCTAGTTGTGTGGAAGGACAACCATATGTGGAAGGTGTCGCGTAGGCTGGATTTGGGCGAGGAATAAGCATGAGGCAATATGAGTGTTTGGATATCGAATAAATAGGCTAGTCTTCTGTTTCGAGTTGAAGAGGAAAATTGTCTAGCGAATGAAATTGTAGATTGCATTGCTCAAAATTCTCAACACTCATGTCCAAGTCCGAATAAGGAAGTCTCTCACCAAGTGGTTGATTAGTCTGACCTGGTGGGAATCTCAAGGGGCATATAAAACATTGATGAAGGTAGGTTCTCAAAGGCGGATATTATTCAATATGTAGGCAAGTTCAAGAAAATTAGATAAGTTTTCGAGATAGTTCATAGTTTTTTATTATTGGGGAAAGAATTGAAGCAGAGAATCGAGTGAATAAGAAAGGGAGAGGCCGCCCTCGAAATATACTGAAACCTCAAGGAATAACAAATGGCTCTTTGTCATATTCCAATTTTTTGAAATGTAAGAAAGAGATATTAAGGGATGCAAGGGAAACTTTAGAAGTGAGAAAACTTGTAGGCGCATCAACAATCAGAAACGAGGAGAATGTTATTAAGGATTTGGCTCGTATCATCGAAGCCTTAAATCATTAACGAATAGCTTTGCATCTATTGGATTAGAATATTTAGAGGATACAGGATGTGATGAATAAGTGGAGTGCCATGTACTGTGTAATTGATATGGTTTATGGTTACTATTGGATGTGGTTGGATTGTGTTATTAGTCGTTGATGTGTTTGTGCATGCTTTGAGATACATGAGCTGTTTTGTAGGGTGTAGTATTCCCATTTCTTCTTTGAAGGTTGTTCGATTGGGCTTATAAAAGTCACAATAGAGTTCGAGTTATTTTTGTCGTGGAATCCGACTTGGTGGTGGTGGTGTCGTGGACATAATGTTTGGAGAAAAGGCCATGGCATTTGTTGTAACACCCCAAAATTCAGTCTAGTCGGAATTGAGTTTCGGTGATCGGAAATTTCGCATTGATAAAGTCTAAATATAGTATGGGCTAGCTAATCATTGATATTGGACTCTAATTGAGTTAAACCATTGCTATTGGACCCTATTGAATAGTATCAAAAACATTTTAGTGACTAAATTGTGAAAATTGGGAGTTTGGAGTATAAACTATAGAGCATTGAGAATTGAGGGACTAATCATGCGATTAGCCCCCTTTTCATTAAAATTCCCATAGGTGGGAATGCTTGGAGAGCTTCTTTCATTGGAAGGAAACCTACACAAATTAAAAGCTAAGTGAATAGCTTAATCAAGTTTCACCGAGAGATAGACTTAAGCAAGCACCTCTCCAAACTATTCATCTTCTTCTTCTCCTACCTAAGCAAGCACCTCCATTGGAGCTAGCTTTAACTTCGTTTTTGCTTCGTTTTATTGCTATCAAATCGTTGCTAGTGATTGGGCAACATTTCCCCCCCAAACTAATAATGGAAATCAATGGTATTTTGAGATTAATCTCAAGTTAGGTTTTGGCCATCTATGGAAATTCTTGACTAATAATTTTGTTGAGCTTGGACATCGATTTTGATGTCGTTGAATTGATCTTGATATCATATTATCAACCCTAACAACTTCCCTATTGATTTTCTAGCTCAAGAAGTAGAGAGAGAGGTTTCGCCATCTCCATCGAAAGCTAGAATCAAGTGCGTTGTTATCCGAGAGCCGTAAGAGCATCGGATTTTAAGGTTAGTGTAGTCGGAGTCTCGAGGTTAGGCGAGGAGCCTTCCCGACTCCTTTATTATCGATTTCGATTATTTTGCTAACATTATTATTGAGGAAGTTGCATCAGATTATTAAATGGACTCATGGGTAAACGTTGGTAAGTTCGTTATTGATTATCGGACATATTTATTGGCATCGTCATTTTGCATTGTCATTGATGTCGTATTGTTATTGAAATGTTATAAAGAAATCATCTGATATTGATATTGACATTGGCATGAAAACTATGAAATATTGATAATGAGACATATTTGCTATTGATAATATTGAAGTCATTGGTCATTGGAATTCTTATTGAATATTGAACATGGATATGAACATTGAAACCTTGTATTTGAATGGACATTGGATACAATTGACATGCCATAGAATTCATGAGCTCAGTGTACAAGTGGACTACGGTCCTAGGGCTACGACCTGTATTGGTTTGGCGAGGCGAAGGGATGTATTTTGATGTTGGTCATATTGTCGAGGTGGAGGGATTATACCATTTATTGATTTGGCAAGGCGTAGGAATTCACGTATCCACTATCTTGATTCAATCCAAGGGTTAATGATGAAATTACTATGTTAAACATTTTATTTGGATGCATAAGTATTGACATTGATGAGCATGAGATCATATATAAATATATGCTTCATACATTGATGTTCATGTTGTTTATGACTACCACACTAGGCAATGTATGCCTAACATGTCTCATCTCATGCATTTCAGGTTGAAAGGCTACTGCGTTTGAAGATCGGATAGTTGAGGCAGGACAAGTCACTACAAGCCTAAAGTAATGTATTTTTATCTTACGAACTCCTAGGAAGGTGGCAAAGTAGTTGAACTAGTCTTTTGTTCCCATTTTGTTATGTTTGTAATGTGCATATTTTGTAAGTTGGTTAAAGACCCTAAAATGTCTTTTGGTTTGGCTAAATACGGTTAAAAATGGCTTATTTGGCTCACATAGGTCAAAACCTAGTAAACGTATTCAAATGATGATGAAATTTGACATGCTAGTAGTTTATAGCATTGAAATGTTGTGTGTAAAGTTTCATTTCATTTGAACATCGTTTGATAAGTCAATTCGATTAAAAACCAGCAAAAATCTGTCATTACAGGTCAGGCCGTATCGATACGGGGTAATGTCGTATTGATACGGTTAAGCAAAATTGGACTCTAAGAACAGGACATATCGATATGGTTTGAGTTCGTATCGGAACATTTTGCTACTAGAATTCATTGTTTCGATACGAGTCTATAGCGTATCGAAACGGGTCAAAGTCAAGGTTAAAGGGAGTCAACCCGTAACAATACAGGACTTGCCCGTATGTATACAATTTAAAGGATAAAGTCAACTTAGGTTGACCATTGTACACCTGTTTCGAAACATCCCTAAGGTGTTTCCATATAGGGTTAGTTAAGTTAGTTAAAGAGGACTGGAACAGAAGGTTTACAATGTTCACAATTTGGTCACTGAACATTGAATGATTAAATTGAAGGAGTAAACGAACTCCAAACTGTATGTAATTTTATTGGATTGTTAATATAGTATTGAATTTCACTGTAGTATAAACAATTGCATCAAAGGACTTCTAATTTATCGAATTTACAATTTGGTCCCTAAAACTTGCAATACTTAAGAGTTAGTCCTAAATGATTAATTATTGTTTTGTAATGGTTAAGATGCATGTTTGGTAATGATTCGTTTGTAATTCATTGAATATATAATGTTATGAATTGAATTTTTATTACATCTATCTCTATATTGTTCATCGGTATCACCTTTCGACCCGACCCTCGACCAGACCAGGAAGAGGGTGTTACTTTGCCACCTAGGAGTTATGTATTGCGAATATTGTGACTTTTCGACTAATTTGATCATCCATATAGATATGTCTGAAACCAATGAAGCTCACATCGAGGAGCTTGCCACCGGCTCCTCGACACATGGCGAAAAGGTTAGAGGGGGAAATTTTCCGAATCCACCACACCCGCAGGGTCTTCCTGCTCAGGGTACTGAGCTTGTAGCACCTATCGCTCAGGATGAATGTTACAAGAACATGGTTGACATGTTCAAGCAGTTTATGACTGCTATGAGGGGTGAACAAGTCATGCAACTTATCGCTCATGGTGTCCAACACACTCGAGCACCCATTGATAAGCTCTCACAGTATCGAGATTACACCTTTACTGGACAAGATGAGGACAACCCTGAAGTTGCCGAATACTGGCGGGATAATACTATGCAGATTTTGGATAAGCAACTTCAGTGCTCGGACGAGCACAATGTCACCGGGCTAGAGTTGGATAGGCTAGCCCGTGCGGCCTTAGTCGACGATCTTAAGTCGAGGACTAAGTCAACATTCAAATATCTAAGCTAGAGCGCATAGAACTTGATGCGGCGGAAGCTTTGTGGGAAAAGTGATGGCTAGGCAACGAGGGAAAAACAAGGTTTAAGAGAAAATGTAAACTCTTACTCAATACTCAAGAAAACAAAGAAGAATGAAATGAATTACAAAGGGTGGGGGAAGGCTCTATTTATAGCCTTGGCCCTTGCGATCTAACAGCTAAGCTTGATTCTATCCAAAGGCTATGGATGAATCTTCAAGATACAAACTCCTAAACATGGCAAGACTATCACTCAAATACATAGTTGCCTAGAATACAAAGCTATGACAACATGGCTTGGGTGCCATAGAAGACTTTCCCCAAGTATGGCTCCATGGTGGACAACTTTCTATGTGTGTTGGTAAAAACATGACAACTCAACAAGGGTGATGGTCACTTGGGCGGATTGGGCTTGGCATGGCCCGATTCTTGTGACCGAAACCCCTCGATAGCATGCTCGATGCTAAATCGGACCCTAGGGGTGTGGGCAACTCGGATGGGACTCCCTTAAGCCCTTCGGTGTGCACGTCGGGTGCTGACTTGGGCTCCATGGCTTGGGTCGCATGGAGGGTGCTCGGCAAGGCCCCCTCGAGTGCGTGCAGCGTGCCCCCTCGAGTCCTTCTCTCATGGGCGACACATGAGGTGCTTGACATGGCCCCATGGTGCGTGGACAAAGTGCGGGCAAAGGCCTCTCAATCGGATTGTGCACGTGGTGTGCTAAGGCAAGCCCCTTTGTGTGCGGCTTGCTCAGTTATGTGGTGGCGGGCCATGACATTCTCCCCCACTAAATCTATAGACGCCTTCGTCGATAGGCAATGATGAGTCCTAGTCCCGTCCTCAAATGGTTGCCACTCCTGGGAAAGCTTTGATCACCCTCAGCTTTGGGATGACTCGTTCAAAGTGTAAGGCCTTCGTGCCTTGGCGCTCGATCCGTCTTGATGATTGGTGCCTCCTTGTTATAGGAGACCTTAGCTCCGCTCCATGCGTGGCTCATCTCGCTCCACTCCTCGTACCATGGCTCAGGCATGCGGGCATGGTCCGAATGCGCTCTTGGTGGCAACTCCACGTTGTAGGCCTTCTTGCTTACTTGCTCCATGGCTCGACTCGTTCCCTCGCTCGATCTCATTGGTGACCTGTGGACGGAAGCAGAACAAGTTAGACCCAAGTGTTCAAATATTGGGTCACTTACCTCGGACACATTGTCCTTGTGGGCTTGGGTCACTTTTCCTTGTTGATACTCAAGGCCAGTGATGATGGCGGTGTCGTGGAATATGCCCCTTCAGTGCTCTCTAGAACTTCACCCTTGGGTTGCATAACAGCTTTGGTTGGAGACTCTCGGCTTGCTCCATTCATCATGGTTCTTTGGCTCGGTTCCATGGGCTCATACCACTTGTCCATGGACTTTGAGCACTCGGCAAATTTGGCTTGCAACTCTTCGTAGAAAAGTGCTAGCCCCTCTTCCTTGGGCATCCATGTTTCATCATGGATTGGCAACGCCTTGGGCTCGCATTCTTTGGCTTGATCCACTTCATCAAACTTGAATTTGTCCGATGTTAAGTTTTGGATTGTGGCTCGACACTCGAATATGGCTCACAAACCACTTTACTTCTTGGTGGGTTCTTAGCACGCTCCAAATCGTACTTTCGGCATAGGGAGACGACTGCCTCTCTCACTTTTTTTGGGTTGCATTGCAAAGAAAAGTCAAATCTTGCAAGAATCTCTTTCAAACGAACCTACTTACGATACAACTTTCCTTGGGTTAGAAAATAATTATTCAAAGTATTCTCGGTAAAGACGGCAACTCGTGACCCAAGTAGTCGATGCCTCCAAGTGTGCAAGCAATGCACGACCACAATGAGTTCCTTTTCATGATCTGAGTACCTCTCCTCAGACTCATTAAGCTTTCGGCTCGCAAAAGTTATCAGATTTCCTTCTTGCACAAGGATTCCTCCGATGGCATCATCAGATGCAACCGTGTAGATCTCAAATGCTCCCACGTTCTCGAACTCTTCAAGGACTCGTCCCATTGCCTCGGGGACTTCCATGGTCTCTACCATGGTCTCGCCATAATTGGATGTCTCAGTGTCACACACTATTTCGTGAATGCTTGTTGATGCCTTGGTCTTGTCTACCTCATCGTGGCTCAACGACTCAACCTCTTGTTGGTGTGGATCTGCAACACACCCTACGTTGGCTTTTGGCAAGGCAAGTGCATCAGTTTGTTCTAAACAAGATAATCCAATAATAACTTCACAAGCATCAAGTAAATCAAGAGATATTACCTTGATGATTGTCGTGCCTCGCCAATCTCCAATTTGATGAACCACATCCCGTGTGACTCCCACAATTGGTTCTTCCTTGGAATTGATGAACTCAAAGCATCCTTTAACCTTCTCTACTCGAAGGTTTAACCACTCGACAATTCGCTCGGACACGATCAATGAAGATGCACTTGGATCCACTAGTGCACTTAGATTTATGTCGGGAAACACTATGTCTACAAACATAAGTTCCTCTTCCTCATAGTCGCTCTCGACTTCAAGTGAGCCTAAAAATGACCCATGCTCGATCTCATCTACACCATCGTCTCCATGGTTGGCAGCAAGCACGTCACACATTGGCTCATCATCGTCCCTTGAATACTCTACGTATTCGTGCTTCTCCCATGGCTTTGTGGACTTGTCACCCTCTGGCGACTTCTCGCACATCAAGACTTCTCCCTCGAAGTTTGATGTCACACCCATCATACTCACTGATGGTACTTTGCGCAAGAAAACAAGCGTTGTAGCCTCGGTCTCATCGGACACGTCTGGCTCCTCGAGCACATCCACCGGATCCATTGGTGGCTCTTTGCACAATAAATCAAGATTCAAAGCCTTGGTCTCGTGGATCTCGTCCTGTACCTTGGACCTCTAGAATCGGTGTGGGCGTGGGAAAAACTTGTGTGGCTCTCCACACCTCCAACACTTCGACAACCTCGCCCTTGGGCAGCCTTTGGCATCATGGTTGTCCCTGCAAAGATAACAAAACCATGATATGCTCACCTCGGTTCCAAGCGCAATGCTTGGTGATTCCACCTTGATCTTTGTCACAACGATCCTTGCTTCTCGTGCCATCTCGACTCGGTAGGATGCAGGAAATGGCTATGATACCACTTGTCACGGAGCTAGAGTCGAACATGCTAGCCCGCGTGGCCTTAGTCAACGATCTTAAGTCGAGGACTAAGTCAGTCTTCGAATATCTAAGCTAGAGCGCTTAGAACTTGACGCAGAGGAAGCTTTATGGGAAAAGTGATGGCTAGGCAACAAGGGGAAACAAGGATTAAGAGAAAATGTAAACTCTTACTCAATACTAAAGAAAACAAAGAAGAGTGGAATGAATTACAAATGGTGGGGAATGCTCTATTTATAGCCTTGGCCCTCTCGATCTAACGGCTAAGCTTGATTCGATCCAAGAGCTGTGGATGAATCTTCAAGATAAAATCTCCTAAACATGGCAAGACTATCACTCAAATACATAGTTGCCTAGAATACAAAGCTATGACATCGTGCCTTGGGTGGCATAAAATATCTTTCCCCAGGTATGGCTCTATGGTGGAAAACTTTCCATGTGTGTTGGTAAAAAGATGACAACTCAAAAAGGGTGTTGGTCTCTTGGGCGGATTGGGCTTGGCATGGCCCGATTCTTGTGACCAAAACCCCCTCGGTGGCATGCTCAGTGCTAAATTGGGCCCTAGGGGTGTGGGCAACTCGGATGGGACTCCTGTAGGCCCATTGGTGTGCATGTCGGGTGCTAACTCAGGCTCCATGGCTTGCACGGCATGGAGGGTGCTCGCCAAGGCTCCCTCGGGTGCGTGCAGCGTGCCCACTTCCTTCTCTCGTAGGCGGCACATGGGGTGCTGGACTTGGCCCCATGGTGCGTGGACAAAGTGTGGGCAAAGGCCCCTCGATTGCTCGGATGAGGCAATCCCCTTGGTGTGCGGCTTGCTCGGTTGCTCGGATGAGGCACTTCACTAGTGGGAAACTACTATATTGACAGTCTCTGAAGACATTGTGACTTGGGAATTCTTCATTAAAGAATTCTGCAAGAAATATATAAGTGAGTTCTACCTTGCTTAGAGGCAAAATATCTTCATCCACCTCAAAAAAGGCGGACGACCGATCGAACAATACATCCACGATTTTTTAAAGTACTGTAGAGATGGTGCTGAGTATATAAAGGAGGATGAGAAGTGGCGGATGTTCATTGTAGGGGTCAATGATGAACTATGCCCTATGTTTACTGCACTGAGCATTGTTGATTTCCAGGACTTGGTGAACCGAGTTAGGGCCACTGAAACTGCATAGAGGGCTCAACAAGCTGGTGGGTCTGGGAAGTCTGAGAAGAGGTTAAGGTGGACTCGAAGAAAATCCAAGCTATTGTAGATTGGTAGCCACCGAAGAATGTTGGTGAGGTCAGAAGCTTCCTTGGGCTTGCTGGCTATTATAAGAGATTCGTGAAAGGGTTCTATAGGATATCCGCTCCTTTAACGAAGTTATTATGAAAAGAAGCTCCTTTTGTTTGGACCGTAGATCAACAACGGAATTTCGATCAATTGAAACAAGTCTTGACTCACGCACCAGTTTTAATCCAACCCAAGTCTGGAAAGGACTACACAGTTTATAGTGATGCATCACACCTCGGGTTAGGATGTGTATTGATGCAAGAAGGCAAAGTCATCGCTTATGTTTTGAGACAACTTAAGCCGCACGGAATGAATTATCCTACCCATGACCTTGAATTGGCTGCAGTTGTATTTGCATTGAAAATATGGAGACATTACCTCTAAGGAGAAAAATGTTATCTCTTCAGTGATCATAAAAGCCTTAAGTACCTATTGACCCAAAAGGAGTTGAATCTTCGGCAACGGAGGTGGATGGAACTTCTTAAAGATTACAATCTTGTCATTAATTACCATCCACGCAAGGCCAACATTGTAGCTGATGCACTCACCCGCAAACCTTTGCCTCGTAAGTATAGACAGTGAATATAGAGTTATATGTATTGTATGGTACATTAACTCATTGTAATATCACTATATTGTAGCCCTTCGAGCAATTAACGCTCACTTCCGACTTCAGAAGCATCATTGTCTTGTAGTTGAACTTCAAGTTTAGTCTACTATCATTTCACAAATCAAGGATTTGCAAGAGCAAGATCCTAAGGTTGAATCCATTGTTTCTAAGCTATTGACCAACCCCGACTTCAAAATTAATTCTCAAGGACTCTTGTGTTTTCAAGACCGGGTCTCTATACCTAATGATGAATCTCTTCGCACCGATATTCTCTTTGAAGCTCATTCGAGTTCTTTTACTGTTCACCATGGGACCGTGAAGATGTATGAGGACCTACGCGAAGTCTATTGGTGGTCGGGCATGAAGCAGAGCATACTCGACTACATTTCCAAATGTCTCACATGCCAACGTGTTAAGGCAGGACATTGTGCTCCTAACGGATTATTGCAGCCTATCGATCCACCGAAATGGAAGTGGGAAAAGATCACTATGGATTTTGTTAGTGGTCTACCGTTAACTCCCGCGAAGCATGATGCAATATGGGTCATTGTAGATTGTTTCACAAAGTCAGCTCATTTTGTTAGAATATACTACAGTCTTCCTAAGTATATTATCTCCGATCGAGATCCTCAATTTGCATCTCGATTTTGGAGAACCTTACAATGAGCTCTAGGCACCAGAGTTAATCTTAGCACAACCTTTCACCCTCAATCCAACTGCCAGTCAGAAAGGGTAATCCAGATCTTGGAAGATGTGCTTCAAGCATGCATCATTGAATTTGGTGGAACTTGGGAGAAATCTCTACCCCGTGTTTAATTTTCCTACAACAATAGTTACCAAGCATCAATCGAAATGGTCATGTATGAAGCATTGTATGGTAGGCGATGTCGAACTCCATTGTGTAGGTTGGAGCTTGGTGAGGGCAAAGTGTTTGGCCCTGACTTACTTCGGGAAACTGAAGAACGAGATTCCATTATTCATGATCACTTAAAGGCCGCCTTTGATTGACAAAAATCTTATGCTGAACTTAAGAGATGAGACATTGAGTATGAAGTTGGTGAAAAAGCCTTCCTCAAAGTATCACCGTGGAAAAAGGTTTTAAGGTTTGGAAAAAAGGGAAAAATAAGTCCATGATTCATTGGACCCTTTGAAGTCATTGAAAGAGTTGACACTGTGGCATATCGACTGTTGTTGCCCTCTGAATTGAGTAGAATTCATGATGTTTTTCATGTATCGATCCTCCAGAAATATCGTTTTGATCCTTCGCGCATTGTGGAACCTGAATGTGTAGAAATCCAACCAAATTTATCCTACGCGGAAGAAGCGGTTCATATTCTAGCTAGTGAAGTCAAGAGGCTTCGCAACACAACTATACTGTTAGTTACAGTGCTCTGGAGGAGCCATGCCATTGAGGAAGCCACTTGGGACCCTAAAGAGACCATGAAACAACAATATCCACATCTCTTCGGTTCATGTAAAAATTTAAGGACGAATTTTTCTTAAGGGGGAGAGTTGTAACACCCCAAAATCCGGTCTAGTCGGAATTGGTTTCCGGTGATCAGAAATTTTGCATTGATAAAGTCTAAATATAGTATTGGCTAGCTAATCATTGATATTAGACTCTAATTGAGTTCAATCATTGCTATTGGTCCCTATTCAATAGTATCAAAAACATTTTAGTGACTAAATTGTGAAAATTAGGAGTTTGGAGTCATAACTATAGAGCAATGAGAATTGAGGGACTAATCTTGTGATTAACCCCTTTTTCATTAAAATACCCATACATGGGAATGTCTAGAGAGTTTCCTTCATTGGAAGGAAATCCACACAAAATAAAAGCTAAGTGAATAGCTTAATCAAGCTTCACCGAGAGATAGACTTAAGCAAGCACCTCTCCAAACTATTCATCTTCTTCTCCTACCTATGCAAGCACCTCCATTGAATCTAGATTTAAGCTTCGGTTTTCCTTCGTTTTATTGCTATCAAATCGTTGCTAGTGATCGAGTAAGCTTTTCCCCTCAAACTGATAATGGAAATCCATGGTATTATGAGATTAATCTGAAGTTAGGTTTTGGCCATCTATGGAAATTCTTGACTAATAATTATGTTAAGCTTGGATATCAATTTTGATGTCGTTGAATTGATCTCGATGTTGTATTATCGACCCTAACAACTTCCCTATTGACTTTTTAGCTCAAGAAGTGGAGAGACAAGTTTCACCATCTCCATCGAAAGCTAGAAGCCAGTGCGTTGTTATCGAGAGTAGTAAGAGCATCAGATTTTAAAATGAGTGTATTTGGAGTCTCGGGGTTAGGTGAGGAGCCTTCTCGAAACCTCTATTATTGATTTCGATTATTTTGCTAACATTATTATTGAGGAAGTTGCAAGGGATTGTTAAATGGACTCAGGAGTAAGCGTTGGTAAGTTCGTTATTGAATATCAGACATAGTTATTGGCATCGTTATTTTGCAATGTCATTGACGTAGTATTGTTATCGAAATGTTATAAAGAAATCATCGGATATTTATATTGACATATACATGGAAACTATGAAATATTGATAATGAGACATATTTGCTATTGATAATATTGAAGTCATTGGTCATTGGAATTTTTATTGAATATTGAACATGGATATGGACAATGAAACCATTGATTTGAATGGACATTGGATACAATTGGCAAGCCATAGAATTCATGAGCTCAGTGTACGTGCGGACTAAGGTCCTAGGACTACGACTTATATTGGTTTGGCGAGGCAGAAGGATGTGTTTTGATGTTGGTCATATTAGCGAGGTGGAGGGATCAGACCATTTATTGATTTGGTGAGGCGTAGGAAATCACGTATCCACTATCTTGATTCAATCCAAGGGTTAATGACGAAATTACTATGTTAAAAATTGTATTTGGATGCATAAGTATTGACATTGATGAGCATGAGATCATATATAAATATATGCTTCAAACATTGATGTTCATGTTGTTTATGACTACTTCACTAGGCGATGTATGCGTAACGTGTCTCATCTCATGCATTTTAGGTTGAAAGGCTACTGCATTTGAAGATCGGATAGTCGAGGCGGGACATGTCACTACAAGCCTAAAGTCATGTATTTTGATCTTACGAAAAACTAGGAAGGTGTCAAAGTAGTTGAACTAGTCTTTTGTGCCCATTTTGTTATGTTTGTAATGTTCATATTTTGTAAGTTGGTTAAAGACCCCAAAATGTCTTATGGTTAGGCTAGAAATGGTTAAAAATGGCTTATTTGGCTGACTTAGGTAAAAACCTAGTAAACATATTTGAATGATGATGAAATTTGACATGCCAGTAGTTTATAGGATTGAAATGTTGTGCGTAAAGTTTCATTGCATTTGAACATCGTTTGGTAGGTCAATTCGAACTCTTATTTCATGCACATTCCATCTCTTATTATTGATGTTTTTAAGCACATTTTAGACATAAGTAGGTGCGTGCATAACATTTTACAGTATTTCTAGTTTCTGCCTTGCTTTTATGAGTTATTATTTATTTGGTGTAGAAGAGATACTGTCTTAGTGTATTCTTGTATGTAAGTACTAACAGCTGAAAAAGGGAATAAAGGAACTGAGGGGACACTACTGAGGAAGCTTACCAAGGAGCTGTACTAAAGAAATTCCAGCTGAAGACAAGTTGCTGCCGAATACCTGCCGAGTAGTGTTGTCTCCGACCTTGCTGCCCACGACAGCTTACTACGGGAGTTGGAAGAACCGGAGCACGATTTGTAGAGCTAAAACTCCTAAATCTATCGCCGGCGTTCGTGTGATTTTTCGACGTCTGTAGCAGCGGCCAGGGCTGCCGAAGCGAAATTCTCAAGCTTACTTGCGAACTAAGGCAAACGAGATAGAGTTCATATTCCATGCAAAGAAGTCGGCATTTAAAGCCATATTAAAGATGAAAAGCTACTTTTGAGGACTTCTACTTCAAGGAGGACTTAACCTAGTCTTGAGTCTATAAATACCCATTGTACTCCTAGTTCAAAACATCCTAGGTTTTAAATAGACTTTTCTTGTGTTCTTCACTGCCGCCATGTTCTAAATTCTATTTGGGTTAGGGTTATGTTGTAATTAGTTTGAAACGATTATTTTAGGTTTTGAGTTATTTTTCAAAAAAATATTTCGAGTTTACTTAATCCATTTGTCGGGCACGAAAGTTCAAGGCTCACGAAAGGGTTAAATACGATCACAACTTGCTGAGGCGTGACTAACTTGGTTCCACACCAGTCCACAAGTTTCAGCGGCAAAAAGGGATTACCAGCCAAGACGACTAGCCTGTGTTAGGTTGATGCTGAGATTGCTAGGTATTGCCTACTTCACGTTACTTCTCGAGCATCCTAACCTAGAAATAGGAGGGATCACTGTCGACTATCCTGCCGAACTTGGAGTATCTCCCAGACTTGCCGCCAAAACTTATTTCCATTCCACTTGCCGAGACAGAACACCCTTGCAGTGGTAGTGACATGCTGCGACCGCATGACAGGGTCGTTGTTTGACGCCCGCCATACCCGCCGAGGCAGCATATCGTGACAGCATAAAATAACTCATACCTTTTACAATGAAGTTTTCACACTAAGTGGCAGTATAACCCCGCCTGCCTTATCTACCTGATTCACCTCTTCTCTATTACTTGTGTTTTTATTTACTTTTCTATCTCAACCAATTATTCACTTGTGCTTTTACTTTACCTTGTGTAAAAACTATGAAACCCGATAAGTTGTCCAATCCTCGTGGGATTCGACATCTTTTATACTATAACTTGATAGGAGTGTGCACCTGCGCTCTTGCAAAAAGGGAACACCTACAAGCCCTATATGTTTTCGGCGCCGTTGTCGGGGATTGGTAATAGTGAATTTCGTTTTTCAATTTCTGCACCTTTTTACTTTTTATTTCATTTTTATTGTTAATCAAAAAAATATATTTACCGTGTCCTTTGCAAGTGCATGACCAGGGCCATCCCTAAGGGAATCCTTATCATTTTCGACGATCTCGAGAGCGAAACAAGAAGGATTAAAAGGGAGCTCAGGGAAATTCTAGAAAATAGAGGAGATAGGGGAAAAGCAGAGGAAGAAACTATGGTAAACGAGGACCCCCTAATTGATGCCATGAATGGCAGGGGCGGGCAACATCACTTGCCACCTAGAGGACCATAAGAACAACAGAGGCAGGACCCCGTTGATCCTCCCAGGCCTCAACAGGTGCAGACAACTAGAGACTACCTAGAATATGACTTCCAAATGTTCGATCCAATAGTGACAGAACCGAAGATAGGGGCAGGCCATTTTGAGTTAAAGCATGTCAGGTTAAACATGCTAAATACACTAGGGCATGTAACCCCCTTAGCCCGGCCTAGACGGTTGACCCGAACTACGAAGATTACACGGGGAAAACCAAAGTCAACTTGAAAGTCAACCTTGATTAACGACCCTTTTTTTTCTTTAAAACTTGTCTAAATGCATATTAAGCCTAGGTGAACTCTTGAGATCAGCATACTCAAAAATCACAGAACTCGGAAAACGATTAGGGACTCAAATGCACAACATACGAATTTAGGGACCAAAAAGTAAATTCTGAAAATTTAGAAGACTTTGTCAACTTTTAGTTTACAATTAAGAAATTAATCATGTTTCATGCCTCTCTGCCAAATTTCATCTCAAACGGACATCACAAACTCAAACAATTGCATATACAAGATTCAGGACCAAAACGTGAGGATTTCAAAACATATAACCATCAGATTCAGTGCCCAACGGTCGAGTGTTCCGAAACGGGGAAGGACCGTTCCGAAACGCTGGACCGTTCCGAAACTTGTTGCGGAACAGGGCTTGGCAGTGGAAAATCCGATACGGTATGCCCAGAATTGCAGAATTTTTCTGGTTTAAAACACTTTTGACCCATCAAACACCATCATATGACCTCCATATCACATCCACAAGTCATCAAACATCAAAGGAACATATTGGCATCATCAAAACTCAATCATGACGTCATTTAGAGAAAAAAACCCAAATCTATAGGCATACATCCTATAAAAGAAATCATGCAATCATCAAATCACCAAACCAAAAACCAAATGGCCATTTACATGTTCCAACATCATCAAAGACATCAAACCAAACATAGGGAGTCCAAAACACCTCCCAAAAACACAACTAGGTTCCCATTGCCAAATACCAAAAAGCTAATAGTGTTGTGAAAATAGTCACCATACATGAGCTTAAAATTCCACTTGGATTCTTTACCTCCTTGCTGCCCTTAAAGCACTTCAATGCTCTGCATTATTGGTTCAAGAAAGAGAGAGCGTAAGCACATAGCTTAGTGAGGAATGCTCAATTAAAACAAAACAATAATGCACTTTGTAAAAACACCTTCCCAAGGCTTTTAGTTTCAAAACAACATTTATTATGCATTTATGCATACAAACCAAGCATCTCATGATTCAATCCATCAACATGTCATATTGGCTTACAAGTGATAATCCATAACATTTTACAACTCAAAACACAATCGGATACGCGGATTACAAGCGTTGTCCCATACGCTTCATACACACTACCAATATCAAGGTGGAGTTTACCGATACAATCACAACCCCTCAACACCCGTGATGGAGTCTACGGTACAATCACAACCCCTCCACATCACTCATTGGTAGTTGTATAACATCACTAACGAGAACACGGGACACACAACACAAGATACACATATGGACTTTTAACCACCATTGTGATCCTAACCATACACAAGATCCACACATGGACTTTTAACCACCATTGTGATCTTAACCATCTCGTTAGTGTACTTGGATGGAGTTTACGGTACAATCACAACCCCTCAACATCCAAGGCGACTTTATTCACGGTGCACCCAATCCTATAGCCGGCTAACTATATCTGATTCAAGTACTTTTAAACCAACACATCACTTGCCAATATACATTATTTATCATCATCAATCCATTGTTTTAAAGCATTTAACAAAGCCATTAAATCACTATGCATTACTATGCAACAAAACCACATTTATCAATGTCAAACCAAGGATCTCTTAACTTGAGCATCCTTCAACACATGGCTTTCAAAACCAGCATTAAACATGCTAAAATATGCTTTCAAAACAGAATTTAAACATGCAATTAAAACACACTCCATTCAACCATCTCATGGTTCATCAAAAAGAGAGTTTTTCCGAAAACTTACTCTTGAGCTTAGCTAAGTTGTTTAGACTTAAACTAAGCTCCCATAACCTTCAAACATTGGTTGCAAAGCTGAAAACCAAACTTCACTCACCGATTCCGTTTCGCAAGCTTGCCGAAACACCGATCAAGCTTCCGGATCAACACCACAAGGAACCGAAGATGTCTCCCCTGTTTTAAACACATCAAAGAAGAGGATTAATGCATCATCATGCATTAATATCTTCAACCAAGACACCTAAACTCGCTGCTCTCATCAACACTCACATTTCGGCTACCAAACATAACTGAAATCACATCCAAACACCTCTACAACATTACCCAGCCAAGATCCATCAATTCCAAACATTCTTATACATCAATTAACATCCAAAAGGATCTATTCACGTCCTTATACCTCCAGCTATAGCAGAACATCAGAATCATCCCAAAAACGACCATTAACTCAAGCTAAAACTTAGGAAAATCAACCTATCTGAGATTGCATTGATTAAACCTCAATTACACATCATTTATACAACCAATATACATCAAAAAGACATCTCAAAACAAAGCCCAATCATTTAATACGAATTTCTTCATAATTAAATCCAAATCTTGCATTTTAAGCGAAGATCAAGAACACAACATTAAAATCTTTTATAAAACTCAAATAAAGGATTGAGAATTTGGGAATTTCAGTAAAGAACTGAGTATTTAGAGGAGAAGAACGTTCATACCTCTAAATGTGAGTTTCTCCTTGATAAGAGCCAAAATCTTGGAAAATTCAATAAGCAAATGTGAAAATAAGAGGAAAAGAGGCTGGGGAAATGTGTTTGGCTGAGAGAAAATGGAGAGAAAATGAAATGGGAAAATTTTGAGAAAAGTTAGTTATAATACAAAAAATATCTATTTTCCCTCCTTTCCTTTTATTAAATAACTTAGTTAAATCTTTAATATTCAAGAAAAATCTGGAGAAACCCTCCCTTGGGTAAATTAGCTCCTTAAAGATTCAAAGTTTCAATCCTTTAAAAACAGTCACCAACTTTTCAAAAATTACATTTTAGTCACTAACTTGAAATGTCATATTTTCAAACCCCATTTTGTAAAATTGATTTCACCAATTTTTAGATATTTTTCCATATTTTAAATGCATCTCGAACTAGGCTTTCCCTAAAATCACCCATTTATATTCGAACCGCAATTTAAACCGGTCTGGTTCAGACCCTAAACTTCCAAGCCCAAAATTGGGGTGTTACAGGGCACTTCGGAGGGACTGCCACAGGAGAAGCCTGGTAACATATACGAGGATTCCTGTATATTTGCCGAGCATTCAAAATACATGGGGTTCACCACGACGTACTGCGACTAAGGCTATTTCCCTATTCACTGAGGGATAGGGCGAAACAGTGGTTGAATAAACAACCAGCCGGATCTTTTAATACATGGACGGAGCTCTATAAAGACTTTCTAGATCGTTTTAGCCCGTCCAATGTCACTGATAGGTTGCGGAATTAGATCACATCCTTCAGACAAGGGGATGACGAGTCGATGTACGACGCATGAGAGCGGTATCAACAAATGCTGAATAACTGTCTGCTTCACGGTCTACCGGCTTGGACTCAGGTATCTATATTTTACAATGAGGTTAACTACCCAACGTGAATAATGATAGATGCCTTGGTCAACGGGATCATCCTAGACAGACCTCTAGAGGAAGCACCGCGGCTGCTGAACATAGCCACTAAAAACGATTACAAGTTCCTGACAGCCTTTCGAGGCAGCGGAAGGCGGCCAGCAACATCAAAAGAGGTAGAAGCCTCAGATTTTGTAAATGCCCGCCTCGACACTCTGACAGAGCTAGTGATGAAGATGGTGCAATCCCCTGGGAAGGTTCATGCTGTAAAAGTTGTTGAGCCATTATGTGGAGAATGTGGGGGAGACCATGATGCCTCTTCCTGCACTGCATCTACAAACTATATGAGAGGTTATGAGAGGAATAGCAGGACTGCCCAGAACACCTATAATCCTGGCTGGAGGAACCATCACAACTTCTCCAAGAGTAACCCAAAGACAGTTGCCAACCCCCAACAGCTCCAGGGAGGCTACCAGCAGAACCAGTCTCGGCAATAGACTCAACAACAGCAAGATAACAATTCACTGAAATCTACAACAGCCGGACTATGGGTGAATCATCTAGCAGCCACCAAACCCACTTATGAGTATTGCAAGGCTATATCAATAAGAAGTGGGAAGCAGTTAGATGGACCCAGGATGGTAGAACAACTAGAAGTGCCACTGAACCATACAAGCAAGCCCGCCACAACAGCACCAACAGTTGACGCCCTAGTAGCAGAACATGACATCCCCTCTGAAAGTGATGATCCTCCCGGACTAAGCCCGCAAGCAAGGAGCACATATAGGACATCTGTCTGCTAGCACTGTTTCCCCAAAAGCTCAAGCAACTACCATAGGAGCACCAATTCAGAAAGTTCCAGGATATTTTGAAACAGGTGCATATCAATATACCTCTGATAGCCATACAAAGCATGCCCAACTATGCCAAGCATCTTAAAGACATGGTTTCTAAGAAGAAAAGGATAAAGGAATTCTAGACAGTGGCTGTCACTGAAGAGTGTATGGCACTACTGCATAACAAGCTGCCGCCAAAGAAGACAGTTCCGACATCATTGTTATACCATGCATGCTAGGAAGCACGCACGAGACCAGACCCCTGTGTGACTTGGGAGCCAACATCAACCTGATGCCAAAGGTTGTCTTCGAAAAACTTGGTATTGGACCTTCCAAACCAACCTCCGTAATGCTTAAACTTGTTCATCACTCATTTGTGCAACTGGAAGGAAAGATCGAATATATCCTGGTTAAGGTGGGCAACTTGATCCTCCCCGCCGACTTCCTCATCTTAGATTGTGAGGTCGACGAGAAAGCCCCTATCATTCTTGGGTGACCTTTCTTGGACACATGTAGAACGCTTATAGATGTGGAACTCGGGGAGCTGACAATGAGGGTGGAGGACCAGAGCATAAGAATGAACGTGCTACAACCCTCAGAGTAAGGAAAAGGACACTCGGATGCAAGAGCTGCCAAGATCAGTGTAGAAACAAGCCAGGGCAGCAGCTGCCGCGGTAGACTTATTGGCCCATAACACATCATCTGAAAGAATAGGAGGACCCCCCCAGGAAGGAAAAAAAGATAAACCACCTCAGGAAGTGGTTATGTTTGGGAGATGCACCAAAATGCACTCCCAATATAACTTAAATTTTTATTTTATTTTCTTTTATTTTTATGCATAAGGATTAGAATTTATGTTATTTTAGGATTAGATTAATTTTAAGAATTTTTTTAGGAATTATTTAATTATTTTTATTTTAGGTTTAAGAATAAAAGAGCAGGATTATGAAGGAGACCTAGTAAGAAGACCGCCCACTATTTTTCCGAGACAACCACCAGTGCAACAACACATAACGGCTAGTTAACCTTCAACGGCTAGCTGCCAACGGTTCTGAAATTAATGGGCAAAAGATTTGTAACATGTGCTAGAAAATCGGACCGTTGAGCATTTAATGCCGCCTCGGCATTTCTCGGCAGCTCCTATATATACACCTCTCACTCACTTCATTTTACGCTACTATCATCATTTTGATGTCTTCTGTCGGATTCCCCTACTCTCTTAAAACTTTTATTTCTAGTTTCAGTTAAGTACAACCGTTCACATGGCCTCAACATCAACCCGAAAACTAATCTATAAGAAGTTTTGCTTCAAAGAAGACGAGGAGAGATACAGAGAGAAATTCTCCAAGCTGGCAGTATGGGAAGAACAAGGATTCCATTACACGCCGCAAATAGGAGACCGTGGTCTAGAGCCCGCCTTGTTCTGAACCATCCACTACAAGGGATGGGAGATGTTCGCTCAGCAGCCCAAGATAACGAACATCACTATCGTCGACGAATTCTACTCCCACCAGCCCTACCCGGAGAAACCATTCATCTACGTCCGTGGGGAGCTGGTCAAACTCAACACTACTATTATCAATAACTACTATGGCCTCGATATGAACGACAACCCTCAAGAGGATCGGAGGGAGTCACTGACGGCTGCCAACTACGAGGAAATCAAGGCCAAATTCTACAAGCCCTACACACCATGGCTAGGGGGCAAACATGTGGGATTTGTTCAGCACCGCCACATGCTGCCTGAAGCTATGTTATGGAACACATTTGTGAATAGGTGTATATTGCTCACATCCCATAACTCAACAGTTGATCGGCTGCGCCTCGCCTTAATTCATAGTATCCTGATGAACCAGCCGATCAACGTAGGGGAAATAATCTGAATAGAAAACTACAACTGCTTCAAGAAGAATAAGGGCAGGATGTATTTCTCATCCCTCATCACAGGTCTCTACACCAACTTTGGAGTCTCGACAGAGCCAACACACTAGCTTACAACTGCCAAAGTGGGCTGGACCAAAAAGGACCGCTTTTAGATGTTGCAAGATGCGGAAAAAGAGCCGGTAACATCGAGCCAGCCTTCTTCCACACAGTTCGAAACTCCAGCCGCCCATGGCAGTATTGATGCTGCCCCAGACAAAGAAGTCCTCATGTTGCTGCACTCACTTATAGAAAGCACAAAACGGTTAGAGCAGCATCAGTTGGCCTTTATGAACTATGTGGGGAAGGCCCAATAAGCCATTGTAACTTATTTTATGCAGAAATTTCCCGGTGATGTGCCCACCATACCACCCTATCCTGAGGAACTTGTAGTATCAGCCCAAGCACAAAGAACACTACCAGTCGCCGCTACCCGCCAGACTGATCGCCGGGTGCCCACTCCTACACATTCTCCGACTTACTCAGCCGCCACCCCATCCAACGCAGTGGCAGACTCCCCTAAAAGGCACCAACAGAATCTCTCCCCCACCTGCACAACAAACACAGTGGCAGACATCTCCTCATTAGAGGAGATCGAACAGCTGCCTCCGGAGCCAGAAACAACAGTGGTAACAAAAACAATAGCCTTCCATATATCATTCATCCCTCGAGCAGCATCCACGGAGGAAGGGACCGGGAAGAGGAAGCGCCCATCATAGCCGAAGAACCTGTGGACCTCGAGACTGAGTCAGAAGAGAGCGACGCATCTCCTGTCGCTCCCCCTATGGAGCCTCAAGAAGAGCCACGTCACATGCCGAAGAGAGTCCAGTCGCTGCGGAAAGCAAAAATCACACCTACTAGAATCGCCGCGAAGGTATCTGTCGCTACTGCTTCGTCATCCACACTTCTTCCTCCTCCTCAGCTGACAAGAATCCAGCCTCCTCCCACCCCTCAACAAACTTTTAGTTTATTTTCTTTTCCTTTCTTTTAATTTTTATTTACATTTATTTTTATCTTTAACTTGTATTTTTCTTGTATTCAATTTGTTTTGTGCATTGAGGACAATGCCCATCTCAAGTTTGGGGGGGGGGGATAGCTCTCGCATTACTTGCCTAGGCATCTTTAGTAGCATGTAGGTTACATTATACTTGCCTTAGTAATAATCAGAAAAGAAAAGTTTGCTATGACTTGTGCCTATGATAGGATAGCCGACTAAATTATTTTCGCACCTAATAAAAATTGAACTTAATCTTGGGAAAAACTATGAAATACGACTTAGAAATTTTTTCTTCACGCCTGAAAATGTAAACATCTCTGTTAGTTGCTGAATGTGTTAGAATATTTGATGAACATTGCCTATTTGTTTTTTAGAATTCTCTGCAAATTTCTAATGATGGTTACAGGTAGCCGCCGAGGCAGGCAAAAGAAACAAAAAAATAAAGTAATGCCACGATAGCAAGATCAAAAACAAAGAACAAAGTTGTGATACCCTAGAGGTGCCCGCAACAAGCTCTAGGAAGAATCATGTGCGAGGACACTCCGATGCTATCAAAGTTCATGAATCTAAAAGCCTTAAATTGACGGACAAATTAGCATGAGTGAATGAAAGTCTTCACGGGATGACTCTACTCCAAGGGTTCAGGGTTTTGTAGTTTGCTCCTATCTCAACATCAAACCTGGAAGAGTAGTTGTGATAAGCTAAAGCCCTCACTGCTATGATTAAAAATATTGTGCTTAAACTGTGTTGCCTCGGCAACAAACCTTTACTTCACATCAACATCTTTGTTTAATCATTTATTCTACGTATTCAGCTCGTTTATAGATATGCACAAACCACAAAAGCATGAGAAATTTAAATTCTTTGTTCTTTTTCTGCTTATTTCCCTTCACTAACTTAATATAGGTGTCACGACCTTGAGGCAGAAAATCGGGTTAAAAGCTAATTTTTCTTTCTGATTATTATTAGAGCAAGTATTTTAGGTTGCATTGCTTGAGGACAAGAAATAGTTCGATTTGGGGGTGTGTAAAGTGTCAAAAAGTCCTATATTTCATGCACATTCCAACTCTTATTATTACTATTTTTAAGAAAATTTTAGACATAAGTAGGTGCATGCATAACATTTTACAGTATTTCTAGTTTCTGCCTTGCTTTTATGAGTTGGTATTTATTTGGTGAACAAGAGATATTGTCTTTGTGTATTCTTGTATGTAGGTACTAATAGCTGAAAGAGGGAACCGAGGAGCTGAGGGCACAAGGCTGAGGAAGCTTACCTAGGAGCTATACTGAAGTAGTTCCAGTTGAAGACAAGTTGCTGTTGAATACATGTCGAGTAGAGTTGCCACCCACGACAGCTGACTATGGGAGTTGGAAGAACCGAAGCGCGATTTGTAGAGCTAAAACTCATGAATCTATCGCCGGCGTTCATGTGATTTTCCGACGTATGTAGCAGCGGCTGGGGTTGCTGAAGCGAAATTGTCAAGCTTACTTTCGGACTAAGGCAAACGAGATAAAGTCCATATTCCACGCAAAAAAGTCGGCATTTAAAGCCATATTAAAGATGGAAAGCTACTTTTGAGGACTTCTACTTCAAGTAGGACTTAACCTAGTCTTGAGTCTATAAATACCCATTGTACTCCTAGTTCAAATCATCCTAGGTTTTATATACACTTTTCTTTTTTTCTTCACTGCCGCAATGTTCTAAATTCTATTTGGGTTAGGGTTATGTTGTAACTAATGTGAAATGGTTGTTTTAGGTTTTGAGTTATTTTTCAATAAAATATTCCGAGTTTACTTAATCTATTGTTCTTCAGTCTTCCAAGCATTCTACACAAGTCGTTTGAGAGAATCCATTTATCGTGCATGAAAGTACAAGGCTCACGAAAGGGTTAAAAACGGTCACAATGTGCTGAGGCGTGACTAACTTGGTTCCACACCAGTCCACAAGTTTCAGCGGCTGAAAAGGATTAGCAACCAAGATGACTAGCATGTGTTAGGTTGACGCCGAGATTACTAGGTATTGATTAGGTCACGTTAGCTCTCGAGCATCCTAACTTAGAAATAGGAGGGATCACTGTTGACTAACCTGTCGAACTTGGAGTATCCGCCAGACTTGCCGCCAGGACTTTTTTCCATTCCACCTGCTGAGACAGTACACCCTTACAGTGGCCCTGACCTACTGCGGCCGTGTGAAAGGGTCGTAGTTTGCCGCCCGCCATACCCGCCGAGGTAGCATATCGTGGCAGCACAAAATAACTTATACCTTTTACAACGTAGTTTTCACACTAAGTGGCAACATAACCCTGCCTACCTTATCAACTTGATTCACCACTTCTCTATTACTTGTGTTTTTATTTACTTTTCTATCTCAACCAATTATTCACTTGTCCTTTTACTTTACCTTGTGCAGAAGCTACGAAACAAGATAAGCTGTCCAATCCTCGTGGGATTCGACATCTTTTATGCTATAACTTGGCAGGAGTGTGCACTTGCGCTCTCGCAAAAAGGGAACACCTCCACGCTCTACAATGCATGTTTGGTAATGAGTCATTAGTAATTCATTGAATATATAATGTTATGAATTGAAATTTTATTGCATCGATCTCTACATTTGTAACATCCCAATTTTTGGGCTTGGAAGTTTAGGGTCTGAACCGGACCGATTTAAATTTCGGTTCGAATATATAAAGGTGGTTTTTAGGGAAAGCCTAATTCGGGATGCATTAAAAATATGGAAAAATATCTAAGAATCCTCTTTTATTATATATAAGAGAGTGGTGAAATCAATTTTACAAAATGGGGTTTGGAAATATGACATTTCAAGTTAGTGACTAAAATATAATTTTTGAAAAGTTGGTGACTATTTTAAAAGGATTGAAATTTTGAATATTTATGGAGCTAATTTACCCAAGGGAGGGTTTCTCCAGATTTTTCTTAAATATTAAATATTTATTTAATGTTATTTAATAAAAGGAAAAGAGGGAAAATGGATATTTTGGTTTTATAACTAACTTCTGTCAAATTTTCCCATTTCTTTTTCTCTCAATTTTTCCCTCAGCCAAACACATTTCTCCAGCCACTTTTCCTCTGATTTTCACATCTAAAGTTGAGATTACAATCTCCAAATGGTTTCTAGTCATTTCTACTCCAAATCCTCATCATTTGCTTATTGAATTTTCAAGGATTTTAGCTCTAAACAAGGAGAAACTCGCATTTAGAGGTATGAACGTCCTTCTCCTCTAAATACTCAGTTATTTACTGAAATTTCCAAGTTCTCAATCCTTAATTTGAGTTTTATTAAAGGTTTTGATGTTGTGATCTTGATTTTAGCCTAAAATGCAAGACTTGGATTTAATTTTGATTAAATTCGTATTAAATGATTGGGCTCTGTTTTGAGATGTCTTATTGATGTATTTTGTATGAATAAATGATGTGTAATTGGGGTTTAATCAATGCAATCCCGAATAGGTTGATTTTCCTAAGTTTTTGCTTGAGTTAATGGTGGTTTTTGGGATGATTTTGATGTTCTGCTAAAGCTGGAGGTATAAGGACGTGATTAGGTTCTTTTTGGATGTTAATTGATGTTTAAGAATGATTGGAATTAATGGATCTTGGTTGGGTAATGTTGTAGAGATGTTTGGATGTGTTTTCGGTTGTGTTTAGTAGCCGAAATGTGAGTTTTGGTGAGAGTAGAGAGTTTAGGTGTTGTGGCTGAAGATTTTAATGCATGATGATGCATTGATCCTCTGCTTTGATGTGTTTAAAATAGGGGAGACATCTTCGGATCCTTGTGGTGTTGATCCGGAGGCTTGATCGGTGTTTCGGCAAGCTTGCGAAACGGAATCGGTGAGTGAAGTTCGGTTTTCAACTTTGAAACCAATGTTTGAAGGTTATTGGAGCATAGTTTAATTCTAAACAACTTAGCTAAGCTCAAGAGTAAGTTTTTGGGAAAAATCTTTTGATGAACCATGAGATGGTTGAATGCAATGTGTTTAATTTGCATGTTTTAAATTCTGTTTTGAAAGCATATTTAAGCATCTTTAATGCTGGTTTTGTAAGCCATGTGTTGAAGGATGCTCAAGGTAAGAGATCCTTGGTTTGACATTGATAAATGTGGTTTTGATGCATAGTGATGCATGTTGGTTTAATGGCTTTGCTAAATGCTTTACAACAGTGGATTGATGATGTTAAATGATGTATATTGGCAAGTGATGTGTTGGTTTAAAAGTATTTGAATCGGATATAGTTAGCCGGCTATAGGATTGGGTGCACCGTGAATAAAGTCGCCTTGGATGTTGAGGGGTTGTGATTGTACCGTAAACTCCATCCAAGTACACTAACGAGATGGGTAAGATCACAATGGTGGTTAAAAGTCCATGTGTGGATCTTGTGTTGTGTGTCCCGTGTTCTCGTTAGTGATATTATACAACTACCAATGAGTGATGTGGAGGGGTTGTGATTGTACCGTAGACTCCATCACGGGTGTTGAGGGGTTGTGATTGTACCGGTAAACTCCACCTTGATATTGGTAGTGTGTATGAAGCGTATGGGACAACGCTTGTAATCCTCGTATCCGATTGTGTTTTGAGTTGAAAAATGGTTATGGATTATCACTTGAAAGACAATATGACATGTTGATGAATTGAAGCATGAGATGCTTGTATTGTATGCATTGATGCATGATAAATGTTGTTTTTGGAACTAAAGGCCTTGAAAAGGTATTTTTACAAAGTGCATTATTGTGTTGTCTTATTAGAGCTTTTCTCACTAAGCATATGTGCTTACGCTCTCTCTTTCTTGAACCAATAATGCAGAGCATTGAAGTGCTTAAAGGGCAGTAAGGAGGTCAAGGATCCAAGTGAAAGTTTAAGCTCATGTATGGTGACTATTTTCACAACACTTTTAGCTTTTGGAATTTGGCAATGGGAACCTAGATTGTATTTTTGGGAGATGTTTTGGACTCCCTAAGTTTGGTTTATTGCCTATGGTGTTTTGGAACTAGTAAAAGGCCATTTGGTATTTGGTTTTGATGATTGCATGATTTTCATTATAGGATGCATGCCTATAGATTTGGGCTTTTCCTTAAATGATGCCATGATTGAGTTTAGATGATGCTAATATGTTCCCTTAACGTTTAATGACTTGTTGGCATGAAAAGGGGGTCGTATGTATGTGTTTGTTGGGTCCAAAGGTTGATAAACCAGAATATTTTGCATTTCTGGGTAGCCCATATCGGAACGGGTGCTACTATTTCGGAACAGATGGCTTGAAATGGCAATGGCGTTTCGGAACGGGTAGAGCCGTTCCGAAACGGATTTGCTACTGTCAAGCCCTGTTTCAGAACAGGTTGCGAAACGGTCCCGTGTTTCGAAACGGTCCTTCCCCGTTCCGAAACTCTCGACCGTTGGGCACTGAATCTGATGGTTATATGTTTTGAAATCTTCACGTTTTAGTCCTGAACTTTGCTTATGCAATTGCTTGTGTTCGGAGTGTCCGTTTGAGATGAAGTTTGACAGAGAGGCATGAAACATGACTAATTTCATAATGGTAACTTAAAATTTGGCTAAGTCCTCGTAATTTCCAGGATTTACAATTTGGTCCCTAAATTCATAAGTTGTGCAATTGAGTCCTTAATTGATCTTCGTTTGCTGTGATTTTTTAGTATGATGATCTCAAGAGAACGCCTAGGGTTAATATGCATCTAGACAGGTTTTAAAAAGAAAAAAAAGGTCGTTAATCAAGGTTGACTTTCGTGTTGACTTTAGTTTTCCCCGTGTAACCTTCGTAGTTCGGGTCAACCGTCTAGGCCGGGCTAAGGGGGTTACATTTGGTGGTATCAAAGCTGAGTTCTCTAGTAATTGGGAATGGTTAAGTGGGTGATAAGTGGGTGATAAGTGTATGATTGCTTTGTATGCTTGTTGAGTGAAAGTCTGATGTATGAATTGTAAGTATGATACAATTGTGGTGTATGTTGTGGTGAAGCATGTTAGAGGGACCCATTGCCATATCAAAGCTAATGAAATTATTTGTTTTAATTGAAAATGAGCTTGAGTAAATGGGACAAGTAGTTCCCCATCTTGCTTACCTTGCTGAGCCTGACCTTGTTTATTGCATTTGTGATTGCATTGTTTAGTAAATGGGACCTCGTAGAGAGACGAGGATTAATACGCGAGCTATGGCTCAAAATGAGAATGAAGAGAATGCTGAAAATGTGGTGGATTTACCTCCTCCACCTGGTGGTGGTGGTGCTGGGGGTGAGGGAGCTGGTGCTGGTGCTGATGTTGGGGTCGTTGGACCTGAAGCTGGGCAGGGGCAAGCTGCTCCAGATATGACAGTGCTGATTCAGGCTATTGCTGGAGACTTTCGGGCGGCGGTAGCTGGAGCTTAGGGAGCTGGGCATCAAGGAGATGCTAATGCTAGACTACCGCTGGAACGTTTGCGCAGTCTGGGAGGGACTGAGTTTAGGGGTTTGTCTGCTGAAGGTTCTGAGTCTAGGTTGGAAAGTACCAAGAGAATTTTGGGACAAATGAACTGCAACGAGGTGCAGAAGCTGGGTTGTGTAATATCGTTGTTGCATGACGATGCGTATACCTGGTGGACAACCACTATCTCCGGAATGGAGGATGCTGATGTGACTTGGACGTTCTTTCTGAACGCGTTCAAGAGGAGGTATCTGGGTGTACGATACATGGATAAAAAGAAAAGGGAATTCATGTCTCCTACTCAAGGGAGCATGTCAGTGGCTGAGTACGAGGTTCAGTTTGTCCGACTCAGTCAGTACGCACCTAAGCTTGTCCCGGATGAGCAGGAGAGGTGTGAACGTTTCTGTTATGGTTTGGTGACGGAAGTGAAGACCTATATGTTGGCTGCTGAGTACACTGATTTTGATGTGCTGGTTGGTAGAGCAAAAGACATCGAGTTGAATTTGAGCTTATCTTCTTGAGGTGCTGGCCCTAGTGCGGGCAAGCGAGCTGCTGAGTATGGTTCTGGTGGTGGACGGAACAAGAGAGGACGTGATCGGAAGTATCAGTCTTCAGTTAGGTGTGGTGGTGGAGGGCAAGGTGCGTCTGTTCAGGGAGACAGGGCGAGAGCTGATCAGAAAACATGTTGGGCATGTGGATCGCGTGGACATCTGAGGCGTGATTGTCCTCGAGCAGCGAGGGAGGTACAGGCTCCTGTTGTGGTGACCGGTAATTCGTGCTGGAACTGTGGTTCGGCGGATCACATGAGGAGGGAGTGTCCTCTGTTGGCCGGTGATGGTCATAGACGTGCTCCTAGAGTTGTTGCACCACAGAGAGGTCGTGGGCGCGGCCGTGGTAACTTCCAGCGTAGGGAGGATGGTGGAAGGAATGTGGCTCATGTGGTAGCTGTTCAGCCTGGGGGTGGTGGCCAGGCCAGAGTGTATGCTCAGAGGGAAGGGAGGAATGACATGGATGTGATCGCAGGTACTTTCACTTTGCAACCCTTGTCATTACTTTCCTTGATTGATTCTGGATCTACACACTCATACATATTGTGTGAACATGCTCAATTTCTTGGTTTGCCTGTTGAGTCTTTGGATGTTGGTCTGCGTGTAACTAGTTCTTTTGGTGAGACTGTTGTGACACGAAAGCTTTATAGAAGGTGTCCCTTGGTTGTGCAAGACCATGTTTTCCATGTTGATCTTATGGAATTGCCTTTCTATGGTTTCGATGTAATCCTTGGTATGGATTGGCTTGTTGAGCATCGAGTTGTTGTGGATTGTGAGAATAAGCGACTTTCGTTGAAACTTGCGCACGATTATGAGGTAGTCGTGGTTGGTGAGAAAGTGAAGTTTCTTGCCAATGTGGTGTCTACGTTGGAAGCGAGCCGGATGCTGAGGCAAGGTTGTGAAACTTACCTAGCCTTTGTGATGAATCCTAGCTCTAAAGAGTTGTGTGTGCAAGACATCAGGACTGTGCGAGAGTTTCCTGGTGTGTTTCCGGAGGAGTTGCCTGGATTGCCTCCTAATCGTGAAGTGGAGTTTGGGATTGAGCTATATGAAAACACAACTCCAGTGTCCATTACTCCTTATCGAATGGCCCGTAAAGAGTTGAAAGAGCTAAAGACGCAACCTCAGGAGTTGCTTGATTGTGGTTTCATTCGGCTGAGTGTGTCACCTTGGGGTGCACCGTTCTTGTTTGTGAAGAAAAAGGATGTCACTATGAGAATGTGCATTGATTACCGTCAGCTTAACAAGTTGACTATCAAGAATCGGTATCAGTTGCCGAGAATTGATGATCTTTTTTATCAGTTTCGGGGAGCGGTTGTGTTCTCTAAAATTGACTTAAGGTCAGGGTATTATCAGTTGAAGGTGAAGGATGTGGATGTGCCTAAAACAGCCTTCAGAACGAGGTATGTGCATTATGAGTTTCTTGTGATGTCGTTTGGTTTGACGAATGCTCCTGCAGCTTTCATGGACATGATGAATAGAGTGTTCCATGAATACTTGGATAAATTTGTTGTGGTGTTCATTGATGATATCCTCGTGTACTCTCGTACTGAGGAGGAGCATGAAAGGCATTTGAGAATTGTGTTGCAAGCTTTCTTGGAGAATCAGCTTTATGCCAAGCTGAGCAAGTGTGAGTTCTGGCTTAGAGAGGTTGTGTTTCTTGGTCATGTGGTTTTTGCGGAGGGGATTCGTGTTGATCCTCAAAAGATTGAGGCAGTGATGAATTGGAAGCCTCCTAAGTCTGTTCATGAAGTTCGTAGTTTCCTTGGTTTGGCAGGATACTATCGGAGGTTCGTGGATGGGTTTTCAGAGATTGCTGCACCTTTGACGAAGTTGTTGCAGAAAGATGTTAAGTATGAGTGGACGGAAGCGAGACAGCAGGCTTTTGAGAAGCTTAAGGCAGCTTTAACGCAAGCTCCTATCTTGGTTGAACCTGAATCAGGGAAAGAGTTTGTGGTGTATAGTGATGCGTCCTACGTTTGTAACACCCCAATTTTGGGCTTAGAAGTTTTGGGTTTGAACTGGACCGGTCGGATTTTCGGTTCGAATATAAAAGGTGGTTTTAAGGAAAGCCTAGTTCGGGATGCATTAAAAATATGGAAAAATATCTAAAAATCTACTTTTATTATATATAAGAGAGTGGTGAAATCAATTTTGCAAAATGAGGTTTGGAAATAAGAAATTTCGAGTTAGTGACTAAAATGTAATTTTTGAAAAGTTGGTGACTGTTTTAAAAGGATTGAAACTTTGAATCTTTATGGAGCTAATTTACCCAATAAGAGTTTTCTCCAGATTTTTCTTAATATTAAAGATTTAATTAATGATTTTTAATAAAAGGAAAAAGGGGAAATAGATATTTTTGACTTCATAACTAACTTTTGTCAAAACTTTCCCATTTCTTTTTCTCTCATTTTTCTCTCAGCCAAACACATTTCCCCAGCCACTTTTCCTCTGATTTTTACATCTAAAGATGAGATTTTAATCTCTATTTGATCTCTAATCATTCCTACACCAAATTCTCATCATTTGCTTATTGTATTTTCAAGAATTTTGGCTCTAAACAAGGAGAAACTCACATTTAGAGGTATGAACGTCCTTCTCCTCTAAATACTCAGTTCTTTACTGAAATTCCCAAGTTCTCAATCCTTGATTTGAGTTTTATTAAACGTTTTGATGTTGTGATCTTGATTTTGGCATAAAAATCAAGATTTGGTTTTAATTTTGAAGAAATTCGTAATAATTTATTGGGCTCTATTTTGAGATGTCTCTTTAATGTAATTTGGATGTCTAAATGATGTATAATTGAGGTTTGATCAATGCAATCCCGAATAGGTTGATTTTCCTAAGTTTTTACTTGTGAAAATGGTGGTTTTTGGGGTGATCTTGGTGTTTTGTTAATGCTGGAGGTATAAGGACGAGTTTGGGATCATTTTGGATGTTAATTGATGTTTAATAATGGTTAGAAGTGATGGATCTTGGCTGGGTTAAGTTTTGGAAGAGTTTGGAGGTGATTTCGGTTGTGTTTGGTAGTCGAAATGTTGGATTTGCAAAGAGCAGCGAGTTTAGGTGTGTTGCTGGTGTTTTTAATGCATTATGATGCATTAATCATCTGTTGTTATGTGCTTGAAACAGGGGAGAATGATCCGTGAGCTATAGAGGTGGCGTTGAAGGTTCCGGATGCTTGGAAGGCTTGTTGGCTAGCCTTGTTTTGTGTATCGGTGAGTGAAGTTGGGTTTTCAGCTTTAAAACCAGGGTTTGAAGGTTTTGGGAGCTTAGTTTAAGTCTAAACAACTTAGCTAAGCTCAAGAGTAAGTAAACGGAATTTCTCTCTTGTTTGTGTTAAGAATTGGTTTTTAAATGCACTTGTGATTGTTGGATGCAATGCATGTGATTTGCATGTTTAAATTCTGTTTTGAAAGCATATTTTAGCATGGTGTAATGGTGGTTTTGAAAGTCATGTGTGAAGGATGCTCAAGGTAAGAGATCCTTGGTTTTGTACATTGGAATTGTGGAATTGATGCATAGTGTTGCATGTTGTTTAATGGCTTTGTTTAATGCTTTAAAACAGTGAATTGATGATGGTAATCGATTATATTGGCAAGTGATGTAAGTGGTTGTTGGTTACTTTAATCGGATATAGTTAGCCGGCTATAGGATTGGGTGCACCGTGAATAAAGTCGCCTTGGATGTCGAGGGGTTGTGATTTAACCGTAAACTCCATCCAAGATTCCTAGCGATTGAGGCAATTGGTGTCACCACGATGGAGGTTGGCTCTCGTGAGTGGGCTTGGTTTAGTGCCACTACGATGGAGGTTGGCTCTCGTGGGTGAGCTTGGTTTAGTGCCACCACGATGGAGGATGGCTCTCGTGGGTGAACCGTGTTAAAAGTTACCATGATGGAGGTTGGCTCTCATGGGTGGACTTTGTTAAGTGTCACAACGGTGGAGGGTTGCTCCCGTATGTGAGCTTGGTTAAGGTGATTACAATGGTTGTGGTAGCTTCCATGTGTAAGCCTTGTGATGTGTCCCGGCTCTCGCTAGTGTATTATACAACTTCCGATGAGTGATGTTGAGGGGTTGTGATTGTACCGTTAAACTCCATCACGGGTGTTGAGGGGTTGTGATTGTACCAGTAAACTACACCTTGTGTTGTTCGGAAGTGTGTATGAAGCGTGTGGGACAACGCTTGTAATCCGCGTAACCGATTGTGTATTGGGTCTTGTGTATGGTTAAGATCACAATGGTGGTTAAAAGTCCATGTGTGAATCTTGTGTATGGTTAAGATCACAATGGTGGTTAAAAGTCCATGTGTGGATCTTGTGTATGGTTAAGATCACAATGGTGGTTAAAAGTCCATGTGTGGGTCTTGTGTAATGAAGCATGTGATGCTTGATATGATGCAAGGTTGCATGGAAAGTGTGTAATGTACAAAGAATGCATGTATTGCTTGTTAAGCGTGAACAAGTGTTTATTTTCTATTGAGAATGATGCATATGTGCATGGAATCTCTTTAATGGATTGAAGTCTTGTGAAGGCTTGTTTAAAAGGCATGTAATGAAAATGTTGAGTTTGTGGTTCATGTGTTGCATTTGTTTAATGCATATGATTTATTGAAGGAGTAAGTGGTTTTCAAGGGTTTCTTGCTTTGAAATGATTTTCAAGAATGAGAAAAGTATAATGTGAAGTGGAGGTGTTTTCCAAGGATTTTGTATTTAACTTTGCATATGTTGTTCATGCATGGAATGGTTAATTTGATGGTTTTGCAAGGTTGTGCTTTGAAGTGAATTACTTAGCTTTTCTAAGCTAAGGGTTGGTTTTCATGTTTGAGCAATGCTTGATTTAAAGCATGTTGTTAAAAAGGGTTTTCAAACATTGGTTTGGTTTATCGAATTGTGTTTACTTTTAAAAGAGGTTTTATGACTCGCTGCATTGATGGTGTTTTGGTTTTGAGCATTCCTCACTAAGCATTATGTGCTTACGCTCCTTTTTGTCCATCAATGCAGATTTTTGAAGTTGGGACAACGAGAAGCAAGGGATTCAAGGAGAGCTCCACTTGAGATGTATGTCTCGGTTAATAGCTATAGATAATAAAGGCAATGGGGGGAGAATCTCTTATGTTAATGTTTAATGAGATTGTGTATGTTGGACAAGTTTGGTTTATGATTTTGAACTATGTGGTTTAACGCTTGCAACGTTTGAATCTCCTTATTCATAAGTCGTATGCTATGCTTCTTGTTTTAAAAGCATGATTAAGTGTTGGATGTGTTGAATGAGTTGGTGCACCTAGGGGATGTTTTGTATCTAGATTTTGATGCAATTTTGTAGGTATGATGTTTGGCATGTTGTTGATTTATTGTGGAATGGTTTGGAGCATGTTTGATGGGGTTTAAAGGTGTTAAAACAGGCCAATCTGCTGTTTCTGGGCAGGGTGTTTCGAAACACCCTTGCCTGTTTCGAAACAGGCCCTTGTTTTGGCTTTGGTGTTCCTGAACGGCCTAGCCCATTTCTGAACACTTTGGCTACTGCAAAGGGGTGTTCCTGAACGGCCTAGACTCGTTGCGGAACACTTGACCGTTGGGCATAAAATTTGAATGATTTTGAGGTTTGCAAGCTTTACGTTTTAGTCCTTTTTCTTGTATGTGCAATTGCTTGAGTTTGAGATGTCCGTTTGAGATGAAATTTGGCAGAGAGGCATGAAACATGACTAATTTCATAATGGTAACTTAAAAATTGGTAAAGTCCTCTTAATTTTCAGAATTTACAAATTGGTCCCTAAATTCGTATTTTGTGCAATTGGGTCCCTTATCGTTTCCCGATTGCTGTGATTTTTGAGAATGCTTATCTCAAGAGTATGCCTAGGTTTAATGTGCATCGAGACAAGTTTAAAAAGAAAAAAAGGGTCTTTAATCAAGGTTGACTTTCGGGTTGACTTTGGTTTTCCCCGTGTAAACTTCGTAGTTCGGGTCAACCGTCTAGGCCGGGCTACGGGGGTTACATTTTGTGGTATCAGAGCTGAGTTGCGAATGCTTGGGGAAATGGTAAATTGTTGTAATAAGTGTTTAATGTTTATTCTGATGTGTGGCTGGAAGTCGGTTGAAATGTGTGTCTTTGAACGAATTGTTGATGATTTTGTCATGCTTTATGATTGTGAATCTTCATTGAGCTAATGTGGAATTGTGTTGATGATATGCTGGTGATGTAAGCTGATTTTATGAATGGTGAAAGTGTATTGGGTATGATATGTTGATATTATGCTGTTGCGAGTGAATGTTGTTTGATGAGAGCATGATCGAAATATGTTGATTGATATGCTCGATGTTGTGATATCCATGTTTGTATTGACTGTTATGTCATATAAAGGGGAGAATTTGGGTTAGCCATTGCCTTATTATTATAGCTATTGTATTATATTGGAGTTGGAGTCTTGAATCCTTGCTTGAAGTTGGCCTGGTCGTTTTGTTTGTTTTGTTATGATAGCTTGTTGTTAGTAGCATGGTGAAAACGATGAGAGAATGGCAGTTGGGTGAGATGGTTGCTGCTTTAGAGCAGGTTGTTAAGGCGTAGAATTCACCTTTTAATGGAGGTGTTTCGTCTCAGTCTTCAGTGCCTGGAGTTGAGGTAGTAAGGCAGGAGGAAGAAGCTGGTTCTGTGATGAAGAGTTCATCACTTATAGTTCAAGAGGTGTTGGGAACATCTCAGGCTGTGGCAAGAGTAAGGCCTGTAGACGTGCTGGCTGTGGGATGTACGGGTTTGTCGAAACATCGTTTACATGATTTGGGAGCTGTGGAGTATCATGGTTCGACACCTGAGACGTTCGGGGCCTGGTTGGCTAGTGTAATTCTGATTTTTGATCGGGAAGGTTGTGACTATGCCTGTAAGCTGGGAAGTGTTGTCTCATTGATGTTGGAGGACGCTTGTGCCTGGGGGACATCTGTGGCGGTGGCATCGCATATCCACGATATAGATTGGGACTTCTTTGTGTCTGCCTTTTAGGAAAGGTACCTTGGAGAGAAATTCCTAAGGGTTAAGCAACGTGAGGGTGTGTTTTCAGTTTATGAAGGTGAGAAATGTATAAGTAAGAGAGCTGTGGGCACTGGCCTTGGGAGTGATCAGCGTAAGAGGCGACGTGATAGAAGGTTTTGCTTGAGTCAAAGCCTGGATGGTAGTGCAATTTTGGGGCAAGTGCTACATGATCAGGGAGGGGTAGCTCGGTTGCCGATGTGTGACCGTTGTGGAAAGTGTCATGTTGGTGGGTGTTGGGGCGCAGGAGTTTGTTGGAACTGTGGTTCTAAGGAACATGTGAAGCGAAATTGTCCTCTAGTGGTGAGATCAGCTTCAGTGGTAGCAAAAGGGTCTCAGAAGGGTCGTGGGCACGACCGAGACAAAGTTCGAAGGTGGCCGGAAGAGCAAAAAGGTGTGAGGAGCTTGGGGAATGAAACCTGTTGGAATTGTGGGTATGTTGGGCATTTGAAACGAAATTGTTTGATGTTGGCTCGAGGTAGTCAGGGTTCTTTACCGCAGGGAGATGGTGATGACCTTAATGTGTTAGCTGGTGCTGCAGCGGTGCGGCTGGAGGATGATGGTTCTGCGAGGAAGAGAGCTTGTCTATTGAAGCTCCGGGGCAGTGAGGTGTTTATAGGTAACCTTGTTAAGTAACCTTTGTTCTAGTTATCTTAGTTTGGTTTCGGTTTTGTTTTTCCTTGCGTTGTGGGTATGGTCTCGTTGCTAGCATGTTTGGGGTAGTAGTTGGTGTTGTTTTGGAAACAACTTTAGTGTGAAGAGGGCATTAGTGAGTATCTTGTGGATAATGAGTTATTAGAACGGTAGGGTTAGACAAGTTGGAAGTGAGATGGAGGTTGTTCTTAGGCGGATTTTGAGGAAGTTATTGGTGGGTGTGAACCGACATACATGCACAGTTAAAACCATTGTTATATACTATATTATATGTATATGTACTGGTCCATGCATACATGTGACATGACATTAGAGGTTCTGCATGCATGTACATCAGGCATTGATAGGGAATATTGGTGACCATGCATACGAACGTTCACACTCGCTGATAGTTAATCGAGTCCGTTAGTGTTGGGATAGGGTTAGGTTGGATAATGGGTTTTAAAAGTTGTTTTTGTGTTAGGAGTATGTTAGAAGTAATGGAGGGTATTAAGCGAGTTGTCAGTAATAGTGAGTGCGATATAGCATGTTGGTAGAAGGAAAGTGTTTGGCGCTTAATGTGTTTAGCGGTATGGTGGTGAGGAGATTACCGGTTGAAGTTAGAATCGGTTAGAGTGGTTGTGAATAGCTGGTAGAAGTGGTAGTTTCTTGGTGTTAAGTGATGTAGTAAGTTAGTGGATATGTTCCAGAGTGCTGAGGTAACTTGGCATTGATGTAGTAGTAGAAGGGTTGTTTATGTAGGTGATGGTTCATAGTAACCTTTGAGGAGGTGAGAAGAGGTTTAGTTGTGGGTTGTAGAAAAGGGTTAGCCTGGGAGAATAGAAGTTTCGTAATCTTAATATGTATGCATAGAACGGGCGGTGTCCTGGTAAGGCAAGTGTTGTAGTCAAAACTTGAAGTGGAAAGGCAATATAAGATCAAAGGCCATTGTTGGTTGGACGGGTTCTTGTGAGAAGTGGTTGGCTGGTTGTGTATAGGTAAATTCCGTCTGAAGGCAGCTGGTGGTGTATGGAACGGCTGGCGGAGTCAAGGTTGGGGTTTTGTGATGTGATTTTCGGATGTTAGGTGAGTAGTCCTGGTGAATCGTTATGGTAATGATAGCGGCGGATGTGAAGGAATGTCAACAATACGTTGAGAAGTTTGGGTAAGCAGTTGATGCTTAAGAATTTTTGCTTGTTGTGGTAGTCTTTGAAAGAGGTTGAGTAGTTTTGTAAGGAGTTTTAGAAGCAGTGAAGGTTGTGGGTCACATGGTGGCTGAACTGGATTGGTTGGTGTCACTGTGTGAACAAGTTTTGGGAGTTATGAGTTAAGGTGGTGTATGCTGTAAAAGTTGGAGGTTCTTCAGGTTGTTGTTGGGGTTATGTGTAGTCCGGAAGTGTGAAAGGTTAAGATGTGGTTAACATTTGAGTGTTCTGGAAGTCGAGAACAGTATGTGGTGGTGTTGAGTTTGGGTGGAGTTTTGTGAGGAGAGTGTTCAGTGGTGGTTAAGTCTCCTGTGTTGCTTTGAGAAGTTTGGTTGTTCTCTTTTCGCCAGTTGAAATTTCGAGGACGAAATTTCTTAAGGGGGGAAGAGTTGTAACACCCCAATTTTGGGCTTAGAAGTTTTGGGTTTGAACTGGACCGGTCGGATTTTCGGTTCGAATATAAAAGGTGGTTTTAAGGAAAGACTAGTTCGGGATGCATTAAAAATATGGAAAAATATCTAAAAATCCTCTTTTTATTATATAAGAGAGTGGTGAAATCAATTTTGCGAAATGAGGTTTGGAAATAAGACATTTTGAGTTAGTGACTAAAATGTAATTTTTGAAAAGTTGGTGACTGTTTTAAAAGGATTGAAACTTTGAATCTTTAAGGAGCTAATTTACCCAAGAAGAGTTTTCTCCAGATTTTTCTTAATATTAAAGATTTAATTAATGATTTTTAATAAAAGGAAATAGGGGAAATAGATATTTTTAACTTCATAACTAACTTTTGTCAAAACTTTCCCATTTCTTTTTCTCTCATTTTTCTCTCAGCCAAACACATTTCCCCAGCCACTTTTCCTCTGATTTTTACATCTAAAGATGAGATTTTAATCTCTATTTGATCTCTAATCATTCCTACACCAAATTCTCATCATTTGCTTATTGAATTTTCAAGAATTTTGGCTCTAAACAAGGAGAAACTCACATTTAGAGGTATGAATGTCCTTCTCCTCTAAATACTCAGTTCTTTACTGAAATTCCCAAGTTCTCAATCCTTGATTTGAGTTTTATTAAAGGTTTTGATGTTGTGATCTTGATTTTGGCTTAAAAATCAAGATTTGGTTTTAATTTTGATGAAATTCGTAATAATTGATTGGGCTCTATTTTGAGATGTCTCTTTAATGTAATTTGGATGTCTAAATGATGTATAATTGAGGTTTGATCAATGAAATCCTGAATAGGTTTATTTTCCTAAGTTTTTACTTGTGAAAATGGTGGTTTTTGGGGTGATCTTGGTGTTTTGTTAATGCTGGAGGTATAAGGACGTGTTTGGGATCATTTTGGATGTTAATTGATGTTTAATAATGGTTAGAAGTGATGGATCTTGGCTGGGTTAAGTTTTGGAAGAGTTTGGAGGTGATTTCGGTTGTGTTTGGTAGTCGAAATGTTGGATTTGCAAAGAGCAGCGAATTTAGGTGTGTTGCTGGTGTTTTTAATGCATTATGATGCATTAATCCTCTGTTGTTATGTGCTTGAAACAGGGGAGAATGATCCGTGAGCAATATAGGTGGCGTTGAAGTTTTCGGATGCTTGGAAGGCTTGTTGGCTAGCCTTGTTTTGTGTATCGGTGAGTGAAGTTGGGTTTTCAGCTTTAAAACCAAGGTTTGAAGGTTTTGGGAGCTTAGTTTAAGTCTAAACAACTTAGCTAAGCTCAAGAGTAAGTAAATGAAATTTCTCTCTTGTTTGTGTTATGAATTGGTTTTTAAATGCACTTGTGATTGTTGGATGCAATGCATGTGATTTGTATGTTTAAATTCTGTTTTGAAAGCATATTTTAGCATGGTGTAATGCTGGTTTTGAAAGTCATGTGTGAAGGATGCTCAAGGTAAGAGATCCTTGGTTTTGTACATTGTAATTGTGGAATTGATGCATAATGTTGCATGTTGTTTAATGGCTTTAGTTAATGCTTTAAAACAGTGAATTGATGATGGTAATCGGTTATATTGGCAAGTGATGTAAGTGGTTGTTGGTTACTTTAATCGGATATAGTTAGCCGGCTATAGGATTGGGTGCACCGTGAATAAAGTCGCCTTGGATGTCGAGGGGTTGTGATTGTACCGTTAACTCCATCCAAGATTCCTAGCGATTGAGGCAATTGGTGTCACCACGATGGAGGTTGGCTCTCGTGAGTGGGCTTGGTTTAGTGCCACTACGATGGACGTTGGCTCTCGTGGGTGGGCTTGGTTTAGTGCCACCACGATGGAGGATGGCTCTCGTGGGTGAACCGTGTTAAAAGTCACCATGATGGAGGTTGGCTATCATGGGTGGACTTTGTTAAGCGTCACAACGGTGGAGGGTTGCTCCCGTGTGTGAGCTTGGTTAAGGTGATTACAATGGTTGTGGTAGCTTCCATGTGTAAGCCTTGTGATGTGTCCTGGCTCTTGCTAGTGTATTATACAACTTCTGATGAGTGATGTTGAGGGGTTGTGATTGTACTGTTAAACTCCATCACGGGTGTTGAGGGGTTGTGATTGTACCAGTAAACTCCACCTTGTGTTGTTCAGAAGTGTGTATGAAGCGTGTGGGACAACGCTTGTAATCTGCGTATCTGATTGTGTATTGGGTCTTGTGTATGGTTAAGATCACAATGGTGGTTAAAAGTCCATGTGTGGATCTTGTGTATGGTTAAGATCACAATGGTGGTTAAAAGTCCATGTGTGGATCTTGTGTATGGTTAAGATCACAATGGTGGTTAAAAGTCCATGTGTGGGTCTTGTGTAATGAAGCATGTGATGCTTGAAATGATGCAAGGTTGCATGGAAAGTGTGTAATGTACAAAGAATGCATGTATTGCTTGTTAAGCATGAACAAGTGTTTATTTTCTATTGAGAATGATGCATATGTGCATGGAATCTCTTTAATGCATTGAAGTCTTGTGAAGGCTTGTTTAAAAGGCATGTAATGAAAATGTTTAGTTTGTGGTTCATGTGTTGCATTTGTTTAATGCATATGATTAATTTAAGGAGTAAGTGGTTTTCAAGGGTTTCTCGCTTTGAAATGATTTTCAAGAATGAGAAAAGTATAATGTGAAGTGGAGGTGTTTTCCAAAGATTTTGAATTTAACTTTGCATATGTTGTTCATGCATGGAATGGTTAATTTGATGGTTTTGCAAGGTTGTTATTTGAAGTGAATTACTTAGCTTTTCTAAGCTAAGGGTTGGTTTTCATGTCTGAGCAATGCATGATTTAAAGCATGTTGTTAAAAAGGGTTTTCAAACATTGCTTTGGTTTATCGAATTGTGTTTACTTTTAAAAGAGGTTTTATGACTCGCTGCATTGATGGTGTTTTGGTTTGAGCATTCCTCACTAAGCATTATGTGCTTACGCTCCTTTTTGTCCATCAATGCAGATTTTTGAAGTTGGGACAACGAGAAGCAAGGGATTCAAGGAGAGCTCCACTTGAGATGTATGTCTCGGTTAATAGCTATAGATAATAAAGGCAATGGGGGGAGAATCTCTTATGTTAATGTTTAATGAGATTGTGTATGGTGGACAAGTTTGGTTTATGATTTTGAACTATGTGGTTTAACGCTTGCAACGTTTGAATCTCCTTATTCATAAGTCGTATGCTATGCTTCTTGTTTTAAAAGCATGATTAAGTGTTAGATGTGTTGAATGAGTTGGTGCACCTAGGGGTGGTTTTGTATCTAGATTTTTATGCAATTTGGTAGGTATGATGTTTGGCATGTTGTTGATTTATTGTGGAATGGTTTGGAGCATGTTTGATGGGGTTTAAAGGTGTTAAGACAGGCCAATCTGCTGTTTCTAGGCAGGGTGTTTCGAAACACCCTTGCCTGTTTCGAAACAGGCCTTTGTTTTGGCTTGGGTGTTTCTGAACGGCCTAGCCCGTTTCTGAACACTTTGGCTACTGCCAAGGGGTGTTCCTGAACGGCCTAGACCCGTTTTGGAAAACTTGACCGTTGGGCATAAAATTTGAATGATTTTGAGGTTTCGAAGCTTTACGTTTTAGTCCTGATTCTTGTATGTGCAATTGCTTGAGTTTGAGATGAAATTTGGCAGAGAGGCATGAAACATGACTAATTTCATAATGGTAACTTAAAAATTGGTAAAGTCCTCTTAATTTTCAGAATTTACAAATTGGTCCCTAAATTCGTATTTTGTGCAATTGGGTCCTTTATCATTTTCCGATTGCTGTGATTTTTGAGAATGCTTATCTCAAGAGTATGCCTAGGTTTAATGTGCATCTAGAAAAGTTTAAAAAGAAAAAAAGGGTCGTTAATCAAGGTTGACTTTCGGGTTGACTTTGGTTTTCCCCGTGTAAACTTCGTAGTTCGGGTCAACCGTCTAGGCCGGGCTACGGGGGTTACAATGTTGGTTTGGGATGTGTGTTGATGCAAGAGGGTAAGGTGGTGGCTTATGCATCGCGTCAGTTGAAGGTGCATGAGCGCAATTATCCTACGCATGACATTGAGTTAGCTTCGGTGGTTTTTGCTTTGAAAATTTGGAGACATTACATGTATGGTGAGAAGTGTACTGTGTACACGGACCACAAGAGTTTGAAGTACTTGATGCCTCATAAAGAGTTGAATCTTAGGCAACGACGTTGGGTGGAGTTGCTTAAATATTACGATTTAACGATTGAGTACCATCCGTGAAAAGCTAATGTTGTAGCCGATGCCTTGAGCAGGATGGTGGTGGTAGAGTTAAGGGCTATGTTTGCTAACTTAAGCATTTCGCGAGATGGAGGTCTTGTGGCTGACTTGCAAGTGAAACCATCCCTGGTTCAGTTGATTAAGGATAAGCAATTGTTTGATGATTCTTTGGTGCCACATGTTCAGGATATTGCTGAGGATAGATCGTCGGTTTTTTGTTTTAATGATGATGGAGTTTTATGTTACGGAAGACAAATAGTGGTGCCGGATGATGTGGAGTTGAGGCGTACAATTCTGATTGAAGCCCATAGTAGTCCTTTTGCTATGCACCCTGGTTGTACAAAGATGTCTCAGAAAGAGTTGAATCTTAGGCAACGACGTTGGGTGGAGTTGCTTAAGGATTGCGATTTGTCTATCGAGTACCATCCGGGTAAAGCTAATGTTGTAGCGGATGCCTTGAGTAGGAAGGTAGCTGTTGAGTTGAGGGCTATGTTTGCCAGTCTGAGCATTTCGCGTGATGGTGGTCTTGTGGCTGAGTTGCAAGTGAAACCATCCTTGGTTCAGTTGATAAAGAAAAAGCAGTTGTTGGATGATTCCTTGGTGCCATATGTTCAGGATATTGCGGAGGATAGGACATCAGAATTTTGCTTTAATGATGATGGAGTGTTATGCTTTAGGAGTCGGATAGTAGTGCCCAATGATGTTGAGTTGAGGTGTGCTATTCTGACTGAAGGCCATTGTAACCCCCTTAACCCAGCTTAGACGGTTGACCCGAATTAAGAAAGTCACACGGGGAAAACCAAAGTCAACCCGAAAGTCAACCTTGATTAACGACCCTTTTTTTTCTTTTTAATCTTGTCTAGATGCACATTAGTCCTAATTGTGATCACACAAACATCATACTCAAAGATCACAAACATCAGAGGTCAAACAGGGACCCAATTGAACAAATTACAACTTTAGGGACCAAATTGTAATTTCTGATAATTAAAAGGACTTAACCCAAATTAAAGTTACCAACTTGAAATTAATCAGGTTTCATGCTTCTCTGTGAAATTTCAGCTCAAATGGACTTCCCAAGCTCATACAATTGCACAAACAAGTTTCAGGACCAAAACGCAAACAATTCAAAACATATAACTGCCAATATCAGCCCCCAACGGTCGACCGTTCCGAAACAGGTAGACCCCGTTTCGAAACACGGGCCGTTCCGCAACGGGTTCCGAAACATGGCCTTGGCAGAGGCCAAACCGTTTCGAAACAGTGCATACCGTTTCGGACGCCTGGGTTCATGCAAGGCACCCGTTCCGAAACGGTGCACACTGTTCCGAAACGCCTGCACAGATTGCAGCAAAATGCACTTCAAAACATGCAATAGATCATTCAAACATGCTCCAAATGCTACCAAACTTTACCAGCATGCAATTCAACATATATAAGACTTGCAAGCATCATCAAATCATCAGAACAACATCATGAGCAAAAAGCCCCAATTCTATAGGCATGCTTCCTACACAAGCTAGCTACTCAAACACAAAACTTCCAAAACAAGCATGTAATGATCCAATTCAAAAACCAGCAATCTTATCATCATTCAACATACTTAGGGAGTTCCAAACACCTCCCAAAACATACACTTTGGTCCCCCATTGCCAAATTACTCAAAAGCTAAAAAGTACTTATAAAACCTTCCATACATTGAGCTTTACTTGTACTTGAATGCTTGCCCTCCTTGCTGCCCTCAAGGTTCTTTAATGCTCTGCATTATTGAATTAAGAAAACGAAGAGAGCGTAAGCAAAAGCTTAGTGAGGTATGCTCTTAAAAACCATTCAATAATGCAATTAAAACCATTTATAAACATGCTTAAAATCAACCTTTACACATGCTCAAAAGCATACTTAAAACAAGCAATCTCATGCTTCAACATTAACATAACATGTCATATTGGCTCAAGTGATACATTCCATTTCTTAAAACAAGTTCATCAACTTCCCAAGGACTTTTAAACACCATGGCCCCATGGACTTTTAAACACCATGGAAGGATCACCTAAGGACTTTTAACCACCTTAGAGTCCGCAACAAGAATCATCCAAGGACTTTTAACCACCTTGATGTTCTTAAGTAACAAGGCTCACTCAAGGACTTTTAACCACCTTAGTGACCTTAACCTTTTCAAAACATCACTTGCCAATATACATCATTTTCATCAATTAATCCACTGTTTTAAAGCATTAAACCAAGCCATTTTCATCATGCATTTCAAAGCATCAAACCACATTTAATCAATGTACAAAAGCAAGGAACTCCTACCTAGAGTTACCTTCAACATATGGCTTACATCATCAGCAAAAACCATGCTAAAACATGCTTTCAAAACAGTAATTAAAACATGCAAATAACCATTTTGCATCACAACAAAATCATGGCCACCACTAGAGAGAAATTCCGAAAACTTACTCTTGAGCTTAGCAAAGTTGTTTAGACTTAAAATAAGCTCCCAAGACATTGGTTTCAAAGCTGAAAAACCCAATTTCCACAAACACACTCACCGATTTCCACTTTGCTTCAAGCCAAAGCACCAAATCAAGCTTCCGGATCAACAACTCTTGGATCCAAAGATGCCTCCCCTGTTTCAACACATCAAAGCAGAGGATTAATGCATCATCATGCATTAATTGCTTCAATGAAAGCACCTAAACTCGCTGCTCTCATCCAACCTCCATTTTCGGCCACCAAACACAACCGAAAATGCATCCAAACCACTTCTACACAAAGCCCAGCCATAAACCAGCAAAACCACACTTCCATAAACATCATATAACATCTAAAAACAACCTATTAACATCCTTATACCTCCAGCAACATCAGATCCACAAGATCACCTCAAAAACAACCTTGAAACACAAGCTAAACTTAGGAAACTCAACCTATCCGGGATTGCATCAATCAAAACTCAATTCCTTATCAATTTAGAGTTCATTTAACATCAAAAACACATCTCAAATCACAGATTAATCAGATCTAACGAAAATCATCAAAAATCATCAAAATCTTGCATTATAAGCCAAGATCAATTTTACCACTTAAAAACCTTTAATTAAACATCAATTAAGGATTGAAAACTTAGGAATTTCAGTAAAGAACTAATAGTTTAGAGGAGAAGGACGTTCTTACCTCCAAATTTGAGTTTCTCCTCTTTTTGCAATCAAAATCCTTGTTGAAACAATTAGCAATTGCAGAGGTTTTGAAGATATGTTGATTAGGAATCAAATGAGAGTTGAAAGGAGGGATTTAGGTGAAGAAATCAGAACCAATTCTCTGGAAAAGAAGTGTTTGGGTTGAGAGAAAATGAGAGAAAGAAAATTTAGAAAAGTTGGTTACAAAATCCAAAAATAGCCAAATGGCTTTCCCTCCACTTTTAATATCACTTAAAATCAGAATTTAGACTTAAAATATCTTAGAAAAATCTGGAGAAACTCCCTTTGGGTAAATAGCTCCTTAAAGATTCAAAGTTTCAACCCTTTATAAAACAGCCTCAAAACCTTCGAAAATTACATTTTGGACACTAGCCAAAATGTCACACTTCAAAAACTCATTTTCCAAAATTGATTTCACAGTTCACTTAATTATATTAAAAGATTATTTTAGAACATTTTTCCATATTTTTAATGCAACCCGAACTAGGCTTTCCTAATTTCACCTCTTAAGATTCGAACAACACTTTGACCAACTAGTCAACGCCCAAAACTCCTAAGCCCAAAACCGGGGCGTTACAACTCTCCCCCCCTTAAGAAATTTCGTCCTCGAAATTTACCTGAAGGAAAGAGATAAGGAAACTACTTCAGCATGTCTTCCTTCCGCTCCCACGTGGCTTCCTCAACACCTCGATGCTTCCACAGCACCTTCACCAACTCAATGGTCTTGCCACGAAGAACTTTGCTATCCGAATCCAGAACCTTCACCGGTTCCTCATCATAGGTCAAATCCGGATTCAAAACCACTTCCTCCACAGGCATCACATGCGAAGGATCAGATCTATACTTCCGAAGCATAGAAACATGGAACACATCAAGAATCTTCTCCAACTCCTGAGGTAACCTTAGCCGATACGCAACAGGACCCACACGCTCAACCACCTCATATGGTCCAATGTACCGAGGGCTCAACTTACCCTTCCGACCAAACCTCATCACCTTCTTCTAAGCCGAAACCTTCAAAAACACACGGTCACCCACCGCATACACTATCTCCTTACGCTTCAAATCCGCGTAAGACTTTTGCCGATCAGAGGCAGCCTTCAACCGCTCACAAATGAGCTTCACCTTCTCGGTGGTCCCTTTCAACAAAGCCGGCATCGAAACCAACTTTTGACCAGTTTCAGCCCAACAAAGAGGAGTCCTACACTTCCTCCCATACAGAGCCTCATAAGGTGCCATCTGTATACTCGCCTGATAACTATTGTTATAAGCGAACTCCACCAAAGGCAGATGCTTCTCCCAAGAACCTTGGAACTCAATTACGCAACACCTCAACATATCCTCCAAAATCTGGATAACCCGCTCAGACTGACCATCCGACTGAGGATGATAGGATGTACTGAAATGCAACCTTGTACCCAGAGCTTGATGCAAACACTGCCAGAAAAGCGATGTGAACCTCGGATCCCTATCCGACAAAATCGACTTAGGCACACCATGCAGCCTCACAATCTCAGCAATGTACAACTCTGCCAGCTTATCCAAAGAAAACGTAGTATGCACAGGCAAGAAATGCGCACACTTCGTCAAGCGATCCACAATCACCCAAACAGAATTCTTCTTCGATGGAGACAAAGGTAAACCAGATACAAAATCCATGGTAACCCTCTCCCACTTCCACTCAGGGATTTTCAACGGTTGCAACAAACCAGAAGGAACCTGATGTTCAGCCTTAACCCGCTGACACACCAAACACTTTCTCACAAACTCTCCAACATCCTTCTTCAAACCCACCCAATAGTACTCATCACGAAGATCACGGTACATCTTAGTACTACCAGGGTGCATAGCAAAAGGACTACTATGACCTTCAGTCAGAATAGCACGCCTCAACTCAACATCAGCAGGCACTACTATCTGACTCCCAAAACACAACACACCATCATCATTAAAGCAGAAATCCGAAGGTCTACCCTCCGCGATATCCTGAACATGAGACACCAAGGAATCATCCAGCAACTGCTTTTCCTTGATCAACTGAACCAAAGATGGTTTCACTTGCAACTCAGCAACAAGACCACCGTCTCGCGATATGCTCAAGCTAGCAAACATAGCTCTCAGCTCAACAGCTACCTTCCTACTCAAGGCATCCGCAACAACATTAGCTTTTCCAGGGTGATACTCAATCGTCAGATCATAATCCTTGAGCAACTCCAACCAACGCCGCTGTCTAAGATTAAACTCCTTCTGAGACATCAGATACCTCAAACTCTTGTGATCCGTGTACACATTACACTTCTCACCATACAGATAATGTCTCCAGATCTTCAGAGCAAACACCACTGCAGCCAGCTCAATGTCATGCGTAGGATAGTTGCGCTCATGCACCTTCAACTGACGTGACGCATAAGCCACAACCTTACCCTCTTGCATCAGCACACATCCCAAACCAACATAGGATGCATCACTATAGACCACAAACTCTTTCCCTGATTCAGGCTGAATCAAGATAGGAGCTTGAGTCAAAGCCGCCTTAAGCTTCTCAAAAGCCTGCTGTCTCGCTTCCGTCCACTCATACTTAACATCCTTCTACAACAGCTTCGTCAAAGGAGCAGCAATCTTGGAAAAACCATCCACAAACCTCCGGTAGTATCCCGCCATACCAAGGAAACTACGGACCTCATGAACAGACTTAGGAACTTTCCAATTCATCACCGCCTCAATCTTCTGAGGATCAACACGAATCCCCTCAGCTGAGACCACATGCCCAAGAAACACCCCCTTCTTAAGCCAGAACTCACACTTGCTCAACTTAGCATAAAGCTGATTCTCCAACAAAGCTTGCAAAACAATCCTCAAATGCTCTTCGTGCTCCTCCTCAGTACGCGAGTACACAAGGATATCATCAATGAACACCACAACGAACTTGTCCAGGTATTCATGAAACACACGATTCATCATGTCCATGAAAGCAGCAGGAGCATTTGTCAAACCAAACGTCATCACAAGGAACTCATAATGCCCATACCTCGTCCTGAAAGCTGTCTTAGGCACATCCACATCCTTCACCTTCAACTGATAATACCCTGACCTCAAGTCAATCTTAGAGAACACAGCAGCTCCCCGAAATTGATCAAAGAGATCATCAATCCTCGGCAAAGGATACCGATATTTGATAGTCAACTTGTTCAGCTGACGGTAATCAATGCACATCCTCATAGTGCCATCTTTCTTCTTCACAAACAAGACCGGTGCTCCCCAAGGTGACACACTCGGCTGGATGAAACCACGATCTAGCAGCTCTTGCAACTGCGTCTTCAGCTCCTTCAGCTCCTTAGGTGCCATTCTATAGGGAGTAATGGACACAGGAGTTGTATTCTCATACAGCTCAATTCCAAACTCAACCTCGCGATTAGGAGGTAAACCAGGAAACTCCTCTGAAAAAACACCAGGAAACTCCTTCACAACTTTGATATCTTGCACCCTCAACTCCTTAGAGCTAGGATTCATCACAACCCTGCCTCAGCATCCTACTCGCCTCCAAGGTAGACACCACATTAGCAAGAAACTTCACATTCTCACCAACCACAACAACTTCATAATCATCCGCAAGCTTAAGCGAAACCCGCTTATTTTCACAATCTACCACACCACGATGCTCAACAAGCCAATCCATACCAAGGATCACATCAAAACCATAAAAGGGCAACTCCATAAGATCAACATGAAAGACATGTTCTTGAACAACCAAGGGACACCTTCTATAAAGCTTTCGAGTCAAAACAGTTTCACCAAAAGAACTAGTGACACGAACACCAACTTCCAAAGACTCAACAGGCAAACCAAGCAATTCAGCATGCTCACGCAAAATGTATGAATGCGTAGATCCAGAATCAATCAAAGAAAGCAATGACAAGGATTGCAAAGTAAAGGTACCTGCAATCACATCTGCATCATTCCTTCCCTCGCGCTGAGCATACACCCTAGCTTGGCCTCCACCCTCAGGCTGAATAACCACAACATGGGCTACTCCACGACCACCTTCCTCTCTCCTCTGGAAATTACCACGGCCGCGCCCACGACCTCTCTGCGGTGCAACAACAACAGGAGCACGCTCTTGGCCACCAGCCAACCTCGGACAATCTCGCCTCAGATGGTCAACAGAACCACAATTCCAACATCCATTCCCAGCTGCCGCTACAGGAGCTTGCACCTCCCTCACAGCACGAGGACAGTCACGCTTCATGTGACCACGCGAACCACAGATCCAGCAAGCACTAGGATCAGCTCTAGCATAACCACCCCTAGCAGGTGCACCGCCACCTCTCTTGGCTGAGGACTGATACTTCTGATCACGTCCCCTCTTGTTCCGTCCACCTCCGGAACTATACTCAGCAGCTCTCTTGCCAGAACTTGCTCCAGCACTTTTCGCAGATAAACCCAAGTTCATCTCAATGTCCTTGGATCGGCTCACCAACGCATCAAAATCATTATACTCAGCAGCCAACATATATGTCTTTACTTCCGTCACCAAACCATAACGGAACCTTTCACACCTCTCCCGCTCATCAGGTATCAGCTCCGGTGCATACTGACTGAGTCGCACAAACTGCACTTCATACTCAGCCACACTCATGCTCCCTTGGGTAAGAGACATGAATTCACGCTTTTTCTCATCAAGATATCTCACTCCTAGATATCTCCTCTTGAACACATTCTGAAAGAATGTCCAAGTAACATCAGCTTTAGTCATCCCAGCTATGGTGGTCGTCCACCACGTATACGCATCGTCCTGCAGCAAGGACACAACACATCCCAACTTTTGCACATCCGTGCAGCTCATCTGACCCAAGATACGCTTGGTACTCTCTAGCCAAGCTTCCGAACTCTCAGCTGACATACCCCTAAACTCAGTCCCACCAAGACTGCGCAGACGCTCCAAAGGTAGTCTAACTCCAGCATCTCCCTGATGCCCAGCTCCTTGAGCTCCAGCTACTGCTGCTCGAAAAGCACCCGCAATAGCTTGTACCAGCATAGACATATCAGGCATAGCTTGCCCCTGACCAACCTCTGGTCCAGCAGCTCCAACACCAGCTGCAGCTTCAGCTCTTTCACCTCCAGCACCACCACCAGGCGGAGGAGGGGGTAACACTGCACTACCCGTATTCTCTTAATTCTCGTTCTCATTGGGAGCCGTAGCTCGCACACTACCTCTTAACTCTCTACGTGGTGCCATACTTTTACCATGCAATCACAATGCAAAATAAAACAAGTCAGGCCCAGCAAGTTAAGCAATCCAAGTATTCAAGCTCAATTTCATTCAAAATCAACATCATTTCATTAGCTTTTGTTTGGCAATGGGTTCCCTCAACATGCAACATCACAGCATACATCTCAATTGCATCCAAATCACAAGCCACTAAACATGCTTTCGAACCACAAGCATACAAGCCAAACATACTTCAATCATGCATACATTCATTCCCAATTACTCGAGAACTCAGCTCTGCTACCACCAAATGTAACCCCCTTAACCCGGCTTAGACGGTTGACCCGAATTAAGGAAGTCACACGGGGAAAACCAAAGTCAACCCGAAAGTCAACCTTGATTAACGACCTTTTTTTTCTCTTTAATCTTGTCTAGATGCACATTAGTCCTAATTGTGATCACACAAACATCATACTCAAAGATCACAAACATCAGAGGTCAAACAGGGACCCAATTGAACAAATTACAACTTTAGGGACCAAATTGTAATTTCTGATAATTAAAAGGACTTAACCCAAATTAAAGTTACCAACTTGAAATTAATCAGGTTTCATGCTTCTCTGTGAAATTTCAGCTCAAATGGACTTCCCAAGCTCATACAATTGCACAAACAAGTTTCAGGACCAAAACGCAAACAATTCAAAACATATAACTGCCAATGTCAGCCCCCAACGGTCGACCGTTCCGAAACAGGTAGACCCCGTTTCGAAACACGGGCCGTTCCGCAACGGGTTCCGAAACATGGCCTTGGCAGAGGCCAAACCGTTCCGAAACAGTGCATACCGTTTCGGACGCCTGGGTTCATGCAAGGCACCCGTTCCGAAACGGTGCACACTGTTCCGAAACGCCTGCACAGATTGCAGCAAAATGCACTCCAAAACATGCAATAGATCATTCAAACATGCTCCAAATGCTACCAAACTTTACCAGCATGCAATTCAACATATATAAGACTTGCAAGCATCATCAAATCATCAGAACAACATCATTAGCAAAAAGCCCCAATTCTATAGGCATGCTTCCTACACAAGCTAGCTACTCAAACACAAAACTTCCAAAACAAGCATGTAATGATCCAATTCAAAAACCAGCAATCTTATCATCATTCAACATACTTAGGGAGTTCCAAACACCTCCCAAAACATACACTTTGGTCCCCCATTGCCAAATTACTCAAAAGCTAAAAAGTACTTGAATGCTTTACTTGTACTTGTACTTTGGTCCCCCATACATTGAGCTTTACTTGTACTTGAATGCTTGCCCTCCTTGCTGCCCTCAAGGTTCTTTAATGCTCTGCATTATTGAATTAAGAAAACGAAGAGAGCGTAAGCAAAAGCTTAGTGAGGTATGCTCTTAAAAACCATTCAATAATGCAATTAAAACCATTTATAAACATGCTTAAAATCAACCTTTACACATGCTCAAAAGCATACTTAAAACAAGCAATCTCATGCTTCAACATTAACATAACATGTCATATTGGCTCAAGTGATACATTCCATTTCTTAAAACAAGTTCATCAACTTCCCAAGGACTTTTAAACACCATGGCCCCATGGACTTTTAAACACCATGGAAGGATCACCTAAGGACTTTTAACCACCTTAGAGTCCGCAACAAGAATCATCCAAGGACTTTTAACCACCTTGATGTTCTTAAGTAACAAGGCTCACTCAAGGACTTTTAACCACCTTAGTGACCTTAACCTTTTCAAAACATCACTTGCCAATATACATTATTTTCATCAATTAATCCACTGTTTTAAAGCATTAAACCAAGCCATTTTCATCATGCATTTCAAAGCATCAAACCACATTTAATCAATGTACAAAAGCAAGGAACTCCTACCTAGAGTTACCTTCAACATATGGCTTACATCATCAGCAAAAACCATGCTAAAACATGCTTTCAAAACAGTAATTAAAACATGCAAATAACCATTTTGCATCACAACAAAATCATGGCCACCACTAGAGAGAAATTCCGAAAACTTACTCTTGAGCTTAGCAAAGTTGTTTAGACTTAAACTAAGCTCCCAAGACATTGGTTTCAAAGCTGAAAAACCCAATTTCCACAAACACACTCACCGATTTCCACTTTGCTTCAAGCCAAAGCACCAAATCAAGCTTCCGGATAAACAACTCTTGGATCCAAAGATGCCTCCCCTGTTTCAACACATCAAAGCAGAGGATTAATGCATCATCATGCATTAATTGCTTCAATGAAAGCACCTAAACTCGCTGCTCTCATCCAACCTCCATTTTCGGCCACCAAACACAACCGAAAATGCATCCAAACCACTTCTACACAAAGCCCAGCCATAAACCAGCAAAACCACACTTCCATAAACATCATATAACATCTAAAAACAACCTATTAACATCCTTATACCTCCAGCAACATCAGATCCACAAGATCACCTCAAAAACAACCTTGAAACACAAGCTAAACTTAGGAAACTCAACCTATCCGGGATTGCATCAATCAAAACTCAATTCCTTATCAATTTAGAGTTCATTTAACATCAAAAACACATCTCAAATCACAGATTAATCAGATTTAACGAAAATCATCAAAAATCATCAAAATCTTGCATTATAAGCCAAGATCCATTTCACCACTTAAAACCCTTTAATTAAACATCAATTAAGGATTGAAAACTTAGGAATTTCAGTAAAGAACTGATAGTTTAGAGGAGAAGGACGTTCTTACCTCCAAACTTGAGTTTCTCCTCTTTTTGCAATCAAAATCCTTGTTGAAACAATTAGCAATTGAAGAGGTTTTGAAGATATGTTGATTAGGAATCAAATGAGAGTTGAAAGGAGGGATTTAGGTGAAGAAATCAGAACCAATTCTCTGGAAAAGAAGTGTTTGGGTTGAGAGAAAATGAGAGAAAGAAAATTTAGAAAAGTTGGTTACAAAATCCAAAAATAGCCAAATGGCTTTCCCTCCACTTTTAATATCACTTAAAATCAGAATTTAGACTTAAAATATCTTAGAAAAATCTGGAGAAACTCCCTTTGGGTAAATAGCTCCTTAAAGATTCAAAGTTTCAACCCTTTATAAAACAGCCTCAAAACTTTCGAAAATTACATTTTGGTCACTAGCCAAAATGTCACACTTCCAAAACTCATTTTCCAAAATTGATTTCACAGTTCACTTAATTATATTAAAAGATGATTTTAGAACATTTTTCCATATTTTTAATGCAACCCGAACTAGGCTTTCCTAATTTCACCTCTTAAGATTCGAACAGCACTTTGACCAACCGGTCAACGCCCAAAACTCCTAAGCCCAAAACCGGGGCGTTACAGCCATAGTAGTCCTTTTGCTATGCACCCTGGTAGTACTAAGATGTATCGTGATCTTCGTGATGAGTACTATTGGGTGGGTTTAAAGAAAGATGTTGTTGAGTTTGTAAGCAAGTGCATGGTATGTCAGCGAGTTAAGGCTGAGCATCAATTTGCTTCAGGGTTGTTGCAACCGTTGAGGATTCCTGAGTGGAATTGGGAAAGGATTACCATGGACTTCGTGTCTGGTTTGCCTTTGACGCCATCGAAGAAGAATTCGGTGTGGGTGATTGTGGATCGCTTGACGAAGTCTGCGCATTTCTTGCCTGTGCATACTACGTACACTTTGGATAAGCTTGCGGAGCTGTACATTGTTGAGATTGTGCGGTTGCATGGAGTGCCTAAGTCGATTGTATCGGATAGAGATCCGAGGTTTACGTCGCGTTTTTGGCAGTGTTTGCATTAGGCTTTGGGTACACGGTTGAATTTCAGTACATCTTATCATCCGCAGTCGGATGGACAGTCTGAGCGTGTTATCCAGGTGTTGGAGGAAATGCTGAGGTGCTGTGTGATTGAGTTTCAGGGTTCTTGGGAGAAACATTTGCCTTTGGTAGAATTTGCCTATAATAATAGTTATCAGGCAAGTATTCAAATGGAACCTTATGAAGCTTTGTATGGGAGGAAGTGTAGGACTCCTCTTTGTTGGGCTGAAACGGGTCAGAAGTTGGTTTCGATGCCAGCTTTGTTGAAAGGAACCACTGAGAAGGTGAAGCTCATTTGTGAGCGTTTGAAGGTAGCTTCTGATCGGCAAAAGTCTTACGCGGATTTGAAGCGTAAGGAGATTGAGTATGCGGTGGGTGACCGTGTGTTTTTGAAAGTTTCGCCTTGGAAAAAGGTAATGAGGTTTGGCTGAAAGGGTAAGTTGAGCCCTAGGTACATTGGACCATACGAGGTGATTGAGCGTGTGGGTCCTTTTGCGTACAAGTTGAGGTTACGGCAAGAGTTAGAAAAGATTCATGATGTGTTTCATGTTTCTATGCTTCGGAAGTATAGATCGGATCCTTCTCATGTGATGCATGTGGAAGAAGTGGAGTTGAATCCGGATTTGACCTATGATGAGGAACCGGTGAAGATTTTGGATTCGGATAGTAAAATTCTTCGAGGCAAGACCATTGAGTTGGTAAAGGTGTTGTGGAAGCATCGTGGTGCTGAGGAAGCCACGTGGGAACGGAAGGATGACATGTTGAAGAAGTTTCCGTACCTTTTTCCTTTAGGTAAATTTCGAGGACGAAATTTTTTAAGGGGGGAGAGTTGTAACATCCCAATTTTTGGGCTTGGATGTTTAGGGTCTGAACCGGACCGGTTTAAATTTCGGTTCGAATATATAAAGGTGGTTTTTAGGGAAGCCTAGTTTGAGATGCATTAAAAATATGGAAAAATAACTAAAAATCCTCTGATTTGGAAATATGACATTTCAAGTTAGTGACTAAAATGTAATTTTTGAAAAGTTGGTGACTGTTTTAAAAGGATTGAAACTTTGAATCTTTAAGGAGCTAATTTACCCAAGGGAGGGTTTCTCCAGATTTTTCTTAAATATTAAAGATTTATTTAATATTATTTAATAAAAGGAAAGGAGGGAAAATGGATATTTTGGTTTTATAACTAACTTTTGTCAAATTTTCCCATTTCTTTTTCTCTCAATTTTCCCCTTAGCTAAACACATTTCTCCAGCCACTTTTCCTCTGATTTTCACATCTAAAGTTGAGATTACAATCTCCAAATGGTTTCTAGTCATTTTGTACACCAAATCCTCATCATTTGCTTATTGAATTTTCAAGGATTTTAGCTCTAAACAAGGAGAAACTCACATTTAGAGGTATGAACGTCCTTCTCCTCTAAATACTCAGTTCTTTACTGAAATTCCCAAGTTCTCAATCCTTAATTTGAGTTTTATTAAAGGTTTTGATGTTGTGATCTTGATTTTGGCTTAAAATGCAAGATTTGGATTTAATTTTGATTAAATTCGTATTAAATTATTGGGCTCTGTTTTGAGATGTCTTCTTGATGTATTTTGGATGAATAAATGATGTGTAATTGAGGTTTAATCAATGCAATCCCGAATAGGTTGCTTTTCCTAAGTTTTTGCTTGAGTTAATGGTTGTTTTTGGGATGATTTTGATGTTCTGCTAAAGCTGGAGGTATAAGGACGTGATTAGGTTCTTTTTGGATGTTAATTAATGTTTAAGAATGATTGGAATTGATGGATCTTGGATGGGTAATGTTGTAGAGATGTTTGGATGTGTTTTCGGATGTGTTTCGTAGCCGAAATGTGAGTTTTCGTGAGAGCAGCGAGTTTAGGTGTTGTGGCTGAAGATTTTAATGCATGATGATGCATTGATCCTCTGCTTTGATGTGTTAAAATAGGGGAGACATCTTCGGATCCTTGTGGTGTTGATCTGGAGGCTTGATCGGTGTTTCGGCAAGCTTGCGAAACGGAATCGGTGAGTGAAGTTCGGTTTTCAGCTTTGAAACCAATGTTTGAAGGTTATGGGAACTTAGTTTAAGTCTAAACAACTTAGCTAAGCTCAAGAGTAAGTTTTCGGGAAAACTCTCTTTTGATGAACCATGAGATGGTTGAATCTAATGTGTTTAATTTGCATGTTTTAAATTCTGTTTTGAAAGCATATTTAAGCATGTTTAATGCTGCTTTTGTAAGCCATGTGTTGAAGGATGCTCAAGGTAAGAGATCCTTGGTTTGACATTGATAAATGTGGTTTTGATGCATAGTGATGCATGTTGGTTTAATGGCTTTGCTAAATGCTTTAAAACAGTGGATTGATGATGTTAAATGATGTATATTAGCAAGTGATGTGTTGGTTTAAAATTATTTGAATCGGATATAGTTAGCCGGCTATAGGATTTGGTGCACTGTGAATAAAGTCGCCTTGGATGTTGAGGGGTTGTGATTGTACCGTAAACTCCATCCAAGTACACTAACGAGATGGGTAAGATCACAATGGTGGTTAAAAGTCCATGTGTGGATCTTGTGTTGTGTGTCCTGTGTTCTCGTTAGTGATGTTATACAACTACCAATGAGTGATGTGGAGGGGTTGTGATTGTACCGTAGACTCCATCACGAGTGTTGAGGGGTTGTGATTGTACTGGTAAACTCCACCTTGATATTGGTAGTGTGTATGAAGCGTATGGGACAACGCTGGTGATCCGCGTATCCGATTGTGTTTTGAGTTGAAAAATGGTTATGGATTATCACTTGAAAGCCAATATGACATGTTGATGAATTGAAGCATGAGATGCTTGTATTGTATGCATTGATGCATGATAAATGTTGTTTTTGGAACTAAAGGCCTTGAAAAGGTGTTTTTACAAAGTGCATTATTGTGTTGTCTTATTAGAGCTTTTCTCACTAAGCATATGTGCTTACGCTCTCTCTTTCTTGAACCAATAATGCAGAGCATTGAAGTGCTTAAAGGGCAGCAAGGAGGTCAAGGATCCAAGTGAAAGTTGAAGCTCATGTATGGTGACTATTTTCACAACACTTTTAGCTTTTGGTATTTGGCAATGGGAACCTAGATTGTGTTTTTGGGAGATGTTTTGGACTCCCTAAGTTTGGTTTATTGCCTATGGTGTTTTGGAACTTGTAAAGGGCCACTTGGTATTTGGTTTTGATGATTTGATGATTGCATGCCATGATTGAGTTTAGATTGAGTCTAAATCACTCATTTCAACTCTCTTTTGATTCCTAATCATCTCATCAATAAAACCTCTCAATTTGCAAGTTGTTTCATCAAGCATTTTGGCTCTAAAAAGGAGAAATTCAAGTTTGGAGGTAAGAACGTCCTTCTCCTCTAAACTATCAGTTTCTTTACTGAAATTCCTAAGTTCTAAATCCTTGATTTGTGTTTTGTTAATGGCTTTTCAATTGAAATCTTGATTTTGGCTTTAAATGCAAGATTTGGTGATTTTGGTGAAATTTTCGTGTGATCTGTTTGGGCAGTGTTTTGAAGTGTCAAAATGATGTTAAATGAATGCTAAATTGATTAGAAGTTGAGGTTTAATCAATGCAATCCCGGATAGGTTGAATTTCCTAAGTTTGGCTTGAGTTTTTGGTTGTTTTTGGAGTGTTTTTGGTGATCTGTTATACCTGGAGGTATAAGGATGTGTTTGTGATCATTTTGTGTGTTAATTGATGTTTAAAAATGGTTAGAAGTGATGGATCTTGGCTGGGTTAAGTTTTGAAAGTGTTTGGAGGTGATTTCAGTTGTGTTTGGTAGCCAAATTGTTGGATTTGTGTTGAGCAGCGAGTTGAGTCTTGTTGCTGGTGTTTTTAATGCATAATGATGCATTAATCCTCTGTTGTTGTGTGCTTGAAACAGGGGAGTTTGATCCGTGAGCTTTGAAGGTGTTGCGGAAGGTTTTCGGATGCTTGGAAGGCTTGTTGGCTAGCCTTGTTTTGTGTATCGGTGAGTGAAGTTGGGTTTTCATCTTTTAAACCAAGGTTTGAAGGTTTTGGGAGCTTAGTTTAAGTCTAAACAACTTTGCTAAGCTCAAGAGTAAGTGATTGGATTTTCGCTCTTGAATTGTGTTGTGTTTGGTTTTAAAAGCTATTGTGGTTGATGATTGAGATGCATATGTTTTGCATGGTTTAAATCTGTTTTGAAAGCATATTTTAAGCATGGTTTAATGCTGGTTTTGAAAGCCATTTGTGAAGGATGCTCAAGGTAAGAGATCCTTGATTTTGTATATGGTAATTGTGATTTTGATGCATAGTGTTGCATGTTGATCTATGGCTTTGTATGATGCTTTAAAACAGTGAATTGATGATGGTAAATGTTACTTTTTGCATATTGGTTATGCATGTGAATCATTGGGCTAATGAGGTAATGGTTTTGCATATTGGTTATGCATGTGAATCATTGGACTATTGTGGTGATGGTTTTTGCATTGTGATTATGCATATGAATCAGTGGAATAACATGGTGAGATGGTTATATTGGCAAGTGATGAAAGTGGTTCTTGGTTCGTTGATCGGATATAGTTAGCCGGCTATAGGATTGGGTGGACCGTGAATTAAGTCGCCTTGGAGGTGGAGTGGTCAAGAGTGAACCGGTAAACTCCCTTCAAGTATCCTAACGAGATGTTTAAGGTCATAATGGAGGTGTTGCCCATTCGAGGACCTTGGTTGAGCAAAGGTTATATGGTGTTTAAAAGTCCATATGTGGGAACCTTGTGCTTGTTAAGATCACAATGGCGGTGTAAGACCATGTGTGGATCTTTTGTGGGGTGTCCCGGATCTCGTTAGTGATTTATACAACTACCAATCGGTTATGCAAAGGTTGTATGGTGTTTAAAAGTCCATACAAGGAAACCTTGTGCATGTTGAGGTTGTATGGTGTTTAAAAGTCAATGCATGGGAACCTCGGGAAAAGCTAAGGTTGTATGGTGTTTAAAAGTCCATACATGGGAACTTTAGGCTTGTAAGGTCAAATGGTGTTTAAAAGTCCATTTGGGAGGCCTTGGATTGGTAGGGTGTATGGAGCGTAGGGACAACGCTCGGAATCCGCGTATCCGATCGGGTTGTTGAGTTGAAAATTTGATGTGGTTGATCACTTGGAAGCCAATGTAATGTTCTTGATCATAAAGAAGCATGAGATGCTTGAAATGATGCATGATTGCATGTGAAGCATGAGATGCTTGTAAAGTTGCATGTTGCATGAAAAGTGTATGATGCTAGTGAATGCATGTTTACTTGTTAAGTTGAACAAGTGTTGATTATCATTTGGTAAATGATGCATGTGTGCATGACATCTCCCTAATGCATTGGAGTCTTGTTGAGACTTGTTTTAAAGGTATGTGATAATGATGTTGTGGTTCATGAGTTGCCTTTGGTTAATGCATGTATTGGATTGATTGAGTAAATGATTTTAAAGGGCTTCTTGCTTAAATGGTTTTTAAGTATAAGAAGGGTATGTTGTGAAATGGGAATGTTTTCCAAGGTTTTGATTTAACTTTGCATATGGTGTTTATGCATGGAGTGGTTAAATGGATAATTATGTCATTTATGCTTTGAAAGGTTTTCTTAGCTCGCTAAGCTAAGGTTTGGTTTCATGTATGTGTAATGCATGGTTTAGGCATGATGTTGAAAAGGAGTTTTCAAACATGGTTTTGGTTTGTCAATTCGGGTTGTTTTAAAAGTGTTTTGTAACCCGCTGCATTGATGGTGTTTTGGTTTTGAGCATTCCTCACTAAGCATTATGTGCTTACGCTCCTTTTTGTCCATCAATGCAGATTCTTGAACTTTGGACAGCAAGGAGCAAGGGATTCAGGGTGGACTCCAATTGAGATGTATGTCTCGGTGAATAGCTATAGTTAATAAGGGCAATGGGGGTAGAATCTCTCGGATTGATGTTTTTGTACTCGTATATGTTCGGACAAGTATGTTTTAGTGTTGTTGATGTTGCTGAATCATGAATTGGCTTTAATGAGATTGCTTTGGAAAGTTGGTGCTTAAATGGTTGCTTGTGTAGGAAGCATGCCTATAGAATTGGGGCTTTTTGCATATGAAGTTAATTTGTTGATTTGATGATGCTTGCAAGTCTTATATATGTTGAATTGCATGCTGGTAAAGTTTGGTAGCATTTGGAGCATGTTTGAATGATCTATTGCATGTTTTGGAATTGCATTTTGCTGCAATCTGTGCAGGCGTTTCGGAACAGTGTGCACCGTTTCGGAACGGGTGCCTTGAATGAACCCAGGCGTCCGAAACGGTATGCACCGTTTCGAAACGGTTTGGTCTATGCCAGACCCCCATTGCGGAACGTGTTGCGGAACGGCCCCGTGTTTCGAAACGGGCTCTGCCTGTTTCGGAACGGGTGACCGTTGGGGGCTGACATGGGCGGTTAAATGTTTCAAAATGTTTGCTTTTTGGTCCTGAAACTTGTTTGTGCAATTGTATGAGTTTGGGATGTCCGTTTGAGCTGAAATTTGGCAGAGAAGCATGAAACCTGATTAATTTGAAGTTGGTAACTTAAAATTTGGTTAAGTCCTTAAAGTTTTCAGAATTTACAAATTGGTCCCTAAAGTTGTAAATTGTTCAATTGGGTCCCTGTTTGATCTCTGATGTTTGTGATCTTTGAGTATGCTGTTTGCATGATCACATCTAAGGTTGATGTGCATCTAGACAAGATTAAAAAGAAAAAAAAGGGGTCGTTAATCAAGGTTGACTTTCGGGTTGACTTTGGTTTTCCCCGTGTGACTTTCTTAATTCGGGTCAATCGTCCGAGCCGGGTTAAGGAGGTTACATTTGGTGGTATTAGAGCTGAGTTGCGAATGCTTGGGGAAAACGGTAAGTTGTTGTAATGTGTGCTTGTTGTTTACCTTGATGTGTGGTTGAATGTTGGTTGAAACACGTGTTTCTGAGCAATTGATGGTGTTTCTGAGTATGTTGCTGGTGTTTCTGAGTGTGTTATTGATGTTTCTGAACATGTTGCTGAAGTATGCAAGCATGCTTTATGGTTATGAATCTTGGTTGAGCTTATGTGGAAATGTGCTGATGTTGTGAGCTGATGTTATGCATGATAGAAGTGTAATGAGTATGTTATGTTGATAATATGCTGATGCAAATGGATGCTGTTTGATGTAAGCATGATAAAAGTATGTTGTTTGATATGCTTGATGTTGTGATATCCATGTTGTGTTGACTGTTATGTCATGTAAAGGGGAGGATTCGGGATACCCATTGCTTTATTAATATAGCTATTGTGTTATTTGGAGTTGGAGTTTGAATCCTTGCTTAATGCTGGTCTAACTGGTTTGTTTGCTTGTTGTGATTGTTTGTGTTGTTAGTAGTATGGCAAAGATGATGGAAGAATGGCAGTTGGGTAAGATGGTTGCTGCCTTGGGGCAGGTTGTTAAGGCTTGGAATTCACCCTTTTGTAGAGGTGTTTTGTTTCAGTCTTCTGTGCCTGGAGTTGAGGTGGTAAGGCAAGGGAAAGAAGTTGGTTATGTGATGAAGGGTTCATCATCTGTTGAGCAGGAGGTGTTGGGAACATCTCAGGCTGAGGTAAAGGTAAAGTCAGTGGATGTGCTGGCTGTGGGATGTATGGGTTTGCCGAAGCAGCGTTTGCTTGATTTGGGTGCTGTGGAATATCATGGTTCGACACCTGAGGCATTTGAGGGCTGGTTGGCCGGTGTGGTTCTAATTTTGGATCAGGAAGGCTGTGATTATGCCTGTAAGCTGGGGAGTGTTGTTTCTCTGATGCTGGAGGATGCGTGTGTCTGGTGGACATCTGTGGCGGAGGCGTCACATATTCCTGATATTGATTGGGATTTCTTTGTATCTGCTTTTTGTGAAAGGTATCTTGGAAGGGAATTTCCAAGGGTTAAGCAATGTGAAGATAGTGTTGTTGTGGAGCAAGTGTTGCTTGAGCAAGGGGTGGAAGCTCAGCCACCGGTTTGTGACCGTTGTGAAAGGCACCATGTTGGAGGTTGTTGGGGCGCAGGTGTTTGCTGGAATTGTGGTTCCAAAATGCATGTTAAGCGTGATTGTCCTCTTGAGGTGAAGTCAGCTTTGGTGTTAGCTAAAGGGTCTCTGAAAGGTCGTGGGCACGGCCGAGGCAAGGTTCAGAGGTGGCAAAAAGAACAGAAGGTTGTGAAGAGTTTGGGAAAAGAGAATTGCTGGAAATGTGGGTCTGCTGGACACATGAGACGTGATTGTTTGAGGTTGGCTCGGAATAGCCAAGGTTCCTTACCGCAAGGAGTTGATGTTGACCCTGGTGTGTTAGCTGGTGCTGCAGTTGTGCCGCAGGAGGATGATGGTTCCGCAAGGAAGAGAGCTCGTCTGATGAAGCTTCAGGGAGGTGTTGTGTTTTCAGGTAACTTTGTTAAGTAATCTTTGCTCTAGTTATCTTAGTTTAGTTTCTGTTGGTTTTCCTTGCGTGGTAAGTTTAGTTTTTTTGCTAGCATGTTGGGGTAATGGTAGTTGTTTGGGAACATCTTTGGTGTGAAGAAGGTTTAGTGAGTATCTTGTGGTTAGTGGTTGTTGGTATGATGGAGTTAAATAAGCTAGAAGTGAGGTAGGAGGTTGTTCTTAGACGGATTTGAGGATGTTATTGGAGGGTGTGAACCGGCATTCATGCACAGTTAAAATCATTGTTATATGCTATATTATATATGTTGGTCCATGCATACATGTGGCATGACATTAGAGGTTTTGCATACATGTACATCAGGCATTGATAGGGCATGTAGGTGATCATGCATACGATGTTCACACTCGCTAATAACTAATCGAATCTGTTAGTGTGGTGGTTGGTTTGGATGATGGGTTTTTAGAGGTTGTTTTGGTGCTGAGTGAGAGTTGGTGTAATATTAAGCTAGTTGCTAGCAATGGTGAGAGTGGTTTAGCCTGTGGTAGAAGGATAGTGTTTGTTGCTTAAAGAGTTAGTGGCTTGGTGGTGAGGAGTACCGGTTGAGGTTAGAATCGGTTATGTGGTTTGTATAGCTAAAAGGAAGTGGTAGTTCCTTGGTGTTAGTGATGTTGCAGTTTTGTGGTTGTGTTTTCAAGTGCTGAGGTAGCTTAGCTTTTAAGTTGTTGTGAAAGGGTTGAGATGGTAAGTGCTGGTTCTTAGCAACCTTTGAGGAGTTCAGAAGCTGTTATGTGTGTTTTGGTTAAGCGATGTTCTAGTAATGCAAGTGTTATGGTTGAAGTTTGATGTGAAAGGGCTATGAAAGATCGAAGGCTTTTGTTGGTTGTTTGGGTTCTTGTGAGAAGTGGTTGGCTGGTTGTGGTTAGAAAGTTCCGTTTGAAGTCAGCTAGTGGTGTGTGGAATGGCTGGCGGAGTCAAGATGGGGTTGTGATGTAATTCTTGGAATCTGGGTGAGTAATCCTGGTGAGCTGTTATTGTAATGTTAGCGGCGGATGTAAGGATTGTTAGCTTTTGTTGAAGAGTTTGAGTAACCAGTTGACGTTTAAGGATTTCTGCTTGTTGGGAAAATCCTTGGAAGAGGTTTGAGAGTTGCAAGAGTTTTAGAGGCTGAGAGGTTTGCATAGTGGCTGAATTGGATTGGTTGTTGTCTCTGTGTAAACAGGTTTTGGGAGTTGTGTGTTACAGTAATGTGTGCTGTAAGAGCTGAAGTTCTTCAGGTTGATGTTGGGGCTGTGTACAGTCCGGTTATGTGAAAGGTTAAGTTATGGCTATCTTTGTGTGTTCTGGATTTAGTGAACAGCATGTGGTGGTGTTGTGTTCGGTGGAGTTTTGTATGGGAAGTGTTCAGTGTTGGTTGAGGCTTTTGTGTTGCCTTGTGTGTGATTTGAGAAGGTTGTGGTTCTCTTTTTGCCGGTTGAAATTTCGAGGACGAAATTTCCTAAGGGGGGGAGAGTTGTAACGCCCCGGTTTTGGGCTCAGAAGTTTTGGGCGTTGACCGGTTCGGTCAAATTGCTGATCGAATATATAAGAGTGAATTTAGGAAAGCCTAGTTCGGGTTGCATTAAAAATATGGAAAAATGTTCTAAAATCATATTTTATTATATAAAAGTGAGCTGTGAAATCAATTTTGGAAAATGAGGTTCGGAAGGTTGACATTTTGGCTAGTGACCAAAATGTAATTTTTGAAAGTGGCGGGACAATTTTATAAAGGATTGAAACTTTGAATCTTTAAGGAGCTATTATTCCAAAAAGGATTTCTCCAGATTTTTCTAAGATATTTTAAGGCTTTAATCTGATTTTAAAGATTATGAAATGTGGAGGGAAATCATTTTCACCATTTCTTAACTAACTTTCTATTTTCTCTCAATTTTCCTTTTCTCTCATTTTCTCTCCACCCAAACATAATTCTCCAGATTTTCTTCTCTGATTTTGGCATCTAAATCACTCATTTCAACTCTCTTTTGATTCATAATCATCTCATCAATAAAACCTCTCAATTTGCAAGTTGTTTCATCAAGCATTTTGGCTCTAAAAAGGAGAAATTCAAGTTTGGAGGTAAGAACGTCCTTCTCCTCTAAACTATCAGTTCTTTACTGAAATTCCTAAGTTCTCAATCCTTGATTTGTGTTTTGTTAATGGCTTTTCGATTGAAATCTTGATTTTGGCTTAAAATGCAAGATTTGGTGATTTTGGTGAAATTTTCGTGTGATCTGTTTGGGCAGTGTTTTGAAGTGTCAAAATGATGTTAAATGAATGCTAAATTGATTAGAAGTTGAGGTTTAATCAATGCAATCCCGGATAGGTTGAATTTCCTAAGTTTGGCTTGAGTTTTTGGTTGTTTTTGGAGTGTTTTTGGTGATCTGTTATACCAGGAGGTATAACGATGTGTTTGTGATCATTTTGGGTGTTAATTGATGTTTAAAAATGGTTAGAAGTGATGGATCTTGGCTGGGTTAAGTTTTGAAAGTGTTTGGAGGTGATTTCGGTTGTGTTTGGTAGCCAAATTGTTGGATTTGTGTTGAGCAGCGAGTTGAGTCTTGTTGCTGGTGTTTTTAATGCATAATGATGCATTAATCCTCTGTTGTTGTGTGCTTGAAACAGGGGAGTTTGATCCGTGAGCTTTGAAGGTGTTGCGGAAGGTTTTCGGATGCTTGGAAGGCTTGTTTGCTAGCCTTGTTTTGTGTATCGGTGAGTGAAGTTGGGTTTTCAGCTTTTAAACCAAGGTTTGAAGGTTTTGGGAGCTTAGTTTAAGTCTAAACAACTTTGCTAAGCTCAAGAGTAAGTGATTGGATTTTCGCTCTTGAATTGTGTTGTGTTTGGTTTTAAAAGCTATTGTGGTTGATGATTGAGATGCATATGTTTTGCATGGTTTAAATCTTTTTTGAAAGCATATTTTAAGCATGGTTTAATGCTGGTTTTGAAAGCCATTTGTGAAGGATGCTCAAGGTAAGAGATCCTTGATTTTGTATATGGTAATTGTGATTTTGATGCATAGTGTTGCATGTTGATCTATGGCTTTGTATGATGCTTTAAAACAGTGAATTGATGATGGTAAATGTTACTTTTTGCATATTGGTTATGCATGTGAATCATTGGGCTAATGGGGTAATGGTTTTGCATATTGGTTATGCATGTGAATCATTGGACTATTGTGGTGATGGTTTTTGCATTGTGATTATGCATATGAATCAGTGGAATAACATGGTGAGATGGTTATATTGGAAAGTGATGAAAGTGGTTCTTGGTTCGTTGATCGGATATAGTTAGCCGGCTATAGGATTGGGTGCATCGTGAATTAAGTCGCCTTGGAGGTGGAGTGGTCAAGAGTGGACCGGTAAACTCCCTTCAAGTATCCTAACCAGATGGTTAAGGTCATAATGGAGGTGTTGCCCATTCGAGGACCTTGGTTGAGCAAAGGTTATATGGTGTTTAAAAGTCCATTCGAGGACCTTGGTTGAGCATGGGAACCTCGGGAAAAGCTAAGGTTGTATGGTGTTTAAAAGTCCATACATGGGAACTTTAGGCTTGTAAGGTCAAATGGTGTTTAAAAGTCCATTTGGGAGGCCTTGGATTGGTAGGGTGTATGGAGCGTAGGGAAAACGCTCGGAATCCGCGTATCCGATCGGGTTGTTGAGTTGAAAAGTGGATGTGGTTGATCACTTGGAAGCCAATGTAATGTTCTTGATCATAAAGAAGCATGAGATGCTTGAAATGATGCATGATTGCATGTGAAGCATGAGATGCTTGTAAAGTTGCATGTTGCATGAAAAGTGTATGATGCTAGTGAATGCATGTTTACTTGTTAAGTTGAACAAGTGTTGATTATCATTTGGTAAATGATGCATGTGTGCATGACATCTCCCTAATGCATTGGAGTCTTGTTGAGACTTGTTTTAAAGGTATGTGATAATGATGTTGTGGTTCATGAGTTGCCTTTGGTTAATGCATGTATTGGATTGATTGAGTAAATGATTTTAAAGGGCTTCTTGCTTAAATGGTTTTTAAGTATAAGAAGGGTATGTTGTGAAATTGGAATGTTTTCCAAGGTTTTGATTTAACTTTGCATATGGTGTTTATGCATGGAGTGGTTAAATGGATAATTATGTCATTTATGCTTTGAAAGGTTTTCTTAGCTCGCTAAGCCAAGGTTTGGTTTCATGTATGTGTAATGCATGGTTTAAGCATGATGTTGAAAAGGAGTTTTCAAACATGGTTTTGGTTTGTCAATTCGGGTTGTTTTAAAAGTGTTTTGTAACCCGCTGCATTGATGGTGTTTTGGTTTTGAGCATTCCTCACTAAGCATTATGTGCTTACGCTCCTTTTTGTCCATCAATGCAGATTCTTGAAGTTTGGACAGCAAGGAGCAAGGGATTCAGGGTGGACTCCAATTGAGATGTATGTCTCGGTGAATAGCTATAGTTAATAAGGGCAATGGGGGTAGAATCTCTCGGATTGATGTTTTTGTACTCGTATATGTTCGGACAAGTATGTTTTAGTGTTGTTGATGTTGCTGAATCATGAATTGGCTTTAATGAGATTGCTTTGGAAAGTTGGTGCTTAAATGGTTGCTTGTGTAGGAAGCATGCCTATAGAATTGGGGCTTTTTGCATATGAAGTTAATTTGTTGATTTGATGATGCTTGCAAGTCATATATATGTTGAATTGCATGCTGGTAAAGTTTGGTAGCATTTGGAGCATGTTCGAGTGATTAATTGCATGTTTTGGAATGCCTTTTTGCTGCAATCTGTGCAGGCGTTTCGGAACAGTGTGCACCGTTTCGGAACGGGAGCCTTGCATGAACCCAGGCGTCCGAAACGGTATGCACCATTTCGAAACGGTTTGGTCTCTGCCAGACCCCCATTGCGGAACGCGTTGCGGAACGGCCCCGAGTTTCGAAACGGGCTCTGCCTGTTTCGGAACGGGTGACCGTTGGGGGCTGACATAGGCGGTTAAATGTTTCAAAATGTTTGCATTTTGGTCCTGAAACTTGTTTGTGCAATTGTATGAGTTTGGGATGTCCGTTTGATCTGAAATTTGGCAGAGAAGCATGAAACCTTATTAATTTTAATTTGGTAACTTAAAATTTGTTTAAGTCCTTAAAGTTTTCAGAATTTACAAATTGGTCCCTAAAGTTGTAAATTGTTCAATTGGGTCCCTGTTTGATCTCTGATGTTTGTGATCTTTGAGTATGCTGTTTGCATGATCACATCTAAGGTTAATGTGCATCTAGACAAGATTAAAAAGAAAAAAAAGGGGTCGTTAATCAAGGTTGACTTTCGGGTTGACTTTGGTTTTCCCCGTGTGACTTTCTTAATTCGGGTCAATCGTCTGGGCCGGGTTAAGGGGGTTACAGAAACAGGTTGCGAAACGGTTCCACGTTTCGGAACGGTCCTTCCCCGTTCTGGAACACTCGACCGTTGGGCACTGAATCTGATGGTTATATGTTTTGAAATCTTCACGTTTTAGTCCTAAACTTTGCTTATGCAATTACTTGTGTTCGAAGTGTCCGTTTTAGATGAAGTTTGACAGTGAGGCATGAAACATGACTAATTTCATAATGGTAACTTAAAAATTGGCTAAGTCCTCGTAATTTCCAGGATTTACATTTTGGTCCCTAAATTCATAAGTTGTGCATTTGAGTCCCTAATTGATCTCCGTTTGCTGTGATTTTTGAGTATGATGATCTCAAGAGAACGCCTAGGGTTAATATGCATCTAGACAGGTTTTAAAAAGAAAAAAAAGGGTCGTTAATCAAGGTTGACTTTCGGGTTGACTTTAGTTTTCCCTGTGTAACCTTCGTAGTTCGGGTCAACCGTCTAGGCCGGGCTAAGGGGGTTACAACATTGTTCATCGGTATCACCTTCTGACTCGGCCCTTGACTAGACCGAGAAGGGGGTGTTACATTTGTGGGACTGCTTTCACAACATTGATAATGCTTGTGTTGCCTTATTGTGTGTATGCTTCTACAACACCTGAATTTTCCCAAGGTATATGTATTATATTTTCTTTTAAGTAAATACAAATAATAAAACCCAATAAATAAGTATTTTTCAGTCAATATTTGTAAGTGTCCATTCTACAACCCATTTACATATAATATACCTGAAAGCCCAATTAAAGCCCCGAAACATATTTTTCATTATGTTTCTCGCCTCTTTTACAGTTCATTTTCAGTAAAAGCCAACCCAACAAACACATATCTGACCCAAAATTTAAATCCCCTCCCAAAAATTGTCGTGTGGCACCCTCTCACTGGTTAGAACGGTTTGGCACATATTGTACTATTTGCCCTCTTAGCTGGACATTGTAACACCCCGAAAAACGAGATAGAAGATTTGGGTGAATTATCGGAATCAGGTTGGATTTTTGGGTTAGGCTTTAGCTAATTAATTAATTTTGGAAAATAATTTGGGTTGGTTAAATTTGTTTTCGATAAATTTATTGGGGCAAATATTTTTGAAAATATTTTAATGATATTGTGAAAGGATGAAATCGAGTTCGGGTGATTTTAATTGGATTGATTTGATATTAAATTAGACAATGAGTATTTTGCAAAATATTGTAAAATATTAATAATGACAATATTGTAAAAAGAATTAAAGTGATGGTTTTATGGGATTAATCGACACATTGATTAAATAAAGCTTTTACCACTTATTTTTAACTAGAAAATGACCATGATTATTATTTTCTCAAGAAAGAAAATTATGTCTAAACTTATCTCTCTGTTCTCTCAAGATTCTCCCAAACACCATTTTAATTTTCTTTGATTTTCTTATCCATTTTCTTCCTAAACAGTTTTTAATCAATATCCAAACAAGAGATTTTGATTTCTCTCATCTTCTTCAATGGATTTCACGTTGGAAGATTGGAGAAGCAATCTTCATTTTCAATTTCCAATTTATTTGGGGGGTAAGCCTTGATTTTCTAATAATCTCTTAATTATCTTGTGTTGATTTTCTGTTGTTGTGCACACGACAAACGAAAAAGAAAATAAAAAAGCAAGAACACAAGGGATTTAACGAGGTTCAGCAGTGTGCTTACGTCCTCGAGGAGCAAAGAGTTGTTGTTTTATTTTATTCAATTGATGGTCCTTAGGTTACAAATAACACATCTATTTATAAACCTGAATACATAGTCACCAAGAAACCTTATTCAATAAGATCTCCTACTTAAAACAGATTTCTACTCATATAAGTAACCCTACATGGTACAATTACAAAGATACCACGTACCGTACCGAGGGGCATTCGCCCTCGCACCCCCAACCCACTTAATCTGAGCCCACCAACATGTGTCTTTTTACAGTATATGAGCCAAACATAACAAATCTTCACCTTGGCGAATATCATGCCCCTTAAGAGATAAATCTATAGTCTCTCACACATCAAAGATGGGTAGGCTAACATGCTTCTCTAGCATTTGCAAACATTCAACAAGTCCAAACAATGCTTGAACTTTTCTGTAGTAATAGGCTTGGTCAACATATCAGGTGGATTGTCTGCAGTATGCACCTTTTGTAACAATATCTCACAAGATGCAATCAACTCTCTAATATTGTGAAACATCACATCAATATGTTTAGTTTTGAATGATACACCTGATTCTTAGCCAAATGAATAGCACTTTAGCTATCAAAATGCAACTGAACTCCACTTTGTTGAATACCCAATTCCTTCACTAGCCCGATAAGCCATAAGACTTCTTTTGCAGCTTCAGCTACTGCCATGTACTCAGCTTCAGTTGTTGATAATGCCACAACAGACTGAACAATTGACTTCCAACATATAGGCCCTCCACCAAGGGTGAAAAATACCCAGTTGTCGACCTCCTATCATCCAAATCACATGCATTGTCTGAATCTACATATCCAACAATTAAAGGATCATGTTGCTGATTACCAAAAACAATTCCATGTCCCAGAGTACCCTTTAAATACCTAAAAATCCACTTGACTGCTTCCCAATATGATCTTCCAGGTTTAGACATGTATTTACAGACTTGACCAACATCATGAGCTAAATTAGGACGAGTACATACCATCGCATACATCAGGCAGCCGACAACATATGCATAAGAAACATTTGTCATCTCTTCAATTTTCTTGTCTGTCTTCGGCCATTATTCTATAGAAAGCTTAAAGTGATTCACCAATGGAGTGCTCTCGAGCTTTGCTTTGCTCATCCCAAAAATGTCTAACACTTTCTCAACATAGCCTTGCTGAGATAACCATAGTATCATTGAGCCACTATCTCTATGAATCTCCGTTCCAAGAATTTTCTTTACAGCTCCTAATTCTTTCATATCAAATTCCTAACTCAATAGAGCTTTCAAACCGACAACATCCTGCATATACTTTGCAGCCATCAACATATCACCAACATACAATATTATAAAAATAAAAAACCATCATCAAGGCTTTTAACATAGATACAACAATCATACTCACATCGCTTGTAGCCAATCTAAATCACGTAGGAGTCGAATCGCTTGTACCATTGTCGTGGAGACTGATTCAACCCGTACAAGGATTTCATTAACCTGCAAACCAGATGGTCATCTCTGGATTGAATGAACCCTTCTGGCTTCTGCATATAAATCTTCTCCTCTAGATCACCATGAAAAAACGTAGTTTTAACATCTATATTCTCTATAGTTTTAACATCTATATTCTCTAACCACAGGAGAAAATATTTCATCATAATCAACTCCTTTTTGCTGTGAAAAACCCTTTGCTACCAATCGAGCCTTGAACTTCCCCCCACTTTTTCTGATATTGATGGTTTCTTTTATACACCCATTTGCAAACAATAGCCTTCTTTCCCTCAGGAAGCCTAGCTAGCTCCGATGTTTGACTTTTCTGCAAAGATTTCATCTCTTCAACCAATGCATCCATCCATTTTCTTTTCTCTGGACTAGAGATAGCCCCTTGAAAAGTATCTGGATCTTCACTACTAATGTGAAGTGCAAAAGACACCATATCTTCAAAACCCAATCTGCATGGAGCCTTTACATTGGTGCATCTCTCTTTATCTCTGGCTAAATTATAATTCTGCAACGGAATTGTATTAGAGTCACCAGAAGTTAAATTCCAACTTTCACCTTTCTCAGTTGTTACTTCTTTCTCAACTACTCTTGGATACTGTCTGAAATCCACTAGCACCCTATCTTGGTTTTGCTGCAACGTGAATTGCTCGTCAAAAATTGCATCTCTACTAATCATTGTTTTCCTCGCAACTGGATCCCCAAACTTGTATCCTTTGACACATTTCTTGTAGCCCATAAAGATGCACTTCTTCGTTTTTGCATCAATTTTTGATCTCTCATCACTAGGTACATGCACATAAGCAAGACAACCAAAAATTCGTAAGTGTGAAAAATCAACTACATTGCATGTCCATATATCTTCTGCAACTTTTCCACCCATAGATGCTCGTGGTGACCTGTTGATGAGATAGCATGCTATACTTACAATCTCTGCCCAGGAGTTTTTAGGAAGCCTTACATTCAGTCTCAAGCTCCGAGCCCGCTTAGCTAATGACATGTTCATCCTTTCAGCAACACAATTTTTTGTGGCATCTTTTGTCTGAAAAATGTCTCTGAATCCTATGCTCTTCACAAAATATGAGTTAAACGGTATGGGGTATCTAAAGTAGAGGTAATATGGGCTGAAGATGCGTGAAGGTCAGGATTTGGCGCAACACGTGAATATCTTCAATCAAATAATCACCGATTTAACTCTACTTGATTTGAAGATGAAGACAAAGCAATGATTCTATTGTGTTCGTCGCCTTCTTCTTATGAACACATGGTGACTACTCTTACATACGCGAAAGAAACAATCAAAGTTGAAGAGATTACTGCAGCCTTGTTAGCCCACAACCAGCGAAGGCAGAATACATGCGAAAGCGCTCATGCTGATGATTTATATGTTAAGGGTAATCACGATCGTAGATGGAAGTCATCGAAGGAGGGTTCTGGAAGATGAAATTCTAAATCAAAGTCTAGAGTTAAGAAGAAGTTTCGTTGCTACAAGTGCAAGGAGCAAGGAAATATGAAGCGAGACTGCCCAAAGTGGAAAAAGGAGTCAGATGATAAACATGACGCATCATCCAAAATTGTGAATGTTGTACAGAATGAGAATTCGGATTGTAGTGATGGTGATATGCTTTCTATTTTAACAACTCAGTTCACATATGTTTGGATTCTTGATTCAGAATGCTCTTATCATATAACACCTAACAAGGAGTGGTTTTCTACCTATAAGTCTGTTAATTTTGGTTCTGTCTATTTAGGTGATGATAGATGTTGCAATATTGTCGGTATTGGTGAAGTCAGAATTAAGATGTATGATGGTATTGTTAGAACATTATGTGATGTTAGGCATATACCGGATTTGAAAAAGAATCTAATTTCTTTGGGCACTTTGCATAAGAATGGTTTAATTCCTAAAGCTGATGAGGATAGAGAAACCATTAGGATTGTTAAAGGTGCATCGATTGTGATGAAAGGAAAGACAATTGCATGTCATATCTATAAATTGTTAGGGTGCATTTGGTTCACGGAAAAGATGATTACCTCTAGGAATAAGATTACTGGAATGTAACATTACCTTACATATTATTGGGAATGTTATATTCCCTTGTTTGGTTAATTTGGAAGGAATGTAAGATGACAATGTTTGGTTAGGGGAATATAATATTACTTAATGTATATTTTACCAAATTATCCTTGTGATATATATTGACAAAATAACAGATTTATACCGGTGTAAATTGTAAGCAAGTTTGAGAAAATATAACTTATTTACAACGATGTAAATATGTTGAGATTATTATATTAGAGTTAAAATTTTAAGGTTTACAGTGTACATATAAAACGATATTAGTTTATAAAAAAAGTTTAAAAAATACGATGAAAAATTATACTTTTAAATTTTTAGGGTTTGGGTTTAGGGTTTACGTATCAAACGATATTAGTTTTTAAAAAGAAGTTTAAAAATATAATGAAAAATTATACTTTTTAATTTTTAGGGTTTAGGGTTTATGTATCAAATGATATTAGTTTTTAAAAAAGAAGTTTAAAAATGTGATGAAAAAGTATATTTTTTAATTTTTAGGATTTTGGGTTTGGGGTTTACGTATCGATCGATATTAATTTTAAAAAAGTTTAAAAAGTACGATGAAATTTTTTATATTTTTTTATTTTTAGGGTTTCTGTATCAAACGATATTAATTTTTAAAAAGAATTTTAAAAAATACGATGAAAAATATACTTCTTAATTTTTAGGGTTTAGGGTTCATATTTTCATATTGTAGAGAAATATTAGGCTGAAATTTTAATATTTTATGCGGGTAAATTTGTCCTAAAGAGAAGGAATTGTCAAATACCAAAGAAATTAGAGGGAATAGGATTCCCGGTATAAAGCCCAAAAAGCGGAACTATTGGTAATGTTGTATTACCCTCTAGTAGGAATCTTTAGAAACCAAACGCGGGTTTAAGATTCTAGAAAAGTTTATTCCCCTGGTAATCTTGTTTTTTGCGATCCAAACGCACCCTGAGGGAGTACGGTTGTAGGTGGAGCTTATTTTGTTGAGTCGTATGATGATAATATAAAATTTTGACATATGTGTCTTGGTCATCTTAGTGAACGTGGAATGCTTGCATTGCATAAAAGAAATTTGTTACATGGTGTCAAAAGGTGCAAGCTCGATTTTTTTGAATTTTGTGTTCTTGGTAAACAGACTAAAGTCAGTTTCACCACTGGAAAGCACAAAACTGAAGGGATTCTTGATAATGTGCATTCTAATGTATGGGGGGCTACCAGAGAATATCATCAATGCTTTTAACATAGATACAACATCTATCAATTCTATTGTCTTTTAATGTTACAATGAATTTTAATGGATTAATTTAATTTCTAGATGTTAAAGAGTGAATCATGATTTGATAGATGAAATATAAATGTTTTAATTGGATTAAGAGTTATTCTTGTGGATTAGATATAATCTAATATCAAATTTATGAAATTAGTACTGAAATTAATATAGTTGGTTAAGTTTAGATTTAAGTTCTTGAATGTGGTGATCGGTAAAATGGTTGAGTTGATTGTTAGATCATATATTAGTGTGATTTGTGAGTGTTTGTGGAAATGCTCGTAACGTTGTTGGTAGCTAAAAAAAGAATCGAACAATGGGATTGTGAGTGTACCATTTCACCACCATGGGAACCGCAACGGTCGAGGGGTTAATTGTGTCGTATTCTCCTGCTAGTAGATATTATTTACATCATATCCGTTGAGGGGGGTTAATTGTGTCGGTTGGTCCGGTTAGGGATGTATGTGAAGTGGTCTGGGGAACCATTTATAAATCCGTGTATCCGATGTGTTTTATGCAAATGAAAAGGTTTGGTTTTGGGTCACTTTAATGCCAATATATGAACTAACGTATCATGATAAATATATTTTGTTTTGTATAATGTGCTTTATACATGTTGTGCTCTTTAAGCTTTACTATTGAAAAGAATAAGCATGTGGAGACTTAAATTGAGATTTGCATAAGGATTATGCTAGAGATCCACGATATATATTTAGCATATGGTTTAATGTGCATATTTTGAAAAGATAAAAGAAGCATGAGATGTTTTAGCATGTAGTTCATTACTTGTTTTAAAGCAAATAGTTTTATATTTATATGGTTTATTGTTAATATGGTTTAATGTGAATATCTAGTTCCAAAGATTGGTTTTATACATTTGTTTAAATGCTTTGGAAATGGCGGTTTTGACTTGCTTTAATATGAATTTCTAATATCGGTTTGATTTGAAAATGCATTGACGTTTTATCTTTTTGAGCGCACTCACTATGCATTATATGCTGACGCTCTCTTTACTTTCGTCAATGTAGTGAATTACGGAAGTGCGGGGTTGCGGTTCGAGGCAAGAAATGATCTCATGACAAGCATTCTAAAGTGTATGTTTTACGGTGTTTTCATTATTTTGTAATAAGGCAATGTAGGTTAACAGTTGGGATGTTATTTTTGTATAGGGCTTGATTATATAGTTGGATTTCATATTATATTGGATGATTTTATTTAATGTGTATGATTTTGGTTTTATTTAATGCCAAGTACATTTGTTGGTTATGATCTAATGACTTAAAATGGTTTAATTAATAAATGGATGGAATGTTTAATTTTTATGTATTCATATGATTGTATGTCTTTAGATTTATTTGACATATAGCCTATGTTGAGGTCTTGATTACTTGATGTTTATTGGATAATGCTTTATTTTTCTAGGGAGCAGTCCTCTAGATTAGCTGTATGATTCAGTATAAATATGAACCGTGTTGGTTAATTGGAATATAATTATTTGAGCGTACTTGTTAAATGATGGTATAACATTAGAATCATGTCAAGGTTCTTTGTATGAATGTTGAATATGTTCGGTTTGGGATTCGAATCGCTATAATGCAATTTAGTATGTAGCCCATATTAGTACAATTGGTACCGATATGACATGTAGTTTAATCAGTTGATGAGCATTACCAAGTTTATGTTCTTTACATATTGGTCCTTATATGTTCTTTACATATTGGTCCTCACATGTTCATGCATCAATTGTTGTCCGTTTGAGCTGAAAATCGACATGCTAGCATGAAATATGACCAATATCATAATACATCCCTCCGCTTCGCCAAATTAATATAGGTCGTAGCCCTAGGACTGTAGTTCATCCGTACACTGAGCTCATGAATTTTATCGCATGCTATTTGTATCCAATGTCCTTCGAATGATCAATATAAAATGATTTGATGATGATGATCAATAATCTATATTTCAATGACAATAACAATATCAATATCAATACTTGTTAACATTGACTATAACAATGGCAATGACAATTCTCCATAATTGATACTCTCTACTTTCCTTGATTCAATGGCTATTATAATGACATTAATGATGACACTACCAATGTCAGATGTTCGATGCTATACTTACCAATGCTTTCCAGTGTACCCTCTAAAGGATTCAATACAAAATCCCTTCACAATAAGGGTAGCAATGATAATTTCAATAACAATGAAATCAGGAAAAGCACCTACCTTAGTCCCGAGACTCAAACTACAATCACCTCGATATTCCAAAGCTTTCAAGGCTCTCGGTTGGCAATTCCCTTGTTCCTAGCTTCCGATGAAGATGGTGGATGCTCCTTATCTGATTCTTGAGCTAGGGAAACAATAGGGAATCCTTAGAATTGATATTATGATATCGAAATGAATGTAACGATATCAAAATTAATATCTATGATCGAAATAGACAACAACAATAGATTCTCCATGGATAGTCAAAACCCTGGCTTAAAATTACTCTCTCACACTCTATGGATTTCACCAATAGTTTAGGGGATTTAGCTTACCCGATTGATAGTAATGTTTTGATAACAATAAACCGATGAAAATCTAGACTTGAACTTAGCTCCAATAGAGGTGATAGCTTGGAAAAAGAAGATAAAAATGGAGAGGCGCTTGTTTATTTTTGTTTCGGGTAAGTTTCCAATTCTTGTTTCATTCACCTTTACTCATACTCTTAGCCCTCTACACATGCACCCCCAAACTTTCAATTTCTATATTCTCTATAAATTTAATAAGGTTTTTAAACCATATTTTTACTCAATTAAAGTTCAATATCAATGTATTTGACCTCATAATTAAAGTCAAAGCAATATTTTGACCTTTTCGATGTAGGGTTTCCGATCGTCATAAACTAATTCCGACTAGAACGGTTTTTGGGATGTTACAACTCTCCCCCCTTAAGAAAAATTGATCCTTGAATTTTACCTGAACCTAAGAGATGGGTGTATTGCTTCCTCATTGACTCCTCCGGTTCTCAAGTAGTTTCTTCAACGGTGTGGCTTTTCCAAAGTACTTTAACCATGGGTACAAACTTATTACGAAGCCGTTTACTTCTTTTGCAAGAATCTGAACAGGTTCTTCTTTATAGGATTGATTATGTAACGCCCCGGTTTTGGGCTTAGGAGTTTTGGGCGTTGACCGGTTGGTCAAAGTGCTGTTCGAATCTAAAGAGGTGGAATTAGGAAAGCCTAGTTCGGGTTGGATTAAAAATATGGAAAAATGTTCTAAAATCATATTTTAATATAATTAAGGTTTTTGATTCAACAAGGTTTTTGATTCAACAAGGTTTTTGATTCCAAAAAGAGGAGAAACTCAAGTTTGGAGGTAAGAACGTCCTTCTCCTCTAAACTATTAGTTCTTTACTGAAATTCCTAAGTTTTCAATCCTTAATTGATGTTTTATTAAAGGTTTTTAAGTGGTGAAATGGATCTTGGCTTATAATGCAAGATTTGGTGATTTTTGGTGATTTTCGTTAGATCTGATTAATCTGTGATTTGAGATGTGTTTTTGATGTTAAAAGAACTCTAAATTGATAAGGAATTGAGTTTTGATTAATGCAATCCCGGATAGGTTGAGTTTCCTAAGTTTAGCTTGTGTTTCAAGGTTGTTTTTGAGGTGATCTTGTGGATCTGATGTTGCTGGAGGTATAAGGATGTTAATAGGTTGTTTTTAGATGTTATATGATGTTAAAGGATATGTAGTTTTGCTGGTTTATGGCTGGGCTTTGTTTAGAAGTGGTTTGGATGCATTTTCGGTTGTGTTTGGTGGCCGAAAATGGAGGTTGGATGAGAGCAGCGAGTTTAGGTGCTTTCATTGAAGCAATTAATGCATGATGATGCATTAATCCTCTGCTTTGATGTGTTGAAACAGGGGAGGCATCTTTGGATCCAAGATTTGTTGATCCGGAAGCTTGATTTGGTGCTTTGGCTTGAAGCAAAGTGGAATCGGTGAGTGCGTTTGTGAAAATTGGGTTTTCGGCTTTGAAACCAATGTCTTGGGAGCTTAGTTTAAGTCTAAACGGTTTGGCCTCTGCCAGCCCGTGTTCCGGAACCCGTTGCGGAACGGTTTGGCCTCTGCCAGCCCGTGTTCCGGTGAGTGACTTGAATGAACCCAAGCGTCCGAAACGGTAGACCCCGTTTCGAAACGGTTTGGCCTCTGCCAGCCCGTGTTCCGGAACCCGTTGCGGAACGGCCCGTGTTTCGAAACGGGGTCTACCTGTTTCGGAACGGTCGACCGTTGGGGGCTGACATTGGTAGTTATATGTTTTGAGTTGTTTGCATTTTGGTCCTAAATCTTGTATGTGCAATTGTATGTGTTTGGGAAGTCCTTTTGAGCTGAAATTTCACAGAGAAGCATGAAACCTGACTAATTTCAAGTTGGTAACTTTAATTTGGGTTAAGTACTTCTAATTATCAGAAATTACAATTTGGTCCCTAAAGTTGTAATTTGTTCAATTGGGTCCCTGTTTGATCTCTGATGTTTGTGATCCCTGTGTATGATGTTTGTGTGATCACAATTAGGACTAATGTGCATCTAGACAAGATTAAAAAAAAGGGTCATTAATCAAGGTTGACTTTCGGGTCTACTTTGGTTTTCCTCGTGTGACTTTCTTAATTCGGGTCAACCGTCTAGGCCGGGTTAAGGGGGTTACATTTGGTGGTATCAGAGCTGAGTTCTCGAGTAATTGGGAATGAATGTATGCATGATTGAAGTATGTTTGGCTTGTATGCTTGTTGATCGAAAGCATGTTTAGAGGCTTGTGATTTGGATGCAATTGAGATGTATGCTGTGATGTAGCATGTTGAGGGTACCCATTGCCAAACAAAAGCTAATGAAATGATGTTGATTTTGAATGAAATTGAGCTTGAATATTTGGATTGCTTACCTTGCTGGGCCTGACTTGTTTTATTTGCATTGTGATTGCATGGTAAAAGTATGGCACCACGTAGAGAGTTACGAGGTAGTGTGCGAGCTACGGCTCCCAATGAGAATGAGAATGAAGAGAATACGGGTAGTGCGGTGTTACCCCCTCCTCCGCCTGGTGGTGGTGCTGGAGGTGAGAGAGCTGAAGCTGCAGCTGGTGCTGGAGCTGCTGGAATTGAGGTTGGTCAGGGGCAAGCTATGCCTGATATGTCTATGTTAGTACAAGCTATTGCGGGTGCTTTTCGAGCAGCAGTAGCCGGAGCTCAAGGAGCTGGGCATCAGGGAGATGCTGGAGTTAGACTACCTTTGGAGCGTCTGCGCAGTCTTGGTGGGACTGAGTTCAGGGGTATGTCGGCTGAGAGTTCTGAAGCTTGGCTAGAGAGTACCAAGCGTATCTTGGGTCAGATGAGCTGCACGGATGTGCAAAAGCTGGGTTGTGTTGTGTCCTTGCTGCAGGACGATGCGTATACGTGGTGGACGACCACCATAGCTAGGATGGCTGAAGCTGATGTTACTTGGACATTCTTCCAGAATGTGTTCAAGAGGAGATATCTAGGAGTGAGATATCTGGATGAGAAAAAGCGTGAATTCATGTCTCTTACCCAAGGGAGCATGAGTTATGCTGAGTATGAAGTGCAGTTTGTGCGACTCAGTCAGTATGCACCGGAGCTGATACCTGATGAGCGAGCAAGGTGCGAGAGGTTCCGTTATGGTCTTGTGATGAATGTGAAAATGTATGTGCTGGCCACTGAATATGATGATTTTGATGTGTTGGTGGGCCGAGCCAAGGACATTGAGATGAACTTGGGTTTATCTGCGAAAGGTGCTGGAAAGAGGTCAGCTGAGTTTAGTTCCGGAGGTGGAGGGAACAAGAGGGGACGTGATCAGAAGTATCAGTCCTCAGCCAAGAGAGGTGGTGGTGCACCTGCTAGAGGAGGTAATGCTAGAGCTGATTCTAGTGCTTGCTGGATCTGTGGTTCTCGTGGTCACATGAAGCGTGACTTTCCTCGTGCTGTGAGGGAGGTGCAAGCTCCTGTTGCGGCAACTGGTAATGGATGTTGGAATTGTGGTTCTGTAGACCATTTAAGGCGAGATTGTCCGAGGTTGGCTGGTGGCCAAGAGCGTGCTCCTGTTGTTGCTGCACCGCCGAGAGGTCGTGGGCGCGGCCGTGGTAATTTCCAGAGGCGAGAGGAAGGTGGTCGTGGAGTAGCCCATGTTGTGGCTATTCAGCCTGAAGGTGGAGGCCAAGCTAGGGTGTATGCTCAGCGCGAGGGAAGGAATGATGCAGATGTGATTGCAGGTACCTTTACTTTGCAATCCTTGTCATTGCTTTCTTTGATTGATTCTGGATCTACGCATTCATACATTTTGCGTGAGCATGCTGAATTGCTTGGTTTGCCTGTTGAGTTTTTGGATGTTGGTGTTCGTGTCACTAGTTCTTTTGGTGAAACTGTTGTGACTCGAAAGCTTTATAGAAGGTGTCCTTTGGTTGTTCAAGAACATGTTTTCCATGTTGATCTTATGGAGTTGCCCTTTTATGGTTTTGATGTGATCCTTGGTATAGATTGGCTTGCTGAGTATCGTGTTGTGGTAGATTGTGAAAATAAGCGGGTTTCGCTTAAGCTTGCGGATGATTATGAAGTTGTTGTGGTTGGTGAGAATGTGAAGTTTCTTGCCAATGTGGTGTCTACCTTGGAGGCGAGTAGGATGCTGAGGCAAGGTTGCGAAGCTTATCTAGCTTTTGTGATGAATCCTAGCTCTAAGGAGTTGAGGGTGCAAGATATCATAGTTGTGAAGGAGTTTCCTGGTGTTTTTCCTGAGGAGTTGCCTGGTTTACCTCCTAATCGCAAGGTGGAGTTTGGAATTGAGCTGTATGAGAATACAACTCCTGTGTCCATTACTCCCTATAGAATGGCACCTAAGGAGCTGAAGGAGCTGAAGACGCAGTTGCAAGAGTTGCTAGATCGTGGTTTCATCCGGCCGAGTGTGTCACCTTGGGGTGCACCAGTCTTGTTTGTGAAGAAGAAAGATGGCACTATGAGGATGTGCATTGATTACCGTCAGCTGAACAAGTTGACTATCAATAATCGGTATCCTTTGCCGAGGATTGATGATCTCTTTGATCAATTTCGGGGAGCTGCTGTGTTCTCTAAGATTGACTTGAGGTCAAGGTATTATCAGTTGAAGGTGAAGGATGTGGATGTGCCTAAGACAGCTTTCAGGACAAGGTATGGGCATTATGAGTTTCTTGTGATGCCGTTTGGTTTGACAAATGCTCCTGCTGCTTTCATGGATATGATAAATCGTGTGTTTCATGAATACCTGGACAAGTTCGTTGTGGTGTTCATTGATGATATCCTCGTGTACTCGCGTACTGAGGAGGAGCACGAAGAGCATTTGAGGATTGTTTTGCAAGCTTTGTTGGAGAATCAGCTTTATGCTAAGCTGAGCAAGTGTGAGTTCTGGCTTAAGGAGGTGGTGTTTCTTGGGCATGTGGTCTCAGCTGAGGGGATTCGTGTTGATCCTCAGAAGATTGAGGCGGTGATGAATTGGAAAGTTCCTAAGTCTGTTCATGAGGTCCGTAGTTTCCTTGGTTTGGCGGGATACTACCGGAGGTTTGTGGATGGTTTTTCCAAGATTGCTGCTCCTTTGACGAAGCTGTTGCAAAAGGATGTTAAGTATGAGTGGACAGAAGTGAGACAGCAGGCTTTTGAGAAGCTTAAGGCGGCTTTGACGCAAGCTCCTATCTTGGTTCAGCTTGAATCAGGGAAAGAGTTTGTGGTCTATAGTGATGCATCCTATGTTGGTTTGGGATGTGTGTTGATGCAAGAGGGTAAGGTGGTGGCTTATGCATCGCGGCAGTTGAAAGTGCATGAGCGCAATTATCCTACGCATGATATTGAGCTGGTTGCAGTGGTTTTTGCTCTGAAGATCTGGAGACATTATCTGTATGGTGAGAAGTGTACTGTGTACACGGATCACAAGAGTTTGAGGTATCTGATGTCTCAGAAGGAGTTGAATCTTAGGCAGCGGCGTTGGTTAGAGTTGCTCAAGGATTATGATCTGACGATTGAGTATCATCCTGGAAAAGCTAATGTTGTTGCGGATGCCTTGAGTAGGAAGGTAGCTGTTGAGCTGAGAGCTATGTTTGCGAGCTTGAGCATATCGCGAGATGGTGGTCTTGTTGCTGAGTTGCAAGTGAAACCATCGTTTGTTCAGTTGATCAAGGAAAAGCAGTTGTTGGATGATTCCTTGGTGTCTCATGTTCAGGATATCGCGGAGGGTAGACCTTCGGATTTCTGCTTTAATGATGATGGTGTGTTGTGTTTTGGGAGTCGGATAGTAGTGCCTGGTGATGTTGAGTTGAGGCGTGCTATTCTGACTGAAGGGCATAGTAGTCCTTTTGCTATGCACCCTGGTAGTACTAAGATGTATCGTGATCTTCGTGATGAGTACTATTGGGTGGGTTTGAAGAAGGATGTTGCAGAGTTTGTGAGCAAGTGTTTGGTGTGTCAGCGAGTCAAGGCTGAACATCAGGTTCCGTCTAGTTTGTTGCAACCGTTGAGAAACCCTGAATGGAAGTGGGAGAGGGTTACCATGGATTTTGTATCTGGTTTACCTTTGTCTCCATCAAAGAAGAATTCTGTTTGGGTGGTTGTGGATCGCCTGACGAAGTGTGCGCATTTCTTGCCTGTGCATACTACGTTTTCTTTGGATAGGCTGGCAGAGCTGTACATTGCTGAGATTGTGAGGCTGCATGGTGTGCCTAAGTCGATTGTGTCGGATAGGGATCCGAGGTTCACATCGCGTTTTTGGGAGTGTTTGCATCAAGCTCTGGGTACAAGGTTGCATTTCAGTACATCCTATCATCCTCAGTCGGATGGTCAGTCTGAGCGGGTTATCCAGATTTTGGAGGATATGTTGAGGTGCTGCGTGATTGAGTTCCAAGGTTCTTGGGAGAAGCATCTGCCTTTGGTTGAGTTCGCTTATAACAATAGTTATCAGGCGAGTATACAGATGGCACCTTTTGAGGCTCTGTATGGGAGGAAGTGTAGGACTCCTCTTTGTTGGGCTGAAACTGGTCAAAAGTTGGTTTCGATGCCGGCTTTGTTGAAAGGGACCACCGAGAAGGTGAAGGTCATTTGTGAGCGGTTGAAGGCTGCCTCTGATCGGCAAAAGTCTTACGCGGATTTGAAGCGTAAGGAGATAGAGTATGCGGTGGGTGACCGTGTGTTCTTGAAGGTTTCGCCTTGGAAGAAGGTGATGAGGTTTGGCCGGAAGCGTAAGTTGAGCCCTCGGTACATTGGACCATATGAGGTGGTTGAGCGTGTAGGTCCTGTTGTGTATCGGTTGAGGTTACCTCAGGAGTTGGAGAAGATTCATGATGTGTTCCATGTTTCTATGCTCCGAAAGTATAGATCTGATCCTTCGCATGTGATGCCTGTGGAGGAAGTGGTTTTGAATCCGGATTTGACCTATGATGAGGAACCGGTGAAGGTTCTGGATTCGGATAGCAAGGTTCTTCGTGGCAAGACCGTTGAGTTGGTGAAGGTGCTGTGGAAGCATCGAGGTGTTGAGGAAGCCACGTGGGAGCGGAAGAAAGACATGCTGAAGCAGTTTCCTTATCTCTTTCCTTCAGGTAAATTTCGAGGACAAAATTTCTTAAGGGGGGGAGAGTTGTAACGCCCCGGTTTTGGGCTTAGGAGTTTTGGGCGTTGACCGGTTGGTCAAAGTGCTGTTCGAATCTAAAGAGGTGGAATTAGGAAAGCCTAGTTCGGGTTGCATTAAAAATATGGAAAATGTTCTAAAATCATCTTTTAATATAATTAAGTGAACTGTGAAGTCAATTTTGGAAAATGAGTTTTGGAAGTGTGACATTTTGGCTAGTGACCAAAATGTAATTTTTGAAAGTTTTGTGGTTGTTTTATAAAGGGTTGAAACTTTGAATCTTTAAGGAGCTATTTACCCAAAGGGAGTTTCTCCAGATTTTTCTAAGATATTTTATGACTAAATTCTGATTTTAAATGATATTAAAAGTGGAGGGAAAGTCATTTGGCTATTTTGGATATTTTTGCAACTAACTTTTCTCAATTTTCTTTCTCTCATTTTCTCTCAACCCAAACACATTCTCTCCAGAGAATTGGTTCTGATTTTCTCACCTAAATCCCTCCTTTCAACTCTCATTTGATTCCTAATCAACAAATCTACAAAACCTCTTCAATTGCTAATTGATTCAACAAGGTTTTTGATTCCAAAAAGAGGAGAAACTCAAGTTTGGAGGTAAGAACGTCCTTCTCCTCTAAACTATCAGTTCTTTACTGAAATTCCTAAGTTTTCAATCCTTAATTGATGTTTTATTAAAGGTTTTTAAGTGGTGAAATGGATCTTGGCTTATAATGAGAGATTTGGTGATTTTTGGTGATTTTCGTTAGATCTGCTTAATATGTGATTTGAGATGTGTTTTTGATGTTAAATGAACTCTAAATTGATAAGGAATTGAGTTTTGATTAATTCAATCCCGGATAGGTTGAGTTTCCTAAGTTTAGCTTGTGTTTCAAGGTTGTTTTTGAGGTGATCTTGTGGATCTGATGTTGCTGGAGGTATACGGATGTTAATAGGTTGTTTTTAGATGTTATATGATGTTAAAGGATATGTGGTTTTGCTGGTTTATGGCTGGGCTTTATTTAGAAGTGGTTTGGATGCATTTTCGGTTGTGTTTGGTGGCCGAAAATGGAGGTTGGATGAGAGTAGCGAGTTTAGGTGCTTTCATTGAAGCAATTAATGCATGATGATGCATTAATCCTCTGCTTTGATGTGTTGAAACAGGGGAGGCATCTTTGGATCCAAGAGTTGTTGATCCGGAAGCTTGATTTGGTGCTTTGGCTTGAAGCAAAGTGGAATCGGTGAGTGCGTTTGTGAAAATTGGGTTTTCGGCTTTGAAACCAATGTCTTGGGAGCTTAGTTTAAGTCTAAACAACTTTGCTAAGCTCAAGTATAAGTTTCGGAATTACTCTCTAGTTGTGGCCATGATTTTGTTGTGATGCAAAATGGTTATTTGCATGTTTTAATTACTGTTTTGAAAGCATGTTTTAGCATGGTATTTGCTGATGTTTTAAGCCATGTGTTGAAGGAAACTCTAGGTAGGAGTTCCTTGCTTTTGTACATTGATTAAATGTGGTTTGATGCTTTTAAATGCATGATGTATATGGCTTGGTTTAATGCTTTAAAACAGTGGATTAATTGATGAAAATGATGTATATTGGCAAGTGATGTTTTGAAAAGGTTAAGGTCACTAAGGTGGTTAAAAGTCCTTGAGTGAGCCTTGTTACTTAAGAACATCAAGGTGGTTAAAAGTCCTTGGATGGTTCTTGTTGCGGACACTAAGGTGGTTAAAAGTCCTTAGGTGATCCTTTCCATGGTGTTTAAAAGTCCATGGGGCCATGGTGTTTAAAAGTCCATGGGGCCAAGGTGTTTAAAAGTCCTTGGATCCAAGGTGTTTAAAAGTCCTTGGGGTGATTCAAGCTTTGGACACAAAGGTGATTAAAAGTCCTTGTGTGGTCCTCATTCATGGTGTTTAAGAGTCCATGGCCAAGGTGTTTAAAAGTCCTTGGGGCCAAGGTGTTTAAAAGTCACTTGAGTCAATATGACATGTTATGTTGTTAAGAAGTATGAGATGCTTGTTTTAAGTATGCTTTTGAGCATGTGCAAAGGTTGATTTAAAGCATGATTTGTAAATGTTTTTAAATGCATTATTGAATGGTTTTTAAGAGCATACCTCACTAAGCTTTTGCTTACGCTCTCTTTCGTTTTCTTAATTCAATGATGCAGAACATTAAGGAACCTTGAGGGCAGCAAGGAGGGCAAGCAATCAAGTGAAAGTAGAGCTCAATGTATGGAAGGTTTTGTTATACATTTTAGCTTTTGGGTAATTTGGCAATGGGGGACCAATGTGTATGTTTTGGGAGGTGTTTGGAACTCCCTAAGTATGTTGAATGTTGATAAGAATGCTGGTTTTTGTATTGGATCATTACATGCTTGTTTTGGAAGTTTGTGCTTGAATAGCTAGCTTGTGTAGGAAGCATGCCTATAGAATTGGGGCTTTTTGCATATGATGTTGTTCTGATGATTTGATGATGCTTATAAGTCTTATATATGTTGAATTGCATGCTGGTAAAGTTTGGTGGCATTTGGAGCATGTTTGAATGATCAATTGCATGTTTTAGAATGCATTTTGCTACAATCTGTGCAGGGCGTTTCGGAACAGTGTGCACCGTTTCGGAATGAGTGCCTTGAATGAACCCAGGCGTCCGAAACGGTAGACCCCGTTTCGAAACGGTTTGGCCTCTGCCAGCCCGTGTTCCGGAACCCGTTGCAGAACGGCCCGTGTTTCGAAACGGGGTCTACCTGTTTCGGAACGGTCGACCGTTGGGGGCTGACATTGGCAGTTATATGTTTTGAGTTGTTTGCATTTTGGTCCTAAATCTTGTATGTGCAATTGTATGAGTTTGGGAAGTCCTTTTGAGCTGAAATTTTACAGAAAAGCATGAAGCCTGACTAATTTCAAGTTGGTAACTTTAATTTGGGTTAAGTACTTCTAATTATCAGAAATTACAATTTGGTCCCTAAAGTTGTAATTTGTTCAATTGGGTCCCTGTTTGATCTCTGATGTTTGTGATCCTTGTGTATGATGTTTGTGTGATCACAATTAGGACTAATGTGCATCTAGACAAGATTAAAAAAAAAAAGGGGTCGTTAATCAAGGTTGACTTTCGGGTTGACTTTGGTTTTCCCCGTGTGACTTTCTTAATTCGGGTCAACCGTCTAGGCCGGGTTAAGGGGGTTACAGATTAGGCTGAATCTTAATTGACTTAAGCTCGATGATATGCGAAGGATCAGATCGGTACTTCAGGAGCATTAATACATGGAATACATGATGGATTTTACTCAACTCCGATGGAAACAACAATCGGTAAGCCACTTGGCCTATTCTTTCAGTAACCTTGAAATGTCCAATGAATCGGGGACTCAGTTTCCCTTTCTTGCCAAATCTTAGAACTTTCTTTTACGGTGAAACTTTGAGGAAGGTTTTCTCATCCACTTCATATGTATATTCCTTCGTTTAAGATCAGCATAGGCCTTCTACTGGTCAAAGCCAACTTTCAAGAGATCGTGAATGATGGTAACCTTTTGCTCGGTTTCGTGAAGTAGGTGAGAACCCAACATCTTACCTTCACTGAGTTCAGTAAACCATAATGGTGTTTTACAATGCCTACCATACAATGCCTCATACGGTGCCATCTGGATAGAAGCTTGATAGTTATTATTGTAGGCAAATTCAATGAGACGTAGGGATTTCTCCCATGATCCACCAAAATCAATAATACATGCTCGTAGCATGTCCTCCAAGATCTATAAGGGAGGATTCAATAACGATATACTTAATCGATAATTTGAATGGAGTATTTTTCAATAATTACTTGTATTACCCTTTCTGATTTGCCATCAGACTGAAGGTGAAAGGCAATGCTAAGATTGACTCTCATATATAGAGCTCCTTGCAATGTTCTCCAGAATCAAGAAGAAAATCGTGGATCTCGGTCGGAGATGATAGATTGAGGTACTCCGTGGAGTCGGTTGACTTCCTTAATATACAAGTCAACAAACTTTGGAAGACCGTAGTCCATTCTAACCGCTAGGAAATGTGCTAACATGGTGAAACGGTCCACAATGACACAAATGACATCGTGTTTGGCAAGAGTCAAAAGTAAACCACTAACAAAGTCCATAGTTATCTTCTCTCCCTTCCATTTCGGTAGTTCATTGGGTTGCAATAATCTAGTAGGAACATGACACTCCGCTTTAACTCGTTAACAAGTAAGACACTTAGACACGACGTCAGTTATAGCATGCTTCATGCCTGCCCACCAATATAATTCACAAAGGTCTTTGTACATCCTCACAGACCCCGAGTGAATTGAAAACGAACTTGAATAGGTTTCCTTAAGAATGTTATAACGAAGTGATTCATTATCGGGCACACAGACTCGATCTCGAAAGCACATGAGTCCTTTAGAATTGATTATGAAGTCAAGATTATCTTGAAGCATAGAGATAATGGATTGGAGTTTGGAGTCTTGATCTTGCAATGCTTTGATCCTCGAAACAATAGTAGACTGAACCTGAAGATCAGCTACGAGACAACAATACTTCTGATGCCGGAAGTGAGCATTAATAGCTCGAGAGGTAGGCGAAGTTTTGAGGCTAAGAGCATCAGCTACCACATTGGCTTTGCCCAGATGGTAATCAATGACAAGATTGCAATCTTTAAGGAGTTCCATCCATGTCCTTTGCCGAAGGTTCAACTCCTAAATCAATAGGTACTTAAGGCTTTTATGATCGGTGAAAAGATAGAACTTTTCTCCGTAGAGATAGTGTCTCCAGATTTTCAACTTGAAAACAATAGTAGCCAATTCCATGTCATGGGTGGGATAATTCATCTCATGTGGCTTAAGTTGTCTTGAAGCATATACAATGACTTTGCCTTCTTGCATCAGTACACATCCTAACTCGAGATGTGATGCATCACTGTAAACTGTGTAGTCTTTTCTAGACTCGGGTTGGGTCAAGATCGGTGCATGAGTCAATACTTGTTTCAACTGGTCAAATCTTCGTTGTTGTTCCTCGGTCAAAACAAATGGAGCTTCCTTCTACAATAACTTAGTTAAATGAGCTTCTAATATAGAAAATCCCTTGACGAATCTTCTATAATAGCCAGCAAGACCAAGGAAACTTCTCACTTCACCAACGTTCTTTGGTGGGTGCCAATCTAGGATAGCTTGGATCTTCTTTCAATCTACTTGAACGCCCGAAGCTGATACAACATGTCCAAGGAAGGCAACTTCGGTAAGCCAAAACTCACATTTGGAGAACTTGGCAAATAATTTTGTTCTCTCGAAGAGTTTGAAGAACAATACGAAGATGATCACGATGTTCTACAGTATTCTTGGAATAGATTAGGATATCCTAAATGAATACTACTACGAATTTGTCAAGATATGGTCTAAAAACCCGATTCATCAAGTCCATAAAATCCTCCGGTGCATTGGTTAGCCCAAATGGCATCACCAAAAATTTGTAGTGACCATATCTCGTACGGAAAGTAGTTTTCGGTACATCACAGTCTTTAACTCTCATTTGATAGTACCCGGACCTTAAATTGATCTTGGAAAACACAGAGGCATCTTTGAGGTTGTCAAACAAGTCCTCTATCCTTGGCAAAGCGTACTTGTTCTTGATGCTTACCTTCTTCAACTGTCGATAATCGATACACAACCTCATGGAACCATCTTTCTTTCTTACGTAGAGAACCAGGGCTCCCTAAGGTGAGGGACTCGGTTGAATGAAACCTTTGTCAACTAAATCTTGAATTTGGGCTTTCAATTCTTTTAACTCGACAGCGGTCACTCGATAAGGTGTGATAGACACTGGGGCGGTTCGAGGTTTCACTTTAATGCTAAATTCAACTTCACGGGTTGGAGGTAGACCCAGAAGTTCATCGGGAAAAACATTAGGAAATTCACATACAATATCAATATTCTACAACCGAGATTCGTCCTTGGCTTCCAACGTTAAAGAGTATAACAATGGGCTTCAAGATTTCATTAGTACGATACTCTCCTTGCCAAAGCCTCAAAGATATAACTTCCTCTTGCTACAATCTATCCAAGCTTGATGCTTACTAAGCCAATCTAAGCCTAGTATAACATCAAATTCATGGATTGGTAAGGCCAGTTAATCAGCCAGGAATGGAATCCCTTGGATCATCAAAAGATAATTTTTGCGCACAAGGTTTACAAAAAAAGAATCTCCCAAAGGGTTTGTTATAAAGATTCTCGATGATCTAGGTTCACTAGGCATTTCATGCTTCCTAACTAATTCAGTGCTTATAAATAAATGCGTAGAGCCAGGATCATTGAATGCGTACAAGGAATGAGAGTACCCAGGATAGAGCACTATATAATACTTGTTGGTTTGTGGATCACGTTATCACATGAGGCAAGATTGTTCATGTTTGGATTGTTAGGGATATGCTCCTGCGGATGTTGTTATCAATTCATTTTGGAGTTGTAGATCGAGCGATCACTTGGGACGTGATTGTTTGTTGTTGGTTGATGGTAGACAAGCCAGGGCACCTAAAGTTGCACCATAGAGAGGACATGGTCATGGCCAAGGACAATTTTAGCGTAGAGACGAGGGACCAAGGATGGTGGCTCATAATTTTGCTATTCAAATAGAGGTTGGTGTTCATGCGAAAGTGTATGCACATCACGAGGATGTAGTGACTCCGGTGTGATTGCAAGTACATTTACTTTGTAATATTTGCCATTGATATCTTTGGTTGATTCTGGTTTTACGCATTCATATATTTTGTGTGAGCATTCACATTTGCTTAATATACATGTATAAGTGTTAGATGTGGGTATGTAAGTAACTAGATTTTTTGTGTGGAGAAATGGTTGTTGCAATGAGGTTATATAGAAGATTTCCTTTATTGGTTCAAGGTTATGTGTTTGCGGTTGATTTGATGGAGTTTTTGTTTCATGGTTTTGATGTAATCTTGGGCTTGGATTGGTTAACTGAGCATAGGGTTGTTGTTGATTTTGCAACCAAGCGAGTTACCTTGAAACTTGCTGATGATTATGATGTAATGGTTGTGGTTGAGAATGTTGCGTTCTTGCCCAATTTGTTTCCGATTTGAAATCTAGTCGAATGATGAAATCTGGTTCCCAGACATTCTTAGCTTATGTCATGAATTCGGGATCGACGGAGATGCACGTTCAGGACATTCGCATGTCATGTGAGTTTTCGAGAGGTTTTTGAGGAATGTTCGGGTTTGCCACCGGATAGGGAAGTAGAGTTTGACACTGAGTTCTATGCAAATACAACTTCGGTGTCTATTGCTCCATATCGCATGGCACCGAAGGAGTTAAAGACCCAACTTCAAGAGTTGTTTGATTGAGGGTATATTAGGCCTAGTGTTTCACCGTGGGGTGTGCATATGTTGTTTGTTAAAAAGAAGGTTGACATGATGTGGAAGTGCATTGATTATCGACAACTGAACATGTAACCCCATTGGCCCAGTTTAGTCACCGGACCATACCGAGTGAGCTACATTGGGTTTATCAATGAAAACTCGTGAAGGTTCACATCGATAAACGACCATTTTTTTCTTTTTTTTATATAGATGCATTTATTTAACTTAAGGTGAGCATACTTGCAGTGGATCAAAACTTAACACAATTGACTAAAATTCCACCAATCCTTGTGAATGTATCATAATTTTTCAAGGCAATCTGATTGCCGCGACAATTATTTAATTGTGGTGGCAACTGGGACTGGATGGATACCCACTTCTACTTGTTCACATGCTTTAAATCGTCTAAAAACAAGATGGCACGTTTCCAGCACAACTTTTCCAAAAGCTTACGAGCAACATTAATCATGCTTCTAATATTATAACACTATTAAACATATTGGCTCAAATAATTACATACCAATTAATCAACACAATTTATATCCATACAAGTAATCTAAAGGCATGCTTCCTAACAAAGGCATCATTATCCATTAAGCAAAAAATGATTAAGACTTCAACATAGGCTATAGAATAATTAAGGGATTAAAGCATGTGACCATAAGCACTCATTGAACACAAGTAATCAATCTAATCATTATTTAAACAATTAAAATCATTTGGTCATAACTATCAAGTACACAAAGCATTAAAATAAAACCAACATATTAATCAACACATACAAGCATCATCTAACGTAATATAAAATCAATCAAGTTATCATTTCCTAAACAAAACAATCCATCCTAATATTCTACCCACATTGCCTTATTGCAAATATTAAGAATATTGTAACCATACCCTTGAATTCGTTTGTCTTGAAATTCACCTTGCCTTAGACCACAACCCCAAACTTAATTTTATTCATTGCATTAACAGATGAAAAGAGAGCGTAAGCATATAGTGCCTAGTGAGTGCGCTCAAAATGGGTCAAACGTCAATGTAGTTTTAAAACCAAAACCGATATTAGAAATCCATATTAGAGCAAGTCAAACACGTCATTTCCAAAGTATTTAAATAAACCATGTTTGTCGATACATAAGCATCATGCTTTCATAACAAACCTTTTATTCCAGAAACATTTGATAAAACATGCTTGATCAAAACATAAGCATTTTTCCGTTTATTCTCAAATTGAATCATGCATTACAATCATATGCATCAAAACACTTTTCTCAAGTCCCATTCTTAGTCAAACCAAAGCATTTCTCATTTATAATACATGTATTAGAAATCTCATGCTTTAACCATAATGCAAATTCTCAATGTAAGCCTCTCATGCTTAAACATCATAAACATATCTCAAAATTGAATCTCATGTATAAATCCCATTATACAAAACTATGTAAAACTGTGATACATGTAATCTCATATATTGACATTAAAAGTGACACGAATAGAATCTACCCCCATCCTTGGATAGCACTGTCCTTATCCATAAATGTTCAGATATGTGGACACTTTGATGGAATCTACCCCCATCAAGTCTCATGGTTAAATCTACCCTCACCATTATCTCACTTCGGCCGGGATGGCACTACCCCATTGCCCGTTGGTGATAGAATCTGCCCCTATAACTCGCAACACAATAGATTATATCCCTATTATGTTATCGAAGATTTTGTCTCGCGTACGAATTTTGTCTCACGTTCGAATTTTATCTTACATACACATTTTGTATATTATAGTGCACTTCTCATCCTATTGGTCAACCAATTATATCCGAAAATATTAAGTCTAATCAATTTGCCAAAATACACTTTTAAACCATGTTACCCTACTGTTTTCAATGCATAAACATCAATTAAATTCTCATCCCATTTCAAAAGAATAAACAATGAATAGCATTTTTCCCAACAAGTTATAAACTCTTTGAAATCATAAATCAATTCTCATGTGAATATATTCAACAATTCTAAAGTCTCAAAACATGCAAAATAGTAGGTAACAAACCACATTTTTAAACCAAAACATGTAAATCAAGTCTCATATCAAATCGACATTCAAAAGGCGAAAGTAGGGAAAACTTACTTCCGAGCTTAGTTGAGCTTGCTAGGATTTAACTAGACTGTTAAAGCCATAATTCAAACCTCTTTATAATACCAAAACACATTTGCACTCACCAACTTGACATAGGGATGACAAAAATACCCGGCCCTGACCCGACCGGGTATTTATTCTAAAATTTTGGGGATCGGGGTGGGGCGGGGCGGGTTCAGGTATTTGCTAGAAATTCCCCGCCGCGCCCTGCCCCAGTACATTTTTATATTTATGTATATTTTTATTATACTTATAAAAAATATCATTATATTTAAACACTTTTATGAGTTTTAAGCTATTTTCGGTTTTTGTTTTGGTTCGTACTTATTGTAAAATTTTGTTAGATGTTGTTCAAGTTTTAACATATTCGATTCTAACGGTTAATGAATCAAGTTTATTCTTTTAAATATGTAGTTTAACATGTGGATAATTTAAAATTGGTTTTATTTTATTTTATTTTTCTATATAAGTTTGAAGTGCCTTGAAACCATAATTTGTGATTGTGGTGGAAGATTGCTCGAATCTAACATTTATCGTCGTCGAAGATTAAAATTTTTTAAATTTTTTGGGGCGGGGTCGGGTTTAAGGGTTATTGTATCGAGGCGGATCAGGTAGGTAATTAATATTTTTATTCTGGGCGGGACGGGGTCGGGTATAATATCTTAAAACCCTAAATTGACATCGCCTTGGTGGCCACGTCTTAACGCCAACGCCTAATCAAAAAACGTCCGAACACTTGTCCTTTTCCATAAGAAAATGCAAGTATTAATATAAATTGGACCATACCATGTAACCAATTTATTCTAGAACCACCACGACACACAAAAATATTTGAACCATAAATCCTTTTTTTTTACACAAATATATATACATACGATGGTATGGCAGTAGCACACCACAAATTTCCCCTTTTCAAACCTTCTTTATTATTTCCATCAGCTTTTACGAAGCATAACTGGGCAATAATTGCCGCAAGCACAAGGCAGGCACCACAAAGGAAACCACGACAAACCCCTGCCATGTTCGCCCTGCTTCGGCTAAAATTCAAACCGAAACCCCTTTTATTTTCAGCTCCAACAATTCTTGCAATCATTTCATCGAACATAATCGGTGCACACTAAAATGAGATTTAATAATCAAATCAATCATTCTGCCAATTATCTCTATCTAAAAATCCAAATCTAAATCCAACCAATTAGATTAATTTTGGAATCAATTTTATAAAATTGAGAATAAATTAGTCTATCCCACAAGAATAACTCATAATCTAATTAAAACATTTATGTTTCATATATCAAATCAGAATTAACTCTTTAGCATCTAAAAATTAAATCAATCCATTAAAATTCATTTTAACATCAAAACACAATGGAATTGAAAGAAAATCATCACAAAATAATTATGAGATTATTAGAAAACCAAAACTTACCCAAAAAATTGGAACTTGAAAATCAAGATTGCTCTTCAAATCTTCCAACTAGAAATCCAATGAACAAGATGAGAGAAATCAAAATCTCTCATGTGGCTATTGATTGGAAATGATTTAGAAAGAAAATAAATTGAAATTGGATAAGAAAATCCAAGAAAATTAAAATAGTGTTTAGGAGAATCTTGAGAGAAAAAAGAGAGATATGTTTAGACATAGCCTTCCTTCTTGAGAAAATAATAACCATCATCGAATTCTAAGTAGAAATAAGTAATCAAAACTTTATTTAATAAGTGGGTCAAATAATACCATAAAACCATCACTTTAGTTCTTTTTACAAAATTGTCATTAATTAAAATTTTCCAATCCTTACAACATAGTCCCTATTTAAATTAATATCAAAGCAACCCTTTTAAAACTTATCCAACTCAATGTCAATCGTTATTAAACTCATTAAATATATTTTTCACAATACTTTACAATTTAATTACCCTAAAATATTTTTCCCGAAAGTAATTAATTAGCCAATGACTAACCCAAAACTCTAACCCAAATCCGACAATTCACCCAAAACTTCTAACCAAATTTTCGGGGTGTTACAGAAAAAGTTGACGATTAAGAATACTATCCTTTGCCCTGATTGATGATTTGTTTGATCAGTTTATAGGTTCTTCGGTGTTTTCTAAGATTAACTTGAGGTCTGTGTATTATAAGTTGAAGGAAAAGGATGTGGATGTACCTAAAACTGCTTTTCGTATGAGTTGTGGGCATTATGGGTTCTTGATGATGCCGTCTGGTTTGACCAATGCACCGGCTGCGTTTATGGACATGATGAATCGAGTATTCCATGATTTTTTGGATCAATTCGTAGTTGTGTTTATTGATGATATTCTTGTGTACTCTCGTACCGAGGAGGATCATGATTAAACTTACAAATCATGCTTCAGGCGTTGCTGGGAAATCAATTGTATGTTAAGTTAAGAAAGTGTGAGTTTTGTCTTTAGGAGGTTGTCTTTTTTGGGCATTTTGTGTTAGTCCAAGGAATTCTGGTTGACCCACATAAGATCAAGGCGGTGATAGGTTGGAAGCCGCCTAAGTCTGTGTCGGAGGTTCTTAGTTTCTTAGGTTTGGCTGGTTATTACCGTCGGTTTGTGGATGGTTTTTCGAGAATTGTTGCTCCATGGACCAAGTTTCTGCAGAAGGATGTCCGTTTCGAGTGGACGGAGGATAGACAACAAGCTTTTGAAAGGTTGAAGGAGGCTTTGACGAAGACTCCAATCTTGATTCAATCAGAGTCGGGGAAAGAGTTTGTGTAGAACTAATGTTTTGATAAAATAATTGAAAAATGTTTTGGACTGATTTAAAAAGTATTTAAAACATTTCCAAAGTCCAAACAACTTGAAATTATGTTTAGGGAATTTTTAAAAAGGGGTTTTCATGTTTTTCAAAGCCTATCTAAACAAAACTGTCTAGGTGTTTCGAAACACCTTAGGGCGTTTCGAAACAAGGGATTACAGTAGCCAAAACGTTACGAAACTTGTTTCGAAACGGGCTTCCTTGGACAGGATTTTTGCCCAGCGTTTCGAAACGGGCTAGGCCGTTTTGATACGCCTACATGGCATTGACCATAACGGTCATAAAACCCAACAGCTCTTTCCCAACCAACTTTCAAATGCAGGCGTTTCGATACAAGCCTACAGCGTTCCGATACGCGTTTCGAAACGGCACGGGGGTGTTCCGAAACTGGTACCCTGACAGACTGCAACGACTCTTTCTACATTGAGAGTGTTTCGAAACGGCTTCGAGCATTTCGAAACGGGTAGCTGCAGAACTGCATTTATGGTGGGAATTAAAGTCCTCAACGACTCCAATATGATCCCAACGGCTAGTAACGGCTACAAACTCATTTGGGAGTATTAAAGGGACCTCCAAGCATCAAGAGAAGGCTAATGCTCATATTGTCAAACATCAAATGATCAAAAAGTATCTTAGTGCTTAAATTGTCAATTCTTGTATAGACAAACACTAATGAGCCAAAATTGTCAAATTTGCTCAAGTGTTTTAGGTTTTGGGTGAATGCTTAATTGTGCAAACAAACACCTATTAGAGGGTTTTAAGTTTTCTTTATTTATCTCTTTGTAAAGAGGGTGTTGATCAATGCTTTGGGTAGAAGCTTGATCGGTTGTAAGGGTTTCCTCCTAATCCTAGAAAAGGGGACGAATCAATTAGTGGATTGATTGAGAAATCCTTGGTGGGGAGCTAAGGTAGTGGATGTAGGTGCTTGTTAGAAGGCCGAACCATTATAAATCATTGTGTCCATTTTTATTCTAGCTTCCACAACCCTTCCACCCAAAAATCCACCGCTCCACCACTTGGTGAGCAACATCGGTTGAACGAATCGAGCCTCACACAACTCAACAGTTTGTTATTTCTAGTGATGCGTCATATGTAGGTTTGTGTTGTGTGTTGATACAAGATGGAAAAGTTATGGCTTATACATCTAGACAATTAAAGGTGCACGAGCGCAATTATCGTACGCATGATCTTGAGGTTGCCTCAGTGGTATTTGGAGGCATTATCTCTATGGTGAGAAGTTTATTGTGTACATAGATCACAAGAGTTTAAAGTATTTGATGACTCAAAAGGATTTGAATATTAGGCAATGCAGATGGTTTAAGTTCCTTAAGGATTATGATTTGACGATTGTGTATCACTCGGGTAAGGCTAATGTTGTGGCAGATGCCATGAGTAGGAAGGTTGTGGTGGAGTTGCGGGAGATGTTTTTACCGTTAACTGTGAAGCGAGATAAAGGTTAATTGGTCGAGTTGCAATTAAAGCCATCTTTGTCCCAGTTGATTAAGGAAAAACAACATTTTGATGAGGAGTTGGTACCGCATGTTAAGGATCTTAAAGATGGAAATTTGAAAAATTTTCACTTTAATAGTGACGGGGTATTGTGTTTCAAAGATCGGGTGGTGGTACCTAATGATGATGAGTTTAGACGTACCATTTTGACCGAAGCGCATACTAGTCCTTTTGCTATGCATCCCGATAGTACGAAGATGTATCGAGGCTTGAAAGAGGAGTATTATTGGGTTCGTTTGAAGAAATATGTTGTCGATTTTGTTGCTAGGTGTATATTGTGTCAACGAGTAAAGGATGAGCATTAATTTCCTTCCGGGTTGTTGCAACCGTTGAGGATACCAGAATGGAAGTAGTAGAGAATCACCATGGATTTTGTGTTTGGGCTGCCATTGACGTCGACTATGAAGGATTCTATTTGGGTGATTGTCGACCGGTTTATGAAGTGTGAACATTTTGAGCAGTGCATACGATGTATACCTTCGATAGGTTGGCAGATCTATATATTGCAGAGATTGTGCGTTTGAATAGAGTGCCTAATTCTATCATTTCGGATAGGGCTCCACTGCTTATGGCAAGGTTTAGGGAGTGTTTTCATTGGGCTTTAGGTATATAATTGAATTTTAGTACTTCGTATCATCCTCAGACAAATGATCATTCTGAATGTGTAATCCAAGTCTTAGAGGACATGTTTGAGGTGTTCCATCGTTGAGTTCCAAGAAACCTGGGAGAAACAATTGCCCTTGGTGGAGTTTGCCTATTATAATAGTTATCAGTCTAGTATTTAATTGGCACCATATGAGGCCTTGTAGGGCAGGAAGTGTCATACGCCCTTGTGTTGGGCTGAGACTGGGAAAAGAATATTTCTATGCATGATGTGTTGAAAGGGACGAATGAGAAAGTGAAGCTCATTGGTGATCGCTTGAAAAACGACTTCGCATCGTTAGAAATCCTTCAGGGATTTGAAGCGTATGGATGTTGAGTATGCGGTTGGTGACGTGTGTTCTTGAAAGTGTCACATTGGGAAAAAGGTGATGCGGTTCGGACATAATTGAAAGCTTAGTCCGAGTTTTGATGGACCATATGAGGTTGTGGAACGTGTGGGTCCTGTAGCCTATCGTTTGAGGTTACCTCCTAGGTTGTAGAAGATTCATGATGTGTTCCATGTATTGATATTGTGGAGGTATAGGTTGGATCCATCACATGTGATGCTGGTGGAGGATACTCAGTTACAACTGGATATATCTTATGATGAAAAAAATATAGAGACCATAGATTCTAGTAGTAAGGTTCTTCGTGTCAAGACGATTGAACTTGTAAAGGTGTTGTGGCGACATCGTAGAGTTGAGGAGGCCACGTGGGAAAGTAAAACGGTTAAATCAAGTTTTAATTGATGATATTATGTGATTTTGTATTGGATTTATTTTGTTGAGTTCTCGATCGATTCTAAACATGATTTTGATGTTAAATGATGTTAATATGATGGTTTTAAGATTAGAATCTCGAAACTATATGAATCTCTAATTTTCTAGGTTGATAATTAAGTGTTTTTGAGGTGTTGAGGTGGTTTAATGTATGCTAGAGATGTAAGGTTGTTGTTAGGTTGCTTTTGGATGTTAATTGAAGGTAATTAAGGGATTAAATCGTTAGGTTTTAGTTGGGTTAAGTGTAGATGATGTTTGATGTTGATTTCGGTAGTTCTGGAGAGGTTTCAGCTAGTGTTGGAAGGGGATTGTTATGAATTGTTGTTGTTGGGTTGTGATTGCATTTTGATGCATTGAATCCTATATTTTTGTGTGGCAAAATCAGGGGAGGTCAATCCTAAAGCTTTTAGCATTGCTTCAGAAGCTTTGGAGGAGTGATTCACATCGACGAATGAGGCTTTGCATTATCGGTGAGTGAGAAGGTGGTTTACAACGTTGAAATGGTTTAAGGGCTATTTTGGGAGTTTAAACTTAGCTTGAAACACTGGTTTAAACTCAGAAGTAAGTATATAGTGATGTGGTTTCAAATGTTATTGGATATAGTTGGCCGACCATAGGATTGATAGTGCACTATAAATAAGTCGCCTTGGGTGTTGAGGGGTTTATGTGTACTAAATACTCCACCACAAGTACCTTAACAGTCGAGGGGTTATATGGTACCAAAAACTCTCGTTAGTAGATTATGCATCTATCCAATGATTGGGGTTGTGACTGTACCCAGTTGTGAATGTTCCATAATTCCGGTTAAGATGGAATTAAGTTTTGAGAGGACACTTGTTGAATCCGTGCATCCGATGTAACATTTCGGAAAGTGAAATTGGTTCATTATCACTTGAAAGCCAATATAATTCTTAATGTATCATGCCGATGGATTATAATGTTGGTTTATACATGTTTACTGTTTAAGATGAAAACAACTAAAGTATTGAAATATAATAATCAAAACATAAGAATCGTATGAATCAATAATCCCAACTAAAAAGTTTAGCTCATGTCTAAGCATAAAGTAACCATAGTTAAAAGAATACAATACGACAATTAATCTAGCAAGAAAATAAATAAAGAGTAGAGCGTCCTCGACAAGAGCTCCCTCCGTGCCGTCCAAATGTGCTGCAAGCCTCCTCTCCGTCAGCCTCTCTCGATGGCTTCGTTCAATAAGGAAATCTTGTAGCTTCACCCCGATGGTTCCCCGCAAGCTCAAAATAGGACTGTCCTCTAAAATGTGCTCTTTGTCGAGCCCCAATGTTTCCTACTTCATTAAATGCTGCATATATGGGAGAAAGTCTACGTGGGCAAAGGCATATTCATCTCCAACTCTTTATGCCTCGTCAACTCCAGCAATGCAATATGCTTCTCTCCTACTCCAGCATCCTGCACATCAACCACAAAACAACACCTTTCCTGTGAAAAGCACCAATATATATATGACAATTTAAGCATAGGTGGCGTAACTCCCTAACTACATGCAAATATATTGTTATTGTTACAAGTTCCTCAGCTTCGGCGGGGGTAATTTCTTACTGTTATCGTTACAAGTTCCTCAGCTTTGGCGAGGATAATTCCTTGTTGTTATCGTTATAAGTTCCTCAGCTTTGGTGAGGGTAATTCCTTGCTGTTATCGTTACAGGTTCCTCAGCTTCGGTGAGGGTAATTCCTTACAGTTATCGTTACATGTTTCTCTGCTTCGGCGAAGGTAATTCTGTCAGACCTAAGGTTAGATGAAATCCGTCATGGAAGGGCTACTGACATCAGTGTTTGGGTTCTCTCGGTGTTGGTTTTGGAGTACAGTATCGACATAGTTAGTGGGTAATGCATGTATGATTTGTATTGTTTTATACTGGTGTCTGCGATATACCATCCAAACTAATGTCCTATGTTTACATGATTTTTCTAATATTATATTTTATATAGAAGCTTGTTTTACAGTTTTAATGTATTTAAAGAAAAGAATTTTATACGGGTTTTACTGTGGGCTGCTCTTGTGACCCCAAATGTTACTTCCTAGGATTCGTGGTAACGTATCGGCGGGTGTAGTGGGTTACATTTAGTGGCATCAGAGCTTAGAGTTGTGTCAATCGTGGTAGATCAACAAATTTTCCACAATAGGGTGTCTGGTCTGTGCATGCCTCTAGATCATAACCGTACTCTGAGCCAAAACTCTGATGTCGAACTTTTTTTCTTGAAAATAAATGAATTTGAGTTTTCTGTCCTTTACAGCTGGATCTGTAATGGCAAGGAATGCATGTAACATTTCTTTGGAAATTGGATTCACTCGATGGGTTTAAATTATGTAAAAAAGAAACTTAAATGATTCATGCATATGAACCTGAAGAGGTTTCAGATAGAGATTATGTGCTGGATTATGTGAGGTAACTGAGATAAAATTTCTTGAAAGGTTATTGGGTGATAATGATTATGTTTGAGAATATTTTGATGGAAATTCGATAAAAGTGCTATGACTTCAATCGAAAGGTGTTTGTGAACGTGGCCAAAGTGTAAATCCTATGGTGACACTGTTATACACGAAGGAAGCATTTATTTGAAAATTTCGCTGAAGGTAAGTGATATCCGTTCAAAACCTTGGTTATGTATCGTTATATATCGTCCTTGACTGAAATTTGATGTTACTTCTCGATTCTGGAAGGCCCTATTAGAGGCCTGGGGTACTCATTTGAACTATTGTAGCAGCTCATCCATAAACTAATGATCAATCTAAAAGAGTAATCTAGATTCTAGACGTTATACTTCGAGGTTGCATGATTGACTTATGTGGTATATGGGAAGACTTCTTATCCTCGATTGAGTCTGCTTATGATAACAGTTATGGGACTAGTGTTCGCCTAGCAACATATGATGTTCTGTTCGGATTCAAATATTGTATTCTAAATAGTTGGTTTGAGATGAATGATGGAATGAATTTTGGTCTAAAGACAATTCGAGTGACTAAGGACACTACCAGATTGATCCACGATTATCTGGGAGTCCCAAGAAATAAGGATACTCTGAAGAATAAGTTTTAGTACAAGAATGGATGTAAGAGCAGTTTCTGCTTTTCTCTGACTATGGTAAATTTCGAGGATGGAATTTTTTAGCGGGGAGAGTTGTAACACCCCGATAAATATGTTTTTTAATTTATTTATTAGAAAGGATTTTGGAATTTGAGTATTAAGGTGCAAGATTTAAATTTTAGGAGTTGGAGTTGTAAATGTTAACAGTTTAGGGACATGGGCCTGATATCTCTCTTACCTTTGCCCTTTTAAAATTGAAGAAAAGAAGAAAAATAATGGAAAGTGTAGCCAAGGCCACTCTTGGTATTAGTTTACTTTGATTTTTACTTAACCTATTATGTTTCAAATACACCAATATGGAAATGAAAATTTGAACCCTTCACCTACAGATGGGAATGGGGGAGATTACTGAAAAATAGGAAATCCGAGAGCTTTCAAAAACTCTTCATCTCCCCCACCGGACACAATCGCAATCTCACTCACCATGCCCTCGTGGACGCCACCGCCCTCACCAACGGAATCACAACTCCACCCTGACTGCAGCCCTATTTTCCACTCGCAGCCAGCGACCACCGTTTGTCGTGGGGACTGGTTCGAAGCTTTTTCGGAATCCAAGAGTTCCAACTTCGATTCTATCCATTCTTGGTGTCCGATAGTCGCGCTGATCCTGCCAACATGCTCGGCGTGTTCTGCAGATCAAAACCCAGTCGGTCACCCATCTTTTCGATGCCGGCAAGGCTCGTTTAAGGTTTCGGTTGGAACCCTAAATCGCCATCTCTAATTCTTGCATTTTTCGACCACCTCTGTCGTCACATCGTCGCACGACTACCAGATTTGATCTCCCTTCGTTGTGGCGAACAAAACCCTACCAGTCGATCGCTCGGCCGACTCTAGCAAGACCCACATCGGAGCTACGCATTGTTATGACCAATCTTTTATATTTAAGGTAAAATTGGTAAGTTTCGACCGATTTTCGATGCATGTTTGTAGTGGTTTTAATGTAGAGTGTAATTCCATTCTGTTCTCGGCCAAAATAGGCCGTTTGGGGCCGCCAGTGAGGTTTTCGGTGAGTTGCCGGTGATTTTAGTGGAGTGGGTTAATTTCGGCCCAAGCCCGACCCGTCTGCCCATTAACCGAGTCAACTCAGTGAGTCAACTTGCCCACGTTAACTTAGTGAGTCAACTCACTTGAGTTAATTCAGTAAGTCAACTCGCCTGAGTCAACCCAGTTGACCAGTGACGTCAGCATAACTTTGACCATTGACATCAACGTTGACTTTGACCCAAAATTCAAAATTTTCTAAAAAGCTATATTTTATGTTTTTTCGACGTCCTGATTTCGATTTTCAAGCCCGTTTCAAGCCCGTTTCAGAATTTAATCTTCTAATATATTTCGATTATCACTATTAAGTATTATTTTCTGATAAGAATCATATTTCCATGTGTATGAAATATTATTGGCGGTCAATTTCACGCACGAGGGTGATCAAATGGAGTTCGAGAGTCTACTGGGGTAGCTTGAAGTCGAGGTATTACCCACTACTTCTTGTGTACTATAATGAACATGTTAACTAATATTTAATGCATGAAATATCAAATGAAGTAGAATATAGTATAATAATATTGATATCAAAATTAAGAATTTTATGACATGTATGAATTCTTAATACCTGTAAATGAATTGATAACTTGGTTATCTCGATATACATGTTAACACCCCAGATAACGAAACCATTTTTATAAGGGGTTCAATTGAAGAGTGAGTTTGATGGTCGAAAAATATGTGTATTTCCTTTCTGTAACTATCGAGTTAATCAAAAAAAGGAAAAAAATGAACTAAGATCGACTCTCTGATCTATGGAGTGACGTCGACCTGTCTAAAAATATGCCCTTGTGCTTGATCTGAAGGTGTACTCCCTGGCTACCATTACACAAAGAAAATATATGTTATATATATATATATATATATATGACTAAATTGATCATGTGCATATGATTAATGTTCCTTGAGAGCTACATACATGCTTTAAATGTTATGATTGAACTAAACACGCGTACATGACTGAAAATTTATGATTTTGCAAAACATAACATGTTTTCCCGATTCTAAGTATGATAGTTTCATATGTCTTAATTATGCCTAAGTACTTGATTGAACAACATAATCTTGATTTTTGTTTTTCCTGATTTATAGTATGATCTTTGATTACTATTTACCGAAAATAATTGGTTGCCTTTTGTTTACCGTATTGCTGCTTCTTCTAATTACTAAAATTTTGACATCAACGGTTACTAGGGTGCTAAGGATAAGGTATGTAGATACCGCAGGTTCCTCGACTTCGACGAGGGTAATGCCTTTTGTTATCTTCACATGTTCCTCTGCTTCGGCGAGAGTAATTCCTTACTATTATCGTTACAGGTTCCTCTGCTTTGGTGAGGGTAATTCCTTTATCATTACAGGTTCCTATGATTCGGCAAGGGTAATTCCTTATTGTTATCGTGACAAATTCCTCTAATTCGGCGAGGGTAATTCCTTACTATTATCGTTACAAGTTCCTCAGCTTCGGCGAGGGTAATTCTTTACTGTTATCATTACAGGTTTCTCAGCTTCAGCGAGGGTAATTCCTTTCTATTATCGTTACAGGTTCCTCAACTTCGGCGAGGGTAATTCCTTACTATTATCGTTATGGGTTCCTCAACTTCAACGAGGGTAATTCCTTATTGTTATTGTTATAGGTTCCTCAGCTTCGGCATGGTATATTCCTTTATGTTATCGTTACAAGTTCCTCAGCTTCGGCGAGGGTAACACCTTATTGTTATCGTTATAGATTCCTTAACTTCGGTGAAGGTAATTCCTTACTGTTATCGTTACAGGTTCCTCAAGTTCGGCGAGGGTAATTCCTTATTGTTATCGTTATAGGTTCCTCAACTTCGGCGAGGGTAATTCCTTACTACTATTGTTACAGGTTCCTCAGCTTTGGTGAGGGTAATTCCTTACTGTTATCGTTACAGGTTCTTAAGCTTCGGCGACGGTAATTCCTTACTATTATCGTTACAGGTTCCTCAGCTTCGGCGAGGGTAATTCCTTACTATTATCGTTATAGGTTCTTCAGCTTCGGCGCAGGTAATTCCTTTTTGTTATCGTTACAGGTTCCTCAGCTTCGACAAAGGTAAATCCTTATTGTTATCGTTACAGGTTCCTCAGCTTCGACGAGGGTAATTCCTTATTGTTATCGTTACAAGTTCCTCAGCTTCGAGGAGGGTAATTCCTTACTCCTATCATTACAGGTTCCTCAGTTTCGGTGAGGGTAATTCCTTACTTTTATTGTTACAAGTTCCTCAACTTTGGCGAGGGTAATTCCTTACTGTTATCGTGACAGGTTCCCCAGCTTCGGCGAGGGTAATTCCTTACTGTTATCGTTAAATGTTCCTTAGCTTCGGCGAGAGTAATTTCTTACTGTTGTCGTTACAGGTTCCTCAGGTTCGGCGATGGTAATTCCTTACTATTATTGTTACTGGTTTTTCTGCTTCGGCGAAGGTAACTCTGCCAGACTTAAAGTTATATGAAATCCGTCATGGAAGGGCTACTGACATCAGTGTTTGGGTTCTCTCGGTGTTGCTTTTGGAGTACAGTATCGACATAGTTAGTGGATAATGCATGTATGATATCTATTGTTTTATACTAGTGTTTGCGATATACCTTCCAACATAATATCTTATGTTTACATGATTATTCTAATATTATATTTTATATAGAAATTTGTTTTACTATTTTAATATATTTAAATAAAAGAATTTTATACGGGTTTTACTGTGGGTTGCTCTTGTAACCCCAAATTTGACTTCCCTGGATTCGTGGTAACACATAGGCGAGTCTAGGAGGTTACAATATGTTTTATGAATTATGCACAAATGATTTGGAAAGTTTAGAGAATGATCTTCTAGTTCCGAATCTTGCTTTTATACATTTGTTTAAATGCTTTGGAGACAACGAATTTGACTTGCTTTGATAGGGTTTTCTAATATTTGTTTTGATTTGAAAATGCATTGACATTTTAATTTTTGAGTGCACTCACTAGGCATTCTATGCTCACACTCTCTTTTCTCCCGTCAATTCAGTAAATAAAGCAAGTGTTGGGTGGTGGTCTGAGGCAAGATGGGATCCCAAGACAAACACATTAAAAGAGCATGTCTATGGTATTATCATTATTTGTTATAAGGCAATGTGTGTAAATTATCGTGGTGTATTGTTTTATTTAAGAAATGATAACTTATTTGATTTTGTATTACGTTAGTTGAAGGTTGTGTTTAATGATGAAGATGTTGGTTTATTTAACGCCATGTACACTTGATGGATATGTTCTAATGATTTGAATAATTTAAATAATGATTAGATTGATAGCTTGTGTTTTAAAAGTATTTATGGCCTTATTCTTTAATCCCTTAATTATTCTATAGCCTATGTTGAGGTCTTGGTCATTTGGTTCTTAATGGATATGTTCTAATGAATTGTGATTAGTAATTGGTATGTAGTTATTTGAGCCTATGTGTTTAATGGTGATATAGTATTAGAAGCATGTCATTATTGTTCGTAAGTAATTGAAAAAGTATGAGTTGGGATTCGAATTCTCAAAATGCATTTTAGTGCATCCCTAGTAATAGAATCGCTAGTGGTTAATTCGGTTAATGAATTTTACAAAGTTTAGATTCTTTGCATTTTGGTCATTGTATGTTGTTGCATCAATTGAATAGGTAAATGATGTCCATTTAATGAGATTTTGCAAGCATGCTTTTAATGTATCTAATTCTTGTATGAAGCTTTTATAAACATGTTAGTCCATGTATTTTGGATATTTTACAGTTTTAGTCCTTAATTTTGTATTTGCTAAATTGGATGCTTATTTGTTATCCGTTGAAGTTGAAATTTGACATGCTGACATGAAATATTATAAATTAGTAATTGATATCCCGAAACATGTCTAAGTCCCTGCAATTATTTAGATTTACATTTTTGTCCCTAGAATGCTTGTGTTTGCAATTGATGCCTTAGTAATGTTCGTATCGAATGAAAATAAAAATGTTTCTTGTATGGACAACATAGGTCTTAATAATGCATCTAGAAAAGTAATAATAAAAATTGGACCGTAATTTGAGTAAGTCAGTTTGAGTTTGCGTCGGCAAACCCAATATGATCTTCTTGGTTCGGGTCTAGAGTCTAGGCCGGGTCAATGGGGGTTATGCCTCGAGCATCCACTATCAAGGTACCATGAATTTTGACTTTGTGCTTTGGCCTTGTAGTAATGCCCCTACAAACAAAGACATTAAACTTTTGTTTTTGGTACCCAAATCATTTTGGGTCCACGAGTGTTAGCTCCCAATAGCTTGGTTCCCTTAAGAATCCAAGGTGACATAGCAACAATATTATTAGATTTGACAAGTTCCTTAGGAACCCATACACTCCTATTATTTTTTGTTCTATTATGTCTACAGCTACTTTGTTTGTAGTTATTAGTCTTTCTCCTAGGTTGGATTGTTTTAGATGATTCACCTTTTTCATGCTTCACATTACAAACATTTTTAAAAGACTCTTTGAGCTTGTTAAGCTTATCTAACACCTTTTGGTGTTCACTATTGCATTGAGAAAGAAGATTATTTAGGTCTACATTTTCATCTTGGAAGAATTTAAGTTCATCTTTTAAACCTAAAATCTTTTTTCTCAAATTTTAAGTTAGCTTGAGAAAGTGAGTCATATTTATCATTTAAATCCGAAATAATTTTCTTATTTATAATGATCGACTCTTTGTACTTCTCAACTAACTCATCATAAACCTATTGCAACTCATCATATGCATCATTTAATTCATCAAATGTAAAGTCAAAAGATGATGAGTTAGAGGTTACCATGGATGAATCCTCCTTAAGTGCCATGAGGCAAAGGTTGGCCACTTCTTGTTCGTCATCCTCGGATGACTTGTCATCACTCCATGTGGCAAGATTGACTTTTAGTTTCTTCTTCTCCTCAAAGCCTTTCTACTTGAGTTGAGGGCACTCTGAACGAATGTGACCGGGTTTTTTACACTCGAAGCAAATGATTTGATCCCTCTATTCTTCTTTGTTTTCACCCTTGAAGTCCATCTTTCTTTGAATCTTCCTTCCTCGGTTGGACCTCATGAATCGTGAGAATCTTTTGGCTATCATAGCAAATTTGTAACCCCCTTAAACCGGCCTAGACGGTTGACCCGAATTAAGAAAGTCACACGGGGAAAACCAAAGTCAACCCGAAAGTCAACCTTGATTAACGACCCTTTTTTTCTTCTTAAACTTGTCTAGATGCTCATTAACCCTAGTGGTGATCATACAAACAACATACTCAAAGATCACAAACATCAGAGATCAAACAAGGACCCAATTGAACAATTTACAACTTTAGGGACTAAATTGTAAATTCTGTAAATTATAAGGACTTCACCCAAATTAAAGTTACCATCTTGTAATTAATCAGGTTTCATGCTTCTCTGTAAATTTTCAGTTCAAAAGGACTTCCCAACCTCATTCAATTGCACAAACAAGATTCAGGACCAAATTGCAAACAATACAAAACATTTAACTGCCAATGTCAGCCCCCAACGGTCGACCGTTCCGAAACAGGCAGAGCCTGTTTCGAAACGCGGGGCCATTTCGCAACGCGTACCGAAACACGGGCTGGCAGTGGCCTTTCCGTTTCGGAACGGTCTCTCCCGTTTTGGACGCCTGGGCTGGTTTAAGGCTCCCGTTCTAAAACGGTAGGCACTGTTCCGAAACACCCTGCACAGAATGCCACAAGATGCACACTAAAACATGCAATTAAACAACCAATCATGCTCCAAATGCTACCAAACTTTACCAGCATGCAATTCAACATATAAGAGACATACTTGCATTTACAATTCAACATATTAACATCACGAATGGAAAACCCCAATTCTAATGGCAAGCTTCCTACACAAGCAAACCACTCAAGCATGAAACTTCCAAAACAAGCATATAATGGCCAATTACAAAACCAGCAATCTCAACAACCTTTAACATACTTAGGGAGTTCAAAACATCTCCCAAAACATACTCATAGGTCCCCCATTGCCAAATTACAAAAAGCTAAAATGTACTTAAGAAAACCTTCCATACATTGAGCTCAACTTCCACTTGATTGCTTGCCTTCCTTGCTGCCCTTAGGTACCTTAATGATCTGCATTATTGGTTTAAGAAAATGAAGGAGAGCGTAAGCAAAAGCTTAGTGAGGAATGCTCATTAAACTACACAATAATGCATTTGTAAAACTCATTTGCAAAACATACTTTCAATATCATTTAGGTATGCTCAAAAGCAATTTACACAAGCAACACATGCTTCCATATCAAATCATGTCATATTGGCCACAAGTGAGAAGTTTCATCTTTTAAAAACATGCTCAACATAAGACTCACACATGGACTTTTAAACACCATTGTGATCTTATAATTATCAAGAACCACGCAAGGACTTTTAACCACCTTCGTGTTCTTCCCAAGGACTTTTAAACACCTTGGCCCCAAGGACTTTTAAACACCTTGGCCCATGGACTTTTAAACACCATGGCAAGGACCACACAAGGAATTTTAACCACCTTTGTGTCCTTAACAAGAACCATCCAAGGACTTTTAACCACCTTGATGTTCTTAAGTAACAAGGCTCACTCAAGGACTTTTAACCACCTTAGTGACCTTAACAAGAATCATCATGGACTTTTAACCACCATGAAGTTCTTAGATTCCACAAGGCTCACTCAAGGACTTTTAACCACCTTAGTGACCTTAACCTTTTCAAAACATCACTTGCCAATATACATCATTTTCATCAATTAATCCACTGTTTTAAAGCATTAAACCAAGCCATATACATCATGCATTTCAAAGCATCAAACCACATTTAATCAATGTTCAAAAACAAGGAACTCTTACCTTGAGCTTCCTTCAACATATGGCTTACAAAATCAACATAAACCATGCTAAATCATGCTTTCAAAACAGAATTTAAAACATGCAATAAACCACATTGCACAACAATCAAACCATGGCCACCACTAGAGAGTTTTTTCGAAAACTTACACTTGAGCTTAGCAAAGTTTTTTAGACTTAGACTAAGCTCCCAAGACATTGGTTTCAAAGCTGAAAACCCAATTTCACTCACCGATTCCACTTCGCCTCTTGCCGAAGCACCAATTCAAGCTTCCGGATCAACAACTCATGGATCCAAAGATGCCTCCCCTGTTTTAACACATCAAAGAAGAGGATTAATGCATCATCATGCATTAATAGCTTCAATGAAAGCACCTAAACTCGCTGCTCTCATCCACACTCCATTTTCGGCCACCAAACACAACCGAAAATGCATCCAAACCTCTTCTCAACAAATCCCAGCCATAAACCATCAAAACCAAACATCCTTTAACATCATTTTAACATCTAAAAAGAGCCTAATAACATCCTTATATCTCCAGCAACATCAGATCCACAAGATCACACCAAAAACAACCTAGAATCATAAGCTAAACTTAGGAAACTCAACCTATCCGGGATTGCATTGATCAAAACTCAATTCCATATCAAATTAATGTTCATTAATCATCAAAAACACATCTCAAATCACTGATTTAACAGATCAAACGAAAATTCATCAAAAATCACCAAATCTTGCATTTTAAGCCAAGATCCATTAAACAACTTAAAAGCCTTTTATAAAACATCAATTAAGGATTGAGAACTTAGGAATTTCAGTAAAGAACTGATAGTTTAGAGGTGAAGGACGTTCTTACCTCCTAACTTGAGTTTCTCCTCTTTAGAGCCAAAAAGCTTGAAAATCCAATTAGCTAATTGCAAGATTTTGTTGTTGAAATGATTAGGAATCCAAAGAGAATTGAAAAGATAGATTTAAGTGACAAAATCAGAAAGAATTCTCTGGAGAGAAAGTGTTTGGGTTGAGAGAAAATGAGAGAAAAGGAAAATTGAAAGAAAATAGAAAGTTGGTTACAAAATAGTAAAATGATTTCTGTCCACTTTTCTTAAGCTTTAAAATCAGAATTATTCATTAAAATATCTTAGAAAAATCTAGAGAAACTCTTTTTGGAATAATAGCTCCTTAAAGATTCAAAGTTTCAATCCTTTCTAAAACAGTCACACAACTTTCAAATATTACATTTTGGTCACTAGCCAAAATGTCACCCTTTCAAAACTCATTTTGCAAAATTGATTTCACAGTTCACTTATTTATATTAAAAGATGATTTTAGAACATTTTTCCATATTTTTAATGCAACCCGAACTAGGCTTTCCTAATTTCACCTTTTTAGATTCGACCAGCACTTTGACCAAACCGGTCAACGCTCAAACTTCCAAGCCCAAAACCGGGGCGTTACAACTCTCCCCCCTTAAGAAATTTCGTCCTCGAAATTTACCTAAAGGAAAGAGATAAGGAAACTGCTTTAGCATGTCTTCCTTCCGCTCCCACGTGGCTTCCTCAACACCTCGATGCTTCCACAACACCTTCACCAACTCAATGGTCTTGCCACGAAGAACCTTACTATTCGAATCCAGAACCTTCACCGGTTCCTCATCATAGGTCAAATCCGGATTCAATTCCACTTCCTCCACAGGCATCACATGCGAAGGATCAGATCTATACTTCCGGAGCATAGAAACATGGAACACATCATGAATCTTCTCCAACTCTTGAGGTAGCCTCAACCGATACGCAACAGGACCCACACGCTCAACCACCTCATATGGTCCAATGTACCTAGGGCTCAACTTACCCTTCCGGCCAAACCTCATCACCTTCTTCCAAGGCGAAACCTTCAAGAACACACGGTCACCCACCGCATACTCTATCTCCTTACGCTTCAAATCCGCGTAAGAATTTTACCGATCAGAGGCTGCCTTAAACCGCTCACAAATGAGCTTCACCTTCTCGGTGGTTCCTTTCAACAAAGCTGGCATCGAAACTAACTTTTGACCAGTTTCGGCCCAACAAAGAGGAGTCCTACACTTCCTCCCGTACAAAGCCTCATAAGGTGCCATCTGTATACTCGCCTGATAACTATTGTTGTAAGCAAACTCCACCAAAGGCAAATGCTTCTCCCAAGAACCTTGGAACTCAATCACGCAGCACCTCAACATATCCTCCAAGATCTGGATAACACGCTCAGACTGACCATCCGACTGAGGATGATAGGATGTACTGAAATTCAACCTTGTACCCAGAGCTTGATGCAAACACTGCCAGAAACGCGATGTGAACCTCGGATCCCTATCCGACACAATCGACTTAGGCACACCATGTAGCCGCACAATCTCAGCAATGTACAGCTCCGCAAGCTTATCCAAAGAAAACGTAGTATGCACAGGCAAGAAATGCGCACACTTCGTCAGTCGATCCACATTCACCCACACAAAATTCTTCTTTGACGGCGACAAAGGTAAACCAGATACAAAATCCATGATAATCCTCTCCCACTTCCATTCAGGGATTCTCAACGGTTGCAACAACCCTGAAGGAACCTGATGCTCAGCCTTAACTCGCTGACACACCATACACTTGCTCACAAACTCTGCAACATCCTTCTTCAAGCCCACCCAAAAGTATTCATCACGAAGATCACGATACATCTTAGTACTACCAGGGTGCATAGCAAATGGACTACTATGACCTTAAGTCAGAATAGCACGCCTCAACTCAGCATCATTAGGCACTACTATTCGACTCCCAAAACACAACACACCATCGTCATTAAAACAGAAATCCGAAGGCCTACCCTCCACGATATCCTGAACATGAGACACCAAGGAATCATCCAGCAACTGCTTTTCCTTGATCAACTGAACCATAGATGGTTTCACTTGCAACTCAGCTACAAGACCACCATCACGCGAAATACTCAAGCTAGCAAGCATAGCTCTCAGCTCAACAGCTACCTTCCTACTCAAGGCATCCGCAACAACATTAGCCTTTCCAGGGTGGTACTCAATCGTCAGGTCATAATCCTTGAGCAACTCCAACCAACGCCGCTGCCTAAGATTCAACTCCTTCTGAGACATCAGATACCTCAAACTCTTGTGATCCGTGTACACAGTACACTTTTCACCGTACAGATAATGTCTCCAAATCTTCAGAGCAAAGACCACTACAGCCAACTCAATATCATGAGTAGGATAGTTGCGCTCATGCACTTTTAACTGCCGTGATGCATAAGCCACAACCTTACCCTCCTGCATCAGCACACATCCCAAACCAACATAAGACGCATCACTATAGACCACAAACTCTTTCCCTGATTCAGGCTGAACCAAGATAGGAGCTTGCGTCAAAGCCGCCATCAGCTTCTCAAAAGCCTGCTGTCTCGCTTCCGTCCACTCATACTTAACATCCTTTTGCAACAACTTCGTCAAAGGTGCAGCAATCTTAGAAAAGCCATCCACAAACCTCCGGTAGTATCCCGCCAAACCAAGGAAACTACGAACCTCATGAACAGACTTAGGAACCTTCCAATTCATCACCACCTCAACCTTCTTAGGATCAACACGAATCCCATTAGCAGAAACAACATGCCCAAGAAACACCACCTCCTTAAGCCAGAACTCACACTTGCTCAGCTTAGCATAAAGCTGATTCTCCAACAAAGCTTGCAGCACAATCCTCAAATGCTCTTCATGCTCCTCCTTAGTACGCGAGTACACGAGGATATCATCAATGAACACCACAACAAACTTGTCCAGGTATTCATGAAACACACGGTTCATCATGTCCATGAAAGCAGCAGGAGCATTTGTCAAACCAAACGGCATCACAAGGAACTCATAATGCCCAAACCTTGTCCTGAAAGCTGTCTTAGGCACATCCACATCCTTCACCTTCAACTGGTAATACCCAGACCTCAAGTCAATCTTAGAGAACACAGCAGCTCCCCGAAATTGATCAAAGAGATCATCAATCCTCGGCAAAGGATACCGATTCTTGATAGTCAACTTATTCAGCTGACGGTAATCAATGAACATCCTCATTGCGCCATCCTTCTTCTTCACAAACAAGACCGGTGCACCCCAAGGTGACACACTCGGCCGAATGAAACCACGATCAAGCAGCTCTTGCAACTGCGTCTTCAGCTCTTTCAACTCCTTAGGTGCCATTCTATAGGGAGTAATGGACACAGGAGTTGTATTCTCATACAGCTCAATTCCAAACTCCACCTCGCGATTAGGAGGTAAACCAGGCAACTCCTCAGGAAACACTCCAGGAAACTCCTTCACAACTCTAATATCTTGCACCCTTAACTCCTTAGAGATAGGATTCATCACAAAAGCCAGATAAGCTTCACACCCTTGCCTCAGCATCCTGCTCGCCTCCAAGGTAGACACCACATTGGCAAGAAACTTAACATTCTCACCAACCACAACAACATCATAGTCATCCGCAAGCTTAAGCGAAACACGCTTATTTTCACAATCCACAACGGCACGATGCTCAGCAAGCCAATCCATACCAAGGATTACATCAAAACCATAAAAAGGCAACCCCATATGATCAACATGAAAAACATGTTCTTGAACAACCAACGGACACCTTCTATACAACTTTCGAGTCACAACAGTCTCACCAAAAGAACTAGTGACACGAACACCAACATCCAAAGACTCAACAGGCAAACCAAGCTATTCAGCATGCTCATGCAAAATGAATGAATGCGTAGATCCAGAATCTATCAAGGAAAGTAATGACAAGAATTGCAAAGTAAAGGTACCTGCAATCACATCCGCGTCATTCCTCCCTTCCCGCTGAGCATACAATCTCGCTTGACCACCACATTCAGGCTGAATAGCCACAACATGAGCCACTCCTCGACCACCTTCCTCTCTCCGCTGGAAGTTACAACGGCCGCGCCCACGACCTCTCTGTGGTGCAGCAACAACAGGAGCACGCACTTGACCACCAGCCAACATAGGACAATCTCGCCTCAAATGATCCGCAGATCCACAATTCCAGCATCCATTTCCAGCTTCCACAACAGGAGCTTGTACCTCCCTCACAGCACAAGGACAGTCACGCTTCATGTGACCACGTGAACCACAAATCCAACAGGCACTCGGATCAGCTCTAGCATTGCCTCCTCGAGCAGGTGCACCACCACCTCTCTTAGCTGAGGACTGATACTTCTGATCGCGTCCTTTCATGTTCCGTCCACCCCCGAAACTATACTCAGCAGCTCTCTTACCAGAACTTGCTCCAGCACCTTTAACAGATAAACCCAAGTTCATCTCAATGTCCTTGGCTCGGCCCACCAATACATCAAAATCATCATACTCGGTGGCCAGCACATACATCTTCACGTCCGTCACTAAACCATAACGGAACCTCTCGCACCTCGCCCGCTCATCAGGTACCAGCTCAGGTGCATATTGACTGAGTCGCACAAACTGCACTTCATACTCAGCCACACTCATGCTCCCTTGGGTAAGAGACATGAACTCACGCTTCTTTTCATCAAGATATCTCACACCAAGATATCTCCTCTTGAACACATTCTGAAAGAATGTCCAAGTGATGTCAGCCTCAGCCATCCCAGCTATTGTGGTCGTCCACCACGTATACGCATCATCCTGCAGCAAGGACACAACACAGCCCAGCTTTTGCACATCCGTGCAACTCATCTGTCCCAAAATCCTCTTGGTACTCTCTAACCAAGCTTCAGAACTCTCAGCAGACATACCCCTGAACTCAGTCCCACCAAGACTGCGTAAGCGCTCCAAAGGTAGTCTAACACCAGCATCTCCCTGATGCCCAGCTCCTTGAGCTCCAGCTACTGCTGCTCGAAAAGCACCAACAATAGCTTGTACCAGCATCGTCATATCAGGCATAGCTTGCCCCTGACCAACCTCAGGTCCAGCAGCTCCAACACCAGCTGCAGCTTCAGCTCTTTCAACCCCAGCTCCACCACCACCAGGCGGAGGAGGAGGTAACACCGCACTACTCGTGTTCTCCTCATTCTTGTTCTCATTAGGAGCCGTAGCTCGCACATTACCTCGCAACTCTCTACGTGGTGCCATACTTTTACCATGCAATCACAATGCAAATAAACAAATTAGGCCCAGCAAGGTAAGCAATCCAAGTATTCAAGATCAATTTCATTTATAAATCAACATCATTACTTAGCTTTGATTTGGCAATGGGTACCCACAACATGCTACATCACAGCACACAACTCAATTGCATCAAAATCACAAGCCATTAAACATGCTTTCACTCAACATGCATACAAGGCATACATACTTCAATCATGCACACATTCATTCCCAATTACTCGAGAATCAGCTCTGATACCACCAAATGTAACCCCCTTAACTCGGCCTAGACGGTTGACCCGAATTAAGAAAGTCACATGGGGAAAACCAAAGACAACCCGAAAGTCAACCTTGATTAACGACCCTTTTTTTCTTCTTAAACTTGTCTAGATGCTCATTAACCCTAGTGGTGATCATACAAACAACATACTCAAAGATCACAAACATCAGAGATCAAACAAGGACCCAATTGAACAATTTACAACTTTAGGGACTAAATTGTAAATTCTGTAAATTATAAGGACTTCGCCCAAATTAAAGTTACCATCTTGTAATTAATCAGGTTTCATGCTTCTCTGTAAATTTTCAGCTCAAAAGGACTTCCCAAACTCATTCAATTGCACAAACAAGATTCAGGACCAAATTGCAAACAATACAAAACATTTAACTGCCAATGTCAGCCCCCAACGGTCGACCGTTCCGAAACAGGCAGAGCCTTTTTCGAAACGCGGGGCCGTTCCGCAACGCGTACCGAAACACGGGCTGGCAGTGGCCTTTCCGTTTCGGAACGGTCTCTCCCGTTTCGGACGCCTGGGCTAGTTTAAGGCACCCGTTCCGAAACGGTAGGCACTGTTCCGAAACACCCTGCACAGAATGCCACAAGATGCACACTAAAACTGTAACACCCCGGTCTTGGGCTTAGGAGTTTTGGGCGTTGACCGGTTTGGTCAAAGTGCTGTTCGAATCTAAAAAGGTGAAATTAGGAAAGCCTAGTTCGGGTTGCATTAAAAATATGGAAAAATGTTCTAAAATCATCTTTTAATATAATTAAGTGAACTGTGAAATCAATTTTGGAAAATGAGTTTTGGAAGGGTGACATTTTGGCTAGTGACCAAAATGTAATTTTTGAAAGTTTGGTGACTGTTTTATAAAGGGTACAAACTTTGAATCTTTAAGGAGCTATTATTCCAAAAATAGTTTCTCGAGATTTTTCTAAGATATTTTGAGATTTATTCTGATTTTAAAACATATCAAAAGTGGAGGGAAAGCCATTTTGGCTATTTTGATAACTAAATTCCTATTTTCCTTTCTCTCATTTTCTCTCAACCCAAACACTTTCTTTCCAGAGAATTGTTTATGATTTTCTCACTTAAATCCCTCCTTTCAACTCTCTTTTGATTCCTAATCAACATATCTACAAAACCTCATCATTTGCTACTTGATTCATCAAGGTTTTTGATTCCAAAAAGAGGAGAAACTCACGTTTGGAGGTAAGAACGTCCTTCTCCTCTAAACTATCAGTTCTTTACTGAAATTCCTAAGTTTTCAATCCTTAATTGATGTTTTATTAAAGGCTTTTGAGTTGTGAATTGGATCTTGGCTTGTAATGCAAGATTTGGTGATTTTTGATGATTTTCGTTTGATCTGTTAAATCTGAGATTTGAGATGTGTTTTTGATGTTATTTGGACTCTAAATTGATAAGGAATTGAGTTTTGATTAATGCAATCCCGGATAGGTTGAGTTTCCTAAGTTTAGCTTGTGATTCTTGATTGTTTTTGAGGTGATCTTGTGGATCTGATGTTGCTGGAGGTATAAGGATGTTAATAGGTTCTTTTTAGATGTTAAATGATGTTAATAGATGTTTGGTTTTGATGGTTTGTGGCTGGGCTTTGTTGAGAAGTGGTTTGGATGCATTTTCGGTTGTGTTTGGTGGCCGAAAATGGAGTGTGGATGAGAGCAGCGAGTTTAGGTGCTTTCATTGAAGTAATTAATGCATGATGATTCATTAATCCTCTGCTTTGATGTGTTAAAACAGGGGAGGCATCTTTGGATCTAAGAGTTGTTGATCCGGAAGCTTGATTTGGTGCTTCGGCAAGAGGCGAAGTGGAATTGGTGAGTGAAATTGGGTTTTCGGCTTTGAAACCAATGTCTTGGGAGCTTAGTTTAAGTCTAAACAACTTTGCTAAGCTCAATTGTAAGTTTTCGGAAATACTCTCTAGTGGTGGCCATGATTGATTGTTGTGCAATGTGGTTTATTGCATGTTTTAAACTCTGTTTTGAAAGCATGATTTAGCATGGTTAATGCTGTTTTTGTAAGCCATATGTTGAAGGAAGCTCAAGGTAAGAGTTCCTTGTTTTTGAACATTGATTAAATGTGGTTTGATGCTTTTAAATGCATGATGAATATGGCTTGGTTTAATGCTTTAAAACAGTGGATAAATTGATGATAATGATGTATATTGGCAAGTGATGTTTTGAAAAGGTTAAGGTCACTAAGGTGGTTAAAAGTCCTTTAGTGAGCCTTGTTTACTTAAGAACATCAAGGTGGTTAAAAGTCCTTGGATGATTCTTGCTACGGACACAAAGGTGGTTAAAAATCCTTGTGTGATCCTTTCCATGGTGTTTAAAAGTCCATGGGGCCATGGTGTTTAAAAGTCCATGGGGCCAAGGTGTTTAAAAGTCCTTGGGGCCAAGGTGTTTAAAAGTCCTTGGGGTGAAACTTGATACGGACACAAAGGTGGTTAAAAGTCCTTGTGTGGTCCATTCCATGGTGTTTAAAAGTCCTTGGGGCCAAGGTGTTTAAAAGTCCTTGGGGTGAAAGTTGATGAACTTGTTTTTAAAGAAATGGAACTTATCACTTGTGGCCAATAAGACATGTTATGTTATGAAGCATGAGATGCTTGTTTAAAGTATGCTTTTGAGCATGTGTAAATGTTGATTTGAAGCATGATTTATAAAGTGTTTTATAAATGCATTATTGAATGGTTTTATTGAGCATTCCTCACTAAGCTTTTGCTTACGCTCTCTCTTTCGTTTTCTTAAACCAATAATGCAGAACATTAGAGTACTTTGAGGGCAGCAAGGAGGGCAAGCAATCAAGTGAAAGTAAAGCTCAAAGTGTGGAGGTTTTATTAAGTACATTTTAGCTTTTGGTAATTTTGCAATGGGGGACCTATGTGTATGTTTTGGGAGAGGTTTTGAACTCCCTAAGTATGTTGAATGTTGTTGAGAATGTTGGTTTTTGAGTTTGGCCTTTGCATGCTTGAAATTGAAGTTTATGCTTGAATGGTTTGCTTGTGTAGGAAGCATGCCTATAGATTTGGGGCTTTTCATATATGATGTTATTTTGTTGATTTGTTGATGTATGTAAGACTCATATATGTTGAATTGCATGTTGGTAAAGTTTGGTGGCAATTGGAGCATGATTGGATGTTTAATTGCATGTTTAAGTATGCATTTTGGGGCAATCTGTGCAGGGTGTTTCGGAACAGTACCTACCGTTTCGGAACGAGTGCCTTAAACTTGCCCAGGCGTCCGAAACGGAAGGGACCGTTCCGAAACGGTTTGGCTACTGCCAGCCCATGTTCCAGTACGCGTTGCGGAACGGCACGTGTTTCGAAACGGGGTCTGCCTGTTCCGGAACGGGTGACCGTTGGGGGCTGACATTGGCAGTTAAATGTTTTGAATTGTTTGCGTTTTGGTCCTGAATCTTGTTTGAGCAATTGTATGAGTTCGGGAAGTCTTTTTGAGCTGAAATTTCACAGAGAAGCATGAAATCTGACAAATTTCAAGTTGGTAACTTTAACTTGGGTTAAGTCCTCCTATTTATCAGAAATTACAATTTGGTCCCTAAAGTTGTAATTTGTTCAATTGGGTCCCTGTTTGATCTCTGATGCTTTTGATCTTTGAATATGTTGTTGAGTGATCACAATTAGGGTTAATGTGCATCTAGACAAGATTAAAAAGAAAAAAAAGGGTCGTTAATCAAGGTTGACTTTCGGGTTGACTTTGGTTTTCCCCGTGTGACTTTCTTAATTCGGGTCAACCGTCTAAGCCGGGTTAAGGCGGTTACATTTGGTGGTATCAGAGCTGAGTTCTCGAGTAATTGGGAGTGAATGTATGCATGATTGAAGTATGTATGCCTTGTATGCTTGTTGATCGAAAGCATGTTTAGTGGCTTGTGATTTGGATGCAATTGAGGTGTATGCTGTGATGTAGCATGATGTGGGTACCCATTGCCAAATCGAAGCTAATGAAATGTTGTTGATTTTGAATGAAATTGAGCTTGAATACTTTAATTGCTTACCTTGCTGGGCCTGACTTTGTTTTATTTGCATTGTGATTGCATGGTAATAGTATGGCACCACGTAGAGAGTTACGAGGTAGTGTGCGAGCTACGGCTCCTAATGAGAATGAGAACGAGGAGAACACGGGTAGTGCGGTGTTACCTCCTCCTCCACCTGGTGGTGGTGCTGAGAGGGAAAGAGCTGAAGCTGCAGCTGGTGCTGGAGCTGCTGGACCAGAGGTTGGTCAGGGGCAAGCTATGCCTGATATGTCTATGTTGGTACAAGCTATTGTGGGTGCTTTTCGAGCAGCTGGAGCTAGAGCTCAAGGAGCTGGGCATCAGGGAGATGCTGGAGTTAGACTACCTTTGGAGCGTCTGCGCAGTCTTAGTGGGACTGAGTTCAGGGGTATGTCAGCTGAGAGTTCTGAAGCTTGGCTAGAGAGTACCAAGCGTATCTTGGGTCAGATGAGCTGCACGGATGTGCAAAAGCTAGGTTGTGTTGTGTCCTTGCTGCAGGACGATGCGTATACGTGGTGGACGACCACCATAGCTGGAATGGTTGAAGCTGATGTGACTTGGACATTCTTTCAGAATGTGTTCAAGCGGAGATATCTTGGAGTGAGATATCTTGATGAGAAGAAGCGTGAATTCATGTCTCTTACCCAAGGGAGCATGAGTGTGGCTGAGTATGAAGTGCAGTTTGTGCGACTCAGTCAGTATGCACCTGAGCTGATACCTGATGAGCGGGCAAGGTGCGAGAGGTTCCGTTATGGTCTTGTGACGGATGTTAAAATGTATGTGCTGGCCACCGAGTATGATGATTTTGATGTGTTTGTGGGCCGAGCCAAGGACATTGAGATGAACTTGGGTTTATCTGCGAAAGGTGCTGGAGCAAGTTCTGGCAAGAGAGCTGCTGAGTTTAGTTCCGGAGGTGGACGGAACAAGAGGGGACGTGATCAGAAGTATCATTCCTCAGCTAAGAGAGGTGGTGGTGCACCTGCTAGAGGAGGCAACCCTAGAGCTAATCCTAGTGCTTGTTGGATCTGTGGTTCACGTGGTCACATGAAGTGTGACTGTCCTCGTGCTGTGAGAGAGGTGCAAGCTCCTGTAGCGGCAGCTGGTAATGGATGCTGGAATTGTGGATCCGCAGACCACTTGAGGCGAGATTGTCCTAGGTTGGCTGGTGATCAGGTGCGTGCTCCTGTTGTTGCTGCACCACAGAGAGGTCGTGGGCGCGGCCGTGGTAATTTCCAGAGGCGAGAGGAAGGTGGTCATGGAGTAGCCCATGTTGTGGCTATTCAGCCTGAAGGTGGAGGCCAAGCTAGGGTGTATGCTCAGCGTGAGGGAAGGAATGATGCGGATGTGATTGCAGGTACCTTTACTTTGCAATCCTTGTCATTGCTTTCTTTGATTGATTCTGGATCTACGCATTCATACATTTTGCGTAAGCATGCTGAATTGCTTGGTTTGCCTGTTGAGTCTTTGGATGTTGGTGTTCGTGTCACTAGTTCTTTTGGTGAAACTGCTGTGACTCGAAAGCTTTATAGAAGGTGTCCCTTGGTTGTTCAAGAACATGTTTTTCATGTTGATCTTATGGAGTTGCCCTCTTATGGTTTTGATGTGATCCTTGGTATGGATTGGCTTGCTGAGCATCGTGCTGTGGTGGATTGTGAAAATAAGTGAGTTTCGCTGAAGCTTGCGGATGATTATGAAGTTGTTGTGGTTGGTGAGAATGTGAAGTTTCTTGCCAATGTGGTGTCTACCTTGGAGGCGAGTAGGATGCTGAGGCAAGGTTGCGAAGCTTATCTAGCTTTTGTGATGAATCCTAGCTCTAAGGAGTTGAGGGTGCAAGATATCCGAGTTGTGAAGGAGTTTCCTGGTGTTTTTCCTGAGGAGTTGCCTGGTTTGCCTCCTAATCGCGAGGTGGAGTTTGGAATTGAGCTGTATGAGAATACAACTCATGTGTCCATTACTCCCTATAGAATGGCACCTAAGGAGCTGAAGGAGCTGAAGACGCAGTTGCAAGAGTTGCTTGATTGTGGTTTCATCCGGCCGAGTGTGTCACCTTGGGGAGCACCGGTCTTGTTTGTGAAGAAGAAAGATGGCACTATGAGAATGTGCATTGATTACCGTTAGCTGAACAAGTTGACTATCAAGAATCGGTATACTTTGCCGAGGATTGATGATCTCTTTGATCAATTTCGGGGAGCTGATGTGTTCTCTAAGATTGACTTGAGGTCAGGGTATTATCAGTTGAAGGTGAAGGATGTGGATGTGCCTAAGACAGCTTTCAGGACAAGGTATGGGCATTATGTGTTCCTTGTGATGCCGTTTGGTTTGACAAATGCTCCTGCTGCTCTCATGGATATGATGAATCGTGTGTTTCATGAATACCTGGACAAGTTTGTGGTGGTGTTCATTGATGATATCCTCGTGTACTCGCGCACTGAGGAGGAGCACGAAGAGCATTTGAGGATTGTTTTGCAAGCTTTGTTGGAGTATCAGCTTTATGCTAAGCTGAGCAAGTGTGAGTTCTGGCTTAAGGAGGTGGTGTTTCTTGGGCATGTGGTCTCAGCTGAGGGAATTCGTGTTGATCCTCAGAAGATTGAGGCGGTGATGAACTGGAAAGTTCCTAAGTCTGTTTATGAGGTCCGTAGTTTCCTTGGTTTGGCGGGATACTACCAAATGTTTGTGGATGGTTTTTCCAAGATTGCTGCTCCTTTGACGAAGCTGTTGCAAAAGGATGTTAAGTATGAGTGGACGGAAGCGAGACAGCAGGCTTTTGAGAAGGTGAAGGCGGCTTTGACGCAAGCTCCTATCTTGGTTCAGCCTGAATCAGGGAAAGAGTTTGTGGTCTATAGTGATGCATCCTATGTTGGTTTGGGATGTGTGTTGATGCAAGAGGGTAAGGTGGTGGCTTATGCATCGCGGCAGTTGAAAGTGCATGAGCGCAATTACTCTACGCATGATATTGAGCTGGCTACAGTGGTTTTTGCTCTAAAGATCTGGAGACATTATCTGTATGGTGAGAAGTGTATTGTGTACACGGATCACAAGAGTTTGAGGTATCTGATGTCTCAGAGGGAGTTGAATCTTAGGCAGCGGCGATGGTTGGAGTTGCTCAAGGATTATGATCTGACGATTGAGTATCATCCTGGAAAAGCTAATGTTGTTGCGGATGCCTTGAGTAGGAAGGTAGCTGTTGAGCTGAGGGCTGTGTTTGCTAGCTTAAGCATATCGCGAGATGGTGGTCTTGTTGCTGAGTTGCAAGTGAAACCATCTTTGGTTCAGTTGATCAAGGAAAAGCAGTTGCTGGATGATTCCTTGGTGTCTCATGTTCAGGATATCGCGGAGGGTAGACCTTCGGATTTCTGCTTTAATGATGATGGTGTGTTGTGTTTTGGGAGTCGGATAGTAGTGCCTGCTCATGCTGAGTTGAGGCGTGCTATTCTGACTGAAGGTCATAGTAGTCCTTTTGCTATGCACCCTGGTAGTACTAAGATGTATCGTGATCTTCGTGATGAGTACTATTGGGTGGGTTTGAAGAAGGATGTTGCAGAGTTTGTGAGCAAGTGTTTGGTGTGTCAGCGAGTTAAGGCTGAACATCAGGTTCCTTCAGGGTTGTTGCAACCGTTGAAAATCCCTGAATGGAAGTGGGAGAGGGTTACCATGGATTTTGTATCTGGTTTACCTTTGTCTCCTTCGAAGAAGAATTCTGTTTGGGTGATTGTGGATCGCCTGACGAAGTGTGCGCATTTCTTGCCTGTGCATACTACGTTTTCTTTGGATAAGCTGGCAGAGCTGTACATTGCTGAGATTGTGCGGCTGCATGGTGTGCCTAAGTCGATTGTGTCGGATAGGGATCCGAGGTTCACATCGCGTTTCTGGCAGTGTTTGCATCAAGCTCTGGGTACAAGGTTGCATTTCAGTACATCCTATAATCCTCAGTCGGATGGTCAGTCTGAGCGGGTTATCCAGATCTTGGAGGATATGTTGAGGTGCTGCGTGATGGAGTTCCAAGGTTCTTGGGAGAAGCATCTGCCTTTGGTTGAGTTTGCTTATAACAATAGTTATCAGGCGAGTATACAGATGGCACCTTATGAGGCTTTGTACGGGAGGAAGTGTAGGACTCCTCTTTGTTGGGCTGAAACTGGTCAAAAGTTGGTTTCGATGCCGGCTTTGTTGAAAGGGACCACCGAGAAGGTGAAGCTCATTTGTGAGCGGTTGAAGGCAGCCTCTGATCGGCAAAAGTCTTACGCGGATTTGAAGCGTAAGGAGATAGAGTATGCGGTGGGTGACCGTGTGTTCTTGAAGGTTTCGCCTTGGAAGAAGGTGATGAGGTTTGGCCGGAAGGGTAAGTTGAGCCCTAGGTACATTGGACCATATGAGGTGGTTGAGCGTGTAGGTCCTGTTGCGTATCGGTTGAGGTTACCTCAAGAGTTGGAGAAGATTCATGATGTGTTCCATGTTTCTATGCTCCGAAAGTATAGATCTGATCCTTCGCATGTGATGCCTGTGGAGGAAGTGGTTTTGAATCCGGATTTGACCTATGATGAGGAACCGGTGAAGGTTCTGGATTCGGATAGCAAGGTTCTTCGTGGCAAGACCATTGAGTTGGTGAAGGTGCTGTGGAAGCATCGAGGTGTTGAGGAAGCCACGTGGGAGCGAAAGGAAGACATGCTGAAGCAGTTTCCTTATCTCTTTCCTTCAGGTAAATTTCGAGGACGAAATTTCTTAAGGGGGGGAGAGTTGTAACGCCCCGGTCTTGGGCTTAGGAGTTTTGGGCGTTGACCGGTTTGGTCAAAGTGCTGTTCGAATCTAAAAAGGTTAAATTAGGAAAGCCTAGTTCGGGTTGCATTAAAAGTATGGAAAAATGTTCTAAAATCATCTTTTAATATAATTAAGTGAACTGTGAAATCAATTTTGGAAAATGAGTTTTGGAAGGGTGACATTTTGGCTAGTGACCAAAATGTAATTTTTGAAAGTTTGGTGACTGTTTTATAAAGGGTTGAAACTTTGAATCTTTAAGGAGCTATTATTCCAAAAATAGTTTCTCCAGATTTTTCTAAGATATTTTGAGATTTATTCTGATTTTAAAACATATCAAAAGTGGAGGGAAAGCCATTTTGGCTATTTTGATAACTAACTTCCTATTTTCCTTTCTCTCATTTTCTCTCAACCCAAACACTTTCTTTCCAGAGAATTGTTTCTGATTTTCTCACTTAAATCCCTCCTTTCAACTCTCTTTTGATTCCTAAGTTTTCAATCCTTAATTGATGTTTTATTAAAGGCTTTTGAGTTGTGAATTGGATCTTGGCTTGTAATGCAAGTTTTGGTGATTTTTGATGATTTTCGTTTGATCTGTTAAATCTGAGATTTGAGATGTGTTTTTGATGTTATTTGGACTCTAAATTTATAAGGAATTGAGTTTTGATTAATGCAATCCCGGATAGGTTGAGTTTCCTAAGTTTAGCTTGTGATTCTTGATTGTTTTTGAGGTGATCTTGTGGATCTGATGTTGCTGGAGGTATAAGGATGTTAATAGGTTCTTTTTAGATGTTAAATGATGTTAATAGATGTTTGGTTTTGATGGTTTGTGGCTGGGCTTTGTTGAGAAGTGGTTTGGATGCATTTTCGGTTGTGTTTGGTGACGAAAATGGAGTGTGGATGAGAGCAGCGAGTTTAGATGCTTTCATTGAAGCAATTAATGCATGATGATGCATTAATCCTCTGCTTTGATGTGTTAAAACAGGGGAGGCATCTTTGGATCCAAGAGTTGTTGATCCGGAAGCTTGATTTGGTGCTTCGGCAAGAGGCGAAGTGGAATCGGTGAGTGAAATTGGGTTTTCGGCTTTGAAACCAATGTCTTGGGAGCTTAGTTTAAGTCTAAACAACTTTGCTAAGCTCAAGTGTAAGTTTTCGGAAATACTCTCTAGTGGTGGCCATGATTGATTGTTGTGCAATGTGGTTTATTGCATGTTTTAAACTCTGTTTTGAAAGCATGATTTAGCATGGTTAATGCTGTTTTTGTAAGCCATATGTTGAAGGAAGCTCAAGGTAAGAGTTCCTTGTTTTTGAACATTGATTAAATGTGGTTTGATGTTTTTAAATGCATGATGAATATGGCTTCGTTTAATGCTTTAAAACAGTGGATAAATTGATGATAATGATGTATATTGGCAAGTGATGTTTTGAAAAGGTTAAGGTCACTAAGGTGGTTAAAAGTCCTTGAGTGAGCCTTGTTTACTTAAGAACATCAAGGTGGTTAAAAGTCCTTGGATGATTCTTGCTACGGACACAAAGGTGGTTAAAAGTCCTTGTGTGATCCTTTCCATGGTGTTTAAAAGTCCATGGGGCCATGGTGTTTAAAAGTCCATGGGGCCAAGGTGTTTAAAAGTCCTTGGGGCCAAGGTGTTTAAAAGTCTTTGGGGTGAAACTTGATACGGACACAAAGGTGGTTAAAAGTCCTTGTGTGGTCCATTCCATGGTGTTTAAAAGTCCTTGGGGCCAAGGTGTTTAAAAGTCCTTGGGGTGAAAGTTGATGAACTTGTTTTTAAAGAAATGGAACTTATCACTTGTGGCCAATAAGACATGTTATGTTATGAAGCATGAGATGCATGTTTAAAGTATGCTTTTGAGCATGTGTAAATGTTGATTTGAAACATGATTTATAAAGTGTTTTATAAATGAATTATTGAATGGTTTTATTGAGCATTCCTCACTAAGCTTTTGCTTACGCTCTCTCTTTCGTTTTCTTAAACCAATAATGCAGAACATTAGAGTACTTTGAGGGCAGCAAGGAGGGCAAGCAATCAAGTGAAAGTAAAGCTCAAAGTATGGAGGTTTTATTAAGTACATTTTAGCTTTTGGTAATTTGGCAATGGGGGACCTATGTGTATGTTTTGGGAGAGGTTTTGAACTCCCTAAGTATGTTGAATGTTGTTGAGAATGTTGGTTTTTGAGTTTGGCCTTTGCATGCTTGAAATGGAAGTTTATGCTTGAATGGTTTGCTTGTGTAGGAAGCTTGCCTATAGATTTGGGGCTTTTCATATATGATGTTATTTTGTTGATTTGTTGATGTATGTAAGACTCATATATGTTGAATTGCATGTTGGTAAAGTTTGGTGGCAATTGGAGCATGATTGGATGTTTAATTGCATGTTTAAGTATGCATTTTGGGGCAATCTGTGCAGGGTGTTTCGGAACAGTACCTACCGTTTCGGAACGGGTGCCTTAAACTTGCCGAGGTGTCCGAAACGGAAGGGACCGTTCCGAAACGTTTTGGCTACTGCCAGCCCATGTTCCAGTACGCGTTGCGGAACGGCCCGTGTTTCGAAACGGGGTCTGCCTGTTCCGGAATGGGTGACCGTTGGGGGCTGACATTGGCAGTTAAATGTTTTGAATTGTTTGCGTTTTGGTCCTGAATCTTGTTTGAGCAATTGTATGAGTTCGGGAAGTCCTTTTGAGCTGAAATTTCACAGAGAAGCATGAAATCTGACTAATTTCAAGTTGGTAACTTTAACTTGGGTTAAGTCCTCCTATTTATCAGAAATTACAATTTGGTCCCTAAAGTTGTAATTTGTTCAATTGGGTCCCTATTTGATCTCTGATGCTTGTGATCTTTGAATATGTTGTTGAGTGATCACAATTAGGGTTAATGTGCATCTAGACAAGATTAAAAAGAAAAAAAGGGTCGTTAATTAAGGTTAACTTTCGGGTTGACTTTGGTTTTCCCCGTGTGACTTTCTTAATTCGGGTCAACCGTCTAGGCCGGGTTAAGGGGGTTACAAAAACATGCAATTAAACAACCAATCATGCTCCAAATGCTACCAAACTTTACCAGCATGCAATTCAACATATAAGAGACATACTTGCATCAACAATTCAACATATTAACATCACGAATGGAAAACCCCAATTCTAATGGCAAGCTTCCTACACAAGCAAACCACTCAAGCATGAAACTTCCAAAACAAGCATATAATGGCCAATTACAAAACCAGCAATCTCAACAACCTTTAACATACTTAGGGAGTTCAAAACATCTCCCAAAACATACTCATAGGTCCCCCATTGCCAAATTACCAAAAGCTAAAATGTACTTAAGAAAACCTTCCAAACATTGAGCTCAACTTCCACTTGATTGCTTGCCTTCCTTGCTGCCCTTAGGTACCTTAATGATCTGCATTATTGGTTTAAGAAAACGAAAGAGAGCGTAAGCAAAAGCTTAGTGAGGAATGCTCATTAAACCACACAATAATGCATTTGTAAAACTCATTTGCAAAACATACTTTCAATATCATTTAGGTATGCTCAAAAGCAATTTACTCAAGCAACACATGCTTCCATATCAAATCATGTCATATTGGCCACAAGTGATAAGTTTCATCTTTTAAAAACATGCTCAACATAAGACTCACACATGGACTTTTAAACACCATTGTGATCTTATAATTATCAAGAACCACGCAAGGATTTTAACCACCTTCGTGTTCTTCCCAAGGACTTTTAAACACCTTGGCCCCAAGGACTTTTAAACACCTTGGCCCATGGACTTTTAAACACCATGGCAAGGACCACACAAGGACTTTTAACCACCTTTGTGTCCTTAACAAGAACCATCCAAGGACTTTTAACCACCTTGATGTTCTTAAGTAACAAGGCTCACTCAAGGACTTTTAACCACCTTAGTGACCTTAACAAGAATCATCATGGACTTTTAACCACCATGAAGTTCTTAGATTCCACAAGGCTCACGCAAGGACTTTTAACCACCTTAGTGACCTTAACCTTTTCAAAACATCACTTGCCAATATACATCATTTTCATCAATTAATCCACTGTTTTAAAGCATTAGACCAAGCCATATACATCATGCATTTCAAAGCATCAAACCAGATTTAATCAATGTTCAAAAACAAGGAACTCTTACCTTGAGCTTCCTTCAACATATGGCTTACAAAATCAGCATAAATCATGCTAAATCATGCTTTCAAAACAGAATTTAAAACATGCAATAAACCACATTGCACAACAATCAAACCATGGCCACCACTAGAGAGTTTTTCCGAAAACTTACACTTGAGCTTAGCAAAGTTGTTTAGACTTAAACTAAGCTCCCAAGACATTGGTTTCAAAGCCGAAAACCCAATTTCACTCACCGATTCAACTTCGCCTCTTGCCGAAGCACCAATTCAAGCTTCCGGATCAACAACTCGTGGATCCAAAGATGCCTCCCCTGTTTTAACACATCAAAGCAGAGGATTAATGCATCATCATGCATTAATAGCTTCAATGAAAGCATCTAAACTCGCTGCTCTCATCCACACTCCATTTTCGGCCACCAAACACAACCAAAAATGCATCCAAACCTCTTCTCAACAAAGCCCAGCCATAAACCATCAAAACCAAACATCCTTTAACATCATTTTAACATCTAAAAAGAGCCTAATAACATCCTTATACCTCCAGCAACATCAGATCCACAAGATCACACCAAAAACAACCTAGAATCATAAGCTAAACTTAGGAAACACAACCTATCCGGGATTGCATTGATCAAAACTCAATTCCATATCAAATTAATGTTCATTAATCATCAAAAACACATCTCAAATCACTGATTTAACAGATCAAACGAAAATTCATCAAAAATCACCAAATCTTGCATTTTAAGCCAAGATCCGTTAAACTACTTAAAAGCCATTTATAAAACATCAATTAAGGATTGAGAACTGATAGTTTAGAGGAGAAGGATGTTCTTACCTCCAAACTTGAGTTTCTCCTCTTTAGAGCCAAAAAGCTTGAAAATCCAATTGGCTAATTGCAAGGTTTTGTTGTTGAAATGATTAGGAATCCAAAGAGAATTGAAAAGATAGATTTAAGTGACAAAATCAGAAAGAATTCTCTGGAGAGAAAGTGTTTGGGTTGAGAGAAAATGAGAGAAAAGGAAAATTGAAAGAAAATAGAAAGTTGGTTACAAAATAGTAAAATGATTTCCCTCCACTTTTCTTAAGCTTTAAAATCAGAATTATTCATTAAAATATCTTAGAAAAATCTGGAGAAACTCTTTTTGGAATAATAGCTCCTTAAAGATTCAAAGTTTCAATCCTTTCTAAAACAGTCACGCAACTTTCAAAAATTACATTTTGGTCACTAGCCAAAATGTCACCCTTTCAAAACTCATTTTGCAAAATTGATTTCACAGTTCACTTATTTATATTAAAAGATGATTTTATAACATTTTTCCATATTTTTAATGCAACCCGAACTAGGCTTTCCTAATTTCACCTTTTTAGATTCGACCAGCACTTTGACCAAACCAGTCAACGCTCAAACTTCCAAGCCCAAAACCGGGGCGTTACACAATTCTTCTAAATCATTCTCTTCACTAGAAGTGCTCTCCTCAAGTAATGAAGCTTTAAGAGCCACTCTCATTTTCTTCTTATTTTCTACCTCTAGCTTCTCCACTCTTTTCTCTTCCTTCTTCTTTTCATCTTCCCTTCCTTGCTTCATTATTTCATGAGTAAGGAGAGAACCCACTAGCTCATCAAGTTTTAGAGTCTTTAAGTTTTTGGCCTCGATGATGACGGTTCTCTTCCCATCCCAAGATTCGTGAAGTGAGTAGAGTAGCTTCCGGACAAGTTTGTCTTCCGGGATAGTCTATCCAAAGCCCTTGAGCCCATTGACGATGGTTGAGAAGCGATCAAACAACTTAGACACCATTTCGTCGGGCTCCATCTTGAAATTCTCATAACTAAGATTGAGAATTCCAATATTGGTCTCCTTCACATCATTGGTTCATTCACAGGTGGTCTCTAGAGTATCCCACACTTCCTTGGCACTTTCAATGGATGAGACTTTGGAGTAGATGTCGGGACCGAAAGAACAAAAGATCATGTGAAGAGCTTTGTCATTTATTTGGATCTTCTTCTTCTCATCTTCACTCATCTCGATCTTCTTCTTTAGAACCAATTTTCCTTCATCATCTCTCTTCAATGGAATGTAGGGACCATCTTCAATGACATCCCAAACCAAGTAATCGTTGGCCTTAATGAAGAGGCGCATCCAGTTCTTCCAAAATGGATAGTTGTCACCATTGAAGAATGGCGGTTTTGTAGTGGATTGAGACTCGTACATGCTAGATCTGGAGGTAGATGCCATGGCTTGATTTTTGGATGATCACACTCTTCTTAGGAACTCCTCTTGTGTTAATCATTCAAAGAGGTAGGCTCTGATACCAATTGTTGAGTGAATCAAATGATCGATATAAACCAAGAGGGGTGAATTGGATTTTTAGACTTTTTGGTAGTGGAATTGACAAATAAAAGGATAGAAAAGGAGATTTAGAGTGGTTCAAGTTCCAATCAAACTCTACATCCACTACCTTTGCTTCACTTAGGATTTTCAACAATTCCACTAGTTGTTCTTCCCCTTTTCTAGGCAAAGAAGGTAACCGTTACAATATCGGTCAAATTTTCTACCCAAAATTTGACCCAATCCTAACACAATAATTAAAAAGAAGTTGATGGCTAAAACAAGTATATGTCAATACACAAAGTATCCCAATTACAAGCACTCAACCCAATTGGAAAGGATATGAATGACAATTACAATCTCACAATTGGGGTTTACAAGAAATAATGGGATTTAGGCTCAATTGCTTGAATTTGATGTTTGGATGTTTGCTTTTGGATTAATAGTTGTTGTTGAAGCTTTTAGAGGTACCTTTTATACCTTCTCATTGAATTCTAGCCGTTGTGGTTGTTGCATTCATCAATAGAGTCATTGGGATGTTATCTTCCCTCCATAAATGCAGTCTGCAACCACCCGTTTTGAAACGCTCGATCCTGTTTCGAAATAGACCAAAAAAGAAAGAGACGTTGGGGTGCATTAAAGAGACCATACCGAAACGGTCATGATTGTTTTGATACGCTAAGAGCCCGTTTTGAAACTTGTTTCGAAGCACTTTGCCACTGTCAAGGCCTGTATCGAAATTGCTTGGAAACATTTCAATACGCCTTAACGAGAAGTATAAAATTAGTTAAAAACTTCAATGGTCAAAATTTTGAAATCTGGTTTGAATGCCGTTTCGAAACGTTTGAGGTCGTTTCGATACTACCGTATCGAAACGGGTCAAACTGTTTCAAAACTCGTTTCGAAACAGAGGTCCACAGTTTCAAAATCGTTTCAAAACACATGTTCACAATTTCAAAAGTGTTCTGGAACGCCTAAGGCCGTTCCGAAACGGTGACTCGAAAATCACTGTTTTGGTTTCAAGAACACTTAGAAAAGTTTTGACAAATTGAGTTTTTAACTTAACCATTTTCCTTTAAGCATATAGAGAGGTTTGAGGACTTAAAAATTCGTTTTCTCATTTTCAATTTAGTCCTTAAATTCTTTAGTCATATCAAAATCATTTTATCGGTTTCACAAAATCCCATCAACTTCTATCGAAAAAGGGAAAAGTAGCACTTGGTTAATGGCTTAATCAAGCCATCTGCCACCTAATGAGATGCTAGAACGTAATTCACTTGTAGCTGGCCTGCAATAACTTTCTCTCATACAAAGTGAGCATCTAGATCAATGTGTTTCATAGGAGCATGATAGACATGATTCACACTTGTTGCCACAACCCTGGAACATTGTCTAGTTTAATCCCCATGTCACCCAGAAGAGCACTAATACAGACAATTTAAGAAGTAACATCTGCAATGCTCCTGTATTGAGTCTCAGTTGCTGACCGTGATACTGTTTTCTGCTTTCTTCAACTCTAAGACACAAGATTGCCACCTAGGTAAACACAATGTCTCGAGATAGACTTCTTATCATCAATACTACCACCCCAATCAACATCTGCAAATGCTGTGATCGAGCATCCTTCACTGGTTGGTAAAAACATAAGCCCATGATTTGAGTGTACCATTCAAGTATCTTAACACTCTCCTAACCGCCAGAAAGTGTTGTTCATGTGGCTCATGCATAAACTGAGCAAGTGTATTTACACTAAATAAAATATTAGGCCTTGTATGATAAGCATATAACAAGGCACCAACAATGCTTTTATACTTATTTGCATTATCAATAGGACTTGCACCATCTCAAGATAATGAAGGTGACCCTACCATGGGTGTAGGAGTAGCATTCACGTCTTGCATATATGTCATCGACATATAATAACATATATGTCATGACTCCTTTGTTTAATATGAACAAAGACGTATCTGCCCGTGATTCTTTAAACCCAATTTCAAGCAAAAAATCTTTCAACTTAGTGTTTCAATTGCGAGTTGCTTGCTTCAAACAATAAAGTACTTTATTTAACTTGCAAACTAACCTTGGAACATTTGAAGCAACCTGTTCAGAACCAAGAGGTTGTTGCATTAAGACATCCTCTGTCATGTCACTATTTAGAAATGTGTTGTTGATGTCTACTTGTCTAAAACTCCATTTCTTGTTAACATCAAGCGAGAGTATCACAATTAGAGTAGTTATCTTCCCCACTGGGCTGAAAGTATCGAAGAAATCTTGTCCTGGCACCTAAGAAAAACCTTTTGCAATTAATTGTGCCTTATATCTTCCAGTGATGCTACCATGATTTCTTTTCAGTTTAAAAAACCACTTGCTCCCAACTATTGAACGACCTTCAAGAAAACTAACTAATGACCATGTATTATTTTCCCCCAAGGCATCTAGCTTAGCTTTTACTGCCTCTTTCCACTTAGGAGAATGTAGTGCCTCATTCACACTAGTTGGCTCAGTTTCATTGCCAGGAACATCAACCACGTAAGACTTTGGCTTGAAGATGCCATTTTTGCTACGATTCAACATACTATGATGATTTTTTACACCGTCATTTTGTTGATTACTTTGTGAGCAATCAACTTTGCTCTAGCTTGCTGCACTATTTTTAGGAACCACATAAGCATCATCATCAGGTCTAGGAGCATGCATATAAGCACTTAACTGGTGATCGTGATTAATAGAAAGTTCATCAGGAAAAATTGGTGATTCTGTTTGCATTTCAACATCAATTGGTGATCCTGGTTGCACTCAAGTATCAATTGGTGATCTTGGAACTTCTAAAGTGCGTGATTCGAGTTGAGCTTCAAGTCATGTCATGGAGGATTGCACCATATTTTCCACATGATTGTTAGATGATTCTTTTGTTGAACTCCCAACTATCTCATGCTACATAACGACTGGCTTCTTTCTTGATGCAACGACTAGAGGTATATCGGCTGACTTGTCATTTGGCACATTTTTACAACCTCAATTTGTTTGATCTACAAAAGGAAAGAACATTTCATGAAATATAACATGTCGAGATATAAACACCATGCATTTGGTGCCACGCAGTTATAACCCCGATGTTGAGGACTTTAGCCAAGCAACATGAACGGTTGAGACCTAAACTCGAGTTTGTGATGTTGGAAAGCTCGCAAGTATTGAAAACACCTATTTCCAAAGATCCTCAAGCACATATAGTCTGGCTTCTACTCAAATAATTGCTCAAACGGAGATTTTCCTTGTAACACTCTCTTTGGCAACATGTTGATCAAATATATAGTTGTGCAAACAGCATGAGACCATAACTAATAGGTAAAGATGATTGAGCCAATAACACTAGAGCAAGCTCAAATACATGTCAGTGCTTTCTTTCAACCACACCATTTTGCTGCTCCGAAGTGTGAGGACATGTTACTCAATGTTTAATCCATTCATTAGCTAAAAGTTTTGTCAAACTTCGGTATTCTCCCCCCAATCACTTTGCAATTCTTTAATACACAACCCAATCTAAGTCTGCACCATTTTTTGATACACACGAAAATCATCCAATGCTAGAGAATAATCTTTTACAAGTGTAACGCTCGATTTTGGGCCTAGAAGTTAGTCAATTTGTTTAAACGGTTCGGGTGAACCGAGATAGGTATTCTATATAGTTTCAGGAATTTAATTGGATTAAATGATTTTCAGGAAAAATAAAATATGAAAAATATTATAAAATATTAATATAATATTTTAAAGATTTTGATGATCTCAATTTGGAAATAATAATTGCGTTAATTGACATTTTAAAAGTTGTGACTAAATTGTAAAATTTATAGTCGTTATGGTGACTAAATTAAAAAGTAGTCAAAAATTAAAATCTTTAGGGAGCTATTACACCAAAGTGCTTTATCAGCCTTTTCCCTTATGTTTAATTATTCTATAATGATTTTAAAAAGGTTTATTAATTATTATAATAAAATAATAAAAAGATTTCATAAAAAGCCAAATCATTTTCTTACGTAACTTCTCTCTTTCTCTCTAGTTTCCGACTTACCAAACTAAATTTCGTTCACTAAAATGATTAAGAATCAATTGATTTGATTTCCTAAAGTGATCTTTAATTTTCTACAACAAATCTCATTGGATTTCTTGAAGCTTTCAAGCCAATCAAGGGAAAAGTAACTTGTTAGAGGTGATATTCTTAATTCTCCTCTAATCAAAGGTTCTTTATTGAAATTCTCATGTTCTTGACTCTTTTGTTTTGGTTTCTAACTTGATTTGTTTAATAAATGTGCATATCTTGATTTTATTGAGCTTTAATAGTGGTTTAACTGAAGGAAATTAATTGAGTATTGAATTGGATTGGTTTTGTTGGGTTTTAAATTGATTTTAATCACAATCTTGATGTTTAATAATGTTGATAATTGAGTTTAATCAATGGAATCCCAAGACTATGTGAATTACTATATTTTTAGGTTGGAAAAAGTGGAGTTTTGGGCTGTTTTGTGTTAAATTGAGTGTTGGTGCTATAAGGTTGTTTGGAGGATGATTTTGGATGTAAAATGATGATGATTAGATGTTTAATTCGTTGGGTAAAGGCTGATAAATGTTTAGATGAGTTTCAACGATGTTTTTGGTTGTTGTAAATGGGCGATTGTTGGTTTATTGATAGAAGAGGGTGAGGAGTTGTGTTGTTGGGATTTTAGATGCCTAAAAGTGCATTAATCATCTATTATATTGTGGATAAAACAGGGGAGTTGGATCCAACATCGTTAGTGGAAGATTCGATAGCATCGGATGCTTGAATCGCTACGGCAAAGCAAGCGAAGCATTGTTGGTGAGTGGAAATGGTTTTAAAACCTTTTAAAGGGTTTGAGAACACTTTTTGGGGGGTTTAGATTGAGCTTGAAATGTTAATGTAAGCTCGGAAGTAAGTATGGAAGATTTCGATCTCGGTGTTCAGTTTCCATTATTTTATTAAATTCATGCTCATGTTTTGAAGATAGATTTGTTTTGCCTACTATTATATGCATGTTTTGGAAGTGAGAAATTTTGTATATGTTTAAATTTTTATAATACATGTGTTTAGAAAGTGGTATGCAACGTTTGAGAAAATGCCTAAATACATGGTTTAATGTATTTGAAAAACTTTGATAGAAATTGGTTTGAACGATGCATATGAAAAATAGTGAGGTAACATGGTTTTAAAGCGTATATTGGAAAGTGATGAGAAATAATTTTTTATCGGATATAATTGGTCGACCATAGGATTAAGTGCACTATGTCACGGGGTCAGAGTCTTGGCGCAGGGACATCTCCCCTGTGTGGCACCTCAAGGCTCCCACACGCCCGGGGCTAAGCCTTCTCCATCTCCGATGCTTACTGGTTTCGCCCTCCCATGGGCTCATCAGGGAAGCGGGGACAGCTCGCGACCAGTGTGGTACCTAACCAGCACACACCCATACGAGGACTGGATGGCTATACAACACATACTACACCCTTATTGCTATCTCTCATCCCGCATTAAGCACAACCAGAAAATAATGGTTTGATCATATTAATCCCGAAACAAGTTAGGAATGATCATATTAATCCCGAATTAAGTTAGGATTGATTTTCGTATTGGATCTGATTTGGCTAAGTTAGGATTGATTTTAATCATGTTTTGGATGTTGAATAATGTTAAAATAAAGGTTTGATCATATTAATCCCGAAACAAGTTGGAATTCTAGTTTCTTAGGTTAGTAGATTTGGGTTTTTGTGGTGTAAAGGTGAAATTTAAGTTACTGGGGGTATAAGGATACAAATATATTGATTTTGGATGTTAATTGATGATTAAAAATGGATGGAAGAGTTAGGTTTTGGATGGGTTGAGTTTGTAGTGTAATCGAAGGTGTTTTTGGGCATAGAAGCTAGGGAGGTTTGTTTGATGGAGATTTTAATGCATTGTGATGCATTAATCCTCTGTTCTTGTGTGGTATAAATAGGGGAGAACTTATTGGAAGCAATCATTGAAGTTTCGTGAGTTTGATTGCTTGGATTCACATCGGCTAGTCGAGGATATGCGTGTCGGTGAGGGAGAACATGGATTTCAGTTTTGATAGCTTTAAAAGATAATTTGGGAACTTAGTGGTAAGCTTGAAATGGTTAACTAATTTTGGATGTAAGTGAAAGGAATTTTCACTCTCGATTGTGCAATTATGTGATGATTTATGGGCTGTTTTGAATTAATGGATTTACCTTTTGTTAAAGCATGTTTAAAAGAATGTGGTTATTGTTTTTAATGATGTGATGCTGAAGGGTGCACATGGTAAGTGATCCTTGTAAGTATATGACTTATACTTTTAAGCATGGTTTAATGGTTGGAAATGTGATGTATTAATGATGCTTTCAAAACAGTGAGGTAGGTGTTAAATGTGAATTATATTGACAAGTGATGTTGTGAAATTGGTTTTTAAATGATATCAGATATAGTTAGTTGACTATAGGATTGAATGCACTATAAAAAAGTCGCCTTGGATGCCGAGGGGTTGGTGACCCGTGTCTCCGTCTAAGTACCCTAATGATCGAGGAGGTTGGTGTCCCGTCTCTCGTTGGTGGTTAAGCATCTAACCGATGATAGGGTTGGTGTCCCTATGGGTTGTAATTGTACCCGACTGATAGAGTACCTTTGGTTGCGAACGTAATAATTCCGGTTAAGATGGCTTGAAGTTTCGAGTAGACACTTGTTGAAATCCGTGTATCTGGTATGAGGTTTTGAGTTGTGAACTTGTTTAATGATCACTTGTAAGCCAATATAATTGATGATGTATCAAGGAGTGGTTTATGTTGCATAATGTGGTTTATGCATTTTTTACTCTTTAAGCTTTGCATATGGTAACAATGAATGGGAAGACTTAAATTGATTGTGGTTTGGAACTTATCGATGATTTATGATACATGAAGTATGATGTTTAAGATGTTGATTTTTGTTAAGGAAAGTGTATGGTTTAAAAAGGGCATGATGATTTTCAAATGATGTTTTTGTAAATTTAAATGAGATTTCAATGTGGACATGGAAATGGTTTTAATGCATTGATGGTGTTTTGTTTTGAGCCTCCTCACTAAGCCATGTGTGCTTACTGTCACGCCCCACCAAAGTGCACCATGACTGACCGAGGATTGCCCCCTAGGTGCACTCGGGCTAACCAAGGCAAAATGAAGTGCCTTGGGCGTTTTAAGGCAATGGATTATCCAAAGAAGGATCCAGAACGATCTAAAGAGGTCCACAACCCTTTTCAAACGTCTCCACCATGTTCTAGGGGGTTCCAGGACACTCCAAAACCATCTAGGCACACCCGGAAGGACCTAGAATGCTCGGAAGAGTTGTGGAAGCATCAGGACAGCTCCGGAAGGCTCGGGATAAGTCTGGACATCTCTGGAACATTCTAGAAGCCTTTAAAATATTGTAGAGCTTTTAGACCATTTAGGATATAACTAGATAAGTATGGAATTATCTAGATAGGTGTTGTAGATATTTTGGGAGGCGGAATGTGAGTCGTCCGATCAAATAAATCTCCACCATCCATTAAGGAGGTTGTAGACTATAAATAGGATAGCTAGGGTCATTTGTAAATTATCCTACAACCCACATAAGTTCTCTCTTGTAAAGCTTTCTTAAGAGTTGAATACAAGGTTCCTTTCCTTGTACCTCTCTTGCCTTCTCTATTCTTGTGTGTGTTTAGCCATAGCATTCGCGTGGGAAAGGCTTGCTAACATTGTGTCGGGAGTGTTAGCGCCGCATGGATTGGTTTGAGAGAATAAGTCTGTGACATTACGCTCTCATTTGTCCATAAATGCAAATAATTGAAGTATTGGAGGCAGCAATTAGCAAGGGATCACAAGAGACTTCAATCGCAAAAGTATGTCTAGGTTAAACTATATGTAATAAGGGCAGTGTGGGGTCAATTGAGTTGTTGGGAGATTTGTGTAAACTCGCTTTTGAGCTAGTTTGGTTTGTTGTTTTAGACTTGTAAATGGCCTTCGATTTTTGGTTTAAGCTTTACTTTGCATTTTGGTATCTTGCTTGGTTTAACAATAGGTTGCATGCCTATAGTTTACCTTTGATGCAAATGCTGATGTTATTGTGATGAATATGCCATGAATGATTGAAGATTGATGTTTAGATATGTTTTATGCATGTTGGAAGTACGTCGGAATGGTTTTTGAATGCACTAAGTGTGAAAAACCAGCAAAATGTGTGATTAGAGGACCAAGTGTTTCGGTACACCCAAGGCTGTACCGAAATAGTGAGCCTAAAATGTCCTAGGGGTTTCGAAACAGGGAGTGGTGTTTCGATACATTTGGCTACTGGAATCCCGTGTTCCGAAACACCATATAGGGTGTTTCGATACGAGCCTGAGCTTCAAGACGCTTGAAACTATTTCAAAACGTGTGTTCCGATACAGGGCAACCTGTACCGAAACACCCAAATGTTAAGTTAGTTATTTGAATCTCCTGAAGTCCTATTTCTTTACATGATGGTCCCTTATTGTTGTGGATGCAATTAAATGAGCTTGGATGATTTTTTTGAGTCGAGATTTGATAGAGAGGCATGTAACATGACTAATTAAAGATTGGTAATTTAAAAAGTGAAGAAGTCCTTATAACTTGATGAAATGACAAAATGGTCCCTAAATTGTGTTTGTATGCAACTAAGTTCCTAAACGTTGCCTGATCGAGTTGCAAATTATTTTGTTGCGATGTTTATCACATAGGGTATTAAATAGCATCTAGAAAAGATAAAATAAAAATATAGGGTCGTTTATTGAGGTAAACTTTCTAGTTTACTTCAATATTTTCTGTGTGAACAATTTAGTTTGGTCTTTCGCCCAACTCAGGTCGAGGGGGTTACACTCCATGAACCACCTTAATCACCTTTTTTACTCTTCATGATCATAAAGAATCCTTTTGCGAAACCTACATACATATGATCTTCGTCATTCTCTGAGAAATCATCCGTAAGTGTGAACATATGCGTATAGGCCCAATTACATGCCCTCAGAGATGCCTATGTGTATGTATGAAAAATTTCTAATGTCATTCACAAATGCATGAGTGTAATGGCATATTTAAATATATACATATAAGTGTTTTGTATTGTGCATTATTAACAATTCACACTTACCAACAATATTCTCAGACCGGTCACCCGCAACCAAATTCACATCTCCAAAGCACCTCATACATCTTTGCCAAAATTTGCACCTATCCATCTCTAAAAAAAATCTTCAACATAAAGGCTACTTCACATCTTGATTTTCAGTCAATATTTGCTTCGGTGCATCATTGCACATGAAACCGCTATTACTCTTGCAAAGCATAAACCCAAGTATTCTCAGAATACTAGTCTGTTCGCAACCTCGACTACCACTAGTATATTCGTCATCTACTTGCCAAAAATACTAAACCAAAGAAACACCATAAACGATAATTACCGCACTCAGAATACGGGAAAATAACTCCCGAGCAAATATTCCCACAACCACATTCTCATCTTACACATTGTCTTACCAAAACCCCGTCACAAGACTCACATCACTTGCGTTCAGCTGTAGTCAGTTCTAGGGTAAGCTAGCTCATCCGTAAAAATTGAACCTTATTACCCAAATTAAACATGCTACCCTGACCCAACACCATCAATAATCTGACGAATGAGGACTAAGTCACTTAAGTTCTAAGATCACATCTAACAATTTTTGATCGAGGACCCAATCAACTCATGATCAAATACCATTCTTATTGGCATACTCTTCCCGCCACTACTAGTCTTCCAAGCTCTCATTTCGGTTCCATTTTCAAAAACAATTAAAAATATATAGCATGAAAATACAGTCTTAAAACAATTAGGCTAGCTCGAAGCAAGAATCCAAGACGCTCACTTTTAAAACAAAATCTTTTTACATCAATAGTAATAATTGCAATGGGTACCACAAACTCTTCCCCAAATCATCTCATAACAAGCCATACAACATGTTATCAAACACCGTACATATCAAACAATCAATCCACGATTAAAACATACCATAAGCAACCATCATGCATAGAAAACATCAAGAAATCATTTAACCATTGATATTACCACAACTCACCTCCCAATGTTTCGTAAACCTGTCTTTGATACCAACAAATGTAACCCCCTCGATCTAGTCTGGGAAAAAGACGGAACAGAACGAGTCACACAGGGAATATTGAAGTGAACCGAGAAGATTTACCTCAATAAACGTCCCTTTTTTATCTTGTCTAGATGTACATTGTTACCCTAAGTGTAAAAACTCGTAACGGAACAATTAACATCTCAAACAAACATCGATTAAGCACTCAAATGATTACAATCGTATTTTAGGGACCATTTTGTAATTTTAGCCATTTACAGAGGCTTCTTCTATTTTTAAGTTACTAACCATTAATTAGTCATATTATATGCCACTTTGCCAAAACTTAGCTCAAAAAACCCATCCAAGCTCATTTCATTGCATCCACAACATCCAGGGACTAAAATGTAAAGAAACAAAACTTCAAAAGATTACATCAACCATTTTTTCAGCTTGGTGTATCGATGCACTCAGTCCTGTATCGATACACCCTGATTCAGAATGAGTCTTTGTGTTGCGGAATACGAGCCCATGTCGAAACACTCCTTGAAGTGTTTCAAAACTTGAAATTCCAGTAGCCAAACTTATCAAGCATGTTCCGATACACTTAGCCTCGTTTTGAAACCTCAAGCCATTTCAGAGACTCTGTTTCCATATAGCCTTAGGCATATCGAAACACTGGACTTGAAATGTCATATTTTTGCTGGATATTCACACTTTAATACATCAATCACCAATCAAGTAGGCTTCCAACATACATACAACATATCCCAACATCAAACCCCAAACATTCATGGCATAATCAACATCATTTCATGGAAATTTTCATCAAAAGTAAACTATAGGCATGCAACCTAGTGAACAAGCCAAGAAAGATATCAGAATGCATAACAAGGCACACACCATTAACCAAAGGCCATTTACAAGTCCAAAAAGGCATTCTAAACATGCCAACAACCAGAGAGTTTTAAACATACACTCCCAAACATAGAGCATTTCCACATTGTTGATTATTACTATTATATAAACCACAAACCATACTTGAGCTACTCCAAAAGAGTTACTTCTCTGCATTGTTGGTAAAAGATAATGTAAGCATGATTGCTTATTGAGGGATGCTCAAAAGTAAACCAAACACAACAATGCTTCTAAAACCATTTTCTCAATTAAAACCTCCATCTCAATATGCTCATTCTATCTCATGCTTGAATCCATTTTCAAAGCAAAATCAACAACATTAAAACCACATGTACCATCTATCTCATGCATTAACCATAATGAAAAATCTCAAAGCAAAACATACTCATGCTTGTTTATCATAAAACATTTCTCAAAACATGCTCTCATATGCAAAACACAATGCATAAAGTCATTTATAATCAAGGTACATGTGAATCTCATATATTGGCATTCTAGAAGCATTACTAGGATATGCGGATAGCTTGACGGAACCTCACATCGTCAAGTCCTACCTCGGTGGAATATCATACCACCGAATTCTCATGGCGGTATCTTTCATCGCCACAAAGCTTGATGGAATCTCACATCATCAAGACCTACCGTGGTAGAATCTCTCATCACCACACTCTCACTTCGGAACAAGATGGCACTACCCCCATTTCCTGAACATAAGAGCACGTACGAATTTTGAATATTATAGTGCACTTCTCATCCTATTAGTTGACCAATTATATTTGGTAATAATAAACTCATCTCATGCCAATATACCCCTTTAAACATCATTTACCTATTATTTTTCAATGCATTAACATAAACCATTTCTCATCCCATTTCAAAAGCATAAACAATGCATAACATTTTCTCAACAAGTTCTATCGCTTTGAAATCATAATCTACCTCATGGGATAGCATAAATCATTAAATAATTTCTAAAAATATGCATAAAATAGTAAGTTTAATTTTATCTTCAAAGCATAATCACGATCACATAAAACAATAGAATAAATCGAGAAACGAGAGCGAAACATCTCATACTTACTTCTGAGCCTAGATTAGCGTTTCAAGCTTAATCTAAACCCCCAAACTTTGTTTTCAAACTTTTGAAAATCTTTTAAACCAATTCCACTCACCAACTTGATATTGCCTCGAAAACAACGTCTCGACGCCAACGCCTACTTGTAACACCCCAAAAACTGGTCTAGTCAGAACTGGATTTCGATGATCGGAGTATTTATATTAAATATTGAAATATTGAATCATTGTTATAGATTATATTGTTATAGAACCTTAATTGAACTATGTCCTTAGTTAAGAATGTCTTGAAAATGCCTTAATATGATGTTTTGAGCTAGGCGTTTCGAAACAGTCAGACTCGTACTGAAATGGCCTAGTTATGGCGTTTTGAAACGGTTAAGGGGTGTTCTGATACGGTGTAACTGGATTAACTAACTTTTTGACTTTTGCTCAACCGTTTCGATACAGTTTCACTCGTTTCGAAACGAGTCCCCTCTTTCGAATATATTTAAAGGAAAAATTGAAAAGAAATGATAAGGTGATGACTCACCAGCTTGGTTGCTACCATTCCCACGTGTTTATCATCAGAAAAGCTATCTACATGACTAGTTTTGAAGAGGATAAAGAAAAGATAGAAATTATATTATTTTATAGTTTACACTTAGATGAGGGAAACCTTCCTATTGGCTAAATGGGTGGTGGGTAATAATTAAGGTTATAATTCCATTAAAATGAATTGGAGAAAAGAGAGATCTCTCATCTTTGTATTGTTTCACCGAGACTTATTCTTCATTTCCTTGTTTGAGAGAACAAGCAAGCACCACCATTGTCATCTTCAACCTTGAGCACCCAAGCATACACCTCCCTAGTTGAACTTCATGAGCTTAAGCTTTCCTTGATTTAAAAACATGAATTCATAGCTATTGATCGGGTAAGTGGAAACCCTAAGTTAATCATCGATTCTCTTCGTTATTAGATGACCAATTTCAAGCTTTAAATTAAGCTTTGTCTAATAGCTAATGGCTATTCAAGTATCGATATTGGTGTATGATTTTAATAACTCGTTATTGCTCTTCCTAGTTTAAGAAGTTGAAAATATTAATCCATCGTCTACATCGAAAGCTAGGAATAAATGAATCGCCATCTGAGAGCCTTAGGAGCTTCGGATATTGAGGCGAGTGTAGTCGGAGTCTCGAATTGGGCGAGGAGCTTTTCTGAATTTATTGTTATTGATTTCATATGATTACTAACCATTGAATTAAAAGGGTATTGTATGAAGCATTGATGAAATGATTATTGATATTGGCATTGATGAAATGATTATGGATATTGCATTGTTATGAGATTGAGACATTGTTATTGGTGAATAGGTTGTTAATGCTATGATCTACCATGATTAAAGAATATGCCATGATCATTTTATAGTTAATTGTTAAGATTGTCATCAAAGTATGAAAGTATACCAACTGCATTTTGTAACGCTCTGATTTTGGGCCTAGATATTTTAGAGTTTGAATTGGGCCGTTCGAGAACGGTTCGAATCTTTAAGGGAGACTTAGAGAAAACCTAGTTTGGGATGCTTTAAAAATATGGAAAAATATCTAAAAATCCTCATTTATTATATGAATGATTATGGTGAATTTTTTTTACAAAATATGATTTGGAAATATTACATTTCGATGTAGTGACCAAATCGTAGTTTTTACAAAAGTTGACTAGTGACTGTTTTGTAAAGGATTGAAACTTTGAATCTTTAAAGAGCTAATTTTACCAAAATGTTTTTCATCAGATTTCTCTTTAATTTGGGAGTTTTTAATAATGTTTTAATTAAGGGAATAAAGGAGAATTAAAAAGAAAAATCTATTTTGACTTTTCATAACTACCTTACATTAGTTTTCTCTCATTTCACTTTCTCTCAACTTCCACTCAGCCAAACACATTTCATTCATCAATTAACCTTTGATTTTCATCTCTTTTGATGAGATTTCATTCTCCTAAGGATTCCTAATCTTTAGCTCATCAAAACCTCTTGTTTTTACCTTGGATTTTCAAGAAATATTGCCCAAATTGAGAAGAAATCAACCATTAGAGGTAAGCTTCGTCCTTCTCCTCTAATGATCAGTTCTTTACTGAAATTCCCAAGTTATCATTCCTTTGTTAATGATTTTTAGTTTCTTTAATGTTAGAAACATGAAATTGTTGTAAAACTCACGATTCTTGGAGAGATCTTGATGATTTTCGTAACTCTTGGTTAGGCTATGTTTTGAGGATGATTTCTAAAGTATTTTGGATGATAATTGATGTTATAAATAAGGTTTTGTCAAGCAAATCCCGAATTGGTTTGGATTCCTAAGTTTTACATGCTATATTTGTGGTTTTAGGGTGGTTTTGATGTTCTGTTGTTGCTGGAGATATAAGGACATGTTTATGGTGATTTATGGTGATTCTTGGCTGGGCTTTGTTTTGGGAATGTTTGGTGATGATTTCGGTTGTGTTGGGTAGCCGAAATGGTGTTTTTGAGTAGAGCAGCGAGTTTGTTTGAGTGGCTGGTGATTTCAATGCATGATGATGCATTAATCCTCTGCTCTTATGTGTAATAAACAAAGGAGACATCTTCAGATGCTTTTGGTGTTGATCCGGAAGTGCCGGGAGCTTAGATATCATTTCGGCAAGCAAGCGAAACGTGATCGGTGGGTGCGAATGGTTTTAGAAGTTCTTGAGAGACAAAGAAACAATGTTTGGGGATTTAGGATTGGTTTGAAACACCATCCTACGTTCGGAAGTAAGTATGGCGAGATTCGCTCTCAAATATGTGGTTGTTGCCTTAAATGGTTTTACATGCTCTTGTTTTGAGATAGACAAATTCCTAATGTTTTATGAATGATTTGTAGCATGAGATGATGCTTTGTAGAGTTTTCATGAGATAGCATGTTGTGCTAAAGAGTTTTGAGATGTTGATTTAATGCAAATCATGAGTTATGGTTTTGAAATGAGATGAGAATGATTTGGGAAATGTTGCATCAAAACAGTAGGTGAGATGATGATTTTAATGTAATATATTATCATAAATGATGAGATAATTACCGGATATAATTGATCGACCAATAGGATGAGAGTGCACTATAAACTAAAAATTCATACATGTTCTTTGGAGTCGGGCAATGGGGGTATTGCCATCCCGATACAAAGTGAGAATTCGATGAAGAGAGATACCATCGGGGTAGGACTTAGTGAAATACCCAAGCTTTATGGCGAAGAGTGATACTGCCATGAGAATCTAGTGATGTGACATTCCACCAGGTAGGACTTGACCTTCAATAGCTAATCCGCATATCCGAGTAAAGATATAATATGAAATGCCAATATTTGAAATTATATTTGATTCACATGTACCAAATGTTTGGATGATTTATGATATGAGAAATGCATATGAGATTTGTATATGAAATGATTTTGTTTTCATTAAGCATGTGTATGGCTTTGGCATGAGATTTGCATTGGTTTAATGCATGAGATAGAATAAAGGTACGTGTGTTTTCAAATGGAGAGTTGCTTTGAAATGGTTTTCAAGCATGTGATAGAATGAGCATGTTGTTGAAAATGGTTTTTGAGAAAAAGTTTTATAGATGCATTGTTGTGTTGGTTTTCATTAGAGCTTGCCTTACTAAGCAAATATGCTTATTCTATCTTTTACCAACAATGCAGATAAATGAGACGCGTTTGGGCAGCGAGAAGGCTAAGAACATCCAAGGAAGTGAAAAGCTCATGTATGGTGATGTTTTCATATGTTTTAGTATTGATATTTGGCAATGGGGATTCATAGTTGGTTTTGGGAGATGTGTTTAGAACTCCCTATGCTTGCTGCAAGTTTATTATGGTAATTGAAGGTTGTAATAGTCTTATTTGGTTTGGTGTGAGGTTTGCGGCCTTTATATGGTTCTATGGTTAGGAAGCATGCCAATAGACTTCATGTTCATGTGATTGATGCCATGCTTTAGCTTAAACTTCATAATAATGTTCTTTGATGTTCAATCATGTTGTTAGTGTGTTATGGTGTGATTTGGGATGTGTTTGAAGGTGTAAAGAGGTGAAAAACCAGAAAAATGAGTAGTTGCAGGGTAGGGTGTATCGAAACACCCTTAACTGCTTCGGAACATGGGCTTGAAATGGCCATAGTGTTTCGTAATGGATAACAGTGTTTCAGAACACTTTAGCTACTGGAGAGGCATGTTTCGATACTGGTCTCGGAACGCGCCCAAGTACCGAAACGGTCAACTTCGTTTCGATACAACCGTTTCGATACCAGGTTCAGCGTTTCTATACGGTTGATCGTTGGTCTACATTTTGAAATGCTTCAAGTTCTCATTTCTTACATTTTAATCCTTGATGAATATGAATGCTATTGGTTGAGTTTGGAATGTCCAATTAAGCTGGTATTTGACAAAGATGCATGAAAAATGACTAATTACATATTGGTAAACTATAAATCTGCAAAGTCCTTGCAATTTGCAAAGTTTACGTTTTGGTCCCTAAAAGTCTAATTCTTTCAATTAAACCCCTAAATGAATTCCGATCGTTGTGCCTTCTATTCCTATGATCTTGTGTGATCACATAGGCTTAATCTTGCATTTAGTAAAGATAAAAAGGAAAAAAAGGTCGCTAATCAAGGTTTACTTTCGGGTTGACTTTGGTTTTCCCCGTGTAATCTTCGTAGTTCGTGTCAAGCGTCTAGGCCGGGCTAAGGGGGTTACATTTGTTGGTATCAGAGACAAGTTAGCAAATATTTGGGGCTTGGTAAGTGGTTAATGTGTGTGATTATGAATGATTATGACTTTTTGGTGAAAGTTTGATGTATGATTGTTGATATTTGGTTCTAATGAGATGAATTTGTGATGCTATGCTGTGTTTGGGGTATAGTTGGGGATCCCATTGCCATATCATTACTATTGGAAAGAATTGTTTTGAAAAATGAGCTTGAGTACATGGATTACTTGCCTTATGTTACCTAATTGAATTTATTGTATTTTGTCAGTTGCATTGTTTTCTTATGGGGCCACGTAGAGAGCTTAGAATTAATACTCGTGTTATGGCTGCGAATGAGAATGTTGAGGATCTACCGCCTCCTCCTCCTGGTGGACCACCCAGTGGTGGTGGAGCAGGGGTTGGTGCTGCGGGAGCTGGTGCTGGGGTTGGTGGACCCGTAGGAGTTCAGGGGTAAGCTGCTTATGATATGTCTGTGTTGATACAAGCTATTGCTGGAGCTTTTTAGGCAGCAGTAGCGGGAGCTCATGGAGCTGCACCTTATGTTGAGTGGATCGCAAGATCGATATAAACCAAGAGGGGGTGAATTGGAAATTTAAAGGTTTTGTGGTGGAAATTGCAAATTAAAAATAATAGACAAGAGATTTAGAGTGGTTCATGTTCCAAATGAACTCTACATCCACTACCTTAGCTTCACTAAGGATTTGCAACAATTCCACTAATTGCTCTTCCCCTTTTCTAGGCTAATGAGGCAACCCTTACAATTTCGATTGAATTTTCTACCCAAAATTCAACCCAATCCTCACACAAGTGAACAAAGAAATTTGTTGGCTAATAAGGTATCTCTCAATACAAATGATAGCCCAATTACAAGCACTCAACCCAATTGAACAAGATATGAATGAAAATTACAATTGGGGTTTCTAGACAATAAGGAATTTTTGCACAATTGCTTGGATTTGATGAGTAGATGTTTTCTTGAAGATCAATTGTTGTTGCTGTAGCTTTTGGATGTGTCTTTTATACCTCCTCATTGATTTCTAGTTGTTTGGGTGGTTGGGAACATAAACGGAGCCGTTTAAACCCTCTCTTACCACCATAAATACACTTCTGCAGCTACCAGTATCGGTACGCGGGAAGGTGTATCAGTACCTGTCTCAGAAAAAAAAGAGTCGTTGTGTGCAATAAATAAGGGGTATCGATACACGCGTAAGCGTATCAGTACGGGGTATCGAAACGGTAAGGGTCGTATCGATACCTTTTTCTGAACTTAGCTCATTGTCGATATCCGTATCGGTACGAGGGTTAGTCGTATTGATACGGGTCAACGACCTTTTAAAGTTTTGTTACCAACCAACTGACACCAACGGTCATATTTTTAAACCGACTTAATATTTAAAAATTTTAAAGCTCGTATCGATACGAGGGTTAGCCGTATCAATACGCTATTCAAACTCTTTGAATTTTAACACAGGGGCGTATCGATACAAGGGTTTACCGTATCGATATGTGTTCTGACAGTAACCAAGTTTGGCAAAAAGGTATCGATACGCTTGGTAGTGTATCGATACACCTGAACGATTTTCAATGGTTTTGCCTTGGAACACTTAGAAAATATTGATAGTTTGAGTTTTACAATTCAGTTTTAAAGTGTTGGTGTTTTAAAACTTATTAAGGGACTTATAAAAACAATTTTAAGTTTTACAAATTGATCCTTAAAGATCTAATTATATCAAAATCAAACATAGGTTTTACAATCTCCCCCTTTTTGATATAACAAAACTAAAACTTAAAATTTTTGACATTTTTGAAAAACCTTTACAAAGTTAACTCCCCCTTAATACAAGCTTGATAACCTTTGAATTAAAATCAAAATATTTGAAGTGTGAGCTAGTTTCTTCTCCCCCTTTTTGTTAGATGAAAAAGTCTTTGAGACAATTAAGTGCATAAAGAAATCAAAGGTGTAATAAGCAACATAAATTTTATTCATAATAGCAACATACTTGAAATCCAAACAAAAGCAAAAAGAAATCAAAGCATAGGTTTTAATCCTAAATAACCTTAATCCTAAGAACATAAAGCATAGGTGCATAAAATTGAAAATCCTAAATGATATGCATGACAAACAAGAAGAAACGTCTAGGCATCGCCTTCTTCGTCTTCATCATCTTCATCATCATCTCCCATAGGCTCATTAGCCTACATACTATTACGCCACTCATCATGGAAAGCGACAATGGAAATATTCAAATAATTGTGCCCGCATTCAAGAGATGTGAGGCGATTCTCCATACCCGTCATCCTTGTATCAAAGGTAGTTTCCATTGAAGTAAGACGAGTATTCATGTCCGTGCGTAACCCGGTAAATTGCTCATTGAGATAGGTCATGAGAGCATCCATCATGGGTTGTGGGACTTGAGGAGCTTGAGCCTCTTCAAAGACGGCGGCGACTTCCGGTGGTAACTTGGCAAGACGTACACATTCACCATTAAGATAATAAAATTTTGCCCGAGCAAGAGATCGCTCATCAATGGGATCGGTGAGAGGAGTTGGGTAGTCATAAGAGCAATCAATATCTTTTTTAAGAAAGAAATAACTAAAAGTCGTACCATATGTGAAAGAGGTGACGAGAGTTGTGTTACGATTTTGCACGAGGTAGACGATCTCCGCGAACATGAGTCGAGCAAGATTTGGTCGCCTTTTCTCATGGAAGCACCGAATCCAAAAATCATCCACTTGACGGATGGTGGAATATTTTCCTCCGGAGGGACGGAACCACCAAGACACCATCAAATGGAAGATCCGACCTTGAGCATTTAGGGCGATGACGAATCCATGAAGAACATGTCCCAAAGCATGCTCATTATCAAGGCCTTCATCCTCTAATTTGAAAACCTCACAAATGGATTTGAAATCAAGAATAATTTTCTTCCCCATGAGGTAAGAGCTAATAGCAACAACTTCCCCATCACGACTAATACATTTGGCATTAGCATAGAAAATCAAAACCAAAAGTCGATAGAAAAAACTGGGAATAGAGATGAAATCCATGAAGTTCCATCGACGAAATAAAGGTAGATATTCAAACTTAAAACGCTCGGAGTCGAGAAAAGGAACGAAGATTACCCTTTCGGCAAGGATCTTATAATTTTCATATTGACGAAAGTGAGTTATACCCGAATTGCCATCAAAGCATTGCTCATAGATGATTGAGTAGTTTGGACGACAATCGCTCCAAGGGTGGAAGATTCACCGGCTTGGGAAACCCTTGTACGCTTCCTCGAAGGTTCTTTTGGTGCCATGATCTAAAAGAGAGATTAAGCAAAAAGGATTTCTTCAATTTGAGTAAAAATCAAGGTAAAAAATTTTAAGAAAAATTTCAAGAAAAATTTTGAAGAAAACAAACGTTTTGATAAAAAGATGAAACAAAAATAACAAAACAAAACAAAAAAATTGAAAAAGAAAAAAAGAGAGATTACCTTGAGAGAAACTTGGAAGATTGAAGAAAAACTAGCACAAAGATGAGAGAGAGAGCACAAAGCCTTGCTTGAATCAAAAACTCTTTTAGAATTGAGTTGAGGTGTGAAAAAATATGAAGGAGAAAGGGCCTTTTTATAGGCAAAATCGGCTAGGGTTTTTAGGTTTTGAAGAGTTTGAATTTTGGTAAAAGTTAATCTCATTAAAAGGCAAATTTAATGCCATCTGCGCAGTAGAGTATCGATACGCCTGAGGGTGTATCGATACGGGGATAAAATTGTCTTCTCCGCAAAAATGCCCGTTGGAAAGTCGTATCGAAACGGAGGGGTCCGTATCAAAACAACCAGTATCGATAGGAGATTATTCGTATCGATACACGTGAAGCGAAGAAAATTCTGGGAAACTGAATGAAGAACAGGTATCGATACACGTAGATCCGTATCGATACTGTAAGCCCAGAAATACATATTTGGTTCAAAGAACAACCAAAGGCTCGAACTTAACATCTCCTAAAGGTATGCAAATGATGTATGAGCAGTTCTAAGCATATTTTAACAGAATCATACTCCCCCTAACTATAGGCATGGATGAAATTAGGAGTCTAAACACATAAACATGACATTTCACAAAATCAAGCATATTAAAGCACAAAAGAGGTACTAAAAGGTCAAGATAGGCTAGCTAGACCTAACTCTCTCCTAAGGGATCAAAAACGCTCTTTGTCTAAGGGTTTTGTAAATATGTCCGCTAATTGATTCAAGGTGTCTACATACTCTATAACCACATCTTCCTTAAGGACATGATCTCTAATGAAATAATGCCTTATTTCTATGTGTTTGGTTCTAGAGTGTTGGATGGGAATTTTTGTTAAACATATTGCACTAGTGTTGTCACATTTTAGGGGTATGGTTTCAACTTTAATTCCATAATCTAGGAGTTGTTGCTTCATCCAAAGGACTTGAGCACAACAACTCCCTAAGGATATGTACTCGGCTTCGGTGGTAGATAAGGCTACACTATTTTGTTTCTTAGAGAACCAAGATATGAGCATACTAGCTATGAATTGACAAGTTCCCGAAGTACTTTTCCTATCGATTTTGCAACCCCCATAATCTGCATCCGAGTAAGCATGAAGGTTGAAGGTAGAGTCTCTAGGATACCAAAGACCTAAATAAGGAGTATCTCTAAGGTATCTAAAGATTCTCTTAACGGCTATAAGGTGAGACTCTCTAGGACTAGCTTGAAACCTAGCACACAAGCAAACACTAAACAGGATATCCGGTCTACTTGCGGTAAGTTAAAGCAAAGATCCAATCATAGAACGATAAAGCTTAGAGTCAACACACTTACCTCCTTCATCTTTGTCAAGCTTTGTAGATGAGCTCATAGGAGTGGCTTGAGGCTTTGCATTCTCCAAGCCAAACTTCTTGAGCATATCCTTTATGTATATTGCTTGGTTGATGAAGGTGCCATCCTTCTTTTGCTTGATTTGGAGTCCCAAAAAGAATAAGAGCTCCCCCATCATGCTCATCTAAAATTCAACTTGCATTAACTTAGCAAACTCTTGACAATGACATTCATTAGTAGAGCCAAAAATAATATCATCAACATAAATTTGAACTACTAAGATGTCATTTTTATGCATTTTTATAAAGAGTGTAGTGTCCACCTTACCTTTTTCAAATCCTTTTTCAATCAAAAAATTTGAAAGTCTTTCATACCAAGCTCCAAGAGCTTGTTTTAAACCATAAAGAGCTTTGGTAAGTTTGAAAACATGATTTGGAAATTTTGAATCTTCAAAACCCGGTGGTTGTTCCACATACACTTCTTCATTTATAAAACCATTTAAAAATGCGCTTTTAACATCCATTTGAAAAAGCTTGAAATTATGATAACATGCATATGAAAGCAACATCATAATGGCTTCCATTCTAGCTACGGGTGCATAGGTTTAATCAAAATCTATTCCCTCTTCTTGAGTGTAACCTTGTGCTAAAAGTCTAGCTTTATTTCTTACAATGTTACCACTCTCATCTAGCTTGTTCCTAAAGACCCATTTAGTTCCTATTGTAGATTGATTGCTAGGCCTATCAACTAATGTCCAAACATTACTTCTCTCAAATTGATTTAACTCTTCTTGCATAGCCATAATCCAAAAGTCATCTTTCAATGCTTCTTTAATATTTTTAGGCTCTATGCATGAGATAAATGCAACATGATTCATTAATCTAAGAGAAGAACGAGTGGTTACCCCCTTGGATGGATCACCCAAGATTTCACCATCTTTGACATAGTTCAACTCCCTTCGGTAGCTCACTTCCTTTTCCTCAATAGCCAAGTCCTTCAAGACTTCAAGAGGTGGATCTTGTGAGTCCTCTTCTTTTGTTGGAATCTCATCCTCCTTTGATGTTTTTCCTCCATCAAAGACATTTACGATTCCTACATCATCATCATCACAAGAATCCTTCCTTGGAAGGAGGTTATCATCGAATACAACATGAATAGATTCTTCTACTACTGAAGTTCTTTTGTTAAATACTCGATAGGCTTTAGAGGTTAAAGAGTAACCTTTAAAAATAGCTTCATCACTTTTTGCATCAAATTTACCTAAGTTGTCTTTTCCATTATTTAAAACAATACACTTGCAACCAAAAGGGTAAAAATAGCTAATGTTAGGCTTTTTAGATTTTAAAATCCCATAAGGTGTTTTCTTTAAAATTGGCCTAATCATTACTCGATTTACAATATAGCAAGCGGTGTTTGTGGCTTCCGCCCAAAAATATTTAGGTAAATTGTTTTCACAAAGCATAGTTCTAGCCATTTCTTGCAAAGTTCTATTTTTCCTCTCAACTACCCCATTTTGTTGAGGAGTTCGAGGAGCCGAAAAATTATGGCTAATACCATTTTCATTTAAAAAATCTTCAAACCCCAAATTTTGAAACTCGGTTCCATGATCACTTCTAATATGTGAAATTTTTAGTTCAAGATCATTTTGGGTTAATTTTGAAAATGTGATGAATTTTTCCAAAGCCTCATCTTTAGTACTTAAAAAGAGAACCCAAGTAAATCTAGAAAAATCATCAACAAGCACAAAAGCATAAGACTTACCACCCAAGCTCATAGTCCTAATTGGCCCAAATAAATACATGTGGATTAGTTGTAAGAATCTACTAGTAGAAACATCATTAATGGATTTAAAGGAAGACCTATGTTGTTTACCCTTTGAGCATGCATCACAAATTTTATCATTTGAAAATTTTATCTTGGGTAAACCTCTAACTAGATTAAGGGAGACTAGTTTTTCTAAAACACTTATGCTTGCATGTCCTAGCTTCCTATGCCACAACCATTCATCATTTTCATTTTGAGCAACTAAACATGCATGAGATGTATGAATGTCATCTAGATGCACAATGTATATATTTCCTATGCGATGACCTATGAGCATAATATTATTAGATTTAACGTCCACAATTTTGCATCCATTTTTATCAAATAAAACATTAAATCCTTTATCACACAATTGACTTATGCTCAATAAATTGTGTTTAAGACCATCGACATATAATACATTTTCAATGAGAATAATAGAGTGATTACCTATGGAGCCAATACCTTTAATGTGGCCTTTGGAGTTGTCACCAAATGTCACTACTCCTCCACTTTTTGGCTTTAGATCCATGAATCGACTCTTGTCTCCGGTCATGTGCCTCGAGCATCCACTATCAAGGTACCATGAGTTTTGACTTTGTGATTTGGCCTTGTAGCAATTCTCCCCCTACAGACAAAGATATTAAGCTTTTGTTTTTGGTACCCAAATCATTTTGGGTCCATGAGTGTTAGCTCCCAAAACCTTGGTTCCCTTAGGAATCCAAGATGACATAGGAATAATATTATTAGATTTTACAAGTTCCTTAGGAACCCATACACTACTAATTCTTTTAGATCTACTATGTCTAGGGCAGCTACCTTGTTTGTAGTAGTTAGTCTTTTTCTTAGGAACCCAACATTTTAAAGACTTTTTGAGCTCATTTAGCTCACCCAACACCTTTTGGTGTTCACTATTACATTGAGATAAAAGATTATTAAGATCAACATTTTCATCTTGAAAGAATTTTAGTTCATCTTTTAATCCTAATATCTTTTTCTCAAATTTTGAATTAGCTTGAGTAAGTGAGTCATTTTTCTCATTTAGTTCTAGAATAATCTTTTTATTCCTAATGACCAACTCCTTATATTTCTCAACTAATTCATCATATACCTCTTGCAACTCATCATATGCATCATTTAATTCTTCAAAATCTAAAATAGATGAGTTAGAGGTTACCATGGAGGAATCTTCCTCAAGTGCCATGAGGCAAAGGTTAGCCACTTCTTGTTCGTCATCCTCCGATGACTCCTCATCACTCCAAGTAGCAAGCTTGGCTTTGAGCTTCTTCTTCTTCTCAAAGCCCTTCTTCTTGAGTTGAGGGCACTCCGAACGTATGTGGCCAGGTTGTTTGCACTCAAAGCAAATGATAGGATCCCTTCCTTCTTCTTTGTTCTTGCTTTTGAAGTCCATCTTCCTTTGGATTTTTCTTCCCTGGTTGGACCTCATAAAACGTGAGAATCGTTTTGCTATCATAGCCAATTCTTCAAGTTCATCCTCCTCACTAGATGAGCTCTCTTCATGTTGTGAAGCTTTAGCCTTGAGAGCTATTCCCATCTTCTTTTTCTTCTCAACCTCAAGCTTCTCTAACCTTTTCTCTTCTTTCTTCTTCTCATCTTCCCTTCCTTGCTTCATGATCTCATGAGTAAGGAGAGAACGCACAAGCTCATCAAGCTTCAAAGTTTTCAAATTTTTTGCTTCGATGAAGTGGTTCTCTTCCTATCCCAAGACTCGGGAAGTGAATAGAGTAGCTTCTGGACAAGCTTGTCTTCCGGTATGATCTCTCCAAAGCCTTTTAGCCCATTGACAATCGTGGAGAAACGATCAAACATCTTTGACACCGTTTCATCGGGCTCCATCTTGAATTTTCATAACTAAGATTGAGAATTCCAATCTTAGTTTCTTTAACATCATGGGTGCCTTCATAAGTAGTCTCAAGAGTGTTCCACACTTCTTTGGCACTTTCGATGGATGATACCTTTGAATAGATGTCTGGACCGAAAGAACAAAATAGCATGTGAAGAACTTTATCATTGACTTGAATCCTTTTCCTCTCCTCTTCACTCATCACCACTTTCTTCTTCAAAACCATCTTGCCTTCACCATCTTGCTTCAATGGAATATATGGCCCATCTTCAATGACATCCCACACTAGATAGTCATTTCACTTGATGAAGAGACGCATTCTATTCTTCCAAAAAGAATAGTTATCACCGTTGAAGAAATGAGGCTTTGTAGTGGATTGTGACTCGTACATGCCCAAACCGGAGATTGAAGCCATCTCTTGATATATGATGATCACACTCTTCTAAGGAACTCCTCTTGTGGTTGTTAATCCTCAAAGAGGTAGGCTCTGATACCAATTGTTGAGTGGATCGCAAGATCGATATAAACCAAGAGGGGGTGAGTTGGAAATTTAAAGGTTTTGTGGTGGAAATTGCAAATTAAAAATAATAGACAAGGGATTTAGAGTGGTTCAAGTTCCAAATGAACTCTACATCCACTACCTTAGCTTCACTAAGGATTTGCAACAATTTCACTAATTGATCTTCTCCTTTTCTAAGCTAAGGAGGCAACCCTTAAAATTTTGGTTGAATTTTCTACCAAAAATTCAACCCAATCCTCACACAAGTGAACAAAGAAATTTGTTGGCTAATAAGGTATCTCTCAATACAAATGATAGCCCAATTACAAGCACTCAACCCAATTGAACAAGATATGAATGAAAATTACAATTGGGGTTTCTAGACAATAAGGAATTTTTGCACAATTGCTTGGATTTGATGAATAGATGTTTTCTTGAAGATCAATAGTTGTTTCTGTAGCTTTGGGATGTTTCTTTTATACCTCCTCATTGATTTCTAGCCGTTTGGGTGGTTGGGAACATAAATGGAGCCGTTGGAACCCTCTCTTACCACCGTAAATGCACTTCTGTAGCTACCAGTATCGGTACGCGGGAAGGTGTATCGGTACCTGTCTCAAAAAAGAAAGAGTCGTTGTGTGCAATAAATAAGGGGTATCGATACGCGCGTAAGCGTATCGATACGGGGTATCGAAACTGTAAGGGTCGTATCGATACCTTTTTCTGAACATAGCTCACTGTCGATATCCGTATCGGTACGGGGGTTAGGCGTATCGATACGGGTCAATGACCTTTTAAAGTTTGGTTATCAAAAAACTGACAACAACGGTTATATTTTTAAATCAACTTAATATTTAAAAATTATAAAGCTCGTATCGATACGAGAGTTAGCCGTATCGGTACGTTATTCAAACTCTTTGAATTTTAACACAGGGGCGTATCGATACAAGGGTTAACCGTATCGATACGTGTTCCCACAGTAACCAAGTTTGGCAAAAAGGTATCGATACGCTTGGTAGTGTATCGATACACCTGAACGATTTTCAATGGTTTTGCCTTGGAACACTTAGAAAATATTTTGAGTTCAAGTTTTACAAATCAGTTTTAAAGTGTTGGTGTTTTAAAACTCATTAAGGGACCTATAAAAACAATTTTATGTTTTACAAATTGATCCTTAAAGATCTAATTATATCAAAATCAAACATAGGTTTTACACCTTAGGATGGTACTAATGTTAGGTTGTCCTTGGAGCGACTCCGCAGTATGGGAGGGATTGAGTTCAAGGGGTTGACTCTGGAAGGTTCCGAGTCTTTGTTAGAGAGTACCAAGAGGATTCTCGAGCAACTGAACTGTAACAATGTTCAGAAGTTGGGATGTATCGTGTCCCTGTTGCATGGCGATGCATATACGTGGTGGACAACCACAATAGCAGGGATGGATAATGATGAGGTGACTTGGACATTCTTCTTGAATGCATTCAAGCGAAAGTATTTGGGAGTTTGCTACCTCGATGAGAAAAAGAGGGAATTCATGTCCTTTGTGCAAGGGAGTATGACAGTGACGGAATATGAGGTACAATTTCTATGCCTCAGCCAATATGCACCCGAGCTGATTCCTAGCGAACGGGAAAGATGTGAACGATTTCGTTATGGGCTGGTGGCTGATGAAAAAACCTATATGCTTGCAGTAGACTACACTGATTTTGATGTCTTGGTCACTAGAGCCAAGGACATTGAGCTGAAACTTGGTTTGGCAAGTTGAGCGGGAGGATCTAGCTCAGGAAAATGAGCTACGGAATGTGATCTTGGTAGAGATTGGTACAAGAGACATAAGGATAGGAGGTCACATGTCCATGCTAGACGTGGGGATGGTAACCCTAGAAGAGGTCAGGAAGGACCGAATGCTTTCATGCGGACTCTTGAGTGTAATCGGTGTGCTAGAAGGCAAACTGGTGAGTGTTGGGGCAATCTTGGTACATGTTGGAATTGTGGTAATCGTGGGCAGATGAAGAAGGATTATCCACATCCGTTGAGAGAGGGTCAGGCTCCGCTGAGAGCAGTTGAGCCATAGAGAGGCCGTGGGCGCGGCCGTGGTAACTACTAGCGTAGGGATGAAGGTGCAAGGAATGTAGCGCATGTGGTGGCTATTCAGCCTGAAGGAGGTGGCCAGGCTAGAGTGTATGCCCATCGAGAAGGGAGGAATGACACGGACGTGATTGCAGGTACCTTTACTTTGCAATCCTTGTCATTACTTTCTTTGATTGATTCTTAATCTACGCACTCGTACATATTGCGTGAACATGCTCAAATGCTTGGTTTGCCTGTTGAGTCTTTGGATGTGGGTATACGTGTGACTAATTACTTTGGTGAGACGGTTGTAACAAGGAGATTGTATAGGAGATGCCCCTTAAAGGTGCAAGAGCATGTATTTCTAGTTTATCTTAAGGAATTTCCATTTTATGGATTCGATGTAATCCTGGGTATGGATTGGCTTGTTGAGCATATAGCCGTTGTGGATTTTGAAAGCAAGCGAGTTTCGTTGAAACTAGTAGACGATTATGAGGTTGTGGTGGTGGAAGAAAATGTGAAGTTCTTATCTAATGTGATGTCAACGCTTGAAGCAAACGGAATGTTGCGTCAAAAATGTGAGGCTTACATAGCCTTCATTATGAATCCTAGTACAAAGGAGCCTCGTGTACAAGATATAAGAACTGTGTGTTAATTCCCTTGACTGTTTCCAGAGGAATTATCGGATTTACAGCCTAGTCGAGAGGTTGAATTCGGAATTGAGTTGCATGAGAACACAACTCCGGTGTCCATTCCTCCCTATCGTATGGCCCCCAAGGAGTTGAAGGAATTGAAGACGCAACTTCAAGAGTTGCTTGACCAAGGCTTTATTCGGCCAAGTGTGTCACCTTGGGGTGCACCAGTCTTGTTTGTTAAAAATAAAGATGGCACAATGAGGATGTGCATTGATTATCGTCAGCTGAATAAGTTGACTATCAAGAATAAGTATCCTTTGCCAACGACTGATGATCTTTTCGATCAGTTCCGAGGACCGGCTTTGATTTCAAAGATAGATTTGAGGTCAGGATATTATCAGTTAAAGGTGAAGGATGTGGATGTGCCGAAAACAACCTTTCGCACGAGATATGGGCAATATGAATTTCTAGTGATGCCGTTCGGATTGACGAATGCTCCTGCTACTTTCATGGATATGATGAACATGGTGTTTCATAAATTCCTAGATAAGTTCATTGTAGTGTTCATCGATGATATCCTTGTGTACTCTTGTACAAAGGAGCCTGGTGGTGGTGCTGGAGGTGAAAGAGCTGAAGCTGCAGCTGGTGCTGGAGCTGCTGGACCAGAGGTTGGTCAGGGGCAAGCTATGCCTGATATGTCTATGCTGGTACAAGCTATTGCGGGTGCTTTTCGAGCAGCAGTAGCTGGAGCTCAAGGAGCTGGGCATCAGGGAGATGCTGGAGTTAGAATACCTTTGGAGCGTCTGCGCAGTCTTGGTGGGACTGAGTTCAGGGGTATGTCTGCTGAGAGTTCGGAAGCTTAGCTAGAGAGTACCAAGCGTATCTTGGGTCAGATGAGCTGCACGGATGTGCAAAAGTTGGGATGTGTTGTGTACTTGCTGCAGGACGATGCGTATACGTGGTGGACGACCACCATAGCTGGGATGGCTGAAGCTGATGTTACTTGGACATTCTTTCAGAATGTGTTCAAGAGGAGATATCTTGGAGTGAGATATCTTGATGAGAAAAAGCGTGAATTCATGTCTCTTACCCAAGGGAGCATGTCTGTAGCTGAGTACGAAGTGCAGTTTGTGCGACTCAGTCAGTATGCACCGGAGCTGATACCTGATGAGCGGGAGAGGTGTGAAAGGTTCCGTTATGGTTTGGTGACGGAAGTAAAGACATATATGTTGGCTGCTGAGTATAATGATTTTGATGTGTTGGTGGGCCGAGCCAAAGACATTGAGATGAACTTGGGTTTATCTGCGAAAGGTGCTGGAGCAAGTTCTGGCAAGAGAACTGCTGAGTATAGTTCCGGAGGTGGACGGAACAAGAGGTGATGTGATCAGAAGTATCAGTCCTCAGCCAGGAGAGGTGGAGGTACACCTGCTAGAGGTGGTTATGCTAGAGCTGATCCTAGTGCTTGATGGATCTGTGGTTCACGTGGTCACATGAAGCGTGACTGTCCTCGTGCTGTGAGGGAGGTGCAAGCCCCTGTAGTGGCAGCTAGTAATAGATGCTGGAATTGTGGTTCTGTAGACCATTTGAGGCGAGATTGTTCGAGGTTGGCTGGTGGCCAAGAGCGTGCTCCTGTTGTTGCTGCACCGCAGAGAGGTCGTGGGCGCGGCCGTGGTAATTTCCAGAGGAGAGAGGAAGGTGGTCGTGGAGTAGCCCATGTTGTGGATATTCAGCCTGAGGGTGGAGGCCAAGCTAGGGTGTATGCTCAGCGCGAGGGAAGGAATGATGCAGATGTGATTGCAGGTACCTTTACTTTGCAATCCTTGTCATTGCTTTCTTTGATTGATTCTGAATCTACGCATTCATACATTTTGCGTGAGCATGTTGAATTGCTTGGTTTGCCTGTTGAGTCTTTGGATGTTGGTGTTCGTGTCACTAGTTCTTTTGGTGAAACTGTTGTGACTCGAAAGCTTTATAGAAGGTGTCCCTTGGTTGTTCAAGAACATGTCTTTCATGTTGATCTTATGGAGTTGCCTTTTTATGGTTTTGATGTGATCCTTGGTATGGATTGGCTTGCTGAGCATCGTGCTGTGGTAGATTGTGAAAATAAGCGGGTTTCGCTTAAGCTTGCGGATGATTATGAAGTGGTTGTGGTTGGTGAGAATGTGAAGTTTCTTGCCAATGTGGTGTCTACCTTGGAGGCGAGTAGGATGCTGAGGCAGGGTTGCAAAGCTTATCTGGCTTTTGTGATGAATCCTAGCCCTAAGGAGTTGAGGGTGCAAGATATCAAGGTTGTGAAGGAGTTTCCTGGTGTTTTTCCTGAGGAGTTTCCTGGTTTACCTCCTAATCGCGAGGTGGAGTTTGGAATTGAGCTGTATGAGAATACAACTCTTGTGTCCATTACTCCCTATAGAATGGCACCTAAGGAGCTGAAGGAGCTGAAGATGCAGTTGCAAGAGCTGCTAGATCGTGGTTTCATCCGGCCGAGTGTGTCACCTTGGGGAGCACCAGTCTTGTTTGTGAAGAAGAAAGATGGCACTATGAGGATGTGCATTGATTACCGTCAGCTGAACAAGTTGACTATCAAGAATCGGTATCCTTTGTCGAGGATTGATGGTCTCTTTGATCAATTTCGGGGAGCTGCAGTGTTCTCTAAGATTGACTTGAGGTCAGGGTATTATCAGTTGAAGGTGAAGGATGTGGATGTGCCTAAGACAGCTTTCAGGACAAGGTATGGGCATTATGAGTTCCTTGTGATGCCGTTTGGTTTGACAAATGCTCCTGCTGCTTTCATGGACATGATGAATCGTGTGTTTCATGAATACCTGGACAAGTTCGTTGTGGTGTTCATTGATGATATCCTCGTGTACTCGCGTACTGAGGAGGAGCACGAAGAGCATTTGAGGATTGTGCTGCAAGCCTTGTTGGAGAATCAGCTTTATGCTAAGCTGAGCAAGTGTGAGTTCTGGCTTAAGGAGGTGGTGTTTCTTGGGCATGTGGTCTCAGCTGAGGGGATTCGTGTTGATCCTCAGAAGATTGAGGCGGTGATGAACTGGAAAGTTCCTAAGTCTGTTCATGAGGTCCGTAGTTTCCTTGGTTTGGCGGGATACTACCGGAGATTTGTGGATGGTTTTTCCAAGATTGTTGCTCCTTTGACGAAGATGTTGCAGAAGGATGTTAAGTATGAGTGGACAGAAGCGAGACAGCAGGCTTTTGAGAAGCTTAAGGCGGCTTTGACGCAAGCTCCTATCTTGATTCAGCCTGAATCAGGGAAAGAGTTTGTGGTCTATAGTGATGCATCCTATGTTGGTTTGGGATGTGTGCTGATGCAAGAGGGTAAGGTTGTGGCTTATGCGTCACGGCAGTTGAAGGTGCATGAGCGCAACTATCCTACGCATGACATTGAGCTGGCTGCAGTGGTGTTTGCTTTGAAGATCTGGAGACATTATCTGTATGGTGAGAAGTGTACTGTGTACACGGATCACAAGAGTTTGAGGTATCTGATGTCTCAGAAGGAGTTGAATCTTAGACAGCGGCGTTGGGCTGATTTTCTCAAGGATTATGATCTGACGATTGAGTATCACCCTGGAAAGGCTAATGTGGTTGCGGATGCCTTGAGTAGGAAGGTAGCTGTTGAGCTGAGAGCTATGTTTGCTAGCTTGAGCATATCGCGAGATGGTGGTCTTGTTGCTGAGTTGCTAGTGAAACCATCTTTGGTTCAGTTGATCAAGGAAAAGCAGTTGTTGGATGATTCCTTGGTGTCTCATGTTCAGGATATCGCGGAGGGTAGACCTTCGGATTTCTGTTTTAATGAGGATGGTGTGTTGTGTTTTGGGAGTCCGATAGTAGTGCCTGCTGATGTTGAGTTGAGGCATGCTATTCTGACTGAAGGTCATAGTAGTCCTTTTGCTATGCACCCTGGTAGTACTAAGATGTACCGTGATCTTCGTGATGAGTACTACTGGGTGGGTTTGAAGAAGGATGTTGCAGAGTTTGTGAGCAAGTGTTTGGTGTGTCAGGGAGTTAAGGCTGAACATCAGGTTCCTTCTGGTTTGTTGCAACCGTTGAAAATCCCTGAATGGAAGTGGGAGAGGGTTACCATGGATTTTGTATCTGGTTTACCTTTGTCTCCATCGAAGAAGAATTCTGTTTGGGTGATTGTGGATCGCTTGACGAAGTGTGCGCATTTCTTGCCTGTGCATACTACGTTTTCTTTGGATAAGCTGGCAAAGCTGTACATTGCTGAGATTGTGAGGCTGCATGGTGTGCCTAAGTCGATTGTGTCGGATAGGGATCCGAGGTTCACATCGCGTTTCTGGCAGTGTTTGCATCAAGCCCTGGGTACAAGGTTGCATTTCAGTACATCCTATCATCCTTAGTCGGATGGTCAGTCTGAGCGGGTGACCGTTTGTTCTTGAAGGTTTCGCCTTGGAAGAAGGTGATGAGGTTTGGCCGGAAGGGTAAGTTGAGCCCTCGGTACATTGGACCATATGAGGTGGTTGAGCGTGTGGGTCCTGTTGCGTATCGGCTGAGGTTACCTCAGGAGTTGGAAAAGATTCATGATGTGTTCCATGTTTCTATGCTCCGGAAGTATAGATCTGATCCTTCGCATGTGATGCCTGTGGAGGAAGTGGTTTTGAATCCGGATTTGACCTATGATGAGGAACCGGTGAAGGTTCTGGATTCGGATAGCAAGGTTCTTCGTGGCAAGACCATTGAGTTGGTGAAGGTGCTGTGGAAGCATCGAGGTGTTGAGGAAGCCACGTGGGACGGAAGGAAGACATGCTGAAGCAGTTTCCTTATCTCTTTCCTTCAGGTAAATTTCGAGGACGAAATTTCTTAAGGGGGAGAGAGTTGTAACGCCCCGGTTTTGGGCTTAGGAGTTTTGGGCGTTGACCGGTTGGTCAAAGTGCTGTTCGAATCTAAAGAGGTGATATTAGGAAAGCCTAGTTCGGGTTGCATTAAAAATATGGAAAAATGTTCTAAAATCATCTTTTAATATAATTAAGTGAACTGTGAAATCAATTTTGGAAAATGAGTTTTGGAAGTGTGACATTTTGGCTAGTGACCAAAATGTAATTTTCGAAAGTTTTGTGACTGTTTTATAAAGGGTTGAAACTTTGAATCTTTAAGGAGCTATTTACCCAAAGGGAGTTTCTCCAGATTTTTCTAAGATATTTTAAGTCTAAATTCTGATTTTTAAGTGATATTAAAAGTGAAGGGAAAGCCATTTGGCTATTTTTGGATTTTGTAACCAACTTTTCTCAATTTTCTTTCTCTCATTTTCTCTCAACTCAAACACATTCTCTCCAGAGAATTGGATCTGATTTTCTCACCTAAATCCCTCCTTTCAACTCTCATTTGATTCCAAATCAACATATCTTCAAAACCTCTTCAATTGCTACTTGATTCAACAAGATTTTTGATTCCAAAAAGAGGAGAAACTCAAGTTTGGAGGTAAGAATGTCCTTCTCCTCTAAACTATCAGTTCTTTACTGAAATTCCTAAGTTTTCAATCCTTAGTTGATGTTTTATTAAAGGTTTTTAAGTGGTGAAATGGATCTTGGCTTATAATGCAAGATTTGATGATTTTTGATGATTTTCGTTAGATCTGATTAATCTGTGATTTGAGATGTGTTTTTGATGTTAAATGAACTCTAAATTGATAAGGAATTGAGTTTTGATTGATGCAATTCCGGATAGGTTGAGTTTCCTAAGTTTAGCTTGTGTTTCAAGGTTGTTTTTGAGGTGATCTTGTGGATCTGATGTTGCTGGAGGTATAAGGATGTTAATAGGTTGTTTTTAGATGTTATATGATGTTAAAGGATGTGTGGTTTTGCTGGTTTATGGCTGGGCTTTGTTTAGAAGTGGTTTGGATGCATTTTCGGTTGTGTTTGGTGGCCGAAAATGGAGGTTGGATGAGAGCAGCGAGTTTAGGTTCTTTCATTGAAGCAATTAATGCATGATGATGCATTAATCCTCTGCTTTGATGTGTTGAAACAGGGGAGGCATCTTTGGATCCAAGAGTTGTTGATCCGGAAGCTTGATTTGGTGCATTGGCTTGAAGCAAAGTGGAAATCGGTGAGTGTGTTTGAGGAAATTGGGTTTTCAGCTTTGAAACCAATGTCTTGGGAGCTTAGTTTAAGTCTAAACAACTTTGCTAAGCTCAAGTGTAAGTTTTCGGAATTACTCTCTAGTGGTGGCCATGATTTTGTTGTGATGCAAAATGGTTATTTGCATGTTTTAATTACTGTTTTGGAAGCATGATTTAGCTTGGTTTTTGCTGATGTTGTAAGCCATATGTTGAAGGTAACTCTAGGTAGGAGTTCCTTGATTTTGTACATTGATTAAATGTGGATTGATGCTTTTAAATGCATGATGAAAATGGCTTGGTTTAATGCTTTAAAACAGTGGATTAACTGATGAAAATGATGTTTATTGGCAAGTGATGTTTTGAAAAGGTTAATGTCACTAAGGTGGTTAAAAGTCCTTGAGTGAGCCTTGTTACTTATGAACATCAAGGTGGTTAAAAGTCCTTGGATGATTCTTGTTGCGGACACTAAGGTGGTTAAAAGTCCTTAGGTGATCCTTTCCATGGTGTTTAAAAGTCCATGGGGCCATGGTGTTTAAAAGTCCATGGGGCCAAGGTGTTTAAAAGTCCTTGGGGCCAAGGTGTTTAAAAGTCCTTGGGGTGATTCAAGCTATGGACACAAAGGTGGTTAAAAGTCCTTGTGTGGTCCTCATTCATGGTGTTTAAAAGTCCATGGCCAAGGTGTTTAAAAGTCCTTAGGGCCAAGGTGTTTAAAAGTCCTTGGGAAGTTGATGAACTTGTTTAAATTAAATGGAATTTATCACTTGAGCCAATATGATATGTTGTATTATGTTGAAGCATGAGATGCTTGTTTTAAGTATGCTTTTGAGCATGTGCAAAGGTTGATTTAAAGCATGATTTGTAAATGTTTTTAAATGCATTATTGAATGGTTTTTAAGAGCATACCTCACTAAGCTTTTGCTTACGCTCTCTTCCGTTTTCTTAATTCAATAATGCAGAACATTAAGGAACCTTGAGGGCAGCAAGGAGGGCAAGAATTCAAGTGCAAGTAGAGCTCAATGTATGGAAGGTTTTTGTTGATTGTTGATAATGGGGGACCAATGTGTATGATTTGGAAGGTGTTTGGAACTCCCTAAGTATGTTGATTGTTGATAAGATTGCTGGTTTTTGCCTTGGATCATTACATGCTTGTTTTGGAAGTTTTGTGCTTGAGTAGCTAGCTTGTGTAGGAAGCATGTCTATAGAATTGGGGCTTTTTGCATGTGATGTTATTCTGATGATTTGATGATGCTTAAAAGTCTTATATATGTTGAATTGCATGCTGGTAAAGTTTGGTGGCATTTGGAGCATGTTTGGATGATTAATTGCATGTTTTGGAATGCTTTTTGCTGCAATCTGTGCAGGCGTTTCGGAACAGTGTGCACCGTTTCGGAACGGGTGCCTTGAATAAACCCAGGCGTCCGAAACGGTATGCACCGTTTCGAAACGGTTTGGCCTCTGCCAGGCCCATGTTTCGGAACCCGTTGCGGAACGGCCCGTGTTTCGAAACGGGTTCAGCCTGTTTCGGAACGGTCGACCTTTGGGGGCTGACATTGGCACTTATATGTTTTGAATTGTTTGCGTTTCGGTCCTAAATCTTGTTTGTGCAATTGTATGAGCTTGGGAAGTCCTTTTGAGCTGAAATTTCACAGAGAAGCATGAAACCTGCTTAATTTCAAGTTGGTAACTTTAATTTGGGTTAAGTCCTTTTAATTATCAGAAATTACAATTTGGTCCCTAAAGTTGTAATTTGTTCAATTGGGTCCCTGTTTGATCTCTGATGTTTGTGATCTTTGAGTATGATGTTTGTGTGATCACAATTAGGACTAATGTGCATCTAGACAAGATTAAAAAGAAAAAAAAGGGTCGTTAATCAAGGTTGACTTTCGGGTTGACTTTGGTTTTCCCCGTGTGACTTTCTTAATTCGGGTCAACCGTCTAGGCCGGGTTAAGGGGGTTACATCTCACATGAATGATTGTAGAGAAATCAATTTTACAAAATAAGGTTTGGAAATACTACATTTCGGTGTAGTGACCAAATCGCAGTTTTTGCAAAAGTTAAATAGTGACTGTTTTGTAAAGGATTGAAACTTTGAATCTTTAAGGAGCTTATTTTACCAAAAAAATTTTAATCTGATTTCTTCTTAATTTGGGTGATTTTATTAATGTTTTAATTAAAGGAAAATAGGTATTAATTAAAAGGAAACTACCTTTGCTTTTCATAACTACTTTACATCAATTTTCTCTCCTTCCATTTTCTCTCAAATTCTTTTCAGCCAAACACTCTTTCTCCTTCAATTAGCTACTGATTTTCATTCCTTTTGATTGGATTTCAATTACTTTATGATTCCTAATCTTCTCTTCACCAAAACCTCTTGATTTTACATTGGAGTTTCATGAAAACTTGCCCAAATCAAGGAGAAATCAGCCATTAGAGGTAAGCTTCTTCCTTCTCCTCTAATGTTTAGTTCTTTACTGAAACTTTCAAGTTATCAATCCTTTGTTAATGATTTTTGAGTTGCTTTAATGTTAGAAACAAGAAATTGTATTAAAACTCAAGGTTCTTGGAGGAATCTTGATGATTTTCGTGCTTGATGGTTAGGCTCTGTTTTGAGGTTGTTTTCTAATTTATTTTGGATGTTAATTGAAGTTATAAATTAGATTTTATCAAACACTTCCCGATAGGATTCGATTCCTAAGTTTTGCTTGCTAGAGTGGTGGTTTTTGGGGTGGTTTTGGTGTTCTGTTATAGCTGGAGGTATAAGGAAGAGTTTGTGGTAGTTTTTGATGTTGATTGAGGTTTAGAAATGTTTAGAAGAGATAGATCTTGGCTTGGCTTTGTTATGGAAGAGTTTGGAGGTGATTTCGGCTGTGTTTGGTAGCCGAAATGCGGTTTGTGAGTAGAGCAGCGAGTTTAGGTGTGTGGCTGATGATTTCAATGCATGATAATTGCATTAATCCTCTGCTCTTATGTGTTATAAACAAGGGAGACATATTCGTACGCCTTTGGTGTTTATCCGGGAGCCTAGATATCGTTTCGGCAAGCAAGCGAAACATAATCGGTGAGTGCGTATGGTTTTAGAAGTCCGTGAGGGACAAAGAATCAAGGTTTGGGGGTTTAGGAAAGGTTTGAAACACCTTCCTAAGTCCGGAAGTAAGTATTGGCTAGATTGCTCTTTTATATGTGGTGGATTGCCCCTAAAATGCTTTTACATTTTCATGGTTTGAGATAGATAAATTCCTACTATTTTTATGCATGATTTATAGTAAGAAATGATGCTTGAGATGATTTCATTAATTAACATGTTGCATGGATGAGTTTTGAGCTCTTGTTCTAAAGCATGGCAAATGTTATGGTTTTGGAATGAGATGAGAATGATTTGACAAATGTTGCATGAAAAACAGTAGGTGAGAGGATGTTTTGACATACTATATTGGCATAGAAGATGAGATACTTACCGGATATAATTGATCGATCAATAGGATGAGAGTGAACTATAAAAAAAATTCGTACGTGCTCTTTGGTTTAATCCAAAGGGAGAGAACTGATGATGGGCATTCGATAGGGTATGACTTGGTGAAACACCCAAGCTTTGTGGCGATGAGAGATTCCGCCATGTGAGTACGGTGATGGAAGATGCCACCGGAAATTATGTTACTAGACGAGTGAGTACGGTGATATTAGATGCCACCGGAAGTGTCTAGTGAGTTGTCCGCATATCCGAGTAGTAATGAGATGTGAAATGCCAATATAATATATGAAAATGCTTTTGATTCACATGTACCTATTATTGAGATGATTTATGCTATGAGAAATGCATATGAGATTTGTATATGAAATGCTTTTGTTTTACAACCATGTGTATGGCCTTGCCATAAGATTTACATTGGTTTAAATGCATGAGATAGAAATTAAGGTACATGTGTTTTCAATGAGAAGTTGCTTTGAATGATTTTCAAGAATGAGATAGAATGAGCATGTTGTAGAAAAAGCTTTGAGAAAGTGTTTTCAAGAAATGCATTATTGTGTTGGTTTTCTTTAGAGCATGTCTCACTAAGCAATTGTGCTTACGCTCTCTTTTACCAATAATGTAGACAGATGAGGTGTTTTGGGCAACAAGAAGGATAAAAACATCCAAGGAAGTTCAAAGCTCATGTATGGTAATGTTTTTATAAACTTTAGTTTTGATATTTGCAATGGGACCTCAAGGCTGTATTTGGGAGATGAGTTTGAACTCCCTAAGTTTAAGGCATGTTTGTGATGGCTTTTATGGAGTGTAAATTGCTCTAATTGTATGGTTTGAAGTTTGGTTGCTTATATTTGTTTTGAGAGTAGGGAGCATGCCATTAGATTGTGTGATCTTGTGCTTGATGCCATGCTCTAGCTTTAGGGTCTTAAATATGTTCCTTAGTAACAAAATGAGTTGTTGGTATGTTGTAGTGCACTTAAAGGCATGTTTGTTTGGGTTAAAAGATGAAAAACCAACTATATCTGCTGTCACTATGCAAGGTGTTTCGAAACACCCTCACCTGTTCCAAAACGGGGGCTTGAAATGGCCATAGTGGATCAGAACAGAAGAAGCTATTTCGAAACAGTTTGGCTATTGGTGAAGCCTATTTCGATACCAGTCTCGGAACATACGCGAGTACCGAAACGGTCAACACCGTTTTGATACGGGTTTTTCGGTACGTGGGGTGGTGTTCCGATACAGTTGACCGTTGGAAGATGGATTCGAATTATTTTATGTTTGCATGTTTTACATTTTAGTCCTGAATGTTATGAATGCAATTTCTTGAGCTCTAAATGTCTTTTTAAGCTGAAATTTGACAGAGAAGCATGTAACATTATTAATTATATATTGGTAAACCAAAAAGCTGCAAAGTCCTTATATTTTTTGGAAATTACATTTTGGTCCCTAAACGCGTAATTTGTGCAATTGAGTCCTTAAATGTTTCCCGGTCGCTGTGCTTTTCTCTTACAAGTTTCTTGAGTACTCACTTAGGTTTAAGGTGCATCTAGACAAGATTAAAATAAAAAAAATGGGTCGTTAATTAAGGTTGACCTTTGGGTTGACTTTGGTTTTCCCCGTGTAATCTTCGTAGTTCGGGTCAAGCGTCTAGGTCGGGCTAAGGGGGTTACATTTGTTGGTATCAGAGCCTGGTGATCGAATATTTGGGACTTGGTATGAGGTTATTGTATGTGGTTATGTATGATTCTGTCTTTTCGTTAAAAGTTTGATGTATGATCATTGATGTGTTATTCAATTGAGGTGAATTTGCGATGCTATGTTATGATTGGAGTGTAGTTGGGGATCCGATTGCCATATCAATACTAATGAGAAGGATTGTTTTCGAAAATGAGCTTGAGTACTTGGATTACTTACCTTATTATGCCTAATTATGTTTATTGCATTTTGTCAGTGCATTGTTTTTATTATAGGGCCACCGAGAGAGCTGATAATCAATACTAGATCTATGGCTGAGAATGAGAACGTGGAGAATGCTGAGGAATTACCTCCTCCTCCCCCTGGTAGACCACCTGGTGGTGGTGGAGCTGGGGTTGGTAATGCTGGAGTCGGTGATGGGGTTGCTGGACCCGAGAATGGTCATGGGCAAGCTGCTCCAGATATGACCATGATGATACAGGCTATTGTTGGAGCTTTCCAGGCAGCAGTAGCTTGAGCTCATGGAGCTGCACCTTAGGATGTTGCTAATGTTAGATTGCTATTGGAGCGTCTCCGCAGTCTGGGTGGAACTGAGTTCAGAGGTTTGTCGCCTGAAGGTTCTAAGTCCTGGTTAGAGAGCACCAAGAGGATTCTTGGGCAGCTGAACTACAATAATGTTCAGAAGCTGGGATGCATCGTGTCACTGCTGCATGGTGATCCATATACGTGGTGGACGACCACTATTGCTGGAATGGAAGATGACAAGGTGACTAGGACATTCTTCTTGAATGCGTTCAAGCGGAAATACCTGGGAGTTTGCTATCTCGATGAGAAGAAGAGAGAGTTTATGTCTCTTATGCAAGGGAAAATGTTTGTAGCTGAATATGAGATTCAGTTTTTTCGCCTTGGCCAATATGCACATGAGCTAATTCCTAGTGAGAGGGAAAGGTGCAAACGGTTCTGTTATGGGCTGGTAGCGGATGTCAAGACTTATATGCTTGCAGTTGATTACACAGATTTTGATGTCTTGGTCACTAGAGCCAAGGGCATTGAATTTAATCTTGGTTTGGCGAGCCGAGCATGTGGATGTAGCTCGGGAAAGCCGCACTATGATGCTAGACGTGGGGGTGGTAACCCTGGTAGAGGTCAGCAAGGACATAATGCTTTCTTGAGGACTCCTGAGTGCAACCGTTGTGGTAGGAGACATGCTGGTGAGTGTTGGGTAACTTTGGGACGTGTTGGAATTTTGGAAACCGAGGGCATATGAAGAAAGATTGTCCTCAGCCGCTGAGACAGGGACAGGCTCCGGTGAGAGCAGCTGAGCCACATAGAGGTCGTGGCAGCGGCCGTTGTAGTTTTTAGCGTAAGGATGATGGTGGAAGGAACGTGGTGCATGTTGTGGCTGTCCAACCTGAGGGTGGTGGTCAGGCTCGAGTGTATGCCCACCGTGATGGAAGGAATGACACGGACGTGATCGCATGTACCTTTACTTTGCAATCCTTGTCATTACTTTCTTTTATTGATTATGGATCAACACACTCATACATATTGCGTCAACATGCTCAAATGCTTGGTTTGCCTATTGAGTCTTTGAAAGTTGGTATGCGTGTGACTAGTTCCTTTGGTGAGACGGTCGTAACAGAAAGTTGTATAGAAGATGTCCCCTAAAGGTGCAAGATCATGTTTTTCTTGTTGATCTTATGGAATTGTGATTCTATGGTTTCGATGTAATCTTGGCATGGACTGGCTTGTTGAGCATTGAGCCGTTGTAGATTTCGAAAGTAAGCGAGCTTCGTGGAAACTTGTGGATGATTATGAGGTGGTGGTGGTGGAAGAAAATGTGAAATTTCTTGCCAATGTGGTGTCTACGTTGGAAGCAAGACGGATGTTGCGGTAAGGATGTGAAGCTATAATCCTTTGTTATGAATCCTAGCTCAAAGCAGGTGCGCGTTCAAGATATAAGGACCGTGTGTGAATTCCTTAGAGTGTATCCGGAGGAATTACCTGGTTTGCCGCCTAGTAGAGAGGTTGAGTTTGGAATTGAGTTGTATGAGAATACAACTCCGGTGTCCATTGCTCCCTATCGCATAGCACCCAAAGAGTTGAAGGAGTTGAAGACGCAACTTCAGGAGTTGCTTGACCGTGGCTTGATTCGGCCTAGTGTGTCACCTTGGAGTGCACCAGTCTTGTTTGTTAAAAAGAAAGATGGCACGATGAGAATGTGCATCGATTACCGTCAGCTAAATAAGTTAACCGTCAAGAACAAGTATCCTTTGCCGAGGATCGATGACCTTTTTGATCAGTTTCGGGGAGCGGATGTGTTTTCATAGATTGGTCTAAGGTGAGGGTACTATCAGTTAAAGGTGAAAGATGTGGACGTGCCAAAAACAGCCTTTAGAATGAGGTATTGGCATTATGAGTTTCTAGTGATGTCGTTTGATTTGACGAATGCTCATGTTGCTTTCATGGATATGATGAATAGGGTGTTTCATGAATTCTTGGACAAGTTTGTTGTGGTGTTCATCGACGATATCCTTGTGTACTCTCGTGCCGAGGAAGAGCATGAAGGCCATTTGAGAATTGTTTTGCAAGCGTTATTGGAAAATCAGCTTTATGCTAAGTTGAGAAAATGTGAGTTCTGGATAAAGGAAGTTGTTTTCCTTGGTCATGTGGTTTCGGCAGAAGGGATTCGAGTTGATCCCCAGAAGGTTGAGGCGGTGATGAATTGGAAGCCTCCTAAGTATGTTGATGAGGTTCGTAGGTTTCTTGGGTTGGCAGGATACTACCGGAGGTTTGTGGATGGATTTTCTAAGATTGCTGCCCCTTTGACGAAGTTATTACAAAAAGATGTTGAGTATGAGTGGACGGAAGCGAGACATCAAGCTTTCGAGAAGTTAAAAGCAGCTTTGATACAAGCTCCTATCCTGGTTCAACCTGAATCAGGGAAAGAGTTTGTGGTGTATAGTGACGCATCCTATGTTGGTTTGGGGTGTGTGATAATGCAAGAGGGTAAGGTGGTGGCTTATACATCGTGACAATTGAAAGTGCATGAGCGCAATTATCCTACGCATGATATTGAGTTGGCTGCGGTGGTTTTTGCTCTAAAGATTTGGAGACATTATCTTTATGGTTAGAAGTGTACTTTGTACACGGATCACAAGAGTTTGAAGTATTTGATGTCTCAGAAAGAGTTGAATCTTAGGCAACAGCGATGGGTGGAGTTGCTTAAGGATTACGATCTGACGATCGAGTATCACCCGGGAAAGCCCAAAGTTGTGGCCGATGCTTTGAGCAGGAAAGTGGCGGTGGAGTTAAGGGCGGTGTTTGCTAGCTTGAGCATAACGTGATATGGTGGTCTTTTTGCTGAATTGCAGGTGAAACCATCTCTAGTCTAGTTGATTTAGGATAAGCAATTATTGGATGATTCCTTGGTGCCACATGTTCAAGACACTGCTGAGGGTAGGCCATCGGACTTCTGTTTCAATGATGATGGTGTTCTATGTTTTGGAAGTCGGATAGTGGTGCGAAATGATGTTGAGTTGAGGCGCACTATTCTGACCGAAGCTCATAGTAATCCATTTGCTATGCACCCTGGTAGTACAAAAATGTATCGTGATCTGAAGGATGAGTACTATTGGGTGTGTTCGAAGAAAGATGTCGCTGAGTATGTGAGCAAGTGTATGGTTTCTCAGCGGGTTAAGGCTGAGCAACAGTTTCCTTCGAAGTTGTTGCAGCCGTTGAGGATCCCTAAATGGAAATAGGAGAGGATCACCATGGACTTTGTGTCTGGGTTGCCTTTATCGCCATCAAAGAAGAATTCTGTTAGGATGATTTTGGATCACCTTACGAAGTGTGCACATTTCTTGACTGTGCGTACTACGTACACCTTAGATAAGCTTGCAGAGTTGTACATTGCTGAGATTGTACGGTTGCATGGTGTACCAAAGTCTATTGTGTCAGATAGAGATCCGAGGTTCACTACAAGGTTTTGGGAGTGTTTACATCAAGCATTGGGTACGCGGCTGAATTTCAGTACTCCTTATCATCCGCAGACGGATGGACAGTCGGAGCATGTTATCCAAGTGCTTGAGGATATGTTGAGGTTCTATGTGATTGAGTTTCAAGGCTCTTGGGAGAAGCACTTGCCTTTGGTAAAGTTTGCTTATAATAATAGCTACCAGGCAAGTATTCAAATGGCACCTTTTGAAGCTTTGTATGGGAGGAAGTGTAGAACTCCTCTTTGCTGGGCTGAAACGGGAGGTCTCGATGCCGGCTTTGTTGAAAGGAACCACCGAGAAGGTGAAGCTCATTTGTGAGTGGTTGAAGGCAGCATCGGATCGGCAAAAGTCTTACACGGATTTGAAGCGTAGGGAGATAGAATTTGCGGTGGGTGACCGTGTGTTCTTGAAAGTTTCACCTTGAAAAAAGGTGATGAGATTTGTCCGAAAGGGCAAGTTGAGCCCAAGGTATATTGGACCATACGAGGTGATTGAACATGTGGGTCCGGTTGCTTATAAGCTGAGGCTACCGCAAGAGCCAGAGAAGATACATAATGTGTTTCATGTATCCATGCTTCGGAGTTATAGATTGGATCCTTCGCATGTTATGCCTGTGGAGGAAGTTGAGTTGAATCTAGATTTGACATATGATGAGGATCCAATTGAGATTTTTGATTCAGACAATAAGGTTCTCCGTGGTAAGACCATTGAACTGGTTAAGGTATTGTGGTAGCCACGTGGGAAGGAAAGGAAGACATGAAGAAGCAATTTCCTTAACTTTTTCCACCAAGAAAATTTCGAGGACGAAATTTCTTAAGAGGGGGAGAGTAGTAACACCCGAAATTTGGGCCTAGATGTTTTAGAGTTTGAATCGGACCGGTTGAGAATGGTTTTAATATAAAAGAGAGAGTTAGGGAACACCTAGTTCGAGATGCATTAAAAATATGGAAAAATATCTAAAAATCCTCATTTATTATATGAATGATTTTAGTGAAATCAATTTTACAAAATAGGGTTTGGAAATACTACATTTCGGTGTAGTGACCAAATCGCAGTTTTAGCAAAACACCATCACCTGTTCCGAAACGGGGGCCTGAAATGGCCATAGTAAATCAGAACGGATGAAGTTGTTTCAAAACAGTTTGGCTACTGGTGAAGCCTGTTTTGATACCGGTCTCGGAACATACTCGAGAACCGAAACGGTCAACACCGTTTCGATACGGGCGTTTCGGTACACAGGGTGGTGTTCCGATACGGTTGCCCGTTGGAAGATGGATTTGAATTATTTTATGTTTGCATGCTTTACATTTTAGTCCTGAATGTTATGAATGCAATTGCTTGAGCTCTAAATGTCTTTTTAAGCTAAAATTTGACAGAGAGGCATGTAAGATGATTAATTATATATTGGTAAACCGAAAAGCTGCAAAGTCCTTAAATGTGTCCCGATGGCTGTGCTTTTCTCTTACAAGTTTCGTGAGTACTCACTTAGGCTTAATGTGCATCTAGACAAGATTAAAATTAAAAAAATGGGTCATTAATCAAGGTTAACCTTTGGGTTGACTTTGGTTTTCCCCGTGTAATCTTTGTAGTTCGGGTCAAGCGTCTAGGTCGGGCTAAGGGGGTTACACACCTAGTTCGGGATGCTTTAAATATATGGAAAATATTTGAAAACCCTCATTTATTATATGAATGATTATGGTGAAAACAAATTTACAAAATATGATTTGGAAATACTTTGAATCTTTGAGGAGCTAATTTTACCAAAATGTTTTTCATCAGATTTCTCTTTAATTTAGGAGTTTTTAATAATGTTTTAATTAAGGGGATAAAGGAGAATTAAAAAGAAAATTCTATTTTCACTTTTCATAACTACCTTACGTTAGTTTTCACTCATTTCATTTTCTCTCAACTTCCACTCAGCCAAACACATTTCCTTCATCAATTAACCTTTGATTTTCATCTCTTTTGCTGAGATTTCATTCTACTAAGGATTCCTAATCTTTAGCTCATCAAAACCTCTTGTTTTTACCTTGGATTTTCAAGAAATCTTGCCCAAATTGAGGAGAAATAAGCAATTAGAGGTAAGCTTCGTCCTTCTCCTCTAATGATCACTTCTTTATTGAAATTGCCAAGTTATCAATCATTTGTTAATGATTTTTGAGTTGCTTTAATGTTAGAAACATGAAATCGTGGTAAAACTCAAGATTCTTGGAGAGATCCTGATGATTTTCGTAACTCTTGGTTAGGCTCTATTTTGAGAATGATTTCTAATGTATTTTGGATGATAATTAATGTTATAAATGAGGTTTTATCAAGCAAATCCCGAATGGGATTGGATTCCTAAGTTTTACATGCTAGATTTGTGGTTTTGGGGTGGTTTTGATGTTCTGTTGTTACTGGAGATATAAGGATGTGTTTATGGTGATTTTTGGTGTTGATTGAGGTTTAAAAATGATTAGATTTGATAGATCTTGGCTGGGCTTTGTTTTGGGAAGGTTTGGTGATAATTTCGGTTGTGTTGGGTAGCCGAAATGATGTTTTTGAGTAGAGCAGCGAGTTTGTTTGAGTGGCTGGTGATTTCAATGTATGATGATGCATTAATCCTCTGATCTTATGTGTAATAAATAGGGGAGACATCTTCGGACGCTTTTGGTGTTGATCCGGAAGTGCCGGGAGCTTCGATATCGTTCCGGCAAGCATGTGAAACGTGATCGGTGAGTGCAAATTGTTTTAGAAGTCCTTGAGGGAGAAAGAAACAAGGTTTGGGGATTTAGGATTAGTTTGAAAAACCATCCTTAGTCCGAAAGTAAGTATGGCGAGATTCGCTCTCAAATATGTGGTTGTTGCCCTAAATGCTTTTACATGCTCTTGTTTTGAGATAGACAAATTCCTACTGTTTTATGCATGATTTGTAGCATGAGATGATGCTTTGTAGAGTTTTCATGAGATAGCATGTTGCGCTAAAGAGTTTTGAGATGTTGATTTAATGCAAATCGTGAGTTATGGGTTTGAAATGAGATGAGAATGATTTGGGAAATGTTGCATCAAGACAGTAGGTGAGATGATGATTTTAATGTAATATATTGGCATAAATGATGAGATAATTACCGGATATAATTTGTCGACCAATAGGATGAGAGTGCACTATAAACTAAAAATTCGTACGTGCTCTTTGGAGTCGGGCAATGGGGGTAGTGCCATCCCGATCCAAAGTGAGAATCCGATGATGAGAAATACAATCGGGGTAGGACTTGGTGAAATACCCAAGCTTTATGGCGAAGAGAGATACCGCCATGAGAATTCGGTGATGTGAGATTCCACTGGGGTAGGACTTTACCTTGAGTCAAGCTAATCCGCATATTCGAGTAAAGATGTAATATGAAATGCCAATATTTGAATTTATATTTTATTCACATGTACCAAATGTTGGGATGAATTATGCTATGAGAAATGCATATGAGATTTGTATATGAAATGCTTTTGTTTTCATTAAGCATGTTTATGGATTTTCCATGAGATTTGTATTGGTTTAATGCATGAGATAGAATAAAGGTACATGTGTTTTCAAATGGAGAGTTTCTTTGAAATGGTTTTCAAGCATGAGATAGAATGATCATGTTGTTGAAAATGGATTTTGAGAAAGAGTTTTATAGACACATTGTTGTGTTGGTTTTCCTTAGAGCTTGCCTCACTATGCAAATATGCTTATGCTCTCTCTTACCAACAATGCAGATAATTATGATGAGTTTGGGCAGCGGGAAAGCTAAGAACATCCAAGGAAGTGAAAAGCTCATGTATGGTGATGTTTTCATATGCTTTAGTATTGATATTTGGCAATGGAGGTTCATAGTTGGTTTTCGGAGATGTGTTTAGAACTCCCCGTGCTTGCTGCAAGTTTATTATGGTATTTGAAGGATGTAATGTCCTATTTGGTTTGGTTTGAGGTTTGCGGTCTTTATATGGTTCTATGGTTAGGAAGCATGCCAATAGACTTCATGTTCTTGTAATTGTTGCCATGATTTAGCTGAAACTTCATAATAATATTCTTTGATGTTCAATCATGTTATTAGTGTGTTATGGTGTAATTTGGGATGTGTTTGAAGGTGTAAAGAGGTGAAAAACCAGAAAAATGAGTAGTTGCAGGGCAGGGTGTATCGAAACACCCTTAATTGTTTCGGAACAGGGGCCTGAAATGGCCATAGTGTTTCAGAACGGATAAGAGTGTTTCGGAACACTTTAGCTACTGGAGAGGCCTGTTTCGATACTGGTCTCGGAATGCACCCGAGTACCGAAACAGTCAACTCTGTTTCGATACCAGGGTCAGCGTTTCGATATGGTTGACTGTTGGTTTGCATTTTGAAATGCTTCAAGTTCTCATTTCTTACATTTTAATCCCTGATGAATACGAATGCAATTGGTTGAGTTTGGAATGTCCAATTAAGATGATATTTGACAAAGATGCATGAAAAATGAATAATTACATATTGGTAAACTTTAAATATGCAAAGTCCTCGCAATTTGCAAAGTTTACATTTTGGTCCCTAAAAGTCAAATTCTTTCAATTAAACCCCTAAAGGAATTTCGATCGATGTACCTTCTCTTCCTATGATCTTGTCTGATCACATAGAATTACTCTTACATTTAGAAAAGATAAAAAGGAAAAAATGGGTCGTTGATCTAGGTTGACTTTCAGGTGGACTTTGGTTTTCCCCGTGTAATCTTCGTAGTTCGTGTCAAGCATCTAGGCCGGGCTAAGGGGGTTACACATTTATTGTTATTGGCTACCTCACTTAGACTATGTAAGTCTAATGCATTCATTGTCCATACATATCATGTTAAGGAAAGTACTAGATCAAGATCAGGATTAACTAGAAGTTTGGCAAGTCACCACGTGTTTAATGTAAAGTACCTTTGTCCCTTGAACTCCTAGAATGGTGGCAAAGTAGTTAAACTACTCGGAGATGATGTTTTGGTTATGTGTTATATGTGGATAAAGTGTCTTAAATGACTTACTATGTTTGCTTGAAAATGACTTAATATGCATATTTGGGCTAAAGAGGTGAAAACATGGTAAACATATTCGACTGATTATGAAAATTGGCATGACAGTAGTTTATATCATTGGAATAATGTGTATAAAGTTTCATTGCATCTGGACATTGTTTAGTAGGTTAATTCGAATAAAAACCAACAAAAATCTGTCATTAAATGTCAGGCCGTATCGAAACGGGTGATGGCGTTTCAATACGGTTAAGCATATTTGAACAGAAAACAGGGCGTACCGAAACGGATTAGAGCCGTACCAAAACATTTTGCCAATGAAATCCCTCGTTTCGATACGGGTTCATAGCATATCGAAATAGGTCAAAGTCAAAGTCAAAAAGAGTCAACCCATACCGTTACGAGGCTTACCCATATCGATACGGTATGAGGAGAAAAGTCAACAAAGTTGACCATTGTTCACCCGTATCAAAACAACCTTGAGCGTTTCGATACAAGGTTAGTTAAAGTGGTTATAAAGCTTAATCTGAAGGTTTGCATTGTTTACAGTTTGGTCACTGTATTTTGAAAGATTAAATTGAATGAGTTAAAGGGCTCCAAATTGTATGAAAATTTACACGCTAGTTAATATTGCACTGAATTTCATTGTGGTATTGTATGTTGCATAAAAGTACCTTTAATTTGTCAACTTTATAGAATAGTCCCTAAAACATGTAAAAGCTATAAATTGGTCCTAAATGGTTAATTGTGGCCTTCTTCTGAATGAGTGGGACTAAAATGTATATTCAGAAATGTCTTGTTTGTGTAACATTGATTAAGTGTTGATAATAAGATGAAATTTTATCGCACTGATCACCGCATCGTTCACCACTAACACGTCTCGATCATGTTCTCTACCAGGCTAGGAAAGGGGTGTTACACTACCGAACAACGTTCGATCACTCACCAACATCCATAAGAAAATACAAGGGTCAATAAAAATTGGTCCCCATCAAAATAACCAATTTGTTATAGATCCCATCACAAATATTCGAACCAATCAAATTCCTAAATTACCGAATTACTTATCAATTGCCCTTTAAATTCCACGCCTCTGCCCACGCTGCGCATTTCTTTTCGAATTCCTTTTTTTATTAAAATCAAGCACAACACTTAAGAACCAGCAATCTTCACGTGCTTTTTGAGCACCCAAACTTTGCGCCCAGCCAAATCAAAGAGTAGGGCAGTAGCTCCTGCTTCAAACCATTCGAATCCCTTTTTTTATTTTCTTTCAAACATTTAATCTAACATGTAGGTTGCATCTAATATATAATATAATAATTCAATTAAACATTCAGCGAATTTCCCCAAATCAAGAATCCAAATCTAAAATTAAATAATTAGTTTAATTCCTCTTAATAAAACCTAATTAAATCAAGATATTACAAAGTAATCTTCAAATCAAATTAAAAACTAAAACAAAAAAATAAAAGACTTGGGAATTTCAATAAAGAACCTTTCATTAGAGGAAAGAAAAGAAAATCACCTCTAACACAAGCTTTTTCCCTTTATTGGTGTAAAACCTATGTTTGATTTTGATATAACAAAGTGTTTTAAGGACCAAATTGTAAAAAATGAAATGAACTTTTAAGTCCCTGAGAAGGTTTCAAATCAACAAGGCTTTGCTCTAGTCTAAAAAAGTCAACCTCCAAAACTTTATCTAAGTGTTCCAAGGCAAAACTGCTCAAAAACGTCTATGAGTATCGATACGCCCATAAGGGTATCGATACATTTTTTAGAAACTTGGCTAATGGAGACAAACGTATTGATATGCTCCTTACCGTTTTGATACAGAGTATCGAAACAGATTCCATCTATATCAATATGCCCTCTCTATAAAATCTCAAGGGGTTTGAATCGTGTACAAATAATGTTTCACCCGTATCGATACAATTTAAAATATTTTAAAATCAGAGCATTAAATATTTCGATCGTTACCTTGTTAGTTGGTAGGTAACTGAATTTTAAATACGGTATCGATATGCTATAGCATGTATCAATACGATTTCCTCCAGTTAGCTATGTTGAAAAAATTGCATCGATACGGTATTCCCCGTATCAAAACGGTTCCCTAACCCGTACCGCTACGCCTGAACGTGTATCGATATGCCTCTCTTATATTTGTGCAATGACTCTTTCTTTTTTGAGACATGTATCGATACGCTTCCTCGAGTACCGATACAGTAGGTTGTAGAAGTGCATTTATGGTTGTAAGAGAGGGTTCCAACGACTATAATCAATCCCCTAATCACCCAAACGGCTAGAATTAATGGAGAAGGTACAAAAACAAGCCCATTGAAGACCAACAACAACTATTAAATCGAAGAGAAACATCTATACACAAAATCCAAGCTCAAGTTCCAAAATTCTCATTCTTGTAAAATCCCAAATTGTATTGAAGTTAAATCTTATCTTGTATCTTCAATTTGGGTTGAGTGGTTGTATTCAAAAGGGAAAATCTGTAATGAGAGATATTCTTATTGCCTTCCATTTCTTCTTTGTAAACATGTAAGGGTTTGGTCAATTTTGGGTAGAAAATTAACTGGTTTTGTAAAGGTTTCCTCCTAAGCCTAGAAAAGGGGAAGATGAACTAGTGTAGTTGTTGAAAAATCCTTAGTTGGAGCTAAGGTATTGGATATAGAGTTCATTTGGAACTTGAACCACTATAATTGCTTTATTCTTCAGTATTATTCATTCCATTTTAATTCCAAAATTTTAAAAATCCAATTCACCTCCTCTTGGCTTGATCGATCCTTTGATCCATAAACAATTGGTATCAGAGCCTACCTCTTTGAAGGATTGACAACCGAAAGAGGAGATTCTAGGAAGAGTGTGATCATCAACAAAGCATGCCATGGCATCTACCTTTGGCTCTAGTATGTACGAGTCTCAGTCGATCACCAAACTGCCTTTCTCAATGGTGACAACTATACTTATTGGAGGAACCGGATGCGCCTCTTCATAAAGTCAAGTGATTTCCTTGTTTGGGATGCTATAGAGGATGGTCATATCATTCCTATGAAGAGAGATGATGAAGAAAGACTTGTGCCGGAAAGAAAAGGAGTAATGTAACACCCCAATTTTGGGCTTAGAAGTTTAGGGTCTGAACCGAACCGGTCTGATAGGCGGTTCGAATATAAAACGAGGTTTTAGGGAAAACCTAGTTTGGGATGTTTTAAAAATATAGAAAAATATCTAAAAATCCTCATTTAATATATATAAGAGAGTGGTGAAATATATTTTACAAAATTAGGTTTGGAAATACTACATTTTGGTGTAGTGACCAAAATGTGATTTTTGCAAAGTTTAGTAGTTACTGTTTTGTAAAGGATTGAAACTTTGAATCTTTAAGGAGATAATTTACCCAAAATGTTTTCTCTAGATTTTTCCTTAATTTGGGTGATTTAATTAATGCTTTAATTAAATAAAAAGAAAAGAGAAACTACTTTTTGGATTTCATAACTATTTTTTCCTAATTTTCTCTCATTCCTTTTTCTCTCAAAATCCCATCTTCCAAACACATTTTCTCCAGCAAAATTCACATTGATCTTCACTTCGATTGATGAGATTTCTATCATCTATTGATTCCTAATCAATCTTGCATCAAATCCTTTTGATTTCCACATTGAATTTTCATGGAATTTGGCCCAAATCAAGGAGAAATCATCATTTAGAGGCAAGATTGTTCTTCTCCTCTAAATACTCAGTTCTTTACTTAAATTCCCAAGTTGTAAATCCTTTATTAAAGTTTTATAAATGGTTTTAATGTTGGAAACATGATTTTGGCTCAAAAGATAAGATTTGGAAGAGATCTTGAAGATTTTCGTTATATTGGATTGGGCTCTGTTTTGAGATGGTTCTCTAATGTATTTTGGAGGTCTAATGATGCTAGAAATGAGGTTTTATCAATCCAATCCCGAATAGGTTGAATTTCCTAAGTTTTGGCTTGTGAAAATGGTGGTTTTTGAGGTGTTCTGTTATAGCTGGAGGTATAAGGACGAGTTTAAGTTTATTTTGGATGTTAATTGAAGTTTAGAAATGGTTAGAAGTGATGGATCTTGGCTGAGTTAAGTTTTGGAAGAGTTTGGAGGTGTTTTCGGTTGTGTTTGGTGGCCGAAATGTTGGTTTTGGGTAGAGCAACGAGTTTAGGAGTGTAGGCTGAAGATTTCAATGCATGATGATGCATTAATCCTCTGCTTAGATGTGTTTAAAAAATCCTTTTGATTTCCACATTGAATTTTCATGGTATTTGGCCCAAATCAAGGAGAAATCATCATTTAGAGGCAAGATTGTTCTTTTCCTCTAAATACTCAGTTCTTTACTTAAATTCCCAAGTTGTAAATCCTTTATTAAAGTTTTATAAATGGTTTTAATGTGGGAAACATGATTTTGGCTCAAAAGATAAGATTTGGAAGAGATCTTGAAGATTTTCGTTATATTGGATTGAGCTCTGTTTTGAGATGGTTCTCTAATGTAATTTAGATGTCTAATGATGTTAGAAATGAGGTTTTATCAATCCAATCCCGAATAGGTTGAATTTCCTAAGTTTTGGCTTGTGAAAATGGTGGTTTTTGAGGTGTTCTGTTATAGCTGGAGGTATAAGGACGAGTTTAAGTTTATTTTGGATGTTAATTGAAGTTTAGAAATGGTTAGAAGTGATTGATCTTGGCTGGGTTAAGTTTTGGAAGAGTTTGGAGGTGTTTTCGGTTGTGTTTGGTGGCCGAAATGTTGGTTTTGGGTAGAGCAACGAGTTTAGGAGTGTAGGCTGAAGATTTCAATGCAAGATGATGCATTAATCCTCTGCTTTGATATGTTTAAAAAATGGAGACATCTTCGGAAACTCTTGGAGTTGATCCGGAAGCTTAATTGGCGTTTCGGCAAGCAAACGAAACAGAATTTGGTGAGTGGAGTTGGTTTCCAGCTTCGGAACAATTATTTGGAGGTTTTGGGATCTTAGTTTAAGTCTAAACAACTTAGCTAAGCTCAAGAGTAAGTTTTCGGAAAAACTTCCTCGGATGTGCTAAATTATGGTTTGATGCATTGGATATGAAATGCATGTTTAGTTACTGTTTTGAAAGCATGTTTTATCATGATTAATGCTGGTTTTGAAAGCCTTGTATTAATGGATGCTCAAGGTAAGAGATCCTTGGTTTGACATGTTATTAATATGGTTTTGATGCATAATGATGCATGATATTAAGTGGCTTTGATTAATGCTTTAAAACAGTGAATTGTTGATGGTATTTGATGTATATTGGCAAGTGATGTAATGGTTTTAAAATACTTGAATAAGTAAAAGTTAGCCGGCTATAGGATTGGGTGCACCGTAAGTAAAGTCGCCTTGGATGTTGAGGGGTTGTGATTGTACCGTAAACTCCATCCAAGTACCCTAACGATTGAGGTAAGATCACAATGGTGGTTGTAAATTCCATGTGTGGATCTTGTGTCATGTGTCCCTTACTCTCGTTAGTGGAAGTATACAACTACCGGTAAGTGGTGTTGAGGGGTTGTGATTGTACCGTTATACTCTACCACAGGTGTCACATCAATGGAGGGATTGCTCTTGAGTGTTAACCTTGTGTAGTCTGGTAGTGGGTATGAAGCGTGTGGGACAACGCTTGTAATCCGCGTATCCGATTGTGTTTTGTGTTGAAATGGTTATGAACTATCACTTGAAAGCCAATATATTGTATTGAATGTAATAAAGCATGAGATGCTTGAAAAAGTTGCTTGGTAGCATGGGAAAGAGAAGCACATGTGGCTTAAAAGCTTTGTTAAAGTGTTTTCCAAAAATGCATTATTGTAATGGTTTTATTTAGAGCATGCCTCACTAAGCATTTGTGCTTACGCTCTCTCTTACCAATAATGCAGATAATTGAGGTGCTTGGGCATCAAGGAAGCTAAGTTCATCCAAGGAAATCCAAGCTCACGTATGGTGATGTTTTCATACACTATTAGTTTTGATAAATTGGCAATGGGAACCTAAGATTTGTTTTGGGAGATGTGTTGAACTCCCTAGGTTGTGGCATGTTGCATTTGTTGGTTTGAATATGTAAATGGCTTTTAAATTCTTGATTTGAAGTTTGTTTTCTCTTTTTGGTTTGATAATAGGAAGCATGCCTCTAGACATGTGGAATTTCATGTTTGATGATATGAATGTGTCTAGGAGTTCTAAACATGCACCATATATGTTGATGACTTGTTGGTATGTATGGGAAGTCATTAGGATGAGTTTGAATGGATTCTGTAACCCCCTTAACCCGGCCCGGACGGTTGACCCGAATTAAGAAAGTCACACGGGGAAAACTAAAGTCAACTCGAAAGTCAACCTTGATTAACGACCCTTTTTTTTCTTTTTAATCTAGTCTAGATGCACATTAACCTTAGACGTGATCATGCAAACAACATACTTAAAGATCACAAACATCAGAGATCAAACAGGGACCCAATTGAACAATTTACAACCTTAGGGACCAAATTGTAAATTCTGGAAACTTTAAGGACTTAACCAAATTTTAAGTTACCAACTTAAAATTAATCAGGTTTCATGCTTCCCTGCCAAAAAACAGCTCAAACGGACATCCCAAGCTCATACAATTGCACAAACAAGTTTCAGGACCAAAAAGCAAACATTTTGAAACATTTAACCGCCCATGTCAGCCCCCAACGGTCACCCGTTCCGAAACAGGCAGAGCCCGTTTCGAAACACGGGGCCGTTCCGCAACACGTTCCGCAACGGGGGTCTGGCAGAGACCAAACCGTTTCGAAACGGTGCATACCATTTCGGACGCCTGGGTTCATTCAAGGCACCCGTTCCGAAACGGTGCACACTGTTCCGAAACGCCTGCACAGATTGCAGCAAAATACAATTCCAAAACATGCAATAGTTCATTCAAACATGCTCCAAATGCTACCAAACTTTACCAGCATGCAATTCAACATATATAAGACTTGCAAGCATCATCAAATAAACAAATTAACTTCATATGCAAAAAGCCCCAATTCTATAGGCATGCTTTCTACACAAGCAACCACTTAAGCACAAACTTTCCAAATCATTCTCATTAAAGCCAATTCATGATTCAGCAACAACAACAACATTAAAACATACTTGTCCGAACATATACGAATACAAAAACATCAATCCGAGAGATTCTACCCCCCATTGCCTTTATCAACTATAGCTATTCACCGAGACATACATCTCAATTGGAGTCCACCTTGAATCCCTTGCTCCTTGCTGTCCAAACTTCAAGAATCTGCATTGATGGACAAAAAGGAGCGTAAGCACATAATGCTTAGTGAGGAATGCTCAAAACCAAAACACCATCAATGCAGCGGGTTACAAAACACTTTTAAAACAACCCGATTTGACAAACCAAAACCATGTTTGAAAACTCCTTTTCAACATCATGCTTAAACCATGCATTGCACATACATGAAACCAAACCTTAGCTTAGCGAGCTAAGAAAACCTTTCAAAGCATAAATGACATAATCATCCATTTAACCACTCCATGCATAAACACCATATGCAAAGTTAAATCAAAACCTTGGAAAACATTCCCATTTCACAACATACCCATCTTATACTTAAAAACCATTTAAGCAAGAAGCCCTTTAAAATCATTTACTCAATCAATCCAATACATGCATTAACCAAAGGCAACCCATGAACCACAACATCATTATCACATGCCTTTTAAAACAAGTCTCAGCCAGACTCCAATGCATTAGGGAGATTTCATGCACACATGCATCATTTACCAAATGGTAATCAACACTTGTTCAACTTAACAAGTAAACATGCATTCACTAGCATCATACACTTTTCATGCAACATGCAACTTTTCAAGCATCTCATGCTTCACATGCAATCATGCATCATTTCAAGCATCTCATGCTTCTTTATGATCAAGAACATTACATTGGCCTCCAAGTGATCAACCACATCCACTTTTCAACTCAACAACCCGATCGGATACGCGGATTCCGAGCGTTGTCCCTACGCTCCATACACCCTACCAATCCAAGGCCTCCCAAATGGAATTTTAAACACCATTTGACCTTACAAGCCTAAGGTTCCCATGTATGGACTTTTAAACACCATACAACCTTAGCTTTTCCCGAGGTTCCCATGCATGGACTTTTGAACACCATACAACCTCAACATGCACAAGGATTCCATGTATGGACTTTTAAACACCATACAACCTTTGCATAACCGATTGGTAGTTGTATAAATCACTAACGAGATCCGGGACACCCCACACAAGATTCACACATGGTCTTACACCGCCATTGTGATCTTAACAAGTACAAGGTTCTCACATATGGACTTTTAAACACCATATAACCTTTGCTCAACCAAGGTCCTCGAATGGGCAACACCTCCATTATGACCTTAACCATCTCGTTAGGATACTTGAAGGGAGTTTACCGGTCCACTCTTGACCACTCCACCTCCAAGGCGACTTAATTCACGGTGCACCCAATCCTATAGCCGGCTAACTATATCCGATCAACGAATCAAGAACCACTTTCACCACTTGCCAACATAACTATCTTACCATGTTATTCCACTGATTTATACGCACAATCACAATGCAAAAACCATCACCGCATTAATCCAATGATTCACATGCATAACCAATATGCAAAACCATTACCTCATTAGCCCAATGATTCACATGCATAACCAATATGCAAAACCATTACCTCATTAATCCAATGATTCACATGCATAACCAATATGCAAAAAGTATCACTTACAACCATCAATTCACTGTTTTAAAGCATCATACAAAGCCATAAATCAACATGCAACACTATGCATCAAAATCACTATTACCATATACAAAACCAAGGATCTCTTACCTTGAGCATCCTTCTCAAATGGCTTTCAAAACCAGCATTAAACCATGCTTAAAATATGCTTTCAAAACAGATTTAAACCATGCAAAACATATGCATCTCAATCATCAATCATCAACCACAATTGCTTTTAAAACCTTAACACAACACAATTCAAGAGCGAAAATCCAATCACTTACTCTTGAGCTTAGCAAAGTTGTTTAGACTTAAACTAAGCTCCCAAAACCTTCAAACCTTGGTTTAAAAGCTGAAAACCCAACTTCACTCACCGATACACAAAACAAGGCTAGCTAACAAGCCTTCCAAGCATCCGAAAACCTTCCGCAACACCTTCAAAGCTCACAGATCAAACTCCCCTGTTTCAAGCACACAACAACAGAGGATTAATGCATCATTAAGCATTCAAAACACCAGCAACAAGACTCAACTCGCTGCTCATCCCAAATCCAACAATTTGGCTACCAAACACAACCGAAATCACCTCCAAACACTTCCAAAACTTAACCCAGCCAAGATCCATCACTTCTAACCATTTTTAAACATCAATTAACATCCAAAATGATCACAAACACATCCTTATACCTCCAGGTATAACAGATCACCAAAAACACTCCAAAAACAACCAAAAACTCAAGCCAAACTTCTAATCAATTTAGCATTCATTTAACATCATTTTAACACTTCAAAACACTGCCCAAACAGATCACACGAAAATTTCACCAAAATCACCAAATCTTGCATTTTAAGCCAAAATCAAGATTTCAATTGAAAAGCCATTAACAAAACACAAATCAAGGATTGAGAAATTAGGAATTTCAGTAAATAACTGATAGTTTAGAGGAGAAGGACGTTCTTACCTCCAAACTTGAATTTCTCCTTTTTAGAGCCAAAATGCTTAATGAAACAACTTGCAAATTGAGAGGTTTTGTTGATGAGATGGTTAGGAATCAAAAGAGAGTTGAAATGAGAGATTTAGATGCCAAAATCCGAGAAGAAAATATGGAGAATTGTGTTTGGGTTGAGAGAAAATGAGAGAAAAGGAAAATTGAGAGAAAATAGAAAGTTAGTTAAGAAATGGTAAAATGATTTTCCCTCCACATTTCATAACCTTTAAAATCAGAATAAAGCCTTAAAATATCTTAGAAAAATCTGGAGAAACTCTTTTTGGAATAATAGCTCCTTAAAGATTCAAAGTTTCAATCCTTTATAAAACTGTCCCGCAACTTTCAAAAATTACATTTTGGTCACTAGCCCAAAATGTCAACCTTCCGAACCTCATTTTCCAAAATTGATTTCACAGTTCACTTTTATATATTAAAATATGATTTTAGAACATTTTTCCATATTTTTAATGCAACCCGAACTAGGCTTTCCTAAATTCACTCTTATATATCCGATCAGCACTTTGACCGAACCGGTCAACGCCCAAAACTTCTGAGCCCAAAACCGGGGCGTTACAACTCTCCCCCCCTTAGGAAATTTCGTCCTCGAAATTTCAACCGGCGAAAAGAGAACAACAACCTTCTCAAAGCAACACACAAGGCAACACAAAAGCCTCAACCAACACTGAACACTTCCCACACAAAACTCCACCGAACACAACACCACCACATGCTGTTCACAAAACCCAGAACACTCAAAGATAGCCACAACTTAACCTTTCACATACCCGGACTGTACACAGCCCCAACATCAACCTGAAGAACTTCAACTTTTACAGCACACCACACTATAACACACAACTCCCAAGACTTATTTACACAGTGACACCAACCAATCCAAATCAGCCACTATGCAAACCTTTCTGCTTCTAAAACTCTTGCAAACTCCCAAACCTCTTCCAAGGATTTTCCCAACAAGCAGAAATCCTTAAACGTCAACTGGTTACTCAAACTCTTCAACAAAAGCTGATAATCCCTTACACCTACCACCAACATCACCATGACAGCTTACCAAGATTACTCACCCAAATTCCAAGAATTACATCACAACCCCAACTTGACTCCGTCAGCCGTTCCACACACCACCAGCTGACTCCAACGGAACTTTCTAACCACAACCAGCCAACCACTTCTCACAAGAACCCAAACGACCAACAAAAACCTTCGATCTTTCATAGCCCTTTCACTTCAAACTTCAACCAAACACTTGCATTACCAGAACATTGCTTATCCAAAACTCACATAACAGCTTCTGCACTCCTCAAAGGTTGCTAAGAACCAACACAACCCTTTCACAACAACTTAAAAGCTAAGCTACCTCAGCACTTGAAAACACAACCACAAAACTGCAACATCACTAACACCAAGGAACTACCACTTCCTTTTAGCTATACAAACCACTTAGCCGATTCTAACCTCAACCGGTACTCCTCACCACCAAACCACTAAACTCTCTAAGCAACAAACACTATCCTTCCACCACAGGCTATACAACTCTCACCATTGCTAGCAACTACTTTAATATTACTTCTAACTCTCACCCAACACCAAAACAACCTCTAAAAACCCATCAACCAAACCAACCACCACACTAACAGATTCGATTAGTTATTAGCGAGTGTGAACATCGTATGCATGATCACCTACATGCCCTATCAATGCCTGATGTACATGTATGCAAAACCTCTAATGTCATGCCACATGTATGCATGGACCAACATATATAATATAGCATATAACAATGATTTTAACTGTGCATGAATGCCAATTCACACCCTCCAATAACATCCTCAAATCCGTCTAAGAACAACCTCCCACCTCACCTCTAGCTTATCTAACTCCATCATACCAACAACCATTAACCACAAGATACTCACTAAACCTTCTTCACACCAAAGATGTTCCCAAACAACTACCATTACCCCAAACATGCTAGCAACAAGACTAAACTTACCACGCAAGGAAAACCAACAGAAACAAAACTAAGGTAACTAGAGCAAAGATTACTTAACAAGATTACCTGAAAACACAAAACCACCCTGAAGATTCATCAGACGAGCTCTCTTCCTTGCGGAACCTTCAACCTCCTGCGGCACAACTGCAGCACCAGCTAACACACCAGGGTCACCATCAACTCCTTGCGGTAATGAACCTTGGATGTTCCGTGCCAACCTCGAACAATCACGTCTCATGTGTCCAGCAGACCCACATATCCAGCAATTCTCTTTTCCCAAACTCTTCACAACCTTCTGCTCTTTTTGCCACCTTTGAACCTTGCCTTGGCCGTGCCCACGACCTTTCAAAGACCCATTGGCTAACACCAAAGCTGACTTCACTCCAAGAGGACAATCACGCTTAACATGCACTTTGGAACCACAATTCCAGCAAGCACCCGCGCCCCAGCAACCTCCAACATGGCGCCTTTCACAACGGTCACACACCGGTGGCTGAGCTTCCACTCCTTGCTCAAGCAACACTTGCTCCACAACAGCACTATCTTCACATTGCTTAACCCTTGGAAATTCCCTTCCAAGATACCTTTCACAAAAAGCAGATACAAAGAAATCCCAATCAATATCAGGAATATGTGACGCCACCGCCACAGATGTCCACCAGACACACGCATCCTCTAGCATCAGAGAAACAACACTCCCCAGCCTACAGGCATAATCACAGCCCTCCTGATCCAAGATCAGAACCACACTGGCCAACCAGGCCTCAAATGCCTCAGGTGTCGAACCATGATATTCCACAGCACCCAAATCAAGCAAACGCTGCTTCGGTAAACCCACACATCCCACAGCCAGCTCATCTACTGACTTTACCTTTACCTCAGCCTGAGATGTTTCCAACACCTCCTGAACAACAGATGATGAACTCTTCATCACAGAACCAACTTCTTTCCCTTGCACCTTAACTCCAGGCACAGAAGACTGAAACAAAACACCTCTACGGAAAGGTGAATTCCATGCCTTAACAACCTGCCCCAAGGCATCAACCAGCTTACCCAACTGCCATTATTCCATCGACTTTGCCATACTACTAACAACAATAACAAACAATCACAACAAACAAACAAACCAGTTAGACCAGCATTAAGCAAGGATTCAAACTCCAACTCCAAATAACACAATAGCTATATTAATAAGGCAATGGGTATCCCGAATCCTCCCCTTTTCATGACATAACAGTCAACACAACATGGATATCACAACATCAAGCATATCAACCAACATACTTTGATCATGCTTATACCAAACAGCATCCACTTGCATCAGCATATTATCAACATAACATACTCATTACACTTCCATCATGCATAACATCAGCTCACAGCATCAGCACATTTCCACACAAACTCGACCAAGATTCATAACCATAAAACATGCTTGCATACATCAGCAACATGTTCAGAAACATCAATAACACACTTAGAAACACCAACAACATACTCAGAAACACGTGTTTCAACCATCTTTCAACCACACATCAAGGTAAACAACAAACACACATCACAACAACTTACCGTTTTCCCCAAGCATTCGCAACTCAGCTCTGATACCACCAAATGTAACCCCCTTAACCCGGCCCGGATGGTTGACCCGAATTAAGAAAGTCACACGGGGAAACCCAAAGTCAACCCGAAAGTCAACCTTGATTAACGACCCTTTTTTTTCTTTTTAATCTAGTCTAGATGCACATTAACCTTAGACGTGATCATGCAAACAGCATACTTAAAGATCACAAACATCAGAGATCAAACAGGGACCGAATTGAACAATTTACAACCTTAGGGACCAAATTGTAAATTCTGGAAACTTTAAGGACTTAACCAAATTTTAAGTTACCAACTTAAAATTAATCAGGTTTCATGCTTCCCTGCCAAATTTCAGCTCAAACGGACATCCCAAGCTCATACAATTGCACAAACAAGTTTCAGGACCAAAAAGCAAACATTTTGAAACATTTAACCGCCCATGTCAGCCCCCAACGGTCACCCGTTCCGAAACAGGCAGAGCCCGTTTCGAAACACGGGGCCGTTCCGCAACACGTTCCGCAATGGGGGTCTGGCATAGACCAAACCGTTTCGAAACGGTGCATACCGTTTCGGACGCCTGGGTTCATTCAAGGCACCCGTTCCGAAACGGTGCACACTGTTCCGAAACGCCTGCACAGATTGCAGCAAAATGCAATTCCAAAACATGCAATAGATCATTCAAACATGCTCCAAATGCTACCAAACTTTACCAGCATGCAATTCAACATATATAAGACTTGCAAGCATCATCAAATCAACAAATTAACTTCATATGCAAAAAGCCCCAATTCTATAGGCATGCTTCCTACACAAGCAACCACTTAAGCACAAACTTTCCAAATCATTCTCATTAAAGCCAATTCATGATTCAGCAACAACAACAACATTAAAACATACTTGTCCGAACATATACGAATACAAAAACATCAATCTGAGAGATTCTACCCCCCATTGCCTTTATCAACTATAGCTATTCACCGAGACATACATCTCAATTGGAGTCCACCTTGAATCCCTTGCTCCTTGCTTTCCAAACTTCAAGAATCTGCATTGATGGACAAAAAGGAGCGTAAGCACATAATGCTTAGTGAGGAATGCTCAAAACCAAAACACCATCAATGCAGCGGGTTACAAAACACTTTTAAAACAACCCGATTTGACAAACCAAAACCATGTTTGAAAACTCCTTTTCAACATCATGCTTAAACCATGCATTGCACATACATGAAACCAAACCTTAGCTTAGCGAGCTAAGAAAACCTTTCAAAGCATAAATGACATAATCATCCATTTAACCACTCCATGCATAAACACCATATGCAAAGTTAAATCAAAACCTTGGAAAACATTCCCATTTCACAACATACCCATCTTATACTTAAAAACCATTTAAGCAAGAAGCCCTTTAAAATCATTTACTCAATCAATCCAATACATGCATTAACCAAAGGCAACCCATGAACCACAACATCATTATCACATGCCTTTTAAAACAAGTCTCAACAAGACTCCAATGCATTAGGGAGATTTCATGCACACATGCATCATTTACCAAATGGTAATCAACACTTGTTCAACTTAACAAGTAAACATGCATTCACTAGCATCATACACTTTTCATGCAACATGCAACTTTTCAAGCATCTCATGCTTCACATGCAATCATGCATCATTTCAAGCATCTCATGCTTCTTTATGATCAAGAACATTACATTGGCCTCCAAGTGATCAACCACATCCACTTTTCAACTCAACAACCCGATCGGATACGCGGATTCCGAGCGTTGTCCCTACGCTCCATACACCCTACCAATCCAAGGCCTCCCAAATGGAATTTTAAACACCATTTGACCTTACAAGCCTAAGGTTCCCATGTATGGACTTTTAAACACCATACAACCTTAGCTTTTCCCGAGGTTCCCATGCATGGACTTTTAAACACCATACAACCTCAACATGCACAAGGATTCCATGTATGGACTTTTAAACACCATACAACCTTTGCATAACCGATTGGTAGTTGTATAAATCACTAACGAGATCCGGGACACCCCACACAAGATTCACACATGGTCTTACACCGCCATTGTGATCTTAACAAGTACAAGGTTCTCACATATGGACTTTTAAACACCATATAACCTTTGCTCAACCAAGGTCCTCGAATGGGCAACACCTCCATTATGACCTAAACCATCTCGTTAGGATACTTGAAGGGAGTTTACCGGTCCACTCTTGACCACTCCACCTCCAAGGCGACTTAATTCACGGTGCACCCAATCCTATAGCCGGCTAACTATATCCGATCAACGAATCAAGAACCACTTTCACCACTTGCCAACATAACTATCTTACCATGTTATTCCACTGATTTATACGCACAATCACAATGCAAAAACCATCACCACATTAATCCAATGATTCACATGCATAACCAATATGCAAAACCATTACCTCATTAGCCCAATGATTCACATGCATAACCAATATGCAAAACCATTACCTCATTAATCCAATGATTCACATGCATAACCAATATGCAAAAAGTATCACTTACAACCATCAATTCACTGTTTTAAAGCATCATACAAAGCCATAAATCAACATGCAACACTATGCATCAAAATCACTATTACCATATACAAAACCAAGGATCTCTTACCTTGAGCATCCTTCTCAAATGGCTTTCAAAACCAACATTAAACCATGCTTAAAATATGCTTTCAAAACAGATTTAAACCATGCAAAACATATGCATCTCAATCATCAACCACAATTGCTTTTAAAACCAAAACACAACACAATTCAAGAGCGAAAATCCAATCACTTACTCTTGAGCTTAGCAAAGTTGTTTAGACTTAAACTAAGCTCCCAAAACCTTCAAACCTTGGTTTAAAAGCTGAAAACACAACTTCACTCACCGATACACAAAACAAGGCTAGCTAACAAGCCTTCCAAGCATCCGAAAACCTTCCGCAACACCTTCAAAGCTCACGGATCAAACTCCCCTGTTTCAAGCACACAACAACAGAGGATTAATGCATCATTATGCATTAAAAACACCAGCAACAAGACTCAACTCGCTGCTCATCCCAAATCCAACAATTTGACTACCAAACACAACCGAAATCACCTCCAAACACTTCCAAAACTTAACCCAGCCAAGATCCATCACTTCTAACCATTTTTAAACATCAATTAACATCCAAAATGATCACAAACACATCCTTATACCTCCAGGTATAACAGATCACCAAAAACACTCCAAAAACAACCTAAAACTCAAGCCAAACTTAGGAAATTCAACCTATCCGGGATTGCATTGATTAAACCTCAACTTCTAATCAATTTAGCATTCATTTAACATCATTTTAACACTTCAAAACACTGTCCAAACAGATGACACGAAAATTTCACCAAAATCACCAAATCTTGCATTTTAAGCCAAAATCAAGATTTCAATTGAAAAGCCATTAACAAAACACAAATCAAGGATTGAGAACTTAGGAATTTCAGTAAAGAACTGATAGTTTAGAGGAGAAGGACGTTCTTACCTCCAAACTTGAATTTCTCCTTTTTAGAGCCAAAATGCTTAATGAAACAACTTGCAAATTGAGAGGTTTTGTTGATGAGATGGTTAGGAATCAAAAGAGAGTTGAAATGAGAGATTTAGATGCCAAAATCAGAGAAGAAAATCTGGAGAATTGTTTTTGGGTTGAGAGAAAATGAGAGAAAAGGAAAATTGAGAGAAAATAGAAAGTTAGTTAAGAAATGGTAAAATGATTTTCCCTCCACATTTCATAACCTTTAAAATCAGAATAAAGTCTTAAGATATCTTAGAAAAATCTGGAGAAACTCTTTTTGGAATAATAGCTCCTTAAAGATTCAAAGTTTCAATCCTTTATAAAACTGTCCCGCAACTTTCAAAAATTACATTTTGGTCACTAGCCCAAAATGTCAACCTTCCGAACCTCATTTTCCAAAATTGATTTCACAGTTCACTTTTATATATTAAAATATGATTTTAGAACATTTTTCCATATTTTTAATGCAACCCGAACTAGGCTTTCCTAAATTCACTCTTATATATCCGATCAGCACTTTGACCGAACCGGTCAACGCCCAAAACTTCTGAGCCCAAAACCGGGGTGTTACAGATTCATTTATGAAAAACCAGCAAAATCTGCAGCTTCTAGGCAAACAGTATCAGAACACTCCTTGGCGTTTCGAAACGGGGATCTGTAATGGCCTTCGTGTTTCGAAACGACTGGAGGATGTTCCGAAACGTTTTTGCTACTGTAAGGCCTTGTTTCGGAACCGGTCTCGGAACCAACCCGCGTACCGAAACGGTCAACACCATTCCGATCCTGCGTTTCAATACGACAGGTGGGTGTTTCGAAACAGGTGACCGTTGGGCACTGATTTGAATGGTGCTGAAGTTTGCGAGCTTTACATTTTAGTCCCGAAAGTTGAGTTTGCAATTGTATGAGTTTGAGATGTCCAATTAAGATAAATTTTGGCAGGGAAGCATGTAACATGACTAATTTCATTTTGGTAACACAAAAATTAGTAAAGACCCTCTAATTTACAGAATTTACATTTTGGTCCCTATTCTTGTAATAAGTGCAATTGAGTTCCTGTTTGTTATCCGATCATTCTGCCTTTCTCAAACAAGTTTTATGGGAACTCACTTAGGGTTAGTGTGCATCTAGACAAGATTAAAATAAAAAAGGGTTGTGAATCAAGGTTGAATTTCGGGTTGACTTTGGTTTTCTACGTGTAATCTTCGTAGTTTGGGTCAACCGTATAGGCCGGGCTAAGGAGGTTACAAGTAATGAGTGTAGATGATCGAAAAAAGCTTCAAATAAACGATAAGGCTCTTCACATGCTATTTTGTGCTCTTGGACTGGATATCTACTCTAAGGTTTCTTCCATCGAAAGTGCTAAAGAAGTGTGGGATACACTTGAGATAACCTATGAAGGGACAAGCGATGTGAATGAAACAAAGATTTGAATTCTCAATCTTAGCTATGAGAATTTCAAGATGGAGCCCGGCAAAACCGTATCTAAGATGTTTGATCTGTTTTTAACCATCGTCAATGGACTAAAAGGTTTTGGAGAAATCATCATAGAGGACAAGCTAGTCCAGAAGCTACTCTACTCTCTTCCCGAGTCTTGGGATGGGAAAAGATTTGCTATCATCGAGGTGAAGAATTTGAAGACGTTGAAGCATGATGAGCTAGTTGGTTCTCTCCTAACTCATGAAACCATGAAGCAAGGAAGGGAAGATGAAAAGAAGAAAGAAGAGTGGAGAAGCTTGAGGTAGACTAGAAGAAGAATCTAGGAGTGGCACTCAAAGCTTCTCTAAATGAGGAGAGCACTTCTAGTGCAGAGGAAGATCTTGAAGAATTGGCTATGATAGCCAAGAGATTCTCACGGTTCATGAGATCCAACCGAGGTAGAAAGTTTCAAAGAAAGATGTACTTCAAGACCAAGAACAAAGAGGAATAAAAGGATTAGATCATATGCATTGAGTGCAAGAGACCGGGTCACATCTGTTCCAAGTGTCCTCAACTCCAGAAGAAGGGCTTTGAGAAGAAGAAGCTCAAATCCAAGCTTGCTACCTGGAGTGATTAAGAGTCATCCGAGAATGAGGAACAAGAAGTGGCCAACCTTTGCCTCATGGCTATTGAGGAGGATTCTATGGTAACCTCTAACTCATCTACTTTTGATTTTACCTATGATGAATTGCATGAAGCATATGATGAGTTACAAGAGGTGTATGATGAGTTAGTTGAGAAGTATAAGGAGTCTATTTTGAGAAATAAAAGAGTCATTTTGGATTTGAATGCTAAAAATGATTTAATTTCTCAAGCTAACTTGGAATTTGGGAAAAAAGATTTTAGGTCTACAAGATGAACTTGAATACTTTCAAAAAGAAAATGCAGATTTAAATAATCTTATTTCTCAATGCAACGTTGAACACCAAAAGGTGTTAGATGAGCTCAATGAGCTCAAAAATTCATTCAAGAGTGTTGGTCCTTTGAAAAATGAAATAGGTGAATCATCTAGAACCAGCCAACCTAAGAGAGAATTTTAACTACAAACAAAGTGGCTCTTATAGGCATACTAAAACTAAAAGAATTAGAAGAGTATGCTTTCCTAAGGAACATGTTAAATCTAATAATGTTGATGTCATGTTGTTGCGTGTCAAAAGTCCTATCGCAATGTAGTGCAAGTGTACACGACACAAGTAGTAAAGTGATACTCAAAGTATCAGATGTCGAATCCACAGGGACTGGAAATAGCTTTAGCCTTGAATTGCTGCACAAGAGAGAAAGAAAAGAGTTTAAATCAATTGAGAAATAATATTGAAGAATATTGAATATAAAAGGATGAAGATTTAGGGTTAAGAATTAGGCCGATATTGATCTGCTTGGTAGTGCAGTTGTTGCACTGTATAAAAATTCATGATCTGTATATGGCTCGTGTCACGGTAGCACCTATCGTGGCAGTGGTCTGTTGCTGTCGCGACAACGATAAGCAACTCAGTTTCTTCAAGCTTGGCAAGAATCGTTGTTGTGACTTGTCCTATCCCTAGGTCCATTATTGTTGATGAACACTTCTCAGATGATACCTCCCAGCGTGAATCGAAGGGTGACCACCAATGTTGTTGAATTCTTCCTTAGCCACTTAACCTCGTCCTATCCCTAGGTCCGAGATAGTTCAACCATAAACTGGAGAACCCGCACTTATTCATTTCGTATAATTAACTCTCCCGATATTAAGTAAATAGAAAATCTCACAATGCTCTCCCGATACTCATGCAACATGTTGAAAACAGAATAAGCAAACTTCATGTTTTATTTATTGAATAGAAAATTCCTAAAATAGTACAATCCTTGCAACTACTTTATAGAATCAACCCTTAGCCCTAGGGGAAGTTTAGAACATGATGAGAAGGGGAAAACGACAAGGGTTTTGGGGAAGACAGCTAGAGAATGAGATATCCTTCCCTAGGTTGAATTACATGCCTTTATATAGGCCTTGGGTCCAAGTTTTATAATAAGGTAAGAATACAAGTTCAAACTAAAGTACAACTCTAATTAAGACTAAATCTTCTAAGTAGATGCCTTTAATTCGTTATCTTTTCTTTCTTTGGGTTTCTTCCTTGAACTTTGGGCTTAGCCTTCATTCTGCCTTAGGGCTCAGAAAAATATAGGAGTGGTCCACAATAGACCGGCTTGAATTCCTCTATCTGTCGAGCTCCACTTCACTTTTCCTTTCACCAATGTTGTCGTCATGGCTGCCACGGTAGTTGCCACGGCAACGTCCTCCTTCTCGACTCAAGTCCTGTGTTCCAGCTCTGCTTCATCGCTGTTCTGAGTCTGCCGCAGCAGATACTTGCAAAAGCAACCAAAATTAGTAGCAACTGTGCTAGTTTATCTAATTGTGATGTATATGTGAAACTTTACCTAAATGCAATGAATTATGCTTGAATGCATCAGAAATCTGGGTTAAATAAAGGGTAAAATATAGAACTTTTACACAGTCAACACACCCCCAAACTCAAGCTCTTGCTTGCCCTCAAGCAAACATTACCTAACTAAAATGAAAGTTTTTTTTGTTTGGCTTAAATCAGTGAACTTTTCATTACCCACCAGTTATTCTCTATCAAGAGCAATACCTTGTCGGGCATTTCTGGATTCATTCGGAACCATGCTATAATTCTTGTGCGGTGTGTGGAGGTTTTGTGAACAACTATGTATCTAGACTCCCTTACTATACCAGAATAGTTATGCTTACAAAATTGAGTTTATGTCAATTCAATTTTTTCTGGAGGCAATTCTTAGGCTCCTTTAGTTTTTCTGACTCTTGATTTAACTGCATATTTTCTGGAGGCAATTCTTAGGCTCCTTTAGTTTTTTCTAACTTAGCTAAAAAAGAAATCTCCTAAAATCAGTGCAAGGCAGTTTTGCATACAAATGAGTCTGAATAATTTTCCTTTCTTTTATTGTTTTCCTAGAGCCAGTGATAGGCACCTCTAGGGGCAGTTTCAAGTGGGTAAACATTCCTATTCCAGCGTACTAAAGTAATCTAGATTGCATAAGAGTCACAAAGAGTGTTGTACATATTAGAATCATAGCAAGGCTCTAAACAGATCCTAAATTTTCCTAAACGCACTATCACAACAACGTATGTCGCGGCAGGTAAGTTCAGTTCAAAGACTTAAGCCAAATGATTTTTGTTTTTTTTACAAAAATAAACTAAATAATAACTAACACTTAGACACAATTTTAAAACCTAAGAGACATTTCATTAATGGAGGGATGTCACCTCCAAACTCGAGGGTTGCATTGCCCTCAATGCATGATGACATGTAAAACAAAAAACAGAAAAACAAAATACATCACAAATAAATTAAACAACAAGAAATAAAAAATAAGATAGAAACTTAAGTTGAAGAGCTTTCATCGTTGCTGCTGATCTGTAGCCGCCGGTGTAGAGAAAACCCTTTTCTTCCCACATCTCCCTCTTCTGGAAGGAGTGGTAATATCTGCCGGTAGAGTCGGTGGAGGCAAAGCGGTTTGGGATGGCACTATGGCTAGGTGTGCTCACTGCTAAGGCAGAGCTGGAGGCAGCACTTCTGCGAGTTTGTCTGGTAGTCATGGTTGCAAGGCTGTGGAAAATAAGGAGAAATTTGAGATCTAGAGAGAGTAAAAGTGAGGTGAAAAATGAATAGTGAATGGGGGTTTATATAGATGAATGATTTTCTGCCCGTTGGAGCTGTAACGGCATGCGCGAATAACGGGGCCAATTGTTACGCGGTTTCTGACGCGTCAGTAATGCGTTTCCGTGTCTGCTGCGCGTCTGTCGCGATAGCATGGTGACAAGCTGTATTTTCCGCGTCTGTCGCGAAAGCTGATGCCAGGCTGTGACGACAGACTCATCCGTTGGGCTTTTTGGGCTGATGTTGATATTGTGGGCTGGTTTACTTCTTCTCCTCTCCTCGTTTCCTTTATTTCCTAAAAAATAATTAATATAAAATCTTAGTTCCTAAAAATAAAATAAAATAAAATAATTCTTAATTCCTAACAAATAAATAAAATAAATTAAAATAACTAAGTTAAATTAGGGATGCGTTGAGGGGCATCTCCTAAAGTAACTACTTCCTGCATTCTTGGGGCTTCAGTCCCCTGATAATGCTTTAGTCTCTTTCCGTTGACTTTGAATTGGTGCCCGTCTTTTAAGGATTTGATCGTGATGACACCATGGGGAAAAACCTGCACAACTTGGAAGGGGTCGGGCCATCTAGATTTAAGTTTTCCTGGGAAAAGTTTCAATCTAGAGTTAAACAACAACACAAGCTTCTCTGGGCAGAACTGTTTTGGCAGCAACTTCTTGTCATGCCACCTTTTGGTTTTGCCTTTGTAAATCTTTGCATTGTCGTAGGCCATTGCTCGAATTTCTTCAATTTTGTTCAAGTCAAGTAGCCTCTTATGTCCTGCCTTATCTAAGTCCATGTTTACTGCCTTGATAGCCCAGTAAGCTCTGTGCTCTATCTCGACAGGTAAGTGGCATGTTTTTCCATAGATTAGCCTGTAGGGTGACATTCCCAATGGTGTTTTGAATGTTGTTCTATAGGCCCATAGTGCATCATTGAGGTGTAAGGACCAATCCTTTCGAGTAGGTTTAACCATCTTCTCAAGAATGTTCTTTACTTTCCGGTTTGATATTTCGACTTGTCCATTGGTTTGAGGGTGATATGCTGTTGCAATTCGGTGCTTTACGCCGTATTTTCTCAAGGCATCAGCGATACCCTATTATCGAAATGTCTCCCTTCGTCACTAATAATCGCCTTAGGTATGCCAAACCTGGAGAAAATGTTTTTTGTAGAAATCTTTGAACAGTCTTGGCATCATTTTTTGCGTGGCGATCGCTTCAACCCATTTGGATACATAATCCACTACCAGTAGGATGTAGGGGTTCCCACAAGATGCTGGGAACGGTCCCATGAAATCGATTCCCCAAACATCGAAGATTTCGACTTCTAAAATGTTTTGCAGTGGCATCTCATGCCTTCTTGAAATGTTCCCGGTCCAGTGGCATTTGTCACAGATCTTGTAGAAGGCCAATAAAAACCTTATTGCAAAACCTTGGCAATAGTTTTGTTTCCACCTAAGTGTCCTCCATATGGGGAAGTCTGGCAGTGGTGAAGCACACCTTCCTACTTATCCTGTGGTACGCACCTCCTGATAATTTGGTCTGCACAATGTTTGAAAAGAAGAGGTTCGTCCCAATAATAATGTTTTGCATCATTTTTGAAGCTCTTCCTTGCTTGGTAATTAATTTCAGCGGGTAGTACTCCGCTAACTATGTAATTAACAAAATTAGCATACCAAGGAAGTTCCGAAAACTTACCTGCCGCCATGGCTGTCGCGACAGTGCTTGTGGCAGCAAACAGCTGCTCATCCGGGAAGGTCTCCAATATGTTGGTCTTGTCTTTCGGTAGACTCTTTCCCATCTCTAATCTCGACAAGTGGTCTGCTACTTGGTTTTTGTCCCTTTATATCCTTGATTTCAATATCGAATTCTTGCATCAGCAGAATCCAACATATAGGTCTATGTTTTGCATCCTTTTTTTGTGAATATGTATTTCAGTGTTGAATTGTTTGTATGGACCACCACCTTCGTTCCAAGTATGTACGGACGGAACTTGTCGATTGAGAACACCACTACTAACAGTTCCTCTTCTGTTGTGGTGTAATTTACTTGGGCATCCTTTAGTGTTTTATTGGCGTGGTAAATCACATGGTAGAGCTTAGTCTTTCTCTTCCCTAGTGCTGCCTCTACTGCATAGTCACTGACATCACACATTATTTCAAATGGCGAACTTCAGTTTGGTGGCTGTACAATCGGGGATGTTACCAGCTTCTCCTTTACAGTTCTGAATGCCTCAGTACATTCAGTACTGAAGTCAAAGGGACGATTCTGCTCCAAAAATTGGCACAAAGGCTTGGTAATCTTCGAGAAATTTGCAATAAATCTTCGATAAAACACAGCATGCCCTGGGAAACTCCGAATTCCCTTGACTGTGGTGGGGGGCGGCAATTTTTCAATGACTTCAATCTTCGCTCTGTCTACCTTTATGCCGCGACAGCTTACCTTGTGGCCTAGGAATATCCCTTCATCCACCATGAAGTGGCACTTTTCCCAGTTTAAGACCAAGTTCGCTTTCTCGCATCTTTCAAGTACCTTTTGTAGATTGCTTAAACAACCTTCAAAGCTATCTCAAAAGACAGAAAAATCGTCCATGAATATTTCCAGGAAGTCCTCAACCATTTCAGAGAATATCGCCATCATGCACCTTTGGAAGGTTGTTGGTGCATTGCAGAGTCCAAATGGCATTCTCCAAATAGCATAAGTGTCGTATGGGCAAGTGAAGGTCGTTTTCTCTTGATCCTCCAGTGCAATAGTTATATGGTTGTGACCTGAGTAACCATCAAGAAAACAATAATAAGTTTTCCCCTCTAATCTATCAAGCATTTGATCAATAAAAGGTAGGGGAAAATGGTCTTTCCGGGTAGCTTTGTTAAGCTTCCGGTAATCCATACAAACCCTCCAACCGGTCACAGTCCTGTTTGGGATTAGTTCCTTCTCTTCATTGGTCACCACTGTTATTCCTCCCTTCTTAGTAACACACTGCACCGGGCTCACCCACTTACTATCCGAGATGGCATAAATTATCTCATCGCCAAGCCATTTGATAATTTCTTTTCATACCACTTCTCGCATAGCGTCGTTCAAGCTTCTCTAAGCATCAATGGTCGACTTATGATCATCCTCTAGGAGAATTGTGTGTATACATAATGCCGGACTGATGCCTTGGATGTCAGCTATCGTCCATCCAATAGCCTTTTTATGATGCTGCAACATCCCAATCAACTGATGTTTATGTTCCTGCATTAACTTGGAAGAGATGATTACGGGCAACGTATCATTTAAACCAAGAAAAACATATTAAAGCTGCCCTGGTAGGGGCTTAAGGTCTAAAACAGGTGGTTCTTCAGTTGAAGGCTTTTGGATTATGTGTTCATTCGAGGTATAGTTTAGGGGCTCGAATAACTTACCTGGACGATTTCCTAACCAATTTACCTCATGACCTTCAGTGTCGGATATGCTTGAATAGAAGGAGTCACTGTCGTCGTTACTGTCGTGATAGTCTTCTACATGACTATCTTGGCAGTGACGAAATTTTATGTCATGGTAGCTCGACCTGAAGCAGGGTTGGTCAAGGATTACTTCAGTGATAGCCTTGCATTCTTCTTCTGCATCAGCATGTCTTATTTCTTGGAGAAGATTGAGTTTGATCTCTTGATCATTTACTCTCATTGTAAGTTATCCTTTCTCTACATCAATTAGTGATCTGCTTGTGGCTAGGAAGGGTCGCCCCAGGATGATTGGTGCATTCTCATCTGCTTCACAGTATAACACAAGAAAGTTAGCATGAAAAATAAACTTATCCACTCTTACTAGAATATCTTCAATCTTCCCTTCTTGTTCTACGTAAGAGCGGTATGCCAGCTGCAGCATGACTATTGTGGGTCGTGCTCGTCCAATACCGAATTTCTGAAACACAGATTTTGGCATTAAATTTATACTAGCACCTAGATCACAAAGTGCCTTACCTACGAATTTGTCACTAATTACGCACGGTATGATAAAGCTCCAATGATCCTTCCTTTTCTGGGGTGGATGCCTGTGCAGGATAGTCAGGCACCCCTCTGTCATTTTTACCGTTTCAAATTCCCCAAGTCTGGATATTTTCGACATAGCATCCTTGTGAAATTTCGCATAACCGGGCATCTGCTTGATGGCCTCCAACAGTGGTATATTGGTGTGTACCTGCTTAAAAATATCGTAGATCTTTTTGAGCTGGTACTCCTGTTTCTAGTTTTGTAACCGCTATGGAAATTGAGGCAGAGGACGGTAATCTTCCAGACGTCCTTCACATGGTAGTCAGATTTGAGGAGGCTTAGGTTCTTCATCATTCTTGTCTTTCTCCTCTGTCCCTTCTGTTGTCGTGGCAGGTGTGTCAGCAGCAAGTTTCTCCTCTTCTGCCGAGGCAGTGTTTGCGACAGGTGTTTCTAGGGCTAGTTCCTCAATCGGTACAGTTTTCATCTCCGGCCCTGGCAGTTGTTTCCCACTTCTAGTTGTAATTGCTTTACACTGCTCATGTGTGGGTTTTCTAACGACTTCAGTATCACTAGGGAATCCTCCATTTTGCCTTGGCTTAATATGCTGGGAAACCTGGCCCATTTGTATTGCCCATGAATGACTCAGTTTTCTTGACAAAGTGATCCATGTAAGCTCCTATCTATGATATGAATGTGGCCAAAGTCTGCTCCAGTATACTAGGTGCGGTTGTCGGCTGTTGTTGCGGCTACTGTTGCGGTTGCTGCCGTGTCAGGATTCTGGGTGTCCCCTGGTTTTGGTTGTTTTGCACCTGAGGATTCAGTGCGTTGTTTGGATTGCTCCAGAAGAACTTGGGATCCTTCCACCAGTTGGGATTGTAATTGTTGGAGTCGTAATTTCTCAACTTGTTGTAATTCCCAACATACATCACTTCCTCTAGTGGTAAAGGGCAGTCTTCCGAACTTTGATTCCCACTGCAAAGTTTCACATACCTCTTCAGCAGAATGGACTGGTTTTGAATCCTTTTTTAACAGATTTTCCACTGCCTTTGTAAGGTATGCAACTTGTGTCTTCAGGGAATTGCCAGCTTCATAATCCTTTACAGCTAACACTCGTTTACCTCTCCTTGCTGTAGGAAATTGCTCGTCATTCTTTGTTAAATTTTTCAACACTACCATGGCTTTGTCTGGGTCTTTATCCAACAACAGTCCATTTGCTGCTGAATTTATTCTCATTCGAGTATGTGTGTTGACAACATTGTAGAATTTGATGACTTGATTCAATATGGGGAATCCGTGCATCGGGCAATTCCTTAGAAGAGTGGTAAACATGTCCCATGCCTCGTGCATTGGCTTGTCATCTTCATGTTGAAAAGTAGAAATTTCATTACGTAATCGCTCATATAAGTGAGAAGGATTAAAACGAGATAAAAATTCACGAGTGAGATCTACCCAAGTTCGTATTGAACCCGACATTAGTTTATTCCATCAAGTTTTCGCTCTGTCCCTCAGTGAATGAGGAAATAACGGAGCCTTAGTATCTTTGGATTTACTACTGGTAATCTAAACGATACACAGATTTCTTGAAACATTTTTAGATGTTCTCGGGCATCCTCTCTGGCAGCACCACTAAATTGGCCAGCGGAATTGATCATGTTGAATATAACATGTTTCAGCTCGAAATTTTCAGCTTCTACGTTTGGCAAGGTGGTCTCTAGTTCCAGATGATTGTTGATCATGTAATCACGGCAGGACGGACGTGCGGCCTCAGCAGCAGGCCGTCCGTTCCCTTCATCTATGTGAGGATCTTTAGGATTCCTCGAGTGATTTACCTCGTCGTGTACTGCTTCTAATTGTTCCTCAAGATAATCGTTTCTGGCTACCAAGAGGCGGACTCGGTTCTTCAGGTTGCACGAATGTTTGATTTCAGGATCTAGTTTATACTCAGGTTCTTTGCGTCGTCTTGATCCGCGCATAAGCAAACGAAAAACCTTGTGTAAAGCACAGGGTAAACAGTCCCAATAAAATAGAAAAATTAAAAAGAAAGTGCAGTAAAGGTAAGGGTAAAGATATGTTGCTAGTCCCCGGCAACGGCGCCAAAAACTTGTTGCGTGTCAAAAGTCCTATCGCAATGTAGTTCAAGTGTACACGACGCAAGTACTAAAGTGATACTCAAAGTATTGGATGTTGAATCCACAATGACTGGAAATAGCTTTAGCCTTGAATTGTTGTACAAGAGAGAAAGAAAAGAGTTTAAATCAATTGAGAAATAATATTGAAGAATATTGAACATAAAAGGATGAAGATTCATGGTTAAGAATTAGGCCGGTATTGATCTGCTCGGTAGTGCAGGTGTTGCACTGTATAAAAATTCATGTCCTGTGTATGGCTCGTGTCACGGCACCACCTATCGTGGCAGCGGTCCATTGCTGTCGTGGTAGCGATAAGCAACGCAGTTTCTCGAAGCTTGGCAAGAATCTTTGTTGTGACTTGTCCTATCCCTAGGTCCAAGTATTGTTGATGAACACTTCTCGGATGATACCTCCCGGCGTGAATCGAAGGGTGAACACCTATGTTGTTGAATTCTTCCTTAGCCACTTAACCTCGTCCTATCCCTAGGTCCGAGATAGTTCAACCATAAACTGGAGAACCCGCACTTATTCCTTTCGTATAATTAACTCTCCCGATATTAAGTAAATAGATAATCTCACAATGCTCTCCCGATACTCTTGCAAGATGTTGAAACCAGAATAAGCAAACTTGAAGTTTTATTTTATTGAACAGAAAATTCCTAAAACAGTACAATCCTTGCAACTACTTTACAGAATTAACCCTTAGCCCTAGGGGAAGTTTAGAACATGATGAGAAGGGGAAAACGACAAGGGTTTTGGGGAAGACGGCTAGAGAATGAGATATCCTTCCCTAGGTCGTATTACATGCCTTTATATAGGCCTTGGGTTCAAGTTTTCTAATAATGTAAGAATACAAGTTCAAACTAAAGTACAACTTTAATTAAGACTAAATCTTCTTAGTTGATGCCTTTAATTCGTCCTCTTTTCTTGCTTTGGGTTTCTTCCTTAAACTTTGGGCTTGGCCTTCATTCTGCCTTAGGGCTCAGAAAAATATAGGAGTGGTCCACGACAGACCTGCTTGAATTCCTCTATCTGTCGAGCTCCACTTCACTTTTCCCTTCACCAATGTTGTCGCCATGGCTGCCACGGTAGCGTCCTTCTACTCGACTCCAGTCTTGTGTTCCAGCTCTACTCCATTGATGTCCTGAGTCTGTCGCTACAGATACCTGCAAAAGAATGCAAAATCAGTAGCAACTGTGCCAGTTTATCTAATTGTGATGTATATGTGAAACTTTACCTAAATGCAATGAATTATGCTTGAATGCAACAGAAATCTGGGTTAAAGAATGGGTAAAATATAGAACTTTTACACACTCAACACATGTCACCTTGGATTCCTTAGGGAACCAAGCTTTTGGGATTTAACACTCGTGGACCCAAAATGATTTGGGTACCAAAAATCAAAGCCTAAATTCTTTGTTTGTAAGGGGGCATTTCTACAAGGCCAAAGCACAAAGCCAAAACTCATGGTACCTTGATAGTGGATGCTCGAGGCACATGACCGGAGACAAGAGTCGATTCATAGAATTAAAGCAAAAAGTGGAGGAGTAGTGACATTCGGTGACAATTTCAAAGGCCGCATTGAAGGTATTGGTTCCGTAGGTAATCTCTTTACCTTACTTATTGAAAATGTGTTGTATGTTAATGGTTTAAAACATAATTTGTTGAGCATTAGTCAATTGTGTGATAAAAGGTTTAATATCTTATTTGATAAAAATGTGTGTAAAATTATTGACATTAAATCTAGGGTAAAGTACACCAACGGTCACTGAACTTTGGTAAAAAAAAACTAAATCGTAACCAAACTTTCAAAAATCACAAAATGGCAATTAAACTTTATATTTTAAAACAAAACGGTAACTGGGGCGTTAAACCCCGTTAACTCTTAATAGAAAACTCACTTACTTGCCCCATCTCCACATCATCCTCTCTCATTTGCCACGTAGGATTATTAAAATAATAAAAAAATAATTTTTAGTTTTACTTTGACTTTCACTTATCATCTTCGTCTTAAACAAAAACCCCCCTTCACTACTCATCTCCAAGAATAAAGCCGGCGAAGAAGGGTCTAGTTTTGCTGATGATGAGCATAAGGAGGAGAAGAAGACCAGAAAAATAATACAAATAAGACTCTTTCGACTTTTAACCTGATATTCTTCGACGCTTTTGTGTCAGCCTCTGATAAATCAAAAGGGAAAAGAAAAGGGAAAATAAGAGAGAGATTGTATTTTTTTTTCATGCGTTTTGTTGTTGTTGTTGTTTGGTTGGGATGAAAATTTGGGTTTTGCCGAGAAAGTGAGCAGGTAAAGTGGCGTTGTCGGTGTGGTTACTATAGTTCCAAAAATGGGGTGGTTTTAATTAATGCTGGTTGTTGTTGCCGTTGGGAACTCTAAAAAACTGAGAGCGAATTGCTTGGTTTGCTATAGTAAATAATAACAAATAGTGGCAATGTTTTGAGCTTTCACACTTTCTATTACGTATTCTCTCTCTTTCTACGATATAATTTCAACTTATTTCTATTTCTTTAGATTTTATAAGCTCTTGCTCTTCAATTCGATTTTAAAAGCTCCAAAGATCATCCTTTTTCTCTTAGGATCCCTTTATTTCATTTTTATAAAGTTGTTTTCTGATTTTCTCTTGACTCCATTGCAGTGAAGATTGGTGAAAGTTCATATTTTGAATCACAGAGGAGAAAAAGGAAAAAGGGTACAAATTTTAATTTATTTTAATGCTATCTTTTATATGATTGTTTCAGTTTGTTTAGATTTTTCCACATGAACTGAAATGTTTTTGGTCATGAAATAATTTCTCTGTGAATGTTCTTTTTCTTTGTTTTCTAAACTTATGAATGCACTAGAATTACATGATTGTTCTTATCTGGTTTATCATACTTTCTGCACTGCTATCATTTTAGATTCACTTTTGGTTTTTTGTTCTTGGTCATGAGTTCTTTACTCCTTGTTTGGAGATAGCAGTGAAGGGGTTTTTGTTTAAGATGAAGATGATAAGTGAAAGTCAAAGTAAAAGTAAAAATTATATTTTATTATTTTATTAATCCTACGTGGCAAATGAGAGAGGATGATGTGAAGATGGGTAAGGTGATGGGGCAAGTAAGTGAGTTTTCCTTTAAGAATTAACAAGGTTTAACGCCCCAGTTACCGTTTTGTTTTAAAATATAAAGTTTAATTGCCATTTTGTGATTTTTGAAAGTTTGGTTACCATTTTATTTTTTTTATCAAAATTTAGTGACCGTCTGTGTACTTTACTCTTAAATCTAACTAAACAATGCTCATTGGTCATCGCATTGGAAATATATATATATGGTGCATTTAGATGACATTCATACATCCCATGCATTTTTTTTTGCACAAAATGAAAATGATGCATTATTATGGCATAGAAAACTAGGACATGCTAGCATTAAGGTTTTAGAAAAATTAGTTTCCCTAAATCTAGTTAGAGGTTTACCCAAGATTAAGTACTCAAATGATAAAATATGTGATGAATGCTCTAAGGGTAAACAACATAGATCTTCCTTTAAATCCATTAATGATGTCTCAACTAGTAGATGTTTACAATTGATTCATATGGATCTTTTTGGGCCTATTAGGAATATGAGCTTGGGTGGTAAATCATATGATTTTTTACTTGTTGATGACTATTCTCGGTTTACTTGGGTTCTATTCTTAAGTACAAAAGATGAGGCCTTAGAAAAATTCATCACATTTTCTAAAATAACTCAAAATGATCTTGAGCTTAAAATTTCTCACATTAGATATCATCATGGAACTGAGTTTCAAAATCTAGGTTTTGAAGAGCTTTTAAATGAAAATGAGATTAGCCATTATTTTTTCGCACCTCTCACTCCTCAAAAAATGGGGTAGTTGAGAGGAAAAATCAAACTTTAGAAGAAATGGCTAGAACCATGCTTTGTGAAAATAAATTTCCTAAATAGTTTTGGGCGGAAGCCACAAATATCGCTTGCTAAATTATAAATTGAGTAATGATTAGGCCAATTTTGAAGAAAACACCATTTGAGATTTTAAAATCTAAAAAGCCTAACATTAGCTATTTTCTTCCATTTGGTTGCAAGTGCTTTGTTTTAAATAATGGAAAAGACAATTTATGTAAATTTGTTTCTAAAAGTGATGGAGTTATTTTCTTGGGGTATTGTTTAAACTCTAAAGCCTATCGTGTATTTAATAAAAGAAATTTAGTAGTAGAAGAGTCTATACATGTTGTTTTCGATGATAACCTCCTTCCGAGGAAGGAATCTTGTGATGCTGAGGATGTAGGGATCCTTGAGGCCATTGATAGAGGACAAACTTCAAAGGTGGATGGGATTCCAACTAAAGAAGAAGATGCACAAGATCCACCTCTTGAAGCCTTGAAGGACTTGACTCTTGAAGAAAAGGAGATATCTTACCCAAGGGAGTTCAACCATGTTAAATGTGGTGAAATCTTGGGTGATCAATCCAAGGGGTAACTACTCGCTCTTCTCTTAAAATGCTTAATCATGTTGCATTTATCTCATGCAATGAGCCTAAGAATGCTAAAGAAGAATTAAAAGTTGAGTTTTGGATTTTGGATATGGAAGAAGAATTAAACCAATTTAAGAGGAGTGATGTATGAACATTTGTTGAAAGGCCTAGTAATCAATCTACTATAGGAACTAAATGGGTATTTAGAAATAAACTAGATGATAGTGGTAACATAATGAGAAACAAAGCTAGGCTAGTTGCTCAAGGTTACACACAAGAAGAGGGAATAGATTTTGATGAAACCTATGCACCCGTAGCTAGAATGGAAGCTATTAGGATGTTGCTTGCATATGCATGTTATCATGATTTCAAGCATTTTCAAATGGATGTAAAAAATACTTTTCTAGATGGTTTTATAAATAAAGAAGTTTATGTTGAACAACCACCGGGTTTTGAAGATCCAATTTTTCCAAACCATGTTTTTAAATTGTCAAAAGATGTGTATGGTTTAAAAGAAGCTCCTAGAGCTTAGTATGAAAGACGTTCAAGTTTTCTAGTTGGAAAAGGTTTTGAGAAAGAAAAGGTGAACACAACACTTTTTATTAAAAACAATGGCAAAGATATATTAGTAGTTCAAATTTATGTTGATGGTATTATATTTGGTTCTACTAATGAATTGATTTGTCAAGATTTTTCTAAGTTGATGCAAGGTGAATTTGAAATGAGCATGACGAGGGAGCTCTCATTCTTTTTGGGACTCAAAATCAAACAAATGAAGGATGGCATCCTCATCAATCAAGCTAAGTACATCAAGGATATGATTAAGAAGTTTGGCTTGGAGCATGCAAAGCCTCAAGCTACACCAATGAGCTCATCTACAAAGCTTGACAAAGATGAAGGAGGTAAGTGTGTTGACTCTATGCTTTATCGCTCTATGATTGGATCTTTTCTTTACCTTACCGCAAGTAGACCGGATATATTGTTTAGTGTTTGCTTGTGTTCTAGGTTTCAAGCTAGTCCTAGAGAGTCTCACCTTATAGCCGTTAAAAGGATCTTTAGGTACCTTAGAGATACTCCTTGTTTAGGTCTTTGGTACCCTAGAGACTCAGCCTTTAACCTTCATGCTTTTTCGAATGCGGATTACGGGGGTTGTAAAATAGATTGGAAAAGCACTTTCGGCACTTGCCAATTCCTAGGTAGTATGCTCATATCTTGGTTCTCTAAGAAACAAAATAGTGTAGCTTTACTTACCACTGAAGCCGAGTACATATCCCTAGGAAGTTATTGTGCTCAAGTCCTTTGGATGAAGCAACAACTCTTAGACTATGGTATTAAGGTAGACACCATACCCCATAAGTGTGACAACACTAGTTCTATATACCTAACCAAAAATCGCATCCAACACTGTAGATCCAAACACATAGAAATAAGGCATCATTTCATTAGAGATCATTATCTTAAGCAAGATGTTGTTATAGAGTATATTGACACCTTAAATCAATTAGCGGACATCTTTACCAAGCCTCTAGACAAAGAGCGATTTTGGACCCTTAGGAGTGAGTTAGGCCTAACTAGCCTTTCTTGACCCTTTAGTACTCTTTTTGAGGTTAAAATTGCTTGATCTTATGAAAATTCAGATTTATGTGTTGTTGATCTTGATGGTAATCATGCTTGTAGGTAGGGGGAGTATGCTTCTATTGGAACATGCTTAGATCTGCTCATTCATCATTTGCATACATTTAGAAGATGTTAAAGTCGAGCATTTGGTTATTCTTTTGACCAAAAATGTATTTCTAGGCATAGGGTATCAATACGACCTTATGCGTATTGATATGCGTACTTCATTAGCTTTCCATATTTCATTTTCTCTCTTGCGGGTATCGATACAGTTAAATCTTATTTTGACACGAGTTGTGAGCATTTCGATACGGATGCCATCTGTTTCGATACGGTTTCCTGATACGCATTTCCAAGAAATTACTCTTGTACCCTAGTATTGATACCGCCTTTAGTCGTTTCGATACTCAATCGCGCAGAAAATTTAATTGGGCATTAAAAGACTTTTACTTTTACCAAAACTCTTTTTCAACACCCTAACCGATTTTCATCTATAAAAAGCCTCTCAATCCTTCATATTTTCACCACAAAACTTAAAGTTTCTTGAGGGTTTTTCAAAATCAAGCCATGTCTAAGGCTCTCCATCAATTTGGTGCAAAATCATCATACATTCCTCCCTCTCTCAATATCAAGGTATTAAAAATTATTTTCTTTATTTATTTTCGTTTAAATATTTTTAATTTGTGTTTTTCTTTTTCTATTCAAAATCTTGTTTTAAACTCTCTTTTAGTTTTTTTTCAAAAACAATTTTGTTTTCTTACCTTGATTATTGATTCAACAATGGGATTGAATATGATATTGATGCATACAATGTTTTAATCAATTCTTTAGACTATGACACCTAAAAAGAGAGCACGCACTAGCGAAGTTGGTGAAGGATCAAATCCCGGCGATGGCACTCGTTCGAATTTAACATTGATCTATCAAAACTGCTTTCGAACTCCCGGTAAACTCAATTATTTTCGATATTTTCAAAACTACAAGATTCGACCGGAGAGGGTAATTTTCATTCCTTGTCTCAATTCGGAGCATTTCAAGTTTGCTTATTCACCATTGCTCCAAGAATGGAAGTTTATGGATTTTCTTTAGAAATTACGGGGTTTTTCTTTAGAAATTTGGTTTTGATCTTTTACGCCAATGCAAAGTGTGTCTCCAATGCCGAAGGTAATGTCTATGTTGTAAATTCTTATCTTATGGGCAAGAAGATTACTATCGATGTCAAGGCCCTTTGTGTTGTTTTTGGATTTGAGGATGAGGGTATTGATGATGAAGGTGCTCTTGGACATGTTTTAGGGGGATCCGTCACCGTTCTAAATTCTCATGACCACATCTTACACTTGATGATCACTTCGTGGTTTAGGCCTTCCGGAGGAAAATACTCAAGAATCCGCCAAGTTGATGATTTTTGGATTAGAAGCTTTCGCGAGGGGAGACGTCCTAACCTTGCTCGCATTATGTTTGCAGAGATAGTCTTCCTCGTTCAACATCGTCACAACATTCTTGTTACTTCATTCACCTATGACACCGATTTGAGCTACTTTTTCACTAAGAAGGAGATCGATTGTTCTCATGATTATCCGACGAATCTCACCGATCCGATTGATAAGAAGTCTCTAATTCGGGGTAAGTTTTATTATTTCAATGGTAATTGGCTTCGCCTTTCTGAGCTTCCTAGTGATGCTAAACCCGAAGAGATTATGAATCCTCCCATAGCTCCTCCTCCATCCATGGATTCTCTCATGACCTACCTTAATGAACAATTCACGGGCTTACGTACGAGAATTGGTTCTATAGATCAAGTCATGAATTTTGGGTTTGCCGCGATTGATACTCGCTTCACAAGCTTGGAAGATCACATGACTAATGTGGAGAAGCGTATCACTTCTATTGAGGTCGAGCATAATTCTATGAATAGCACTCTTACGGCCTTCCACGGTGAATGGCGCCAATCAAGGGGGAACGATGATGCCAATGAATATGAAGATGAATAAGATGGTGATGGAGACGAGTCTTAGATTAGTCTTTGCATCTCATTCATGTCATCTTAGGATTTATATTTATGCACTTGATTTATGTTTTTTAGGACTAAGTTTATCATATTAGGATTCAGTTTATCATTTTAAAACCTATGCTTTGATTTTTGTTGTTTGGATTTTAGTTGGATGCTTCTTTAATTCATGAACCTTATGATTATCTATTAAATGTTGCTTGGTTTATTGTGATGCCCTTTATAGCCTATGTCTCTTATTTTGATCTAACAAAAAGGGGAGAGGAAGTCCACAAGCTAACTAAACTTAAGCTTAAAATTTACCTAGCTAACATTAAGGGGTAGTTGTTTTTCAATGTTTTTCAAAAGACATAAAAATTTTAAGCTTTGGTTTTGTTATATCAAAAAGGGGGAGATTGTAAAACCTATGTTTGATTTTGATATAACAAAGTGTTTTAAGGACCAAATTGTAAAACTTGAAATGAATTTTTAAGTCCCTCAAAAGGTTTCAATTCAACAAGGCTTTCCTCTAGTTTGAAAAACTCAAACTCCAAAACTTTTTCTAAGTGTTCCAAGGCAAAACTTGTCAAAAACGTCAATGAGTATCGATACGGCCCTAAGGGTATCGATACCCTTTTTAGAAACTTGGCTACTAGAGAGAAACGTATCGATATGCTCCTTACCGTTTCGATACAGGGTTTAACGTATCGATACGCTCTCTCTATAAAATCCCAAGGAGTTTGAATCGAGTACCGATACGGTTTCACCCGTATCGGTACGGTTTAAAATATTTTTGAAATAAGAGCTTTAAATATTTTGACCGTTGCCTTGTTAGTTGGTAGGTAACTGAATTTTAAATACGGTATCGATACGCTATAGCACGTATCAATACGATTTGCTCTAGTGAGCTATCTTGAAAAAATTGCATCAATACGATATTCCCCGTATCGAAACGGTTCCCTAACTCGTACTGATATGCCTAAACGTGCATCGATACACCTCTCTTATATTTGTGCAACGACTCTTTGTTTTTTGAGACAAGTATCGATACGCTTCCTCAAGTACCGATACGGTAGGTTGTAGAAGTGCATTTATGGTCATAAGAGAGGCTTCCAATGTCTATAATCAATTCCCTAACCACCCAAACAGCTAGAATTAATGGAGAATGTATAAAAACATGCCCATTGAAGACCAGCAACAACTATTGAATCGAAGATAAACATCTATACACAAATTCCAAGCTCAAGTGCCAAAATTCTTATTCTAGTAAAATCCCAAATTGTATTGAGTGTAAATCTTATCTTGTATCTTCTATTTGGATTGAGTGCTTGTATTCAAAGGGGAAAATTTGTATTGAGAGATATTCTTATTGCCTTCAATTTATTCTTTGTAACCAAGTGAAGGTTTGGTCAATGTTGGGTAGAAAATTGACCAGTTTTGTAAAGGTTTCCTCTTAAGCCTAGAAAATGGGAAGATGAACTAGTGGAGTTGTTGAAAAATCCTTAGTGGGAGCTAAGGTAGTGGATGTAGAGTTCATTTGGAACTTGAACCATTATAATTTCCTTGTTCTTCATTTTTATTCATTCCACTTCACTTCCAAAATTTTAAAAACCCAATTCACCCCCCTCTTGGCTTCGATGAATCCTTTGATCCACTCAACAATTGACAATGATTTAGATGAAATCCTTCAAGAAATCCATATGCAAGAAATCCATAGCTACTTGATGTAGAAATCCATAGCTACTTGAGATTTTAGTGACGAGAAAATAGTTTGGCTGATTAGAAAGTTGAGAGAAAAAGTTGGGAGAAAAGAAGTTACATAAGAATTTTTTTAGCCTTTTAAAATCATTTTATTAAAAACTCATTTAATAAATCAATTAATTACATCTTTTAAAAATACCAAAACAATGGAAAAGGCTAATAACACCTATGTGTAATAGCTCCCTAAATATTCTAAGCCTTGACCCTTTTTAATTTAGTCATTAAAACACATTTTCAAATTTTTACGATTTAGACACTATTTTAAAAAATACCAATTAAATCAGTCCAATTTTATCAAATCAAACTCTCTACAACCTTCAAATAGATTTCAACCACATCTTTTAATTTGCAATTCGATCAAACAACGTTTAGGGACTCAAATGCATACAAACACATTTTAGGGACCATTTTGTATTGTCATTAAGTTACAAGGATTCTAGTATCCAAACATATCGAAACGTTCATCCCTGTTTCGAAACTCCTAGGCCAATTCAAGCACAATGTTTCGGTACAGGCTTAGGGGTAGCGGAACACCTGAGCCTATAATGTCACTTTTTGCTGGTTTTTCACACTTTAACCCAATCAATATCATTCCAACATGCTTCCAACATGAATAAACATATTTAAGCATCAAACCTCAATCATACATGGCAAGTTCATCATCATAGCATGAGAATAAGCATTATGTAAATCTATAGGCATGCTACCTATATAAGATAACCACTCAAAAGCCAAAACACAAACCAACACAATTATCAACAAGTAAAGGCCATTTACAAGTCATCAAAGGTGATGCTCGTGTAAAAGTGCCTCGCAATACTGCAAGTGTACACGTCAAATAATACAATGATAAGTATATTGAGTATCGTCTCCACATGGATTAAAGCTAGCCTTTTGGTCCTACTTCCTCGCACTGCAAAACAATTAAAGTAAAAACATAGATGAGTTGGGTTGTTTGACTAAACTAAAATAAGCCAAAAATAAAAGTAGAAAGTAATCAGGTTGAGCGAATGGGTCAGATTAGAATGTGTCGTAGTGTGGAATCCTATTGACTTATTTCCGTTCTTGAATGCCACAACACAACATTGCCGTAATAGTAACTAAAGTTTCTGTCGCGGCAATCTCTAGCTCTTGGGAAGATGTTGTTAAAGCTCGGCAAAGTGTCCTTGAATGGCTCCTCCTTATCTCTAAGCTCGGAACACTGTTGATGGCTGAACCTTGACCATACCACTCGACGTAAACCAAAGACAAACACCAACCAATCACACGAATCTTTTAGTTGTTGAAACTCATAACCCATCTATAGGTCGAGTTAGTTAACACCACGCGAGATGAAAACCGTGATTACACTTTTCGTGAATTCAAGTCTCTCGATATTGAATAAATGGATAATCTCACAAACTCTCTCTCGACAAGTATGGAAAAATGATTAAAGCCAAGAATAAGCAAACCCTAACTTTGTTGCATTAATAACATAAACAAAGTACAATAGTCTTCACACAACTGCTAAACAAACTAATCCAAACCCTAAGGAAATTAAAACATAATGAATGGAAAGAAAACACAAACTAATCCTAAGCTCTCTCCTCTCTTCAACTCTTCTCTCCATTTCTCCCCCTTGATGATTGCACCAAGCCTTCTTATATATGGGACTGTGTAGGCGCAAATCCTTCTTGGAGAGGAAGTTAAGTTTTGTTTGAGTTGTAATTGGCCTTAATTGTTTGATTTGAGGCTGGATTGCTCATTTTGGATTTGTGATAGGAAGAATGCCTCTAGAAAATTGAGATTTTGTGTTTGATGCTATGTTTGTGTTAGAAAGTCCCAATATGTTCCTTATATGTATGATGACTTGATGGTATTATTTGTTAGCCCTCGGGGCATGTTTGAGCATGTTGTTGAGTGAAAAACTAGCATTTGCTGTTGATTCTGGGTAGGGTGTATCGAAACACCCCATGGTGTTTCGGAACGTGGGCCTGAAATGGCCTTGGCGTTTCAAAACGTAAGGGGTTGTTTAGATACATTTTGGCTACTGGAATGTCGTGTTTCGGAACTGGTCTCGGAACATAGCCGCGCACCGAAACGGTCAACACCGTTTCGATACAGTATTTTGGTACGGTAGTTAGGTGTCCCGAAACGCGTGACCGTTGGACACAGTTTTGAATTGTTTGATGTTCGCATGCATTACATTTTACTCCTAAATGTTGTAAATGCAATTGCTTGAGCTTGAGATGACTTTTTAAGATGAAATTTGGCAGAGAAGCATGTAACATGATTAATTTCATATAGGTAATCCTAAAATCAACAAAGACCCTCTAATTTACAAAAAATACATTTTGGTCCCTAAACTTGTATTATGTGCAATTGAGTCATTAATTGTTATCCGATCACTGTGCCTTTCTCAATCATGATTTATGAGTACTCACTTAGGGTTAACAAGTATTTAGACAAGATTAAAATAAAAGGGTCGTTAATCAAGGTTTACTTCTGGGTTGACTTTGGTTTTCCCCGTGAAATCTTCGTAGTTCGGGTCATGCGTATTGGCCGGGCTAAGGGGGTTACACTATCCGTAGAGTAGTATTTAATCTCGATCATAGAAAAATGAGAGAGGGAGAGAGAGAGAGACGATGGTGGAGAATCGAGGATAGTGATCGGAGATAAGGAGCAATAGTCGAGAGCTTGGCCGTGAAGAGCTGGATCGACATACTCTCTTCTAGCCCATCCTTTTTGTTGTTATTTTTCTTTCCTTATTTTTAATGATGATGGATGTTGAAAACGATTATGGTTTTTTGGTTGATACCCTGACCATGAACTAATTTAATAGTTAGTGAGGGGTGTTTGTATTTGAACACTATTTTTAATGTTTAGCTTTTAAGAAATCAACACTCGCTCGACATTGTTTTCCTATCTGGAATTTTCTTCATTTTTAAGTGTGTTGCCACTCAACTGTGGGCACTATCTCTTTAAATATTATGCCAAGCGATGGCTGGCATGGTTTTCTTATTACAACTCAATATCATAACTGACTTGGGTGGCAATGATCGATTGCTAGATACAAAGGAGATATGCTTCAAAAGAAGATGTTCAAGTAGATGAACTTACCTCGGGAGTGAAATCTACCCCTTTGGAATAAAGATTGAAACTTAATCGAATTGATTTATGTAAAAACATTCGCGATAGACATATAAGGGTTTTTCTATAATTTATTTAGGGTATTACCATCGAGAGAGGTATTGCTACCTTTGAATCTGCTCGACAAACAATGCCAAGACAAGAATTATTAATGGCTGGCATGGCATAAATAGCGTAAAAACCAGGCACTCCTTGCCAACACTCATCATTTGCTAAGACATTTTCCATGCCTTCAACTTTATTTTATTTCAATTTCTTTTCTTATTAGACATTTCAAAATCACTTCCAATCAAAACAATCTTTTCACAAAGCAAGTACTTGGATAAGCAATTAAAGCCTTGAATGCAATCCTTGTGGGATCAATAACTTAACTTAACTGTTGTATTACTTGCAGACCGTGTATACTTGCACGCAATAAACTTTACTTGGCACTGTTTTTATACTTTTCAAACATATTTTATGCCCTATTACTAGTAATTGCCTATTCACGCCGAGGGTCTACAGTGGCCATGAAAACCAACCAAAAAGCATAAATGGCCATGACAAACATCTATGACTAAATAAGGAACTTATACACATGTGAAATCAAAGAATAATTAAATGCATTATTCATAGCTAATGATTATGTGCCACCATCTAGGAGTTCTTCAAGGAATTACTAAACATACTATCTCGATTTCCAGTGATCTTGTCCAAGCTCTAAGGCTAAACAAAAGCGAACTTAACCTGAAAGACAGTGAAAGGATGAATAAGTATGACTAGTTAGTGAGGTAATTTAAAGCAACTAAAGCTTGATTTAGTATTCCATCCTTTCACCTATATCTAATGATCATATACATAGGATTCTACGCTTGGACATGAAGATAGACCTATTCATTTTAAAACAATACATTCTATCAAGCAATTATACATAAACATGAGCAATTCGAACCAGACATGTTCTTACACATAGATATTTTAATTAAGCATAGCATGTACATTCCCAAATAAGTATTAGAATAAAGTATAACATATCATGTTAACATAAGTGTTTGAGTAGGCATGGTATATATACATATTCACATAAGAAATCAAATGAAGCATAACATATGCATGCTCACGTAAGTGCTCGAATAAGCATGCAGAAAGGGCTTATCTATTCTCCAAATAAAATACTCAACAACCAATATAAAGACATTTCTTATTATGCAAGGCATTGCAACAATTTATTGAATTAACTTATAAAATATCATGATTTCTATTTTAATATTGCTTGTCAATATATAAGTTTCTTGCCATGCAAGCCATCAAACATATTACTATAATACATTTTTCTTGGTAAGTGAATCCTCAAATATAAAATATCAAAGGCTTGTGGTATTATCTTATAATTTGCTACGATAGTTTATTTGTTATAAATGTAAATTTCATTATTTTATCATTAACATAGCCTTGAAAATTAAGTAACAACCTAGGTATACGAATCTCCAACCAACTGTCGCCAAACAAAAGGTACTCATAGTACCGGGTAATCCTTTCTATTGTCGCCAAGTGACCACAAAACTTTCCTTCTATTGTCTCCAAGTGACCACAAAACTTCCCTCCTACGTTCTCCAAATAAGGACCGTAGTCCACCCCAAACACGAGCTCTATGGACTCTATGGCATGCCAAATGTACCTAAGACTAACTCAAAATCAAGGCTTTCAAATTTATCATCTCTTATTAGAACAGATTGAGCATAGCTCCTTATCATGATATCACACCAATAAGCTTATTACCCCTTTAAATTTGGGCATGTATTCACCTCAAGTGAATTCTCAATACAATTTTCTCATCACATTCGATTAGCGTGTTTTATTCATATCAAATATGAGCATAGCTCCATGTTCACATAATCACTAACATTCATATAGTCAATAGACAAAACTAACTACTTATCACATCATATTAGAATCGCAAATTGAGCATAGCTTCCTAATCAAGGCATCAAATTATTGTCATATGTTATCAAGATCAAACATGAGCATAGCTCTATATTTCCGATTCAAATTACATATCATTGTTGTTCACGTTTTATGTATGTACATATAAAATTGATCACTTTTAATATTAGAATAGAACCATCCAAATAGATTTCAACCACATATCTAGCACTCACCAAACAATACATATCATAGGGTACTTTTTGTTTAAATACTCACCTAAATTCCAAGCTTACAAGTACAATCATAGCTTAGCTAATGAACAAGCAATGTAAAATGTAAACGAACATAATGCTTAGGATAGTCTCAAACTATCCTGAGACTTGAAAACTACACTCACAGTTTTCTCCAAGCTAGTTTTGTTTCTAAACCTCAATCCCCCTTTTTGTTATCTACCATTCGATCTTCTTTAGTCCTTTCTCCTTCTTGGTCTAAGCATAAAAAGTGTATAATTATATATATATATATATATATATATATATTATAACAATCCTTGACATACATTCACTCACAATCACAACTCAATACACATTTATTCACCAAAATCTCCACTAGAGAGTCTACAATGCACATACACATGTCAAAACAGTCCTACCATGCTTATAATTACATATAAAACCATAAAATAGATGATTAATGTGTATATCAAAACAACTCAGCCCTTAACATGCATATTTTTACATATAAACTCACTAAACAGTCCCCCTAGCTTTTATATTATTGCAAAACAGTTCTTGCATTATTATACAATTTTAATTTTCTCAAACAGCCCACTAATACATTATATACATGCATGACAAATCTATTTATTAATAAAAGCAGTCCCTTTTTTTCAATATACCAATTCAGGTCCTATTTAATTATAAAATTTCCCCTAAACAATCCATTATTTTTATTAACACAACCCATTATCTTCAAAACTATAGAACAATCTATATAATCATTTAACAGTCAATTTTAATTCAATAATCAGCCCTTGATGGTTATAAAACGATCCCTAGAATTTCTGGTTTTAATAAAACTACCCATTAACCTTATTAACACTATTTGTTTGATTCTATATCCTTGGAGTCAATTTTTTAGTAAGCAATTGACCTAAATCGAATTATTATTTTCATTGACGTTTAAAATTTACTTTTAAGTTGACCGAAAAGTATTTGAAACAGAGCACAAATTCATGAAGTATCTATATGATTCAAATTGAACTATACTACATGCTACAAGCCAAATCCAAGTTCCAACATGTTTACACATTCAACAATGGTGCTACTCGAATGATTGAGGAAAGAAATTCAAGACATGCATTTGTTTTTACATCCACATATAACATGTATAAGAAATCTATATACAAAATTCTTAAGTCGGTTCTAATTTAAAGGAAAGAGAGAAATAGTTTGCCCTCCTCCTTATGCTTGTTCGAGATAGAAATCAATAAATTGTGTTAACAAGGCTTAGTTTCTCCTTAAACCTCCATGGATAAGTTTTTTCTCTCTCTCATGTAGTTTCGGTCATTAGTGGGAAACGGAGAAGAAGATGAATGCTTAATTCATCTTGCATTTCCCAAGTGCCGAGATTTGCTTCACCCATCTCACACATGCCATAGCTCATGTAAGACATGTGTACAAGTCCACTCACATTATTATTTCTAGCATGCAATCTCCAAATTATCATAATGCTCTTTTTAACCATTAACACAATCGTCTACCATCTTTCCTTAGTTTTTAATTAGATCCCATTCCAGGTACATTGGTATGATCTATTTAATACTCTAATTAGAAATATTTCTAGGCCCAATGTTTGGATATTACATAAGGTGAGCTTTTAGCTTCTTAGGGTGTATGAGTTCTTATAACATTTAAGCTTGACATTGTTTCTTGTATGTTATGCTTTCAAAGGATTAAATATCGACACCAATTCCAAACAAAGCTTTTATATTAATATGCTTCGATTCAATAATCATCAAATATCATATCGTGGCATACAATGCATTCATGATGAATATGCAATGCATATCTTATCCATGAAACTTCAATGCCATGTATGTAACACAATCCCATATGCCCTATGTGAGCCTTATGCAAAATGATCATATGTGATTCATACTTGAATATTTAAGACAATAATTCTATAAAAGTAAAGATCGGAGTGACTACCAGTCACCTGGAACAAATGCAACTACACTCACCTAATATCCCGAAGTTACTGGATAGATGAATCCATAATTATAACTTGTTTCCTAATATTCCTTCCTCCCTAGCTTTCCTTAATTGAATTTCCAAATCCAAGATTGAACTAACATGAATTTCTTGTTCTCAAATAATTTCAAACAAGAATAAAAACAAGGAATTATGATACATTCCAATATTCCTAGATTCAAAAGTATTCATACATTAGTCGTGTATTAACACTTAATACCTATCAGGTGTTTCGTTCATAAACTTTTCTATTTCCTTAAGATCATGAATTTTCAATGCTAATTATATGCATTGTGTAACCCCCTTGACCCGGTCTGGGTGAAAAATCGAACCGAACGAGTCACACGGGGAATATTGAAGTAAACCAGGAAGGTTTATCTCAATAAATGTCCATAATTTTTTTTAAAATTTTATTTGGTCAAGATTCATAATGGTACCCTATGTGTCAAACTTGCAGTGGAACAAACATCAACCCGATCGAACATTGATTAGGGAATCAATTGAACAGAAACACATTTAAGAGACCATTTTGTAATTTTAATAATTTGTAGGGACTTCTTCAAATATTAGATTACCATCCTTGAATTAGTCACACTACATGCCATTGTGTCCAGTCTCAGCTCCTAATGATCACCAAAGCTCATTTAATTGCATCCACAACATACAAAGACCGAAACGTAAGAAAACAGAAACCTCAAAGGATTCCAATAACCAACTTAATAGAAGGGTGTTTCGAAATAAAGAGCCTTGTATCGAAACACCCTGTCTCAGAACAAGTCTTGGTGTTTCGGTACACGAGCCTATTTCGATACAACCTCCAACCCGTTTCGGTACACAACATTCCAGTAGCCAACTTCAGCGAGCCCGTATCGAAACACCCCTCCCTGTTTCGAGACCTTTAGGCCATTTCAGGTACATCATTTTGATACAACCTTAGGCACACAGAAACTCCTAGGCTTGTAATGATACTTTTTTGTTGGTTTTTCACACTTTAAAGTAATCATAGTCATCCCAACATGCTTCCAACATGCATACAACATAACTAAACATCAATCCTCAGTCATTCATGTCTTATTCATCATCATGTGGTGGCAAATTGCATCAAAGGTAAATTATGGGCATGCGACCTATAAACGAGCCAAGCACGAAACCTAAATGCAAAGTAAAGCTTAAAGAAAATACCAAAGGCCATTTAAAAGTCAAAAACAGCAAATCAAAGTTGCTCAAAAGAATGTTTGCACAAATCTCCCAGCAACACAACGAATCCCCCATTGCCCTTGTTACTTTAGTCTAAACCGGAACATACTTTCTTAAATGAAGTCTCTTGGAATTCATTGCTACTTGCTGCCTCCAATACCTCAATTATCTGCATTGATGGACAAACGAGAGTGTAAGCACACAAGGCTTAGGGAGGAATGCTCAAAAACAAAACACCATCAATGCATTAAAACCATTTTCCAAGGCCACATTGAAATAACATTTCTATTAATTCAAAGTATCAATTTTAAACCATCATGACTTCAAAACCATGCACTTTCCTTAATAAAAAATCAGCATATAAACCTTATGCAACATGTATTATGAATCAATAGCAAATCTCATTGCTAACACTCAATTTAAGCCTTCCCATGCATAGCTACCATATGCAAAGCTTAAAGAGTAAAACATGCATTTACAAATTATGCATCATAGACCATATCATAATAAATCATCAATTATTTTGGGTTACAAGTGATCATCAACATGCTCATTTTTCAACACATCATCGGATACGCACATTCACAAGTGTTGTCCCAACACTTCATACATTCTCACCGGCATCTCAAGGTTCACAAATGGGAGCTACCCTCCACCGTTGTGACACCTGTGGTGGAGTATTCGGTTCACCGTATAAACTCCTTAACACCACTCATCGGTAGATGTATAACCCCACTAACAAGAGACATGACACCATACACTTTCCTCAACCATTAGGGTACTTGGATGGAGTATTCGGTACATCGTATAAACCCCTCAACATCAAAGGCGACATGTTTATAGTGCACTCAATCATATAGCCGGCTAACTATATCCGATTTCATTTATAAACCATTTTGCAACATCACTTCCAATATAATTTACATTTAACCACAAACCACACTATTTTCAAAGCATCATCAATAAATCATTTGCCAAAGCATTAAACCATTCTTTAAATCACAAGTATAAATCATATACTTACAAGGATCACTTACCATGTGCATACTTCAACATCACATCATCAAAACAGTAAATCGCTTTCTATAAAACATGCTTTAACAGTATATAATGTGCATTTAAAAATCAGGTGCGTAAACAAATCCATAATAGAACAATTCAATTGAGAATTTCTTTATGCTTACTTCCGAACTTAGATAAGTGTTTCAAGCTTATATATAAGTTCCCAAAACCACCTTTAAATTGTTTCAAAGCTGAAAATCACGTTCTCACTCACCGACAAGCGGAACCTTGGCTAGCCGACGCGAAACCAAGCATCTGAAGCTCACAAAACTTCACCTATTGCTTTCGATACGTCCTCCCATGTTTATAGCACACTAGAACAGAGGATTAATGCATCTCAATGCATTAAAATCCCTAGTAAACAAACCTACCGCACTCTTTTGCCCAAAAACACCAAAACGCCTATTTGAAACAACTGAAAACACCTTGGATTACTTTACAAACTCAACCCAGCCAAAACCTAACACTTCCATCCATTTTCAATCATCAATTAACATCCAAAAACACCCTAATAGCATCCTTATATCTCCAGCAACATCAAAACCACATTATCACCACAAAAAACTCAAATCTAGCAACTTAAACAACTAAAGATCCTACTCATATCGGGAGTACTATGATAAAACCTTTATTTCATCATCATTTAACATTTAAAACATGATCAAAATCAATCTCAAATTAACAAAAATAGTACCATTACGAAAATCTTAAGAAATCATCTTTCAAAGCTTCAATTAACCATTTTCATCAAATAGATTAGAAACCCTTATTAATAAACAAAATTAGAGAGACAAAGACTTGGGAATTTCATTAAAGAACCTTGATTAGAAGATTTGAACGAAAATTACCTCTAACATTTTCCTATTCCTTCAATTGACAATATTTGTTGAAAAACCTTCAAGATGAAAATCTCTGGATGTTATGATAGAAAATGAGGTTTTGGCTTATTAAAAATAAGAGAAATGGAAGATACATCAAAAATAGATTTTAAAAGCTAAATCCCTTTTTAATAAAATCTCTCTCTTTTTTTTTAATTAAACACATGTAAAAATAGTCAATTAAAGGAAAAGACTAATTAATAACATATTAGCCCCCTAAATATTATATGTTTTCCCCTCTTTCAAAACAGACCTTTAAAAGCATTTTTACAATTTTACAAATTAGTCACTAAACCGAAATATGCATCTTTCTAAAGTCATTTTCCAAAATTGACTTCACCACACCCTTATTTATATTTTTTGAGGATTTTAGGAATTTTCTCCTAATTTTATCACATCTCGAACCATGATTTCCCTGAACCACTCCAAAACTAACTCAGATCTCTAGTCTAAGTTCACTGGACCCTAAACCACCTTTAGAACTCCTAGGCCCAAAACTGAGCCGTTACAACTCTCCCCCACTTAGTAAATTTTTTCCTTGAAATTTTACCTGGAGGAAAAAGATAAGGAAACTACTTCATCATATCATCCTGCCTTTCCCATGTGGCTTCCTCTACGCCACAATGTCGCCACAAGACTTTGACCAACTCGATGGTCTTACCACGAAGAACCTTCTTGTCTGAATCCTAGATCTCGACTAGTTCTTCATCATAGGAAAAATCTGGATTTAACTCTATCTCCTCAATAGGCATAACATGAGACGAATCTAATCTATATCTCCGAAGCATGGATACATGGAAAACATCAAGTATCATCTTCAAATTGAGAGGTTAATTTAACTTATAAGCAACAAGTCCAACACGCTCAAGCACTTCATAAGGTCCAATCAACCTCGGACTCAACTTGCCCTTTCGGCCACACCTCATCACCTTTATCCAAGGTGAAACCTTCAAAACCACATTTTCACCTATGTCATACTCAATTTATCTCCAATCTGAAGCGCTTTCAACCGCTCACTAATGAGCTTCACCTTTTTTGTAATGCCCTTTAACACATTAGGCAAAGAGACCTGTTTCTACCCCATTTCCGACAAACAAAAAGGTGTTCTACACTTCCCTCCATGCAAGGCCTCAAAAGGAGCTATTTGAATGCTCGCTTGATAACTATTATTGTAAGCAAACTCCACCAAAGGTAATAGTTTCTCCCAAGAACTCTTGATATCAATGATGCAACACCTCAACATATCTTCTAGCACTTGGATAACCCACTCGGACTGACCATCCATTTGTAGATGATATGAAGTACTAAAACTCAACCGCGTACCCAACACTCAATGCAAACACTCCTACAACCTTGTTGTGAAATGCAAATCTCGATCTAAAACAACGGAATTGGGTATTGCATGCAAACGAACTATCTCAGCAATGTATAAATTTGCCAACTTATCTAAAGTATACGTAGCATGCATAGCTATGAAATGCGCACACTTCGAAAGACGATCTACAATCACCCAAATAGAGTTCTTCTTTGATAGGGTCAATGGTAAACCGGACACAAAATCTATCCTAATCCTCTCCCATTTCCAATCTGGTATCTTCAAAGGTTGCAACAGCTGTTAAGTGTGCAAAAGTCCTATATTTATTCCATAGTTTAGCTCAGTTATTATTGTTCTTAAGTATAGTTTAGATTGCATTTATTAGGAAAACATACACAAAACGACATAGATTAGATATTATGCCTTATTTGATGAACTTAATTGATTGTATATATAAGATACTGCTCATGTGCGTTTTCTTCCTGTGCGTAGGTACCCGCCCAAGCCGATGTCGCCGAGGCAGTAGAGAGGGTGGAAGAGGAGAAGCTATAAACAGAAGGAGGAACCTATTGGACCATCTGAAGAGCTGATTACAGAATAGAAGACCAGAATGAAGAGTTATATCAACCCTGCACACTAGACCACACATCCGCTGAGGCAGTCAACAATGTACTGTTGAGGTAGCAACTCGAGGAAGAGTGGACAAATACAAAGTGGTATGTGATAGAAAAAGCTCATCAAGCCCGATTTTTAGAGACCACTTGCACGTGCATTGGAGCTCAGCAGACAAAGAAAAGCCGGGTCAAAGTCAAGTTGGAGAAAAGTCAAACGGGAATCTAGGAAGAATTAATAATCCTTTAATGAGTTGTAATTATATTCTAACTAGTATTCCTATCCTAAACTTACTTAGGCATAGGATCCTCAGCTATATATATGTAATCGACTTGATGCAAAGAACACAATTGAGATTAGAGAGAAAATCCTTATTGTCGAAACCTTAGTGCCGTCAAACCCCACCATGTTCTAACCATTCCCTAGAGCTAAGGGTTGGTTGTATAATAGTTGTGAGAATCTTGTTGTATTTGTTTAGGATTTTAGTTTTGCAATAAAATTCAAGATTTGTTTACTCTTGGTTCTTCATTGTCGCAATCTTTATCAGGAGAGAAGAGAGCTTCAATCCATTTGTTCAATATCAGGAGATATAAACGCACGAAACGAGTAAACACGGCTTTATCCAACCATTGAGTAAAGCTACGTCGGCTTACGGAAAAGTTTAGAAGTTCAGCGGCTAAGAGAGGTTTCAGAATCGGTTGGTTTTCACCCTTAGATTCACGTCGGGAGGTATAATCCAAGACGTGCTCGCCAATAGTACCTCAAGCTTCGGGAGAAGAGGGAGTCATAGAAGGGAACCTTGTCGAACCTTAAACCATTGCTTAACTGCCTAGGCAGTCTCATTGGTCTCTACTGAGGCGGGAGCCTGCCGAGGCATACTTGTGGGCAGCTGTTGAAGTTGTTAAGTTGATATGCAAAATTGTACCGAGACAGTACATCAATTCTCCACTCTAGGAAACATCCAATACTGGCCCATTCTCTCACTCTGATTTCTCAATTTACTTTAATTGCTTTAGTTTTAGCTTTAATCAAACCAACTCTCATTATTTGTGTTTTTATTTTACTTGTGTAGAAAAGTGAACTCTGAAAGGCTGTCACAATCCTTGTGGAGACGATATCTTAAATACTATAACTTGGCACCGAGTACACTTGCACGCTAATTGCGCATCACTTTTGCACGTAACAAGTTTTTTTGCGTCGTTGCCGAGGATTGTCATACAACTTTTTGTTTTTATTTTTCTACACATTTTATTTTTTGTTTAACCCCCTTGTTTCCTTTAGTTTATGACCAGAGCCAACCAGAAATCACCCTTCCGAGAATACGATCCAGAGCGTGAACGTATTGCACGCAGACTAAGACAAGTAAATCGAGAAGCCATGGGTGATCAAGCAAACATCCAAGACTAACAATTACCACCGCCCATGCAACAATGTCGTGGCGAGCAATGGCAGGCAACCTCCTGCCGCTCGGCGGCTAGTTCGTAACTACCTGAAGGAGGATCTCAGAATGCTAAACTCTGGCGTGATCGATCTAGAAATAGAAGCGAACAACTTCGAGCTCAAACCTGTCATGTTAAACATGTTGAATACACTTGGACAGTTTGGAGGATCTACCACTGAAGATGCCCGCCAGCATATGAAATCCTTCCTCGACATCAGCAAGACCTTCAAAATCCAAGGAGTTCATCCTGATGTTCTGCGTCTCACACTATTTCCCTACTCACTAAGGGATAGGGCGAAAACTTGGTTCAACAGCCTACCATTAGAGTCCATTGAATCTTGGACGGAACTATGCTGGGATTTATTAGCTCGATTTAATCCTGTCAATTTGACTAATAAATTGAGCACTAACATCATTACTTTTCGACAAACAGATGATGAACCAATGTACGAGGCATGTGAGAGATACTGCGAGTTTTTGAATAAATGCCCCTCCCATGGATTTCCAGAATGGACACTAACATTCATATTCTACAACGGTGTAAACACACCAACAAGGATGATGTTGGATTCCTCTGCCAATGGTACATTACTGCACAAGGAGCCAGTCGAAGAAATTTAGATAATGAACATATGGCCAAAACCAACTATCAGTTCCGTAGTGCCCACTGAGGTGGCCTAAGAAGAGCAAACGAGCTCGGAACATCAGATGCACTAGTAGCACAAGTTGCTCGGTTGACAAAGATGGTAGAAGTTGTGCAAGGGCAGAACAAAACACGGTAAGTCAAACCCATATATGCCTTTTGCGACCAATTTGGGGGAGACCATGACTCGTCCTAGTTCCAATAGGAAATTGAAACTAGGTACTTTGTGGGGAACTTTAAAAGAAACAACAACCCTACATCAAAAACCTACAACCCTGTCTAGAAGAGGCACCCTAACTTTTCATAGAGCAACCCCAACAATGCTTTGAATCCATCTAGTTAGACAAATCAATAGCAAGGATTCCAGCAGACTATGCCGCGGCAACAGCCGACGCAACAGGCAACACCCAGTGCCTTGGAGCAGACTCTAACTGCCTTCATGACTCAAGTAGGTACCTATATCTCCAACATGGATTTTTTTGTTAAGAATCTTGATGCCTTCATGGACAAGGCTAAGATGAGAATGAAAATCACGAGGCTACTTTAAAGTCGCTAGAAACACAGGTAGGGCAGTTCACGCGTCAACTTAATACTGGAAATAGTAGAGTATTTCTTAGCGATACTGAAGTTGCAAGGAGATCAACTCATGAACAATGCAAGGCAATCACAACAAGGAGTGGAAAAAAACTCAAGGAACCACGCACCGAAAAACCAAAGGAGAGAGAGTCAGCTGCCACGGCAGACCCTAGTGCCATTGCCTCGGTAGAATCAGAACCTTCTCTTCCAACATCCAATTCTACCGATATCCCAGACAAGACTAAAGAGAAAATAGAAAAACCAGAGTAGGTCACACTCCTTTAAATCAAATTCCCATGCAAGGAGGGTATTGAAAATATTAGTCCGCCTCCCCCATTCCCTCAGCGGCTGAAGCAGTAGAAGCAAGAGTACAAGTTTAAGAAATTCTTGGACATTCTAAAACAGGTACACATCAACATACCCTTTGTCGAGGCCATATAGCAAATGCCAAATTATGCAAAGTTACTCAACGAAATGGTGTCAAAGTGAGAGAATAGGGGAATTCGAAATAGTGTCCATGGTAGAGGGTTGCATGGAAATGTATCAAAACCGAGCACCACCTAAACTAACTGACCCATGCAACTTCATCATTCGACGCGCTATTGGGAGCCATTACAAAGGGAATTGGGAAAGCTCAGCCCACCATAGTCATGCTCCAGTTAGCCGGCCGCTCAAACGTGCACCCGAAAAGGAAAATTGAGGACATCTTTGGTAAGAGTAGATAAATTTATCTTTTCTGGATGACTTCCTCATTTTAGATTGTGAAGCGGATGAAAATTCACCAATCATATTGGGAAGACTATTCCTGGCCACTAGTAGAACACTAATTGATGCGGAAAAGGGATAAATGTAACGCCCCGGTTTTGGGCTTAGGAGTTTTGGGCGTTGACCGGTTTGGTCAAAGTGCTGTTCGAATCTAAAGAGGTGAAATTAAGAAAGCCTAGTTCGTGTTGCATTAAAAATATGGAAAAATGTTCTAAAATCATCTTTTAATATAATTAAGTGAACTGTGAAATCAATTTTGGAAAATGAGTTTTGGAAGTGTGACATTTTGGCTAGTGACCAAAATGTAATTTTTGAAAGTTTGGTGACTGTTTTATAAAGGGTTGAAGCTTTGAATCTTTAAGGAGCTATTTACCCAAAGAGAGTTTCTCCAGATTTTTCTAAGATATTTTAAGACTTAATTCTGATTTTTAAACATATTAAAAGTGGAGGGAAAGCCATTTTGGCTATTTTTGGATAACTAACTTTCCTATTTTCTTTCTGTCATTTTCTCTCAACCCAAACACTTTCTCTCCAGAGAATTTGATCTGATTTTCTCACCTAAATCCCTCCTTTCAACTCTCTTTTGATTCCTAATCATAGTATCTACAAAACCTCACCATTTGCTACTCGATTCAACAAGGTTTTTGATTCCCAAAAGTGGAGAAACTCAAGTTTGGAGGTAAGAACGTCCTTCTCCTCTAAACTATCAGTTCTTTACTGAAATTCCTAAGTTTTCAATCCTTCATTGATGTTTTATTAAAGGTTTTTAAGTGGTGAAATGGATCTTGGCTTATAATGCAAGATTTGGTGATTTTTGATGATTTTCGTTAGATCTGATTAATCTGTGATTTGAGATGTGTTTTTGATGTTAAATGAACTCTAAATTGATAAAGAATTGAGTTTTGATTAATGCAATCCTGGATAGGTTGAGTTTCCTAAGTTTAGCTTGTGATTCAAGGTTGTTTTTGAGGTGATCTTGTGGATCTGATGTTGCTGGAGGTATAAGGATGTTAATAGGTTGTTTTTAGATGTTATATGATGTTAAAGGATGTGTGGTTTTGCTGGTTTATGGCTGGGCTTTGTTTAGAAGTGGCTTGGATGCATTTTCGGTTGTGTTTGGTGGCCGAAAATGGTGTGTGGATGAGAGCAGCGAGTTTAGGTGCTTTCATTGAAGCAATTAATGCATGATGATGCATTAATCCTCTGCTTTGATGTGTTGAAACAGGGGAGGCATCTTTGGATCCAAGAGTTGTTGATCCGGAAGCTTGATTTGGTGCTTTGGCTTGAAGCAAAGTGGAATCGGTGAGTGCGTGTGTGAAATTGGGTTTTCGGCTTTGAAACCAATGTCTTGGGAGCTTAGTTTAAGTCTAAACAACTTTGCTAAGCTCAAGTGTAAGTTTTCGGAATTACTCTCTAGTTGTGGCCATGATTTTGTTGTGATGCAAAGTGGTTTATTGCATGTTTTAATTACTGTTTTGAAAGCATGATTTAGCATGGTATTTGCTGATGTTGTAAGCCATATGTTGAAGGAAACTCTAGGTAAGAGTTCCTTGTTTTTGTACATTGATTAAATGTGGTTTGATGCTTTAAAATGCATAATGAATATGGCTTGGTTTAATGCTTAAAAACAGTGGATTAAATGATGAAAATGATGTATATTGGCAAGTGATGTTTTAAAAAGGGTTAAGGTCACTAAGGTGGTTAAAAGTCCTTGAGTGAGCCTTGTTACTTAAGAACATCAAGGTGGTTAGAAGTCCTTGGATGGTTCTTGTTGCGGACACTAAGGTGGTTAAAAGTCCTTAGGTGATCCTTTCCATGGTGTTTAAAAGTCCATGGGGCCATGGTGTTTAAAAGTCCATGGGGCCAAGGTGTTTAGATGTCCTTGGGGCCAAGGTGTTTAAAAGTCCTTGGGGTGAATCAAGCTATGGACACAAAGGTGGTTAAAAGTCCTTGTGTGATCCTCTTTCATGGTGGTTAAAAGTCCATGGCCAAGGTGTTTAAAAGTCCTTGGGGCCAAGGTGTTTAAAAGTCCTTGGGAAAGTTGATGAACTTGTTTTAAAGAAATGGAATCTATCACTTGAACCAATATGACATGTTATGTTATGAAGCATGAGATGCTTGTTTTAAGTATGCTTTTGAGCATGTGCAAAGGTTGATTTAAAGCATGATTTATAAATGTTTTTAAATGCATTATTGAATGGTTTTTAAGAGCATTACTCACTAAGCTTTTGCTTACGCTCTCTTCGTTTTCTTAATTCAATAATGCAGAACATTAGGGAACCTTGAGGGCAGCAAGGAGGGCAAGCATTCAAGTGAAAGTAGAGCTCAATGTATGGAAGGTTTTGTTAGTACATTTTAGCTTTTGGTAATTTGGCAATGGGGGACCAATGTGTATGTTTTGGGAGGTGTTTGGAACTCCCTAAGTATGTTGAATGATGATAAGAATGCTGGTTTTTGTATTGGATCATTACATGCTTGTTTTGGAAGTTTGTGCTTGAATAGCTAGCTTGTGTAGGAAGCATGCCTATAGATTTGGGGCTTTTTGCATATGATGTTGTTTTGATGAATTGATGATGCTAGTAAGTCTTATATATGTTGAATTGCATGCTGGTAAAGTTTGGTAGCATTGGGAGCATGTTTGAATGATCAATTGCATGTTTAAGTATGCATTTTCCTGCAATCTGTGCAGGGTGTTTCGGAACAGTGCACACCGTTTCGGAACGGGTGCCTTGAATGAACCCAGGCGTCCCAAACGGTAGGCACCGTTTCGAAACGGTTTGGCTACTGCCAGCCCGTGTTCCGGAACCCATTGTGGAACGGCCCGCGTTTCGAAACGGGCTTTGCCTGTTTCGGAACGGTCGACCGTTGGGGGCTGACATTGGCAGTTAAATGTTTTGAATTGTTTGCGTTTTAGTCCTAAATCTTGTTTGTGCAATTGTATGAGTTTGGGAAGTCCTTTTGAGCTGAAATTTCACAGAGAAGCATGAAACCTGATTAATTTCAAGTTGGTAACATTAATTACGGTTAAGTCCTTTTAATTATTAGAAATTACAATTTGGTCCGTAAAGTTGTAATTTGTTCAATTGGGTCCCTGTTTGATCTCTGATGTTTGTGATCTTTGTGTATGATGTTTGTGTGATCACAATTAGGACTAATGTGCATCTAGACAAGATTAAAAAAAAGGGTCGTTAATCAAGGTTGACTTTCGGGTTGACTTTGGTTTTCCCCGTGTGACTTTCTTAATTCGGGTCGACTGTCTAGGCCGGGTTAAGGGGATTACATTTGGTGGTATCAGAGCTAAGTTCTCGAGTAATTGGGAATGAATGTATGCATGATTGAAGTATGTATGCCTTGTATGCTTGTTGATCGAAAGCATGTTTAGTGGTTTGTGATTTGGATGCAGTTGAGTTGTATGCTGTGATGTAGAATGTTGAGGGTACCCATTGCCAAACAAAAGCTATTGAAATGATGTTGATTTTGAACGAAATTGAGCTTGAATACTTGGATTGCTTACCTTGCTGGGCCTGACTTGTTTTATTTGCATTGTGATTGCATGGTAAAAGTATGGCACCACGTAGAGAGTTACGAGGTAGCGTGCGAGCTACGGTTCCCAAGGATAACGAGAACGAGGAGAACACGGGTAGTGCGGTGTTGGTACAAGCTATTGCGGGTGCTTTTCGAGCAGCAGTAGCTGGAGCTCAAGGAGGTGGGGATCAGGGAGATGCTGGAGTTAGACTACCTTTGGAACGTCTGCGCAGTCTTGGTGGGACTGAGTTCAGGGGTATGTCGGCTGAGAGTTCTGAAGCTTGGCTAGAGAGTACCAAGCGTATCTTGGGTCAGATGAGCTGCACGGATGTGCAAAAGCTGGGTTGTGTTGTGTCCTTGCTGCAGGACGATGCGTATACGTGGTGGACGACCACTATAGCTGGGATGGTTGAAGCTGATGTTACTTGGACATTCTTTCAGAATGTGTTCAAGCGGAGATATCTAGGAGTGAGATATCTTGATGAGAAAAAGCGTGAATTCATGTCTCTTACCCAAGGGAGCATGAGTGTGGCTGAGTATGAAGTGCAGTTTGTGCGACTCAGTCAGTTTGCACCGGAGCTGATACCTGATGAGCGGGCAAGGTGCGAGAGGTTCCATTATGGTCTTGTGACGGACGTGAAAATGTATGTGATGGCCACTGAATATGATGATTTTGATGTGTTGGTGGGCCGAGCCAAGGACTTGGGTTTATCTGTGAAAGGTGCTGGAGCAAGTTCTGGCAAGAGAGCTGCTGAGTTTAGTTCCGGAGGTGGACGGAACAAGAGGGGACGTGATCAGAAGTATCAGTCCTCAGCCAAGAGAGGTGGTGGTGCACCTGCTAGAGGAGGTAATGCTAGAGCTGATCCGAGTGCTTGTTGGATCTGTGGTTCACGTGGTCACATGAAGCGTGACTGTCCTCGTGCTGTGAGAGAGGTGCAAGCTCCTGTTGCGGCAGCTGGTAATGGATGTTGGAATTGTGGTTCTGTAGACCATTTGAGGCGAGATTGTCCGAGGTTGGCTGGTGGCCAAGAGCGTGCTCCTGTTGTTGCTGCACCACAGAGAGGTCGTGGGTGCGGCCGTGGTAACTTCCAGAGGAGAGAGGAAGGAGGTCGTGGAGTAGCCCATGTTGTGGCTATTCAGCCTGAAGGTGGAGGCCAAGCTAGGGTGTATGCTCAGTGTGAGGGAAGGAATGATGCGGATGTGATTGCATGTACCTTTATTTTGAAATCCTTGTCATTGCTTTCTTTGATTGATTCTGGATCTACGCATTCATACATTTTGCGTGAGCATGCTAAATTGCTTGGTTTGCTTGTTGAGTCTTTGGATGTTGGTGTTCGTGTCACTAGTTCTTTTGGTGAAACTGTTGTGACTCGAAAGCTTTATAGAAGGTGTCCCTTGGTTGTTCAAGAACATGTTTTTCATGTTGATCTTATGGAGTTGCCCTTCTATGGTTTTGATGTGATCCTTGGTATGGATTGGCTTGCTGAGCATCGTGCTGTGGTAGATTGTGAAAATAAGCGGGTTTCGCTTAAGCTTGCGGATGATTATGAAGTTGTTGTGGTTGGTGAGAATGTAAAGTTTCTTGCCAATGTGGTGTCTACCTTGGAGGCGAGTAGGATGCTGAGGCAGGGTTGCGAAGCTTATCTAGCTTTTGTGATGAATCCTAGCTCTAAGGAGTTGAGGGTGCAAGATATCAGGGTTGTGAAGGAGTTTCCTGGTGTTTTTCCTGAGGAGTTGCCTGGTTTACCTCGTAATCGCGAGGTGGAGTTTGGAATTGAGCTGTATGAGAATACAACTCCTGTGTCCATTACTCCCTATAGAATGGCACCTAAGGAGCTGAAGGAGCTGAAGACGCAGTTGCAAGAGTTGCTAGATCGTGGTTTTATCCGGCCGAGTGTGTCACCTTGGGGTGCACCAGTCTTGTTTGTGAAGAAGAAAGATGGCACTATGAGGATGTGTATTGATTACCGTCAGCTGAACAAGTTGACTATCAAGAATCGGTATCCTTTGCCGAGGATTGATGATCTCTTTGATCAATTTCGGGGAGCTGCAGTGTTCTCTAAGATTGACTTGAGGTCAGGGTATTATCAGTTGAAGGTGAAGGATGTGGATGTGCCTAAGACAGCTTTCAGGACAAGGTATGGGCATTATGAGTTTCTTGTGATGCCGTTTGGTTTGACAAATGCTCATGCTGCTTTCATGGACATGATGAATCGTGTGTTTCATGAATACCTGGACAAGTTCGTTGTGGTGTTCATTGATGATATCCTCGTGTACTCGCGTACTGAGGAGGAGCACGAAGAGCATTTGAGGATTGTTCTGCAAGCTTTGTTGGAGAATCAGCTTTATGCTAAGCTGAGCAAGTGTGAGTTCTGGCTTAAGGAGGTGGTGTTTCTTGGGCATGTGGTCTCAGCTGAGGGGATTCGTGTTGATCCTCAGAAGATTGAGGTGGTGATGAATTGGAAGGTTCCTAAGTCTGTTCATGAGGTTCGTAGTTTCCTTGGTTTGGCAGGATACTACCGGAGGTTTGTGGATGGTTTTTCCAAGATTGTTGCTCCTTTGACGAAGCTGTTGCAAAAGGATGTTAAGTATGAGTGGACAGAAGCGAGGCAGCAAGCTTTTGAGAAGCTTAAGGCGGCTTTGACGCAAGCTCCTATCTTGGTTCAACCTGAATCAGGGAAAGAGTTTGTGGTCTATAGTGATGCGTCCTATGTTGGTTTGGGATGTGTGCTGATGCAAGAGGGTAAGGTGGTGGCTTATGCGTCGCGGCAGTTGAAGGTGCATGAGCGCAACTACCCTACGCATGATATTGAGTTGGCTGCAGTGGTTTTTGCTCTGAAGATCTGGAGACATTATCTGTATGGTGAGAAGTGTACGGTGTACACGGATCACAAGAGTTTGAGGTATCTGATGTCTCAGAAGGAGTTGAATCTTAGGCAGCGGCGTTGGTTGGAGTGGCTCAAGGATTATGATCTGACGATTGAGTATCATCCTGGAAAAGCTAATGTTGTTGCGGATGCCTTGGGTAGGAAGGTAGCTGTTGAGCTGAGGGCTATGTTTGCTAGCTTGATCATATCGCGAGATGGTGGTCTTGTTGCTGAGTTGCAGGTGAAACCATCTTTGGTTCAGTTGATCAAGGAAAAGCAGTTGCTGGATGATTCCTTGGTGTCTCCTGTTCAGGATATCGCGGAGGGTAGACCTTCGGATTTCTGCTTTGATGATGATGGTGTGTTGTGTTTTGGTAGTCGGATAGTAGTGCCTGCTGATGCTGAGTTGAGGCGTGCTATTCTGACTGAAGGTCATAGTAGTCCTTTTGCTATGCACCCTAGTAGTACTAAGATGTATCGTGATCTTCGTGATGAGTACTATTGGGTGGGTTTGAAGAAGGATGTTGCAGAGTTTGTGAGCAAGTGTTTGGTGTGTCAGCGGGTTAAGGCTGAGCATCAGGTTCCTTCTGGTTTGTTGCAACCGTTGAGAATCCCTGAATGGAAGTGGGAAAGGGTTACCATGGATTTTGTATCTGGTTTACCTTTGTCTCCATCAAAGAAGAATTCTGTTTGGGTGATTGTGGATCACCTGACGAAGTGTGCACATTTCTTGCCTGTGCATACTACGTTTTCTTTGGATAGGCTGGTAGAGCTGTACATTGCTGAGATTGTGAGGCTGCATGGTGTGCCTAAGTCGATTGTGTCGGATAGGGATCCGAGGTTCACATCGCGTTTCTGGCAGTGTTTGCATCAAGCTCTGGGTACAAGGTTGCATTTCAGTACATCCTATCATCCTCAGTCGGATGGTCAGTCTGAGCGGGTTATCCAGATTTTGGAGGATATGTTGAGGTGCTGCGTGATTGAGTTCCAAGGTTCTTGGTAGAAGCATCTGCCTTTGGTTGAGTTCGCTTATAACAATAGTTATCAGGTGAGTATACAGATGGCACCTTATGAGGCTCTGTATGGGAGGAAGAGTAGGACTCCTCTTTGTTGGGCTGAAACTGGTCAAAAGTTGGTTTCGATGCCGGCTTTGTTGAAAGGGACCACCGAGAAGGTGAAGCTCATTTGTGAACGGTTGAAGGCTGCCTCTGATCGGCAAAAGTCTTACGCGGATTTGAAGCGTAAGGAGATAGAGTATGCGGTGGGTGACCGTGTGTTCTTGAAGGTTTCGCCTTTGAAGAAGGTGATGAGGTTTGGCCCGAAGGGTAAGTTGAGCCCTAGGTACATTGGACCATATGAGGTGGTTGAGCGTGTAGGTCCTGTTGCGTATCGGTTGAGGTTACCTCAGGAGTTGGAGAAGATTCATGATGTGTTCCATGTTTCTATGCTCCGGAAGTATAGATCTGATCCTTCGCATGTGATGCCTGTGAGGAAGTGGTTTTGAATCCGGATTTGACTTATGATGAGGAACCGGTGAAGGTTCTGGATTCGGATAGCAAGGTTCTTCGTGGCAAGACCATTGAATTGGTGAAGGTGCTGTGGAAGCATCGAGGTGTTGAGGAAGCCACGTGGGAGCGGAAGGAAGACATGCTGAAGTAGTTTCCTTATCTCTTTCCTTCAGGTAAATTTTGAGGACGAAATTTCTTAAGCGGGGGAGAGTTGTAACGCCCCGGTTTTGGGCTTAGGAGTTTTGGGCGTTGACCGGTTTGGTCAAAGTGTTGTTCGAATCTAAAGAGGTGAAATTAGGAAAGCCTAGTTCGGGTTGCATTAAAAATATGGAAAAATGTTCTAAAATCATCTTTTAATATAATTAAGTGAACTGTGAAATCAATTTTGGAAAATGAGTTTTGGAAGTGTGACATTTTGGCTAGTGACCAAAATGTACTTTTCGAAAGTTTGGTGACTGTTTTATAAAGGGTTTAAACTTTGAATCTTTAAGGAGCTATTTACCCAAAGGGAGTTTCTCCAGATTTTTCTAAGATATTTTAAGACTCAATTCTGATTTTTAAACATATTAAAAGTGGAGGGAAAGCCATTTTGGCTATTTTTGGATAACTAACTTTCCTATTTTCTTTCTCTCATTTTCTCTCAACCCAAACACTTTCTCTCCAGAGAATTTGATCTGATTTTCTCACCTAAATCCCTCCTTTCAACTCTCTTTTGATTCCTAATCATAGTATCTACAAAACCTCACCATTTGCTACTTGATTCAACAAGGTTTTTGATTCCAAAAAGAGGAGAAACTCAAGTTTGGAGGTAAGAACGTCCTTCTCCTCTAAACTATCAGTTCTTTACTGAAATTCCTAAGTTTTCAATCCTTCATTGATGTTTTATTAAAGGTTTTTAAGTGGTGAAATGGATCTTGGCTTATAATGCAAGATTTGGTGATTTTTGATGATTTTCGTTAGATCTGATTAATCTGTGATTTGAGATGTGTTTTTGATGTTAAATGAACTCTAAATTGATAAGGAATTGAGTTTTGATTAATGCAATCCCGGATAGGTTGAGTTTCCTAAGTTTAGCTTGTGTTTCAAGGTTGTTTTTGAGGTATAAGGATGTTAATAGGTTGTTTTTAGATGTTATATGATGTCAAAGGATGTGTGGTTTTGCTGGTTTATGGCTGGGCTTTGTTTAGAAGTGGTTTAGATGCATTTTCGGTTGTGTTTGGTGGCCGAAAATGGTGTGTGGATGAGAGCAGCGAGTTTAGGTGCTTTCATTGAAGCAATTAATGCATGATGATGCATTAATCCTCCGCTTGGATGTGTTGAAACAGGGGAGGCATCTTTGGATCCAAGAGTTGTTGATCCGGAAGCTTGATTTGGTGCTTTGGCTTGAAGCAAAGTGGAATCGGTGAGTGCGTGTGTGAAATTGGGTTTTCGGCTTTGAAACCAATGTCTTGGGAGCTTAGTTTAAGTCTAAACAACTTTGCTAAGCTCAAGTGTAAGTTTTCGGAATTACTCTCTAGTGGTGGCCATGATTTTGTTGTGATGCAAAGTGGTTTATTGCATGTTTTAATTACTGTTTTGAAAGCATGATTTAGCATGGTATTTGCTGATGTTGTAAGCCATATGTTGAAGGAAACTCTAGGTAAGAGTTCCTTGTTTTTGTACATTGATTAAATGTGGTTTGATGCTTTAAAATGCATAGTGAATATGGCTTGGTTTAATGGTTAAAAACAGTGGATTAAATGATGAAAATGATGTATATTGGCAAGTGATGTTTTAAAAAGGGTTAAGGTCACTAAGGTGGTTAAAAGTCCTTGAGTGAGCCTTGTTACTTAAGAACATCAAGGTGGTTAAAAGTCCTTGGATGGTTCTTGTTGCGGACACTAAGGTGGTTAAAAGTCCATGGGGCCATGGTGTTTAAAAGTCCATGGGGCCAAGGTGTTTAAAAGTCCTTGGGGTGAATCAAGCTATGGACACAAAGGTGGTTAAAAGTCCTTGTGTTATCCTCTTTCATGGTGGTTAAAAGTCCATGGCCAAGGTGTTTAAAAGTCCTTGGGGCCAAGGTGTTTAAAAGTCCTTGGGAAAGTTGATGAACTTGTTTTAAAGAAATGGAATCTATCACTTGAACCAATATGACATGTTATGTTATGAAGCATGAGATACTTGTTTTAAGTATGCTTTTGAGCATGTGCAAAGGTGGATTTAAAGCATGATTTATAAATGTTTTTAAATGCATTATTGAATGGTTTTTAAGAGCATTCCTCACTAAGCTTTTGCTTACGCTCTCTTCGTTTTCTTAATTCAATAATGCAGAACATTAGGGAACCTTGAGGGCAGCAAGGAGGGCAAGCATTCAAGTGAAAGTAGAGCTCAATGTATGGAAGGTTTTGTTAGTACATTTTAGCTTTTGGTAATTTGGCAATGGGGGACCAATGTGTATGTTTTGGGAGGTGTTTGTAACTCCCTAAGTATGTTGAATGATGATAAGAATGCTGGTTTTTGTATTGGATCATTACATGCTTGTTTTAGAAGTTTGTGCTTGAATAGCTAGCTTGTGTAGGAAGCATGCCTATAGATTTGGGGCTTTTTGCATATGATGTTGTTTTGATGAATTGATGATGCTAGTAAGTCTTATATATGTTTAATTGCATGCTGGTAAAGTTAGGTAGCATTGGGAGCATGTTTGAATGATCAATTGCATGTTTAAGTATGCATTTTACTGCAATCTGTGCAGGGTGTTTCGGAATAGTGCACACCGTTTCGAAACGGTAGGCACCGTTTCAAAACGGTTTGGCCACTGCCAGCCCGTGTTCCGGAACCCGTTGCGGAACGGCCCGCGTTTCGAAATGGGCTTTGCCTGTTTCGGAACGGTCGACCGTTGGGGGCTGACATTGGCAGTTAAATGTTTTGAATTGTTTGCGTTTTAGTCCTAAATCTTGTTTGTGCAATTGTATGAGTTTGGGAAGTCCTTTTGAGCTGAAATTTCACAGAGAAGCATGAAACCTGATTAATTTCAAGTCGGTAACATTAATTTCGGTTAAGTCCTTTTAATTATCAGAAATTACAAATTGGTCCCTAAAGTTGTAATTTGTTCAATTGGGTCCCTGTTTGATCTCTGATGTTTGTGATCTTTGTGTATGATGTTTGTGTGATCACAATTAGGACTAATGTGCATCTAGACAAGATTAAAAAAAAAGGGTCGTTAATCAAAGTTGACTTTCGGGTTGACTTTGGTTTTCCCCGTGTGACTTTCTTAATTCGGGTCGACCGTCTAGGCCGGGTTAAGGGGGTTACAATAAATGACCATGAGGGTAAACGACCAAGACATAAAACTCAATGTACTTCAGACCCTCAAGAAAGCAGATAGCAAAGAAGAGTGCCAACTAATCCCAACAAAAACATAATTTTTTTCACATTACATGCCTCTTGCTTTAATAGTCACTACTTGAGCGGAGATCCTGAACACTGGCGATGCAGCTATTTAGATGAATGCCTCGACATCTACCTTGGTAGCTTGTCTGACGACTTCTTTGATGACACTCAAGAGGTAATCTGGACCGGTACTCATCCAGGTAAGTACTTCGAACCTCTTAAATATAAAATGAAAGAGAGCACCATTGAAAAGCCATCTATTGAAGAGTCGTCTAAAATAGAAATGAAACCCGTGCCCGAAAAACTAAAATATGTTTACCTTGGACAAAAGGATACTTTGCTCATAATTATCTCTTCCTAGTTAACGCAGGAACAAGAATGGCGGTTAATTATGATGCTCGAATGGTATAAGAAAGCAATTGGATGACAATAGCTGGCCTAAAGGGAATCATCCCGACAAATTGCATGCATAAGATCCTCCTAGTGGATGATCCTAAGCTGACAGTTGATGCCCAAAGGCGGCTAAATAAGGCCATGAAGGATGTGGTGTGTAATGCCCTAGTTTTGGGCCTAGATATTTTAGACATCGGACCGGACCGGTCGAAAACTGTTCGAATTGCGTAAGGTGATTTATGGAGATCGATGATCAGGATATGATAAAATTGTGGTAAATATTCCTTAAATCCTCTTAAAATATGTTTAAAAGGTTGGTAAAATCAATTTTACAAAAAGAGTTTCAAAAGAGGTACATTTTGGGTAGTGACCAAATTGTAAAGTTTCGAAACTGTAGAAAAATGCAATTTTTAAAGGAGAATCCAAAATCTTAGAACTTTAGGGAGCTTTATGGCAATTTAGCCTTTCCATAATATGACATGTGTTTAAAATGGTTTTAATTAAATAGTTTTAATTGGCTTTTATTTTATTTAATTAATTAGGTGGTTAATTTGTGAGATTACATCACGTAACTACATTTCTCTTCTCATTTTCAGCCAAACACAATTCTAACTCTGTTTCTCCATATTTCTTTTCTCGCAAACACTCTCTTCTTGATTTCTTACTCATTTCAAAGGATTCTTCCTAAATTCTTCAAGTTTTGTGAAGCAAACACTTGTCATTCATTGAGGAAAGCAAGGATTGGAGGTAAATCTCGTTGTCAACCTCTAATCAAGTATCTTTATTGAAATTCCAAAGATCTTTGGCTTCTAATTAATGTTTTTGGTTGAGTTTTCATTGTAGTTTTGATTTCAAATCAAAATCTTGTAAAAATATGATTAAAATCTTTATTTTCAGTTTTGTTTTGTTAAGCTCTATTTTAGATTGATTTTAATTGAGTTTCAAGTTGGTTATTCTGTTGAAATGAGGTTTTGATAATATAGATCCCGAAATCCTTGAGATCTCTGAGTTTCTTGATAGTCTTAAGTAAGTTTTTTAGGTGAAATGGTGGAATTATGCTTGCTGAAGGTATAAGGATGAGTTTAAGTTGTTTTTAGATGAGTTTTGATGTTTATAATTGATTGGAAGTGATGTATGTTGGCTGAGTTTGGTTTAGGAAGCACTTGATTGAGTTTTCGGTTGTTTCGGATGGGTAAATTGGTGTAGTTTGGGTGAGCAACGAGTTTGTGATTGGTTGCTGGTGTTGAAATGCATTTTAATGCATTTAGATCTCTATTTTGATGATGTGAAAATAGGGGATCTTGATCCGGGAGCAAACAAGGTGATTTTGGAGGCTCCAGAAAGGTGATTTTCGCGTTGGAAAACAAGGTTTCGTGTATCGATGAGTGGAAATGGATTTTCCAGTTTTGTAATGCTTTGAGCGTGGTCTTGGGAGCTTAGTGTAAGTTTGAAACACTTAGCTAAGCTCAAGAGTAAGTGATTCGAAAGTCTCTCTCGGAAATGTGATATGTTTTGATAGAAATGCACTTGAGTTAATGTTGTTAATGTTAGATTTTAATGCCACTATGTTAAGGATGCACTAGGTAAGTGATCATTGATTTATGTGATAAATGCATATGATGTTAAGCATGTTTATGCTTGTGAAAATGGAATTACATTTATGCTTGAAAAACAATGAAATATTGATGTTAAATGATTATATTGGCAAGTGATGAAAATGATTTTTGGTTACTTTAATCGGATATAGTTAGCCGGCTATAGGATTGGGTGCACCGTGAATAAAGTCGCCTTGGATGTCGAGGGGTTGTGATTGTACCATATACTCCATCCAAGTACCCTAACGATCGAGGTTAAGATCACAACGGTGGATTTTAAATTCCGTGTGTGGATCTTGTGTTATGTGTCCCGTGCTCTCATTAGTGGAATTATACAACTACCGATGAGTGGTGTTGAGGGGTTGTGATTGTACTGTTATACTCCACCACGGGTGTCACAACGATAGAGGGTTACTCTCGTATGTGAGCCTTGTGTAGTTCAGTAGTATGTATGAAGCGTGTGGGACAACGCTTGTAATCCGCGTATCTGATTGTGTCATTTGAGTTGATTTTGGTATGGTTTGAGAATTGATCACTTGTAAGCCAATATAATGTTGTTGACTAATGGTTTAAGCATCAGATGCTTGTGAATTATGCTAGAATGCATGTGATGCTTGGTAAAGCATGAGTAAAGGTTTTTTTGTTGTTTTTAAGTGATGCATACGAGCATGTGTTTTAAAAAGTGCATTGATGCCTTGAGAGAGCATGATTTGAGTAAAGGCATGTGTTGATAAATGGTGATTTTTCGGTTGTGTAAATTGTATTGATGAATGTTTTATCTAGCGATCCTTGCTAAGCTTTACACTTATGCTCATTTGTTTCATCAATGTAGAGAATTAAGCTTTTCAGGCAACAAGAAAGCAAGAGGAATCAAAGGACTTTGGTCTCATCAAAGTATGTGGTTTTACATTGGTGTAATAAGAGGCAATGGGTGGGATTTCTACTCTTGGATGTTTGAAGATGATGTTAATTACTTTGTTCATGTTTGGTTTGGCATTTTGGGTTGTAAATGGATTTTGAGGATTGGTTTGTGCTTGAATGTGGCTTTTAGCTATGTATTTTTTTGAAGACTAGGTTGCATGTCTATATAGCTAATGTTTGCATGAATGATGTTATGTTTTAGCTTGTGCTCCTTGATTGTGGTCTCTGATGTATATGCAAGTTGTATGTGGGTTGTAACGCTTCGAAACGTCCTCATCCTTATCGAAACGATGGCCTATATTGGCCAGGGGGTTTCAGAACTGGTGCGATCTTTCCGGAACATTTTTCTACTGTAAAGCCTGGTTTCAAAACTGGTTTCGGAATGCACCCACGTATCGAAACGATCAACATGGTTTCGAAACGGCCATTCCGATACGGGATACATCGTTCTGGAACATGTAACCGTTGAACTTGATTTTGAATTGCTCCAGGTTTATCCTTCTTGCAAAGTGGCCCCTGAATGTTCCTATGCTTAATTAATTGAGTTTGGATGTACTGTTTGAGATGAGTTTTAACATGCTGGCATGTTACATGTATAATTTTGGTTTGGTAACTCTAAAATATTGTTAGTCCTCGAAATTATAGAAATTTAAAATTTAGTCTCTAAAAGTCAAATGTATGCAATTGAACCCCTTAACAAGCTCAGATCACTACGTCGTTTTCTCCTATGTGTCATGCTATTCACCTAGGTTAATATTGTGCATCTAAAAAAGAAAAAAAGGTCGTTAATCAAGGTTAACTTTTACGAGTTGACTTCGGTTTTCCCTGTGTAATCTTCTTAGTTTGGGTCTGGCGTCTAGACCAGGCAAAGGGGGTTACATTTGTTAGTATCAGAGCTAGGTTATGAAAGAAATGGAGATGTTGGTATGTTAAATTGGTATGTATTGATGTGTGTTGATTGAAAAGCATGATTTTGGTTGAATATTTGAGCTTATGCTATGCTTGATTGATGTGGATCGCATGTGAGTTGAATATGATTGTATGTTGATGATGCGAAGTTGTTATGTGTTGTTTTTGGATGATGGAAAGCAAGATGTGTCATTGTATGATATGTTATGTTTGAGGGAAATCAGGGTGCCCAATGCCTTATTACACTGATTAAATGTTTTTGCGACTTGCTTGAGGCTGAACTAAATGGTTTATTTTGTTTATTTGTTATGCCTTGTTAAAAATAGCACTATAGGTCCGAGGAGAGAGCTAAGGTCGAATACGATAGTGCCTGCGGCTGAGTAGGGCGACAAGGGTGAGCAAGGGGTTGATGTCCCTCTTGGTGGAAATTTACCTCCTCCGCCACCACTTGGAGGTGGGAAGCAAGAACAACAAGGACATGCTGGTCTGGGTTTGGGTGATCTAACACGATTGGTTCAGGCGATCACCGGGGCGTTTTAAGCTGCTGTAGCTGGAGCGCATGTACAGGTCCCTGCAGCTGGGCAGGCGGGTTTACCTTTGGAGAGGTTGGGGAGCCTAGGAGCTGTTGAGTTTATGGGATTTTTCTCGAGGTGTCTAAAGCCTTGTTAGCGAGCACGATCCGTATTATGGATCAAACGTGATACAACGATGTGCGCAAGCTAGGATGCGCAGTTTCTTTGCTGCAAGGTGATGCCTGTAGCTAGTGGACGACTACCAATACCTGTATGGAACCCAATGAAGTAGATTGAAAGTATTATGGGGGTGCCTTCAAGAGGAAGTATATGGGGGTAAGATACTTGGACGAGAAGAAACACGAGTTTATGTCGCTAGTTCAGGGAAACCTTTTCTGTGGCTGAGTACGAGGTCTAGTTCGTACGCTTGAGCCAGTATGCCCCTGAACTGATTTCGAGTGAGAGGCTTCATTGTGATCGCTTATGGTATGGATTGGTGCAAGAAGTCAAAACCTATATATTGGCTGCAGACTATACCGTCTTTGATGTGCTTCTGTGTCGGGCCAAGGATATTGAACAGAATCTGGGTCTGTCATCTCGAGGAAATGGTTCTAGCTCTAGGAAGTGAGCAGCAAAGTCTAGTTCCGGTGGTGGACGGAACAAGAGGGGACGAGACAGGAGATACCAGCCTGCTGTTAGGCGAGGTAATGATGGACATGGTGCACCTGCTCAGGGAGAGAGAATGAGGGCTGATCAGAACACGTGTTGGACGTGTGGTACTCGAGGCCACCTGAGGCGTGATTGTCCGTCTACAGCGAAAAAGGTGTAGGATCCCGTTGTGGTGACAAGAAATTCATGCTGGAATTGTGGATCGGCGGATCACATGAGGCGAGAGTGTCCCTTGTTGGCTGGTGGAGGCCAAGGGCGTGTACTTGCTTCAGCTGCACCTCAGAGAGGTCGTGGGCGTGGTCGAGGGAATTTTTAGAGGAGAGACGAGGGCCAGAGAGGCATTGCTCATGTAGTGACAGTTCGGTTTGAGGGAGGCAATCCTGCGACGGTCTATACTCAGCATGAGGAGCGCAATGATATTGATGTCATCGCAGGTACCTTTGCTCTTTAGTCTTTATCATTGCTGGCTTTGATTGATTCTGGATATACGGATTCTTATATCTTGAGTGAGCATGCGCATTTTCTTGATATGCCTATTGAGTTGCTTGAACTAGGAATGCAAGTGACCAGTTCTTTTGGTGAGACTATAGTCACTAGGAAGTTATATAAGAGATGCTCTTTATCTGTGCAAGGTCATGTTTTTCCTGTGGATTTAATGGAGTTACCCTTCTAAGGTTTCGATGTGATCCTTGGTATGGATTTGTTGACTGAGCACAGAGCGGTAGTTGACTTTGATGTCAAGCGGGTCACCTTAAAGCTGGCCGATGATTATGAGCTGGTGATAGTGGGCGAGAATGTGAATTTTTTGTCGAATGTGATTTCAGCTTGGGAAGGAGGCTGTATACTGAGGATGGACTGTGAGGCTTACCTTGCCTATGTGATGAATCCTTGCACCAAGGATGTGCGTGTGCAGGACATTCGAACTGTTGGCGATTTTCCAGATGTCTTTTCATTACAATTGCATAGGTTGCCACCAAACAAGGAAGTTGAGTTTGGTATCGAGTTGTATGAGAATACAACTCCGGTGTACATTGCTCCATATCGCATGGCACCTAAATAGCTGAAGGAGTTTAAAATGCAACTACAAGAGTTGTTGGATCGAGGGTTCATCCAGCTGAATGTGTCAACTTGGGGTGCACCGGTCTTGTTTGTAAAGAAGAAAGATGGGACAATACGGATGTGTATAGATTATCGGCAACTAAACAAGTTGACGATCGAGAACACGTATCCCTTGCCTAGGATTGATGATCTCTTTGATCAGTTTCGGGGAGCCTCAGTGTTTTCTAAGATAGACTTGAGGTTAGCGTATTATCAGCTAAAGGTGAATGATGTAGACGTACCTAAGACAAATTTTCAAACAAGGTATGTGCATTACGACTTCTTAGTGATGCCGTTTGGTTTGACCAAGGCACCTGTTGCTTTGATATACATGATGAATTGTGTATGCCATGAATTCTTGGATCAGTTTGTGGTGGTGTTCATCGATGATATCCTTGTGTACTCTCGTACAGAGTAGGATCATGATAGACACTTGAGAATCGTTTTGCAAGCGTTGTTTGAGAACCAGTTGTATGCCAAGCTAAGTAGATGTGAGTTTTGGCATAAGGAGGTGGTCTTCCTAGGGCAAGTTGTATCAGCAGAGGGTATTCGCGTTGATCCGCACAAAGTAGAGGCTGTGATGAGTTCAAAGGTGCCTAATTCACTGACAGAGGTACGAAGTTTCCTTGGTTTAGCCGGGTATTACCGCAGGTTTGTCGAAGGTTTCTCGACGATTGTTGCACCTTTGACCAAGTTGTTGCAGAAGAATGTTCTCTTTGAGTGGACAAATGCGAGGCATCAAGCTTTTGAAAAGCTGAAGGAAGCTTTGACGCAAGCTCCTGTCCTGATTCAACCTGAGTCTTGCAAGGAGTTTGTGGTCTATAGTGATGCGTCCATTGTTGGTTTGGGCTGCGTGTTGATGGAGGGGGGTAAGGTGGTGGCCTATTCATCTATACAGTTGAAGGTGCATGAGCGTAACTACCCTACTCATGATCTTGAGCTTGCAGCTGTTATGTTTGCTTTGAAGATCTGGAGGCATTACCTGTATGGCGAGAAGTGTGTTGTGTTCATGGGTCATAAGAGCTTAATGTATCTTATGTCTTAGAAGGAGCTGGGTGGAGTTGCTTAAGGATTATGATCTGACAATCGAGTATCACCCGGGCAAGGCTAATGTTGTGGCTGATGCTTTGAGCAGGAAAGTGACCGTCGAGTTGAGAGTGATGTTCGCTCGCTTGAGCATATCGCGTGATGGTGGTCTTATCATTGATATGCAAGTGAAAGGATCTCTGATTCAGTTGATCAAGGATAAGCAGTTGCTTGATTATTCTCTTGTTCCTCATGTCCAGGACATTGTGGAGGGTAAGCCTTAGGATTTCAGTTTTAATGATGACGGTGTCCAATGCTTTGGAAGTTGAATAGTGGTGCCAAATGATGTTGAGGCACACTATTCTGACTAAAGCTCATAGTATTCCTTTTGCTATGCATCCTGGTAGTACGAATATGTATAGTGATTTGAAGGATTACTACTGGGTGGGGTTGAAAAAGTATGCAGCTGAGTTCGTTAGTAAGTGCATGGTGTGTCAGCGAGTGAATGTTGAACATCAAGTTCCTTCTAGGTTGTTGCAGCCACTGAGAATCCCTGAATGGATGTGGGAGTGAATTACCATGGATTTTGTGTCTGGGTTGCCGTTGTCACCGTCAAAGAAGAATTCAGTTTGGGTGATTGTTGATCGGCTTACGAAGTGTTCACATTTCCTGCCTGTGCATAATACATATACCTTGGATAAGTTGGTTGAGTTGTACATTGTTGAGATTGTTCGGTTGCATGGTGTGCCAAAGTCCATTGTGTCGGATAGGGATTCGAGGTTTACAATGCGATTTTTGGAATGTTTGCATCAAGCCTTGAATACACAGTTGAATTTCAATACTTCTTATCATCCTGAGACGGATGGACAGTCAGAATGTGTGATCCAGGTGCTTGAGGACATGTTGAGATGCTGCGTGATAGATTTTCAGGGTTCTTGGGAGAAGCACTTGCCGTTGGTTGAGTTTGCATATAATAATAGTTACCAGGCAAGTATTCAAATGTCTCCATACGAGGCTTTGTATGGGAGAAGGTGTAGAACCATTCTTCGTTGGGCGGAAGCTGGGAAAAAGTTGATTTCGATACCAGCTTTGTTAAAGGGAACCACCGAGAAGGTGAAGCTCATTTGTGAGCGTTTGAAGGCAGCATCGGATAGGCAAAAGTCTTACGCGGATCTGAAGCGTAAAGAGATTGAGTTCGCGGTTGGCGAACGTGTGTTTTTGAAAGTGTTGCCTTGGAAGAAGGTGATGAGAATTGGTCGTAAGGGAAAGCTTAGCCCAAGGTTCATTGGACCTTACGAGGTTGTGGACCGTATTGGTCCTATGGCATATCGGTTGAGATTGCCTTTAGAGATGGACAACATACATGATGTGTTTCATGTCTCGATGTTGCGGAGGTACAGATCGAATCCTTCGCATGTGACGCCTGTAGATGAGATAGAGTTGAATCCAAATTTGTCTTATGATGAGGAACCAGTGAGGGTTCTGGTTGTGAGCAACAAGGTTCTTCGTGGCAAGACGATAGAGCTTGTGAAGGTGTTGTGGCGACACTGATGAGTTGAGGAGGCCACGTGGGAAAGCAAGGCTGACATGCTCAAGCAGTTTCTGCACCTTTTTCCATTAGGTAAAATTTCGAGGATGAAATTTCCTAAGTGGGGGAGAGTTGTAACGCCTTGGTTTTGGTCCTAGATGTTTTAGACATCAGACCGGACCGGTCGGAAATGGTTCGAATTGCGTAAGGTGATTTAGGGAGATCAAGGATAAGGATAGGATAAAAATGGTGTAAAATTGTTAAAATCTTATAAAAATATGTTTAAGAGGTTGGTCTAATCAATTTTACAAAAAGAGTTTCGGAAGAGGTACATTTTGGGTAGTGACAAAAATGTAAAGTTTCAAAACTGTGGTAAATGCAATTTTTAAAGGAGAAGCCAAAATGTTAGAATCTTTACGGAGCTTTATGGAAATTTAGCATTTCCTTAATATGACATGTGTTTAAAATGGTTTTAATAAAATAGTTTTAATTGGCTTTTATTTTATTTAATTAATTAGGTGGTTAATTAGTGAGATTACATCACGTAACTACCTTTCTCTTATCATTTTCAACCAAACACAATTCCAACTCATTTTCTCTAGATTTCTTTTCTCTCAAACACTCTCTTCTTGATTTCTTACTCATTTCAAAGGATTCTTCCTAAATTCATGAAGTTTTGTGAAGCAAAAACTTTTCATTCATTGAGGAAAGCAATGATTGGACGTAAATCCCATTCTCAACATCTAATCAAGGTTCTTTATTGAAATTCCCAAGATCTTTGGCTTCTAATTAATGTTTTTGGTTGAGTTTTCAATGTAGTTTTGATTTGAGATCAAAATCTTTTAAAATTTGATTAAAATATTGATTTTTGGATTTGTTTTGGTAAGCTCTGTTTTAGATTGATTTTAATTGAGTTTCAAGTTGGTTATTATGTTGAAATGAAGTTTTGATAATAAAGATCCCGAAATTCTTGAGATCCTTGAGTTTCTTGATAGTTTTAGGTGAGTTTTGAGGTGAAATGGTGGAATTATGTGTGCAGGAAGTATAAGGATGAGTTTAGGTTGTTTTTATATGTGTTTTGATGCTTAAAATTGATTGTAAGTGATGTATGTTGGTTGTGTAACCCCCTTAACCCGGCCTAGACGGTTGACCCGAATTAAGAAAGTCACACGGGGAAAACCAAAGTCAACCCGAAAGTCAACCTTGATTAACGACCCTTTTTTTTAACTTGTCTAGATGCACATTAATCCTAATTGTGATCACACAAACATCATATTCAAAGATCACAAACATCAGAGATCAAACAGGGACCCAATTGAACAAATTACAACTTTAGGGACCAAATTGTAATTTCTGATAATTAAAAGGACTTAACCCAAATTAAAGTTACCATCTTGAAATTAATCAGGTTTCATGCTTCTCTGTGAAATTTCAGCTCAAAATGACTTCCCAAGCTCACACAAATGAACATACAAGATTCAGGACCAAAACGCAAACAATTCAAAACATATAACTGCTAATGTCAGCCCCTAACGGTCGGCCGTTCCGAAACCAATCAACCCCGTTCCGAAACATGGGCCGTTCCGAAACCGATCTACCCCGTTCCGAAACACGGCCTTGGCAGAGACCAAACCGTTTCGAAACGGTGCACACCGTTTCGGACGCCTGGGTTCGTGCAAGGCACCCGTTCCGAAACGGTGCATACTGTTCCGAAACGCCTGCACAGATTGCAGCAAACAAGCATACCAAATCATGCAATTGATCATTCAAACATGCTCCAATTGTCACCAAACTTTACCAGCATGCAATTAAACATATTTAAGACTTATAGGCACCATCACAACATCAATCTAACATCATATGCAAAAAGCCCCAATTCTATAGGCATGCTTCCTACACAAGCTAGCTATTCAACACCAAACTTCCAAAACAAGCATATAAGGTTCCAATTCATAAACCAGCAATCTTAACAACATTCAACATACTTAGGGAGTCTCAAACACCTCCCAAAACATACACATTGGTTCCCCATTGCCAAATCACACAAAAGCTAAATGTTTAACAAAACCTTCCATACTTTGAGCTTCACTTGAACTTGATTGCTTGCCCTTTCTTGCTGCCCCTCAAAGTACTCTAATGCTCTGCATTATTGAATTAAGAAAACGTAGAGAGCGTAAGCAAAAGCTTAGTGAGGCATGCTCATTAAAAACAATTCAATAATGCAATTAAAACCATTTATAAATCATGCTTAAATTCAATCCTTGCACATGCTCAAAAGCATACTTAAATCAAGCAATCCCATGCTTCAACATAAACATTAAAACAAGCATCTCATGCTTCATAATATACTTAACATGTCATATTGGCTCAAGTGATACATTTCATTTATTAAAACAAGTTCAACAACTTTCCCAAGGACTTTTAAACACCTTGGCCCCAAGGACTTTTAAACACCTTGGCCATGGACTTTTAAACACCATGAATAAGGACCACACAAGGACTTTTAACCACCTTTGTGTCCAATGCTTGAATCACCCCAAGGACTTTTAAACACCTTGGCCCCATGAACTTTTAAACACCATGGAAAGGATCACCTAAGGACTTTTAACCACCTTAGTGTCCGCAACAAGACTCATCCAAGGACTTTTAACCACCTTGATGATCTTAAGTAACAAGGCTCACTCAAGGACTTTTAATCACCTTAGTGACCTTAATCTTTTGAAAACATCACTTGCCAATATACATCATTTTCATCATTCGATCCACTGTTTTAAAGCATTTAACCAAGCCATTTTCATCATGCATTTTAAAGCATCAATCCACATTTAAACAATGTACAAAAGCAAGGTACTCCTACCTAGAGTTACCTTCAACATATGGCTTATATCATCAGCAAAATCCATGCTAAAATATGCTTTCAAAACAGTAATTAAAAACATGCAAATCATCATTTTGCAACACATCAAAGTCATGGCCACCACTAGAGAGAAAATCCGAATACTTACACTTGAGCCTAGCAAAGTTGTTTAGACTTAAACTAAGCTCCCAAAACCTTCAAACCTTGGTTTTAAAGCTGAAAATCCAATTCCATAAATCCACTCACCAATTTCCACTTTGCTTCAAGCCAAAGCACCAAATCAAGCTTCCGGATCAACCAATCTTGGATCCAAAGATGCCTCCCCTGTTTCAACACATCAAAGCAGAGGATTAATGCATCTTCATGCATTAATTGCTTCAATGAAAGCACCTAAACTCGCTGCTCTCATCCAACCTCCATTTTCGGCCACCAAACACAACCGAAAATGCATCCAAACCACTTCTAAACAAAGCCCAGCCTTTAACCAGCAAAACCTCACTTCCATTAACATCATATAACATCTAAAAACAACCTATTAACAACCTTATACCTCCAGCAACATCAGATCACCAAGATCACCTCAAAAACTACCTTAGAACACAAGCTAAACTTAGGAAACTCAACCTATCCGGGATTACATCAATCAAAACTCAATTCTACATCATTTTAGAGATCATTTAACATCAAAAACATCTCTTAAATCACAGATTACTCAGATCTAACGAAAATCACCAAAAATCATCAAGATCTTGCATAATAAGCCAAGATCCATTAATCAACTTAAAAACCTTTAATTAAACATCAATTTAGGATTGAAAACTTAGGAATTTCAGTAAAGAACTGATAGTTTAGAGGAGAAGGACGTTCTTACCTCCAAACTTGTGTTTCTCCACTTTTTGCAATCAAAATGCTTGTTGAAACTTGTAGCAATTGAAGAGGTTTTGAAGATATGTTGATTTGGAATCAAATGAGAGTTGAAAGGAGGAATTTAGGTGAGAAAATCAGAAACAAATCTCTGGAAATGTAGTGTTTGGTTTGAGAGAAAATGAGAGAAGGAAAATGAGAAGTTAGTTGAGAAAATTGCCAAATGAGTTTTTCCCTCCTTTTTGTGATCTTTAAAATCAGAAAATAGCTTATAAAATCTTAGAAAAATCTGGAGAAATCACTTTTGGATTAATAGCTCCTTAAAGATTCAAAGTTCCAACCCTTTATAAAATAGCCACCAAACTTGCGAAAATTACATTTTGGTCACTAGCCAAAATGTCACACTTCCAAAACTCATTTTCCAAAATTGATTTCACAGTTCACTTAACTATAATAAAAGATGATTTTAGAACATTTTTCCATATTTTTAATGCAACCCGAACTAGGCTTTCCTAATTTAACCTCTTAAGATTCGAACAGCACTTTGACCAACCGGTCAACGCCCAAAACTCCTAAGCCCAAAACCGGGGCGTTACAATTCTCCCCCCTTAAGAAATTTCGTCCTCGAAATTTACCTGAAGGAAAGAGATAAGGAAACTGCTTCAGCAAGTCTTCCTGCCGCTCCCACGTGGTTTCCTCAACACCTCGATGCTTCCACAGCACCTTCACCAACTCAATGGTCTTGCCACGAAGAACCTTGCAATCCGAATCCAGAACCTTCACCGGTTCCTCATCATAGGTCAAATCCGGATTCAAAACCACACCCTCCACAGGCATCACATGCGAAGGATCAGATCTATACTTCTGGAGCATAGAAACATGGAACACATCATGAATCTTCTCCAACTCCTGAGGTAACCTCAACCGATACGCAACAGGACCCACTCGCTCAACCACCTCATATGGTCCAATGTACCGGGGGCTCAACTTACCCTTCCGGCCAAACCTCATCACCTTCATCCAAGGCGAAACCTTCAAGAACACACGGTCACCCACCGCATACTCTATCTCCTTACGCTTCAAATCCGCGTAAGACTTTTGCCGACCAGAGGCAGCCTTCAACCGTTCACAAATGAGCTTCATCTTCTCGGTGGTCCCTTTCAACAAAGCAGGCATCGAAACCAACTTTTGACCAGTTTCAGCCCAACAAAGAGGAGTCCTACACTTCCTCCCATACAGAGCCTCATAAGGTGCCATCTGTATACTCGCCTAATAACTATTGTTATAGGCGAACTCAACCAAAGGCAGATGCTTCTCCCAAGAACCTTGGAACTCAATCACGCAGCATCTCAACATATCCTCCAAAATCTGAATAACCCGCTCAGACTGACCATCCGACTGAGGATGATAGGATGTACTGAAATGCAACCTTGTACCCAGAGCTTGATACAAACACTGCCAAAAACGCGATGTGAACCTCGGATCCCTATCCGACCCAATCGACTTAGGCACACCATGCAACCTCACTATCTCAGCAATGTACAGCTCTGCCAGCTTATCCAAAGAAAACGTAGTATGCACATGCAAGAAATGCGCACACTTCGTCAAGCGATCCACAATCACCCAAACAGAATTCTTCTTTGATGGAGACAAAGGCAAACCAGATACAAAATCCATGGCAACCCTCTCCCACTTCCATTCAGGGATTTTCAACGGTTGCAACAAACCAGAAGGATCCTGATGTTCAGCCTTAACTCGCTGACACACCAAACACTTGCTCACAAACTCTGCAACATCCTTCTTCAAACCTACCCAATAGTACTCATCATGAAGATCACGATACATCTTAGTACTACCAGGGTGCATAGCAAAAGGACTACTATGACCTTCAGTCAGAATAGCACGCCTCAACTCAGCATCAGCAGGCACTACTATCCGACTCCCAAAACACAACACACCATCCTCATTAAAGCAGAAATCCGAAGGTCTACCCTCCGCAATATCCTGAACATGTGACACCAAAGAATCATCCAACAACCTCTTTTCCTTGATCAACTGAACCAAAGATGGTTTCACTTGCAACTCAGCAACAAGACCACCATCTCGCGATATGCTCAAGCTAGCAAACATCGCCCTCAGCTCAACAGCTACCTTCCTACTCAAGGCATCAGCAACAACATTAGCCTTACCAGGATGATACTCAATAGTCAGATCATAATCCTTGAGCAACTCCAACCAACGTCGTTGCCTGAGATTCAACTCCTTCTGGGACATTAGATACCTCAAACTCTTGTGATCCGTGTACACAGTACACTTCTCACCATACAGATAATGTCTCCAGATCTTCAGAGCAAAAACCACTGCAGCCAGCTCAATATCATGCGTAGGATAGTTGCGCTCATGCACCTTCAACTGCCGCGACGCATAAGCCACAACCTTACCCTCTTGCATCAGCACACACCCCAAACCAACATAGGATGCATCACTATAGACCACAAACTCTTTTCCTGATTCAGGCTGAATCAAGATAGGAGCTTGCGTCAAAGCCGCCTTCAGCTTCTCAAAAGCCTGCTGTCTCGCTTCCGTCCACTCATACTTAACATCTTTTTGCAACAGCTTCGTCAAAGGAGCAGCAATCTTGGAAAAACCATCCACAAACCTCCGGTAGTATCCCGCCAAACCAAGGAAACTACGGACCTCATGAACAGACTTAGGAACTTTCCAGTTCATCACCGCCTCAATCTTCTGAGGATCAACACGAATCCCCTCAGCTGAGACCACATGCCCAAGAAACACCACCTCCCTAAGCCAAAACTCACACTTGTTCAACTTAGCATAAAGCTGATTCTCCAACAAAGCTTGCAAAACAACCCTCAAATGCTCTTCGTGCTCCTCCTCAGTACGCGAGTACACGAGGATATCATCAATGAACACCACAACGAACTTGTCCAGGTATTCATGAAAAACACGATTCATCATGTCCATGAAAGCAGCAGGAGCATTTGTCAAACCAAACGGCATCACAAGGAACTCATAATGCCGATACCTTGTCCTGAAAGCTGTCTTAGGCACATCCACATCCTTCACCTTCAACTGATAATACCCTGACCTCAAGTCAATCTTAGAGAACACAGCAGCTCCCCGAAATTGATCAAAGAGATCATCAATCCTCGACAAAGGATACCGATTCTTGATAGTCAACTTGTTCAGCTGACGGTAATCAATGCACATCCTCATAGTGCCATCTTTCTTCTTCACAAACAAGACAGGAGCACCCCAAGGCGACACACTCGGCCGGATGAAACCACGATCAAGCAGCTCTTGCAACTGCGTCTTCAGCTCCTTCAGCTCCTTAGGTGCCATTCTATAGGGAGTAATGGACACAGGAGTTGTATTCTCATACAGCTCAATTCCAAACTCCACCTCGCGATTAGGAGGTAAACCAGGCAACTCTTCAGGAAAAACACCAGGAAACTCTTTCACAACCTTGATATCTTGCACCCTCAACTCCTTAGAGCTAGGATTCATCACAAAAGCTAGGTAAGCTTCGCAACCTTGCCTCAGCATCCTACTCGCCTCCAAGGTAGACACAACATTAGCAAGAAACTTCACATTCTCGCCAACTACAACAACTTCATAATCATCCGCAAGCTTAAGCGAAACCCGCTTATTCTCACAATCCACAACAGCACGATGCTCAGCAAGCCAATCCATACCAAGGATCACATCAAAACCATAAAAAGGCAACTCCATAAGATCAACATGAAAGACATGTTCTTGAACAACCAAGGGACACCTTCTATAAAGCTTTCGAGTCACAACAGTTTCACCAAAAGAACTAGTGACACGAACACCAACATCCAAAGACTCAACAGGCAAACCAAGCAATTCAGCATGCTCACGCAAAATGTATGAATGCGTAGATCCAGAATCAATCAAAGAAAGCAATGACAAGGATTGCAAAGTAAAGGTACCTGCAATCACATCAGCATCATTCCTTCCCTCGCGCTGGGCATACACCCTCGCTTGGCCTCCACCCTCAGGCTGAATAGCCACAACATGAGCTACTCCGCGGCCACCTTCCTCTCTCCTCTGGAAATTACCACGGCCGCGCCCACGACCTCTCTGCTGTGCAGCTACAACAGGAGCACGATCTTGGCCACCAGCCAACCTCGGACAATCTCGCCTCAAATGGTCAACAGAACCACAGTTCCAACATCCATTCCCAGCAGCCGCAACAGGAGCTTGCACCTCCCTCACAGCTCAAGGACAGTCACGCTTCATGTGACCACGCGAACCACAGATCCAACAAGCACTTGGTTCAGCTCTAGCATAACCACCCCTAGCAGGTGCACCACCACCTCTCTTGGCTGAGGACTGATACTTCTGATCACGTCCCCTCTTGTTCCGTCCACCTCCGGAACTATACTCAGCAGCTCTCTTGCCAGAACTTGCTCCAGCACCTTTCGCAGCTAAACCCAAGTTCATCTCAATGTCCTTGGATCGACTAACCAACACATCGAAATCATTGTACTCAGCAGCAAACATGTAGGTCTTAACTTCCGTCACCAAGCCATAACGGAACCTTTCGCACCTCTCTCGCTCATCAGGTATCAGCTCCGGTGCATACTGACTGAGGCGTACAAACTGCACTTCGTACTCAGCTACACTCATGCTCCCTTGGGTAAGAGACATGAATTCACGCTTCTTCTCATCCAGATATCTCACTCCAAGATATCTCCTCTTGAACGCATTCTGAAAGAATGTCCAAGTAACATCAGCTTCAGCCATCCCAGCTATGGTGGTCGTCCACCACGTATATGCATCGTCCTGCAGCAAGGACACAACACAACCCAGCTTTTGCACATCCGTGCAGCTCATCTGACCCAAGATACGCTTGGTACTCTCTAGCCAAGCTTCCGAACTCTCAGCCGACATACCCCTGAACTCAGTCCCACCAAGACTGCGCAGACGTTCCAAAGGTAGTCTGACTCCAGCATCTCCCTGATGCCCAGCTCCTTGAGCTCCACCTACTGCTGCTCGAAAAGCACCCGCAATAGCTTGCACCAACATAGACATATAAGGCATAGCTTGCCCCTGACCAACCTCTGGTCCAGCAGCTCCAGCACCAGCTGCAGCTTCAGCTCGCTCACCTCCAGCACCACCACCAGGCGGAGGAGGGGGTAACAATGCACTACCCGTATTCTCTTCATTCTCATTCTCGTTAGGAGCCGTAGCTCGCACACTACCTCTTAACTCTCTACGTGGTGCCATACTTTTACCATGCAATCACAATGCAAAAATAAAACAAGTCAGGCCCAGCAAGGTAAGCAATCCAAGTATTCAAGCTCAATTTCATTCAAAATCAACATCATTTCATTAGCTTTTGTTTGGCAATGGGTACCCTCAACATGCAACATCATAGCATACATCTCAATTGCATCAACATCACAAACCACTAAACATGCTTTCACACAACAAGCATACAAGGCAAACATGCTTCAATCATGCATACATTCATTCCCAATTACTCGCAAACTCAGCTCTGATACCACCAAATGTAACCCCCTTAACCTGGCCTAGACGGTTGACCCGAATTAAGAATGTCACACGGGGAAAACCAAAGTCAACCCGAAAGTCAACCTTGATTAACGACCCTTTTTCTTTTTCTTTTTAAACTTGTCTAGATGCACATTAATCCTAATTGTGATCACACAAACATCATATTCAAAGATCACAAACATCAGAGATCAAACAGGGACCTAATTGAACAAATTATAACTTTAGGGACCAAATTGTAATTTCTGATAATTAAAAGGACTTAACCCAAATTAAAGTTACCATCTTGAAATTAATCAGGTTTCATGCTTCTCTATGAAATTTCAGCTCAAAATGACTTCCCAAGCTCACACAAATGAACATACAAGATTCAGGACCAAAACGCAAACAATTAAAAACATATAACTGCCAATGTCAGCCCCTAACGGTCGGCCGTTCCGAAACCAATCAACCCCGTTCCGAAACACGGGCCGTTCCGAAACCGATCTACCCCGTTCCGAAACACGGCCTTGGCAGAGACCAAACCGTTTCGAAACGGTGCACACCGTTTCGGACGCCTGGGTTCGTGCAAGGCACCCGTTCCGAAATGGTGCATACTGTTCCGAAACGCCTGCACAGATTGCAGCAAACAAGCATACCAAATCATGGAATTGATCATTCAAACATGCTCCAATTGTCACCAAACTTTACCAGCATGCAATTAAACATATTTAAGACTTATAGGCACCATCACAACATCAATCTAACATCATATGCAAAAAGCCCCAATTCTATAGGCATGCTTCCTACACAAGCTAGCTATTCAACACCAAACTTCCAAAACAAGCATATAAGGTTCCAATTCATAAACCAGCAATCTTAACAACATTCAACATACTTAGGGAGTCTCAAACACCTCCCAAAACATACACATTGGTTCCCCATTGCCAAATCACACAAAAGCTAAATGTTTAACAAAACCTTCCATACTTTGAGCTTCACTTGAACTTGATTGCTTGCCCTTTCTTGCTGCCCCTCAAAGTACTCTAATGCTCTGCATTATTGAATTAAGAAAACGTAGAGAGCGTAAGCAAAAGCTTAGTGAGGCATGCTCATTAAAAACAATTCAATAATGCAATTAAAACCATTTATAAATCATGCTTAAATTCAATCCTTGCACATGCTCAAAAGCATACTTAAATCAAGCAATCCCATGCTTCAACATAAACATTAAAACAAGCATCTCATGCCTCATAATATACTTAACATGTCATATTGGCTTAAGTGATACATTTCATTTATTAAAACAAGTTCAACAACTTTCCCAAGGACTTTTAAACACCTTGGCCCCAAGGACTTTTAAACACCTTGGCCATGGAATTTTAAACACCATGAATAAGGACCACACAAGGACTTTTAACCACCTTTGTGTCCAATGCTTGAATCACCCCAAGGACTTTTAAACACCTTGGCCCCAAGGACTTTTAAACACCTTGGCCCCATGGACTTTTAAACACCATGGAAAGGATCACCTAAGGACTTTTAACCACCTTAGTGTCCGCAACAAGACTCATCCAAGGACTTTTAACCACCTTGATGATCTTAAGTAACAAGGCTCACTCAAGGACTTTTAACCACCTTAGTGACCTTAATCTTTTCAAAACATCACTTGCCAATATACATCATTTTCATCATTCAATCCACTGTTTTAAAGCATTTAACCAAGCCATTTTCATCATGCATTTTAAAGCATCAATCCACATTTAAACAATGTACAAAAGCAAGGTACTCCTACCTAGAGTTACCTTCAACATATGGCTTATATCATCAGCAAAATCCATGCTAAAATATGCTTTCAAAACAGTAATTAAAAACATGCAAATCATCATTTTGCAACACATCAAAGTCATGGCCACCACTAGAGAGAAAATCCGAAAACTTACACTTGAGCTTAGCAAAGTTGTTTAGACTTAAACTAAGCTCCCAAAACCTTCAAACCTTGGTTTTAAAGCTGAAAATCCAATTCCATAAATCCACTCACCAATTTCCACTTTGCTTCAAGCCAAAGCACCAAATCAAGCTTCCGGATCAACCAATCTTGGATCCAAAGATGCCTCCCCTGTTTCAACACATCAAAGCAGAGGATTAATGCATCATCATGCATTAATTGCTTCAATGAAAGCACCTAAACTCGCTGCTCTCATCCAACCTCCATTTTCGGCCACCAAACACAACCGAAAATGCATCCAAACCACTTCTAAACAAAGCCCAGCCATAAACCAGCAAAACCTCACTTCCATTAACATCATATAACATCTAAAAACAACCTATTAACAACCTTATACCTCCAGCAACATCAGATCACCAAGATCACCTCAAAAACTACCTTAGAACACAAGCTAAACTTAGGAAACTCAACCTATCCGGGATTGCATCAATCAAAACTCAATTCCACATCATTTTAGAGATCATTTAACATCAAAAACATCTCTTAAATCACAGATTACTCAGATCTAACGAAAATCACCAAAAATCATCAAGATCTTGCATAATAAGCCAAGATCCATTAATCAACTTAAAAACCTTTAATTAAACATCAATTTAGGATTGAAAACTTAGGAATTTCAGTAAAGAACTGATAGTTTAGAGGAGAAGGACGTTCTTACCTCCAAACTTGTGTTTCTCCACTTTTTGCAATCAAAATGCTTGTTGAAACTTGTAGCAATTGAAGAGGTTTTGAAGATATGTTGATTTGGAATCAAATGAGAGTTGAAAGGAGGAATTTAGGTGAGAAAATCAGAAACAAATCTCTGGAAATGTAGTGTTTGGTTTGAGAGAAAATGAGAGAAGGAAAATGAGAAGTTAGTTGAGAAAATTGCCAAATGAGTTTTTCCCTCCTTTTTGTGATCTTTAAAATCAGAAAATAGCTTATAAAATCTTAGAAAAATCTGGAGAAATCACTTTTGGATTAATAGCTCCTTAAAGATTCAAAGTTCCAACCCTTTATAAAACAACCACCAAACTTGCGAAAATTACATTTTGGTCACTAGCCAAAATGTCACACTTCCAAAACTCATTTTCCAAAATTGATTTCACAGTTCACTTAATTATATTAAAAGATGATTTTAGAACATTTTTCCATATTTTTAATGCAATCCGAACTAGGCTTTCCTAATTTAACCTCTTAAGATTCGAATAGCACTTTGACCAACCGGTCAACGCCCAAAACTCCTAAGCCCAAAACCGGGGCGTTACAGGTTGGGCATGGTTTTGGAAGCATTCGGTTGCTTTGAGCAACGAGTTTGTGATTGGTTGCTGCTATTGAAATGCATTTTAATGTATTTAGATCTCTGTTATGATGATGTGAAAACAGGGGATCTTGACCTGGGAGCAAACGAGGTGATTTTGGAGGCTCCAGAAGGGTGATTTTCGCGTCGGCAAATGAGGTTTCGTGTATCGGTGAGTGGAAATGGATTTTCCAATTATTTAATGCTTTGAGCGTGGTCTTGGGAGCTTAGTGTTAGTTTGAAACACTTAGCTAAGCTCAAGAGTAAGTTATTCGAAAGTCTCTCTCAGAAATGTGCTACGTTTTGATAGAAATGCACTTGAGTTAATGTGCTTTTGATTATTGTTTTAAAGCATGTTTTAAGCATGGTTAATGCTGGATTTTAATGCTATTATGTTAAGGATGCACTAGGAAGTGATCCTTAGTTTTATGTGATAACTACATATGATGTTAAGCATGTTTATGCTTGTGAAAATGGCATTATGTTTATGCTTGTAAAACTGTGGAATATTGATGTTAAATGATTATATTGGCAAGTGATGATAATGGATTTTGGTTACTTTAATCGGATATAGTTAGTCGGCTATAGGATTGGGTGCACCGTGAATAAAGTCGCCTTGGATATTGAGGGGTTGTGATTGTACCGTTATAGTCCACCACGGGTGTCACAACGATGGAGGGTTACTCTCGTATGTGAGCCTTGTGTAGTCCGGTAGTGTGTATTAAGCGTGTGCGGAAACGCTTGTAATCCGCGTATCCAATTGTGTCATATGAGTTGGTTTTGGTATGGTTTGAGAATTGATAAATGGTGATTTTCCGGTTGTGTAAATTGTATTGATGAATGTTCCCTTTAGCGATTCTCACTAAGCTTTACGCTTACGTTCATTTGTTTCATCGACGCAGAGAACTAGGCTTTTGAGGCAGCAAGAAAACAAGAGGAATCCAAGTACTTTGGTCTCAGCAAAGTATGTGGTTTTACTTTTGTGTAATAAGAGGCAGTGGGTGGGATTTCTTCTCTTGGATGTTTGAAGATGATGTTAATTACTTTGTTCATGTTTGGTTTGGCATTTTGGGTTGTAAATGTCTTTTGAGGATTGATTTGTGCTTGAATGTTGTTTTTAGCTTTGTATGGTTTTGAATACACGGTTGCATGCCTATAGTTCTAATGCTTGCATGAATGATGCTATGTTTTAGCTTGTGCTCCTTGATTGTGGTCTCTAATGTATATGCAAGTTGTATGTGGGTTGTAACATGTGTGGGAATGTTTTCGGATGTGGAAAGTTGTATAAAACCAGCAAAATCTGATGCTGCGGGGCAGGACGTTTCGAAACGCCCTCATCGGTATCGAAACGATGGCCTGTATTAGCTAGAGGGTTTCGGAACGGATGTGGTCGTTCTAGAACTTTTCTACTGTGAAGCCTAGTTTCTAAACTGGTTTCGGAACGCACCCGTGTATCAAAACGGTCAACATGGTTTCGAAACGACCGTTTCGATACAGGATACAACGTTCTGGAATAGGTAATCTTTGAACCTGATTTTGAATTGCTCCAGGGTTATCCTTCTTGCAAAGTGACCCCTGAATGTTCGTATGCTTAATTAATTGAGTTTGGATGTACCGTTTCAGATGAGTTTTGACATGTTGGCATGTTACATGATTAATTTTGGTTTGGTAACTCTAAAATCTGGTTAGTCCTCGAAATTCTGGAAATTTTCAATTTAGTCCCTAAAAGTAAAATGTATGCAATTGAACCCCTTAACGAGCTTCGATCGCTACGTCGTTTTCTCCTATGTGTAATGCTATTCACCTAGGTTAATATTGTTCATCTAGAAAAGATAAAAAGAAAAAAGGGTCGTTAATCAAGGTTGACTTTTACGAGTTGACTTTGGTTTTCCCCGTGTAATCTTCTTAGTTTGGGTTGGGCGTTTAGACCGGGCTAAAGGGGTTACATGGTGAGAAATGAAATAATCATGTGTCTTGATGCAGGAATCGTTTACGCCATATCCGATAGCAATTGGGTGAGCCCCTGCAATGTGTACCCGAGAAAGGCAGGATAATAGTCATTACAAATGAAGACAACGAATTATACCCAACTAGGAATGTGACCAGTTGGAGGGTTTGTACGAACGATCGAAAGCTGAACAAAGCTACTCGAAAGTACCACTTCCCCTTATTTGATGAACTTAATTCATTTTATATATAAGATACTGCTCAAGTGTGTTTTCTTCATGTGCGTAGGTACCAGCCCAGGCAAATGCTGCCGAGGCAGCAGAGAGGGCAGAAGAGAAGAAGCTGGAAACTAAAGGATGAAGCTGTTGGACCATATGGAGAGCTGATCGAGGAGGAGAAGACAAGAATGAAAAGTTGTGTCAACCCCTGCACACCAGACCACACCTCCGCCGAGGCAGCAACTCGAGGAAGAGTGTTAAAATGCAAAGTGGTATGCGATAGAAATAGCTCACCAAGCCCAATTTTTAGAGACCACTTGCTTGTGCATTGGAGCCCAGCAGACAAAGAAAAGCCGAGTCAAAGTCAAGTTGGAGAAAAGTAAAACGGGAATCTAGGAAGAATTAATGATCTTTTAATGAGTTGAAATTTTATTCGAACTAGTATTCCTACCCTAAACCGACTTAGACCTAGGTTCCTCCCCTATGTATATGTAATCGACTTGAAGAACATAACATAATTTAGATTAGAGAGAAACTCCTTCTAGTCAAAACCTTAATGTCGTCAAACCCCCACCATGTTCTAAACCTTCCCTAGGTCTAAGGGTTGGTTGTGTAGTAGTTGTGAGAGTCTTGTAGTATTCGTTTAGGATTTCAGTTTTGCAAAAAATTTCAAGGTTTGTTTACTCTTGGTTCTTCATTGTCGTAATCTTTATCGGGAGAGAAGAGAGCTTCAATCCATTTGTTCAATATCGAGAGAGTTGAACACACAAAACGTGTAAACACGGCTTTATCCAACCATAGGGTAAATCTATGTCGGCTTAGGGATAAGTTTAGAAGTTCAGTGGCGAATAGAGGTTTCATTATCGGTTGGTGTTCACCCTTAGATTCGCGTCGGGAGGTATCAGCCAAGACGTGTTCACAAATAGTACTTCAAGCTTCAGGAGAAGAGGGAGTCATAGAAGGGAACCTTGCTGAACCTTTAATCATCGCTTAACTGCCCATGTAGTCTCATTCATCTTTGCCGAGGCGGGCACCTTCCGAGGCATACTTGTGGGTAGTTGTTCAAGTTGTTAAGTTGATATGCAAAACTGTACCGAGACAGTACATCAATTCTCCACACTACGAAACATCCAATACCGGCCCATTCTCTCACTCTGATTTCTCAATTTACTTTAATTGCTTTAGTTTTAGCTTTAATAAAACCAACTCTCATTGTTTATGATTTTATTTTAATTGTGCAGAAAAGTGAACTCTAAAATGTTGTCACAATCCATGTGGAGACGATATCTTAAATACTATAAATTGGCACCAAGTACACTTGCACGCTAATGGCGCATCACTTTTGCACGCAACAACAGCCCAGAAGAAAACTGATGCTCAACTTTCATGTGCTGACAAACCATACACTTACTCATAAAATCATCAACATCCATCTTCAACCCAACCCAATAGTACTAATCCTTCAACCCACGATACATCTTAGTACTACCAGGATGTAAGGCAAAATGGCTATTATGTGCCTCACTGAGAATAGTGCACCTCAACCCAACATCATCCGACACAACTATTCCACTCTTAAAACACAAAACACCATCATCATTGAATCAAAAGTCTGTTGGATTACCTTCTGCAATGTCATGAACATGCGGCACCAAGGAAACATTAAGAAACAATTTCTCATTAATCAACTCTACCAACAAAGGTTTCACTTGTAACCCAACCACCAAACCACCATTACGTGATATACTCAACCAAGCAAACATGACTCTTAACTCCGCAGCTACCTTCCTGCTCAAAGCATCGACCACAACATTGGCCTTACCAAGGTGATATTCTATATTCAAATTGTAATCCTTAAGCAACTCCAACCATCTTCGTTGCCTAAGATTCAACTCTTTCTAAGAGATTAAATATTTCAAACTTTTATGATCCGTAAAAACCACAAACTTCTCACCGTAAAGGTAATGCCTCCAAATTTTCAAAGCAATCACAACCGCGACAAGCACAAGATCATGAGTAGGATAGTTGCGCTCGTGCCCTTCAATTGTCTAGATGCATACGCCACAGCCTTCCCACCTTGCATCAACTCACAACCTAAACCAACATACGATGCATCACTATGGACTACAAAGTCCTTACCTGATTCAGGTTGAATCAAGATAGGAGCTTGCGTCAAAGCTTCCTTCAACCTCTCGAAAGCTTGTTGTCTAACATTCTTCCAGTCAAAGCAAAAATTCTTTTGCAACAACTTGGTTAACGGTGCAGCAATCTTAGAGAAACCATCTACAAAGCTTCGATTATAACCCACCAAACCAAGGAAACTACGGACTTTCGTCATCGATTGAAGCATCTTCCAATTCGTCAATGCCTCACTCTTACTCAACTTGGCGAAAAGCTTATTTTCCAACAACACTTACAACACAATCTACATGTGCTTATCATGATCCTCCTTGGTACGAGAGTACATGAGAATATCATCAATAAACAAAACAACAAATTGATCCAAAAACTCATGAAACACGCGATTCATCATATCCATGAATGCAGCAGGCACATTCGTCAAGCCAAACAGCATCACCAAGAACTCATAATGTCCATACCTTGTACGAAAAGCTGTCTTAGGCACATTCACATCATTTACCTTCAACTAATAGTATCAAGATCTCAGATCAATCTTAGAAAACACAGAAGCACCTCGAAACTAATCAAACAAATCATCAATCCTTGGCAAAGGATACTTATTCTTTATCATCAACTTGTTCAATTGGCGATTGTTGCACATATTTAGTGTCGTAATTTTAGTGCAAGTATACATGTTTCATGTTATAGTATAAAAGATATCGTCTCCATAGAGATTAAGGCTACTTCTACAGATTATTGTCTCACACTATAGAAAAGTAAAAAAACAAGTAATGGTTTAGTACAAAAAAACAACTAAAATAAAGAAAACATGTAAATTAAGAGATTGAATAAATATAATGATAGAGTAGGCCGAATTATGTTGCATCGTAGTGTGGAAATTGAATGAAACTGTCTCGGTTTTGTATGCAAATGTAAACTTGATTACCTCGACAATGGGGAATAGAATTGCCTCAGCAATGGGCAAAACTATTGCCACGGGAATGAACACGGCTACTGCCTGGGCAATTGTGCGACAACCTCCAAGGTTCAACAAAGCATTCTTCAATGGTTCCTTCTTATCCCTAAGTCGAAACTCTATTGATGCACATGCCTTGACAATACCTCCCAGCATGAATCAAGGATGAACAACAACAAATCTTACGCTTCTCTTAGTTGTTGAAACTCATACTTATCCCTAAGTAGAATTAGTCTTCATTGATTGCGATAAAGACCATGTTTACTCGTTTTGTGAGTCTATCTCTTCTGATATTAGACAAATATATGCAATCACAATATTCTCTCCCGATTCAATTGGAAGAAAAAGTAAACCCCAAGAATAAGCAAACCTTGAACTTAATTGCATTAACAAATACCTAAACAAATTACAATCGTCTTCTCACAACCACTAAACAAAATAACCCTAGCCTAAAAGAATATTTAGTTCATAATGGTGATAAAAAGCACTCTAAATTCTCTGTCGAATCTCTCTCTCTCCCCACCATCTCCATGTGGCGGCTTGGCCTTGGCTTTTTTAAAGCATGGCCTTGCCAATTTCTTCTTGGAATAGGAGGATAAGTTGGAGTTGAACATAACTTCATAAAAGAAATAAATCTCTTTTAATTCATTATTTTATTCCTCCTCATCGATTTCTTGTCCTTGAACTTCCTTTGACTTTCTCGTGATCTTCCTAAGCCCCGATCTTCATGTAAAGTATCTCTAAAAATTCACTGTTTTATGCTCTTTAAGTCGCCTACCACTTAGCATATTTTCTCCTTTGTCGGCAAATGTCTGGGCATTGCCTCGACAGTGACTTAGTCAATGCCTCAGTAATAGTGTGTTAGTCTTCTGCTCTATAGGGTTCGTTCTCTTGGTTCAGCGCCCTCAATAAGGCTTGGCATCAAAAAATGGCTTGGTTTGGATTGTCAAGTGATGGTTTCGCATCGTTATTTCTCCTTCCTTTATTGTCGCGGCAATACTTGCCCGGGCAATGGGTAATGGAATTTGGTCATGCACAAAATACGTACCAAAGCAGTACCTTTTCCACCAAATATATTCAAATAAAGATGATCAAGCATGGCAATGATAAGAACAATGAAATTGTGTATGTATGGCTAGTAATACATCTAAAATGAACTTAAGTCTAATGTTAATTGAGTCATAAAGGGTCCTAAAATATATACTTTTACACACCTAACACCCCCAAACTCGAACTATTACTTGTCCTCGAGCAATGCAAAACTAATAGTCAATTGCCAATGATTTAATCTACATGAAATTAGCCCTCGGACTTACTTTTTCTTCCCTTGTCTAAATCGTTAATATGAATGCGCTTGGCCTTCAATTCTTCAGATGTCAAGGATTTCCCTGGAATCAAATTATAAAACTTGTGAGTGTGTGCATGATTGTGAACAAGATGATTTTTCGGGTTCTATGTAAATACTTAGACAATTAACTTACTTTTCTTTGGTTTTCTATTTCAACTAGAGCCAATTTCAAGCACCTATAGTATTTCATTTTGTTTTTAATGATCTAATTGACTAGAGCCAATTTCGAGCACCTCTACTATTTTCGAGCACCTCTACTATTTTATGCTTTTCCTTAAGCTAGAGCTAGTTTTAGGCACCTCTATCTTAAATTATTCAAGTGACAAAAGTTTACTTTTTCATTTTCAGCCTCATATTATGATTCCAAGTATTCTTCCATGGGCATCCTAAAATTCAAAGTTCACTAGAAAATTTTAAAGCTACGATAAAAGAAGGATATCTTTTGCCAAAGCAAATTTTTTTCAATGGATTAAATACTAAGGTAATCGATAAGCATGCATTCCTATAGTAGATATGAAAAAAAGAACTAACAACTACTTCCCCCAAAACTCAAGAGAAGCATTACCCTCAATGAATGCACATACACAAAATATAGAGCAAAATAGAGGGCAAGAGAATAAAATTACAATGACGGGGACATGGATGAGTCATCGTCGTCATCTTGGATTATTAATTTCCTTCTTTCCATTTGCTTGATCCGTTTGGTTGCTCGTGGTGGTTGGTGACGTGTTGGAGGTGTCGGTTCGGCTTTCTTGGTCGCCTTTTTCCTCATCGTCACTTCCAAGGAATATTTGTTCGGTGATGGAGGTTTTGCACTTCTTGGTGGATGAAACTGTGACGGCTTTGGCTTGGGAAGTAAGTGATTCAATGGAGTCGAAGAAATAAGACCATGCCTTGGTTTGGGTTGGCTCAATTATAAGTGCTTTGCCCTTGTCTTACTCGTTTCTAGGAACTTCTCTAGGATTAATTGAACGATTGAGTAGTTGAAGTCCCTTATATATTGCATGAACCAGTGCTGTCGGTTTTCCATTGTGTCAATCTTTTCTTCCAGACACTGAAGTGTTGTTGTCGCGGCATCAGTCTGCGAAGTTGTTGGGGCATTGCCCGACGAGGTTGTTGGGCAATTCCTTGTACCGGAGTGGACTCTGGCTCGGCTTTCGTAATATGCATTATTTTGTAGTATTGAGCCTTTTACCATCCTTTTATCGTTGGTGTCTGCTCGTTAGCCGGATCGGTAGGTTCGTTCTTTTGAAGTAGAGGCGGCCCTTGTCTTTTTGGCTACACATGAATATCTCATTGCATATGATAGATCCAACATTAATAAATCTATTATGCAAGATGGAATGAATAAGTGCAAGCCTTGGCTTATCTACGGTGGTGTTGTGAATTGTGGGAAATAAGCATCTTTTAAAAAGGTGTTCCAAAGTTTAGCCTCGAGCCGAAGCCTTTTGCAGTTTACCATTCCCTTTTTTCTCCTTCATTCCATGTCATGTCGGTAATGAACAACTCTTTGAGAATATCTTCATATCGTCCACCGTGAGTTTGTCGACGTACTCCTTGTGTTCATCTTTGGCCATATGAATGTCGCTGTAAAGATTGATGGAATTGGCATCCACTGGTATGGCTTAGCCTCGAACATATACGTATAGGTTGTTGGGATTTAGAGAGTGGGCATATAATTCCCCTACCCAAGTTACGTTGGCCGGCCCCAATTGGTTGAAAAGGATTTACCGTTTTTTATGATCGTTTTTGTTGAAGATGAAAGGCTCCAATCCGAAATCGGTTTGTGATGATGAGTATTGGAAACCTTGCTATTCCCACACTTGTCGGTCGACAAATTTGGCGAGGTATCTATGTTCTACTTCCGTCAGGGAGAACCGTTTGATGGCCGGATCCTCGTTTGCTTGAGAGTGCTCTCCTCTTCCTAGCTTCAGGGCCATGGTTGAGTGGATTTTTTAGTTGTGAGAAGTCAGGAACTAGAGAGGAAGTAAAAGCAAAAAATCTTTTGAGTTCAAGGATGAAGAAGAGAATGGGTGTGATGGTTGAGTGCTTAGAGGGGGTTTAAATAAATGGAAGGGTAATAATTATTTGACATTCAAAATTTGAATGCCAAAGGTTGTGTGTACGACAAGAGTTGCCTTGGGAAGTGGATGAGTTTTGGGCGACAATTTTGGGGGGAATGGGAAACGTTGTTGTGTTTTTTAGGGAATGGGAGATGTTTCTGTGAATTGGGGGAATGGGTTTTGGGTTTGGCTAGCATTTCTTAATACCAATCGGCACATCTTCTTCACATCCTTGAACTCTTTCCAAAAAAATAATATAAAGAACATTATTAAAAAATAACATTGTTATCCTAACAAATAAAAAATAAATAATTTTAATATGTGGAAAAAATTAACAGAAAAATTAAGATACTAAAGGAGTGCATGAGGATGCATCTCTTAAAGTAATTATTTCCTTTTCCCTCACGACATGGGTGCTAGTGTTGTGCTTCAGTCTTTGCCCATTAACTTTAAATTCGTGACCGTCTTTTGTGGACTTGATTGTTAGAGCACCATGGGGTACTGCTTTGACAAATTCGAAAGGTCCAAACCATCTCGATCGTAGTTTCCCTAGGAATAGCTTCAATCGAGAATTGAAGAGGAGGACTGATTCTCTGGGTAAGAATTGTCGCAGCAATAATCTCCCGTCATGCCACCGTTTGGTTTTATCTTTGTAGATCTTGGTGTTATCGTAGGCTAAGGCACGAAACTCCTCTATCTCATTGAGGTCCAGTAATCCTTTTTCTTCAGCACTCTCCCAATCCATGTTCACAGTCTTGATTGCCCAATATGCCTTGTGCTCAATTTCCACTAGTAGATGGCATGCTTTAGAATACACAAGTTGAAAGGGTGACATGCCCAATGGTGTTTTGAATGCTGCCCTATAGGCCCAAAGTGCACCATCGGATGGATGACTACCTTCTCAAGGATATTCTTCAACTCTCTACTCGAGATCTCGGCTTGTGCATTGGTTTGTAGATGGTATGCTTTGGTAATTTTGTGTTTCACTCCAAATCTCTAGAATGCCTTGGCAATGAGTATGTTGTCGAAGTTCTTGCCTTCATCACTTATGATTTCCCTTGGCATTCCAAATCGTGTAAATATGTTATTCTGTAGTAATCTTTACACGGTTTTGGAATCATTTTTTGGTGTTTCAATTTCCTCTACCCATTTCGAAACGTAGTCAACAGCAAGTAAGATGTAGGGATTCTCACATGAAGATGGGAAGGGCCCCATGAAGTCAATTTCGCAAACATCGAACAACTCGACTTCAAGGATGTTCTGCAAGGGCATCTCGTTTCATCTTGAAATATTTCTGGTCCGTTGACAACGGTCACATTGCTTGTAGAAAGCTTGAGCGTCCTTGTAAAGAGTCGGCCAGTATAATCTGGATTGTAAAATTTTGGTCGTCGTGCGTGTCCCTCCAAAGTGTCCTCCTAAGGTTGAAGAATGGCATTGTTGGAGCACATCTTGTTGTTCTTCTTCTGGAACACACCTTCTTATAACATAATCTGCATATTATTTAAAGAAAAGAGGCTCATCCTAAAAATAATGCTTAGCATCATGTCGGAACCGCTTTTTTCCTTGGTGAGTAAGGTTATAAGGTAAAATACCACGAACTAAGGAATTCACAAGATCAGCATACCATGGTGTCGATTAAAGTGCTGCAGCAGTTGCCGAAGTTATTGCCGAGGCAATGCTATCGATAATTGCTGAGGTAGTGCCCATATGTGTCGCCGAGGCGTGCCTATCTGGTTTGCTGAGGAAATGCCTTATGGATTTGCCAAGGCAATGCCTTGTAGAGTTGCCGAGGCAATGAGTAACTGCTCATCTGGGAATGCTTCTTGGATTTCTCTTGCAATGGCCTCTTTCTCTCTTGGTTCTAATCATGATAAGTGATAAGCAACTTAGTTCTCAATACCTTTTTTTCCTTGATTTCAATGTCAAACTCTTATAGCAGTAGAATCCAACAAATCATGCGCAGCTTGGCATCTTTCTTGGAAAACATGGACTTGATTGCCGAGTGGTCAATGTGAATAGTCACCTTTTTTCCAATTAGGTATGGTCGAAACTTGTCAAAAGCAAATACCACTACTAGTAATTCCTTCTCTGTGGTTGTATAGTTGACTTGGGCCTTGTTGAGAGTTTTACTAGCATAGTAGATCACATGGAAGATCTTGCCTTTTTTTGACCAAGTATTGCTCCTATGGCAAAATCACTTGCGTCGCACAAGAGTTCAAAGTGTATCGTCCAGTTTGGTGGAATCACTATCGGTGCGGTCACAAGCTTTTATTTTAGTGCCTCGAATGCTTCAGTGCATGAGTCATTAAATTCAAAGGCTCTATCTTGTTCAAGCAGGTTACACAAAGGTTTAGTGATCTTAGAAAAAAATTCAATGAATCTCCTATAAAAACATGTGTGCCCCAAAAAGCTTCATATTCCTTTTACTGAAGTTGGTGGGGGTAGTTTCTCGATCACTTCAATCTTTCCTTTGTCAACTTCAATTCCCTTGGAGGAGATCTTATGGCTGAGAACTATGCTTCCACCCATTATAAAGTGGCACTTCTCTCAATTTAGGACCAAGTCGGATTCCTCGCATCGTTTAAGTACTTTCTCCAAATTGCCTAGGCAATTGTCAAAATCATCTCCAAATACCGAGAAATCATCCATGAAGATTTCTAGGAAATCTTCTACCATGTCCGAGAAAATTGCCATCATGCATCATTGGAAGGTTCTCGGGGCATTGCATAGTCCGAAAGGCATAAGTGACGTATGGGCATGTGAAGGTGGTATTTTCTTAATCTTCTGGTGCTATGGAAATTTGTTTATACCATGAATAACCATCATGAAAACAATAAAAGAGTTTACATGCAAGATGGTCAAGCATTTGATCAATAAAGGGTAAAGGAAAGTTGTATTTCCTAGTAGCTTTATTCAACTTACGGTAATCCATGCAAACCCTCCTACCGGTCACAGTTATGGTTGGGATTAGTTCATTGTTTTCATTGATCACCACAGTTATACCTCCATTTTTTGGTACACATTGCACCAGACTGACCCATGTACTGTCAATGATAGGATATATGACATATGTAACACCCCAATTTTGGGCTTCGAAGTTTTGGGTTTGGACCGGACTGGTCGAATTGCAGTTCGAATATAAAAAGGTGATTTTTAGGAAAGCCTAGTTCGGGATGCATTAAAAATATGGAAAAATATCCTAAAATCCTCTTTTATTATATATAAGAGAGTGGTGAAATCAATTTTACAAAATGAGGTTTCGAAGTGTGATTTTCAAGTTAGTGACTAAAATGTAATTTTTGAAAAGTTGGTGACTGTTTTAAAAGGATTGAAACTTTGAATCTTTAAGGAGCTAATTTACCCAAGAAGAGTTTCTCCAGATTTTTATTAATAATTAAAGATTTAATTAATGGTTTTAATTAAGGGAAAAAGGGAGGGAAATAGATATTTTTGGATCATAACTAACTTTTCTCAAAATTTCTCATTTCTTTTCTCTCAACTTTTCTCTCAACCCAAACACTTTTCTCCAGCCTTTTTCTCTCTGATTTTGACATCTAAAAATGAGATTTCAATCTCCAATTGATCTCTAATCTTTCCTACATCAAAACCTTAGCATTTGCCTATTGAATTTTGAAGAATCTTGGATCTAAACAATTAGAAACTCACATTTAGAGGTATGAACGTCCTTCTCCTATAAATACTCAGTTCTTTACTGAAATTCCCAAGTTCTTAATACTTGACTTAAGTTTTATTAAAGGTTTTAATGATTTGTTCTTGATCTTGGCTTTAAAATGCAAGATTTGGTTTAATTTTGATAAAATTCGTATGAAATGTTCGGGCACTGTTTTGAGGTGTCTTTTTTATATAAATTGGATGTATAATTGGTGTGAAATTGAGGTTTAATCAATGTATTCCCGAATAGGTTGATTTTCCTAAGTTTTTGATGGTGCTAGTGATGGTTTTTGGGGTGATCTTGATGTTCTGTTATAGCTGGAGGTATAAGAACGTGATTAGATCCTTTTTGGATGTTAATTGAGGTGTAAGAATGTTTGGAATTGATGGATCTTGGCTGGGTAGTGTTGTGGAGGTGTTTGGATGTGATTTCGATTGTGTTTGGTAGCCGAAATGTGAGTGTTGATGTGAGCAACGAGTTTAGGTGTTTTGGTTGAAGATATTAATGCATGATGATGTATTAATCCTCTGCTTTGATGTGTTTAAAACAGGGGAGACATCTTTGGATCCTTGTGGTGTTGATCCGGGAGCTTGATTGGTGTTTCGGCAAGCTTGCGAAACAGAATCAGTGAGTGAAGTTTGGTTTTCAGCTTTGAAACCAATGTTTTGAAGGTTTGGGAGCTTAGTTAAAGTCTAAACAACTTAGCTAAGCTCAAGAGTAAGTTTTCGGAAAAACTCTCTTGTTGATGAGCCATGTGATGGTTGAATGCAAAGTGTTTTGTTTGCATGTTTTAATTCTGTTTTTGAAAGCATATTTTAGCATGTTTATTGCTGGTTTTATAAGCCATGTGTTGAAGGATGCTCAAGGTAAGAGATCCTTGGTTTTACATTGATAAATGTGATTTTTATGCATGTTGATTTAATGGCTTGTTAAATGCTTTAAAACAGTGAATTAATGATGTTAAATGATGTATATTGGCAAGTGATATGTTTGTCTTAAAGTACTTGAATCGGATATAGTTAGCCGGCTATAAGAATGGGTGCACCGAGAATAAAGTCGCCATGGATGTTGAGAGGTTGTGATTGTACCGTAAGCTCCATCCAAGTACACTAATGAGATGGTTAAGAACACCAAGGTGGTTAAAAGTCCATGGGTGGGTCTTGTGTTAAGGTCACAATGGTGGTTGTTGCGTGTAAAATAGTCTATCGCAATGGTAGTGAAGTGTACACGTCGCAAGTAATAAAGTGATACTAGAGTATCGGATATCGTCTCCACAGGGACTGGGCGAACCCTTTCCTTCGCTATCTGCACAAGGGAAAAAGAATAGATTAAGATATTTGTCACGAAAATAATGAAGTAAACGTAAATAAAACAATAAAGATATCAAGATAGAGAGAATGGGCTGGTATTGAATTGCTCAGTAGTGCAGGTATTGCAGATTTTAGGAAATCCAGTTCTGTCACGCGCCCGTCGCGGACAGCACCTGTCGCGGCAACAGTTCGTTGATTGTCGCGGCAGCAAACAGACCAACTAAGTACGTTCAAGTTTGGCAAGAATCCCAAATCTGCCTTGGCCTATCCCTAGGTCCAAGTCTGTCGATGATCACGTCTTGATGATACCTCCCGACGTGAATCGAAGGATGAAAACCGATGTGTATGAATTCTTCTTTAGCCACTTAACCTCGCCCTATCCCTAGGCACGAGATAGTTCAACTATAAACTAGAGAACTTGCTCTTATTTCTTTCGTATACTTAACTCTCTCGATGCTAAGTAAATAGATAACCTCACAATGCTCTCCCGATGCTCATGCAAGATATTAATAACCAAATTAAGAGAACTTGAAGTTTATTTTATTGAACTGAAAATTCCTAAAACAAAACAACCATTGCAACTACTTTACAAATCAACCTGTGGCCCTAAGAGGGTTTTAGAACATGTCGACGGCGGGTAAACAGCGGAGGGTTTTTTGTTGTCGGTTTAAAGGGAAATCGGATATAGGTTATGGGATATGCCCTAGGTTAAAATATATGCCCTTATATAAGCTTTGGGCTCAAGTATTCTACGTTAACAAGGATTACAACTTTAATTAAAAGTATGATTCTAATAAAGACCTAATCTTCAAGGATCCTACTTTTCATCCGTCCTCCTTGTTATTGGGATTTTCTCTCTTTGAGCTTTGGGCTTGACATATCTTTAGATCCGGGGCTTGGGAAAATATTTGGTTTTCACACGACAAACGAACATAATTTTCTCTATCTATCGAGGTCCACTTTGCTTTTTCTCCATTAACTTGCTGTCGTCCTCCTGTCACGGCAGCACCATGGCAGCATCGTCCTTTTTATCTGCTTGTCCAGTTCAGCTTTCCTGCTTCTCTGCCCTGCGCCTGCCCTCACCGTCCGCGATGGCGGCAACCTGCCAAAAACAGCCATTTTTAGTAGAATCTGTGCCTTTTATATATTTGTGATGTTTTGCTATAAACTGACCTAAATGCAATGAAATGATACTTGAATGCAGCAGAAATATGGGTTAAAAGGGGTGTTAATAATAGTACTTTTACACACTCAACACACCCCCAAACTCAAGTTTTTGCTTGCCCTCAAGCAATTAAGACCTAAAAAAATTGAAATATTTTTGTTTTGGCTTTCAAACAGTGAACTTTCCCTTACCCGTCGTTCGTTCCCTGTGGCGGCAGCAACCTGTCGGATAATTTAGGATCTGTCCGGACTCTCACTATAGTTCTCGTGTAGTGTGTGCATGCTTGTGAACAGTTATATGCTAAGACTCTCTTAGTTTCACTAGAATATTCAACTCTTAACTTGAATTTTTATGCCAAAGTTTATCTTTTTGAAGGCACATTTTCATGCTTGTTTTGTTTTGACTCGATTTCTCTATTTTTCAAGCTAAAGTTTTACTAGAGCCAGTTTTAGGCACCTCTAGTTAACTTCCTAGAGCCAGTTTCGGGCACCTCTAGGATTTTTGAGTCTTTTTTTTCTAAACTTCTTTCCTAGAGCCAGTGTTAGGCACCTCTAGGGGCTATTCAAGTGCTAAGCTTCCTATTCTAGTTTGGCTAAAAGAAGTCTAAGTAGTATAACAGTCACAATGGTGTTTAAGTTTTCAAAACTATAGAAAGGCTCTAAACTTCTCCTTAAACTATCCTAAAGATGCTGCCATGACAGAGCTGTCGTGACAGGCAAGCTCAATTCATAGTTTTAAGCCAAAATTTTCAAGATTTTTTTTTTTGTAAAGTACTAAGTAAAAGACACAAAATTTAACTAAGATGTACTCCATGAATATGGAGGGTTGCCACCCCAACTCGAGGGTTGCATTGCCCTCAATGCAAATGACAAAATAAAAATGAAAACATATGAAGGCAGTACATCACAAAATATATATGGCAGGCAGCAATAAGAAGATAAGAAACTTAAATTTTAATCACTGTCTTCGCTGCTGCTGCTGAGGCGGATTTGGCGGCGGGTTCTAGTTCGCAGGGCGGGCTGGGCTGGTTGCTCTACAACCTGGATGTCAGAGTTGCTGCTGTCACTGTTGCTGCTGCTGGCCTTGGGACGAGTTTTCTTATCTGCCATTCTTTTCTGCCTCTTTACCAGTGTAAATTCCTTCGACAGGTTCCTCTGAATAGAGGGTTCATCGTCACTGTCTGCCCAGACGGAGGAGGAAGAGAACCCAGCAAAAAAGGCAGCAATGTCATCCGAGGGCACTGGTCGCTTTGTTCCTCGAGCGGATGTTTCGGTATGGGTGCTGCCGGCTGCCGTCGGGGCAGGTGATGGAATGGAGGCAGCAGATGGTGTATGTAGTGTGGCAGCAGGTGTAGGTGTGTGGGCAGGGGTGGGGACAGTGATGTAGTGGGCAGGGAACGAGGGAAAGACAAAATCAGGGAAATTTAAAGTGTTGTGAATAAAATTTACCGTGGATGCGGAAAAGTCCTTGATGAATGTCATGAGGCCCAGCTGTCTGTCCTCCATCCTATGAATAGCAGCTATGATCTGATTGGAGGGGTCTGTCAGAGCAGCTGCTGCGGCGACAGGTTAAGGATTTGGCTGCTCTGATGATGTAGCTGGGGCGGCAGCGGGTTGGAAGATAAGAGAGGGGTTGCCACTATCAGCTCTATGAGGCATTCCATTCGGTCCCCTCTTCCGTCAGTTCTGCCCTGACGGCGTCATAGGCAGCATCATCCAAGGTGTCGAGGAACTGCTGATTTGCATCATCATTGAGGCCTATGCAGAGGCCATATAAAGAGTTGATGTGTTCGGCTGTGAACAGTACTTCTGTCCCTCTAACAATTATTGTTGTCGCTGTTTTGCTGCTGTGGCAGCATAAAATTCTCTCACCAGTGTCTCGTTCATTTCCTCTGGTTGCTCCGCAAATGATTGCCATAATAGAGCTCTAATCTTCCTAGCGATGAAAGGCTTGAGGCCCAGATTCTTTGTCTCTAGAGTATAAATGAAGCCTCGTTCTTCCCACAGATCTCTGGTTGCAAAGGACTGTGGGGGAGTTGTTGCCGGTGAGGAAGTAGAGGCAGCATTGCGACGGGTTTTTCTGTTTAAGCTCTAACGGTAGGTGCGAGTAACGCGGCAGCTGTTGAGCTTTAGCGTGTCTGACACGTCTGACACACGTTTCCGCGTCTATCGTGACAACATGGTGATTGCCTGTCTTTTCCGCGTCTGTCATGACAGCATGGTGACAGCCTGTCTTTTCCGCGTCTTTCATGGCAGGCTGGCGACAGCCTGTCTTTTTCGTGTCTGGCGCGGCAGCTGGAACGACAGGCCTCTATATTGGGCTGATGGATGGGTGGTGGGTTGAGTTCACTTCTCTTGTTCTTCTTGGCTCTTTTATTTCCTAAAAACAGTAAACGTAAAAAAAATATTATTCGAATAAAATAAACCTTATTTCCTAATAATAAATAAGTAATAAAAATACTCCCTGTTCTATTGATGCTTGAGGGGTTGTTTCCGGTACTTCTTGAAGTCCATCTGTACCCTCCATCTGGTGATTTTTCTCATGGTGGGGGCTCCTTTCTTTCTCTTCCTTTTGTAGTCCATGAAGTCCTCCCTTCTTGGTAAAGTTTCTGAGGGCATGAACATATGATTAGAAAAAATCAAATTGACATTCAACCATAAACTTACCTTGTTTTCGTTGAATGTTGTTGTGGTTGAATGCATCCCTTCCTGTCGTGCTTGCTGATGCGGAAGGCAGTTATTTTGACAGTTCTTTATCAGGTTACTTTGTAGGTCAATGGGAAATTGGTAAGTGCCATCACTCTCGATATCAAATTCTGTTGACCACTCGTAGATCTCCATCAGTAGAGACTTTGATAATTCTGAGTCCACCGGTGTTGGTTCCTCTAATATCTGAAATGGAATCGGCGAGTTTTCAAAGAATTCAAAAGGTTCGTTTATTACCTGCTCGTATTCCATTTGTGAAGAACTGTCATTGGGTAGCTCTTCTAGGTGGCCGTGCGAGTGCCATGACAAGGATGGATGTGTGCAATCTTGGTCAGGCATAATCAAGGTAGTGGGTTGAGAATTTGCCTCTGATGTGGTTGTTGCTTCAGCATCAGTTGCTGTCGAGGCGGCAGTTTCTGCCGAGGCGACAGTTTCTGTCGAGGCAGCAGTTTCCGCTTTGACTGGGGTTTCTGCCACAGAAGTGGTTGCTGCCGTGACATTCTCTTGAATTTCACTCAGCGTTGTTGCGGTGTTACTCCATTCCGGCTCCTCGATCATTGCCATGGCAAGTTGTTTCTCAGACTCATCATATGTTAGGTATTCTTTCACATAGGCATCCTCGTCACATTGCCTCATGATTTCAGGTTCATTTGTGGCATGAATGAGGACGGGTCTGCTCAAAAGTTCATCCATCTTGGCGATACTTGCATTCGTAGAAGCCGACACTTTTTGAGTGAGTGCCATGAAGGCTTGCAGTGTGTCTTCTAAGGATTTTGACTGCTCTTGAGGATGATGACATTGCCAGGGCAGGTCGGGTTCTGCAGCGAAACTGTTATGGTATAAAAAATTTTGTGGCTTTTGATCGTACCATAAAATTTTTTGTTGTTGTGGCATCGACATTTGCTGCCCCTGTTGCTGTCGTGGCATCATATCTTTACGCTAATTGCAAGAACTTTCCCACATCAACTCTCGAATGGTTTTTTTCTGGCATGTTGGTGCCCTTGAACCTGTATATTCACCTGAGTTTTTTTTTTGTTAAAAAATTATAAAAAAATAAATAATAAAAGAGAAGTGGAAAAGCTAGGGTAAGAGTGTGTTGCCAGTCCCCGGCAACGGCGCCAAAAACTTGTTGCGTGTAAAATAGTCTATCGCAATGGTAGTGCAAGTGTACACGTCGCAAGTAATAAAGTGATACTAGAGTATCGGATATCGTCTCCACAGGGACTGGGCTAACCCTTTCCTTCGCTATCTGCTCAAGGGAAAAAGAATAGATTAAGATATTTGTCACGAAAATAATGAAGTAAACGTAAATAAAAGAATAAAGATATCAAGATAAAGAGAATGGGCTGGTATTGAATTGCTCAGTAGTGCAGGTATTGCAGATTTTAGGAAATCTAGTTCTGTAACGCGCCCATCCCGGAAAGCACCTGTCGCGGCAGCAGTTCGTTGATTGTCGCGGCAGCAAACACACCAACTCAGTACGTTCAAGTTTGGCAAGAATCCAAGATCTGCCTTGGCCTATCCCTAGGTCGAAGTCTGTCGATGATCACGTCTTGAGGATACCTCCCGACGTGAATCGAAGGATGAACACCGATGTGTATGAATTCTTCTTTAGCCACTTAACCTCGCCCTATCCCTAGGCACGAGATAGTTCAACTATAAACTAGAGAACTTGCTCTTATTTCTTTCGTATACTTAACTCTCCCGATGTTAAGTAAATCGATAACCTCACAATGCTCTCCCGATGCTCTTGCAAGATATTAATAACCAAAATAAGAGAACATGAAGTTTATTTGTAACGCCCTGGTTTTGGGCTTAGAAGTTTTGGGCTTGGACCGGTTCGGTCAAAGTGTTGTTCGAATATAAAAAGGTGAAATTAGGAAAGCCTAGTTCGGGTTGCATTAAAAATATGGAAAAATGTTCTAAAATCCTCTTTTAATATATGTAAGTGAACTGTGAAATCAATTTTACAAAATGAGGTTTGGAAGGGTGACATTTTGGCTAGTGACCAAAATGTAATTTTTGAAAAGTGCGTGACTGTTTTAGAAAGGATTGAAACTTTGAATCTTTAAGGAGCTATTTACCCAAAGGGAGTTTCTCCAGATTTTTCTAAGATATTTAATGATTTAATTCTGATTTTTAAACAAAAGAAAAGTGGAGGGAAGATATTTTCCTATTTTCAACTAACTTTTCCAATTTTCCTTTTCTCTCATTTTCTCTCAAACCAAACATCTTTCTCCAGAGTTTTTTCTCTGATTTTGTCACCTAAATACCTCTTTTCAATTCTCTTTTGATTGCTAATCATCTCATCAACAAAACCTCACCATTTGCTAGTAGATTCTTCAAGCTTTTTGGTTTTATACTGAAATTCCTAAGTTCTCAATCCTTAATTGATGATTTATAAATGGTTTTAAAGTTGTATAACGGATCTTGGCTTTAAATGCAAGATTTGGTGATTTTTGATGGATTTTCGTTTGATCTGATTGGGTTGTGTTTTAAGGTGTTAATTTGATGTTAAATGAATGTTAAATTGATAAGGAATTGAGTTTTAATTAATGCAATCCCGGATAGGTTGAATTTCCTAAGTTTAGCTTGTGATTCTTGGTTGTTTTGGAGTGATCTTGTGGATCTGTTGTTGCTAGAGGTATAAGGATGTTGTTAGGTCCTTTTTAGATGTTAAATGATGTTAAAGGATGTTTAGTTTTGATGGTTCTTGGCTGGGCAATGTTGAGGAGTTGTTTGGATGCATTTTCGGTTGTGTTTGGTAGCCGAAAATGGAGTTTGGATGAGAGCAGCGAGTTTAGGTGCTTTCATTGAAGCTATTAATGCATGATGATGCATTAATCCTCTGCTTTGATGTGTTTAAAACAGGGGAGGCATCTTTGGATCCAAGTGGTGGTGATCCGGAAGCTTGATTGGTGTTTCGGCAAGAAGCGAAACAGAATCGGTGAGTGGACTTTTGGTTTTCGGCTTTGAAACCAGTGTTTTGGAGGTTTTGGAGCTTAGTTTAAGTCTAAGCAACTTAGCTAAGCTCAAGAGTAAGTTTTCGGATAAACTCTCTTGGTGATGGCCATGGTTTTGGTTGAATGCAATGTGGTTGTTTGCATGTTTTTAAATCTGTTTTGAAAGCATATCTAGCATGTATATTTGCTGTGATTATAAGCCATGTGTTGAAGGAAGCTCAAGGTAAGAGTTCCTTGTTTTTGAACATTGTTTAAATGTGGTTTGATGCTTAAAGATGCATGATGTTTATGGCTTTGTAAAATGCTTTAAAACAGTGAGATTTTGATGATATTGATGCATATTGGCAAGTGATGGTTAAGGTCACAAAGGTGGTTAAAAGTCCTTGTGTGAGCCTTGTATATTTAAGAACATCAAGGTGGTTAAAAGTCCTTGGATGGTTCTTGGTTAAGATCATCAAGGTGGTTAAAATTCCTTGGATGAGTCTTGTGTATTTTAAGAACAACATGGTGTTTAAAAGTCCATGGTTGGTTCTTGGTTAAGGCTCAAGGTGGTTAAAATTCCTTGTGTAAGCCTTGGTTACTTAAGAACTCCAAGGTGTTTAAAAGTCCTTGGGAGATTCTTGTTAAGGTCACAAAGGTGTTTAAAAGTCCTTGTGTGGTCCTTGCCATGGTGTTTAAAAGTCCATGGGTCCATGGTGTTTAAAAGTCCATGGGGTTAAGGACACAATGGTGTTTAAAAGTCCATGTGTGGTCCTTGGTTATTGTAAGATCACAATGGTGTTTAAAAGTCCATATGTGAATCTTATGTGGAATGTATCACTTGTTGCCAATATGACATGAAATGAAATGAAAGCATGTATTGCTTGTTTTAAAAGTTAAAGAGCATGTGTAATGTTGCTTGAAGAATGATTTATAAATGAGTTTTTTATAAATGCATTATTGAATGGTTTTAAATGAGCATTCCTCACTAAGCTTTTGCTTACGCTCTCTCTCTCTTCTTAAACCAATAATGCAGAGCGTTAAGGTGCATTGAGGGCAGCAAGGAGGGCAAGCAATCAAGTGGAAACTAAGCTCAAGTATGGGAAGGTTTTCTTAAACACTTTTAGCTTTTGGCATTTGGCAATGGGGGGACCTATGTGGATGTTTTGGGAGATGTTTTGAACTCCCTAAGTTTGTTAAATGTTGTTATTAATGCTGGAACATGTAATTGGCCTTTATGTGATTGGTTTGGACTTTTAATGCTTGAATGGTTTGCTTTGTAGGAAGCATGCCATTAGATTTGGGGCTTTTCATATTTGATGCTATAATGATGATTGTTTGATGCAATTATGTTCCTTGCATGTTGTATGTCTTGCTGGTAAAGTTTGGTAACATTTGGAGCATGTATGGCAAGTCAATTGTGTGTTTTAACAGCCATTTCTCTACATTCTGTGCAGGCCGTATCGGAACGGGAGCTACCGTTTCGGAACGGGTGCCCTGTAGTGGCCCAGGCGTCCGAAACGGAAGGTACCGTTCCGAAACGGAAATGCCTCTGCCAGGTCTCGTTTCGGAACACGTTGCGGAACGGTCCCGCGTTTCGAAACAGGTTCTCCCTGTTTCGGAACACCTGACCGTTGGGGGCTGACATGGGCGGTTATATGTTTTGAAATGTTTGCATTTTGGTCCTGAATCATGTTTTCGCAATTGTATGAGTTTGGGATGTCCATTTGAGCTAAAATTTGGCAGTGAAGCATGAAACCTGATTAATTATAAGTTGGTAACTTTAATTTGAGTTAAGTCCTTATAATTGGCAGAATTTAGAATTTGGTCCCTAAAGTTCTATTTTTGTGCAATTGGGTCCCTGTTTAATCTCTGATGGTTATGATCTTTGAGCATGTTGTTCGTATGATCATCTTTAGGGTTAATGTGAATCTAGACAAGTTTAAAAAGAAAAAAAAGGGTCGTTAATCAAGGTTGACTTTCGGGTTGACTTTGGTTTTCCCCGTGTGACTTTCTTAATTCGGGTCAACCGTCTAGGCCGGGTTAAGGGGGTTACATTTGGTGGTATCAGAGCTGAGTTCTCGAGTAATTGGGAATGATTGTGTGCATGATTGAAGTATGTATACTATGTATGCTTGATTGAGTGAAAGCATGTTGACTGGTTTGTGAATATGATGCAATTGTGATGTATGCTGTGGTGAAGCTTGTTGTGGGTACCGATTGCCAAATAAAAGCTAATGTAGTGATGTTGATTTTAAGTGAAAATGAGCTTGAGTACTTGGATTGCTTACCTTGCTGGGCCTGACTTTGTTTATTTTCATTGTGATTGCATTGTTACAGTATGGCACGTCGTAGAGAGTTAAGGAGTAATGTGCGAGCTACGGCTCAAAACGAGAATTAGAATGAGGAGAACGTTGAGAGTGCGGTTTTACCTCCTCCACCTGGTGGTGGTGATGCTGAGGGTGAAGGAGCTGGAGCTGCAGCTGATGCTGGGGTCGCTGGACCTGAAGCTGGTCAGGGGCAAGCTATGACTGATATGTCAATGTTAGTGCAAGCTATTGCTGGTGCTTTTCGAGCAGCAGTAGCTGGAGCTCAAGGAGCTGGGCATCAGGGAGATGCTGGAGTTAGACTACCCTTGGAGCGCTTACGCAGTCTAGGTGGGACTGAGTTCAGGGGTTTGTCTGCGGAAGGTTCTTAATCTTGAATGGAGAGTACCAAGAGGATCTTGGGTCAGATGGGTTGCACTGATGTGCAGAAGCTGGGATGTGTTGTATCCTTGCTACAGGATGATGCTTATACGTGGTGGACGACCACTATTGCTGGGAAGGCAGAAGCTGACATAACTTGGACATTCTTCCAGAATGTGTTCAAGAGAAGGTATCTAGGTGTGAGGTACCTGGATGAAAAGAAGCGAGAGTTCATGTCTCTTACCCAAGGGAGCATGTCTGTGGCTGAGTATGAAGTGCAGTTTGTACGACTCAGTCAATATGTGCCTGAGTTAGTCCCTGATGAGCGGGCGAGGTGCGAAAGATTCCGTTATGGTTTAGTGACGGATGTGAAGATGTATGTGCTGGCTACCGAGTATGATGATTTTGATGTGCTGGTGGGCCGAGCAAAGGATATTGAGATGAACTTGGGTTTGTCTGCTAGAGGTGCTGGAGCAAGTGCTGGTAAGCGGCCAGCTGAATATAGTTCCGGTGGTGGACGGAACAAGAGGGGACGTGATCAGAAGTATCAGTCCTCGGCCAAGAGAGGTGGTGGTGCATCTGCTCGGGGAGGCAACGCTAGAGCTGATCCGAGTGCTTGCTGGATTTGTGGATCACGTGGTCATATGAAGCGTGATTGTCCTCGAGCTATGAGGGAGGTGCAAGCTCCTGTTGCGGTAGCTGGTAACAGGTGCTGGAATTGTAAATCTACGGATCACATGAGGAGAGAGTGTCCTATATTGGCTGGTGGCCAAGTGCGTGCTCCTGTTGCTGTTGCACCGCAGAGAGGTCGTGGGCGCGGCCGTGGTAAATTTCAGTGGAGAGAGGAAGGTGGTCGAGGAGTGGCCCATGTTGTGGCTATTCAGCCTGAGGGTGGACGTCAAGCTAGGGTGTATGCTCAGCGGGAGGGGAGGAATGACGCGGATGTGATTGCAGGTACTTTTACTTTGCAATCTTTATCATTACTTTCCTTGATTGATTCTGGATCTACGCATTCATACATCTTGCGTGAGCATGCTGAATTGCTTGGTTTGCCTGTTGAGTCTTTGGATGTTGGTGTTCGTGTCACTAGTTCTTTTGGTGAGATTGTTGTGACTCGAAAGTTGTATAGAAGGTGTCCTTTGGTTGTTCAAGATCATGTTTTTCATGTTGACCTTATGGAGTTAACTTTCTATGGTTTTGACGTAATCCTTGGTATGGATTGGCTTGCTGAGCATCGTGCTGTTGTGGATTGTGAAAATAAGCGAGTTTCGCTGAAGCTTGCGGATGATTATGAGGGGGTTGTGGTTGGTGAGAATGTGAAGTTTCTTGCCAATGTGGTGTCTACGTTGGAGGCGAGCCGGTTGCTGAGACAAGGTTGTGAAGCTTACCTAGCTTTCGTGATGAATCCTAGCTCTAAGGAGTTGCGTGTGCAAGATATCAGGGTTGTGCGAGAGTTTCCTGGTGTGTTTCCTTAGGAGTTGCCTGGTTTACCTCCTAATCGCGAGGTGGAGTTTGGAATTGAGCTGTATGAGAATACAACTCCTGTGTCCATTACCCCGTATAAAATGGCACCTAAGGAGCTGAAGGAGCTGAAGACGCAGTTGCAAGAGTTGCTCGATCGTGGTTTCATTCGGCCGAGTGTGTAACCTTGGGGTGCACCGGTCTTGTTTGTGAAGAAGAAGGATGGCACTATGAGAATGTGCATTGATTATCGTCAGCTGAACAAGTTGACTTTCAAGAATAGGTATCCTTTGCCGAGAATTGATGATCTCTTTGATCAATTTCGGGGAGCTGCTGTGTTCTCTAAGATTGACTTGAGGTCAGGGTATTACCAGTTGAAGGTGAAGGATGTGGATGTGCCTAAGACAGCTTTCAGGACAAGGTATGGGCATTATGAGTTCCTTGTGATGCCGTTTGGTTTGACAAATGCTTCTGCTGCTTTCATGGACATGATGAACCGTGTGTTTCATGAATACCTGGACAAGTTCGTTGTGGTGTTCATTGATGATATCCTCGTGTACTCGCGTACTGAGGAGGAGCATGAAGAGCATTTGAGGATTGTGCTGCAAGCTTTGTTGGAGAATCAGCTTTATGCTAAGCTGAGCAAGTGCGAGTTCTGGCTTAAGGAGGTGGTGTTTCTTGGGCATGTAGTTTCTGTTGAGGGGATTCGTGTTGATCCTCAGAAGATTGAGGCGGTGATGAATTGGAAGGTCCCTAAGTCTGTTCATGAGGTTCGTAGTTTCCTTGGTTTGGCAGGATACTACCGGAGATTTGTGGATGGGTTTTCTAAGATTGCTGCACCTTTGACGAAGTTGTTGCAAAAGGATGTTAAGTATGAATGGACGGAGGCGAGACGGCAGGCTTTTGAGAAGCTTAAGGCGGCTTTGACGCAAGCTCCTATCTTGGTTCATCCTGAATCAGGGAAAGAGTTTGTGGTCTACAGTGATGCGTCTTATGTTGGTTTGGGATGTGTGTTGATGCAAGAGGGTAAGGTTGTGGCTTATGCATCGCGGCAGTTGAAGGTGCATGAGAGCAATTATCCTACGCATGCCATTGAGTTGGCTGCGGTGGTTTTTGCTTTGAAGATCTGGAGACATTATCTGTATGGTGAGAAGTGTACTGTGTACACGGATCACAAGAGTTTGAGGTATCTGATGTCTCAGAAGGAGTTGAATCTTAGGTAGCGGCGTTGGTTGGAGTTGCTCAAGGATTATGATCTGACGATTGAGTACCATCCTGGAAAGGCTAATGTTGTAGCGGATGCCTTGAGTAGGAAGGTAGCTGATGAGCTGAGGGCTACGTTTGCCAGTTTAAGTATTTCGCGTGATGGTGGTCTTGTGGCTGAGTTGCAAGTGAAACCATCTTTGGTTCAGTTGATCAAGGAAAAGCAGTTGCTGGATGATTCCTTGGTGCCGCATGTTCAGGATATTACGGAGGGTAGACCTTCGGATTTCTGCTTTAATGAGGATGGTGTGTTGTGTTTTGGGAGTCGGATAGTAGTGCCTAGTGATGCTGAGATGAGGCTTGCTATTCTGACTGAAGGTCATAGTAGTCCTTTTGCTATGCACCCTGGTAGTACTAAGATGTATCGTGATCTTCGTGATGAGTACTATTGGGTGGGTTTGAAGAAAGATTTTGCGGAGTTTGTGAGTAGGTGTATGGTGTGTCAGCGGGTTAAGGCTGAGCATCAGGTTCCTTCAGGGTTGTTGCAACCGTTGAGAATCCCTGAGTGGAAGTGGGAAAGGGTTACCATGGATTTTGTATTTGGTTTACCTTTGTCACCATCGAAGAAGAATTCTGTGTGGGTGATTGTGGATCGCCTGACGAAGTGTGCGCATTTCTTGCCTGTGCATACTACGTTTTCTTTGGATAAGCTTGCGGAGCTGTACATTGCTGAGGTTGTGCGGCTGCATGGTGTGCCTAAGTCGATTGTGTCGGATAGGGATCTGAGGTTCACATCGCGTTTCTGGCAGTGTTTGCATCAAGCTTTGGGTACAAGGTTGAATTTCAGTACATCTTATCATCCTCAGACGGATGGTCAGTCAGAGCGTGTTATCCAGATTTTGGAGGATATGTTGAGGTGCTGCGTGATTGAGTTTCAGGGCTCTTGGGAGAAGCATTTGCCTTTGGTAGAGTTTGCTTATAACAATAGTTATCAGGCGAGTATTCAAATGGCACCTTATGAGGCTTTGTACGGGAGGAAGTGTAGGACTCCTCTTTGTTGGGCTGAAACGGGTCAAAAGTTGGTTTCGATACTGGCTTTGTTGAAGGGAACCACCGAGAAGGTGAAGCTCATTTGTGAGCAGTTAAAGGCAGCTTCTGATCGGCAACAGTCTTACGCGGATTTGAAGCGTAAAGAGATTGAGTATGCGGTGGGTGACCGTGTGTTTTTGAAGGTTTGGCCTTGGAAAAAGGTGATGAGGTTTGGTCGAAAGGGTAAGTTGAGCCCTAGGTACATTGGACCATACGAGGTGTTGAGCGTGTGGGTCCTGTTGCGTACAGGTTGAGGTTACCTCAAGAGCTGGAGAAGATTCATGATGTGTCTCATGTTTCTATGCTCCGGAAGTATAGATCTGATCCTTCACATGTGTTGCCTGTGGAGGGTGTGGTTTTGAATCCGGATTTGACCTATGATGAGGAACCGGTGAGGGTTCTGGATTCGGATAGCAAGGTTCTTCGTGGCAAGACCATTGAGTTGGTAAAGGTGTTGTGGAAGCATCGTGGTGTAAAGGAAGCCACGTGGGAACGGAAGGATGACATGCTGAAGCAGTTTCCTTATCTCTTTCCTTCAGGTAAATTTCGGGGACGAAATTTCTTAAGGGGGGAGAGTTGTAACGCCCCGGCTTTGGGCTTAGAAGTTTTGGGCTTGGACCGGTTCGGTCAAAGTGCCGTTCGAATATAAAAAGGTGAAATTAGGGTGACATTTTGGCTAGTGACCAAAATGTAATTTTTGAAAACTGCGTGACTGTTTTAGAAAGGATTGAAACTTTGAATCTTTAAGGAGCTATTTACCCAAAGGGAGTTTCTCCAGATTTTTCTAAGATATTTAATGATTTAATTTTGATTTTTAAACAAAAGAAAAGTGGAGGGAAGATATTTTCCTATTTTCAACTAACTTTTCCAATTTTCATTTTCTCTCATTTTCTCTCAAACCAAACATCTTTCTCCAGAGTTTTTCCTCTGATTTTGTCACCTAAATACCTATTTTCAATTCTCTTTTGATTGCTAATCATCTCATCAACAAAACCTCACCATTTGCTAGTTGATTCTTCAAGTTTTTTGGTTCTAAAAAGGGAGAAACTCAAGTTTGGAGGTAAGAACGTCCTTCTCCTCTAAACTCTCAGTTCTTTACTGAAATTCCTAAGTTCTCAATCCTTAATTGATGATTTATAAATGGTTTTAAAGTTGTATAATGGATCTTGGCTTTAAATGTAAGATTTGGTGATTTTTGATGGATTTTCGTTTGATCTGATTGGGTTGTGTTTTAAGGTGTTAATTTGATGTTAAATGAATGTTAAATTGATAAGGAATTGAGTTTTAATTAATACAATCCCGGATAGGTTGAATTTCCTAAGTTTAGCTTGTGATTCTTGGTTAGTTTGGAGTGATCTTGTGGATCTGTTGTTGCTGGAGGTATAAGGATGTTGTTAGGTCCTTTTTAGATGTTAAATGATGTTAAAGGATGTTTAGTTTTGATGGTTCTTGGCTTGGCAATGTTGAGGAGTTGTTTGGATGCATTTTCGGTTGTGTTTGGTAGCCGAAAATGGAGTGTGGATGAGAGCAGCGAGTTTAGGTGCTTTCATTGATGCTATTAATGCATGATGATGCATTAATCCTCTGCTTTGATGTGTTTAAAACAGGGGAGGCATCTTTTGATCCAAGTGGTGGTGATCCGAAAGCTTGATTGGTGTTTCGGCAAGAAGCGAAACGGAATCGGTGAGTGGACTTTTGGTTTTCGGCTTTGAAACAAGTGTTTTGGAGGTTTGGGAGCTTAGTTTAAGTCTAAGCAACTTAGCTAAGCTCAAGAGTAAGTTTTCGGATAAACTCTCTTGGTGATGGCCAATGTTTTGATTGAATGCAATGTGGTTGTTTGCATGTTTTTAAATCTGTTTTGAAAGCATATCTAGCATGTATATTTGATGTGATTATAAGCCATGTGTTGAAGGAAGCTCAAGGTAAGAGTTCCTTGTTTTTGAACATTGTTTAAATGTGGTTTGATGCTTAAAGATGCATGATGTTTATGGCTTTGTAAAATGCTTTAAAACAGTGAGATTTTGATGATATTGATGCATATTGGCAAGTGATGGTTAAGGTCACAAAGGTGGTTAAAAGTCCTTGTGTGAGCATTGTATATTTAAGAACATCAAGGTGGTTAAAAGTCCTTGGATGGTTCTTGGTTAAGATCATCAAGGTGGTTAAAATTCCTTGGATGAGTCTTGTGTATTTTAAGAACAACATGGTGTTTAAAAGTCCATGGTTGGTTCTTGGTTAAGGCTCAAGGTGGTTAAAATTCCTTGTGTAAGCCTTGGTTACTTAAGAACTCCAAGGTGTTTAAAAGTCCTTGGGAGATTCTTGTTAAGGACACAAAGGTGTTTAAAAGTCCTTGTGTGGTCCTTGCCATGGTGTTTAAAAGTCCATGGGTCCATGGTGTTTAAAAGTCCATGGGGTTAAGGACACAATGGTGTTTAAAAGTCCATGTGTGGTCCTTGGTTATTGTAAGATCACAATGGTGTTTAAAAGTCCATATGTGAATCTTATGTGGAATGTATCACTTGTTGCCAATATGACATGAAATGAAATGAAAGCATGTATTGCTTGTTTTAAAAGTTAAAGAGCATGTGTAATGTTGCTTGAAGAATGATTTATAAATGAGTTTTTTATAAATTCATTATTGAATGGTTTTAAATGAGCATTCCTCACTAAGCTTTTGCTTACGCTCTCTCTCTTTTCTTAAACCAATAATGCAGAGCGTTAAGGTGCATTGAGGGCAGCAAGGAGGGCAAGCAATCAAGTGGAAACTAAGCTCAAGTATGGGAAGGTTTTCTTAAACACTTTTAGCTTTTGGCATTTGGCAATGGGGGACCTATGTGGATGTTTTAGGAGATGTTTTGAACTCCCTAAGTTTGTTAAATGTTGTTATTAATGCTGGAACATGTAATTGGCCTTTATGTGATTGGTTTGGAGTTTTAATGCTTGAATGGTTTGCTTAGTAGGAAGCATGCCATTAGATTTGGGGCTTTTCATATTTGATGCTATAATGATGATTGTTTGATGCAATTATGTTCCTTGCATGTTGTATGTCTTGCTGGTAAAGTTTGGTAACATTTGGAGCATGTATGGCAATTCAATTGTGTGTTTTAGCAGCCATTTCTCTACATTCTGTGCAGGCCGTATCGGAACGGGAGCTACCGTTTCGGAACGGGTGCCCTGTAGTGGCCCAGGCGTCCGAAACGGAAGGTACTGTTCCGAAACGGAAATGCCTGTGCCAGATCTCGTTTCGGAACACGTTGCAGAACGGTCCCGCGTTTCGAAACAGGTTCTCCCTGTTTCGGAACACCTGACCATTGGGGGCTGACATGGGCGGTTATATGTTTTGAAATGTTTGCATTTTGGTCCTGAATCATGTTTTTGCAATTGTATGAGTTTGGGATGTCCGTTTGAGCTGAAATTTGGCAGTGAAGCATGAAACCTGATTAATTATAAGTTGGTAACTTTAATTTGAGTTAAGTCCTTATAATTGGCAGAATTTAGAATTTGGTCCCTAAAGTTCTATTTTTGTGCAATTGGGTCCCTGTTTAATCTCTGATGGTTATGATCTTTGAGCATGTTGTTCGTATGATCATCTTTAGGGTTAATGTGCATCTAGACAAGTTTAAAAAGATAAAAAGGGTCGTTAATCAAGGTTGACTTTCGGGTTGACTTTGGTTTTCCCCGTGTGACTTTCTTAATTCGGGTCAACCGTCTAGGCCGGGTTAAGGGGGTTACATTATTTTATTGAACTGAAAATTCCTAAAACAAAACAACCCTTGCAACTACTTTACAAATCAACCCGTGGCCCTAGGGGGGTTTTAGAACATGTCGACGGCGGGTCGACAGCGGGTAAACAGCGGAGGGTTTTTGGTTGTCGGTTTAAAGAGAAATCGGCTATGGGTTATGGGATATGCCCTAGGTTAAAATATATGCCCTTATATAAGCTTTGGGCTCAAGTATTCTAAGTTAACAAGGATTACAACTTTAATTAAAAGTATGATTTTAATAAAGACCTAATCTTCAAGGATCCTACTTTTCAGCCGTCCTCCTTGTTTCTTGGTATTTTCTCTCTTTGAGCTTTGGGCTTGACATATCTTTAGATATGGGGCTTGGAAAAATATTTGGTTTTCACACGACAGACGAGCATAATTTTCTCTATCTATCGAGGTCCACTTTGCTTTTTCTCCATTAACTTGCTGTCGTCCTCCTGTCACGGCAGCACCATGGCAGCATCGTCCTTTTTATCTGCTTGTCCAGTTCAGCTTTCCTGCTTCTCTGCCCTGCGCCTGCCCTCACCGTCTGCGATGGCGGCAACCTGCCAAAAACAACCATTTTTAGTAGAATATGTGCGTTTTATATATTTGTGATGTTTTGCTGTAAACTAACCTAAATGCAATGAAATGATGCTTGAATGCAACAGAAATATGGGTTAAAAAGGGTGTAAATAATAGTACTTTTACACACTCAACAATGGTTAAAAGTCCATGTGTGGACCTTGTGTATTGTTAAGGTCACAATGGTGGTTAAAAGTCCATGTGTGGACCTTGTGTATTGTTAAGGTCACAATGGTGGTTAAAAGTCCATGTGTGAGCCTTGTGTATTGTAAGATCACAATGGTGGTTAAAAGTCCATGTGTGGATCTTGTGTTGTATATCTCGTGATCTCGTTAGTGATGTTATACAACTACCAATGAGTGATGTGGAGGGGTTGTGATTGTACCATAGTCCACCTTGATATTGGTAGTGTGTATGAAGCGTATGGGACAACGCTTGTATTCCGCGTATCCGATTGTTGATTGTTGATTGTAGATTGTCAATTGTGTTTTGAGTTGGAAAATGTTATGGATTATCACTTGTAAGCCAATATGACATGATGATGATTCGAAGCATGAAATGCTTGGTTTATATGCATATGTGCATGATTAAATGTTGTTTTGAACTAAGGTTTTGAAAAAGTGTTTTTACAAATGCATTATTGTGTGGTTTTAATTGAGCATTCCTCACTAAGCTATGTGCTTACGCTCTCTCTTTCTTAAACCAATAATGCAGAGCATTTAAGTGCTTAAAGGGGCAGCAAGGTGGTCTAGAATCTAAGTGGAACCTTAAGCTCATGTATGGTGACAATTTTCATAACTTGTTTAGCTTTTGGCATTTGGCAATGGGAACTCAAATTGTGTTTTGGGAGATGTTTTGGACTCCCTAAGTTGGTTTTATACCTTTGATGATGTTAGAACATGTAAATGGCCATTGGTGTTTGGTTTTGGTGAATTGATGGTTTAATGGTTTGCTATATAGGATGCATGCATATAGAATTGGGTTTTTCTTAAATCGGGGCTATGATTGAAATTGGTTGATGCTAATATGTTCATTGAGTGTTGAATGACTTGCTGGTATGATTTGGTTGTCTTTGGAATGTGTTTGATGGGTCAATTGTGAATTAAACCAGCAAAATTCTGCAATTCTGGGCAGCATGTATCGGAACGGGTGCTACCGTTTCGGAACAGAGGGCCTGAAATGGCCTTGGCGTTTTGAAACGGGTAGAGCCGTTCCGGAACGGTTTTGCCACTGCCAAGCCCTGATCCGAAACCTATTTCGGAACGGTCCCGCGTTTCGGAACTGATCATCACCGTTTCAGAACACACGACCGTTGGGCACTGAAATTGGCGGTTTTATATTTTAAAATCCTTGCGTTTTGGTCCCAATGATTGTATTTGCAATTGGTTGAGTTTGTGATGTCCGTTTGAGCTGAAATTTAGCAGAGAAGCATGAATTATGATTAATTTCATATTGGTAACCTTAAAACTGATTAAGTCCTTCTAATTTCTAGAATTTACATTTTGGTCCCTAAATCTGTATGTTGTGCAATCGAGTCCCTGTTCGTTGTCCGATTGCTGCGGTTTTCGAGTATGCTTTCCTCTAGTGTTTGATTAGGGTTAATATGCATTTAGATAAGATTAAAAAGAAAAAAAGGGTCGTTAATCAAGGTTGACTTTCAGGTTGACTTTGGTTTTCCCCGTGTAAACTTCTTAATTCGGGTCAACCGTCTAGCCCGGGTTAAGGGGGTTACATTTGTTGGTATCAGAGCTGAGTTCTCGAATAGTTGGGAATGGTTGTGTGGGTAATGTGTGTATGATTGCCTTGTTTGCTTGTTGAGTGAAAGCATGTTGTGTGAGTTGTAAGTATGTTGCAATTGTGATGTATGCTGTGTGAAGCATGTTAGAGCGACCCATTGCAAAATCAAAGGTAATGAAATGATTTGTTTTTAATTAGAAATGAGCTTGAGTACTTGGATTGCTTACCTTGCTGAGCCTGACTTTGTTAATTGCATTGTGATTGCATTGTTTACTATGGCACCTCGTAGAGAGACGAGGATTAATACGCGAGCTATGGCTCAAAATGAGAATGAGGAGAACGCTAAGAATGTGGTGGATTTACCTCCTTCACCTGGTGGTGGTGGTGCTGGGAGTGAAGGAGCTGCTGCTGGTGCTGGTGCTGGAGTCGCTGGACCTGATGCAAGTCAGGGGCAAGCTGTTCCTTACATGACAATGCTGATACAAGCTAATGCTGGAGCTTTTCGAGCAGCGGTAGCTGGAGCTCAAGGAGCTGGGCATCAGGGAGATGCTAATGTAAGACTACCTTTGGAACGTTTGCGCAGCCTGGGAAGGACTGAGTTCATGGGTTTGTCTGCTGAAGGTTCTAAGTCTTGGCTGGAAAGTACCAAGAGAATCTTGGGGCAAATGAATTGTAATGATGTGCAGAAGCTGGGCTACGTGGTATCGTTGTTGCACGATGATGCGTATACTTGGTGGACGACCTCTATCTTTGGAATGGAGGAAGCTGTTGTAACTTGGACGTTCTTTCTGAATGCGTTCAAGAGGAGGTATCTGGGTGTGCGATACCTGGATGAGAAGAAAAGGGAATTCATGTCTCTTACTCAGGGGAGCATGTCTGTAGCTGAGTACGAGGTTCAGTTTGTCCGGCTTAGTCAGTACGCTCCTGAGCTTGTTCCTGACGAGCGGGAGAGGTGTGAACGTTTCCGTTATGGTTTGGTGACGAAGGTGAAGACCTATATGTTGGTTGCGGAGTATATTGACTTTGATGTGCTGGTTGGTAGAGCAAAGGACATTGAGATGAGTTTGAGTTTATCTTCTAGAAGTGCTGGTTCTAGTGTTGGTAAGCGAGCTGCTGAGTATAGTTCCGGTGGCGGACGGAACAAGAGAGGACGTGAACGAAAGTATCAGTCTTCAGCTAGGCGAGGTGGTGGAGGCCAAGGTGCGTCTGTTTAGGGAGACAAGGCGAGAGTTGAACCGAACACATGTTTGACATGTGGGTCGCGTGGACACCTGAAGCGTGATTGTCCTCGAGCAGTGAGGGAGGTGCAGGCTCCTGTTGTGGTGGCTGGTAACTCGTGCTGGAACTGTGGATCGACGGATCACATGAGGAGGGAGTGTCCTCTGTTGGCCGGTGGTGGCCAAGGACGTGCACCCGGAGTTTTTGCACCACAGAGAGGTCGTGGGCGCGGCCGTGGTAACTTCCAGCGTAGAGAGGATGGTGGAAGGAATGTAGCTCATGTTGTAGCTATTCAGCCTTAGGGTTGTGGTCATGCCAGAGTGTATGCTCAGAGGGAGGAGAGAAATGACATGGACGTGATTGCAGGTACTTTCACTTTGCAATCCTTGTCATTACTTTCCTTGATTGATTCTGGATCTACACACTCATACATATTGCGTGAGCATGCTAAATTCCTTGGTTTTCCTGTTGAGTCTTTGGATGTTGGTATGCGTGTCACTAGTTCTTTTGGTGAGACTGTTGTGACTCGAAAGCTTTATAGAAGATGTCCTTTGGTTGTGCAAGATCATGTTTTCCATGTTGATCTTATGGAATTGCCTTTCTATGGTTTTGATGTAATCCTTGGTATGGATTGGCTTGTTGAGCATCGAGCTGTAGTGGATTGTGAGAATAAGCGAGTTTTGTTGAAGCTTGCGGATGATTATGAGGTAGTGGTGGTTGGTGAGAATGTGAAGTTTCTTGCCAATGTGGTGTCTACATTGGAAGCGAATCGGATGCTGAGGCAGGGTTGTGAAGCTTACCTAGCCTTTGTGATGAATCCTAGCTCTAAAGAGTTGCGTGTGCAAGATATCAGGACTGTGCGAGAGTTTCCTGGTGTGTTTCCAGAGGAGTTTGGGATTGAGCTGTATGAAAACACAACTCCAGTGTCCATTACTCCGTATCGAATGGCACCTAAGGAGATGAAGTAGCTGAAGACGCAACTGCAGGAGTTTCTTGATCGTGGTTTCATTCGGCTGAGTGTGTCACCTTGGGGTGCGCCGGTCTTGTTTGTGAAGAAGAAGGATGGCACTATGAGAATGTGCATTGATTACTGTCAGCTTAACAAGTTGACTATCAAGAATCGGTATCCATTGCCGAGAATTAATGATCTTTTTGATAAATTTCGGGGAGCGTCCGTGTTCTCTAAGATTGACTTAAGGTCAGGGTATTATCAGCTGAAGGTGAAGGATGTGGACGTGCCAAAGACAGCTTTCAGAACGAGGTATGGGCATTATGAGTTCCTTGTGATGCTGTTTGGTTTGACGAATGCTCCTGCAGCTTTCATGGACATGATGAATAGAGTATTTCATGAATACCTGGATAATTTTGTTGTGGTGTTCATTGATGATATCCTCGTGTACTCTCGTACTGAGGAAGAGCATGAAGGGCATTTGAGAATTGTGTTGCAAGCTTTGTTGGAGAATCAGCTTTATGCCAAGCTGAGCAAGTGTGAGTTTTGGCTTAGAGAAGTGGTGTTTCTTGGTCATGTGGTTTCTGCTGAGGGGATTCGTGTTGATTCTCAGAAGATTGAGGCGGTGATGAATTGGAAGCCTCCTAAGTCTGTTCATGAAGTCCGTAGTTTCCTTGGTCTGGCCGGATACTATCGGAGATTCGTGGATGGGTTTTCAAAGATTGATGTACCTTTGACGAAGTTGTTGCAGAAGGATGTTAAGTATGAGTGGACGGAAGCGAGACAGCTGGCTTTTGAGAAGCTTAAGGCAGCTTTAACGCAAGCTCCTTTCTTGGTTCAACCTGAATCAGGGAAAGAGTTTGTGGTGTATAGTGATGCATCCTACGTTGGTTTGGGATGTGTGTTGATGCAAGAGGGTAAGGTGGTGGCTTATGCGTCACGGCAGCTGATGGTGCATGAGCGCAATTATCCTACGCATGACATTGAGTTGGCTGCGGTGGTTTTTGCTTTGAAAATTTGGAGACATTATCTGTATGGTGAGAAGTGTATCGTGTATACAGACCACAAGAGTTTGAAGTATCTGATGTCCCAGAAAGAGTTGAATCTTAGGCAACGACGTTGGGTGGAGTTGCTCAAGGATTATGATTTGACGATTGAGTACCATCCGGGTAAACCTAATGTTGTAGCGGATGCCTTGAGTAGGAAGGTAGCTGTTGAGTTGAGGGCTATGTTTGCCAGTTTGAGTATTTCGCGTGATGGTGGTCCTGTGGCTGAGTTGCAAGTGAAACCATCTTTGGTTCAGTTGATTAAGGAAAAGCAGTTGTTGGATGATTCCTTAGTGCCACATGTTCAGGATATTGCAGAGGGTAGGCCTTCGGATTTTTGTTTTAATGATGATGGAGTGTTATGCTTTAGGAGTCGGATAGTAGTGCCCGGTGATGCTGAGTTGAGGCGTGCTATTCTGACTGAAGGTCATAGTAGTCCTTTTACTATGCACCCTGGTAGTACTAAGATGTATCGTGATCTTCGTGATGAGTACTATTGGGTGGGTTTAAAGAAAGATGTTGATGAGTTTGTAAGCAAATGCATGGTGTGTCAGCGAGTTAAGGCTGAGCATCAGTTTCCTTCAGGGTTGTTGCAACCGTTGAGAATTCCTGAGTGGAAGTGGGAAAGGATTACCATGGATTTTGTATCTGGTTTACCCTTGTCGCCATCGAAGAAGAATTCGGTGTGGGTGATTGTGGATCGCTTGACGAAGTGTGCGCATTTCTTCTCTGTGCATACTACGTATACTTTGGATAAGCTTGCGGAGCTGTACATTGCTGAGATTGTGCGGCTGCATGGTGTGCCTAAGTCGGTTGTGTCGGATAGGGATCCGAGGTTTACATCGCGTTTCTGGCAGTGTTTGCATCAGGCTTTGGGTACACGGTTGAATTTTAGTACTTCTTATCATCCACAGTCGGATGGACAGTCCGAGCGTGTTATTTAGGTGTTGGAGGATATGTTGAGGTGCTGTGTGACTGAGTTCCAGGCTCTTGGGAGAAACATTTGCCTTTGGTGGAGTTTGCCTATAATTATAGTTATCAGGCAAGTATTCAAATGGCACCTTATGAAGCTTTGTACGGGAGGAAGTGTAGGACTCCTCTGTATTGGGCTGAAACGGGTCAGAAGTTGGTTTCGATGCCAGCTTTGTTGAAGGGAACTACCGAGAAGGTGAAGCTCATTTGTGAGCGTTTGAAGGCAGCTTCTGATCGGCAAAAGTCTTACGCGGATTTGAAGCGTAAGGAGATTTAGTATGCGGTGGGTGACCGTGTGTTTTTGATGGTTTCGCCTTGGAAAAAGGTGATGAGGTTTGGCCGAAAGGGTAAGTGAAGCCCTAGGTTCATTGGACCATATGAGGTGATTGAACGTGTGGGTCCTGTTGCGTACAAGTTGAGGTTACCGCAAGAGTTTGAAAAGATTCATGATGTGTTTCATGTTTCTATGCTTCGAAAGTATAGATCGGATCCTTCGCATGTGATGCATGTGGAGGAAGTGGAATTGAATCCGGATTTGACCTATGATGAGGAACCGGTGAGGATTCTGGATTCAGATAGTAAGGTTCTTCGAGGCAAGACCATTGAGTTGGTAAAGGTGTTGTGGAAGCATCGTGGTGTTGAAGAAGCCACGTGGGAACAGAAGGATGATATGTTGAAGCAGTTTCCGTAGCTCTTTCCTTCAGGTAAATTTCGAGGACGAAATTCCTTAAGGGGGGAGAGTTGTAACACCCAAATTTTGGGCTTAGAAGTTTTGGGTTTGGACCGGACCGGTCGGATTGCGGTTCGAATATAAAAGGTGATTTTTAGGAAAGCCTAGTTCGGGATGCATTAAAAATATGGAAAAATATCCTAAAATCCTCTTTTAATATATATAAGAGAGTGGTGAAATCAATTTTACAAAATGATTTTTTGAAGTGTGATTTTCAAGTTAGTGACTAAAATGTAATTTTTGAAAAGTTGGTGACTGTTTTAAAAGGATTGAAACTTTGAATCTTTAAGGAGCTAATTTACCCAAGAAGAGTTTCTCCAGATTTTTCTTAATAATTAAAGATTTAATTAATGGTTTTAATTAAGGGAAAAAGGGAGGGAAATAGATATTTTTGGATCATAACTAACTTTTCTTAAAATTTCCCATTTCTTTTCTCTCAACTTTTCTCTCAACCCAAACACTTTTCTCCAGCCTTTTTCTCTCTGATTTTGACATCTAAAAATGAGATTTCAATCTCCAATTGATCTCTAATCTTTCCTACATCAAAACCTTAGCATTTGCCTATTGAATTTTGAAGAATCTTGGATCTAAGCAATGAGAAACTCACATTTCGAGGTATGAACGTCCTTCTCCTCTAAATACTCAGTTCTTTACTGAAATTCCCAAGTTCTTAATCCTTGATTTAAGTTTTATTAAAGGTTTTAATGATTTGTTCTTGATCTTGGCTTTAAAATGCAAGATTTGGTTTAATTTTGATGAAATTCGTATGAAATGTTTGGGCACTGTTTTGAGGTGTCTTTTTTATGTAAATTGGATGTATAATTGGTGTGAAATTGAGGTTTAATCAATGCATTCCTGAATAGGTTGATTTTCCTAAGTTTTTGATGGTGCTAGTGATGGTTTTTGGGGTGATCTTGATGTTCTGTTATAGCTGGAGGTATAAGGACGTGATTAGATCCTTTTTGGATGTTAATTGAGGTGTAAGAATGTTTGGAATTGATGGATCTTGGCTGGGTAGTGTTGTGGAGGTGTTTGGATGTGATTTCGGTTGTGTTTGGTAGCCGTAATGAGAGTGCTGATGTGAACAGCGAGTTTAGGTGTTTTGGTTGAAGATATTAATGCATGATGATGCATTAATCCTCTGCTTTGATGTGTTTAAAATAGGGGAGACATCTTTGGATCCTTGTGGTGTTGATCTGGGAGCTTGATTGGTGTTTTGGCAAGCTTGCGAAACGGAATCGGTGAGTGAAGTTTGGTTTTCAGCTTTGAAACCAATGTTTTGATGGTTTGGGAGCTTAGTTAAAGTCTAAACAACTTAGCTAAGCTCAAGAGTAAGTTTTCGGAAAAACTCTCTTGTTGATGAGCCATGTGATGGTTGAATGCAAAGTGTTTTGTTTGCATGTTTTAATTCTGTTTTTGAAAGCATATTTTAGCATGTTTATTGCTGGTTTTATAAGCCATGTGTTGAAGGATGCTCAAGGTAAGAGATCCTTGGTTTTACATTGAAAAATGTGATTTTTATGCATAGTGATGCATGTTGATTTAATGGCTTGTTAAATGCTTTAGAACAGTGAATTAATGATGTTAAATGATGTATATTGGCAAGTGATATGTTGGTTTTAAAGTACTTGAATCGGATATAGTTAGCCGGCTATAGGAATGGGTGCACTGTGAATGAAGTCGCCTTGGATGTTGAGAGGTTGTGATTGTACCGTAAGCTCCATCCAAGTACACTAACGAGATGGTTAAGAACACCATGGTGGTTAAAAGTCCATGGGTGGGTCTTGTGTTAAGGTCACAATGGTGGTTAAAAGTCCATGTGTGGACCTTATGTATTGTTTAGGTCACAATGGTGGTTAAAAGTCCATGTGTGGACCTTGTGTATTGTTAAGGTCACAATAGTGGTTAAAAGTCCATGTGTGAGCCTTGTGTATTGTAAGATCACAATGGTGGTTAAAAGTCCATGTGTGGATCTTGTGTTGTATGTCCCGTGATCTCGTTAGTGATGTTATACAACTACCAATGAGTGATGTGGAGGGGTTGTGATTGTACCATGCTCCACCTTGATATTGGTAGTGTGTATAAAGCATATGGGACAACGCTTGTATTCCGCGTATCCGATTGTTGATTGTTGATTGTCAATTGTGTTTTGAGTTTGAAAATGTTATGGATTATCACTTGTAAGCCAATATGACATGATGATGATTTGAAGCATGAAATGCTTGGTTTATATGCATATGTGCATGATTAAATGTTGTTTTGAACTAAGGTTTTGAAAAAGTGTTTTTACAAATGCATTATTGTGTGGTTTTAATTGAGCATTCATCACTAAGCTATGTGCTTACGCTCTCTCTTTCTTAAACCAATAATGCAGAGCATTGAAGTGCTTAAAGGGGCAGCAAGGTGGTCTAGAATCTAAGTGGAAGCTTTAGCTCATGTATGGTGAAAATTGTCACCATACATGAGCTTAAGCTTCCACTTAGATCCTTGACCACCTTGCTGCCCCTTTAAGCACTTCAATGCTCTGCATTTTTGGTTTAAGAAAGAGAGAGCGTAAGAACATAGCTTAGTGAGGAATGCTCAATTAAAACATCACAATAATACATTTGTAAAAACACCTTTTTAAGGCCTTTAGTTTCAAAACAACATTTATCAAACAATTATGTTTACAAACCAAGCATTTCATGCTTCAATCCATCATCATGTCATATTGGCTTACAAGTGATAATTCATAACATTTTTCAACTCAAAACACAATCGACAATCGGATACGAGGATTACAAGCGTTGTCCCCCACGCTTCATACACACTACCAATATCAAGGTGGAGCATGGTACAATCACAACCCCTCAACACCCGTGATGGAGACTATGGTACAATCACAACCCCTCCACATCACTCATTGGTATTTGTATAACATCACTAACGAGCTCACGGGACATACAACACAAGATCCACACGTGGACTTTTAACCACCATTGTGATCTTACAATACTCTAGGTCCACACATGGACTTTTAACCACCATTGTGACCTTATCAATACACAAGGTCCACACATGGACTTTTAACCACCATTGTGACCTTAACACAAGATCCACCCCTGGACTTTTAACCACCATGGTGATCTTAACCATCTCGTTAGTGTACTTGGATGGAGTTTACGGTACAGTCACAACCTCTCACATCCAAGGCGACTTTATTCACGGTGCACCCAATCCTATAGCCGGCTAACTATATCCGATTCAAGTACTTTAAAACCAACACATCACTTGCCAATATACATCATTTAACATCATTAATTCACTGTTTTAAAGCATTTAACAAGCCATTAAATCAACATGCATCACTATGTATTAAAATCACATTTATCAATGTTCAAAACAAGGATCCCTTACCTTGAGCATCCTTCAACACATGGCTTATAAAACCAGCAATAAACATGCTAAAATATGCTTTCAAAAACAGAATTTAAACATGCAAACAAATCACTTTGCATTCAACCAACTCATAGCTCATCAACAAGAGAGTTTTTCCAAAAACTTACTCTTGAGCTTAGCTAAGTTGTTTAGACTTTAACTAAGCTCCCAAACCTTCAAAACATTGGTTTCAAAGCTGAAAACCAAACTTCACTCACCGATTCCGTTTTGCAAGCTTGTCGAAACACCAATCAAGCTTCCGGATCAACACCACAAGGATCCAAAGATGTCTTCCCTGTTTTAAACACATCAAAGCAGAGGATTAATGCATCATCATGCATTAATATCTTCAACCAAAACACCTAAACTCGCTGCTCTCATCAACATCCACATTTCGGCCACCAAACACAACCGAAATCACATCCAAACACCTCCACAACACTACCCAGCCAAGATCCATCAACTCCAAACATTCTTATACTTCAATTAACATCCAAAAAGGATCTAATCACGTCCTTATACCTCCAGCTATAGCAGAACATCAAAAATCACCCCAAAAACCATCACTAACACAAGCAAAACATAGGAAAATTAACCTATTCGGGATTGCATTGATTAAACCTCAAATTCACACCAATTATACATCCAATTTACATAAAAAAGACACCTCAAAATAGTGCCCAAACATTTCATACGAATTTCATCATAATTAAACCAAATCTTGCATTTTAAAGCCAAGATCAAGAACACAACCATAAAACCTTTAATAAAACTCAAGTCAAGGATTGAGAACTTGGGAATTTTAGTAAAGAACTGAGTATTTAGAGGAGAAGGACGTTCATACCTCTAAATGTGAGTTTCTCCTTGTTTGGAACCAAGATTCTTGAAAATTCAATAAGCAAATGCTAAGGTTTTGATGTAGAAATGATTAGAGAGCAATTGAAGATTGAAATCTCATTTTTAGATGTCAAAATCAGAGGGAAAAAGGTTGGAGAAAAGTGTTTGGGCTGAGAGAAAAGTTGAGAGAAAAGAAATGGAAAATTTTGAGAAAAGTTAGTTATGACAACAAAATATCTAATTCCCTCCTTTTTCCTTTCATTAAAAACCATTAATTAAATGTTTAATATTAAGAAAAATCTGGAGAAAACTCTTCTTGGGTAAATTAGCTCCTTAAAGATTCAAAGTTTCAATCCTTTTAAAATAGTCACCAACTTTTCGAAAATTACATTTTAGTCACTAACTTGAAATGTCACATTTCTAAACCTCATTTTGTAAAATTGATTTCACCACTCTCTTATATATAATAAAAGAGAATTTAAAGATATTTTTCAATATTTTTAATGCATCCCGAACTAGGCTTTCCTAAAAATCACCTTTTATACTCGAACCGTAAACCGACCGGTCCGGTCCAAACCCAAAACTTCTAAGCCCAAAATTGGGGTGTTACAACTCTCCCCCCCTTAAGAAATTTCGTCCTAGAAATTTACCTGAAGGAAAGAGGTACGGAAACTGCTTCAACATGTCATCCTTCCGTTCCCACGTGGCTTCTTCAACACCACGATGTTTCCACAACACCTTTACCAACTCAATGGTCTTGCCCCGAAGAACCTTACTATCCGAATCCAGAATCTTCACCGGTTCCTCATCATAAGTCAAATCCGGATTCAATTCAACTTCTTCCACATGCATCACATGCGAAGGATCCGATCTATACTTCTGAAGAATAGAAACATGAAACACATCATGAAACTTTTCCAACTCTTGCGGTAACTTCAGCTTGTACGCAACAGGACCCACACGCTCAATCACCTCGTATGGTCCAATGTACCTAGGGCTCAACTTACCCTTTCGGCCAAACCTCATCACCTTTTTCTAAGGCGAAACTTTCAAAAACACACGGTCACCCACCGCATACTCAATCCCTTACGCTTCAAATCCGCATAAGACTTTTGCCGATCAGAAGCTGCCTTCAAACGCTCACAAATGAGCTTCACCTTCTCGGTAATTCCCTTCAACAAAGCTGGCATCGAAACCAACTTCTAACCCGTTTCAGCCCAACAAAGAGGAGTCCTACACTTCCTCCCGTACAAAGCTTCATAAGGTGCCATTTGAATACTTGCCTAATAACTATTATTATAGGCAAACTCCACCAAAGGCAAATGTTTTTCCCAAGAGCCCTGGAACTCAATCACGCAACACCTCAACATATCCTCCAACACCTGGATAACACGCTCGGATTGTCCATCCGACTGCGGATGATAAGACGTACTAAAATTCAACCGTGTACCCAAAGCCTGATGCAAACACTTCCAGAAACGCGATGTAAACCTCGGATCCCTATCCGACACAATCAACTTTGGCACACCATGCAGTCGCACAATCTCAGCAATGTACAACTCCGCAAGCTTATCCAAAGTGTACGTAGTATGCACAGGTAAGAAATGCGCACACTTCGTGAGGCGATCCACAATCACCCACACTGAATTCTTCTTCGATGGTGACAAGGGCAAACCAGATACAAAGTCCATGGTAATCCTTTCCCACTTCCACTCAGGAATTCTCAATGGTTGCAACAACCCTGAAGGAAACTGATGCTCAGCCTTAACTCGCTGACACACCATGCATTTGCTTACAAACTCAGCAACATCTTTCTTTAAACCCACCCAATAGTACTCATCACGAAGATCATGATACATCTTAGTACTACCAGGGTGCATAGCAAAAGGACTACTATGACCTTCAGTCAGAATAGCACGCCTCAACTCAGCATCATTGGGCACTACTATCCGACTCCCAAAGCATAACACTCCATCATCATTAAAACAGAAATCTGAAGGCCTATCCTCCGCAATATCCTGAACATGCGGCACCAAAGAATCATCCAACAACTGTTTTTCCTTAATCAACTGAACCAAGGATGGTTTCACTTGCAACTCAGCCACAAGACCACCATCACGCGAAATACTCAAACTGGCAAACATAGCCCTCAACTCAACAACTACCTTCCTCCTCAAGGCATCCGCTACAACATTAGCTTTACCCGGATGGTACTCGATCGTCAAATCATAATCCTTGAGCAACTCCACCCAACGTCGTTGCCTAAGATTCAACTCCTTTTGGGACATCAGATACTTCAAACTCTTGTGGTCCGTGTACACGGTACACTTCTCACCATACAAGTAATGTCTCCAGATTTTCAAAGCAAAAACCACCGCAGCCAACTCAATGTCATGCGTAGGATAATTGCGCTTATGCACCTTCAGCTGCCGTGATGCATAAGCCACCACCTTACCCTCTTGCATCAACACACATCCCAAACCAACATAGTACACATCACTATACACCACAAACTCCATCCCTGATTCGGGTTGAACCAAGATAGGAGCTTGCGTCAAAGCTGTCTTAAGCTTCTCAAAAGCATGTTGTCTCGCTTCCGTCCACTCATACTTAACATCCTTCTGCAACAACTTCGTCAAAGGTGCAGCAATCTTTGAAAACCCATCCACGAATCTCCGATAGTATCCCACCAAACCAAGGAAACTACAGACTTCATGAACAGACTTAGGAGGTTTCCAATTCATCACCGCCTCAATCTTCTGAGGATCAACACATATCCCCTCAGCAGAAACCACATGACCAAGAAACACAACTTCTCTAAGCCAGAACTCGCACTTGCTCAGCTTGGCATAAAGCGGATTCTCCAACAAAGCTTGCAACACAATTCTCAATTGCCCTTCATGCTCTTCCTCAGTACGAGAGTACACGAGGATATCATCAATGAACACCACAACAAACTTATCCAGGTATTCATGAAACACTCGATTCATCATGTCCATGAAAGCTGCAGGAGCATTCGTCAAACCAAACGGCATCACAAGGAACTCATAATGCCCATACCTGGTCCTGAAAGCTGTCTTTCGCACATCCACATCCTTCACCTTCAGCTAATAATACCCTGACCTTAAGTCAATCTTAGAGAACACAGACGCTCCCCGAAATTGATCAAAAAGATCATCAATTCTCGGCAATGGATACTGATTCTTGATAGTCAACTTGTTAAGCTGACGGTAATCAATGCACATTCTCATAGTGTCATCTTTCTTCTTCACAAACAAGACCGGCGCACCCCAAGGTGACACACTCGGCCGAATGAACCCACGATCAAGCAACTCCTACAGTTGCGTCTTCAGCTCCTTCAACTCTTTAGGTGCCATTCTATAAGAAGTAATGGACACTGGAGTTGTATTTTCATACAACTCAATCCCAAACTCCACTTCACGATTAGGAGGCAATCCCGGCAACTCCTCCGGAAACACACCAGGAAACTCTCGCACAGTCCTGATATCTTGCAAACGCAACTCTTTAGAGCTAGGATTCATCACAAAAGCTAGATAAGCTTCGCAACCCTGCCTCAGCATCCGGCTCGCTTCCAATGTAGACACCACATTGGCAAGAAACTTCACATTCTCACCAACCACCACTACCTCATAATCATCCGCAAGCTTCAACGAAACTCGCTTATTCTCACAATCTACTACAGCTCGATGCTCAACAAGCCAATCCATACCAAGGATTACATCAAAGCCATATAAAGGCAACTCCATAAGATCAACATGAAAAACGTGATCTTGCACAACGAAGGGACATCTTCTTTAAACTTCCGAGTCACAACAGTCTCACCAAAAGAACTAGTGACACGCATACCAACATCCAAAGACTCAACAGGCAATCCAAGCAATTCAGCATGCTCACGCAAAATGTATGAGTGTGTAGATCCAGAATCAATCAAGGAAAGTAATGACAAGGATTGCAAAGTAAAAGTACCTGCGATCACATCCGTGTCATTCCTACCCGCCCTCTGAGCATACACTCTGGCCTGACGTCCACCCTCAGGCTGAATAGCTACAACATGAGCCACATTCCTTCCACCATCCTCTCTACGCTGGAAGTTACCACGGCCGCGCCCACGACCTCTTTGTGGTGCAACAACTCCAGGAACACGTCCTTGGCCACCACCGGCCAACAGAGGACACTCCCTCCTCATGTGATCTGCCGATCCACAGTTCCAGCACGAGTTACCAGCCACCACAACAGGAGCCTGCACCTCCCTCACTGCTCGAGGACAATCACGCCTCAGGTGTCCACGCGACCCACATGTCCAACATGTGTTCGGTTCAACTCTCGCCTTGTCTCCCTGAGCAGGCGCACCTTGGCCTCCACCACCTCGCCTAGCTGAAGACTGATACTTTCGATCACGTCCTCTCTTTTTTTGTCCGCCACCGGAACTATACTCAGCAGCTCGCTTGCCCACACTAGGACCGACACCTCTAGAAGATAGACTCAAATTCAACTCAATGTCCTTTGCTCTACCAACCAGCACATCAAAGTCAGTATACTCAGCAGCCAGCATATAGGTCTTCACCTCCATCACCAAACCATAATGGAACCGTTCACACCTCTCCCGCTCATCAGGAAAAAGCTCAGGTGCATACTGACTAAGGCGAACAAACTGAACCTCGTACTCAGCTACAGACATGCTCCCCTGAGTAAGAGACATGAATTCCCTTTTCTTCTCATCCAGTTATCGCACACCCAGATACCTCCTCTTGAACGCGTTCAGAAAGAACGTCCAAGTTACATCAGCTTCCTTCATTCCGGAGATAGAGGTCGTCCACCAAGTATACGCATCGTCATGCAACAATGATACCACGCAGCCCAGCTTCTACACATCATTACAATTCATTTGACCCAAGATTCTCTTGGTACTTTCCACCCAAGACTCAGAATGTAACGCCCCGGTTTTGGGCTTAGAAGTTTTGGGCGTTGACTGGTTCGGTCAAAGTGCTGATCGAATATATAAGAGTGAATTGAGGAAAGCCTAGTTCGGGTTGCATTAAAAATATGGAAAAATGTTCTAAAATCATCTTTTAATATAATTAAGTGAACTGTGAAATCAATTTTGTAAAATGATGTTCGGAAGGTTGACATTTTGGCTAGTGACCAAAATGTAATTTTTGAAAGTTGCGTGACTGTTTTATAAAGGATTGAAACTTTGAATCTTTAAGGAGCTATTATTCCAAAAAGAGTTTCTCCAGATTTTTCTAAGATATTTTAAGGCTTTATTCTGATTTTAAAGTTTATGAAATGTGGAGGGAAATCATTTTACCATTTTATAACTAACTTTTCTATTTTCTCTCAATTTTCCTTTTCTCTCATTTTCTCTCAACCCAAACACATTTCTCCAGATTTTCTTCTCTGATTTTGTCATCTAAATCACTCATTTCAACTCTCTTTTGATTCCTAATCATCTCATCAACAAAACCTCTCAATTTGCAAGTTGTTTCATCAAGCTTTTTGGCTCTAAAAAGGAGTAACTCAAGTTTGGAGGTAAGAACGTCCTTCTCCTCTAAACTATCAGTTCTTTACTGAAATTCCTAAGTTCTCAATCCTTGATTTGTGTTTTGTTAATGGCTTTTCAATTGAAATCTTGATTTTGGCTTAAAATGCAAGATTTGGTGATTTTTGGTGGAATTTTCGTGTGATCTGTTTTGGCAGTGTTTTGAAGAGTCAAATTGATGTTAAATGAATGCTAAATTGATTAGAAGTTGAGGTTTATTTAATGCAATCCCGGATAGGTTGAATTTCCTAAGTTTGGCTTGAGTTTTTTGTTGTTTTTGGAGTGTTTTTGGTGATCTGTTATACCTGGAGGTATAAGGACATGTTTGTGATCATTTTGAATGTTAATTGATGTTTAAAATTGGTTAGAAGTGATGGATCTTGGCTGGGTTAAGTTTTGGAAGTGTTTGGAGGTGATTTCGGTTGTGTTTGGTAGCCGAAATGTTGGATTTGTGATGAGCAGCGAGTTGAGTCTTGTTGCTGGTGTTCTTAATGCATAATGATACATTAATCCTCTGTCGTTGTGTGCTTGAAACAAGGGAGTTTGATCCGTGAGCTTTGAAGGTGTTGCGGAAGGTTTTCGAATGTTTGGAAGGCTTGTTGGCTAGCCTTGTTTTGTGTATCGGTGAGTGAAGTTGGGTTTTTAGCTTTTAAACCAAGGTTTGAAGGTTTTGGGAGTTTAGTCTAAGTCTAAACAACTTTGCTAAGCTCAAGAGTAAGTGAATGGATTTTCGCTCTTGAATTGTGTTGTGATTTGGCTTTTAAGCAATTGAGGTTGATGATTGAAATGCATGTGTTTTGCATGGTTTAAATCTCTTTTGAAAGCATATTTTTAGCATGGTTTAATGCTGGTTTTGAAAGCCATTTGAGAAGGATGCTCAAGGTAAGAGATCCTTGGTTTTGTACATGGAAATTGAGATTTTGATGCATAGTGTTGCATGTTGATCAATGGCTTTGTGTGATGCTTTAAAACAGTGAATTGATGATGGTAAATGATACTTTTGCATATTGGTTATGCATGTGAATGATTGGACTAATGTGGTAATGGTTTTAGCATATTGGTTATGCATGTGAATTATTGGATTATCATGGTAAAATGGTTATATTGGCAAGTGATGAAAGTGGTTCTTGGTTCGTTGATCGGATATAGTTAGCCGGCTATAGGATTGGGTGCACCGTGAATTAAGTCGCCTTGGAGGTGGAGTGGTCAAGAGTGGACCGGTAAACTCCCTTCAAGTATCCTAACGAGATGGTTAAGGTCATAATGGAGGTTGATGCCCATTCGAGGACCTTGGTTGAGCAAAGGTTATATGGTGTTTAAAAGTCCATATATGGGAACCTTGTGCTTGTTAAGATCACAATGGCGGTGTAAGTCCATGTGTGGATCTTGTGTGGGGTGTCCCGGATCTCGTTAGTGATGTTATACAACTACCAATCGGTTATGGAAAGGTTGTATGGTGTTTAAAAGTCCATACAAGGGAACCTTGTGCATGTTGAGGTTGTATGGTGTTTAAAAGTCCATGCATGGGAACCTCGGGAAAAGCTAAGGTTGTATAGTGTTTAAAAGTCCATACATGGGAACCTTAGGCTTGTAAGGTCAAATGGTGTTTAAAAGTCCATTTGGGAGACCTTGGATTGGTAGGGTGTATGGAGTGTAGGGACAACACTCGGAATCCGCGTATCCGATCGGGTGTTGAGTTGAAAAGTGGATATGGTTGATCACTTGGAAGCCAATGTAATGTTCTTGATTATTAAAGAAGCATGAGATGCTTGAAAAGATGCATGGTTGCATGATAAGTGTTTAAAGCTTGTGAATGCATGTTTACTTGTTAAGTTGAACAAGTGTTGATTATCATTTGGTAAATGATGCATGTGAGCATGAAATCTCTTTAATGCATTGGAGTCTTGTTAAGGCTTGTTTTTAAAGGCATGTGATGATGATGTTGTGGTTCATATAAGTTGCCTTTGGTTTAATGCATGTGTTGGTTTGTTGAGTAATGGTTTTAAAGGGTTTCTTGCTTGAAATGATGTTCAAGTATATGAAAGGGTAATATGAAATGGAAGTGTTTCCAAGGTTTTGATTTAACTTTGCATATGGTGTTTATGCATGGAATGGTTAAATGGATGATTATGTAATTTGTGCTTTGAAAAGGTTTTCTTAGCTTGCTAAGCTAAGGTTTGGTTACATGTATGTGCAATGCATGGTTTAAGCATGATGTTGAAAAGGAGTTTTCAAACATGGCTTTGGTTTGTCAAATCGGGTTTGTTTTTAAAGTGATTTAATGACCCGCTGCATTGATGGTGTTTTGGTTTTGAGCATTCCTCACTAAGCATTATGTGCTTACGCTCCTTTTTGTCCATCAATGCAGATTCGTGAAGTTTGGACAGCGAGAGGCAAGGGATTCAAGGTGGACTCCAATTGAGATGTATGTCTCGGTGAATAGCTATAGTTAATAAAGGCAATGGGGGTAGAATCTCTCGGGTTAACGTGTATGTGTTCGTTTATGTTGGACAAGGATGTTTTTATGTTGATGATGTTGTTGGAACATGTATTGGCTTTAATGAGATTGATTTGGAAAGTTTGTGCTTAAATGGTTGCTTGTGTAGGAAGCATGCCTATAGATTTGGGGCTTTTTGCATATGAAGTCAATTTGTTGATTTGATGATGCTTACAAGTTTTATATATGTTGAATTGCATGCTGGTAAAGTTTGTTGGCAATTGGAGCATGTTTGGATGATCAATTGCATGTTTTGGAATGCATTTTGCTGCAATCTGTGCAGGGCGTTTCGGAACAGTGTGCACCGTTTCGGAACGGGTGCCTTGAATGAACCCAGGCGTCCGAAACGGTAGGCACCGTTTCGAAACGGTTTGGCCACTGCCAGCCCATGTTCCGGAACCCGTTGGGGAACGGCCCGTGTTTCGAAACGGGGTTTATCTGTTTCGGAACGGTCGACCGTTGAGGGCTGACATTGGCAGTTATATGTTTTAAATTGTTTGCATTTTGGTCCTGAACTTGTTTGTGTAATTGTATGAGTTTGGGATGTCCGTTTGAGCTGAATTTTGGCAGAGAAGCATGAAACCCTGATTAATTTTAAGTTGGTAACTTAAAATCTGGTTAAGTCCTTAAAGTTTTCAGAATTTACAATTTGGTCCCTAAAGTTGTAAATTGTTCATTTGGGTCCCTGTTTGATCTCTGATGTTTGTGATCTTTGAGTAGGATGTTTGTGTGATCACAATTAGGACTAATGTGCATCTAGACAAGATTAAAAAGAAAAAAAAGGGTCGTTAATCAAGGTTGACGTTCGGGTTGACTTTGGTTTTCCCAGTGTGACTCTCTTAACTCGGGTCAACCGTCCGGGCCGGGTTAAGGGGGTTACACAGAACCTCCAGTAGACAAACCCCTGAATTAAGTCCCTCCCAGACTGCGTAAACGTTATAGAGGTAGTCTTGCATTAGCATCTCCCTGATGCCCAGCTCCTTGAGCTCCAGCTACCGCTGCTCGAAAAGCTACAGTAATAGCTTGTATCAGAATTGTCATGTCAGGAACAGCTTGCCCCTGACCAGCTTCAGGTCCAGCGACCCCAGCACCAGTCACAACACCAGCTCCTTCACCCCCAGCACCACCACCACCAGGTGGAGGAGGTAAATCCACCACATTTTCAGTGTTCTCCTCATTCTCATTTTGAGCCATAGCTCGCGTATTAATCCTCGTCTCTCTACGAGGTGCCATACTTAACAATGCAATCACAATGCAATAAACAAAGTCAGACTCAGCAAGGTAAGCAATCCAAGTACTCAAGCTCATTTCCAATTAAAAACAAATAATTTCATTAGCTTTGATTTGGCAATGGGTCCCTCTAACATGCTTCACCACAGCATACACCACAATTGTTACATACATATAATTCGTTCATCATAACTTCACTCAACAAGCATACAAAGCAATCACACACATATCACCCACTAAACCATTCCCAAAAATTCGAGAACTCAGCTCTGATACCAACAAATGTAACCCCCTTAGCCCGGCCTAGACGGTTAACCCGAACTACGAAGATTACACGGGGAAAACCAAAGTCAACCCGAAAGTCAACCTTGATTAACGGCCCTTTTTTTTAATCTTGTCTAGATGCATATTAACCCTAATCATACACTCGAGGGAAACATACTCGAAAACCACAGCAATCGGACAACGATCAGGGACTCAATTGCACAACATTCAGATTTAGGGACAAAAATATAAATTCTAGAAATTAGAAGAACTTAACCAACTTTCAAGTTACCTATATGAAATTAGTCATGTTTCATGCTTCTTTGCCAAATTTCAACTCAAACGGACATCACAAACTCAACCAGTTTCATATACAAACGTTGGGACCAAAACGCAAGGATTTCAAAATATAAAACCGTCAATTTCAGTGCCCAACGGTCGGGTGTTCCGAAACGGGGATGATCCATTCTGAAACGCGGGACCGTTCCGAAACAAGTTTCGGAACATGACTTGGCAGTGGCAAAACCGTTCCGGAATGGCTCTACCCATTCCGAAACGCCAAGGCCATTTCAGGCCCTCTGTTCCGAAACGGTAGCACCCGTTCCGATACAGGCTGCCCAGAAATGCAGAATTTTGCTGGTTTAACACACAATTGACCCATTAAACGCATTCCAGAGACAACCAAATCATACCAGCAAGTCATTCAACACTCAATGAACATATTAGCATCAACCAATCTCAATCATAGCCTCGATTTAAAAAAAACCCAATTCTATAGGCATGCATCCTGTATAGAAAACCATGAAACCATCAATTCTTCAAAACCACATATCAAAAGGCCATTACAAGTCTCAACATCACCAAAAGCATTAAACCATCTTAGGGAGTCCAAAACATCTCCCAAAAACACAATTTAGGTTCCCATTGCCAAATGCCAAAAGCTAAACAAGTTATGAAAATTGTCACCATACATGAGCTTAAGCTTCCACTTAGATTCTTGACCACCTTGCTGCCCCTTTAAGCACTTCAATGCTCTGCATTATTGGTTTAAGAAAGAGAGAGCGTAAGCACATAGCTTAGTGAGGAATGCTCAATTAAAACATCACAATAATGCATTTGTAAAAACACCTTTTTAAGGCCTTTAGTTTCAAAACAACATTTATCAAACAATTATGCTTACAAACCAAGCATTTCATGCTTCAATCCATCATCATGTCATATTGGCTTACAAGTGATAATTCATAACATTTTTCAACTCAATACATAATCGACAATCGGATACGCAGATTACAAGCGTTGTCCCCCACGCTTCATACACACTACCAATATCAAGGTGGAGCATGATACAATCACAACCCCTCCACATCACTCATTGGTAGTTGTATAACATCACTAAGGAGATCACGGGACATACAACACAAGATCCACACATGGACTTTTAACCACCATTGTGATCTTACAATACTCTAGGTCCACACATGGACTTTTAACCACCATTGTGACCTTATCAATACACAAGGTCCACACATGGACTTTTGACCACCATTGTGACCTTAACACAAGATCCACCCATGGACTTTTAACCACCATGGTGATCTTAACCATCTCGTTAGTGTACTTGGATGGAGTTTACGGTACAATCACAACCTCTCACATCCAAGGCGACTTTATTCACGGTGCACCCAATGCTATAGCCGACTAACTATATCCGATTCAAGTACTTTAAAACCAACACATCACTTGCCAATACACATCATTTAACATCATTAATTCACTGTTTTAAAGCATTTAACAAGCCATTAAATCAACATGCATCACTATGCATTAAAATCACATTTATCAATGTTCAAAACAAGGATCCCTTACCTTGAGCATCCTTCAACACATGGCTTATAAAACCAGCAATAAACATGCTAAAATATGCTTTCAAAAACAGAATTTAAACATGCAAACAAATCACTTTGCATTCAACCAACTCATAGCTCATCAACAAGAGAGTTTTTCTGAAAACTTACTCTTGAGCTTAGCTAAGTTGTTTAGACTTTAACTAAGCTCCCAAACCTTCAAAACATTGGTTTCAAAGCTGAAAACCAAACTTCACTCACCGATTCCTTTTCGCAAGCTTGCCGAAACACCAATCAAGCTTCCAGATCAACACCACAAGGATCCAAAGATGTCTCCCCTGTTTTAAACACATCAAAGCAGAGGATTAATGCATCATCATGCATTAATATCTTCAACCAAAACACCTAAACTCGCTGCTCTCGTCAACATCCACATTTTGGCTACCAAACACAACCGAAATCACATCCAAACACCTCCACAACACTACCCAGCCGAGATCCATCAACTCCAAACATTCTTATACATCAATTAACATCCAAAAAGGATCTAATCACGTCCTTATACCTCCAGCTATAGCAGAACATCAAAAATCACCCCAAAAACCATCACTAACACAAGCAAAACTTAGGAAAATCAACCTATTCGGGATTGCATTGATTAAACCTCAATTTCACACCAATTATACATCCAATTTACATCAAAAAGACACCTCAAAACAGTGCCCAAACATTTCATACGAATTTCATCAAAATTAAACCAAATCTTGCATTTTAAAGCCAAGATCAAGAACACAACCATAAAACCTTTAATAAAACTCAAATCACGGATTGAGAACTTGGGAATTTCAGTAAAGAACTGAGTATTTAGAGGAGAAGGACGTTCATACCTCTAAATGTCAGTTTCTCCTTGTTTGGAACCAAGATTCTTGAAAATTCAATAAGCAAATGCTAAGGTTTTGATGTAGAAATGATTAGAGACCAATTGAAGATTGAAATCTCATTTTTAGATGTCAAAATCAGAGGGAAAAAGGCTGGAGAAAAGTGTTTGGGCTGAGAGAAAAGTTGAGAGAAAAGAAATGGAAAATTTTGAGAAAAGTTAGTTATGACAACAAAATATCTAATTCCCTCCTTTTTCCTTTCATTAAAAACCATTAATTAAATGTTTAATATTAAGAAAAATCTGGAGAAAACTCTTCTTGGGTAAATTAGCTCCTTAAAGATTCAAAGTTTCAATGTTTTTAAAACAGTCACCAACTTTTCGAAAATTACATTTTAGTCACTAACTTGAAATGTCAAATTTCGAAACCTCTTTTTGTAAAATTGATTTCACCACTATCTTATATAATAAAAGAGATTTTTAAGATATGTTTCCATATTTTTAATGCATCCCGAACTAGGCTTTCCTAAAAATCACCTTTTATATTCGAACCGCAAACCGACCGGTCCGGTCCAAACCCAAAACTTCTAAGCCCAAAATTGGGGTTTTACAACAAGCATTGCCGAGGAAATTTTCACAGTCATTGTCAAGGCAATTTTCACAGCCATTGTTGAGGCAATTTGTATCCAGGTCATTGGCTTACTTAGGGGTGTGAAAAACATTTAACTTGATTTGTTGATCTTTCATCCTCGTGGTGACTTCTCCTCTCTCAACGTCGAACTAATCTTCTTCACAATCCAAAACAATGAAGTCAGCGGGGAAAATAAATTTATCAACTTTTACCAAGATATCCTCAATTTTCCCCTCTGGATGAACATAAGATCTATTGGCAAGCTGTAGAATCACTGTAGTAGGTCTTGCCTTCCTTATTTACAGCTTTGGAAGACTGAATTCGGCATAAGGTTTATGCTTGCTCCAAGATCACATAGTGCCATCCTTGCATACTGATGCCCAATCGCACATGGTATGGTGTAACTACTGGGATCTTTAAACTTAGGCGACATTCGATTGTGCAGCATGACCATACATCCCTCTGGTATGACAACAGTTTCAGATTCCCCTATTTTTGTTCTCATAGAGACAATGTCTTTATGAAACTCGGCGTAGTTCGACAATTGCTCAATTGCTTCTACCAAACGCAAGTTGATGTAGACTTGCTTAAGGATCTCTAGGAACTCCTTGAATTGCTATTCTTGTTTCTTTCGTTTCAACCTTTGTGGGAACGGTGGTGGAAGTAAAAAATCTTCAATCTGTTCCTTGCATGGGAATTTGATTTGAGGCATTGAATCAGGACCTTCATATGCCGCCTTGTTTTTCGTGGTGTCTTTGTCGAGCATTGTCGAGGCAATGTTATCAGGTATTGTCGAGGCAATGTTGTCAGGTATTGCCGAGGCAATGGCGCTGGCATTGCCGAGGCAGTAGGCTCCTTTGATTCTGTCTCCTATTTTTCATGAGCTCGTGGTTCCTTGAGTTGCTTACCACTTAGTGTGGTGATTACCTTGTATTGCTCATGAGTTGTTCCTCTTGTGACCTTAGTATTGGTACGCAAACCGCCCATTAGTCTCGAGTCCAGGATCTGAGCGAATTGCCCAACTTCAGTTTCCAATTATTTCAATGTTGATTCATGGTTCTGCATTTTCATCTTATTCTTGTCTATAAAAGCATCAATTTTCTTTATGAATTCATTAGTATCAGTCATATATGCACTAGTTTGAGTATTGAAACCATTTAGGGCATTTTCCAAAGAACTAGATGGCATGGGTGGTTGTTGCGGCATCAATTGCTGCTGCATCTGTTGTTGCGACATCAATTGCCTAGACATGTTCTGTTGGAAACCCAATGATGGAGCATTCTGGTTGTTCTGATTGAGGGTATTGTTAGGATTGCTCCATGAGAAGTTTGGATGCTTCTTCCATACCGGATTGTAAGTGTTGGACATCACATTGTTGTTCCTGTTTTAGTTTCCAACATAAAAACCAGACTCCGGATTCTGTGGACACTCGGAAGAATCATGGTTACCATTACATAAATCACAAAAGGAACCTACTACCTTGACCTCCTATGTGTCGCATGGTCGTTTGAGGTTCTTAACCAAATTGGTTAACGTAGCCAATTGTGAAAGAATGGAATCCGAAGACTCTAGTTCGTTTATGGTGCCATTGCGTGTTACTCCTCCTCTTCTGGTTGTTGGGAACTGATAGTCATTTTTTGCAAGCCTAATCAGGATCTCTATTGCCTCCTCTGGTGGCTTGTCTAGGAGTATGCCATTTGCCGAGGCATCTAGCATCATCCTTGTCGGTCTGTTTACTACATTGCAAAACATCATCACTTGTGTCCACAATCGGTCCCAAGCCTCATACATGGATTCATCATCTGCCTACCGAAAAGAAGTGATTTCGTTACGTAACATATCACTCATATTTGTAGGATTAAATCAAGAAAGGAAATCATGACATAAATCAGTCCAAGATCCTATATATCCGGCAGAAATAATAATCAACTAGGTTTTTCCCCTATCCCTCAGTGAATAGGGGAATAATTTTAGCCTCAAAATATCCTCATGGACTCCTTGTAGTTTGAATGAATTGCAAATATCGAGGGAGGATTTCAGGTGTTATCTAGCATCTTCGGTTGTCGAGCCTCCAAATTGACCAATTGTATTGATCATATTGAACATTACATGCTTTAATTCAAAGTGGGTAGCTTTGATTGCAGGTGTGAAAACTCCTGGGTTCACTCCGTTGAGATCTTCCTCTAAAGAATCTCGGACGTTTAGGTTTCTTGCTTGAACAAATTGAGGTGAAAGAATCGCTCCATCTCCTGCTCCGACATTTTGATTGTCGTTGGCATTGTTATTTGCGGACTGGATATGCCATTGCTACTTTCAATTTTTGTTTGAGTCTACAGTAGGTCGTTCAATCTCCGGGTCAATGGGATATTCTGGAGCTGTTCGACATGCCCTGGTCATAAACCAATGCAGAACCAAATTTTGTTAGCCCTTAAGAGATAGAAAAATTAAAAGTGCAAGAAAATAAAAACAAAGTCGTTATTGCCAATCCCCAGCAACAGCGCCAAAAACATATTGGGCGTATTCGGTTTCGCAATTTTATTGCAAGTATACACGTTGCCAAGTTATAGTATAAAAAGATATCGTCTCTACAGGGACTTGGGCTACTTCAAGAGATTATTGAATGAAACTGTCTTGGTTTTGAATGCAAATGTCAACTTTATTGCCTCTACAATGGGCAAGATAATTGCCTCGGCAATGGGCAAAACTATTGTCGCGGCAAAGAACATGGCTATTGCATGGGCAATTGAGCGACAACCTCCACGGTTCAGCAAAGCATTCTTCAATGGTTCCTTCTTATCCCAAAGTTGAAACTCTATTGATGCGCAATCCTTGACAATACCTCCCAGCGTGAATCAAGGGTGAACACCAACCAATCTTATGCTTCTCTTAGCCGTTGAAACTCATACTTATCCCTAAGTCGAATTAGTCTTCATCGGTTGGGATAAAGACCATGCTTACTCGTTTCATGAGTCTAACTCTCCCGATATTAGACAAATAGATGCAATGACAATATCCTCTCCTGATTCAATTGCGAGAAAAAGTAAACACCAAGAATAAGCAAACCTTGAACTTAATTGCATTAACAAAAACCTAAACAAATTACAATCGTCTTCTCGCAACTACTAAACAAAATAACCCTAGCGTAAAAGAAGATTTAGTTCACAACATCGATAAAAAGCACTCTAAATTCTCTATCGAATCTATCTCTCTCTCTCTCCTGACCATCATCATGTGGCGGCTTGGCCTTGGCTTTTATAGAGCATGGCCTTGTCGAATTCTTCTTGGAATAGCAGGATATGTTGGAGTTGAACATAACTTCATAAAAGAAATAAATCTCTTTTAATTCATTATTTAATTCCTACTTATCGATTTCTTGTCCTTGACCTTCCTTTGACTTTTTCATGATCTTCTTAAGCTCCAATCTTCATGCAAAGAATCTCTAAAAATTCAGCGTTTTATACTCTTCAAATCGCTTACCACTTTGCATATTTTCTCCCTTTTCGGAAAATGTCTGGACATTGCCTCGTTAGTGACTTAGTAATTGCCTCAACAATGGTCTGTTGGTCTTTTCCGCTCGGCAGGGCTCGTTCTCTTTGTTCAACGTCCTCAGTAAGGCTTGACATCAAAGAAAGGCTTGGTCTGGATTGTCAAGTGATGGTTCCGCACCATTATTTCTCCTTCGTTTACTGCCGCGACAATACTTGCCCGGGCAGTGGGTAATGAAATCTGCACATGCACAAAATACATACCAAAGCGGTACCTTTTCGACCAAATATATTCAAATAAAGATGATCAAGCATGGAAATGATAAGAACAATGAAATTGTGTATGTATGGCTAGTAATGCATCTAAAATGGACTCAAGTCTTACAATAATTGAGTCATAATGGGTCCTAATATGAATACTTTTACACACTTAACACCGATAATCTATACACATAGGTATCATGCTATCCTTCTTCTTCATAAAAAACCGGTGCACCCTAGGGTGAAACACAAGGTCTAATGAACCCTCGGTCAAGCGACACCTGAAGTTGCGTCTCCAACTCTTTCGATGTCGTCTTGTAGGGTGCAATAGACACTACAGTCGTATTTTTATACAACTCAATGCCAAACTCAACCTCTCTATTCAGTGGCAAATCAGGAAACTCTTTGGAAAATAAACTCAGAAAGTCACATACCATACGTATGTCCTGTACACGCACTTCCTTTGATTATGGATTCATCACATAAGCTAAGAAAGCATCTCAACCCAATTCCATCAAACGACTCACTTCTAGAGCTGAAATAGCATTGCACAAGAATTTAAAATTCTCACCCACGATTACCACTTCGTAATCATCAGGAAGTTTCAAGGTAACTCACTTAGCCTCAAAATCAACCATAACCATTTGCTCAGTTAACCAATCCATCGCAAGGATTACATCAAAACCATAGAAAGGTAATTCCATTATATCAACCGCAAACAAATGACATTGAATAGATAAAGGACATCTTATAAAGAACATTCTCGTAAAACATGGTTTCACCAAAGGAACTAGTTACTTGCATTCCCACATCTAACATCTCAATAAGAATATCAAGCAAATGTGCATGCTCACTCAAGATGTATGAATGCGTAGAAACAGAATCAATCAAAGATAACAATGACAAAGATTGCAATGTGAAAGTACCTGCAATCACATCAGTATAATTGCATCACTCGTGATTTGCATACACCCTCGCAGGACCGCCACCCTTCGGTTGAGCAGCCACAACATGTGCTACAGCTCTCAGACCATCCTCCCTACGCTGGAAGTTACCACGACCGCGCCTACAGCCTCTTGAGGTGCAACAAGTGCTCTACCCTGTCCACCTCCAGCCAACAATGGACAATCATGTCTCAGATGATCAGTCGATCCACAAATCCAACGCGGGTTAGTCGCCTCAAATGCTCGCGTGATCCACAAACTTAATATCCATTTTGCTCAGACCTCACCATGTTACCTTGAATTGGTGCACCATGCCAAATATTACCTCGCCTCGGTTCAGGCCGATACCTACGATCAAGATGCCTCTTAAACTGCCTACCACTAGGGCCAAAATTTACAGCTCTCTTACCCAAGCAAGAACCACCCACGTGAGTGGACAAACCCAAACTCTACTCAATAACCGTAGCTCGCGTCACCGGCAGATCAAAATCTGTGTAATCAGAGGCAGACATGAACGTCATTACCTCTTGCACCAATACATCACAGAAACGATCGCAACGATGCCTATCACTTGGCACCAACTCAAGAGCATACTGGCTCAAATGAACAAACTGAATCTCATACTCACCCACAGTCATGCTACCCCCAACCAAAGACATAAACTTGTGTTTCTTGCAGAGATAGGCACGGGTTGGGTCAGGTCGTGTTTTTGGCCCACTCGAACCCGACATGAAAATATATACATCAAATCCGGACCCGACCCAACCGCATACTTGAAAAAACATGACCCGACCTGAGCTATTAAAAATAATAAATTTTAGAAACCTAATTGTAAAAAAAAAAGTAATTTTAATGACCTCATTGTAAAAAAATATATAAAGAGTGAGCATTATTGTGAATATTCCTAAAAAATTTAAGGGAAAATTACATTATTTGTCCTGGGTCGGGTCGGATTGGATTTTTTCCACCCTAAACCCGAACCCTATCTAACTGAACCCCTTAAAAAAACCTGACCCAAACTCGAATTTTCTATGAAAAAATCCGACCTGATCGGGCCGGGTCGGGTCAGAACCCGACCGTTTCAAGTATAATGCCCATCCCTAGTTTCTTGTCATCTAAGTATCCAAATCCTAGATACTTCTTGTTGAAAGCAGCTTGGAAAAACTCCCAATCAACTTCATTATGCTCCAAAGCTATAGTTACAGTTGTCCACCAACTTTAAGCATCACCTTGCAACAACGAAACATCACATCCCAGCTTATATACATCATTGCAGCCCATTTGATAAAAAATATGGATCATACTGGCCATCCAAGCCTCGGATATCACGGGCGACGAACCAAGATACTCAACATTTCCCAAACTACACAAGCATTCTAATGGCAACCCTGTTTGCCCAGCAGCAGGTGCTGGCACTTGCACTCGGACAACAATAGCCTGGAATGCTCCAGTCATCACCTGAATTAAAGGTGCAAATCACCTAACACAGACCTAGCTTGCCCACGATGTTCTTGCTCCTCACCCCAAGGTGGAGGAGGTAAATTCCCACCAGAAGGAACCTGTTCTCATGATTTCTGTGCCCTCGGGCAGCAGCGATCGTACCCGATCGTGATTCTCCCCTCGACCCCATTGTGCTATTATAATCAAGGAATGATGATAAAACAAAACAAAACAAAACATTTCAACTATAGTAATAAGGCAATGTGTATCCCTTATTCCCCAAGCATGGCATAAAACAATCAACATGCATATTGCAAAGACCATTCATAGTAACCAGCAAGATTCAACTCATATTATCATATATATATATAGCAATCAGCATTCATATTGGTCAACAATAACCAATTTACATCAATATTCCAATAATAATCATCGTGCAAAGAAAACATCGCCATACAACTTTCCATCACATCAACATACCAATAACTTATCATCATCCTATTTTTTTCGAAACCTGGCTCTGATACCACTAAATGTAACCCCCTCGACCCGGTCTGGGCGAAAGATCAAACCGGACGAGTCACACGGGGAATATTGAAGTAAACCAGGAAGTTTTACCTCATTAAACAACCCTAATTTTTTTCATTTTATCTTGTCTAGATGCACAATGTTACCCTATATGATAAACCTTGCAACAAAACAAACATCAAGCTGATCAAATATTGATTAGGGACTCATTTGAACACAAACACATTTTAGGGACCATTTTGTAATTTTAATATTTTTAGGGACTTCTTCAAATTTTAGATTACCATCCATTAATTAGTCACATTACATGCCACTATGTCAAGTCTCAACTCATAATGATCACCCAAACTCATTTAATTGCATCCACAACATACAATGATTGAAACGTAAAAAAGTAGAAATTTCAAAAGATTCCAGTAATCAACTTAATAGCAAGGTGTTTCGAAACAAAGAGCCATGTATTGAAACACCCTATCTCGAAACGGGTCTCGGTGTTTCGGTACACGAGCCCGTTTCGATACAACATCCAACTCGTTTCGGTACACAACATTTTAGTAACCAACTTAAGCGAGCCTGTATCGAAACACCCCTCCGTGTTTTGAGACCCCTAGGCCATTTCAGGCAGAACGTATTAATACAGCCTTAGGCGTACTGAAACGTCTGAGCCTGTAATGACACTTTTTGCTGGTTTTACACACTTTAAAACAACCATAGTTATCCCAACATGCATACAACATAACTAAACATCAATCCTCAGTCATTCATGGCATATTCAACATCATATCATGGCAAATTGCATCAAAGGTAAACTATGGTCATGCAACCTACAAGCCATGCACGAAACCAAAATGCAAAGTAAAGCATAAACCAAATACCAAAGGCCATTTACAGGTACAAAACATCAAATCAAACTTTCATAAAAGGGAGTTTATACAAATCTCCCAACACAACGGATCCCCCATTGCCTTTATTACTTTAGTCTAAACTGAAACATACTTTCTTAAAAGAAGTCTCTTGGAATCCCTTGCTACTTGCTGCCTCCAAAACCTCAATTATCTACATTGATGGACAAATGAGAGTGTAAGCACACAAGGCTTGGTGAGGAGTGCTAAAAAAACTAAAACACCATCAATGCATTAAAACCATTTTCCAAGGCCATATTGAAATCACATTTTTATTACTTAAAAACATCAATTTTAAACCATGTACTTTCCTTAATAAAAAATCAGCATATAAACCTTATGCAACATGTATTATGAATCAACAGCAAATCCCATTTCTAACACTCAATTTAAGCCTTCTTGTGCATAGCTATCATATGCAAAGCTTAAAGACTAAAACATGCATTTACACATTATGCATCATAAACCATTTCATAATACATCATCAATTATATTGGCTTGCAAGTGATCATCAACATGCTCATTTCTCAAAACAACATCAGATACGCAGATTCACAAGTGTTGTCCCAACACTTCATACATTCTCATCGACATCTCAAGGTTCACACACAGGAGCTACCCTCCACCGTTGTGACACTCGTGGTGGAGTATTTGGTACATCGTACAAATCCCTCAACACCATTCATCGGTAGATGTATAACCCCACTAACGAGAGACAAAACACCATACACTTTTCTCAATCATTTGGGTACTTGGATGGAGTATTCGGTACACCGTATAAAACACTCAACATCCAAGGCGATTTGTTTTTAGTGCACCCAATCCTATAGCCGGCTAACTATATCTGATTTCATTTATAAACCATTTTTGCAACATCACTTGCCAATATAGTTTACATTTAACCACAAACCTCATTGTTTTCAAAGCATCATCAATAAATCATTTTCCGAAGCATTAAACCATGCTTTAAATCACAAATTATAAAACATACACTTTTAAGGATCACTTACCATGTGCATCCTTCAACATCACATCATCAAAACAGTAAATCACTTACTTTAAAACATGCTTTAATAGTAGGTAACGTGCATTTAAAAATCAAGTGCGTAAACAAATCCATATTAGCACAACCCGAGGGAGAATTTCCTTATACTTACTTCCGAACTTAGTCAAGAGTTTCAAGCTTATATCTAAGTTCCCAAAACCACCTTTAAAGTGTTTCAAAGCTGAAACCTTGGCTAGCCGACGCGAAACCAAGCATCTGAAGCTTATGAAACTTCACTGATTGCTTCCAATACGTTCTCCCATGTTTATACCACACAAGTATAGAGGATTAATGCATTTCAATGCATTAAAATCCCTAGCAAACAATTCTACCACACTCTTATGCCCCAAAACGCCAAAATGCCTATCTGAAACAACCGAAAACACCTTTGATTACTTTACAAACTCAATCCAGCCAAAACATAACACTTCCATCCATTTTTAATCATCAATTAACATCCAAAAATAACATAACAATATCCTTATAATTCCATCAACATCAAAACCACATTATCACCACAAAAACACAAATCAAACAGCCTAAACAACTAGAGATCCAACTCATTTCGGGATTACTATAATAAAACATTTATTTCAACATCATTTAACATCCAAAACATGATTAAAATAAATCTCAAATTAACCAAAATAGTACCATTACGAAAATCTTAAGAAATCATCTTTCAGGACTTGATTTAACAATTTTCATCAAATAGATTATAAAACCTTATTAATAAACACGATTAGAGAGCCAAAGACTTAGGAATTTCATTAAAGAACCTCGATTAGAGGAGTTGAACGAAAATTACCTCTAACATTTACATTTTCCTTCAATTGACAAAATTTGTTGAAAAACCTTCAAGAATCCTTTGAGATAAATGGAAGAAACACAAAGGAAATCATTTGCAAATCAAAGTGAAGTGGAAAGATGAAAATCTCTGGAATTTATGAGAAAAAAGAGAGATGTTTGGATGATTAAAAATGAGAGAATTGGAAGTTACGTCAAAAATAGATTTTAAAAGCTAAATCCCTTTTTAATAAAATCTATCTTTATTTCTTTTAATTAAACACATGTAAAAATAGTCAAGTAAAGGAAAAGGCTAATTAATAACACATTAGCTCCCTAAAGATTATAAGTTTTGGACCTCTTTCAAAACAGACCTTTAAAAACAGTTTTTACATTTTTACAAATTAGTCACTAAACTGAAATATCCATCTACCAAATGTCATTTTCCAAAATTGACTTCACTACACCCTTATTTATATTTTAAGATGATTTTTGGAATTTTCTCATAGTTTTATCACATCCCAAACCATGTTTTCCCTGAACCACTACCAAACTAACTAAGATCTCTAGTCTAGGTTCACTGAACCATAAACCACCTTAGGAAATCCTAGGCCCAAAACCGTAGCGTTACAACTCTCCCCCACTTAGGAAATTTCGTCCTCGAAATTTTACCTATAGGAAAAGGATAAGGAAACTGCTTCTTCATATCACCCTTCCTTTCCCACGTGGCTTCCTCTATGCCACGATGTCGCCACCAGACTTTGATCAACTCGATGATCTTACCACGAAGAACCTTGTTGTCCGAATCCAATATCTCGGCCAGTTCTTCATCATAGGAAAAATCTGGATTTAACTCTAACTCCTCAACAAGCATAACATGAGACGATTCTGATCTATATCTGCGAAGCATGGATACATGGAAAACATCATGTATCTTCTCCAACTAGGGAGGCAACCTTATCTTATAAGCAACAAGTCCAGCACGCTGAAGCACTTCATAAGGTCCAATAAACCTCAGACTCAACTTGCCCTTCCAGCCAAACCTTATAACATTTTTCCAAGATGAATCATTCAAAACACCTTTTCACCTATGGAATACTCAATTTATCTCTACTTCAAATCCGTATAGGACTTCTTCCGAACCGGAGCCGCTTTCAACCGCTTACTAATGAGCTTCACTTTTTTCGTAGTGCTCTTTAACACATTATGCAAAGAGACAAACTTAAGCCCTGTTTTCGCCCAACAAAGAGGCGTTCTACACTTTCTTCTATAGACAATTAAAAGAAAAAGGCTAATTAATAACATATTAGGTCCCTAAAGATTCTATGTTTTGGCCCTCTTTCAAAACATGTTTTACATTTTTTACAAATTAGTCACTAAACCAAAATATCCATCATCCAAAAGTCATTTTCCAAAATTGATTTTACCACACCCTTATTTATATTTTAAGAGGATTTTAGGAATTTTTCTCATAATTTTATCAAATCTCGAACAATGTTTTCCCTGAACTACTCCCGGACTAACTCTTATATCTAGTCTAGGTTCACCGGACCCTAAACCACTTTAAGAACTCCTAGACCCAAAACCGGGTCGTTACACATTGATTTCCTTTTACTCCTAATAATAACCTTGTTTCGCAATTAACAGTATTAATTAACCAAGGTAGCAAAGCAATTTCATCACATAGCATACTTAAAACATTAACTTTATAACATACTTACAACACTGATTTAACTGCATACATTCATGCTATCAAATATGCATACATTCATGCTATCAAGACTACATACATAGTTGTATTTCAAATGAAACATGTCTAACTATTTTCCTTGCATAGAAATTGTTACAGATATAAAATTGTTTTCCTTTAATAAATTACTCATCAAATTATGTTTGTATAACAACATTACAAATATTATCGAGCCCAAGCTTATAACACAAAAAGTATCACTATGATTACCGAACCAGTTTATTGAAATAATTTATAATTAGAAGTTTCCAGTATTAAACGTGTTCATGTTCATCCATCAAACACCAATATTTCAAGACAATAGCATGCTTAATTCACATCACAATCACAAAATACATTTATACTCAAAACATGGAAGCATCCATCCTAACATACTTTCATGGTTTTCATACAATACTAAGCTAATTTCAAGATTTACCAAACTGTTTTCATGACATTACCAATACACTTCATAACTCATATCATATGGCTTACTTAACTCTAATAAACAACAACCATGAGAGACCTTTCGTTTCAGCATTTTTACTTTTAAGCTAGGCAATTAATTCTAGCACTTGGAAGCTTACACTTCCTTCAAAGAATTGTCTCTACATAACAAAATATACAATGGAATATAATTTTCTTTATGCCGTTAAAAACTACATTTGACTATGCTTCTAACGGTATATGTCACATAAATTAATAACCTCTAAAAAATAAGAAAACTTATAGATGTCCTGGAACAGAAACTATCCAAACAGAAACTGATTCTAGTTTTCAAACCTACTTTCACATAAAAAATCATATATTTGGATTCAGGACTCAAAATCAATCACTGTTTGTTGGAGACGAAACTAGACTCACGTAAGATTCTATACATGTAACACCCCTGCCTGGCCTAGTAGAGAACGAGGTTAGAAAGTGCTATCGGAAAATAGAATCAGAGATCAGAGACTGATTCAAAGTTTAAATTCTTATTCAGAATGTTTATTAATCTCTTATTAAGACTTATTGGTCCTAACTAGTAACACTTTACTAATCTTGGAGTCAATTTTAAAATTTCTCGAACTTAGGGACTATATCGTAGTTTTTACAAATTAGAGGCCCTTATCGGAATTCTTTCTTACCAACTTACAAGTAAACTTACTAATTATTAGCTTATGATATTTGTTCACCACCCAAGGTCATTGAACCATTCAATTGGGTACACGCGTTTTAAGCCTATATTTGATTCTGCCAAGTTCTGTATCGATATGCCATCACTCGTATCGATACAAGTTGACCAAATTTGACTTTTCCCAGCATACTTGTATCGATACAGCTATGCTCATATCAATACACCCTAAAGGTCGTATCGATCCAAATAATTCTCTATAACAATCAGCCAAAACTCGTTTCGATACACACCCAAAGTGTATCAGAACACTCTATTTTTCCCAGTCAAATTATGCAAGGCTGTTAAGATACGCCATGACCTGTATCGAAACGTCTGACCTGTAATGACAGAGTTTGGTTGGTTTTTAGTTAAATTAACCAATCAAACGTTGTCCAAACATTACCAAATTTTACCAATAAGCCTAAAATCCATTATTCTAATGCCATGTCAAGTTTTATAGAATTTCGAATCCATTTACCTAGTTTTCATTATTAGCACATTTTAAGCTCATTTTGCAAGTTTTAGCCATTCCCAAGAATGTCATTTTTGCCACACAACACTTAGTCATAATTAGGTCAATATACATATATCTAATTAGTCACACAAGACTCATCTAAACCATATGTCATCTTACTAGGAGTTCAAAGCAATAGATAAACATACATATGAGTGCTAGGAGTGACTTGTAACCGCAACAACACGATCGGAAGCCGAAATTCTTTCAAATCCTAAAATGCATGAGACACACAAATATTAGGCTTACATAACCTAGTGAGGTAGTTATAACGAATACAAATAAATAGATAATAGCGTGAATTACATGATAGCAATTCTATGTGCTTATTTCATGCTTTAAATCATACAATTTCAAAATTTCGTATATCAAATTACAAACCAAATAATATATTATTTTCTTGGATATGGTAACCAAAGGATACACGGATCCTCCATACACCAACATATTGTATATTAAAAATAGGTTTTAGCCTTGAGTTGTAGCTCCGGATAATCCCTTACACAATCCATCCTTTTCTCCCCCACATATAGGTCGTACCCTCGGACCATAGTCCACCCCTACTTATACGAGCTCAAATGACCCTATGGCATGCCAATTGTATCCAATGTCCATAACCATCCAAGTTTACATATCGTATCATAATTCACTTCTTTTAATTATATAGTATCGGATATCAAAATAAGCCTTAGATCTATACAACCATGTTCATATCAATACTTATTCACATTAGTTTCATATGTAGCATCCTTGACTTATCATATATTGATTCATGGCCTATCAAATAATACCAAAACTTACCATGCCTTACCTTTGGCATCCACACATACTTTCTGTAACGCCCCGGTTTTGGGCTTAGGAGTTTTGGGCGTTGACCGGTTGGTCAAAGTGTTGTTCGAATCTAAAGAGGTGAAATTAGGAAAGCCTAGTTCGGGTTGCATTAAAAATATGGAAAAATGTTCTAAAATCATCTTTTAATATAATTAAGTGAACTGTGAAATCAATTTTGGAAAATGAGTTTTGGAAGTGTGACATTTTGCTAGTGACCAAAATGTAATTTTCGCAAGTTTGGTGGTTGTTTTATAAAGGGTTGAAACTTTGAATCTTTAAGGAGCTATTTACCCAAAGGGAGTTTCTCCAGATTTTTCTAAGATATTTTAAGTCTAAAATTGGAGGGAAGCCATTTGGCTATTTTTGGATTTTGTAACCAACTTTGCTAAATTTTCTTTCTCTCATTTTCTCTCAACCCAAACACTACTTTTCCTGAGAATTGGTTCTGATTTCTTCACCTAAATCCCTCCTTTCAACTCTCATTTGATTCCTAATCATTGTATCTTCAAAACCTCTTCAATTGCTAATTGTTTCAACAAGGATTTTGATTGCAAAAAGAGGAGAAACTCAAGTTTGGAGGTAAGAACGTCCTTCTCCTCTAAACTATCAGTTCTTTACTGAAATTCCTAAGTTTTCAATCCTTAATTGATGTTTAATTAAAGGTTTTTAAGTGGTGAAATGGATCTTGGCTTATAATGCAAGATTTTGATGGTTTTTGATGATTTTCGTTAGATCTGATTAATCTGTGATTTGAGAGGTGTTTTTGATGTTAAATGAACTCTAAATTGATAAGAAATTGAGTTTTGATTGATGAAATCCCGGATAGGTTGAGTTTCCTAAGTTTAGCTTGTGTTTCAAGGTTGTTTTTGAGGTGATCTTGGTGATCTGTTGTTGCTGGAGGTGTAAGGATGTTAATAGGTTGCTTTTAGATGTTATATGATGTTTATGGAAGTGTGGTTTTGCTGGTTTATGGCTGGGCTTTGTTTAGAAGTGGTTTGGATGCATTTTCAGTTGTGTTTGGTGGCCGAAAATGGAGGTTGGATGAGAGCAGCGAGTTTAGGTGCTTTCATTGAAGCAATTAATGCATGATGATGCATTAATCCTCTGCTTTGATGTGTTGAAACAGGGGAGGCATCTTTGGATCCAAGAGTTGTTGATCTGGAAGCTTGATTTGGTGCTTTGGCTTGAAGCAAAGTGGAAATCGGTGAGTGAAGTTGGATTTTCAGCTTTTAAACCAAGGTTTGAAGGTTTTGGGAGCTTAGTTTAAGTCTAAACAACTTTGCTAAGCTCAAGAGTAAGTTTTCGGAATTTCTCTCTAGTGGTGGCCATGATTTTGTTGTGATGCAAAATGATTATTTGCATGTTTTAATTACTGTTTTGAAAGCATGTTTTAGCATGGTTTTTGCTGATGATGTAAGCCATATGTTGAAGGTAATTCTAGGTAGGAGATCCTTGATTTTGTACATTGAAATAATGTGGTTTGATGCTTTGAAATGCATGATGAAAATGGCTTGGTTTAATGCTTTAAAACAGTGGATTAATTAATGAAAATGATGTATATTGGCAAGTGATGTTTTGAAAAGGTTAAGGTCACTAAGGTGGTTAAAAGTCCTTGAGTGAGCCTTGTTACTTAAGAACATCAAGGTGGTTAAAAGTCCTTGGATAATTCTTGTTGCGGACACTAAGGTGGTTAAAAGTCCTTAGGTGATCCTTTCCATGGTGTTTAAAAGTCCATGGGGCCATGGTGTTTAAAAGTCCATGGGGCCAAGGTGTTTAAAAGTCCTTAGGGCCAAGGTGTTTAAAAGTCCTTGGGGTGATTCAAGCTTTGGACACAAAGGTGGTTAAAAGTCCTTGTGTGGTCCTTATTCATGGTGTTTAAAAGTCCATGGCCAAGGTGTTTAAAAGTCATTGGGGCCAAGGTGTTTAAAAGTCCTTAGGAAGTTGATGAACTTGTTTTATGAAATGGAATGTATCACTTGAGCCAATATGACATGTTATGTTTATGTTGAAGCATGAGATTGCTTGTTTAAGTATGCTTTTGAGCATGTGCAAAGGTTGATTTTAAGCATGTTTATAAATGGTTTTAATTGCATTATTGAATGGTTTTTAAGAGCATTCCTCACTAAGCTATTGCTTACGCTCTCTACGTTTTCTTAATTCAATAATGCAGAGCATTAGAGAACCTTGAGGGGCAGCAAGAAGGGCAAGAATTCAAGTACAAGTAAAGCTCAATGTGTGGAAGGTTTTTGTTAAACATTTTAGCTTTTGGGTGCTTTGGCAATGGGGGACCAATGTGTATGTTTTGGGAGGTGTTTGGAACTCCCTAAGTATGTTGAATGTTGATTTGAATGCTGGTTTTTGGATTGGATCATTACATGCTTGTTTTGGAAGTTTTGTGTTTTGAATAGCTAGCTTGTGTAGGAAGCATGCCTATAGAATTGGGGCTTTTTGCATATGATGTTGTTCTGATGATTTGATGATGCCTATAAGTCATATATATGTTGAATTGCATGCTGGTAAAGTTTGGTAGCATTTGGAGCATGTTTGAATGATCTATTGCATGTTTTGGAATGCTTTTTGCTGCAATCTGTGCAGGCGTTTCGGAACAGTGTGCACCGTTTCGGAACGGGTGCCTTGCATGAACCCAGGCGTCCGAAACGGTACGCACCGTTTCGAAACGGTTTGGCCTCTGCCAAGGCCATGTTTCGGAACCCGTTGCGGAACGGCCCGTGTTTCGAAACGGGGTCTACCTGTTTCGGAACGGTCGACCGTTGGGGGCTGACATTGGCAGTTATATGTTTTGAATTGTTTGCGTTTTGGTCCTGAAACTTGTTTGTTCAATTGCATGAGCTTGAGAAGTCCTTTTGAGCTGAAATTTCACAGAGAAGCATGAAACCTGATTAATTTCAAGTTGGTAACTTTAATTTGGGTTAAGTCCTTTTTAATTATCAGAAATTACAATTTGGTCCCTAAAGTTGTAATTTGTTCAATTGGGTCCCTGTTTGATCTCTGATGTTTGTGATCTTTGAGCATGATGTTTGTGTGATCACAATTAGGTCTAATGTGCATCTAGACAAGATTAAAAAGAAAAAAAAGGGTCGTTAATCAAGGTTGACTTTCGGGTTGACTTTGGTTTTCCCCGTGTGACTTTCTTAATTCGGGTCAACCGTCTAGGCCGGGTTAAGGGGGTTACATTTGGTGGTATCAGAGCTGAGTTCTCGAGTAATTGGGAATGAATGTATGCATGATTGAAGTATGTTTGGCTTGTATGCTTGTTGTATGAAAGCATGTTTAGTGGCTTGTGATTTGGATGCAATTGAGATGTATGTTGTGATGTTGCATGTTGAGGGTACCCATTGCCAAACCAAAGCTAATGAAATGATGTTGATTTTGAATGAAATTGAGCTTGAATACTTGGATTGCTTACCTTGCTGGGCCTGACTTGTTTTATTTTGCATTGTGATTGCATGGTAAAAGTATGGCACCACGTAGAGAGTTAAGAGGTAGTGTGCGAGCTACGGCTCCCAATGAGAACGAGAATGAAGAGAACACGGGTAGTGCAGTGTTACCCCCTCCTCCGCCTGGTGGTGGTGCTGGAGGTGAAAGAGCTGAAGCTGCAGCTGGTGCTGGAGCTGCTGGACCTGAGGTTGGTCAGGGGCAAGCTATGCCTGATATGTCTATGCTGGTACAAGCTATTGCGGGTGCTTTTCGAGCAGCAGTAGCTGGAGCTCAAGGAGCTGGGCATCAGGGAGATGCTGGAGTTAGACTACCTTTGGAGCGTCTGCGCAGTCTTGGTGGGACTGAGTTCAGGGGTATGTCTGCTGAGAGTTCGGAAGCTTGGCTAGAGAGTACCAAGCGTATCTTGGGTCAAATAAGCTGCACGGATGTGCAAAAGTTGGGATGTGTTGTGTCCTTGCTGCAGGACGATGCGTATACGTGGTGGACGACCACCATAGCTGGGATGGCTGAAGCTGATGTTACTTGGACATTCTTTCAGAATGCGTTCAAGAGGAGATATCTTGGAGTGAGATATCTGGATGAGAAAAAGCGTGAATTCATGTCTCTTACCCAAGGGAGCATGAGTGTGGCTGAGTATGAAGTGCAGTTTGTACGGCTCAGTCAGTATGCACCGGAGCTGATACCTGATGAGCGGGAGAGGTGCGAAAGGTTCCGTTATGGTTTGGTGACGGAAGTAAAGACATATATGTTGACCAACTGAGGCGAGATTGTTCGAGGTTGGCTGGTTGCCAAGAGCGTGCTCCTGTTGTTGCTGCACCGCAGAGGGGTCGTGGGCGCGGCCGTGGTAATTTCCAGAGGAGAGAGGAAGGTGGTCGTGGAGTAGCCCATGTTGTGGCTATTTAGCCTGAGGGTTGAGGCCAAGCTAGGGTGTATGCTCAGCGCGAGGGAAGGAATGATGCTGATGTGATTGCAGGTACCTTTACTTTGCAATCCTTGTCATTGCTTTCTTTGATTGATTCTGGATCTACGCATTCATACATTTTGCGTGAGCATGCTGAATTGCTTGGTTTGCCTGTTGAGTCTTTGGATGTTGGTGTTCGTGTCACTAGTTCTTTTGGTGAAACTGTTGTGACTCGAAAGCTTTATAGAAGGTGTCCCTTGGTTGTTCAAGAACATGTCTTTCATGTTGATCTTATGGAGTTGCCCTTTTATGGTTTTGATGTGATCCTTGGTATGGATTGGCTTGCTGAGCATCGTGCTGTTGTGGATTGTGAGAATAAGCGGGTTTCGCTTAAGCTTGCGGATGATTATGAAGTTGTTGTAGTTGGTGAGAATGTGAAGTTTCTTGCTAATGTGGTGTCTACCTTGGAGGCGAGTAGGATGCTGAGGCAGGGTTGCGAAGCTTATCTAGCTTTTGTGATGAATCCTAGCTCTAAGGAGTTGAGGGTGCAAGATATCAAGGTTGTGAAGGAGTTTCCTGGTGTTTTTCCTGAGGAGTTGCCTGGTTTACCTCCTAATCGCGAGGTGGAGTTTGGAATTGAGATGTATGAGAATACAACTCCTGTGTCCATTACTCCCTATACAATGGCACCTAAGGAGCTGAAGGAGCTGAAGACGCAGTTGCAAGAGCTGCTTGATCGTGGTTTCATCCGACCGAGTGTGTCACCTTGGGGAGCACCAGTCTTGTTTGTGAAGAAGAAAGATGGCACTATGAGGATGTGCATTGATTACCGTCAGCTGAACAAGTTGACTATCAAGAATCGGTATCCTTTGCCGAGGATTGATGATCTCTTTGATCAATTTCGGGGAGCTGCTGTGTTCTCTAAGATTGACTTGAGGTCAGGGTATTATCAGTTGAAGGTGAAGGATGTGGATGTACCTAAGACAGCTTTCAGGACAAGGTATGGGCACTATGAGTTCCTTGTGATGTCGTTTGGTTTGACAAATGCTCCTGCTGCTTTCATGGACATGATGAATCGTGTGTTTCATGAATACCTGGACAAGTTCGTTGTGGTGTTCATTGATGATATCCTCGTGTACTCGCGTACTGAGGAGGAGCACGAAGAGCATTTGAGGATTGTTTTGCAAGCTTTGTTGGAGAATCAGCTTTATGCTAAGCTGAGCAAGTGTGAGTTCTGGCTTAAGGAGGTGGTGTTTCTTGGGCATGTGGTCTCAGCTGAGGGGATTCGTGTTGATCCTCAGAAGATTGAGGCGGTGATGAACTGGAAAGTTCCTAAGTCTGTTCATGAGGTCCGTAGTTTCCTTGGTTTGGCGGGATACTACCGGAGGTTTGTGGATGGTTTTTCCAAAATTGCTGCTCCTTTGACGAAGCTGTTGCAGAAGGATGTTAAGTATGAGTGGACGGAAGCGAGACAGCAGGCTTTTGAGAAGCTTAAGGCAGCTTTGACTCAAGCTCCTATCTTGATTCAGCCTGAATCAGGGAAAGAGTTTGGGGTCTATAGTGATGCATCCTATGTTGGTTTGGGATGTGTGCTGATGCAAGAGGGTAAGGTTGTGGCTTATGCGTCACGGTAGTTGAAGGTGCATGAGCGCAACTATCCTACGCATGACATTGAGCTGGCTGCAGTGGTGTTTGCTCTGAAGATCTAGAGACATTATCTGTATGGTGAGAAGTGTACTGTGTACACAGATCACAAGAGTTTGAGGTATCTGATGTCTCAGAAGGAGTTGAATCTTAGACAGCGGCGTTGGTTGGAGTTGCTCAAGGATTATGATCTGACGATTGAGTATCACCCTGGAAAGGCTAATGTTGTTGCGGATGCCTTGAGTAGAAAGGTGGTTGTTGAGCTGATAGCTATGTTTGCTAGCTTGAGCATATCGCGAGATGGTGGTCTTGTTGCTGAGTTGCAAGTGAAGCCATCTTTGGTTCAGTTGATCAAGGAAAAGCAGTTGTTGGATGATTCCTTGTTGTCTCATGTTCAGGATATCGCGGAGGGTAGACCTTCGGATTTCTGCTTTAATGAGGATGGTGAGTTGTGTTTTGGTAGTCGGATAGTAGTGCCTGCTGATGTTGAGTTGAGGCGTGCTATTCTAACTGAAGGTCATAGTAGTCCTTTTGATATGCACCCTGGTAGTACTAAGATGTACCGTGATCTTCGTGGTGAGTACTATTGGGTGGGTTTGAAGAAGGATGTTGCAGAGTTTGTGAGCAAGTGTTTGGTGTGTCAACGAGTTAAGGCTGAACATCAGGTTCCTTCTGGTTTGTTGCATCCGTTGAAAATCTCTGAATGGAAGTGGGAGAGGGTTACCATGGATTTTGTATCTGGCTTACCTTTGTCTCCGTCGAAGAAGAATTCTTTTTGGGTGATTGAGGATCGCTTGACGAAGTGTGCGCATTTCTTGCCTGTGCATACTACGTTTTCTTTGGATAAGCTGGCAGAGTTGTACATTGCTGAGATTGTGAGGCTGCATGGTGTGCCTAAGTCGATTGTGTCGGATAGGGATCCGAGGTTCACATCGCGTTTCTGGCAGTGTTTGCATCAAGCTCTGGGTACAAGGTTGCATTTCAGTACATCCTATCATCCTCAGTCGGATGGTCAGTCTGAGCGGGTTATCCAGATTTTGGAGGATATGTTGAGATGCTGCGTGATTGAGTTCCAAGGTTCTTGGGAGAAGCATCTGCCTTTGGTTGAGTTCGCTCATAACAATAGTTATCAGGCGAGTATACAGATGGCACCTTATGAGGCTCTGTATGGGAGGAAGTGTAGGACTCCTCTTTGTTGGGCTGAAACTGGTCAAAAGTTGGTTTCGATACCTGCTTTGTTGAAAGGGACCACCGAGAAGGTGAAGCTCATTTGTGAGCGGTTGAAGGGTGCCTCTGATCGGCAAAAGTCTTACGCGGATTTGAAGCGTAAGGAGATAGAGTATGCGGTGGGTGACCGTGTGTTCTTGAAGGTTTCGCCTTGGAAAAAGGTGATGAGGTTTGGCCGGAAGGGTAAGTTGAGCCCTCGGTACATTGGACCATATGAGGTGGTTGAGCGTGTGGGTCCTGTTGCGTATCGGCTGAGGTTACCTCAGGAGTTGGAGAAGATTCATGATGTGTTCCACGTTTCTATGCTCCGGAAGTATAGATCTGATCCTTCGCATGTGATGCCTGTAGAGGAAGTGGTTTTGAATCCGGATTTGACCTATGATGAGGAACCGGTGAAGGTTCTGGATTCGGATAGCAGGGTTCTTCGTGGCAAGACCATTGAGTTGGTGAAGGTGCTGTGGAAGTATCGAGGTGTTGAGGAAGCCACGTGGGAGCGGAAGGAAGACATGCTAAAGCAGTTTCCTTATCTCTTTCCTTCAGGTAAATTTTGAGGACGAAATTTCTTAAGGGGGGGAGAGTTGTAACGCCCCGGTTTTGGGCTTAGGAGTTTTGGGCGTTGACCGGTTGGTCAAAGTGTTGTTCGAATCTAAAGAGGTGAAATTGGGAAAGCCTAGTTCGGGTTGCATTAAAAATATGGAAAAATGTTCTAAAATCATCTTTTAATATAATTAAGTGAACTGTGAAATCAATTTTGGAAAATGAGTTTTGGAAGTGTGACATTTTGGCTAGTGACCAAAATGTAATTTTCGCAAGTTTGGTGGCTGTTTTATAAAGGGTTGAAACTTTGAATCTTTAAGGAGCTATTTACCCAAAGGGAGTTTCTCCAGATTTTTCTAAGATATTTTAAGTCTAAAATCTGATTTTAAAGGATATTAAAATTGGAGGGAAGCCATTTGGCTATTTTTGGATTTTGTAACCAACTTTGCTAAATTTTCTTTCTCTCATTTTCTCTCAACCCAAACACTACTTTTCCTGAGAATTGGTTCTGATTTCTTCACCTAAATCCCTCCTTTCAACTCTCATTTGATTCCTAATCATTGCATCTTCAAAACCTCTTCAATTGCTAATTGTTTCAACAAGGATTTTGATTGCAAAAAGAGGAGAAACTCAAGTTTGGAGGTAAGAACGTCCTTCTCCTCTAAACTATCAGTTCTTTACTGAAATTCCTAAGTTTTCAATCCTTAATTGATGTTTAATTAAAGGTTTTTAAGTGGTGAAATGGATCTTGGCTTATAATGCAAGATTTTGATGGTTTTTGATGATTTTTGTTAGATCTGATTAATCTGTGATTTGAGAGGTGTTTTTGATGTTAAATGAACTCTAAATTGATAAGAAATTGAGTTTTGATTGATGCAATCCCGGATAGGTTGAGTTTCCTAAGTTTAGCTTGTGTTTCAAGGTTGTTTTTGAGGTGATCTTGGTGATCTGTTGTTGCTGGAGGTGTAAGGATGTTAATAGGTTGTTTTTAGATGTTATATGATGTTTATGGAAGTGTGGTTTTGCTGGTTTATGGCTGGGCTTTGTTTAGAAGTGGTTTGGATGCATTTTCGGTTGTGTTTGGTGGCCGAAAATGGAGGTTGGATGAGTGCAGCGAGTTTAGGTTCTTTCATTGAAGCAATTAATGCATGATGATGCATTAAACCTCTGCTTTGACGTGTTGAAACAGGGGAGGCATCTTTGAATCCAAGAGTTGTTGATCCGGAAGCTTGATTTGGTGCTTTGGCTTGAAGCAAAGTGGAAATCGGTTAGTGAAGTTGGATTTTCAGCTTTTAAACCAAGGTTTGAAGGTTTTGGGAGCTTAGTTTAAGTCTAAACAACTTTTCTAAGCTCAAGCGCAAGTTTTCGGAATTTCTCTCTAGTGGTGGCCATGATTTTGTTATGATGCAAAATGATTATTTGCATGTTTTAATTAATGTTTTGAAAGCATGTTTTAGCATAGTTTTTGCTGATGATGTAAGCCATATGTTGAATGTAACTCTAGGTAGGAGTTCCTTGATTTTGTACATTGAAATAATGTGGTTTGATGCTTTGAAATGCATGATGAAAATGGCTTGGTTTAATGCTTTAAAACAGTGGATTAATTAATGAAAATGATGTATATTGGCAAGTGATGTTTTGAAAAGGTTAAGGTCACTAAGGTGGTTAAAAGTCCTTGAGTGAGCCTTGTTACTTAAGAACATCAAGGTGGTTAAAAGTCCTTGGATGATTCTTGTTGCGGACACTAAGGTGGTTAAAAGTCCTTAGGTGATCCTTTCCATGGTGTTTAAAAGTCCATGGGGCCATGGTGTTTAAAAGTCCATGGGGCCAAGGTGTTTAAAAGTCCTTGGGGTGATTCAAGCTTTGGACACAAAGGTGGTTAAAAGTCCTTGTGTGGTCCTTATTCATGGTGTTTAAAAGTCCATGGTCAAGGTGTTTAAAAGTCCTTGGGGCCAAGGTGTTTAAAAGTCCTTGGGAAGTTGATGAACTTGTTTTATGAAATGGAATGTATCACTTGAGCCAATATGACATGTTATGCTTATGTTGAAGCATGAGATTGCTTGTTTAAGTATGCTTTTGAGCATGTGCAAAGGTTGATTTTAAGCATGTTTATAAATGGTTTTAATTGCATTATTGAATGGTTTTTAAGAGCATTCCTCACTAAGCTATTGCTTACGGTCTCTACGTTTTCTTAATTCAATAATGCAGAGCATTAGAGAACCTTGAGAGGCAGCAAGAAGGGCAAGAATTCAAGTACAAGTAAAGCTCAATGTGTGGAAGGTTTTTGTTAAACATTTTAGCTTTTGGGTGCTTTGGCAATGGGGGACCAATGTGTATGTTTTGGGAGGTGTTTGGAACTCCCTAAGTATGTTGAATGTTGATTTGAATGCTGGTTTTTGGATTGGATCATTACATGCTTGTTTTGGAAGTTTTGTGTTTTGAATAGCTAGCTTGTGTAGGAAGCATGCCTATAGAATTGGGGCTTTTTGCATATGATGTTGTTCTGATGATTTGATGATGCCTATAAGTCATATATATGTTGAATTGCATGCTGGTAAAGTTTGGTAGCATTTGGAGCATGTTTGAATGATCTATTGCATGTTTTGGAATGCTTTTTGCTGCAATCTGTGCAGGCGTTTCGGAACAGTGTGCACCGTTTCGGAACGGGTGCCTTGCATGAACCCAGGCGTCCGAAATGGTACGCACCGTTTCGAAACGGTTTGGCCTATGCCAAGGCCATGTTTCGGAACCCGTTGCGGAACGGCCCGTGTTTCGAAACGGGGTCTACCTGTTTCGGAACGGTCGACTGTTGGGGGCTGACATTGGCAGTTATATGTTTTGAATTGTTTGCGTTTTGGTCCTGAATCTTGTTTGTTCAATTGCATGAGCTTGAGAAGTCCTTTTCAGCTGAAATTTCACAGAGAAGCATGAAACCTGATTAATTTCAAGTTGGTAACTTTAATTTGGGTTAAGTCCTTTTTAATTATCAGAAATTACAATTTGGTCCCTAAAGTTGTAATTTGTTTAATTGGGTCCCTGTTTGATCGCTGATGTTTGTGATCTTTGAGCATGATGTTTGTGTGATCACAATTAGGTCTAATGTGCATCTAGACAAGATTAAAAAGAAAAACAAGGGTCGTTAATCAAGGTTGACTTTTAGGTTGACTTTGGTTTTCCCCGTGTGACTTTCTTAATTCGGGTCAACCGTCTAGGCCGGGTTAAGGGGGTTACACTTTCTCTACTTGAGCCTTTCGACAATAACACAAAAATCAATCTCACAAAGATAGATGCAATGGGATGACACCTAGCCTATCCCTTGACACAACTACACTCACCTCAATTACAAGGTTCTCGGATTACAATTTCGTTGTGCCTGGCTTCCTTCGGAGATGGCAATGGGTCCTTCTCCACGATTCGAGCTAGCACAAACATTAAGGATTGCATTAGAATTTATTCGAAGGATTCATAAACGTATTTCATGCTTACCCAAGCTTATAAACATCATCAGAACAACGAAATTAACTCCCTAATTCAAGGGCTTCCGTCCAGATGAGACCACGTGGCGCGTGGGAAATGAAGGGCTCGACGTGTTTTGCACATGTTCTTCCTATATAGAACATTTCGTTTTGAAATCGTGGATCTTCGAGTTCTTGCTATGTAAAACCTTTGGCTTTGAAATCCTAGATCTACATGTTCTTCCTATATAGAACATTTCGTTTTGAAATCCTATAGCTATAAGTTCTTCCTAATTTGAACTTTTCACTTTAAAATAGCACCTCGTTTTCTTACGTCATGAGTACCAAAAAACTTTTCCCTTGCTTCCCAAAAGGCTAAAGCTTGGAAAATATTGAATCAATGCCCTAATTTCTTGTTGTGTTGGCATGGAAAGATGTTCATTTCTCTAAAAGTTGAAGGTCATATTTTTTTGAAAGTAGTATTTGGATGAGTCCAAAGACTTTTAATTCCTTGGTGAGATATATTTCTTCGGTCATGAAGTGAAAGATCCATACTTTTGCTAATTCATTAGTATTTGTCAAGAAAATTGACATGATATTTTGATTGTATGAGTTACCATGCTCCTAACTTAGGGATGCCTAACTACATATGATACGTGGATAGCAATAATTTTAAATTTTCTCAAACACTTTCACTTTTTTGGTTCGCTGATGTTAACCTTCACTTGCTTTGTTGTTCTTCTTCTTCTCAATCTTAATAGAAGCGGTGCCTCATCTTAGATTTGGGTATAAACATTTTTGCCCATTTTCGCTCGAGCTTTTAAATCTCTTTTCTCTAAATCGACTTTTTTCAGGTTTTCACTTGGATATGCTTCTCAAAGCGCCCTTTTGAGTTTTCACTTTGGTTTTTTCTTCTTCTTTTTTCTCTTTTCGTTCTCTTTTTCCATTCTTCTCTTTTCTATATTTTTTTCATTTTTCCTTTTCTTTCTTCCTTTTTCATTCATTTTTAGGCGCCATCTCCAGTTTCATCTTCAAATCCTTGTGTCTTCGCCATCTTGTTGCTTTTCTCTGACAAGATCGAGTTCTCATGTAGACGACACTCGTCGCTTTACTTTGGCGCACTCGCCTAACTTGGTGTCTGATGTCTTTTCTTTGACCAAACATCGGTATACCTCTTTCCACAAGACGCTTGAACGTTGAGGTCAACTTCTGTCTTTGACTCATCTTGCCAAGTCTTCATCTATCTCAACATTAGGGTGAGCACATGCCTTAAGTCCCTGAATTTTTCTTTTTAGTTCAATCTTCATATATGAACCCACCAAAACATCTTGGCAGAAACTAACTCTAGGCCCGTGTACCTTTCTAACATGTGTTCTTGTCATCTCATATGTGGTATTGTTTCCCCATTCAACATTGGGCTCAATTGATTTGCTAGCACTAACCCATCATTTAGACTCCTCCTCTATCTCAACATTATGGCGAACAAATGCCTCAAGTCCCTTAACTTTTTTTCTTGGTTCATTCTTCCTTTTCATAAAACCAATCACATCATCATGGTGGAACCCTGCTTTAGATCCTTATTTAAAACCTTTGTCCCGAACTAATGCGAAGAAATCTTTTTGTCTATTTAGTAATGTCATTTTTTGTGATTGTCCTTTCAATGTAGGATACCTTTATCAATCAGCATAAATGATTAAGAAACATGAATTTAATATAAAGAAGGAAAATAGAATAGAATCCCTAGATACCAAGTGCAAGAGCGTATTTGATTCAAGGTCAGTGTATGCTAAGCAGAAATGCATCTTCATTGAAATGAAAATCCACAAACATGACATGTGCCCTTACAAAAAGATCTTTGCTACTTTCGGGCCAAAAGTAACAAAGTTGATTCCACGCATTATGTAACCCCCGTAGCCCGGCCTAGACGGTTGACCCGAACTACGGAGATTACACGGGGAAAACTAAAGTTAACCCGAAAGTCAACCTTGATTAACGACCCTTTTTTCTTCCTTTTAATCTTGTCTAGATGCACATTAACCTTAGATGTGATCACACAAACACCATGCTCAAAGATCACAAACATCAGAGACCAAACAGGGACCCAATTGAACAAATTACAACTTTAGGGACCAAATTGTAATTTCTGTAAACTTCAAGGACTTAACCAGATTTTAAGTTACCAACTTAAAATTAATAATGTTTCATGCTTCTCTGCCAAATTTCAGCTCAAACGGACATCCTGAACTCATACAATTGCACAAACAAGATTCAGGACCAAAATGCAAACATTTTGAAACATTCAACCGCCCATGTCAGCCCCCAACGGTCACCCGTTCCGAAACAGGCTAAGCCCGTTCCGAAACACGGGCCGTTCCGCAACGCGTTCCGCAACGGGGGTCTGGCAGAATGCTTTCCGTTTCGGAATGGTGGCACCCGTTTCGGAGGCCTGGGTTCATGCAGGGCACCCGTTCCGAAACGGTGTCATCTGTTCCGAAACGCCTAGCCTAGAATGCTGCATTTTGCTCACTCAAACACACAATTGATCTTTCAAACATGCTCCAAAAGCCACCAAACTTTACCAACATGTATTTCAACATGAAAGAGACATACTTGCATCAACAATTCAACATATAATCATCACATATGAAAAGCCCCAAATCTAAAGGCATGCTTCCTACTCAAGCAACCACTTAAGCACAAACCTTCCAAATCAAACTCATTTATGCCAAAACATGATTCAACAACAACATTAACATAAAAACATCCTTGATCAAACATAAACGAACACATACACAATAACCCCGAGAGATTCTACCCCAGTGCCCTTATTAACTATAGCTATTCACCGAGACATACATCTCCATTGGAGTCCACCTTGAATCCCTTGCTCCTTGTTGTCCAAACTTCGAGAATCTGCATTGATGGACAAAAAGGAGCGTAAGCACATACTGCTTAGTGAGGAATGCTCAAAACCAAAACACCATCAATGCAGCGGGTCTTTAAAACACTTTAAAACAAACCCGATTTGATTACCAAAACCATGTTTGAAAACCCTTTCAACATCAAGCTCAAATCATGCATAAACACCATATGCAAAGCTTAATCAAAACCATGGAAAACACTCCCATTTCACAACCTACCTTTCATAAACTTGAAAGCCATAACAAGCAAGAAACCATTTAAAACCATAGCTCAAATAATCATCATATGCATTTAACCAAGGCAACTTAAGAATCATAACAACATCTTCACATGCCTTTATAAACATGTCTTACAAGACTCCAATGCAACATAGATAATTCATGCTCACAAGCATCACTTACCAAATGATTACCAACACTTGTTCAACTTACAAGTAAACATGCATTCACTAGCATCATATACTTTTCATGCAACAATGCATCTTTTAAAGCATCTCATGCTTCACATGCAAACATGCATCAATACAAGCATCTCATGCTTCACATGCAACCATGCATCAATTCAAGCATCTCATGCTTCACATGCAACCATGCATCATTTCAAGCATCCCATGCTTCACTATGATCAAGAACATTACATTGGCTTTCAAGAGATCAACCACATTCACTTTCCAACTTATCAATTCGATCGGATACGCGGATTCCGAGCGTTGTCCCTACGCTCCCTACACACTACCCAATCCAAGGTCCTCCCGTGGGCAACAACCTCCACTTGACCTCAACATCCTAAGGTTCCCATGTATGGACTTTTAAACACCATACAACCTTAGCTTTTCCTCAAGGTTCCCATGTATGGACTTTCAACCACCATACACCCTTGACATGCACAAGGTCTTCCCGTATGGACTTTTAACCACCATACAACCTTTGCATAACCGATTGGTAGTTGTAGACATCATCTAACGAGATCCGGGACATCACACACAAGATCCACACATGGACTTAACCACTGCCATTGTGATCTCAACAAGCACAAGGTTCTCACATATGGACTTTGAACCACCATATAACCTTTGCTCAACCAAGGTCTTCCCGTGGGCAACAACCTCCACTATAACCTTAAGCAACCGAGGTCCTCCCGCGGGCAACAACCTCCACTGACCTCATCTCGTTAGGAATACTTGAGGGGAGCTTATCCGGTCCACACTTGACCACTCCGCCTTCAAGGCGACTTAATTCACGGTGCACCCAATCCTATAGCCGGCTAACTATATCCGATCAACGAACCAAGGACCATTTACACCTCTTGCCAATATAACCATCTTACCATATCATCCAATGTTCCACATGCATAAACATAATGCAAAACCATCACATCATTAGCCCAATGATCCACATGCATAACCAATATGCAAAAGGTAACATTTATCATCATTAATTCACTGTTTTAAAGCATCATACAAAGCCATTGATCAACATGCAACACTATGCATCAAAACCACATTTACCATGTACAAAACCAAAGACCTCATACCTTGAACATCCTTCATAAATGGCTTTCAAAACCAGCATTAAACCATGCTAAAAACATGCTTACAAAACAGAATTAAACCATGCAAAAACACATGCATATCAATCATCAATCACATTTGATTTTAAAACCAAATCACACACACATCAAGAGCGAAAACCCATTCACTTACGCTTGAGCTTAGCAAAGTTGTTTAGACTTAAACTAAGCTCCCAAAACCTTCAAACCTTGTTTCAAAAGCTGAAATTCCAACTTCACTCACCGATTACCAAACAAGACTAGCCAACAAGCCTTCCAAGCTTCCGAAACCTTCCGAAAACACCTCCAAAGCTCATGGATCAAACTCCCCTGTTTCAAGCACACAAAAACAGAATATTAATGCATCCTTATGCATTAAAACACCAGCAACAACAACACATCTCGCTGCTCATCACAAATCTAGCAATTTGGCTACCAAACACAACCGAAATCACCTCCAAACACTTCCAAAACTTAACCCAACCAAGATCCATCACTTCTAACCATTTTTATACATCAACTAACATGCAAAAAGATCACAACCACGTCCTTATACCTCTAGGTATAACAGATCACCAAAAACACTCCAAAAACAACCAAAAACTCAAGCCAAACTTAGGAAATTCAACCTATCCGGGATTGCATTGATTAAACCTCAACTTCTAATCATTTTAGCATTCATTTAACATCATTTTAACATCTCAAAACCCTGCTTAAACAGATCACACGAAAATTTCACCAAAATCATCAAATCTTGCATTTTAGCCAAAAATCAAGATCTCAATTGAAAAGCCATTAATAAAACATAAATCAAGGATTGAGAACTTAGGAATTTCAGTAATGAACTGATAGTTTAGAGGAGAAGGACGTTCTTACCTCCAAACTTGAATTTCTCCATTTTAGAGCCAAAAAGCTTGATGAAACAATTTGCAAATTGAGAGGTTTTGATGATGAGATGATTAGGAATCAAATGAGAGTTGAAATGAGAGATTTAGATGTCAAAATCAGAGAAAGAAATCTGGAGAATTTTGTTTGGATTGAGAGAAAATGAGAGAAGAGAATTTGAGAGAAAATGGAAAGTTAGTTGGAAATTTGGTTAAAATGATTTCCCTCTCTTTCATAAACTTTAAAATCAGATTTTAGACTTAAAATATCTTAGAAAAATCTGGAGAAATCCTTTTTGGAATAATAGCTCCTTAAAGATTCAAAGTTTCAATCCTTTATAAAACTGTCCCGCAACTTTCAAAAATTACATTTTGGTCACTAGCCAAAATGTCAACCTTCCGAACCTCATTTTCCAAAATTGATTTCACAGTTCACTTATATATATTAAAAGATGATTTTAGAACATTTTTCCATATTTTTTAATGCATCCCGAACTAGGCTTCCCTAAATTCACTCTTATATATTCGATCAGCACTTTGACCGAACCGGTCAACACCCAAAACTTCCGAGCCCAAATCCGGGGCGTTACAAAACAACATCCTTCTCAAAGCGACACACAAGACAACACAACCATCTCAAACACCACTGACCACTTTCCACACAAAACCTCCACCATACACTGTTCACAAATCCAAACTCTCAAAGGTAACCACGACTTAACCTTCCACATAACCGAACCGCACACAACCCCAACACCAACCTGAAAAATTTCAGCTCTTACAGCAGACAACACTGTAACACACAACCTTCAAGATTTGTCTACACAGAGACAACAACCAATCCAACTCAGCCACTAGGCAACCTCTCAGCCTCTAAAACTCTTGCGATTCCCAACCTCTTCCAAAGATTTTCCCAACAAGCAGAAATCCTTAAACACTAACTGTTTACTCAAGCTCTTCAACGAAGCTGACCATCCTTCACATCCACCACAAACATTACCATGACAACCCACCAGGATTACACACCCAGATTCCAAGAATCACATCACAACCCCAACTTAAAAACCGTTAGCCGTTCCACACACCACCAACTGACTTCAAACAGAACTTCCTTAACCACAACCAGCCAACCACTTCTCACAAGAACCCAAACAACCAACGAAAGCCTTCGATCTTTCACAGCCCTTTCTCTACAAACTTCAACCAGAACACTTGCATTACCAGAACGTTACTTAACCAAAACACACATAACAGCTTCTGATCTCCCCAAAGGTTGCTAAGAACCAATACAACCCTTTCACAACAACTTAAAATCTAAACTACCTCAGCACTTGGGAAACACAACCTCAAACTGCAACACCACTTATCACCAAGGAACTACCACTTCCTTTTAGCTAAACAAACCACTTAACCGATACTAACCTCAACCGATACCCTTCACCACCAAACCACTAAACTCTCTGAGCATCAAACACTATCCTTTTACCCACAGGTTATACCACCCTCACTATCATCAGCAACTGGTTTACCAAACTCCAACACCTCTAGCTCACACTTAGTACCAAACAACCTCTAAAAACCCATCATCCCACTTAATCCAACCACAACACTAACAGATTCGATTAGTTATTAGCGAACGTGAACATCGTATGCATGATCACCTACATGCCCTATCAATGCCTGATGTACATGTATGCAAACCTCTAATGTCATGCCACATGTATGCATGGACCAACATATATAATATAGCATATAACAATGATTTTAGCTGTGCATGAATGCCAGTTCACACCCTCCAATAACATCCTCAAAATATGTCTAAGAACAACCTCCTAACTCACCTTTAGCTTATCTAACTCCATCATACCAACAACCACTAACCACAAGATATTCACCCAAGCCTTCTTCACACCCAAGATATTTCCAAACCATTACCATTACCCCAAACATACTAGCAACAAGACTAGACTTACCACGCAAGGAAAACCAACAGAAACCAAACTAAGGCAACTAAAGCAAGATCACTTAACAAGGTTACCTGAAAACACAACACCATCCCGAAGCTTCATCAGACGAGCTTTCTTCCTTGCGAAACCATCATCCTCCTGCCGCACCATTGCAGCACCAGCTAACACACCAGGGTTACCACCAACTCCTTGCGGTAAAGAACCTTGGCTGTTCCGAGCCAACATCAAACAATCACGCCTCATGTGTCCAGCAAACCCACATTTCCAGCAAACTTCATTTCCCAAACTCTTCACAACCTTCTGCTTTTTCTGCCACTTCTGAACCTTGCCTCGGTCGCGCCCACGACCTTTCAAGGATCCTTTGGCTAACACCAAAGTTGACTTCACTCCATGAGGACAATCACGCTTAACATGCAACTTAGAACCACAATTCCAACAAACACCTGCGCCCCAACAATTTCCAACATGTTGCCTTTCACAACGGACACACACAGATGACTGAGCTTCCACTCCTTGCTCAAGCAACACTTGCTCAACAACAGCACTACCCGCGCCTTGCTCAACCCCTGGAAATTCCCTTCCAAGATATCTCCCATAAAAGGCCGATACAAAGAAATCCCAATCAATATCAGGAATATGAGACGCCACAGCCACAGATGTCCACCAGGCACATTCATCTTCTAGCATCAAGGAAACAACACTCCCCAGCTTACAGGCATAATCACAGCCTTCCTGATCCAAGATCAGAACCACATTGGCCAACCAGGCCTCAAACATCTCCGGGGAAGAACCATGATACTCCATAGCACCCAAATCAAGCAAACACTGCTTCGGAAAACCCTCACATCTAGCCAGCACATCCACTGATTCTACCTCAACCGTAGCCTGAGATGTTCCCAACACCTCCTGAACAACAGATAAAGAACCTTCCATCACAGAACCAGCTTCTTTCCCTTGCCTTACCATCTCAACACTAGGCACAGAAGACTGAGACACAACACCTTTACAAAAGGGTGAATTCTTTGCCTTAACAACCTGCCCCAAGGCAGCAACCATCTCACTCAACCGCCATTCTTTCATCAACTTTGGCATACCACTAACAACAACAAACATACAATCACAACAAGCAAACAAACCAGTTAGACCAGCATTAAGCAAGGATTCAAACTCCAATCCAAAATAACACAATAGCTATAATAATAAGGCAATGGGTATCCCGAATCCTCCCCTTTACATGACATAACAGCCAACACAACATGGATATCACAACATCAAGCATATCAACAACATACTTTGATCATGCTTACACCAAACAACATCCAAATGCACCAGCACATTAGCAACTTAACATGCTCAAAACACATTCACCATGCATAACATCAGCTCATAGCATCAGCACATATCCACATAAACTCAACCAAGATTTATAACCACAAATCATGCTTGCATACATCAGCAACATGCTCAGAAACATCAACAGCATACTCAAAATCACATGCTTCAACCAACTATCAACCACACAACAAGGTAAAACATCAAACACATACCACAACAACTTACCGTTTTCCCCAACCTTCGCAACTCAGCTCTGATACCACCAAATGTAACCCCCGTAGCCCGGCCTAGACGGTTTACCCGAACTACGGAGATTACACGGGGAAAACCAAAGTCAACCCGAAAGTCAACCTTGATTAACGACCCTTTTTTTTCCTTTTAATCTTGTCTAGATGCACATTAACCTTAGATGTGATCACACAAACACCATGCTCAAAGATCACAAACATCAGAGACCAAACAGGGACCCAATTGAACAAATTACAACTTTAGGGACCAAATTGTAATTTCTGTAAACTTCAAGGACTTAACCAGATTTTAAGTTACCAACTTAAAATTAATAATGTTTCATGCTTCTCTGCCAAATTTCAGCTCAAACGGACATCCCGAACTCATACAATTGCACAAACAAGATTCAGGACCAAAATGCAAACATTTTGAAACATTCAACCGCCCATGTCAGCCCCCAACGGTCACCCGTTCCGAAACAGGCTAAGCCCGTTCCGAAACACGGGCCGTTCCGCAACGCGTTCCGCAACGGGGGTCTGGCAGAATGCTTTCCGTTTCGGAACGGTGGCACCCGTTTCGGACGCCTGGGTTCATGCAGGGCACCCGTTCCGAAACGGTGTCATCTGTTCCGAAACGCCTAGCCCAGAATGCTGCATTTTGCTCACTCAAACACACAATTGATCTTTCAAACATGCTCCAAAAGCCACCAAACTTTACCAACATGTATTTCAACATGAAAGAGACATACTTGCATCAACAATTCAACATATAATCATCACATATGAAAAGCCCCAAATCTAAAGGCATGCTTCCTACTCAAGCAACCACTTAAGCACAAACCTTCCAAATCAAACTCATTTATGCCAAAACATGATTCAACAACAACATTAACATAAAAACATCCTTGATCAAACATAAACGAACACATACACAATAACCCCGAGAGATTCTACCCCAGTGCCCTTATTAACTATAGCTATTCACCGAGACATACATCTCCATTGGAGTCCACCTTGAATCCCTTGCTCCTTGTTGTCCAAACTTCGAGAATCTGCATTGATGGACAAAAAGGAGCGTAAGCACATACTGCTTAGTGAGGAATGCTCAAAACCAAAACACCATCAATGCAGCGGGTCTTTAAAACACTTTAAAACAAACCCGATTTGATTACCAAAACCATGTTTGAAAACCCTTTCAACATCAAGCTCAAATCATGCATAAACACCATATGCAAAGCTTAATCAAAACCATGGAAAACACTCCCATTTCACAACCTACCTTTCATAAACTTGAAAGCCATAACAAGCAAGAAACCATTTAAAACCATAGCTCAAATAATCATCATATGCATTTAACCAAGGCAACTTAAGAATCATAACAACATCTTCACATGCCTTTATAAACATGTCTTACAAGACTCCAATGCAACATAGATAATTCATGCTCACAAGCATCACTTACCAAATGATTACCAACACTTGTTCAACTTACAAGTAAACATGCATTCACTAGCATCATATACTTTTCATGCAACAATGCATCTTTTAAAGCATCTCATGCTTCACATGCAAACATGCATCAATACAAGCATCTCATGCTTCACATGCAACCATGCATCAATTCAAGCATCTCATGCTTCACATGCAACCATGCATCATTTCAAGCATCCCATGCTTCACTATGATCAAGAACATTACATTGGCTTTCAAGAGATCAACCACATTCACTTTCCAACTTATCAATTCGATCGGATACGCGGATTCCGAGCGTTGTCCCTACGCTCCCTACACACTACCCAATCCAAGGTCCTCCCGTGGGCAACAACCTCCACTTGACCTCAACATCCTAAGGTTCCCATGTATGGAATTTTAAACACCATACAACCTTAGCTTTTCCTCAAGGTTCCCATGTATGGACTTTCAACCACCATACACCCTTGACATGCACAAGGTCTTCCCGTATGGACTTTTAACCACCATACAACCTTTGCATAACCGATTGGTAGTTGTAGACATCATCTAACGAGATCCGGGACATCACACACAAGATCCACACATGGACTTAACCACTGCCATTGTGATCTCAACAAGCACAAGGTTCTCACATATGGACTTTGAACCACCATATAACCTTTGCTCAACCAAGGTCTTCCCGTGGGCAACAACCTCCACTATAACCTTAAGCAACCGAGGTCCTCCCGCGGGCAACAACCTCCACTGACCTCATCTCGTTAGGAATACTTGAGGGGAGCTTATCCGGTCCACACTTGACCACTCCGCCTTCAAGGCGACTTAATTCACGGTGCACCCAATCCTATAGCCGGCTAACTATATCCGATCAACGAACCAAGGACCATTTACACCTCTTGCCAATATAACCATCTTACCATATCATCCAATGTTCCACATGCATAAACATAATGCAAAACCATCACATCATTAGCCCAATGATCCACATGCATAACCAATATGCAAAAGGTAACATTTATCATCATTAATTCACTGTTTTAAAGCATCATACAAAGCCATTGATCAACATGCAACACTATGCATCAAAACCACATTTACCATGTACAAAACCAAGGACCTCATACCTTGAACATCCTTCATAAATGGCTTTCAAAACCAGCATTAAACCATGCTAAAAACATGCTTACAAAACAGAATTAAACCATGCAAAAACACATGCATATCAATCATCAATCACATTTGATTTTAAAACCAAATCACACACACATCAAGAGCGAAAACCCATTCACTTACGCTTGAGCTTAGCAAAGTTGTTTAGACTTAAACTAAGCTCCCAAAACCTTCAAACCTTGTTTCAAAAGCTGAAATTCCAACTTCACTCACCGATTACCAAACAAGACTAGCCAACAAGCCTTCCAAGCTTCCGAAACCTTCCGAAAACACCTCCAAAGCTCATGGATCAAACTCCCCTGTTTCAAGCACACAAAAACAGAATATTAATGCATCCTTATGCATTAAAACACCAGCAACAACAACACATCTCGCTGCTCATCACAAATCTAGCAATTTGGCTACCAAACACAACCGAAATCACCTCCAAACACTTCCAAAACTTAACCCAACCAAGATCCATCACTTCTAACCATTTTTATACATCAACTAACATGCAAAAAGATCACAACCACGTCCTTATACCTCTAGGTATAACAGATCACCAAAAACACTCCAAAAACAACCAAAAACTCAAGCCAAACTTAGGAAATTCAACCTATCCGGGATTGCATTGATTAAACCTCAACTTCTAATCATTTTAGCATTCATTTAACATCATTTTAACATCTCAAAACCCTGCTTAAACAGATCACACGAAAATTTCACCAAAATCATCAAATCTTGCATTTTAGCCAAAAATCAAGATCTCAATTGAAAAGCCATTAATAAAACATAAATCAAGGATTGAGAACTTAGGAATTTCAGTAATGAACTGATACTTTAGAGGAGAAGGACGTTCTTACCTCCAAACTTGAATTTCTCCATTTTAGAGCCAAAAAGCTTGATGAAACAATTTGCAAATTGAGAGGTTTTGATGATGAGATGATTAGGAATCAAATGAGAGTTGAAATGAGAGATTTAGATGTCAAAATCAGAGAAAGAAATCTGGAGAATTTTGTTTGGATTGAGAGAAAATGAGAGAAGAGAATTTGAGAGAAAATGGAAAGTTAGTTGGAAATTTGGTTAAAATGATTTCCCTCTCTTTCATAAACTTTAAAATCAGATTTTAGACTTAAAATATCTTAGAAAAATCTGGAGAAATCCTTTTTGGAATAATAGCTCCTTAAAGATTCAAAGTTTCAATCCTTTATAAAACTGTCCCGCAACTTTCAAAAATTACATTTTGGTCACTAGCCAAAATGTCAACCTTCCGAACCTCATTTTCCAAAATTGATTTCACAGTTCACTTATATATATTAAAAGATGATTTTAGAACATTTTTCCATATTTTTTAATGCATCCCGAACTAGGCTTCCCTAAATTCACTCTTATATATTCGATCAGCACTTTGACCGAACCAGTCAACACCCAAAACTTCCGAGCCCAAAACCGGGGCGTTACAAAACAACATCCTTCTCAAAGCGACACACAAGACAACACAACCATCTCAAACACCACTGACCACTTTCCACACAAAACCTCCACCATACACTGTTCACAAATCCAAACTCTCAAAGGTAACCACGACTTAACCTTCCACATAACCGAACCGCACACAACCCCAACACCAACCTGAAAAATTTCAGCTCTTACAGCAGACAACACTGTAACACACAACCTTCAAGATTTGTCTACACAGAGACAACAACCAATCCAACTCAGCCACTAGGCAACCTCTCAGCCTCTAAAACTCTTGCGATTCCCAACCTCTTCCAAAGATTTTCCCAACAAGCAGAAATCCTTAAACACTAACTGTTTACTCAAGCTCTTCAACGAAGCTGACCATCCTTCACATCCACCACAAACATTACCATGACAACCCACCAGGATTACACACCCAGATTCCAAGAATCACATCACAACCCCAACTTAAAAACCGTTAGCCGTTCCACACACCACCAACTGACTTCAAACAGAACTTCCTTAACCACAACCAGCCAACCACTTCTCACAAGAACCCAAACAACCAACGAAAGCCTTCGATCTTTCACAGCCCTTTCTCTACAAACTTCAACCAGAACACTTGCATTACCAGAACGTTACTTAACCAAAACACACATAACAGCTTCTGATCTCCCCAAAGGTTGCTAAACTACCTCAGCACTTGGGAAACACAACCTCAAACTCCAACACCACTTATCACCAAGGAACTACCACTTCCTTTTAGCTAAACAAACCACTTAACCGATACTAACCTCAACCGATACCCTTCACCACCAAACCACTAAACTCTCTGAGCATCAAACACTATCCTTTTACCCACAGGTTATACCACCCTCACTATCATCAGCAACTGGTTTACCAAACTCCAACACCTCTAGCTCACACTTAGTACCAAACAACCTCTAAAAACCCATCATCCCACTTAATCCAACCACAACACTAACAGATTCGATTAGTTATTAGCGAACGTGAACATCGTATGCATGATCACCTACATGCCCTATCAATGCCTGATGTACATGTATGCAAACCTCTAATGTCATGCCACATGTATGCATGGACCAACATATATAATATAGCATATAACAATGATTTTAGCTGTGCATGAATGCCAGTTCACACCCTCCAATAACATCCTCAAAATATGTCTAAGAACAACCTCCTAACTCACCTTTAGCTTATCTAACTCCATCATACCAACAACCACTAACCACAAGATATTCACCCAAGCCTTCTTCACACCCAAGATATTTCCAAACCATTACCATTACCCCAAACATACTAGCAACAAGACTAGACTTACCACGCAAGGAAAACCAACAGAAACCAAACTAAGGCAACTAAAGCAAGATCACTTAACAAGGTTACCTGAAAACACAACACCATCCTGAAGCTTCATCAGACGAGCTTTCTTCCTTGCGAAACCATCATCCTTCTGCCGCACCATTGCAGCACCAGCTAACACACCAGGGTTACCACCAACTCCTTGCGGTAAAGAACCTTGGCTGTTCCGAGCCAACATCAAACAATCACGCCTCATGTGTCCAGCAAACCCACATTTCCAGCAAACTTCATTTCCCAAACTCTTCACAACCTTCTGCTTTTTCTGCCACTTCTGAACCTTGCCTCGGTCGCGCCCACGACCTTTCAAGGATCCTTTGGCTAACACCAAAGTTGACTTCACTCCATGAGGACAATCACGCTTAACATGCAACTTAGAACCACAATTCCAACAAACACCTGCGCCCCAACAATTTCCAACATGTTGCCTTTCACAACGGACACACACAGATGACTGAGCTTCCACTCCTTGCTCAAGCAACACTTGCTCAACAACAGCACTACCCGCGCCTTGCTCAACCCCTGGAAATTCCCTTCCAAGATATCTCCCATAAAAGGCCGATACAAAGAAATCCCAATCAATATCAGGAATATGAGACGCCACAGCCACAGATGTCCACCAGGCACATACATCTTCTAGCATCAAGGAAACAACACTCCCCAGCTTACAGGCATAATCACAGCCTTCCTGATCCAAGATCAGAACCACATTGGCCAACCAGGCCTCAAACATCTCCGGGGAAGAACCATGATACTCCATAGCACCCAAATCAAGCAAACACTGCTTCGGAAAACCCTCACATCTAGCCAGCACATCCACTGATTCTACCTCAACCGTAGCCTGAGATGTTCCCAACACCTCCTGAACAACAGATAAAGAACCTTCCATCACAGAACCAGCTTCTTTCCCTTGCCTTACCATCTCAACACTAGGCACAGAAGACTGAGACACAACACCTTTACAAAAGGGTGAATTCTTTGCCTTAACAACCTGCCCCAAGGCAGCAACCATCTCACTCAACCGCCATTCTTTCATCAACTTTGGCATACCACTAACAACAACAAACATACAATCACAACAAGCAAACAAACCAGTTAGACCAGCATTAAGCAAGGATTCAAACTCCAATCCAAAATAACACAATAGCTATAATAATAAGGCAATGGGTATCCCGAATCCTCCCCTTTACATGACATAACAGCCAACACAACATGGATATCACAACATCAAGCATATCAACAACATACTTTGATCATGCTTACACCAAACAACATCCAAATGCACCAGCACATTAGCAACTTAACATGCTCAAAACACATTCACCATGCATAACATCAGCTCATAGCATCAGCACATATCCACATAAACTCAACCAAGATTTATAACCACAAATCATGCTTGCATACATCAGCAACATGCTCAGAAACATCAACAGCATACTCAAAATCACATGCTTCAACCAACTATCAACCACACAACAAGGTAAAACATCAAACACATACCACAACAACTTACCGTTTTCCCCAACCTTCGCAACTCAGCTCTGATACCACCAAATGTAACCCCCGTAGCCCGACCTAGACGGTTTACCCGAACTACGGAGATTACACGGGGAAAACCAAAGTCAACCCGAAAGTCAACCTTGATTAACGACCCTTTTTTTTCCTTTTAATCTTGTCTAGATGCACATTAACCTTAGATGTGATCACACAAACACCATGCTCAAAGATCACAAACATCAGAGACCAAACAGGGACCCAATTGAACAAATTACAACTTTAGGGACCAAATTGTAATTTCTGTAAACTTCAAGGACTTAACCAGATTTTAAGTTACCAACTTAAAATTAATCATGTTTCATGCTTCTTTGCCAAATTTCAGCTCAAACGGACATCCCGAACTCATACAATTGCACAAACAAGATTCAGGACCAAAATGCAAACATTTTGAAACATTCAACCGCCCATGTCAGCCCCCAACGGTCACCCGTTCCGAAACAGGCTAAGCCCGTTCCAAAACACGGGCCGTTCCGCAACGCGTTCCGCAACGGGGGTCTGGCAGAATGCTTTCCGTTTCGGAACGGTGGCACCCGTTTCGGAGGCCTGGGTTCATGCAGGGCACCCGTTCCGAAACGCCTAGCCCAGAATGTTGCATTTTGCTCACTCAAACACACAATTGATCTTTCAAACATGCTCCAAAAGCCACCAAACTTTACCAACATGTATTTCAACATGAAAGAGACATACTTGCATCAACAATTCAACATATAATCATCACATATGAAAAGCCCCAAATCTAAAGGCATGCTTCCTACTCAAGCAACCACTTAAGCACAAACCTTCCAAATCAAACTCATTTATGCCAAAACATGATTCAACAACAACATTAACATAAAAACATCCTTGATCAAACATAAACGAACACATACACAATAACCCTGAGAGATTCTACCCCATTGCCCTTATTAACTATAGCTATTCACCGAGACATACATCTCCATTGGAGTCCACCTTGAATCCCTTGCTCCTTGCTGTCCAAACTTCGAGAATCTGCATTGATGGACAAAAAGGAGCGTAAGCACATACTGCTTAGTGAGGAATGCTCAAAACCAAAACACCATCAATGCAGCGGGTCTTTAAAACACTTTAAAACAAACCCGATTTGATTACCAAAACCATGTTTGAAAACCCTTTCAACATCAAGCTCAAATCATGCATAAACACCATATGCAAAGCTTAATCAAAACCATGGAAAACACTCCCATTTCACAACCTACCTTTCATAAACTTGAAAGCCATAACAAGCAAGAAACCATTTAAAACCATAGCCCAAATAATCATCATATGCATTTAACCAAGGCAACTTAAGAATCATAACAACATCTTCACATGCCTTTATAAACATGTCTTACAAGACTCCAATGCAACATAGATAATTCATGCTCACAAGCATCACTTACCAAATGATTACCAACACTTGTTCAACTTACAAGTAAACATGCATTCACTAGCATCATATACTTTTCATGCAACAATGCATCTTTTCAAGCATCTCATGCTTCACATGCAAACATGCATCAATACAAGCATCTCATGCTTCACATGCAACCATGCATCAATTCAAGCATCTCATGCTTCACATGCAACCATGCATCATTTCAAGCATCCCATGCTTCACTACGATCAAGAACATTACATTGGCTTTCAAGAGATCAACCACATTCACTTTCCAACTTATCTATTCGATCGGATACGCGGATTCCGAGCGTTGTCCCTACGCTCCCTACACACTACCCAATCCAAGGTCCTCCCGTGGGCAACAACCTCCACTTGACCTCAACATCCTAAGGTTCCCATGTATGGACTTTTAAACACCATACAACCTTAGCTTTTCCTCAAGGTTCCCATGTATGGACTTTCAACCACCATACACCCTTGACATGCACAAGGTCTTCCCGTATGGACTTTTAACCACCATACAACCTTTGCATAACCGATTGGTAGTTGTAGACATCATCTAACGAGATCCGGGACATCACACACAAGATCCACACATGGACTTAACCACTGCCATTGTGATCTCAACAAGCACAAGGTTCTCACATATGGACTTTGAACCACCATATAACCTTTGCTCAACCAAGGTCTTCCCGTGGGCAACAACCTCCACTATGACCTTAAGCAACCGAGGTCCTCCCGTGGGCAACAACCTCCACTGACCTCATCTCGTTAGGAATACTTGAGGGGAGCTTATCCGGTCCACACTTGACCACTCCGCCTTCAAGGCGACTTAATTCACGGTGCACCCAATCCTATAGCCGGCTAACTATATCCGATCAACGAACCAAGGACCATTTACACCTCTTGCCAATATAACCATCTTACCATATCATCCAATGTTCCACATGCCTAAACATAATGCAAAACAATCACATCATTAGCCCAATGATCCACATGCATAACCAATATGCAAAAGGTAACATTTATCATCATTAATTCACTGTTTTAAAGCATCATACAAAGCCATTGATCAACATGCAACACTATGTATCAAAACCACATTTACCATGTACAAAACCAAGGACCTCATACCTTGAACATCCTTCATAAATGGCTTTCAAAACCAGCATTAAACCATGCTAAAAACATGCTTACAAAACAGAATTAAACCATGCAAAAACACATGCATATCAATCATCAATCACATTTGATTTTAAAACCAAATCACACACACATCAAGAGCGAAAACCCATTTACTTACGCTTGAGCTTAGCAAAGTTGTTTAGACTTAAACTAAGCTCCCAAAACCTTCAAACCTTGTTTCAAAAGCTGAAATTCCAACTTCACTCACCGATTACCAAACAAGACTAGCCAACAAGCCTTCCAAGCTTCCGAAACCTTCCGAAAACACCTCCAAAGCTCATGGATCAAACTCCCCTGTTTCAAGCACACAAAAACAGAATATTAATGCATCCTTATGCATTAAAACACCAGCAACAACAACACATCTCGCTGCTCATCACAAATCTAGCAATTTGGCTACCAAACACAACCGAAATCACCTCCAAACACTTCCAAAACTTAACCCAGCCAAGATCCATAACTTCTAACCATTTTTATACATCAACTAACATGCAAAAAGATCACAACCACGTCCTTATACCTCCAGGTATAACAGATCACCAAAAACACTCCAAAAACAACCAAAAACTCAAGCCAAACTTAGGAAATTCAACCTATCCGGGATTGCATTGATTAAACCTCAACTTCTAATCATTTTAGCATTCATTTAACATCATTTTAACATCTCAAAACCCTGCTTAAACAGATCACACGAAAATTTCACCAAAATCATCAAATCTTGCATTTTAGCCAAATATCAAGATCTCAATTGAAAAGCCATTAATAAAACATAAATCAAGGATTGCGAACTTAGGAATTTCAGTAAAGAACTGATAGTTTAGAGGAGAAGGACGTTCTTACCTCCAAACTTGAATTTCTCCATTTTAGAGCTAAAAAGCTTGATGAAACAATTTGCAAATTGAGAGGTTTTGATGATGAGATGATTAGGAATCAAACGAGAGTTGAAATGAGAGATTTAGATGTCAAAATCAGAGAAAGAAATCTGGAGAATTTTGTTTGGATTGAGAGAAAATGAGAGAAGAAAATTTGAGAGAAAATGGAAAGTTAGTTGGAAATTTGGTTAAAATGATTTCCCTCTCTTTCATAAACTTTAAAATCAGATTTTAGACTTAAAATATCTTAGAAAAATCTGGAGAAATCCTTTTTGGAATAATAGCTCCTTAAAGATTCAAAGTTTCAATCCTTTATAAAACTGTCCCGCAACTTTCAAAAATTACATTTTGGTCACTAGCCAAAATGTCAACCTTCCGAACCTCATTTTCCAAAATTGATTTCACAGTTCACTTATATATATTAAAAGATGATTTTAGAACATTTTTCCATATTTTTAATGCAACCCGAACTAGGCTTCCCTAAATTCACTCTTATATATTCGATCAGCACTTTGACCGAACCGGTCAACACCCAAAACTTCCGAGCCCAAAACCGGGGCGTTACACATTACTTCAAAAGGAATCCAAAAGGCAAGGAAATTTGAACAAATCAACACCTAACATGAACATGAAAATAATAAATTGGATAAGATGCATCAAGAACCCTACACAAATTTGGAACTAATCTTTCATTACTCATGATTCTTCAATCCTTCAACTGAGGTAGTAGTCTGCCCCATCTCTTTCGTTTTCCATTGCTTAACCATATCATGTGTCAGTGTCCCATTACCAATTAACTTCTCTATTTCTTCTTTCAAAACCCAACATCTCCTCGTAGGGTTCCCTGATGCCCCCTTATTGAAATCACAAACATTTTTATGGTTGTAATAAATGGGTCTGACATCTCCCCCAACGGCCTAAGGGCGAGATATTACCCTTTAATCAAACGAGGAAGCAAGACTGTAGTAGACTTCTTGAAAACCTTAAAAGGCTCTCTTTATTGAGACATTTTCTATAGTGGACGTTGCCTTATAGTTAATTTCATATTGTTTAATTCCTTTTTCGTCACAATTATCTTCTTGTTCTCTTCTTCAACCTGCAGAGAACTCTGATCTTGGTGAATTGTTGACAATGGTAGATTCAGACCATAATCACCATAATCTGGGCTTTTCTTATTTAAAGCAAAGTAATCCTTTCTCAATAAGGCTACAAACCTTACGTTTCAAAAAACGCGCAATTTTCCGTTGTGTGACCACAATCACCGTAATGAAAACCACATGAAATCATGGTACCATACACCTTAGGATTAAAATAATAGTAACATTTCTATTGAGGCAACCTCAAGAGTTTGTTCTGAACTAGTAGGGGTAACAACTCAGAATTTTCCATCGGGATTGATGTCTTTGTCATCTTGTTACTCATTTTGGTATCCTCAATATGCATTTCTCAAATCTCCACTCCTCTTTTCTTTGACTTGAATTCATTTCTCTTGGGAAAATCATTATTCCCAATCATTGTTGCTTCGGTGGGATCTTTCATAGCTATTACTAACTTCTCCAACGAGTTCGAAATAATATTCTCTATGGAAGAGTTGTAATCTTGACATTTGCTCACATTCTGATTTTTTGCTTGTGTGGGCGATTCTATTTCATCGATCTTCTTCTCCATAAGAGAATCTTGGATTAACCCAATGCGGTATTCTTGAGTTAAACAAGCCACCTCATATTGAGTAAAGAAAGCTTTCTCTTCATAAGATAGTATCTCCTATGTTACGAGGTCATGATCTTGATCTTGGCTCATATCTCTGATTTTTGTTTATGTGAAGGGGTCTTCTTCCAATCTATTCCCTTTGGCCACGATAGCTATCATATGCATCAACTCTTTCACATGCCCCACAATTTCTTCCTGAAATTTCTTCACATACTTCATTATCTATTTTTGAGTTTTAACCAAATTTTCTTGAAGTTCTTCGAGCTTATCCACCCTAGCCACTAACTCATTCATGGTTCTAAAGTTGTACTGGTGAGAAATTATTGTCTTGTTCTTTCTATTTTCTAAGAGGAATGTTCCTTTAAATTAGCAATGAATATGATGAAATGAATGTATTTTTTGAACAAAATTAAAGATTTAATAAATATCAATTTGTAAAAAAATTATGTTATGAAAATAAAATTTAAAATGCTGCCATTTAAGAATTAATGCAAATGAGGCGTTGATTCAAATAGACCTTTCGAAAGGCATTCATTAAGAGAAGATGTCTAGTTACAAAAGATTGACAAAATATTCTACAAGTATTGATTGGATATCCTTCCTAGCATATTGACTTCAAGGATCAAAGTACACACTCGATCTCTGTAACACCCTCAACCCGGCCTAGACGCCCGACCGAACCGAGTGAGCTACATTAGGCTTGCCGAAGCAAACCCAAAATGATTATACAAGAAACGAGCCCATTTTTCTTTCATCTTTTCTAGATGCAACATATTAATCCTGGGTGAGCACACTGATAGCGGGTGAAATCTCAAAAGAAACGGACACCGAAAAAACTCACTTGCATACAAATACATTTAGGGTCTAAAATGTAAATCTTGAAAACTTTTAGGACATAGTTAAAGTTTAGATTACCAATCCTCAATTAATCAGATTACATGCTTGCTTGTTGAATTTCAGCTTAAAACAATCATCCAAACTAATTTAATTGCATACATAACAAACATGGACCAAAACGGAAGAACAACAAATTTCAATCATCAATTTAACTAAAATAACCGCTGACTGTATTGGTACACGAGCTAGTGTATTGGTACGCTTTTGCCAATTCAAAGTTCCAAATTCTAGTAGCTCAATATTGTACCGATACATATTCCTGCGTATCGGTGCCCCTTTGTAAAACCCACACACTTAACCGTACCAATATGGTACCCCATGTATCAGTACACCTAGACTTGTAATGTCCAATTTTTCTATTTTTTCAACCCATATGAGCCTCAAACATACATCAATCAATCTCAAACATATTAACCAGTGAACTAAGCATCCATACAAGCCAAGAGCTCAGAAACATGATTTGCTAGAGGCAAATCCTACAATATCACAATCCTTGAGGCATGTTTCCTATTTTCGTCCAACTCAAAGTCCAGAAAAGAATTTAAGGCATAATCCAGAATAGGCATCACATCAATAGTCTTAAACAAACAATATAGACATGCTTGAACCACAATATCATAAGCATAGGCACATTTACCATATATGTACACTACGAAAACTTTCAAGCATCAAACAGATATAACCTAGTCCAAAATTCAAATCACAAACATTAATGATTTCATTAGAATTTATTTGAAGGATTCATACACGTATTTCAAGCTTACCGAAGCTTATAAACAACATCAGAACAACGAAATTAACTCCCTAATTCATGGGCTTCCGTCAAGATGAGACAATGTGGCGCGTGGGAAATAAAGGGCTCGACGTGTTTTGCACATGTTCTTCCTATATAGAACATTTCATTTTGAAATCGTGGAGCTTCGAGTTCTTCCTATATAAAACCTTTGGCTTTGAAATCCTAGATCTACATGTTCTTCCTATATAGAACATTTCGTTTTGAAATCCTATAGCTATAAGTTCTTCCTAATTTGAACTTTTCACTTTAAAATAGCACCTCGTTTTCTTACGTCATGAGTACCAAAAAACTTTTCCCTTGCTTCCCAAAAGGCTAAAGCTTGGAAAATATTGAATCAATGCCCTAATTTCTTGTTGTGTTGGCATGGAAAGATGTTCATTTCTATAAAAGTTGAAGGTCATATTTTCTTGAAAGTAGTATTTGGATGAGTCCAAAGACTTTTAATTCCTTGGTGAGATATATTTCTTCGGTCATGAAGTGAAAGATCCATACTTTTGCTAATTCATTAGTATTTGTCAAGAAAATTGACATGATGTTTTGATTGTATGAGTTACCATGCTCCTAACTTAGGGATTCCTAACTACATATGATGCGTGGATAGCAATAATTTTAAATTTTCTCAAACACTTTCACTTTTTTGGTTCGCTGATGTTAACCTTCACTTGCATTGTTGTTCTTCTTCTTCACAATCTGAATAGAAGCGGTGCCTCATCTTATATTTGGGTATAATCATTTTATCACATTTCCTCTCGAGCTTTTAAATCTCTTTCTCTAAATCGACTTTTTCAGGTTTTCACTTTGATATGCTTCTCAAAGCGCCCTTTTGAGTTTTCACTTTGGTTTTTTCTTCTTCTTTTTTCTCTTTTCGTTCGATTTTTCCATTCTTCTCTTTTCTATATTTTTTCATTTTTCCTTTTTTTCTTACTTTTTCATTCATTTTTAAGGGCCCTTTCCAGTTTCATCTTTAAATCCCTGTGTCTTCGCCATATTGTTGCTTTTCTCTAACAAGATCGAGTTCTGATGTAGATGACACTCGTCGCTTTACTTCGGCGCACTCGCCTAACTTGTTGCCTGATGTCTTTTCTTTGACCAAACTTCGGTATACCTCTTTCCACAAGACGCTTGAACGTTGAGGTCAACTTCTATCTTTGACTCATCTTTCCAAGTCTTCATCTATCTCAACATTAGGGTGAGCACATGCCTTAAGTCCCTGAATTTTTCTTTTGAGTTCAATCTTCATTTTTGAGCCCACCAAAACATCTTGGCAGAAACCAACTCTAGGTTCGTGTACCTTTCTAACATGTATTATTGTCATCTCATATGTGGTATTGTTGCCCCATTCAACATTGGGCTCAATTGATTTTCTGTCACTAACCCATCATTCAGAGTCCTCTATCTCAACATTATGGCGAACAAATGCCTCAAGTCCCTGAACTTTTTTTCTTGGTTCATTCTTCCTTTTTATAAAACCAATCACATCATCATGGTGGAACCCCGCTTTATATCCTTATTTAAAACCTTTGTCCCGAAGTAATGCGAAGAAATCTTTTTGCCTATTTAGTAATGTCATTTTTTTTATTGTCCTTTCAATGTAGGATCCTTTATGAATCAACATAAATGATCAAGAAACATGAATTTAATATAAAGAATGAAAATAGAATAGAATCCCTAGATACCAAGTGCCAGAGCGTATTTGATTCAACCCTCTGGTGATCATTTCAAGCATAGCTTGTGTCTATGAAGACTTTGAATGTTGTGGCGATTTTTGAAGTTGTAAAATTCGTCCCAGATCGCTCGGTTCTTCCTCGTGATTGATGTATTGCTGGATCCCTTCAAAACGTACTCCTTATAGTTCTCATTATTCTTCTCCATTCATAAATATATTCCAGATTCCCGGACTTTTTTACCAGTGGTGTGCAAAAATATCATTCTAAGAATAAAAATCTAAGTGCATGTGTGTGCTTTTGATTGTAACTAGTTGTTATTGTATTATTATTATACATGTATCTTCAAGGATTTGTCTCTGATGCAAGGGTATTGATCAGGTGGAGCATAGCTCCCAATTAGGTTTGTCACCCTCATAGCTCCATCAGAGTGCTTCGAGATTTATTGAATTGTTAATCCATTCAATCATTTACCACTTTTCATTTTTTTCATTTATTCATTTTTCGTGGATTTTATATTCATTTATATTTTGGGTGTTAAGTATAATCCATGTATTCTTATTAGGGCATAGAAGACTAAGCTTAGAACATCAATTTCAAGCAACTCCACTTAGTTAAATTTCCCTAGTTCACTTCACTTTTTATGAATTTTGGAGATTTTTTCATCATCGAACATCATCAAAGTAGTGGTCTTGCTTTTCGTACTTTGCCGACCATAGTAGGCTGAGTAAGAAATCACACTTTATTATTATCACAACAATAGGCTAATCTTTACATCAGAATCAATGTCACATCATGCACGTGAGATTCAAGGACCAACAGAGGTAAGAATGGATGTAGATATATGGTTTCAAGGTCAGTGTATGCTAAGCAGAAATGCATCTTCATTGAAATGAAAATCCACAAACATGACATGTGCCCTTACAAAAAGATCTTTGCTACTTTCGGGCCAAAAGTAACAAAGTTGATTCCACGCATTACATCAAAAGGAATCCAAAAGGCAAGGAAATTTGAACAAATCAACACCTAACATGAACATGAAAATAAAAAATGGATAAGATGCATCAAGAACCCTAGACAAATTTGGAACTAATCTTTCATTACTCATGATTCTTCGATCCTTCAACTAAGGTAGTAGTCTGCCCCATCTCCTCCGTTTTCCATTGCTTAACCATATCATGTGTCAGTGTCCCATTACCAATTAACTTCTCTATTTCTTCTTTCAAAACCCAACATCTCCTCGTAGGGTTACCTGATGCCCCTTATGGAAATCACAATCATTGTTATGGTTGTAATAAATGGGTCTGACATCTCCCCCAACGGCCTAAGGGTGAAATATTACCCTTTAATCAAACGAGGAAGCAAGACTGCAGTAGTCTTCTTGAAAACCTTGAAAGGCTCTCTTTATTGAGACATTTTCTAAAGTGGACGTTGCCTTATAGTTAATTTCATCTTGTTTATTTCCTTTTTCGTCACAATTATCTTCTTGTTCTCTTCTTCAACCTGCAGAGAACTCTGATCTTGGTGAATTGTTGACAATTGTAGCTTGAGACCATAATCACCACAATCTGGGCTTTCCGTCTTTAAAGCAATGTAATCATTTCTCAATAAGGCTACAAACCTTACGTTTCAAAAAACGCGCAATTTTCCGTTGTGTGACCACAATCACCGTAATGAAAATCACATGAAATCTTGGTACCATACACCTTAGGATTAAAATAAGAGTAACATTTCAATTGAGGCAACCTCAAGAGTTTGTTCTGAACTAGTAGGGGTAACAACTCAGAATATGCCATCGGGATTGACGTCTTTGTCATCTTGTTACTCATTTTGGTATCCTCAATATGCATTTCTCAAATCTCCACTTCTCTTTTCTTTGACTTGAATTCATTTTTCTTGGGAAAATCATTATTGCCAATCATTGTTGCTTCGGTGGGATCTTTCATTGCCATTACTAACTTCTCCAACGAGTTCGAAATAATAATCTCTCTGGAAGAGTTGTAATCTTGACATTTGCTCACATTCTGATTTTTTGCTTGTGTGGTCGATTCTATTTCATCGATCTTCTTCTCCATAATAGAATCTTGGATTAACCCAATGTGGTATTCTTGAGTTAAACGAGCCACCTCATATTGACTAATGAAAGCTTTCTCTTCATAAGATAGTATCTCCTAGGTTACGAGGTCATGATCTTGATCTTGGCTCATATCTCTGATTTTTGTTTGTGTGAAGGGGTCTTCTTTGAATCTATTCCCTTTGGCCACGATAGCTATCGTATGCATCAACTCTTTCACATGCCCCACAATTTCTTCCTGAAATTTCTTCACATACTTCATTATCTATTTTTGAGTTTTAACCAAATTTTCTTGAAGTTCTTCGAGCTTATCCACCCTAGCCACTAACTCATTCATGGTTCTAAAGTTGTACTGGTGAGAAATTATTGTCTTGTTCTTTCTATTTTCTAAGAGGTGTAACCCCCTTAACCCGGCCTACACGGTTGACCCGAATTAAGAAGTTTACACAGGGAAAACCAAAGTCAACCCGAAAGTCAACCTTGATTAACGACCTTTTTTTTTCTTTTAAAATCTTGTCTAGATGCACATTGTCCCTAGATATGATCATACAATCAGCATACTCAAAGATCATAACCATCAGAGAACATTCAGGGACCCAATTACACAAATTACAACTTTAGGGACCAAACTGTAAATTCTAAAAATTATAAGGACTTAACCCAATTTAAAGTTACCAATATGTAATTAATCATATTTCATGCTTCTCTGTCAAATTTCAGCTCAAACAGACATCTCAAACTCATTTAATTGCAATAACAAGGTTCAGGACTAAAATGCAAACATTTCAAAACATATAACCAACAATTTCAGTGCCCAATGGTCGAGTGTTTCGGAACAGGGAAGACCCGTTCCGAAACGCGGGACCGTTCCAAAACTGGTACCGAAACAAGGCCTGGCAGAGGCCAAACCGTTCCGGAACAGTTCCTTCCGTTTCGGAACGCCCAGGCCATTTCAGGCCCCAGTTCCAATACTGTAGCACCTGTTCCAAAACAGGCTGCCCAGATTGCAGAAAAGTTGCTAGTTTATCACTTAATTGACCTATCTAACATGCTCCAAATGCAACCAAATTTTACCAACAGGTCATTCAACATACAAGGAACATAATTGCATCAACCAAACATCAACATGGCATCAATTATGAAAATCCCCAATTCTATAGGCATGCATCCTACTTAGAAAACCATTCAAGCATCAATATACAAAAACCACATCACAAAGGCCAATTACAAGTTCCAACATTATCAACATCATAAATCCAACTTAGGGAGTCCAAAACATCTCCCAAAACAACAACATAGGTCCCCCATTGCCAAATACCCAAAAGCTAATAGTTTTGAGAAAATATTCACCATACATGAGCTTAAAACCTTCACTTGGATTCTTGGCTTCCTTGCTGCCCCAAAATGCACTTCAATGCTCTGCATTATTGGTTTAAGAAAAGAGAGAGCGTAAGCAAAATGCTTAGTGAGGAATGCTCATTTAAAACCACACAATAATGCATTTATAAAACATATTTATAAACCTTAGTTCAACATCATTTGCACAAGCACTAAAGCATTTAAAACAAGCAATTCATGCTTCAAGTTCATATCATGTCATATTGGCAACAAGTGATACATTCAACATAAGATCCACACATGGACTTTTAAACACCACTGTGATCTTACAATTTCCAAGGACCACACATGGACTTTTAAACACCATTGTGTCCTTAACAAGAATCATCCATGGACTTTTAAACACCATGACAAGTACCACACAAGGACTTTTAAACACCTTTGTGTCCTTAACAAGAATCATCCAAGGACTTTTAAACACCTTGGTGTTCTTAAATAACAAGGCTTACACAAGGAATTTTAACCACCTTTGTAACCTTAACCAAGAACCAACCATGGACTTTTAAAAACCATGTTGTTCTTAAAATACACAAGATTCACACAACGACTTTTAACCACCTTTTTGATCTTAACCAAGAACCAACCATGGACTTTTAACCACCATGTTGTTCTTAAATAAACAAGGCTCACACAAGGACTTTTAACCACCTTTGTGACCTTAACCATCACTTGCCAATATGCACCATTAACAACAATATTCCACTGTTTTAAAGCATTTAACAAAGCCATAAACATCATGCATCTTTAAGCATCAAACCACATTAAAACAATGTTCAAAAACAAGGAACCCTTACCTTGAGCATCCTTCAACACATGGCTTATAATCTCAGCAAATAAACATGCTAAATATGCTTTCAAAACATGATTTAAAACATGCAAACAAACCACATTGCATACAACCAATCCATGGTTCATTACCAAGAGAGTTTTTCCAAAAACTTACTCTTGAGCTTAGCTAAGTTGCTCAGTCTTCAACTAAGCTCCCAAACCTTCAAAACATTGGTTTCAAAGCTGAAAACCAAAATCCACTCACCGATTCCGTTCCGCCACTTGCCGAAACACCAATCAAGCTTCCGGATCACCACCACTAAGATCCAAAGATGACTCCCCTGTTTTAAAAACATCAAAGCAGAGGATTAATGCAACATCATGCATTAATAACTTCAATGAAAGCACCTAAACTCGCTGCTCTCATCCACACTCCAATTTCGGCCACCAAACACAACCGAAAATGCATCCAAACAACTCCACAACACTACCCAGCCATAATCCATCAAATCTAATCATCCTTAAACATCAATTAACATCCAAAAAGGATCTAACCACACCCTTATACCTCCAGCTATAACAGATCATCAAGATCACTCCAAAAACAACCAAGAACTCAAGCTAAACTTAGGAAAATCAACCTATCCGGGATTGCATTAATTAAACCTCAATTTCTCATCAATTTAACATTCATTTAACATCAAAAAGACACCTCAAATCACTGCTTAAACAGATCATACTAATTTTATCAAAAATCAACCAAATCTTGCATTTAAAAGCCAAGATTAAGAACACAACCTTAAAACCTTTTATAAAACACAAATTAAGGATTGAGAACTTGGGAATTTCAGTAAAGAACTAAGAGTTTAGAGGAGAAGGACGTTCTTACCTCCAAACTTGAGTTTTCTCCCATTTTGGAACCAAATTCTTGAAAATCCACTTAGCAAATGCAAAGGTTTTATTGAAGAGATGATTGAAGATCAAAAGAGGATTGAAATGAGTTATTTAGGTGACAAAATCAGAGGGAAAAGCTCTGGAGAAAGGTGTTTGGTTTGAGAGAAAAGATGAGAGAAAATGAAAATAGAAAATGTGGAAAAGTTAGTTGGAAACTTAGGAAAATATCTTCCCTCTCTTTTCCCTTATTTTAAAACCACTAATTAATCATTTAATATTTTAGAAAAATCTGGAGAAACTCCCATTTGGTAAATAGCTCCTTAAAGATTCAAAGTTTTAATCCTTTTTAAAATAGTCTCACAGTTTTCGAAAATTACATTTTGGTCACCAACCAAAATGTCACACTTCCAAACCTCATTTTGTAAAATTGATTTCACCATTCTCTTATATATAATAAAAGAGGATTTTAAGACATTTTTCCATATTTTTAATGCAACCCGAACTAGGCTTTCCTAAATTCACCTTTATATATTCGAACCGCACTCCGACCGAACCGGTCCGAATCCCAAAACTCCTAAGCCCAAAATTGGGGCGTTACAACTCTCCCCCCCCTTAAGAAATTTCGTCCTCGAAATTTACCTGAAGGAAAGAGGTAATGAAACTGCTTCAGCATGTCATCCTTCCGTTCCCACGTGGCTCCCTCAACACCACGATGCTTCCACAACACCTTTACCAACTCAATGGTCTTGCCACGAAGAACTTTGCTATCCGAATCCAGAACCTTCACTGGTTCCTCATCATAGGTTAAATCCGGATTCAATTCCACTTCTTCCACAGGCATCACATGCGAAGGATCCGATCTATACTTCCGAAGCATAGAAACATGAAACACATCATGAATCTTCTCCAACTCTTGAGGTAACCTCAACTTGTACGCAACAGGACCCACACGCTCAATCACCTCGTATGGTCCAATGTACCTAGGGCTCAACTTACCCTTACGGCCAAACCTCATCACCTTTTTCCAAGGCGAAACCTCAAAAACACACGGTCACCCATCGCATACTCAATCTCCTTACGCTTCAAATCCGTGTAAGACTTTTGCCGATCAGAAGCTGCCTTCAAACGCTCACAAATGAGCTTCACCTTCTCGGTGGTTCCTTTCAACAAAGCCGGCATCGAAACCAACTTCTGACCCGTTTCAGCACAACAAAGAGGAGTCCTACACTTCCTCCCGTACAAAGCTTCATAAGGTGCCATTTGAATACTTGCCTGATAGCTATTGTTATAAGCAAACTCCACCAAAGGCAAATGTTTCTCCCAAGAGCCCTGGAACTCAATCACACAACACCTCAACATATCCTCCAAAATCTGGATAACACGCTCGGATTGACCATCCGACTGAGGATGATAAGATGTACTGAAATTCAACCGTGTACCCAAAGCTTGATGCAAACACTTCCAGAAACGCGATGTAAACCTCGGATCTCTATCCGACACAATCGACTTAGGCACACCATGCAGCCGCACAATCTCAGCAATGTACAACTCCGCAAGCTTATCCAAAGAATACGTAGTATGCACAGGCAAGAAATGCGCACACTTCGTCAGGCGATCCACAATCACCCACACCGAATTCTTCTTTGATGGCGACAAAGGTAAACCAGATACAAAATCCATGGTAATCCTTTCCCATTTCCATTCAGGGATTCTCAACGGTTGCAATAACCCTGAAGGAACCTGATGCTCAGCCTTAACTCACTGACACACCATACACTTGCTCACAAACTCAGAAACATCCTTCTTTAAATCCACCCAATAGTACTCATCACGAAGATCACGATACATCTTAGTATTACCAGGGTGCATAGCAAAAGGACTACTATGACCTTCAGTCAGAATAGCACGCCTCAACTCAGCATCATTGGGCACTACTATTCGACTCCCAAAACACAACACTCCATCATCATTAAAGCAGAAATCTGAAGGCCTATCCTCCGCGATATCCCGAACATGCGGTACCAAGGAATCATCCAACAGCTGCTTTTCCTTGATCAACTGAACCAAAGATGGTTTCACTTGCAACATAGCCACAAGACCACCATCACACGAAATACTCAAACTGGCAAACATAGCCCTCAGCTCAACAACTACCTTCCTACTCAAGGCATCCGCCACAACATTAGCTTTTTCCAGGGTGATACTCAATCGTCAAATCATAATCCTTGAGCAACTCCACCCAACGTCGCTGCCTAAGATTCAACTCCTTCTGAGACATCAGATACTTCAAACTCTTGTGATCCGTGTACATAGTACACTTCTCACCATACAGGTAATGTCTCCAGATCTTTAAAGCAAAAACCACCGCAACCAACTCAATGTCATGCGTAGGATAATTGCGCTCATGCACCTTCAACTGCCGCGATGCATAAGCCACCACCTTACCCCCTTGCATCAACACACATCCCAAACCAACATAGGACGCATCACTATACACCAAAAACTCTTTCCCTGATTCAGGTTGAACCAAGATAGGAGCTTGCGTCAAAGCTGCCTTAAGCTTCTCAAAAGACTGTTGTCTCGCTTCCGTCCACTCATACATAACATCCTTCTACAACAACTTCGTCAAAGGTGCAGCAATCTTAGAAAACCCATCCACAAACCTCCGGTAGTATCCCGCCAAACCAAGGAAACTACGAACCTCATGAACAGACTTAGGAACCTTCCAATTCATCACCGCCTCATTCTTTTGAGGATCAACACGAATCCCCTCAGCAGAAACCTCATGCCCAAGAAACACCACTTCACTTAACCAGAACTCACACTTGCTCAGCTTGGCATAAAGCTGATTCTCCAACAAAGCTTGCAACTGTAACGCCCCGGTTTTGGGCTCAGAAGTTTTGGGCGTTGACCGGTTCGGTCAAAGTGCTGATCGAATATATAAGAGTGAATTTAGGAAAGCCTAGTTCGGGTTGCATTAAAAATATGGAAAAATGTTCTAAAATCATCTTTTAATATAATTAAGTGAACTGTGAAATCAATTTTGGAAAATGAAGTTCGGAAGGTTGACATTTTGGCTAGTGACCAAAATGTAATTTTTGAAAGTTGCGTGACTGTTTTATAAAGGATTGAAACTTTGAATCTTTAAGGAGCTATTATTCCAAAAAGTGTTTCTCCAGATTTTTCTAAGATATTTTAAGGCTTTATTCTGATTTTAAAGTTTATGAAATGTGGAGGGAAATCATTTTACCATTTTATAACTAACTTTTCTATTTTCTCTCAATTTTCCTTTTCTCTCATTTTCTCTCAACCCAAACACATTTCTCCAGATTTTCTTCTCTGATTTTGTCATCTAAATCACTCATTTCAACTCTCTTTTGATTCCTAATCATCTCATCAACAAAACCTCTCAATTTGCAAGTTGTTTCATCAAGCTTTTTGGCTCTAAAAAGGAGAAACTCAAGTTTGGAGGTAAGAACGTTCTTCTCCTCTAAACTATCAGTTCTTTACTGAAATTCCTAAGTTCTCAATCCTTGATTTGTGTTTTGTTAATGGCGTTTTAATTGAAATCTTGATTTTGGCTTAAAATGCAAGATTTGGTGATTTTTGGTGAAATTTTCGTGTGATCTGTTTGGGCAGTGTTTTGAAGTGTCAAAATGATGTTAAATGAATGCTAAATTGATTAGAAGTTGAGGTTTAATTAATGCAATCACGGATAGGTTGAATTTCCTAAGTTTGGCCTGAGTTTTTGGTTGTTTTTGGAGTGTTTTTGGTGATCTGTTATACCTGGAGGTATAAGGACGTGTTTGTAATCATTTTGGATGTTAATTGATGTTTAAAAATGGTTAGAAGTGATGGATCTTGGCTGGGTTAAGTTTTGGAAGTGTTTGGAGGTGATTTCGGTTGTGTTTGGTAGCCAAATTGTTGGATTTGGGATGAGCAGCGAGTGGAGTCTTGTTGCTGGTGTTTTTAATGCATAATGATGCATTAATCCTCTGTTGTTGTGTGCTTGAAACATGGGAGTTTGATCCGTGAGCTTTGAAGGTGTTGCGGAAGGTTTTCGGATGCTTGGAAGGCTTGTTGGCTAGCCTTGTTTTGTGTATCGGTGAGGGAAGTTGGGTTTTCAGCTTTTAAACCAAGGTTTGAAGGTTTTGGGAGCTTAGTTTAAGTCTAAACAACTTTGCTAAGCTCAAGAGTAAGTGAATGGATTTTCGCTCTTGAATTGTGTTGTGATTTGGTTTTAAAAGCAATTGTGGTTGATGATTGAAATGCATGTGTTTTGCATGGTTTAAATCTGTTTTGAAAGCATATTTTAAGCATGGTTTAATGCTGGTTTTGGAAGCCATATGTGAAGGATACTCAAGGTAAGAGATCCTTGGTTTTGTACATGGAAATTGTGATTTTGATGCATAGTGTTGCATGTTGATCAATGGCTTTGTGTGATGCTTTAAAACAGTGAATTGATGATGGTAAATGATACTTTTTGCATATTGGTTATGCATGTGAATAATTGGACTAATGTGGTAATGGTTTTAGCATATTGGCTATGCATTTGAATCATTGGATTATCATGGTAAGATGATTTTGTTGGCAAGTGATGAAAGTGGTTCTTGGTTCGTTGATCGGATATAGTTAGCCGGCTATAGGATTGGGTGCACCGTGAATTAAGTCGCCTTGGAGGTGGAGTGGTCAAGAGTGGACCGGTAAACTCCCTTCAAGTACCCTAACGAGATGGTTAAGGTCATAATGGAGGTTGATGCCCATTCGAGGACCTTGGTTGAGCAAAGGTTATATGGTGTTTAAAAGTCCATATATGGGAACCTTGTGCTTGTTAAGATCACAATGGCGGTGTAAGACCATGTGTGGATCTTGTGTGGGGTGTCCCGGATCCCGTTAGTGATGTTATACAACTACCAATCGGTTATGCAAAGGTTGTATGGTGTTTCAAAGTCCATACATGGGAACCTTGTGCATGTTGAGGTTGTATGGTGTTTAAAAGTCCATGCATGGGAACCTCGGGAAAAGCTAAGGTTGTATGGTGTTTAAAAGTCCATACATGGGAACTTTAGGCTTGTAAGGTCAAATGGTGTTTAAAAGTCCATTTGGGAGACCTTGGATCGGTAGGGTGTATGGAGCGTAGGGACAACGCTCGGAATCCGCGTATCCGATCGGGTGTTGAGTTGAAAAGTGGATGTGGTTGATCACTTGGAAGCCAATGTAATGTTCTTGATTATTAAAGAAGCATGAGATGCTTGAAAAGATGCATGGTTGCATGATAAGCGTTTAAAGCTTGTGAATGCATGTTTACTTGTTATGTTGAACAAGTGTTGATTATCATTTGATAAATGATGCATGTGTACATGAAATCTCTTTAATGCATTGGAGTCTTGTTAAGGCTTGTTTTAAAGGCATGTGATGATGATGTTGTGGTTCATATAAGTTGCCTTTGGTTTAATGCATGTGTTGGTTTGTTTGAGTAATGGTTTTAAAGGGTTTCTTGCTTGAAATGATGTTCAAGTATATGAAAGGGTAATATGAAATGGAAGTGTTTCCAAGGTTTTGATTTAACTTTGCATATGGTGTTTATGCATGGAATGGTTAAATGGATGATTATGTAATTTGTGCTTTGAAAAGGTTTTCTTAGTTTGCTAAGCTAAGGTTTGGTTTCATGTATGTGCAATGCATGGTTTAAGCATGATGTTGAAAAGGAGTTTTCAATCATGGCTTTGGTTTGTCAAATCGGGTTTGTTTTAAAAGTGATTTAATGACCTGCTGCATTGATGGTGTTTTGGTTTTGAGCATTCCTCACTAAGCATTATGTGCTTACGCTCCTTTTTGTCCATCAATGCAGATTCTTGAAGTTTGGACAACAAGGAGCAAGGGATTCAAGGTGGACTCCAATTGAGATGTATGTCTCGATGAATAGCTATAGTTAATAAAGGTAATGGGGGTAGAATCTCTCGGGTTAACGTGTATGTGTTCGTTTATGTTGGACAAGGATGTTTTTATGTTGATGATGTTGTTGGAACATGTGTTGGCTTTAATGAGATTGATTTGGAAAGTTTGTGCTTAAATGGTTGCTTGTGTAGGAAGCATGCCTATAGATTTGGGGCTTTTTTCATATGAAGTTAATTTGTTGATTTGATGATGCTTGCAAGTTTTATATATGTTGAATTGCATGCTGGTAAAGTTTGGTGGCATTTGGAGCATGTTTGGATGATTAATTGCATGTTTTGTAATGCTTTTTGCTGCAATCTGTGCAGGCGTTTCGGAACAGTGTGCACCGTTTCGGAACGGGTGCCTTGAATGAACCCAGGCGTCCGAAATGGTATGCACCGTTTCGAAACGGTTTGGCCTCTGCCAGGCCATGTTTCGGAACTCGTTGCGGAACAACCCGTGTTTCGAAACGGGGTTTATCTGTTTCAGAACGGTCGACCGTTAGGGGCTGACATTGGCAGTTATATGTTTTGAATTGTTTGCGTTTTGGTCCCTAAAGTTGTAAATTATTCAATTGGGTCCCTGTTTGATCTCTGATGTTTGTGATCCTTGGGTATGCTGTTTGCATGATCACATCTAAGGTTAATGTGCATCAAGACAAGATTAAAAAGAAGAAAAAAAGGGTCGTTAATCAAGGTTGACTTTCGGGTTGACTTTGGTTTTCCCCGTGTGACTTTCTTAATTCGGGTCAACCGTCCGGGCCGGGTTAAGGGGGTTACAGCAACACAATCCTCAAATGCTCTTCATGCTCCTCCTCTGTACGCGAGTACACGAGGATATCATCAATGAACACCACAACAAACTTGTCCAGGTATTAATGAAACACACGATTCATCATGTCCATGAAAGCTGCAGGAGCATTTATCAAACCAAACGGCATCACAAGGAACTCATAATGCACATATCTTGTCCTGAAAGCTGTCTTAGGCACATCCACATCCTTTACTTTCAACTGGTAATACCCTGACCTCAAGTCAATCTTAGAGAACACAGCTGCTCCCCGAAATTGATCAAAGAGATCATCAATTCTCGGCAAAGGATACCGATTCTTGATAGTCAACTTGTTCAGCTAACGATAATCAATGCACATTCTCATAGTGCCATCCTTCTTCTTCACAAACAAGACCGGTGCACCCCAAGGTGACACACTCGGCCGGATGAACCCACGGTCAAGCAACTCTTGCAATTGCGTCTTCAGCTCCTTCAATTCTTTGGGTGCCATTCTATAAGGGGTAATGGACACAGGAGTTGTATTCTCATACAGCTCAATCCCAAACTCCACCTCGCGATTAGGAGGTAACCCAGGCAACTCCTCAGGAAACACACCAGGAAACTCTCGCACAATCCTGATATCTTGCACATGCAACTCCTTAGAGCTAGGATTCATCACAAAAGCTAGGTAAGCTTCACAACCTTGCCTCAGCATCCGGCTCGCCTCCAATGAAGACCCCACATTGGCAAGAAACTTCACATTCTCACCAACCACGACTACCTCATAATCATCCGCAAGCTTCAACGAAACTCGCTTATTCTCACAATCCACAACAGCACGATGCTCAGCAAGCCAATCCATACCAAGGCTTACATCAAAACCATAGAAAGGCAGCTCCATAAGGTCAACATGAAAAACATGATCTTGAACAACCAAAGGACATCTTCTATAAAGCTTTCGAGTCACAACAGTCTCACCAAAAGAACTAGTGACGCGCACACCAACATCCAAAGACTCAACAGGCAAACCAAGCAATTCAGCATGCTCACGCAAAATATATGAGTGCGTAGATCCAGAATCAATCAAGGAAAGTAATGACAACGATTGCAAAGTAAAAGTACCTGCGATCACATCCGCATCATTCCTTCCCTCCCGCTGAGCATACACCCTGGCTTGGCCGCCACCCTCAGGCTGAATAGCCAAAACATGGGCCACACCCCGACCACCTTCCTCTCTCCGCTGGAAGTTACCATGGTCGCGCCCACGACCTCTCTGTGGTGCAGCAACAACAGGAGCACGCACTTGGCCACCAGTTAACATAGGACACTCTCTCCTCATGTGATCCGTCGATCCACAGTTCCAGCACGCATTACCAGCTGCCACAACAGGAGCTTGCACCTCCCTCACAGCTCGAGGACAATCACGTTTCATATGGCCACGCGAACCACATGTCCAACATGCACTCGGATCAACTCTAGCATTGCCTCCCCAAACAGGCACACCACCATCTCGCTTAGTTGAGGACTGATACTTCTGATCGCGTCCCCTCTTGTTCCGTCCACCACCGGAACTATACTCAGCAGCTCGCTTACCAGCACTAGAACCAGCACTCTTAGAAGATAAACCCAATTTCATCTCAATATCCTTGGCTCGGCCCACCAGCACATCAAAATCATCATACTCGGTAGCCAGCACATACATCTTTACATACGTCACCAAACCATAACGGAATCTTTCACACCTCTCCCGCTCATCCGGGACAAGCTCAGGTGCGTACTGACTGAGTCGAACAAACTGGACCTCATACTCAGCCACAGACATGCTCCCCTGGGTAAGAGACATGAATTCCCTCTTCTTTTCATCTAGGTACCTCACACCTAGATACCTTCTCTTGAACGCGTTCTGAAAGAACGTCCAAGTTACGCCAGCTTCCGCCATCCCAACGATAGTGGTTGTCCACCACGTGTAAGCATCATCTTGCAGCAATGATACTACACAGCCCAGCTTTTGCACATAAGTGCAACTCATTTGACCCAAGATTCTCTTGGTACTTTCCAACCAAGCCTCAGAACCTTAAGCTGACAAACCCCTGAACTCAGTCCCTCCCAGACTGCGCAAACGCTCCAAGGGTAGTCTAACTCCAGCATCTCCCTGATGCACAGCTCCTTGAGCTCCAGCTACTGCTGCTTGAAAAGCTCCAGCAATAGCTTGTATCAACATCGTCATGTCAGGAACAGCTTGCCCCTGACCAGCCTCAGGTCCAGCGACCCCCGCACCAGCTGCAACTCCAGCTCCTTCACCCCCTGCACCACCACCACCAGGTGGAGGAGGTAAATCCACCGCACTTTCAACATTCTCTTCATTCTCATTCTCATTTTGAGCCGTAGCTCGCACATTACTCCTTAACTCTCTACGAGGTGCCATACTCTAACAATGCAATCACAATGCAAATAAACAAAGTCAGGCTCAGCAAGGTAAGCAATCCAAGCACTCAAGCTCATTTCAAATTAAAAACAACATCATTTCATTAGCTTTGATTTGGCAATGGGTACCCACAACATGCTTCACCACAGCATACACCTCAATTGCAACACATTTACAATTCACTCGACATGCTTCCACTCAACAAGCATACAAAGCATACATACTTTAATCATGCACATAATCATTCCCAATTACTCGAGAATCTGGCTCTGATACCACCAAATGTAACCCCCTTAACCCGGCCTAGACGGTTGACCCGAATTAAGAAGTTTACACGGGGAAAACCAAAGTCAACCCGAAAGTCAACCTTGATTAACGACCCTTTTTTTTTCTTTTAAAATCTTGTCTAGATGCACATTATCCCTAGATATGATCATTTGCTCACATTCTGATTTTTTGCTTGTGTGGTCGATTCTATTTCATCGATCTTCTTCTCCATAATAGAATTTTGGATTAACCCAATGTGGTATTCTTGAGTTAAACGAGCCACCTCATATTGACTAATGAAAGCTTTCTCTTCATAAGATAGTATCTCCTAGGTTACGAGGTCATGATCTTGATCTTGGCTCATATCTCTGATTTTTGTTTGTGTGAAGGGGTCTTCTTTGAATCTATTCCCTTTGGCCACGATAGCTATCGTATGCATCAACTCTTTCACATGCCCCACAATTTCTTCCTTAAATTTCTTCACATACTTCATTATCTATTTTTGAGTTTTAACCAAATTTTCTTGAAGTTCTTCGAGCTTATCCACCCTAGCCACTAACTCATTCATGGTTCTAAAGTTGTACTGGTGAGAAATTATTGTCTTGTTCTTTCTATTTTCTAAGAGGTGTAACCCCCTTAACCCGGCCTACACGGTTGACCCGAATTAAGAAGTTTACACAGGGAAAACCAAAGTAAACCCGAAAGTCAACCTTGATAAACGACCTTTTTTTTTTCTTTTAAAATCTTGTCTAGATGCACATTATCCCTAGATATGATCATACAATCAGCATACTCAAAGATCATAACCATCAGAGAACATTCAGGGACCCAATTACACAAATTACAACTTTAGGGACCAAACTGTAAATTCTAAAAATTATAAGGACTTAACCCAATTTAAAGTTACCAATATGTAATTAATCATATTTCATGCTTCTCTGTCAAATTTCAGCTCAAACAGACATCTCAAACTCATTTAATTGCAATAACAAGGTTCAGGACTAAAATGCAAACATTTCAAAACATATAACCAACAATTTCAGTGCCCAATGGTCGAGTGTTTCGGAACAGGGAAGACCCGTTCCGAAACTGGTACCGAAACAAGGCCTGGCAGAGGCCAAACCGTTCCGGAACAGTTCCTTCCGTTTCGGAACGCCCAGGCCATTTCAGGCCCCAGTTCCAATACTGTAGCACCTGTTCCAAAACAGGCTGCCCAGATTGCAGAAAAGTTGCTAGTTTATCACTTAATTGACCTATCTAACATGCTCCAAATGCAACCAAATTTTACCAGCAGGTCATTCAACATACAAGGAACATAATTGCATCAACCAAACATCAACATGGCATCAATTATGAAAATCCCCAATTCTATAGGCATGCATCCTACTTAGAAAACCATTCAAGCATCAATATACCAAAACCACATCACAAAGGCCAATTACAAGTTCCAACATTATCAACATCATAAATCCAACTTAGGGAGTCCAAAACATCTCCCAAAACAACAACATAGGTCCCCCATTGCCAAATACCCAAAAGCTAATAGTTTTGAGAAAATATTCACCATACATGAGCTTAAAACCTTCACTTGGATTCTTGGCTTCCTTGCTGCCCCAAAATGCACTTCAATGCGCTGCATTATTGGTTTAAGAAAAGAGAGAGCGTAAGCAAAATGCTTAGTGAGGAATGCTCATTTAAAACCACACAATAATGCATTTATAAAACATATTTATAAACCTTAGTTCAACATCATTTGCACAAGCACTAAAGCATTTAAAACAAGCAATTCATGCTTCAAGTTCATATCATGTCATATTGGCAACAAGTGATACATTCAACATAAGATCCACACATGGACTTTTTAACACCATTGTGATCTTACAATTTCCAAGGACCACACATTGACTTTTAAACACCATTGTGTCCTTAACAAGAATCATCCATGGACTTTTAAACACCATGACAAGGACCACACAAGGACTTTTAAACACCTTGGTGTTCTTAAATAACAAGGCTTACACAAGGAATTTAACCACCTTTGTAACCTTAACCAAGAACCAACCATGGACTTTTAAACACCATGTTGTTCTTAAAATACACAAGATTCACACAAGGACTTTTAACCACCTTTGTGATCTTAGCCAAGAACCAACCATGGACTTTTAACCACCATGTTGTTCTTAAATAAACAAGGCTCACACAAGGACTTTTAACCACCTTTGTGACCTTAACCATCACTTGCCAATATGCACCATTAACAACAATATTCCACTGTTTTAAAGCATTTAACAAAGCCATAAACATCATGCATCTTTAAGCATCAAACCGCATTAAAACAATGTTCAAAAACAAGGATCCCTTACCTTGAGCATCCTTCAACACATGGCTTATAATCTCAGCAAATAAACATGCTAAATATGCTTTCAAAACAGGATTTAAAACATGCAAACAAACCACATTGCATACAACCAATCCATGGTTCATCACCAAGAGAGTTTTTCCGAAAACTTACTCTTGAGCTTAGCTAAGTTGCTCAGACATAAACTAAGCTCCCAAACCTTCAAAAAATTGGTTTCAAAGCTGAAAACCAAAATCCACTCACCGATTCCGTTCCGCCACTTGCCGAAACACCAATTATGCTTCCGGATCACCACCACTAAGATCCAAAGATGACTCCCCTGTTTTAAACACATCAAAGCAGAGGATTAATGCATCATCATGCATTAATAACTTCAATGAAAGCACCTAAACTCGCTGCTCTCATCCACACTCTAATTTCGTCCACCAAACACAACCGAAAATGCATCCAAACAACTCCACAACACTACCCAGCGATAATCCAGTAGATCTAATCATCCTTAAACATCAATTAACATACAAAAAGGATCGAACCACGCCCTTATACCTCCAGCTATAACAGATCATCAAGATCACTCCAAAAACAACCAAGAACTCAAGCTAAACTAAGAAAAATCAACCTATCCGGGATTGCATTAATTAAACCTCAATTTCTCATCAATTTAACATTCATTTAACATCAAAAAGACACCTCAAATCACTGCTTAAACAGATCATACGAATTTTATCAAAAATCAACCAAATCTTGCATTTAAAAGCCAAGATTAAGAACACAACCTTAAAACCTTTTATAAAACGCAAATTAAGGATTGAGAACTTGAGAATTTCAGTAAAGAACTGAGAGTTTAGAGGAGAAGGACGTTCTTACCTCGAAACTTGAGTTTTCTCCCTTTTTGGAACCAAATTCTTGAAAATCCACTTAGCAAATGCAAAGGTTTTATGGAAGAGATGATTAAAGATCAAAAGAGGATTGAAATGAGTTATTTAGGTGACAAAATCAGAGGGAAAAGCTCTGGAGAAAGGTGTTTGGTTTGAGAGAAAAGATGAGAGAAAATGAAAATGGAAAATGTGGAAAAGTTAGTTGGAAACTTAGGAAAATATCTTCCCTCTCTTTTCCCTTATTTTAAAACAACTAATTAATCATTTAATATTTTAGAAAAATCTGGAGAAACTCTCATTGGGTAAATAGCTCCTTAAAGATTCAAAGTTTCAATCCTTTTTAAAACAGTCTCACAGTTTTCGAAAATTACATTTTGGTCACCAACCAAAATGTCACACTTCCAAACCTCATTTTGTAAAATTGATTTCACCATTCTCTTATATATAATAAAAGAGGATTTTAAGACATTTTTCCATATTTTTAATGCAACCCGAACTAGGCTTTCCTAAATTCACCTTTATATATTCGAACCGCACTCCGACCGAACCGGTCCGAATCCCAAAACTCCTAAGCCCAAAATTGGTGTGTTACAAGAGGGATGTTCCTTTAAATTAGCAATGAATATGATGAAATGAATGTATTTTTTGAACAAAATTAAAGATTTAAGAAATATCAATGTTGTAAAAAAATTATGTTATGAAAATAAAATTTAAAATGCTGCCATTTATGAATTAATGCAAATGAGGCCTTGATTCGAATAGGACTTTAGAAATGCATTCATTAAGAGAAGATGTCTAGTTACAAAATATTGACAAAATATTCTACAAGTACTGACTGCATATCCTTCCTAGCATATTGACTTCAAGGATCAAAGTACACACTCGATCTCTGTAACCCCCTCAACCCGGCCTAGACGCCCGACCGAACCGAGTGAGCTACATTAGGCTTGCCGAAGCAAACCCGAAATGATTATACAAGAAACGGGTCCATTTTTCTTTCATCTTTTCTAGATGCAACATATTAATCCTGGGTGAGCACACTGATAGCGGGTGAAATCTCAAAAGAAACGGACACCGAAAAGACTCACTTGCCTACAAATACAATTTAGGGACTAAAATGTAAATCTTGAAAACTTTTAGGACTTAGTTAAAGTTTAGATTACCAATCCTCAATTAATCAGATTACATGCTTGCTTGTTGAATTTCAGCTTAAAACAATCATCCAAACTCATTTAATTGCATGCATAACAAACATGGAACAAAACGGAAGAACAACAAACTTCAATCATCAATTTAACTAAAATAACCGTTGACTGTATTGGTACACGAGCTAGAGTATTGGTACGCTTTTGCCAATTCAAAGTTCCAAATTCTAGTAGCTCAATATTGTACCGATGCACATCCCCGTGTATCAGTGGCCCTTTGTAAAACCCACACACTCGACCAAAACAGTTACCCGCGTACCAATCCCTTAAGCCAAAATACACTTGCCCGTACCAATACGGTACCCCATGTATCAGTACACCTAGACTTGTAATGTCCAATTTTTCTAGTTTTTCAACCCATATGAGCCTCAAACATACATCAATTAATCTCAAACATATTCACCAGTGAACTAAGCACCCATACAAGCTAAAAGCTCATAGAAACATGATTTGCCTAGAGGCATGTTTCCTATTTTCATCCAACTCAAAGTCCAAAAAAGACTTTAAGGCATAATCCAGAATAGGCATCACATCAATAGTCTTAAACAAACAATATAGACATGCTTGAACCACAATATCATAAGCATAGGCACATTCACCATATATGTACACTACGAAAACCTTCAAGCATCAAACACATATAACCTAGTCCAACATTTAAATCACAAAACTAAAATCAAACAACCACAACATATAATCTCCACTTTACAACCAAAATACATGGTATAAACCCCCCGAAAAACGTTGTACACATTGCCTTATTAACTGAAATAAAACTTTGTTTTGATACTGAATCAAGTGTCTTGCTATTGGACCTTCCTTGTCGTCACAATGCAACCCTCAACTTTATTTCTCTGTATCAATATGAAGAAGAGAGCGTAAGCAATCATGCTTAGTGAGGATGCTCTTAGGTAAAATATTGATGCATTATAAAACCATTTGAAGATAATAAATCCCTTGATGTTCAAAGCATGCTTAGTTAAACCCAAAGCATTATCTCATTTGTTTCCGCAAAAAATCATGCATAACAATCATATGCATTAAAACCATTATATATATATATATATAATAAATCACATATATTGGAAATTATACTGACCCTGGATAGTCTCACCTCTATCCACACTTTCTGATACACGGATTTCTCATTGTGGTACTACCTCCACCAAATCTCGTACCTTGCCTAGTTAAACTGCAAGATACCATCAACTTGGGTTGCCTAGTTAAACTGTATACCCCAAGTGATAACTCAACGATCCGAGTAGCCTAGTTAACCCGTTTTTCCTCACGGACCGTGGCACGATCGATTTTAACATTATAGTGCACTTAATCCTATGACTAGCCAACTATACCCGATAGGTTCTCATTATGTCATAAATCAAATATAACATTTCCAAGCTTGATGTCGGAGTCGATCAAATGCTCATACCAAAGGAGAAGAACTAGAAGCATCATTGGGGTCTTGTAGAAACTTGATGACCTGAGCACAGTCCGTTTGAACTATAATGGCCTCAAAGCCATGAGTCCAGTCAACTTGTAGACCATAATAGAATGCCCAAAGCTCAGCTTGAAGACAATCCACTATCCCAGTTCCTTTGTTGAAACCAAGAATTTTTTGAACCTCACTGATTCTAAAGAGCCCTCATACAGATCTAATCCTAGAGCTTGGGGAAATAGCTTCATCAACATTTAAACCGATCCAATTTAGGTCTGGTTAATTGCATTGTCTATTGCAAACTTCGCCAAGAGAATCTTGGACCGGATGAGAGCATGAGTGGTAGTATTGCACCCAAACAATGGCCCGATGGCATGCAACTTCAGGCGATGGTACAACACTGTTAAACATGTGATCATTCCTAGTTTTCCATAATTGACATAAGATAGATGGAAAGACAATGTTCCAGGTAAAAGTCAAACCAGTTACAAGGTAGCAGGATAAGATGTTTTGCTACAGTCAATCTTGAGTGTTGCTATAGAAAAAAATTTGTGGGAGAGGTCGGCATGTGTAGATAAGATATGTGTCCAAAGAGCTTTGGTACGAGGGCAGTCCCTAAGGACATGAATAAAAAATCATCTGCGGTTCTCCATGTGGTGAAAAAAAGGGTTGGGGTAAGGGACCTTTTGCACCGCTCCAGATTGGTCAGGAGTTTCTCCTAATATACGAGCCATAAGAATAGTATGGTCCGCTTCGGAACCTTTAAGCTCCAAATTGATCTCTAGTTATTTCCAAAAGGCTCCCAAGAGTGAGAAGTCAAGTGGGAATAGGCAGATTGCATATTAAACATGTGGTTACTAGACCAACGCCATACACATGAGTCATTAATATCTAAAGGATCTGGGCTTTTAATGTTGTAACCCCCTAGACCCGGCCTAGCCGATAGACCGAACCGAACGGGTCACACAAGGAATATTGAACTAAACCGAGAAGGTTTACCATAATAAACGATGATATTTTTTCCTTTTTATCTTCTCTGGATGCAAGTTAGGTTCTTATGTGATCAACAAGTAGCGAATCGAACAACAACACGGGCGCTCAACAATTAATACCAATTTCGGGTTTAGGGACCATTTTGTAAATTTAACAATTTGTAAGGGTTATTACCAATTTCGAATTACCAACCTTCAATTAACTTCATTACATGCATCTCTGTCAAAACTCGGCTCAAGTTAATATATAGAACTCATCTAATTGCATCCACAAGAAACAAGGACTAAAACGTAAAGATTCAGAACAATCAAAGGTGAGTTTCAACCAATTTAACGAACATCGTATCGGTATCCTTAGGGAGGGTATCGATACGCCCCCGACGATCAGACTTCGCAGCTTCAACATTACAAGACTGTATTGGTACACTAGGGCACCGTATCGATACACTTTCGTCCAGTGGCTAAAAGGGGTATCGATACACCCTAGTGTATCGGTACGCTGCTCCCATTTATGATGGTTGTATCGATACACTATGAAGTTTATCGATACACTTCAGTCTGCAACTTTTCCAAATACAGATTTAACACATCAAACCCATTCCAACACATTCCAACCTATATGTAAACATGCTTGCAACTCAAATGCACTTCAACAATCTTAAATTCATGGCAAAGACAATATCAAAGGATCACTATCAACCTCAATGATATCTAAAGGCATGCTTCTTAAAAAATTCAAGCACAAAAAGGGCAATTCTCAAATCCAAGAAATTGCCAGCACTTAAATGCCATTTACATTCCCAAATATGCATGCCAAACTTGTACGAAAGTAGAAAATACCATAACAACCAACAATCATAGCATTGGACACCCCTACTGTCTTTATTGCACTAGTTCAAAACTGTGACATACATTTTAAAGAAGTCTCTTGGAAAACCCCTTGTAGTTGCTGCCACCAAACACCAAATTATCTGCTTTGATAAACAAAGAGAGTATAAGCATACAAACTAAGTGAGGTTTAGTCAAAACCATAAACATCATCAATGCACAAAACCATTTTCACTCTTTTCAAGACCATCATGCCTTCTTTGATAAACCATGCACATTAACATTAAAATCAGCATGCTAAATACCATGCAACATGAATCACATATTTTCCAGCAATTAAACCATTGCTACACAACCATCAAGCTTTCCAAGCATAAACACCATTATGCTAAGCTTAAGGTACAACATGTATTTTTCATAATATGCATCATCAAAATTTTGATAACATTTCATTACACTAAATTGGCTTACAAGTGATTAACAACATTCTCAAAAAGCATATCGGATACACGGATTACCAAGGGTTGTCCCATACCATTCATACACTCGACCGGCATCTCAAGGCTCACACACGGGAGCAACCCTCCACTGTTGTGACACCCGTGGTGGAGTATTCGGTACAATTACAACACCTCAACACAACTCATCGGTAGATGTATAGCCCACTAATGAGATACGGGACATACATAAGGTTCGCACCTGGGAGCTACCCTCAACCGTTGCAACCTTAAACAATCCTCAATCGTTAGGGTACTTGGATGGAGTTTTCGGTACAATCACAACCTGTCATCATCCAAGACGACTTGTTTATAGTGCACTCAATCCTATAGCCGGTAAACTATATCCGATATCATTTACAAAACAAGTTATACAACATCACTTGACAATATAATCCACATTTCATGCATAACTCATTGTTTTTCCAAAGCATTCATGGTAAGCCATAACTTAAGCATTAAACCATACATCAAAACCCATGCATCAACACATGCATACAAGGATCACTTACCTAGTGCATCCTTAAACCACATGGCATCATCAAATACATTTTATATACTCGAAACATGCTTTAAAATAGTAGGTAAATGCAATTAAAATCAAGTGCAACCAAAGACTAATACTAGCACAATCCGGAAGAGAAATCTACTTTACATACTTTCGAACTTAGTAAAGCATTTCAAGATCTTACTAAGTTCCCAAAACCATTTCTAAAATGTTTCCATGCTGGAAAATCAGTTTCCACTCACCGACTTGCGAAAACACACTTGCCGACGCAACAATCAATCGTCTGAAGCCTCCTAAACCACTTCATTCGATTTTGGAACACTATCCCCTATTTTTAACACATTAAAAACAGAGATTCAATGCATCATAATGCATCCAAGAACCAACACTTTACAAGAAACTCGCTGCCATGTTCTAAAGCATCAAAATACCCATCCAAATCAACTGAAATCTCAACCCATTGATCTTTAGACTCAACCCAGCCATCAACCAACACACCCAACACATTGTAAGCATAAATCAACATCCAAAAACAACCTAAAACCCTCCTTATACCTCTAGCAACTCAGATCTCACATTAAACCCCAAAAACCCAATCGTAAACACATAAAAATCAATGATCTCAAATATTTCAAGATTAATATGATTAAAACCCTATTTCAACATCATAAACCTTTTAGAACTCAATTAGAAACCATATCAAACAAACCAAATCAACACATCTCAGAAAACCACATTTAAAACATCTTTTTCAACAAGATTTCATCATTTTATCAAAACAATAATAAAACCTCAATCAAAAACATAGATAAAGAGCCAAATATCTTGGAATTTCATTAAAGGACCTTGATTAGAGGGTTATTACAAAATTTTCCTCCAATCCTTACTTCTCTTTTAATTTGGCAAGGTTGCTTTCAAGAAACTTGATGGAATTTGAGAGAAATCACAAAGGTGAAGTTGAAAATCAAGAGAGGAAAATGAGAGTGAATGAAATCTGGAAAATGAGAGAAAATGGAGAGTGTTTGGCGGAAGTGAAAAGGAGAGAATTGAAAGATCGTACAATTTTGTTTAACTAAAATAACTACCTCTTTAATTAAATCATAAAAGCTACTTTAATTATTTAATAAAACATTTAAAACACATGCCAAATTAGAGAAAAGGCTTAATTGCCAATTAGCTCCCTAAAGATTCTAAGATTTTGACTCTTTTTGAAAAACACTTTTTTTCCACAGATTAAAACATTACATTTTGGTCACTACCTAAAATGTATAATTCCCAAAACTTATTTTGCAAAATTGATTAAACCAACCTCTTAAATATATTTTTAGAGGATTTTAAGAAATTTTATCATATTTTTATCTCATATCGAGCCTTAATTTCCCTGAACCACCTTTAACGATTCGAACCACCGATTATTGGTTTCACTAGCCTAATCGACACAAAACACCTATGCCCAAAATCGAGGCATTACAACACTCTCCAACTTAGGAAATTTCGTCCTTGAAATTTTACCTGAAGGAAAAAATTGCGGAAACTGCCTCAACATGTTCGCCTTTCTTTCCCACGTGGCCTCCTCAACTCCTCAGTGTCGCCACAACACCATCACAAGTTCAATCGTCTTCCCCCGAAGAACTTTACTACTTGAATCAAGGATCCCCACTGGTTCCTCATAATAGGATAAATCTGGATTCAACTCAATCTCCTCAACTGCCATCACATGAGATGGATCTGATCTATACCTCTGCAACATAAAAACATGCAACACATCATGGATCCTCTCAAACTCGTGATGCAACCTCAACCGTTAAGCCACGAGACCAATTCGCTCTACAACATCATAAGGTCCAATAAACATCGGACTAAGCTTTCCCTTACGTCCGAACCACATCACTTTCTTCCAAGGCAATACCTTAAGAAACATGCGATCTCCAACAACAAACTCAATTTCCCTACACTTTAAATCCGCGTAAGACTTCTGACGATCCGATGGAGCCTTCAACCATTCACATATAAGTTTCACTTTCCAAGTTGTTCCCTTAAGCATATCCGGTAAGGAAACCAACTTTTTCCTATACAAGGCCTCATACAGAGCCATTTGAATACTTGCCTAAAATCTGTTATTATAGGCAAACTCAACCAAAGCCAACGGATTTTCCCAAGAACCTTGGAAATCAATCACATAGCATCGCAACATGTCCTCCAACACCTGGATAACTCACTCCGAATGCCCATCCATCTGAGGATGATACAAAGTGCTGAAATTAAAACGCGTACCCAGCGCTTGGTATAAACATTCCCAAAATCTCGTTGTAAACCTCGGATCTCTATCTCGCAGTATGGACTTAGGCACCCCATGCAAACGTACAATCCTAGAAACATACAACTCTGCTAACTTATCCAATGTATACGTAGTATGCAAAGTGTTGCGTGTAAAACAGTCTATCGCAATAGAGTGCAAGTGTACATGACGCAAGTAGTAAAGTGATACATGAAGTATCGGATGTAGAATCCATAGGGAATGGAAATAGCCTTATCCTTGAATTGTTGTACAAGAGAGAAGATAATTTTAATTGTTTGTAAAGGAATTCTAAAGAATACTGAAGATAAAGGATTAAAGAAATCAGGATAGAGAGAATAAGCCGGTATTGATTTGCTCAGTAGTGTAGGTGTTGCATTGTGAAGGACTCCATGTTCTGTCGTTGCTCCTGTCGTGGCAACACCTGCGGCGGCATAGGTCTGTTGTTGTCGCGGCAGCGATCACACAACTCTGTACTTCAAGCTTGGCAAGAATCCTTGTTTTGCCTTGTCCTATCCCTAGGTCCAAGTCTGTCGATGAACACGTCTTTGATGATACCTCCCAATGTGAATCAAAGGATGAACACCAATGTTGTTGAATTCTTTCTTAGCCACTTAACCTCATCTTATCCCTAGGTCCGAGATAGTTCAACCATAAGCTGGAGAACCCGTACTTATTCCTTTCGTATACTTAAATCTTTCGATATTAAGTAAATGTATAATCTCACAATGCTCTCCCGATACTCTTGCAAGATGTTGAAAACTAGAATAAGCAAACTTGAAGTCTATTTTATTGAACAGAAAAATTCCCAAAACAATGTAATCCTTGCAACTACTTTACAGAATCAACCCTTAGCCCTAGGGGAAGTTTAGAACATGATGAGAAGGGGGAAACAACTAGGGTTTAGGGAAGACGGCTAGAGAATAAGATATCCTTTCGTAGGTCGAATTACATGCCTTTATACAGGCCTTGGGTTCAAGTTTTCTAATATGGCAAGAATAAAAGGTTAAATTAAAGTACAACTCTATTAAAGACTAAATCTTCAGAGTAGATGTCTTTAATTCGTCCTCTTTCCTTGCTTGGAGTTTGTTCCTTGAACTTTGGGCTTGGCCTTCATTCTGATCTAGGGCTCAGAAAAATATAAGAGTGCTCCATGACAGACCGGCTTAATTTCCTCTTTCTGTCGAGCTCCACTTCACTTTTTCCCTTCAACATGGTTGTCGTCATTGGCTGCCACAACAGCGGCCATGGAAGCATCCTTCTTCTCGATTGCAGTCCTGTGTTCCAGCTCTGCTTCTCCACTGCCCTGCATTTGCTACAACAGCTACCTACAAAAGTAACCAATTTCAGTAGCAACTGTGCCATTTAATATAATTGTGATGTATGAATGAAATCTATCCTAAATGCAATGAATTATGCTTGAATACAACAGAAATATGGGTTAAATATGGGGTAAAATATAGAACTTTTACACACTCAACACACCCTCAAACTCAAGTTTTTGCTTGCCCTCAAGCAAATATTACCTAACTTAAAAAGAAATATTTTTTCTTTGGCTTAAATCAATGAACTCTATATTACCTACCACTTGTATTCTATCAAGAGTAGTACCTTGTCGGGCATTTCTGGATTCATTCGGAACCATGCTATAATTCTTGTGTAATGTGTGCAATTTTGTGAACACTTATGCATCTAGACTACCTCAGTATACCAGAATAGTTATGTCTACAAACTTGAGGTTATGCCATTTCAATTTTTTCTGGAGGCAAATCTTAGGCTCCTTTAGTTTTTTTTGACTCTTGATTTAACTGCATCTTTTTTGGAGGATATTCTTAGGCTCCTTTAGTTTTTTCTAACTTAGCTAAAAAAGAAATCTCCTAAAATAAGTACTAGGCAGTTTTGCAAGCTATTGAGTCTGAATCTCCTTTAGTTTTTTTCTGACTCTTCATTTAACTGCATCTTTTTTGGGGCAGTTTCAAGTGGGTAAACATTCCTATTCTAGTGTACTAGAGCAATCTAAAAAGCATAAGAGTCACAAAGAGTGTTTTACAGGGTAGAATCATAGCAAGGCTCTAAACAGATCCTAAAATTTCCTAAAGGCATTGTCGCGACAACATATGTCGTGGCAGGTAAGTGAAGTTCAAAGACTTAAGCCAAATTTTCATTTTTTTCATTTTTTAAGCTAAAATAAACTAAACACTTAGACACAATTTCTAAACATATAAACACTTCATTAATGGAGGAAAGCCACCCCCAAACTCAATGGTTGCATTGCCCTCGATGCATGATGACAAAATGAAGAAAATAAAATAAAAACATCACAATTATAACAAAATAGCAGACAACAAATATAAGATAAAAACTTAAATTTTAAGTGTTGTCGTCGCTGCTACTGTTGTTGTTGATTTGTATCTTCCGGCGGGCAGTGACCTTCATCGTCGGTGCCGATAGATGGCTTGGAGAGGCGGAGGCAGTCTTTTTCTTGGCTTCCCTCGGGGGCTGGACGCGAGTGGGTGAGATTTGGGGTGGTTTCTTCAGCACTTGAATCTCCTTGGAAGAGTTTTTGCTGCTGCCGTCATTGCTACTGCCAAACTTCCTTTGGCCAGATGGTTCGTCTTCGATGTTGGGTTTCTACCGCTTCATCTGAGTGAATTCTTTGGACAGATTCCTCTTGACAGAAGGCTCTCCATCGGATTCCTCCCAAATTGAGGAAGAGGAGAAACAAGCAATAAATTCACCGAGGTCGGACGGTGGCTCTTTTTGCTTTTCTCCCCTAGAAGAGGCAGTGGCGGTGTGGATGCCACCTGCAGTTGTCGCGGCCTAGGTTGGTGTGGACGCAACAGAAGGTGTTCTTGGTGTGGCTGCAAAATAATGATCGGGGAAAACAGGAAACAGTACATCTGGAAAATTCAAATTGCTTTTAATGAAATGTATTGTTGCTGTTGTGAAGTCGCGGACAAAGCTCATAAGACCCAGATGTGATTCCTCTATATTCTGCAGGGTAGCCAGGTATTGGGTGGAGAAATCTACTATAGGAGCTGCTGTTGTGGGTTGCCTCTGTTTTGTGGTGGCAGGCTCTGTCGGGGTAGGCTCTGCTGGCTCTCCTGCCGTGGCAGACGCGTTGAAGCAGGAGATTGGTGTTGCAGCTTTCAGCTCCCTCAAACTGAGGATATTTTTCTCTGTCCATCCTTTTCCCCGCACCTTCAGATCTTCAGCAATTTCAGGGACATTGTGGCCTCGACAGATCTCCGTGAAGAGGTAGGGGAAGACAAGGGGTCCTGATGGCCGTAGTGCACAGTCCAAAATCCCTTCCCGAATATAGCGACCAACATTAATGGGTCTCTCGTTTAAGATGGAATGAACGAGAGCTAACCTCGGTTGATCCACTATGTTGTTGTGTGAGGAAAGCATAATCCTCTGTTTCACGAAGGCGTTCCACAGTTTGGCTTCGGGGGTGAGTTCAACTTGTTTTACCGTCCTTGGGTGTTTGGGGTCTGTATTCCACTGGCTTCCTTCCTCGGTGAGTTCTACCATGACAACATCATAGTCTGCAGCCTCTGGGCTCTCTACGAACCTCTTATGCTCGTCTTCCTTTCTGCCGACGTAGAGTCCGTGGAGGGTGTTAATGTACTTCGGCTCAAGAGGGACTTCTGTAACGCCCCGATTTTGGGCTTGGACCGGTTCGGTCAAAGTGCTGTTCAAATATAAAAAGGTGAAATTAGGAAAGCCTAGTTTCGGTTGCATTAAAAATATGAAAAAATGTTCTAAAATCCTCTTTTAATATATATAATTGAACTGTGAAATCAATTTTACAAAATGAGGTTTGGAAGGGTGACATTTTGGCTAGTGACCAAAATGTAATTTTTGAAAACTGCGTGACTGTTTTAGAAAGGATTGAAACTTTGAATCTTTAAGGAGCTATTTACCCAAAGAGAGTTTCTCGAGATTTTTCTAAGATATTTAATGTTTTAATTCTGATTTTTAAACATAAAGAAAGTGGAGGTATAAGGATGTTGTTAGGTCCTTTTTAGATGTTAAATGATGTTAAAGGATGTTTAGTTTTGATGGATCTTGGCTGGGCATTGTTGAGGAGTTGTTTGGATGTATTTTCGGTTGTGTTTGGTAGCCAAAAATGGAGTGTGGATGAGAGCAGCGAGTTTAGGTGCTTTCATTGAAGCTATTAATGCATGATGATGCATTAATTCTCTGCTTTGATGTGTTTAAAACAGGGGAGGCATCTTTGGATCCAAGTGGTGGTGATCCGGAAGCTTGATTGGTGTTTCGGCAAGAAGCGAAACGGAATCGGTGAGTGGACTTTTGGTTTTCGGCTTTGAAACCGGTGTTTTGGAGGTTTGGGAGCTTAGTTTAAGTCTAAGCAACTTAGCTAAGCTCAAGAGTATGTTTTCGGATAAACTCTCTTGGTGATGGCCATGGATTTGGTTGAATGCAATGTGGTTGTTTGCATGTTTTTAAATCTATTTTGAAAGCATATCTAGCATGTATATTTGCTGTGATTATAAGCCATGTGTTGAAGGAAGCTCAAGGTAAGAGTTCCTTGTTTTTTAACAATGTTTAAATGTGGTTTGATGCTTAAAGATGCATGATGTTTATGGCTTTGTAAAATGCTTTAAAACAGTGAGTTATTGGTGATATTGATGCATATTGGCAAGTGATGGTTAAGGTCACAAAGGTGGTTAAAAGTCCTTGTGTGAGCCTTGTTATTTAAAGAACATCAAGGTGGTTAAAAGTCCTTGGATGGTTCTTGGTTAAGATCATCAAGGTGGTTAAAATTCCTTGGATTAGTCTTGTGTATTTTAAGAACAACATGGTGTTTAAAAGTCCATGGTTGGTTCTTGGTTAAGGCTCAAGGTGGTTAAAATTCCTTGTGTAAGCCTTGGTTACTTAAGAACTCCAAGGTGTTTAAAAGTCCTTGGGAGATTCTTGTTAAGGACACAAAGGTGTTTAAAAGTCCTTGTGTGGTCCTTGCCATGGTGTTTAAAATTCCATGGGTCCATGGTGTTTAAAAGTCCATGGGGTTAAGGACACAATGGTGTTTAAAAGTCCATGTGTGGTCCTTGGTTATTATAAGATCACAATGGTGTTTAAAAGTCCATGTGTGAATCTTATGTGGAATGTATCACTTGTTGCCAATATGACATGTAATGAAATGGAAGCATGTATTGCTTGTTTTAAAGGCTAAAGAGCATGTGTAATGTTGCTTGAATTATGATTTATAAATGAGTTTTATAAATACATTATTGTATGGTTTTAAATGACCATTCCTCACTAAGCTTTTGCTTACGCTCTCTCTCTTTTCTTAAACCAATAATGCAGAGCGTTAAGGTGCATTGAGGGCAGCATGGAGGGCAAGCAACCAAGTGGAAATTAAGCTCAAGTATGGGAAGGTTTTCTTAAACACTTTTAGCTTTTGGCATTTGGCAATGGGGGACCTATGTGGATGTTTTTGGAGATGTTTTGAACTCCCTAAGTTTGTTAAATGTTGTTATTAATGCTGGAACATGTAATTGGCCTTTATGTGGTTGGTTTGGAGATTTAATGCTAGAATGGTTTGCTAAGTAGGAAGCATGCCTTTAGATTTGGGGCTTTTCATATTTGATGCTATGATGATGATTGGTTGATGCAAATATGTTCCTTGCATGTTGTATGTCTTGCTTGTAAAGTTTGGTAGCATTTGGAGCATGTATGGTAAGTCAATTGTGTGTTTTAGCAGCCATTTCTATACATTCTGTGCAGGCCGTATCGGAACGGGAGCTACCGTTTCGGAACGAGTGCCCTGTAGTGGCCCAGGCGTCCGAAACGGAAGGTACCGTTTCGAAACGGAAATGCCTATGCCAGGCCTCATTTCGGAACATGTTGCGGAACGGTCCCGCGTTTCGAAACAGGTTCTCCCTGTTTCGGAACACCTGGCCGTTGGGGGCTGACATGGGCGGTTATATGTTTTGAAATGTATGCATTTTGGTCCTGAAACATGTTTTTGCAATTGCATGAGTTTGGGATGTCCGTTTGAGCTTAAATTTGACAGAGAAGCATAAAACCTGACTAATTACAAGTTGGTAACTTAAATTTGAGTTAAGTCCTTGTAATTTGCAGAATTTATATTTTGGTCCCTAAAGTTCTATTTTGTGCAATTGGGTCCCTGTTCAATCTCTGATGGTTATGATCTTTGAGCATGATGTTTGTATGATCACATCTAGGGTTAATGCGCAACTAGACAAGTTTTAAAAGAAAAAAAGGGTCGTTAATCAAGGTTGACTTTCGGGTTGACTTTGGTTTTCCCTGTGTGACTTTCTTAATTCGGGTCAACCGTCTAGGCCGGGTTAAGGGGGTTACATTTGGTTGTATCAGAGCTGAGTTCTCGAGTAATTGGGAATGATTGTGTGCATGATTGAAGTGTGTATGCTATGTATGCTTGATTGAGTGAAAGCATGTTGAGTGGTTTGTGAATATGATGCAATTGTGATGTATGCTGTGGTGAAGCATGTTGTGGGTACCCATTGCCAAATCAAAGCTAATGTAATGATGTTGTTTTTAAGTGAAATGAGCTTGAGTACTTGGATTGCTTACATTGTTGGGCCTGACTTTGTTTATTTGCATTGTGATTGCATTGTTAGAGTATGGCACCTCATATAGAGTTAAGGAGTAATGTGCGAGCTACGGCTCAGAACGAGAATGAGAATGAGGAGAACGTTGAGAGTGCGGTTTTACCTCCTCCACCTGGTGGTGGTGATGCTGGGGGTGAAGGAGCTGGAGCTGCAGCTGGTGCTGGGGTCGCTGGACCTGAGGCTGGTCAAGGGCAAGCTATGCCTGATATGTCTTTGTTAGTGCAAGCTATTGCTGTTGCTTTTCGAGCGGCAGTAGCTGGAGCTCAAGGAGCTGGGCATCAGGGAGATGCTGGAGTTAGACTACCCTTGGAGCGCTTACGCAGTCTAGGTGGGACTGAGTTCAGGGGTTTGTCTGCGGAAGGTACTGAATCTTGGATGGAGAGTACCAAGAGGATCTTGGGTCAGATGGGTTGCACTGATGTGCAGAAGCTGGGGTGTGTTGTATCCTTGCTACAGGATGATGCTTATACGTGGTGGACGACCACTATAGCTGGGATGGCGGAAGCTGACATAACTTGGACATTCTTCCAGAATGTGTTCAAGAGTAGGTATCTTGGTGTGAGGTACCTGGAAGAAAAGAAGCGAGAGTTCATGTCTCTTACCCAAGGGAGCATGTCTGTGGCTGAGTATGAAGTGCAGTTTGTTCGACTCAGTCAGTATGCGCCTGAGTTAGTCCCTGATGAGCGGGCGAGGTGCGAAAGATTCCGTTATGGTTTAGTGACGGATGTGAAGATGTATGTGCTGGCTACCGACTATGATGATTTTGATGTGCTGGTGGGCCGAGCAAAGGATATTGAGATGACCTTGGGTTTATCTGCTAGAGGTGCTGGAGCAAGTGCTGGTAAGCGGCCAGCTGAATATAGTTCCGGTGGTGGACGGAACAAGAGGGGACGTGATCAGAAGTATCAGTCCTCGGCCAAGAGAGGTGGTGGTGCATCTGCTAGGGGAGGCAACGCTAGAGTTGATCCGAGTGCTTGCTGGATTTGTGGGTCACGTAGTCATATGAAACGTGATTGTCCTCGTGCTGTGAGGGAGGTGCAAGCTCCTGTTGCGACAGCTGGTAACGGGTGCTGGAATTGTGGATCTATGGATCACATGAGGAGGGAGTGTCCTATGTTGGCTGGTGGCCAAGTGCGTGCTCCTGTTGCTGTTGCACCGCAGAGAGGTCGTGGGCGCGGCCGTGGTAATTTTCAGCGGAGAGAGGAAGGTGGTCGAGGAGTGGCCCATGTTGTGGCTATTCAGCCTGAGGGTGGAGGTCAAGCTAGGGTGTATGCTCAGCGGGAGGGGAGGAATAACGTGGATGTGATTGCAGGTACTTTTACTTTGCAATCCTTGTCATTACTTTCCTTGATTGATTCTGGATCTACGCATTCATACATTTTGCGTGAGCATGCTGAATTGCTTGGTTTGCCTGTTGAGTCTTTGGATGTTGGTGTTCGTGTCACTAGTTCTTTAGGTGAGACTGTTGTGACTCGAAAGCTGTATAGAAGGTGTCCTTTGGTTGTTCAAGATCATGTTTTTCATGTTGACCTTATGTAGTTACCTTTCTATGGTTTTGATGTAATCCTTGGTATGGATTGGCTTGCTGAGCATCGTGCTGTTGTGGATTGTGAAAATAAGCGAGTTTCGTTGAAGCTTGCGGATGATTATGAGGTGGTTGTGGTTGGTGAGAATGTGAAGTTTCTTGCCAATGTGGTGTCTACGTTGGAGGCAAGTCGGATGCTGAGGCAAGGATGTGAAGCTTACCTAGCTTTTGTGATGAATCCTAGCTCTAAGGAGTTGCGTGTGCAAGATATCAGGGTTGTGCGAGAGTTTCCTGGTGTGTTTCCTGAGGAGTTGCCTGGTTTACCTCCTAATCGCGAGGTGGAGTTTGGAATTGAGCTGTATGAGAATACAACTCATGTGTCCATTACCCCGTATAGAATGGCACCTAAGGAGCTGAAGGAGCTGAAGTCGCAATTGCAAGAGTTGCTTGATCGTGGTTTCATTCGGCCGAGTGTGTCACCTTGGGGTGCACCGGTCTTGTTTGTGAAGAAGAATGATGGCACTATGGGAATGTGCATTGATTATCGTCAGCTGAACAAGTTGACTATCAAGAATCGGTATCCTTTGCCGAGAATATATGATCTCTTTGATCAATTTTGGGGAGCTGTTGTGTTCTCTAAGATTGACTTGAGGTCAGGGTATTACCAGTTGAAGGTGAAGGATGTGGATGTGCCTAAGACAGCTTTCAGGACAAGGTATGGGCATTATGAGTTCCTTGTGATGCCGTTTGGTTTGACAAATGCTCCTGCTGCTTTCATGGACATGATGAACCGTGTGTTTCATGAATACCTGGACAAGTTCGTTGTGGTGTTCATTGATGATATCCTCGTGTACTCGCGTACTGAGGAGGAGCATGAAGAGCATTTGAGGATTGTGCTGCAAGCTTTGTTGGAGAATCAGCTTTATGCTAAGATGAGCAAGTGCGAGTTCTGGCTTAAGGAGGTGGTGTTTCTTGGGCATGTAGTTTCTGCTTAGGGGATTCGTGTTGATCCTCAGAAGATTGAGGCGGTGATGAATTGGAAGGTCCCTAAGTCTGTTCATGAGGTTCGTAGTTTCCTTGGTTTGGCAGGATACTACCGGAGGTTTGTGGATTGGTTTTCTAAGATTGCTGCACCTTTGACGAAGCTGTTGCAAAAGGATGTTAAGTATGAATGGACGGAGGCGAGACAACAGGCTTTTGAGAAGCTTAAGGCGGCTTTGACGCAAGCTCCTATCTTGGTTCAGCCTGAATCAGGGAAAGAGTTTGTGGTCTATAGTGATGCGTCCTATGTTGGTTTGGGATGTGTGTTGATGCAAGAGGGTAAGGTGGTGGCTTATGCATCGCGACAGTTGAAGGTGCATGAGCGTAATTATCCTACGCATGACATTGAGTTGGCTTCGGTGGTTTTTGCTTTGAAGATCTGGAGAAATTATCTGTATGGTGAGAAGTGTACTGTGTACACGGATCACAAGAGTTTGAGGTATCTGATGTCTCAGAAGGAGTTGAATCTTAGGCAGCGGCGTTGGTTGGAGTTGCTCAAGGATTATGATCTGATGATTGAGTATCATCCTGGAAAGGCTAATGTTGTAGCGGATGCCTTGAGTAGGAAGGTAGCTGTTGAGCTAAGGGCTATGTTTGCCAGTTTAAGTATTTCGCGTGATGGTGGTCTTGTGGATGAGTTGCAAGTGAAACCATCTTTGGTTCAGTTGATCAAGGAAAAGCAGTTGCTGGATGATTCCTTGGTACCGCATGTTCAGGATATCGCGGAGAGTAGACCTTCGGATTTCTGTTTTAATGATGATGGTGTGTTGTGTTTTGGGAGTCGAATAGTAGTTCCCAGTGATGCTGAGTTAAGGCGTGCTATTCTGACTGAAGGTCATAGTAGTCCTTTTGCTGTGCACCCTGGTAGTACCAAGACGTACCGTGATCTTCGTGATGAGTACTATTGGGTGGGTTTGAAGAAAGATGTTGCAGAGTTTGTGAGCAAGTGTTTGGTGTGTCAGCGAGTTAAGGCTGAGCATCAGGTTCCTTTAGGGTTGTTGCAACCGTTGAGAATCCCTGAGTGGAAGTGGGAAAGGATTACCATGGATTTTGTATCTGGTTTACCTTTGTCACCATCGAAGAAGAATTCGGTGTGGGTGATTGTGGATCGCCTGACAAAGTGTGCGCATTTCTTGCCTGTGCATACTACGTTTTCCTTGGATAAGCTTGCGGAGCTGTACATTGCTGAGATTGTGCGGCTGCATGGTGTGCCTAAGTCGATTGTGTCGGATAGGGATCCGAGGTTCACATCGCGTTTCTGGCAGTGTTTGCATCAAGCTTTGTGTACAAGGTTGAATTTCAGTACATCTTATCATCCTCAGTCGGATGGTTAGTCAGAGCGTGTTATCCAGATTTTGGAGGATATGTTGAGGTGCTGCGTGATTGAGTTTCAGGGCTCTTGGGAGAAGCATTTGCCTTTGGTAGAGTTTGCTTATAACAATAGTTATCAGGCAAGTATTCAAATGGCACCTTATGAGGCTTTGTATGGGAGGAAGTATAGGACTCCTCCTTGTTGGGCTGAAACGGGTCAAAAGTTGGTTTCGATGCCGGCTTTGTTGAAGAGAACCACCGAGAAGGTGAAGCTTATTTGTGAGCGTTTGAAGGAAGCTTCTGATCGGCAAAAGTCTTACGCGGATTTGAAGCGTAAGGAGATTGAGTATGCGGTGGGTGACTGTGTGTTTTTGAAGGTTTCGCCTTGGAAAAAGGTGATGAGGTTTGGTCGAAAGGGTAAGTTGAGCCCTAGGTACATTGGACCATACGAGGTGGTTGAGCGTGTGGGTCCTGTTGCGTACAGGTTGAGTGTAACCCCCTTAACCCGGCCTAGACGGTTGACCCGAATTAAGAAAGTCACACGGGGAAAACCAAAGTCAACCCGAAAGTCAACCTTGATTAACGACCCTTTTTTTTCTTTTTAATCTTGTCTAGATGCACATTAGTCCTAATTGTGATCACACAAACATCATACTCAAAGATCACAAACATCAGAGATCAAACAGGGACCCAATTGAACAAATTACAACTTTAGGGACCAAATTGTAATTTCTGATAATTAAAAGGACTTAACCCAAATTAAAGTTACCAACTTGAAATTAATCAGGTTTCACGCTTCTCTGTGAAATTTCAGCTCAAAAGGACTTCCCAAACTCATACAATTGCACAAACAAGTTTCAGGACCAAAATGCAAACAAATCAAAACATTTAACTGCCAATGTCAGCCCCCAACGGTCGACCGTTCCGAAACATGCTGAACCCGTTTCGAAACACGGGCCGTTCCGCAACGGGTTCCGAAACATGGCCTGGCAGAGGCCAAACTTTTAATATCACTTAAAATCAGAATTTAGACTTAAAATATCTTAGAAAAATCTGGAGAAACTCCCTTTGGGTAAATAGCTCCTTAAAGATTCAAAGTTTCAACCCTTTATAAAACAGTCACCAAACTTTCGAAAATTACATTTTGGTCACTAGCCAAAATGTCACAGTTCCAAAACTCATTTTCCAAAATTGATTTCACAGTTCACTTAATTATATTAAAAGATGATTTTAGAACATTTTTCTATATTTTTAATGCAACCCGAACTAGGCTTTCCTAATTTCACCTCTTTAGATTCGAACAGCACTTTGACAAACCGGTCAACGCCCAAAACTCCTAAGCCCAAAACCGGGGCGTTACAACTCTCCCCCCTTAAGAAATTTCGTCCTCGAAATTTACCTGAAGGAAAGAGATAAGGAAACTGCTTCAGCATGTCTTCCTTCCGCTCCCACGTGGCTTCCTCAACTCCTCGATGCTTCCACAGCACCTTCACCAACTCAATGGTCTTGCCACGAAGAACCTTGCTATCCGAATCCAGAACCTTCACCGGTTCCTCATCATAGGTCAAATCCGGATTCAAAACCACTTCCTCCACAGGCATCACATGCGAAGGATCAGATCTATACTTTCGGAGCATAGAAACATGGAACACATCATGAATCTTCTCCAACTCTTGAGGTAACCTCAGCCGATACGCAACAGGACCCACACGCTCAACCACCTCATATGGTCCAATGTACCGAGGGCTCAACTTACCCTTCCAGCCAAACCTTATCACCTTCTTCCAAGGTGAAACCTTCAAGAACACATGGTCACCCACCGCATACTCTATCTCCTTACGCTTCAAATCCGCGTAAGACTTTTGCCGATCAGAGGCAACCTTCAACCGCTCACAAATGAGCTTCACCTTCTCGGTGGTCCCTTTCAACTAAGCCGGCATCGAAACCAACTTTTGACCAGTTTCAGCCCAATAAAGAGGAGTCCTACACTTCCTCCCATACAGAGCCTCATAAGGTGCCATCTGTATACTCGCCTGATAACTATTGTTATAAGCGAACTCAACCAAAGGCAGATGCTTCTCCCAAGAACCTTGGAACTCAATCACGCAGCACCTCAACATATCCTCCAAAATCTGGATAACCCGCTCAGACTGACCATCCGACTGAGGATGATAGGATGTACTGAAATGCAACCTTGTACCCAGAGCTTGATGCAAACACTGCCAGAAACACGATGTGAACCTCGGATCCCTATCCGACACAATCGACTTAGGCACACCATGCAGCCTCACAATCTCAGCAATGTACAGCTCTGCCAGCTTATCCAAAGAAAACGTAGTATGCACAGGCAAGAAATGCGCACACTTCGTCAAGAGATCCACAATCACCCAAACAGAATTCTTCTTTGATGGAGACAAAGGTAAACCAGATACAAAATCCATGGTAACCCTTTCCCACTTCCATTCAGGGATTTTCAACGGTTGCAACAAACCAGAAGGAACCTGATGTTCAGCCTTAACTCGCTGACACACCAAACACTTGCTCACAAACTCTGCAACATCCTTCTTCAAACCCACCCAATAGTACTCATCACGAAGATCACGATACATCTTAGTACTACCAGGGTGCATAGCAAAAGGACTACTAAGACCTTCAGTCAGAATAGCACGCCTCAACTCAACATCAGCAGGCACTACTATCCGACTCCCAAAACACAACACACCATCCTCATTAAAGCTGAAATCCGAAGGTCTACCCTCCGCGATATCCTGAACATGAGACACCAAGGAATCATCCAACAACTGCTTTTCCTTGATCAACTGAACCAAAGATGGTTTCACTTGCAACTCAGCAACAAGACCACCATCTCGCGATATGCTCAAGCTAGCAAACATAGCCCTCAGCTCAACAGCTACCTTCCTACTCAAGGCATCCGCAACAACATTAGCCTTTCCAGGGTGATACTCAATCGTCAGATCATAATCCTTGAGCAACTCAAACCAACGCCGCTGCCTAAGATTCAACTCTTTCTGAGACATCAGATACCTCAAACTCTTGTGATTCGTGTACACAGTACACTTCTCCCCATACAGATAATGTCTCCAGATCTTCAGAGCAAACACCACTGCAGCCAGCTCAATGTCATGCGTAGGATAGTTGCGCCCATGCACTTTCAACTGTCGCGATGCATAAGCCACAACCTTACCCTCTTGCATCAGCACACATCCCAAACCAACATAGGATGCATCACTATAGACCACAAACTCTTTCCCTGATTCAGGCTGAATCAAGATAGGAGCTTGCGTCAAAGCCGCCTTAAGCTTCTCAAAAGCCTGCTGTCTCGCTTCCATCCACTCATACTTAACATCCTTCTGCAACAGCTTCGTCAAAGGAGCAGCAATCTTGGAAAAACCATCCACAAACCTCCGGTAGTATCCCGCCAAACCAAGGAAACTACGAACCTCATGAACAGACTTAGGAACCTTCCAATTCATCACCGCCTCAATCTTCTGAGGATCAACACGAATCCCCTCAGCTGAGACCACAAGCCCAAGAAACACCACCTCCTTAAGCCAGAACTCACACTTGCTCAGCTTAGCATAAAGCTGATTCTCCAACAAGGCCTGCAGCACAGTCCTCAAATGCTCTTCGTGCTCCTCTCAGTACGCGAGTACACAAGGATATCATCAATGAACACCACAACGAACTTGTCCAGGTATTCATGAAACACACGATTCATCATGTCCATGAAAGCAGCAGGAGCATTTGTCAAACCAAACGGCATCACAAGGAACTCATAATGCCCATACCTTGTCCTGAAAGCTGTCTTAGGCACATCCACATCCTTCACCTTCAACTGATAATACCCTGACCTCAAGTCAATCTTAGAGAATACAGCAGCTCCCCAAAATTGATCAAAGAGATCATCAATCCTCGGTAAAGGATATCGATTCTTGATAGTCAACTTGTTCAGCTGACGGTAATCAATGCACATCCTCATAGTGCCATCTTTCTTCTTCACAAACAAGACTGGTGCTCCCCAAGGTGACACACTCGGCCGGATGAAACCACGATCTAGCAGCTCTTGCAACTGCGTCTTCAGCTCCTTCAGCTCCTTAGGTGCCATTCTATAGGGAGTAATGGACACAGGAGTTGTATTCTCATACAACTCAATTCCAAACTCCACCTCGCGATTAGGAGGTAAACCAGGCAACTCCTCAGGAAAAACACCAGGAAACTCCTTCACAACCTTGATATCTTGCACCCTCAACTCCTTAGAGCTAGGATTCATCACAAAAGCTAGATAAGCTTCGCAACCCTGCCTCAGCATCCTACTCGCCTCCAAGGTAGACACCACATTAGCAAGAAACTTCACATTCTCACCAACCACAACAACTTCATAATCATCCGCAAGCTTAAGCGAAACCCGCTTATTTTCACAATCTACAACAGCATGATGCTCAGCAAGCCAATCCATACCAAGGATCACATCAAAACCATAAAAGGGCAACTCCATAAGATCAACATGAAAGACATGTTCTTGAACAACCAAGGGACACCTTCTATAAAGCTTTCGAGTCACAACAGTTTCACCAAAAGAACTAGTTACACGAACACCAACATCCAAAGACTCAACAGGCAAACCAAGCAATTCAACATGCTCACTCGAAATGTATGAATGCGTAGATCCAGAATCAATCAAAGAAAGCAATGACAAGGATTGCAAAGTAAAGGTACCTGCAATCACACCTGCATCATTCCTTCCCTCGCGCTGAGCATACACTCTAGCTTGGCCTCCACACTCAGGCTGAATAGCCACAACATGGGCTACTCCACGACCACCTTCCTCTCTCCTCTGGAAATTACCACGGCCGCGCCCACGACCTCTCTGCGGTACAGCAACAACAGGAGCACGCTCTTGGCCACCAGCCAACCTCGGACAATCTCGCCTCAGATGGTCTACAGAACCACAATTCCAACATCCATTACCAACTGCCGCTACAGGGGCTTGCACCTCCCTCACAGCACGAGGACAATCACGCTTCATGTGACCACGCGAACCACAGATCCAGCAAGCACTAGGATCAGCTCTAGCATAACCACCTCTAGCAGGTGCACCACCACCTCTCTTGGCTGAGGACTGATACTTCTGATCACGTCCCCTCTTGTTCCGTCCACCTCCGGAACTATACTCAGCAGCTCTCTTGCCAGAACTCGCTCCAGCACCTTTTGCAGATAAACCCAAGTTCATCTCAATGTCCTTGGATCGGCCCACCAACACATCAAAATCATTATACTCAGCAGCCAACATATATGTCTTTACTTCCGTCACCAAACCATAACAGAACCTTTCACACCTCTCCCGCTCATCAGTTATCAGCTCCGGTGCATACTGACTGAGTCGCACAAACTGCACCTCGTACTCAGCCACACTCATGCTCCCTTGGGTAAGAGACATGAATTCACGCTTTTTCTCATCAAGATATCTCACTCCAAGATATCTCCTCTTGAACGCATTCTGAAAGAATGTCCAAGTAACATCAGCTTCATCCATCCCAGCTATGGTGGTCGTCCACCACGTATACGCATCGTCCTGCAGCAAGGACACAACACATCCCAACTTTTGCACATCCGTGCAGCTCATCTGACCCAAGATACGCTTGGTACTCTCTGGCCAAGCTTCCGAACTCTCAGCAGTCATACCCCTGAACTCAGTCCCACCAAGACTGCGCAGACGCTCCAAAGGTAGTCTAACTCCAGCATCTCCCTGATGCCCAGCTCCTTGAGCTCCAGCTACTGCTGCTCGAAAAGCACCCGCAATAGCTTGTACCAGCATAGACATATCAGGCATAGCTTGCCCCTGACCAACCTCTGGTCCAGCAGCTCCAGCACCAGCTGCAGCTTCAGCTCTCTCACCTCCAGCACCACCACCAGGCGTAGGAGGGGGTAACACTGCACTACCCGTATTCTCTTCATTCTTGTTCTCATTGGGAGCCGTAGCTCGCACACTACCTCGTAACTCTCTACGTGGTGCCATACTTTTACCATGCAATCACAATGCAAAATAAAACAAGTCAGGCCCAGCAAGGTAAGCAATCCAAGTATTCAAGCTCAATTTCATTCAAAATCAACATCATTTCATTAGCTTTTGTTTGGCAATGGGTACCCTCAACATGCAACATCACAGCATACATCTCAATTGCATCCAAATCACAAGCCACTAAACATGCTTTCGAACCACAAGCATACAAGCCAAACATGCTTCAATCATGCATACATTCATTCCCAATTACTCGAGAACTCAGCTCTGATACCACCAAATGTAACCCCCTTAACCCGGCCTAGACGGTTGACCCGAATTAAGAAAGTCACACGGGGAAAACCAAAGTCAACCCGAAAGTTAACCTTGATTAACGACCCTTTTTTTTCTTTTTAATCTTGTCTAGATGCACATTAGTCCTAATTGTGATCACACAAACATCATACTCAAAGATCACAAACATCAGAGATCAAACAGGGACCCAATTGAATAAATTACAACTTTAGGGACCAAATTGTAATTTCTGATAATTAAAAGGACTTAACCCAAATTAAAGTTACCAACTTGAAATTAATCAGGTTTCACGCTTCTCTGTGAAATTTCAGCTCAAAAGGACTTCCCAAACTCATACAACTGCACAAACAAGTTTCAGGACCAAAATGCAAACAAATCAAAACATTTAACTGCCAATGTCAGCCCCCAACGGTCGACCGTTCCGAAACATGCTGAACCCGTTTCGAAACACGGGCCGTTCCGCAACGGGTTCCGAAACATGGCCTGGCAGAGGCCAAACCGTTTCGAAACGGTGCATACCGTTTCGGACGCCTGGGTTCATTCAAGGCACCTGTTCCGAAACGGTGCACACTGTTCCGAAACGCCTGCACAGATTGCAGCAAAAAGCATTCCAAAACATGCAATTAATCATCCAAACATGCTCCAAATGCCACCAAACTTTACCAGCATGCAATTCAACATATATAAGACTTGCAAGCATCAACAAATCATCAGAACAACATCATATGCAAAAAGCCCCAATTCTATAGGCATGCTTCCTATACAAGCTAGTTACTCAAACACAAAACTTCCAAAACAAGCATGTAATGATCCAATGGAAAAACCAGCAATCTTATCAACAATCAACATACTTAGGGAGTTCCAAACACCTCCCAAATCATACACATTGGTCCCCCATTGCCAAATTACCCAAAAGCTAAAATGTTTAACAAAAACCTTCCATACATTGAGCTCTACTTGCACTTGAATTCTTGCCCTCCTTGCTGCCCTCAAGGTTCCTTAATGTTCTGCATTATTGAATTAAGAAAACGGAAGAGAGCGTAAGCCAAAGCTTAGTGAGGTATGCTCTTAAAAACCATTCAATAATGAATTTAAAAACAATTGCAAATCATGCTTTAAATCAACCTTTGCACATGCTCAAAAGCATACTTAAAACAAGCATCTAATGCTTCAACATAATACAACATGTCATATTGGCTCAAGTGATAAATTCCATTTCATTAAAACAAGTTCATCAACTTCCCAAGGACTTTTAAACACCTTGGCCCCAAGGACTTTTAAACACCTTGGCCATGGACTTTTAAACACCATGAATGAGGACCACACAAGGACTTTTAACCACCTTTGTGTCCATTGCTTGAATCACCCCAAGGACTTTTAAACACCTTGGCCCCAAGGACTTTTAAACACCTTGGCCCCATGGACTTTTAAACACCATGGCCCCATGGACTTTTAACCACCATGGAAAGGATCACCTAAGGACTTTTAACCACCTTAGTGTCCGCAACAAGAATCATCCAAGGACTTTTAACCACCTTGATGTTCTTAAGTAACAAGGCTCACTCAAGGACTTTTAACCACCTTAGTGACCTTAACCTTTTCAAAACATCACTTTCCAATAAACATCATTTTCATCTTTTAATCCACTGTTTTAAAGCATTAAACCAAGTCATTTTCATCATGCATTTAAAAGCATCAATCCACATTTAATCAATGTACAAAATCAAGGAACTCCTACCTAGAGTTACCTTCAACATATGGCTTACAACATCAGCAAAAACCATGCTAAATCATGCTTCCAAAACAGTAATTACAACATGCAAATAACCATTTTGCATCACAACAAAATCATGGCCACCACTAGAGAGAAATTCCGAAAACTTACACTTGAGCTTAGCAAAGTTGTTTAGACTTAAACTAAGCTCCCAAGACATTGGTTTCAAAGCCGAAAACCCAATTTCCACAAACGCAGTCACCGATTTCCACTTTGCCTCAAGCCAAAGCACCAAATCAAGCTTCCAGATCAACAACTCTTGGATCCAAAGATGCCTCCCCTCCAAACTTGAGTTTCTCCTCTTTTTGGAATCAAAAACCTTGTTGAATCAAATAGCAATTGAAGAGGTTTTGAAGATATGTTAATTAGGAATCAAATGAGAGTTGAAAGGAGGGATTTAGGTGAAGAAATCAGAACCAATTCTCTAGAGAGAATGTGTTTGGGTTGAGAGAAAATGAGAGAAAGAAAATTGAGAAAAGTTGGTTACAAAATCCAAAAATAGCCAAATGGCTTTCCCTCCACTTTTAATATCACTTAAAATCAGAATTTAGACTTAAAATATCTTAGAAAAATCTAGAGAAACTCCCTTTGGGTAAATAGCTCCTTAAAGATTCAAAGTTTCAACCCTTTATAAAACAGTCACCAAACTTTCGAAAATTACATTTTGGTCACTAGCCAAAATGTCACACTTCCAAAACTCATTTTCCAAAATTGATTTCACAGTTCACTTAATTATATTAAAAGATGATTTTAGAACATTTTTCCATATTTTTAATGCAACCCGAACTAGGCTTTCCTAATTTCACCTCTTTAGATTCGAACAGCACTTTGACCAACCGGTCAACGCCCAAAACTCCTAAGCCCAAAACTGGGGCGTTACATTGAGGTTACCTCAAGAGTTGGAGAAGATTCATGATGTGTTTCATGTTTCTATGCTCCGGAAGTATAGATCTGATCCTTCGCATGTGATGCCTGTGGAGGAAGTGGAATTGAATCCGGATTTGACCTATGATGAGGAACCGGTGAGGGTTCTGGAATCGGATAGCAAGGTTCTTCGTGGCAAGACCATTGAGTTGGTAAAGGTGCTGTGGAAGCATCGTGGTGTTGAGGAAGCCACGTGGGAACGGAAGGATGACATGCTGAAGCAGTTTCCTTATCTCTTTCCTTCAGGTAAATTTCGGGGACGAAATTTCTTAAGGGGGGGGGGAGAGTTGTAACGCCCCGGTTTTGGGCTTAGAAGTTTTGGGCTTGGACCGGTTCGGTCAAAGTGTTTTTCGAATATAAAAAGGTGAAATTAGGAAAGCCTAGTTCGGGTTGCATTAAAAATATGGAAAATGTTCTAAAATCCTCTTTTAATATATATAAGTGAACTTTGAAATCAATTTTACAAAATGAGGTTTGGAAGGGTGACATTTTGGCTAGTGACCGAAATGTAATTTTTGAAAACTGCGTGACTGTTTTGGAAAGGATTGAAACTTTGAATCTTTAAGGAGGGAAGATATTTTCCTATTTTCAACTAACTTTTCCAATTTTCCTTTTCTCTCATTTTCTCTCAAACCAAACATCTTTCTCCAGAGCTTTTTCCTCTGATTTTGTCACCTAAATACCTCTTTTCAATCCTCTTTTGATTGCTAATCATCTCATCAACAAAACCTCACCATTTGCTAATTGGATTTTCAAGATTTTGGTTCTAAAAAGGGAGAAACTCAAGTTTGGAGGTAAGAACGTCCTTCTCCTCTAAACTCTCATTTCTTTACTGAAATTCCTAAGTTCTCAATCCTTAATTGATGATTTATAAGTGGTTTTAAAGTTGTGTAATGGATCTTGGCTTTAAATGCAAGATTTGGTGATTTTTGATGGATTTTCGTATGATCTGATTGGGCTGTGTTTTAAGGTGTAAAATTGATGTTAAATGAATGTTAAATTGATAAGGAATTGAGTTTTAATTAATGCAATCCATGATAGGTTGAATTTCCTAAGTTTAGCTTGTGATTCTTGGTTGTTTTGGAGTGATCTTGTGGATCTGATGTTGCTGGAGGTATAAGGATGTTGTTAGGTCCTTTTTAGATGTTAAATGATGTTAAAGGATGTTTAGTTTTGATGGATCTTGGCTGGGCATTGTTGAGGAGTTGTTTGGATGCATTTTCGGTTGTGTTTTGTAGCCAAAAATGGAGTGTGGATGAGAGTAGCGAGTTTAGGTGCTTTCATTGAAGCTATTAATGCATGATTATGCATTAATTCTCTGCTTTGATGTATTTAAAACGGGGGAGGCATCTTTGGATCCAAGTGGTGGTGATCCGGAAGCTTGATTGGTGTTTCGGCAAGAAGTGAAACGGAAACGGTGAGTGGACTCTTGGTTTTCGGCTTTGAAACCAGTGTTTTGGAGGTTTGGGAGCTTAGTTTAAGTCTAAGCAACTTAGCTAAGCTCAAGAGTATGTTTTCGGATAAACTCTCTTGGTGATGGCCATGGATTTGGTTGAATGCAATGTGGTTGTTTGCATGTTTTTAAATCTGTTTTGAAAGCATATCTAGCATGTATATTTGCTGTGATTATAAGCCATGTGTTGAAGGAAGCTCAAGGTAAGAGTTCTTTGTTTTTGAACAATATTTAAATGTGGTTTGATGCTTAAAGATGCATGATGTTTATGGCTTTGTAAAATGCTTTAAAACAGTGAGTTATTGGTGATATTGATGCATATTGGCAAGTGATGGTTAAGGTCACAAAGGTGGTTAAAAGTCCTTGTGTGAGCCTTGTTATTTAAAGAACATCAAGGTGGTTAAAAGTCCTTGGATGGTTCTTGGTTAAGATCATCAAGGTGGTTAAAATTCCTTGGATGAGTCTTGTGTATTTTAAGAACAACATGGTGATTAAAAGTCCATGGTTGGTTCTTGGTTAAGGCTCAAGGTGGTTAAAATTCCTTGTGTAAGCCTTGGTTACTTAAGAACTCCAAGGTGTTTAAAAGTCCTTGGGAGATTCTTGTTAAGGACACAAAGGTGTTTAAAAGTCCTTGTGTGGTCCTTGCCATGGTGTTTAAAATTCCATGGGTCCATGGTGTTTAAAAGTCCATGGGGTTAAGGACACAATGGTGTTTAAAAGTCCATGTGTGGTCCTTGGTTATTATAAGATCACAATGGTGTTTAAAAGTCCATGTGTGAATCTTATGTGGAATGTATCACTTGTTGCCAATATGACATGTAATGAAATGGAAGCATGTATTGCTTGTTTTAAAGGCTAAAGAGCATGTGTAATGTTGCTTGAATTATGATTTATAAATGAGTTTTATAAATGCATTATTGTATGGTTTTAAATGAGCAATCCTCACTAAGCTTTTGCTTACGCTCTCTCTCTTTTCTTAAACCAATAATGCATAGCGTTAAGGTGCATTGAGGGCAGCATGGAGGGCAAGCAACCAAGTGGAAATTAAGCTCAAGTATGGGAAGGTTTTCTTAAACACTTTTAGCTTTTGGCATTTGGCAATGGGGGACCTATGTGGATGTTTTGGGAGATGTTTTGAACTCCCTATGTTTGTTAAATGTTGTTATTAATGCTGGAACATGTAATTGGCCTTTATGTGGTTGGTTTGGAGATTTAATGCTTGAATGGTTTGCTAAGTAGGAAGCATGCCTTTAGATTTGGGGCTTTTCATATTTGATGCTATGATGATGATTGGTTGATGCAAATATGTTCCTTGCATGTTGTATGTCTTGCTGGTAAAGTTTGGTAGCATTTGGAGCATGTATAGTAAGTCAATTGTGTGTTTTAGTAGCCATTTCTCTACATTCTATGCAGGCCGTATCGGAACGGGAGCTACCGTTTCGGAACGAGTGCCCTGTAGTGGCCCAGGCGTCCGAAACGGAAGGTACCGTTCCGAAACAGAAATGCCTCTGCCAGGCCTCGTTTCGGAGCATGTTGCGGAACGGTCCCGCGTTTCAAAACAGGTTCTCCCTGTTTCGAAACACCTGGCCGTTGGGGGCTGACATGGTGGGTTATATGTTTTGAAATGTATGCATTTTGGTCCTGAAACATGTTTTTGCAATTGTATGAGTTTGGGATGTCCGTTTGAGCTGAAATTTGACAGAGAAGCATAAAACCTGACTAATTACAAGTTGGTAACTTAAATTTGAGTTAAGTTCTTGTAATTTGCAGAATTTACATTTTGGTCCCTAAAGTTCTATTTTGTGCAATTGGGTCCCTGTTTAATCTCTGATGGTTATGATCCTTGAGCATGCTGTTCGTATGATCACATCTAGGGTTAATGCACATCTAGACAAGTTTTAAAAGAAAAAAAAAGGGTCGTTAATCAAGGTTGACTTTTGGGTTGACTTTGGTTTTCCCCGTGTGACTTTCTTAATTCGGGTCAACCGTCTAGGCCGGGTTAAGGGGGTTACAACTTCCTTACCACGAACTCCCACTGTTGTCGTGTCTTTGTTGTCGACGGCAGCATAGAATTTTCTGACCAATGTGACGTTCATCTCCTTAGGTTGCTCAGTAAACATCTGCCAATGAAGTGCTCTGATCTTACGGGAGATGAAAGGTTTTAGCCAGAGATTTTTCGTTCGTTTGCTGTAGATGAACCCTTTCTCCTCCCACATATCCCTTTTCTGGAAGGAGGTGTAGTATCGACCATTGGACTCTGCGGAAGCAAAATGTGTTGGGATTCTATCGTGGCTAGGAGTGGCTGCTGCGGCAGCAGAACTTGACGCAACACTCCTTCTAGTGTTTCCGGTACTCATAGTTGGAAGAGACTGTAGAGAGATGAAAGAAAATATAAATCTAAAGAGAAAGCAAGTGGAGAGAGTAAAAGTGAAGTGAAAATGAATAGTAAAACGGGGTTTATATAGATGAAGAGTTTGATGTCGGTTGGAGCTGTAACAGCAGCGCAAATAACAGGGCCAGCTGTTACGCAGTTTCTGACGCGTCTATCACGTGTTTCTGTTTATTATGCGCGTCTATTACGCGTTTGCGTGTCTACCACGACAGCATGTTGACAGGCTGGATTTTCCGCGTTTGTCGCGACAACTGTGAAGACAGGCTCCTCTTTTGGGCTTTTTGGGCTGGTGGTGAGATGGTGGGCTAGTTCACTTCTTCTCCTTCACTTCTTCTCCTCTCCTTGTCTCCTTTATTTCCTAAAAATAATTAAAAGAAAAACTTGATTCCTAAAAATAAAATAATTCTAATTATCTAATAAATAAATAAATATATATATATATAATATTAAGATAAAATTAAATTAAATTAGGGATGCCAGGAGGGACATCTCCTAAAGTAACCACTTCCTACATTCTTGGGGCTTCAGTCCCCTGATAATGCTTCAGTCTCTGTCCGTTGACTTTAAATTGGTGCCCGTCTTTTAAGGATTTGATCGTGATGGCACCATGAGGAAAAACTTGCGCCACTTGAAACGAGCCGGACCATCTAGATTTCAGCTTCCCTAGGAAGAGTTTCAACCTAGAGTTGAATAACAACACAAGCTGCCCTGGGCAGAACTGTTGTGGCAGAAGCTTCTTGTCATGCCGCTTCTTTGTCTTGTCCGTGTAAATCCTTGCGTTGTTATAGGCCATTGCTCGAATTTCTTCAATCTCATTCAAGTCAAGTAACCGCTTCTGTCCTGCTTTTTCCAAGTCCATGTTCACTACCTTGATGGCCCAGTATGCTCCGTGCTCTATCTCAACAGGTAAATGACATGTTTTTCCATAAATCAGCCAGTAGGGTGACATTTTCAATGGAGTTTTAAATGTTGTTCTGTAGGCCCAGAGTGCATCATTGAGGTGTAGGGACCCGTCCTTTCGAGTTTGTTTAACCATCTTCTCAAGAATGTTCTTTACCTCTCTGTTAGATATTTCGACATGTCCATTGGTCTGAGGGTGATAAGCTGTTACAATCCGATGTTTGACACCATATTCCTTTAAAGCAGTAGCTATTACCCTATTGTCAAAATGCCTCCCTTCATCACTGATGATCGCCTTCGGGATTAAAAAATCTAGAAAAATGTTCTTATGTAGAAATCTCTAAACGGTCTTGGCATCATTTTTCTGCGTGGCGATCGCTTCAACCCATTTAGGCACGTAGTCCACTGCCAGGAGGATATACATATTCCCACATGATGCTGGGAATGGTCCAATGAAATCAATCCCCCAAACTTCGAAGATTTCGACTTCAAGAATGTTTTGCAGCGGCATCTCATGTCTCCTGGAGATGTTTCCGGTTCGTTGACATTTATCACAGCTTTTGTAGAATGCTTGGGCATCCTTGAATAGTGAAGGCCAATAAAAACCAGACTGCAAAACCTTGGTAGCAGTTTTGTTACCATCTAAGTGTCATCCATATTGTGAAGCATGGCAGTGATGAAGCACAACTTCCTATTCATCTTGTGGTACACACCTCCTAATAATCTGATCTGCACAATTTTTGAAAAGAAGAGGTTCATCCCAATAATAATGCTTAACATCATTTTGGATCCTCTTTCTAGCTTGATAATTAAGATGAGGAGGAAATATTCCGCTAACTAAATAATTAACGAAATCAGCATACCATGGGAGTTCAAAAAACTTACATGCCGCCATGGTTGTTGCGGTAGTGCTTGTGGCAGCGAACAATTGCTCGTCAGGGAAGGTCTCCAGTATGTGTGTCTTGTCTTTTGGGAGACTCCTTCCCTTTTCTAATCTTGACAAGTGATCTGCAACTTGGTTCTTTGTCCCCTTTTTATCTTTGATTTCTATGTTGAACTCTTGCAACAGCAGAATCCAACGAATCAGTATGGGCTTTGCGTCTTTTTTAGCAAACAAAAATTTCAGTGCAGAGTGATCTGTTTGGACCACCACTTTTGTTCCAAGTATGTAAGATCGGAACTTGTCAATTGAAAACACCACAGCTAACAGTTCCTTCTCTGTTGTGGTGTAATTTACTTGGGCATCGTTGAGTGTTTTGCTAGCGTAGTAAATTACGTGGAATAGCTTGTCCTTCCTCTGCCAAAGTGATGCCCCTACAGCGTAGTCACTGGCATCACATATAATTTCGAATGGTAACTTCTAGTCCGGTGGCTGTACAATTGGGGCTGTTACTAACTTCTCCTTCAGAATTCTGAATGCCTTAGTACATTCAGTATTAAAGTCGAAGGGACAATTCTTCTCTAGTAGGTGGCATAGTTGCTTGGTGATCTTCAAAAAATTGAATATAAACCTTCGATAGAACCCAGCATGCCCCAGAAAACTCCAAATTCCCTTGACTTTGATGGGAGGTGGCAGCTTTTCAATCACCTCAATCTTGGCTCTGTCGACTTCTATGCCTCAGCAGCTTACCTTATGGCCTAAGACTATCCCTTCATCCACCATGAAGTGACATTTCTCCCAGTTTAATACTAAGTTCGCTTTCTCGCATCTCTCGAGCACTTTCTGTAGGTTACCTAAGCAGCTTTCAAAATTATCTCCAAAGACGGAGAAATCGTCCATAAATATCTCTAGGAAATCCTCCACCATGTCGGAGAATATCGCCATCATACACCTCTGGAAGGTTTTTGGTGCGTTGCAAAGTCCAAATGGCATTCTCCTAAAAGCGTAAGTACTGTATGAGCAAGTGAAAGTCGTTTTCTCTTGATCCTACAGTGCGATGGCTATTTGGTTATAACCTGAGTAACCATCAAGAAAACAGTGTTAAGGCTTTCCCGCTAATCTATCAAGCATTTGATCAATAAAAGGTAGGGGAAAGTGGTCCTTCCTGGTAGCTTTTTTAAGTTTTCGGTAGTCTATACAAACCCTACAACCGGTCACAGTCCTGGTTAGGATTAACTCATTTTCTTTATTGGTCACCACAGTTATTCCTCCCTTTTTAGGAACGTACTACACCAGGCTCACCGACTTACTATCTGAGATGGCATAAATTATCCCAACGTCTAGCCATTTGATAATTTCTTTTCGAACCACTTCTCGCATAACATCATTCAAACATCTTTGGGCATCAATGGTCGGCTTATGGTCATCCTCGAGGAGAATTTTGTGCATGCATAGTGTCGGATTGATTCCTTGGATATCAACTATCATCCATCCAATAGCCTTTTTGTGCTGTTGCAGCATCCCTATCAGATATTGTTCCTGTTCTTGCATCAACTTGGAAGTGATGATTACGAGCAACGTATCATTTAATCCAAGAAAAACATAATTGAGCTGCCCTGGCAGGGCTTAAGATCTAGAACATGTGGTTCGACAGTTGATGGCTTTTGGATGATATGTTCATTCGAGGTATAGTTTAAGGGCTCGAATAACTTACCTAGACAATTGCCTATCCAGTTTACCTCCTCATGACCTTCAGTGTTAGGTGTGTCAGAATCTGAGGAGTTGTTGTCGCCATCGTTGCTGTGACTGTCTTCCAGATGGCTGCTTTGGTAGTGGCCAAATTTGATGTCATGGTAGTCTGACCTGATGCAGGGTTTGTCAAGGATTACATCAGCGATAGTCTTGCATTCTTCTTCTGCATCAAGATGTTTTATTGCTTCGAGAACATTTAAATTGATCTCTTGATCGTTTACTCTCATAGTTACTTCTCCCTTTTCTACATCAATCAATGATCTGCCTGTGGCTAAGAAGGGCCGCCCCAGGATGATTGGTGCATTCTCATCTTCTTCACAATCTAAATCAAGAAAGTCAGCAGGAAAAATAAATTTATCCACTCTTACCAGAATATCTTTAATCTTCCCTTCTGGTTGCACGTAAGAGTGGTCTGCCAGTTGCATCATAACTGTCGTGGGTCGTGCTCGTCCAATACCTAATTTCTGAAATACAGATTTTGGCATTAAATTAATACTAGCACCTAGATCACAAAGTGCCTTACCCACGAATTTATCACCGATTATGCACGATATTATAAAGCTCCCAGGATCCTTCTTTTTCTGGGGTGGATGCTTGTGGAGAATAGTCATGCATCCTTCTTTCAGTTTTACCGTCTCAAATTCCCCAAGTCTGGATTTCTTCGACATAGCATCCTTGAGAAATTTGGCATAACCATGCATCTTCTTGATGGCATCTAGCAACGGAATTTTGATGTGGACCTGCTTAAAAACATCATAGATCTTTTTAAGCTGGAACTCATGTTTCTTTTTTTGTTGTCATTGTGGAAAAGGAGGTGGAGGATGATAATCTTCAATGCGTCCTTCCCATTTCATTCAGATCTGAGGATGCTTAGGTTCTTCATCCTTCTCCTCTGTCCCTTCTGTTGTCGTGACAGGTGTGGCGGCAGCAGGCTGTTTGTCGTCTGCCGGGGCAGTGTTTGCGGTAGTCGATTCTAAGGCTGGTTCCTTAACTGGTTCAACTTTCTTCTCTGGCCTTGGTAATTTCTTCCCACTCCTAGTTTTGATAGCTTTGCACTGCTCATGTGTGGGTTGTCTAGCGACCTCAGTATCGCTAGGGAATCCTCCATTCTGCCTTGGCTTAATATGCTGGGAAACCTGACCCATATGTGTCTCCAGTGATTTCAAAGTAGCTTCATGATTAGGCATTCACATCTCAGTTTTATCCATGAACGACTCAGTCTTCTTGACGAAGTGATCCATATTTGCTATGTAAGTTCCTGTCTGAGACATAAATGTGGCCAAGGTCTGCTCCAGTATACTAGGTGTGGCTGCTAGCGGCTGTTGCTGCTGCTGTTGTGGTTGCTGTCATGTCAGAATTCTAGGTGCCCCCTGATTTTGAGTGTTCTGTGCTTGAGGGTTCAAGGCATTGTTCGGGTTGCTCCAAGAGAATTTGGGATCTTTCCTCCTGTTGGGCTTGTAGTTGTTGGAGTCATATTTCCTTTGCTTGTTGAAGTTTCCAACATACATCCCTTCCTCTAACTGTAGCGGGCAGTCTTTCGAACTTTGATTCCCACTGCAAGTTTCACATACCTCTTCTGCAGAGTAAACAGGTTTTGAATCTTTCTTCAGCAAATTCTCTACTGCCTTTGTGAGGTACGCAACATGTGTCTTTAGGGAGTTATCGGCCTCATAATCCTTCACAACTAGTACTCATTTACCTCTCCTTGATGTGGGAAATTGCTCTTCATTCTTCGCCAAATTCTTTAACACTACCATGGCTTCATCTGGATCCTTATCCAACATCAATCCATTGGCTGCTGAATCGATTCTAATACGAGTCTGTAGGTTGGCAACATTGTAGAATTTAATGACTTGATTCCAAACAGGGAATCCGTGCATCGGGCAATTCCTCAAAAGAGTAGTAAACCTGTCCCATGCCTCGTTCATTGGCTCGTCGTCTTCCTGTTGAAAAGTAGCAATTTTATTACGTAATCGCTCAGAAAAATGGGAAGGGTTAAAACGAGATAAATATTCATGAGTTTAATATGCCCAAGTTTGTATTGAACCTAGCATTAGTTTGTTCCACCAAGTTTTAGCTTTGTCCCTCAATGAATGGCGAAATAACTGAAGCCTCAATATCTCCAGATTTACTCCTGGTAGTCTAAACGAACCACAAATTTCTTGGAACGTTTTCGGATGTTCCCTAGCATCCTCTGTAGCAGCACCACTAAATTAGCCAGCGGAATTAATCATGATGATCTTGACAGGTTTGAGCTCGAAATTTTCAGCTTCCACATCTAGCAAGGTGGTCTCTAGTTCCACATGATCATTCATCATGTAATCACGGCATGACCGGCGTGCGGCCCTAGCAGCAGCATGAGCGGCAGGCCGTCCGTTTCCTCTATCTCCAATAGAATCTTCAGGACCTCGGGGATTCCCTTGGTTCTTCATGGCTTCTAATTGTTCTCCAAGGTAATCGTTTCTGTCTGATAAAAGTCGGAGTCAGTTCCTAAGATTGCACGAGCGTTCATTTTCAGGATCTATCTGATACTCAGGTTCCTTTCCTCTTCTCAATCTGCGCATAAGCAAACGAAAGACCTTGTGAAAAGCACAGGGTGAACAATCCAAGTAAAAACAAAAAAAATAAAAAAAAAATGTGCAGTAAAAGTAGGGTAAAGATATGTTGCCAGTCCTCGACAACGACGCCAAAAACTTGTTGCATGTAAAAGATTCTATCGCAATAGAGTGCAAGTGTACACGACGCAAGTAGTAAAGTGATACACGAAGTATCGGATGTCGAATCCACAAGGACTGGAAATAGTCTTAACCTTGAATTGCTGCACAAGAGAGAAGATAATTTTAATTGTTTGTAAAGGAATTCTAAGGAATACTGAAGATAAAGGATTAAAGAAATCAGGATAGAGAGAATAGGCCGGTATTGATTTGCTCAGTGGTGTAGGTATTGCAATGTAAAGGACTCCATGTTCTGCCGTTGCTCCTGTCGCGGCAGCACCTGCGGCGACAGAGGTCTATTGTTGTCGTGGCAGCACATGCGGCGGCAGAGGTCTGTTGTTGTCGCGGCAGCGATCACACAACTCTGTACTTTAAGCTTGGCAAGAATCTCTATTGTGCCTTGTCCTATCCCTAAGTCCAAGTCTGTCGATGAACACAACTTTGATGATACCTCCCGGCGTGAATCGAAGGATGAACACCGATGTTGTTGAATTCTTCCTTAGCCATTTAACCTCGTCCTATCCCTAGGTCCGAGATAGTTCAACCATAAGCTGGAGAAACTCTACTTATTCCTTTCGTATACTTAACTCTCCCGACATTAAGTAAATGCATAATCTCACAATGCTCTCCCGATACTCTTGCAAGATGTTGAAAACCAGAATAAGCAAACTTGAAGTCAATTTTATTGAATAGAAAAATTCCTAAAACAATGTAATCATTGCAACTAATTTACAGAATCAACCCTTAGCCCTAGGAGAAGTTTAGAACATGATGAGAAGAGGGAAAACGACTAGGGTTTTGGGGAAGACGGCTAGAGAATAAGATATCCTTCCCTAGGTCAAATTACATGCCTTTATATAGGCCTTGAGTTCAAGTTTTCTAATATGGCAAGAATACAAGTTTAAATTAAAGTACAACTCTATTAAAGACTAAATCTTCAGAGCAAATGTCTTTAATTCGTCCTCTTTCCTTACTTGGAGTTTCTTCCTTGAACTTTGGGCTTGGCCTACATTCTGATCTAGGGCTCAGAAAAATATAAGAGCGCTCCACGATAGACCGACTTAATTTCCTCTTTCTGTCGAGGTCCACTTCACTTTTTCCCTTCAACATGGCTGTCGTCATTGGCTGCCACGACAGCGGCCATGGCAGCATCCTTCTTCTCGACTGCAGTCATGTGTTCCAGCTCTGCTTCTCCACTGCCCTGCGTCTGCTACAACAACTACCTACAAAAGTAACCAATTTCAGTAGCAATTGTGCCATTTAATATAATTGTGATGTATGATTGAAATCTATCCTAAATGCAATGAATTATGCTTGAATGCAGCAGATATATGGGTTAAATAGGGGGTAAAATATAGAACTTTTACACAATCAACACACAGCCAAGAAATGTGCACACTTCGTAAGATGATCCACAGTAACCCATACAAAGTTCTTCTTAGATGGTGTCAGAGGAAAACCAGACACAAAATCCATTGTAATCATTTCCCATTTCTACTTCGGTATCCTCTAAGGTTGTGACAAACCAGAAGGAAACTGATGCTCAGCCTTCACACGCTGGCAAACCATACATTTGCTTACGAAATATGCAACATCCTTTTTCAACTCCACCCAATAGTACTCATCCTTCAAACCACGATACATCTTAGTACTACAAGGGTGCATAGCAAAAGGACTACTATGAGCTTCAGTCAAAATAGTGTGCCTCAACTCAACATCTTCCAGCACAACTATTCGACTTTTGAAACATATAACTCCATCATCATTGAAACAAACGTCCGTTGCATTACCATCAGCTATATCCTGGACATGAGGCACCAACGAATCATTAAGCAATTGTTTCTCCTTGATTAGCTAAATCAAGGAAGGTTTCACCTGCAACTCGGCTATCAACCCACCATCACACGATAAACTCAACTGAGCAAACATCGCTCTCAGCTCAACGACCACCTTCCTACTCAATGCATCGACCACAACATTGGCCTTTCTAGGATGATACTCAATCCTCAGATCATAATCCTTAAGCAACTTCAACCACCTTCGTTGCCTAAGATTCAACTCCCTTTGAGACATGAGGTACTTCAAACTCTTATGGTTGGTGTAAACCACACACTTTTCACCATAAAGGTAGTGTCTCCAACTCTTCAATGCGAACATCACCGCAACAAGTTCTAGATCATGAGTAGGATAGTTGCACTCATGCACCTTCAATTGCCTACACGCATAAGCTACAAACTCCTTACCTGATTCTGGTTGAATCAAGACAGGAGCTTGCGTCAAAGCTTCCTTCAACTTCTCAAAAGCTTGTTGCCTAAGTGTAAAGTGTCCATAAGTTCTATATTTCATGCACATTACATCTCATATTATTGTTGTGTTTTAGTACATTTTAGGCATAATTAGGTTCATGCATTGCATTCTACAGTATTCTTTACTTTGTCATGCTTTGTATTGATTTTTTGTCATATGGTAAGGAAAAGGTAATGTTTTAGTTTAGTTTTAGTTTACGGTACTAGAGGATGAGAGAAGGAGAGAGGAGCTAAGGACATGATGCTGAGGCAGCAAACTAAGGAGTTTTACTAATGCAGTTCCAGACAGAGAAAATAGTTGCCGCCTCCTTACTTTCCGCCCAAGACAACAAACAGAGGAATTGGAGAAATGGAGTGCGGTCTATACAGCAGAAAATCTTGATCTTAACGATGTTGTCTACTCAATTTTCTGATAACTGTAGCAGCAAGTAGAGCCACCGAAAGAGGAACTCAAGCCTACTTGCGCAACAAGGCAACGTGATTTAAGTCCACATTCAACTCAAAGAAGTCAGCATTTAGAGTTGCATTTAATGCAAAAAGCTACTTTGAAGACATCTACTCCAAGAAGGACTAGACCTACCTAATGCCTATATATACTCTTTGTAATTGTACTTTAAAACAATAGAGGTTTTCTCTTAGGCATAGTTTAGGTTTTCTTGCCGCCATTATAATCTAAAATTCTCTTTGAGTTTGGGATATGTTGTAATTAGTGTGAGAACGGTTGCTTAGGATTTTAAGTTTGTTTTTGCAATAAAGCTTCAAGGTTTGCTTATTCCATATTCTTCATAGTTTTCAATTAAGACGAAAGATTAGTTGATTACTATCCATTTGTTCGGTATCGAGAGAGTCAAACTCACGAAAGGAGTAAGTATAATTTCATCTATAAATGGTGTGATCAATCTAGCCTAGACATAGGTTAGGGTTTAAGGCAGCTAAAAGAGGATGATTTAACATTGATGTCTTTGCACGATTCACGCTGCGACTGGTATTATCTTCAGTGGGCATCAACATCATTCTGACTTAGACATAAGCAAGATCACTTTTGAAGTGTTCTACTTAGCCTTGTAGTTCTGCCGAGTTTGCCACCGACACATAAGTCCATTACCCTGCCGAGGCAGCGAGGGTATCTCATGTAACGCCCCAATTTTGGGCTTAGAAGTTTTGGGTTTGGACCGGTCTGGTCGGGTTGCGGTTCGAATATAAAAGGTGATTTTTAGGAAAACCTAGTTCGGGATGCATTAAAAATATGGAAAAATATCTTAAAATTCTCTTTTATTATATATAAGAGAGTGGTGAAATCAATTTTACAAAATGAGTTTCGAAGTGTGATTTTCGAGTTAGTGACTAAAATGTAATTTTTGAAAAGTTGGTGACTGTTTTAAAAGGATTGAAACTTTGAATTTTTAAGGAGCTAATTTACCCAAGAAGAGTTTCTCCAGATTTTTCTTAATATTAAACATTTAATTAATGGTTTTTAATTAAAGGAAAAAGGAGGGAATTAGATATTTTGTTGTCATAACTAACTTTTCTCAAAATTTTCCATTTCTTTTCTCTCAACTTTTCTCTCAACCCAAACACTTTTCTCCAGCCTTTTTCCCTCTGATTTTGACATCTAAAAATGAGATTTCAATCTCTAATGGATCTCTAATCATCTCTACATCAAAACCTTAGCATTTGCTTATTGAATTTTCAAGATTTCAACATTTAATTAAGTTTTATTAAAGGTTTTAATGATTTGTTCTTGATCTTGGCTTTAAAATGCAAGATTTGGTTTAATTTTGATGAAATTCGTATGAAATGTTTGGGCACTGTTTTGAGGTGTCTTTTTGATGTAAATTGGATGTATAATTGGTGTGAAATTGAGGTTTAATCAATGCATTCCCGAATAGGTTGATTTTCCTAAGTTTTGCATGAGTTAGTGATGGTTTTTGGGGTGATCTTGATGATCTCCTATAGCTGGAGGTATAAGGACGTGATTAGATCCTTTTTGAATGTTATTTGAGGTATAATTATGTTTGGAGCTGATGGATCTTGGCTGGGTAGTGTTGTGGAGGTGTTTGGATGTGATTTCGGTTGTGTTTGGTGGCCGAAATGTGGATGTTGATGTGAGCAGCGAGTTTAGGTGTTTTGGTTGAAGATATTAATCCATGATGATGAATTAATCCTCTGCTTTGATGTGTTTAAAACAGGGGAGACATCTTCGGATCCTTGTGGTGTTGATCCGGAAGCTTGATTGGTGTTTCAGCAAGCTTGCGAAACGGAATCGGTGAGTGAAGTTTGGTTGTCAGCTTTGAAACCAATGTTTTGAAGGTTTGTGAGCTTAGTTAAAGTCTAAACAACTTAGCTATGCTCAAGAGTAAGTTTTTGGAAAAACTCTCTTGTTGATGAAGCCATAATTTGGTTGAATGTAAAGTGATTTGTTTGCATGTTTAAATTCTGTTTTTGAAAGCATATTTTAGCATGTTTATTGCTGGTTTTATAAGCCATGTGTTGAGGATGCTCAAGGTAAGAGATCCTTGGTTTTACATTGATAAATGTGTTTTCAATGCATAGTGATGCATGTGGATTTAATGGCTTTGTTAAATGCTTTAAAACAGTGGATTAATGATGTTAAATGATGTATATTGGCAAGTGATGTATTGTTTTAAAAGTACTTGAATCGGATATAGTTAGCCGGCTATAGGATTGGGTGCACCGTGAATAAAGTCGCCTTGGATGTTGAGAGGTTGTGATTGTACCGTAAACTCCATCCAAGTACACTAACGAGATGGTTAAGAACACCATGGTGGTTAAAAGTCCATGAGTGGGTCTTGTGTTAAGGTCACAATGGTGGTTAAAAGTCCATGTGTGGACCTTGTGTATTGTTAAGGTCACAATGGTGGTTAAAAGTCCATGTGTGGACCTTGTGTATTGTTAAGGTCACAATGGTGATTAAAAGTCCATGTGTGGACCTTGAGTATTGTAAGATCACAATGGTGGTTAAAAGTCCATGTGTGGATCTTGTGTGGTATGTCCCGTGATCTCGTTAGTGATGTTATACAACTACCAATGAGTGGTGTTGAGGGGTTGTGATTGTACTATGCTCCACCTTGATATTGGTAGTGTGTATGAAGCGTGTGGGACAACGCTTGTAATCCGCGTATCCGATTGCTGATTGACGATTGTGTTTTTAAGTTGTGAAATGGTTATGATTATCACTTGTAAGCCAATATAACATGTTGATGATTTGAAGCATGAAATGCTTGGTTAATATGCATATGTGCATGATTAGATGTTGTTTGAACTAAGGTTTTGAAAAGGTGTTTTGCAAATGCATTATTGTGATGTTTTAAATGAGCATTCCTCACTAAGCTATGTGCTTACGCTCTCTCTTTTTCCTAAACAATTAATGCAGAGCATTGAAGTTCTTTAAGGGCAGCAAGGAGGTCAAAGATCCAAGAGAAAGACTAAGCTCATGTATGGTGAATGTTTTCCTAACACTATTAGCTTTTGGCATTTGGCAATGGGAACTTATGTTGTTGTTTTGGGAGATGTTTTGGACTCCCTAAGTTGGTTTTATGCCGTTGATGATGTTAGAACTTGTAAATGGCCATTGGTGTTTGATTTTGGTGAATTGATGGTTTCATGGTTTGCTATATATGATGCATGCCTATAGAATTGGGTTTTTCCTCATTTGATGCTATGTTTGAGATTGGTTGATGCTAATATGTTCATTAGGTGTTGAATGACTTTCTGGTATGTTTTGGTTGCCTTTGGAACATGTTTGATGGGTCAATTGTGAATTAAACTAGCAAAAATCTGCAATTCTGGGCAGCACGTTTCGAAACGGGTGCTACTGTTTCGGAACAGAGGGCCTGAAATGGCCTTGGCGTTTCTAAACGGGTAGAGACGTTCTGGAACGGTTTTCCCACTTCCAAGCCCTGTTCCGAAACCTGTTTCGGAACGGTCCCGTGTTTCGGAACGGATCATCCCCGTTTCGGAACACTCGACCGTTGGGCACTGAAATTGACGGTTTTATGTTTTGAAATCCTTGCGTTTTGGTCCCGATGTTTTTATATACAATTGGTTGAGTTTGTGAAGTCCGTTTGAGTTGAAATTTGGCAGAGAAGTATGAAACATGACTAATTTCATATTGGTAACCTTAAAGTTGGTTAAGTCCTCTAAATTTCTAGAATTTACATTTTGGTCCCTAATTTCATATGTTGTGCAATTGAGTCCCTGACCGTTCCGATTGCTGTGGTTTTCGAGTATGATTTCCTCGAGTGTATGATTAGGGTTAATATGCACCTAGACAAGTTAAAAAGAAAAAAAAGGGTTGTTAATCAAGGTTGACTTTCGAGTTGACTTTGGTTTTCCCCGTGTAAACTTCTTAATTCGGGTCAACCGTCTAGCCCGGGTTAAAGGGGTTACATTTGGTGGTATCAGAGCTGAGTTCTCGAATATTTGGGAAAGGTTAAGTGGGTGATATGTGTATGATTGTTTTGTATGCTTGTTGAGTAAAAGCATGATGTATGAATTGTAAGTATGTTATAATTGTGATGTATGCTGTGGTGAAGCATGTTAGAGGGACCCATTGCCAAATCAAAGCTAATGAAATGATTTGTTTTAAATTGGAAATGAGCTTGAGTACTTGGATTACTTACCTTGCTGAGCCTGATTTTGTTTATTGCATTGTGATTTCTTTGTTTAGCGAATGGCACCTTGTAGAGAGACGAGAATTAATACGTGAGCTATGGCTCAAAATGAGAATGAAGAGAATGTTGAAAACATTGTGGATTTACCTCCTCCGCCTGGTGGTGGTGGTGCTGGGGGTGAAGGAGCTGATGTTGCGGCTGGTGCTGGGGCCACTAGACCTGAAGCTGGTCAGGGGCAAGCTGTTCCTGACATGACAATGCTGATACAAGCTATTGCTGGAGCCTTTCGGGCGGCAGTAGCTGGAGATCAAGGAGCTGGGCATCAGGGAGATGCTAATGTAAGGCTACCTCTTGAACGTTTGCGCAGTCTGGGAGGGACTGAGTTCAGGGGTTTGTCTGCTGAAGGTTCTGAATCTTGGCTGGAAAGTACCAAGAGAATCTTGGGTCAAATGAATTGTAATGATGTGCAGAAGCTGGGCTGCATGGTATCGTTGTTGCACGATGATGCGTATACTTGGTGGACGACTTCTATCTCTGGAATGGCGGAAGCTGATGTAACTTGGACGTTCTTTCTGAACGCGTTCAAGATGAGGTATCTGAGTGTGCGATACCTGGATGAGAAGAAAAGGGAATTCATGTCTCTTACTCAAGGGAGCATGTCTGTAGCTGAGTACGAGGTTCAATTTGTCCGGCTTAGTCAGTATGCACCTGAGCTTGTTCCTAACGAGCTGGAGAGGTGTGAACGGTTCCGTTATGGTTTGGTGACGGAGGTGAAGACCTATATGCTGGCTGCTGAGTACACTGACTTTGATGTGCTAGTTGGTAGAGCAAAGGACATTGAGTTAAATTTGAGTTTATCTTCTAGAGGTGCTGGTCCTAGTGTGGGCAAGCGAGCAGCTGAGTATAGTTCCGGTGGCGGACGGAACAAGAGAGGACGTGAACGAAGGTATCAGTCTTCAGCTAGGCGAGGTGGTGGAGGCCAAGGTGCGCCTGTTCAGGGAGACAAGGCGAGAGCTGAACCGAACACATGTTGGACATGTGGGTCGCGTGGACACCTGAAGCGTGATTGTCCTCGAGTTGTGAGGGAAGTGCAGGCTCCTGTTATGGTGGCTGGTAACTCGTGCTGGAACTGTGGATCAGCGGATCACATGAGGAGGGAGTGTCCTTTGTTGGCCGGTGGTGGCCAAGGACGTGCACCTGGAGTTGTTGCACCACAGAGAGGTCGTGGGCGCGGCCGTGGTAACTTCCAGCGTAGAGAGGATGGTGGAAGGAATGTGGCTCATGTTGTAGCTGTTCAGCCTGAGGGTGGTGGTCAGGCCAGAGTGTATGCTCAGAGGGAAAGGAGAAATGACACAGATGTGATCGCAGGTACTTTTACTTTGCAATCCTTGTCATTACTTTCCTTGAGTGATTCTAGATCTACACACTCATACATATTGCGTGAGCATGCTGAATTCCTTGGATTGCATGTTGAGTCTTTGGATGTTGGTATGCGTGTCACTAGTTCTTTTGGTGAGACTGTTGTGACTCGAAAGCTGTACAGAAGATGTCCTTTGGATGTGCAAGATCATGTTTTTCATGTTGATCTTATAGAATTGCCTTTCTATGGTTTTGATGTAATCCTTGGTATGGATTGGCTTGTTGAGCATCAAGCTATAGTGGATTGTGAGAATAATTGAGTTTCGTTGAAGCTTGCGGATGATTATGAGGTAGTGGTGGTTGGTGAGAATGTGAAGTTTCTTGCCAATGTGGTGTCTACATTGGAAGCGAGCAGGATGCTGAGGCAGGGTTGCGAAGCTTACCTAGCTTTTGTGATGAATCCCAGCTCTAAGGAGTTGCGTGTGCAAGATATCAAGACTGTGCGAGAGTTTCCTGGTGTGTTTCCGGAGGAGTTGCCTGGATTGCCTCCTAATCGCGAAGTGGAGTTTGGGATTGAGCTGTATGAAAACACAACTCCAGTGTCCATTACTCCTTATCGAATGGCACCGAAAGAGTTGAAGGAACTGAAGACGCAACTGCAGAAGTTGCTTGATCGTGGTTTCATTCGGCCGAGTGTGTCACCTTGGGGTGCGCCGGTCTTGTTTGTGAAGAAGAAGGGTGGCACTATGAGAATGTGCATTGATTACCGTCAGCTTAACAAGTTGACTATCAAGAATCGGTATCCATTGCCGAGAATTGATGATCTTTTTGATCAATTTCGGGGAGCGTCCGTGTTCTCTAATATTGACTTAAGGTCAGGGTATTATCAGTTGAAAGTGAAGGATGTGGATGTGCCAAAGACAGCTTTCAGAATGAGGTATGGGCATTATGAGTTCCTGGTGATGTCGTTTGGTTTGACGAATGTTCCTGCAGCTTTCATGGACATGATGAATAGAGTGTTCCATGAATACTTGGATAAGTTTGTTGTGGTGTTCATTGATGATATCCTCGTGTACTCTCGTACTGAGGAAGAGCATGAAGGGCATTTGAGAATTGTGTTGCAAGCTTTGTTGGAGAATCAGCTTTATGCCAAGCTGAGCAAGTGTGAGTTTTGGCTTAAAGTAGTGGTGTTTCTTGGTCATGTGGTTTCTGCTGAGGGGATTCGTGTTGATCCTTAGAAGGTTGAGGCGGTGATGAATTGGAAGCCTCCTAAGTGTGTTCATGAAGTCCGTAGTTTCCTTGGTTTGGCGGGATACTATCGAAGATTCGTGGATGGGTTTTCAAAGATTGCTGCACCTTTGACGAAGTTGTTGCAGAAGGATGTTAAGTATGAGTGGACGGAAGCGAGACAGCAGGCTTTTGAGAAGCTTAAGGCAGATTTAACGCAAGCTCCTATCTTGGTTCAACCTGAATCAGGGAAAGAGTTTGTGGTGTATAGTGATGCGTCCTACGTTGGTTTGGGATGTGTGTTGATGCAAGAGGTTAAGGTGGTGGCTTATGCATCACGACAGCTGAAGGTGCATGAGCGTAATTATCCTACGCATGACATTGAGTTGGCTGCGGTGGTTTTTGCTTTGAAAATCTGGAGACATTATCTGTATGGTGAGAAGTGTACCGTGTACACGGACCACAAGAGTTTGAAGTATCTGATGTCCCAGAAAGAGTTGAATCTTAGGCAACGACTTTGGGTGGAGTTGCTAAAGAATTATGATCTGACAATTGAGTACCATCCGGGTAAAGCTAATGTTGTCGCGGATGCCTTGAGTAGGAAGGTGGATGTTGAGTTGAGGGCTATGTTTGCGAGTTTGAGTATTTCGCGTAATGGTGGTCTTGTGGCTGAGTTGCAAGTGAAACCATCCTTGGTTCAGTTGATTAAGGAAAAGCAGTTGTTGGATGATTCTTTGGTGCCACATGTTCAGGATATCGCGGAGGGTAGGCCTTCGGATTTTTGTTTTAATGATGATAGAGTGTTATGCTTTGGGAGTGGGATAGTAGTGCCCAATGATGCTGAGTTGAGGCGTGCTATTCTGACTGAAGGTCATAGTAGTCCTTTTGCTATGCACCCTGGTAGTACTAAGATGTATCGTGATCTTCGTGATGAGTACTATTGGGTGGGTTTAAAGAAAGATGTTGCTGAGTTTGTAAGCAAGTGCATGGTGTTTCAGCGAGTTAAGGCTGAGCATCAGTTTCCTTCAGGGTTGTTGCAACCGTTGAGAATTCCTAAGTGGAAGTGGGAAAGGATTACCATGGATTTTGTATCTGGTTTACCTTTGTCGCCATCGAAGAAGAATTCAGTGTGGGTGATTGTGGATCGCCTAACGAAGTGTGCGCATTTCTTGCCTGTGCATACTACGTATACTTTGGATAAGCTTGCGGAGTTGTACATTGCGGAGATTGTGCGGCTGGATGGTGTGCCTAAGTCGATTGTGTCGGATAGGGATCCGAGGTTTACATCGCGTTTCTGGCAGTGTTTGCATCAGGCTTTGGGTACACGGTTGAATTTCAGTACATCTTATCATCCACAGTCGGATGGACAATCCGAGCGTGTTATCCAAGTTTTGGAGGATATGTTGAGGTGTTGCGTGATTGAGTTCCAGGGCTCTTGGGAGAAACATTTGCCTTTGGTGGAGTAGTCCTATAATAATAGTTATCAGGCAAGTATTCAAATGGCACCTTATGAAGCTTTGTACGGGAGGAAGTGTAGGACTCCTCTGTGTTGGGCTGAAACGGGTCAAAAGTTGGTTTCGATGCCAGCTTTGTTGAGAGGGACTACCGAGAAGGTGAAGCTCATTTGTGAGCGTTTGAAGGCAGCTTTTGATCGGCAAAAGTCTTACACAGATTTGAAGCGTAAGGAGGTTGAGTATGCGGTGGGTGACCGTGTGTTTTTGAAAGTTTCGCCTTGGAAAAAGGTGATGAGGTTTGGCCGAAAGGGTAAGTTAAGCCCTAGGTACATTGGACCATACGAGGTGATTGAACGTGTGGGTCCTGTTGCGTACAAGTTGAGGTTACCACAGGAGTTGGAAAAGATTCATGATATGTTTCATGTTTCTATGCTTCGGAAGTATAGATCGGATCCTTCGCATGTGATGCCTGTGGAGGAAGTGGAATTGAATCCGGATTTGACCTATGATGAGGATCCAGTGAAGATTCTGGATTCGGATAGTAAAGTTCTTCGAGGCAAGACCATTGAGTTGGTAAAGGTGTTGTGGAAACATCGTGGTGTTGAAGAGGCCGCGTGGGAGCGGAAGGATGACATGTTGAAGCAGTTTTCGTACCTCTTTCCTTTAGGTAAATTTCGAGGACGAAATTTCTTATGGGGGGAGAGTTGTAACGCCCCAATTTTTGGCTTAGAAGTTTTGGGTTTGGACCGGTCTGGTCGGATTGCGGTTCTAATATAAAAGGTGATTTTTAGGAAAACCTAGTTCGGGATTGCATTAAAAATATGGAAAAATATCTTAAAATTCTCTTTTATTATATATAAGAGAGTGGTGAAATCAATTTTACAAAATAAGGTTTCGAGGTGTGATTTTCGAGTTAGTGATTAAAATGTAATTTTCGAAAAGTTGGTGACTGTTTTAAAAGGATTGAAACTTTGAATCTTTAAGGAGCTAATTTACCCAAGAAGAGTTTCTCCAGATTTTTCTTAATATTAAACATTTAATTAATGGTTTTTAATTAAAGGAAAAAGGAGGGAATTAGATATTTTGTTTTCATAACTAACTTTTCTCAAAATTTTCCATTTCTTTTCTCTCAACTTTTCTCTCAACCCAAACACTTTTCTCCAGCCTTTTTCCCTCTGATTTGACATCTAAAAATTAGATTTCAATCTCCAATGGATCTCTAATCATCTTTACATCAAAACCTTAGCATTTGCTTATTGAATTTTCAAGATTCTTGGTTCCAAGCAAGGAGATACTCACATTTAGAGGTATGAACGTCCTTCTCCTCTAATTACTCAGTTCTTTACTGAAATTCCCAAGTTCTCAATCCTTGATTTATGTTTTATTAAAGGTTTTAATGATTTGATCTTGATCTTGGCTTTAAAATGCAAGATTTGGTTTAATTTTGATGAAATTCGTATGAAATGTTTGGGCACTGTTTTGAGGTGTCTTTTTGATATAAATTGGATGTATAATTGGTGTGAAATTGAGGTTTAATCAATGCATTCCCGAATAGGTTGATTTTCCTAAGTTTTGCTTGAGTTAGTGATGGTTTTTGGGGTGATCTTGATGATCTGCTATAGCTGGAGGTATAAGGACGTGATTAGATCCTTTTTGGATGTTATTTGAGGTATAATTATGTTTGGAGTTGATGGATCTTGGCTGGGTAGTGTTGTAGAGGTGTTTGGATGTGATTTCGGTTGTGTTTGGTGGACGAAATGTGGATGTTGATGTGAGGAGCGAGTTTAGGTGTTTTGGTTGAAGATATTAATGCATGATGATGCATTAATCCTCTGCTTTGATATGTTTAAAACAGGGGAGACATCTTCGGATCCTTGTGGTGTTGACCTGGAAGCTTGATTGGTGTTTCGGCAAGCTTGCAAAACGGAATCGGTGAGTGAAGTTTGGTTTTCATCTTTGAAACCAATGTTTTGAAGGTTTATGAGCTTAGTTAAAGTCTAAACAACTTAGCTAAGCTCAAGAGTAAGTTTTTGGAAAAACTCTCTTGTTGATGAAGCCATAATTTGGTTGAATGCAAAGTGATTTGTTTGCATGTTTAAATTCTCTTTTTGAAAGCATGTTTTAGCATGTTTATTGATGGTTTTATAAGCCATGTGTTGAGGATGCTCAAGGTAAGAGATCATTGGTTTTACATTGATAAATGTGTTTTCAATGCATAGTGATGCATGTGGATTTAATGGCTTTGTTAAATGCTTTAAAACAGTGGATTAATGATGTTAAATGATGTATATTGGCAAGTGATGTATTGTTTTAAAAGTACTTGAATCGGATATAGTTAGTCGGCTATAGGATTGGGTGCACCGTGAATAAAGTCGCCTTGGATGTTGAGAGGTTGTGATTGTACCGTAAACTCCATCCAAGTACACTAACGAGATGGTTAAGAACACCATGGTGGTTAAAAGTCCATGAGTGGGTCTTGTGTTAAGGTCACAATGGTGGTTAAAAGTCCATGTGTGGACCTTGTGTATTGTTAAGGTAACAATGGTGGTTAAAAGTCCATGTGTGGACCTTGTCTATTGTTAAGGTCACAATGGTGGTTAAAAGTCCATGTGTGGACCTTGAGTATTGTAAGATCACAATGGAGGTTAAAAGTCCATGTGTGGATCTTGTGTGCTATGTCCCGTGATCTCGTTATTGATGTTATACAACTACCAATGAGTGGTGTTGAGGGGTTGTGATTGTACCATGCTCCACCTTGATATTGGTAGTGTGTATGAAGCGTATGGGACAACGCTTGTAATCCGTGTATCCGATTGTTGATTGACGATTGTGTTTTTAAGTTGTGAAATGGTTATGATTATCACTTGTAAGCGAATATAACATGTTGATGATTTGAAGCATGAAATGCTTGGTTAATATGCATATGTGCATGATTAGATGTTGTTTGAACTAAGGTTTTGAAAAGGTGTTTTGCAAATGCATTATTGTGATGTTTTAAATGAGCATTCCTCACTAAGCTATGTGCTTACGCTCTCTCTTTTTCCTAAACCAATAATGCAGAGCATTGAAGTTCTTTAAGGGCAGCAAGGAGGTCAAAGATCCAAGAGAAAGACTAAGCTCATGTATGGTGAATGTTTTCCTAACACTATTAGCTTTTGGCAATTGGCAATGGGAACTTATGTTGTTGTTTTGGGAGATGTTTTGGACTCCCTAAGTTGGTTTTATGCCATTGATGATGTTAGAACTTGTAAATGGCCATTGGTGTTTGGTTTTGGTGAATTGATGGTTTCATGGTTTGCTATATAGGATGCATGCCTATAGAATTGGGTTTTTCCTCATTTGATGCTATGTTTGAGATTGGTTGATGCTAATATGTTCATTGAGTGTTGAATGACTTGCTGGTATGTTTTGGTTGCCTTTGGAACATGTTTGATGGGTCAATTGTGAATTAAACCAGCAAAAATCTGCAATTCTGGGCAGCACGTTACGAAACGGGTGCTACCGTTTCGGAACAGAGGGCCTGAAATGGCCTTGGCGTTTCAAAATGGGTAGAGACGTTCCGGAACGGTTTTGCCACTGCCAAGCCCTGTTCTGAAACCTATTTCGGAACGGTCCCGCGTTTCGGAACGGATCATCCCCGTTTCGGAACACTCGACCGTTGGGCACTGAAATTGACGGTTTTATGTTTTGAAATCCCTGCGTTTTGGTCCCGATGTTTGTATATGCAATTGGTTGAGTTTGTAAAGTCTGTTTCAGTTGAAATTTGGCAGAGAAGCATGAAACATGACTAATTTCATATTGGTAACCTTAAAGTTGGATAAGTCCTCTAAATTTCTAGAATTTACATTTTGGTCCCTAATTTCATATATTGGTAACCTTAAACAGGGTTACATCTCAGCAGCCTATCTGCCATCCCCCGCCGAGGTAGCAAAGTCTGGAAGCGCAAAACAACTTGTCCTATTCAACACAGTTTCACACTAAGTAGCAGCATAACCCTGCCCATTCTATCAATACGATTTCTTCCCTTTTATTTACTTGTGTTTTATTTTATTTTCTTCTTAAACGAACCAACTTATTTGTGCAATTTACTTTTCTTGTGCAAGAACAAAGAAGCGAGTTAAGCTGTCCAATCCATGTGGGAGACTATATCTTTTATACTATTACTTGACAAGAGTGTGCACTTGCGCTCTACAAGTTTTTGGCACCATTGTCGGGGATTGGTAAGAGCAAAATTCGTTTTTAAATTTCTACACCTTTATTTATTTGCATTGAATTTTTAGCTTTTATTATATTTAATTTTTAATCGAAAAATTTTACAGTTCCTTTGCTAGTGTATGACCAGGGAAAATCCAAAAAGAGAAATCGTTTTTACGATGATAAAGAACGAAGAGCCAGAGAACTCACAAAGGAAATCAGAACAACCCTAGAGAAAGCTAAAGAAGAAAGAAAAGCAGAGGTAAACATTGATAACGACAACCCTGCCAACAATGCTCCGAACGATAGGGGTGGGTAGCAAGACCCGCCGCCTAGAGTACAACAAGTTCCACCAAGGAAACCGCCCCTATTTCGCCCAGGCAGCCACAAAACGTTCGAACAACCAGGGTTCGATCCGATAGTGCAGAACCTGAGATTGAGGCGGATCACTTTGAGCTGAAGCCTGTGTTGTTCAATATGATCAACACATTGGGGCAATTTTGAGGGACTGCTACAGAAGATGCTTGGCAGAACTTAAGAGGATTTCTAGACATATGCAGAGCATCCAAAATATACGGAGTCCACCAGGATGTGCTAAGGCTGAGATTATTCCCTTATTCACTGAGAGATATGGTAAAGCAGTGGACACAAGTAAGGATTTCCTGGATCGTTTTAGCCATCCAATGTCACAGACAAATTGAGAAACGAGATTACAGCCTTTCGAAAAGGGGATGATGAACCAATGTATGAAGCATGGGGGAAGTATCAACATATTCTTAACAATTGCCTGCTCCATGGTTTCCCAACTTCGACACAGGTGACAATGTTCAACAACGGGGTGAACTACCCAACGGGGTGAATCATCCTCAACAGACCACCAGAGGAGGCACTGCAGATCATGAACCAAGCCGCGAAGAACGATTATAAGTACCCAACAGTCCGCCGAGGCGCCATTAGGTGGCCAGCAGTTTTGACCAAAGTGGAAGACTCAAAATCTGTCAATGGCCGCCTCGACAAGCTGACAAAGCTAGTCATGAACATGGTGAAACCCACTGGGAAAGTCTACGAGGCCAAGGCTGTAGAGCTATCCTGTGATGAATGTGAAGGCAACCACGTTTCCTCTGAATGTACTACATCTGCAAATTTTATGGGAGGATACGAGAGGAAGAGTAGGCCAGCCACGAATACATACACCTTGGATAGAAAAATCATCTAAACTTCTCCTAGAGCAATCCTAAGACTGCTACCAATCCAAAACAGCAACACGGAGGCTACCAGCAAAACCAGTCCAGACACCAAGCACAACAGCCACAAAACAATAATTCACTAGAAGTAACTATTCAAACTTTTATGTTTAATACTAGTGAATTTATTGTTCGCACTAATAAATTCAATGATAAAACTGATTCGTTTATGGACAGGACGGAGATGATAATGAACAATCAGGAGGCTGCGATAAAGAACCTAGAGACCTAGTTTGGGCAGTTCACTACAATCTATAGCAGCATGATAATGGGTTCAACATCCAGCAGTGCAGAGGCAGTAGCTAAGCCCACATATAAGCAGTGCAAAGCCATAACAACCAGGAGTGGGAAACAGTTGATTGAGCCCATAGTGGAAAAGCAAGAAGAGAAACAGCCAGCACAGAAAGAACTACCTGCCACGGCAGCATCAACACCAACCGCCCCGGTAGCTGAGCTTGACAGCAGACCTAAAGTAGATGATCCTCCACGGATAAAGTTTCCATGCAAAGAACATATAGAGGACATCTGCCTTCCAACACCTTTCTCCCAAAGGCTTAAGCAACACAATTAAGAGCACCAATTTAGGAAATTCTTTGATATTTTGAAGTAGGTGCACATAAACATACCTCTCATAGAATACATTCAGAACATACCCAACTATGTCAAATACCTCAGGGATATGGTTTCTAAGAGGAAGAGAATCGGGGAGTTTGAAATAGTTGTTGTAACAGATGAGTGTATAGCCATGCTACATAACAAGTGCTGCCCAAGCATACAGATCCAGGCAGCTTTGTTATACCATGTAGAATGGGAAGCAAGCACAAAACAAAATCCCTGTGCGACCTGGGAGCCAGCTTAAACTTGATGACTAAGGCAGTCTTCGACAAACTAGGAACTGGGCAAGCCAAACCTACCTCCATCATGTTGAAACTTGTTGACCATTCTTTTGTACAACCGGAGGGCAAGACGGAAGATATCCTTGTTTGAGTGGGAAACCTTATTCATCAAGTTGATTTCCTCATCTTAGACTATGAGGCCGATGAAAACGCCCTCATCATCCTATGGCGAATATTTTTGGCCACAGGCAGAACACTAATAGATGTGGAACATGGGGAGTTGACCATGAGAGTAGACGAACAGAGCATCAAGTTAAATGTGCTACAACCCCTAGAAAAGGAAAAAGAAGAATGCCCCGATGCTCAGACTGTCAAAATCAGCACACAGACCGAAGGGCAGGCTGAAGGACCCAGTAGCACACCACCTTAAAGAACATGAAGACCCCCAGGAGGGAAGGACAAGAAACACCATCTCATGAAGTGGTTATGTCTGGTAGATGCACCCAAATGCACTCCCAACATAACCTAATTATTTTTTCTTTATTTTATTTATTTATTTTTATGTTTTAGGAATATAATTTAATTTTTTGCAATTTATTTTAGGTTTTGATTTTAAACTAGTTAAATTTAATTTTCACATTTTTATTTTTCAAAATTTAATTTCAGTATTTAATTATCTTTATTTTTATTTCTGGCTTTAGGAATAAAAGAGCTAGAGCAAGAAAGAGCCCAACAAGGAGCTCGCCCACCATCCTGCCAAGACAGCCAATGGCGGCCCAACATAGACAGCGCATAATGGCTAGTTGCCCGTTAATGGCTAGCTGCCAACGGGTACAAAAATAACTGGCAGAAATCCTATAACGTGCGCGAGATAACTTGATCGTTGAACATTTAATGTAGCCCTGGCATCTTTTGGCAACCTCTATTTAAACCTTTCTCACCTCATTCATTCACTTTACTTTCACCTACTTGCTATATTATTCTTGCATCCACTGCTCTCTATATCTAATTATCTTCTTTTAAGTTTCAGTTAAATTTCAACCGTCTCACACATGGATTCAACATCAGCACCCAAACCCACCTTCAAACACTTCTGCTCCAGGGCATATGAGAAGAAATACAACGATCAATTTGCCAAGCAAGAAGTTTGGGAGGAGCAAGGTTTCCACTACAAAAAGAAAACAGGGGACCTTGGCTTAGAGCCCGCATTATTCGAGACCATCCACAGAAGGGGATGAGAAATATTCGCACGACAGCCGGAGATGGCCAATATCACCATGGTCAGAGAGTTTTATGACCATCATCCCTCCCCTGAGCTGACATTCGTTTATGTTCGAGGGGAGCCTGGCAAGCTGAACGCTTCTATCATCAACAGTTTCTACGGCCTAGAGATGGACGACAACCCACACGAGAAGTGGAGGTAGTCACTGACGGCTACCGATTACGATAGACTCAAAGCCAAGCTGTGCAAGCACAACATGTTGTGGTTGGCAGGAAAGGATGGCGGCTCTATTCAACGCCGCCACCTGCTGCCCGAGGCAATGCTGTGGATTACCTTCATAAAAGGTGTCTAGTGCCCACCTCCCACAACTCCACTTTCGATCGATTGCGCCTCGCACAAATTCACAGCATCATGGTGAATAAGTCCATAAATGTGTTGGAGATTATATGTAAGAAGATCTACAACTGCTTATGTAAGATGAAGGGCAGGCTATACTTCCTGTCACTCATCACCAGCCTTTGTGCCAATTTTAACGTCCCAACCGACACTGAGGATGAGATGACGACCGCCAAAGATGGGTAGACTAGGAAAGTCCGCATGTAAATGATGCATGCCAAAGAGACAGATCCCATCACCCCAGCCAGCCCTCTGCTACCGAGCCAGCTACATCAGTTGCCCCCGGTAGTACTAAAGCTTCCCCAACAAATGAAGTCCTCACTCTGCTGCATAGCCTCATCAACAGTAACAAAAGGATAGAACAGCAGCAGCTGAGCTTCATGAAGTATGTGAGAGAATTCCAAGAAGCCTTTGTCGCCTATCTCATGCAGAAGTACCCAGATGACGGCCCCACCTTGCCTCCCTACCCCGCTGGTCTCGCCACTGCAGCTGCCCCCGCACAAGGAACACCCTTCGCCATAGTTTCGCGCCACACCGCCTTTCACAGAAAGATGTCGTCTCCGACACACTACCCATCACATTCTGCCACCTCCGCTTCCAACACGGTGGCAGACTCCCCAGAGCAGCACCAGCAACATTATTCCCCCATCTGCACAGTAGAAACAGTGGCCAGCACATCCTCATTAGAAGAGGTTTAGCAGCAGCCGCTAGCAATAGAAGCTGTTGCAGCAGTAGAAGTAGCAGCCCCAATGGCTATTGACCCTCCGACAGCACCAACGAAGGAAAGAACAAGGAAGAGGAAGCGGCACATCATAGTTGCCGAGCCAGAAGATGAGGAGACAGAATCAGAAGAAAGCGAAGCCTCTCTTGTCGCTCCTCCTGTAGAACAACATGAAGAGCCTCGCCCTACTCCCAAGAGAGTCCAGCCGTCGCGTACAACAAAGACCTCACCAGCTAAGTCTACTGCCCGGGCATCTGTCGGTCGTCGCCTTATCATTCAATCCTCCTCCTTCTCCTCAGCAACAAAGACACAAGCCTCCTCCCAACCATCTTCAAACTTCTAGTTTTTTTTTTTCATTTCTTCTCTTTATTTTATTTTTCTATTTTTTATTTTAATTTTATTTTTTATCTATTTTATTTTCTATTTTTATTTTGTGCATTAAGGGTAATGCTCATCTCGAGTTTGGGTGGGATAGCACTCATCATGTTTAGGCATACTTTAGTGCATATTAGATTACATAATATACTTCTAGAAAATATATTTTGTTAGAACTTGTGCCTATGATAGGATAGCCGACTTTAAATTTTAGCCCCAAGATAAAAAGAACTTAAATTATGGGGAAAAGCATGAAGTAAACTTAGGATTTTTCTATAGTTTCCAAAAATTAAAAACAATATTGTTACTTTCTGAATTTATTAGAATTTCTGGTAAACGTTGCCTATTTGAATTATTTGTAAAATTCTAACAATGGTTGTAAGAGGTTGCCGCGGGAGGCAACAAATAGAAAAACAAAATCACTACCAAGACGGGCAAAAGAAAATTTTATGGTGTCTATCCATAGAGGTTCCCGAAATCAGCTCTAGGAAGAATTGTGTGCGAGGACACTTCGCTGCTATCAAAGTCCAAGAATTTGATAATTTTGAAGTGATGGAAATATTAGCATGAGTTAATGAAAGTCTTCAAGGGATGACTCTACTCCATGGGTTCAGGGTTTTTTGTAGTTTGCTCCTATCTTAATTTTAGACCTAGAAGAGTAGTTGTGATTAGCTGAAGACCTCATTGCCATGATTATTTAAATTGTGCTTGAATATGTTGTCTCGACAGCAACCTTGTATATCATGACAACATCTATGTTCATTTAGAATGTTCTTCATATTCAGCTTGTTCACAGTTTATGCACACACTTGACTGGCACATTATAGTTTAATTCTAAGGTAATTCATGTTATGCCCCTCTCACGAAATTAGTGACAGGTGTCACAGGCTTGAGGTGTTAAATCAAGTTTAAAACAAAAAATTTTCTTTTTGATTTGTTTAACGGGCAAGTATGTTTAGGTTGCATTGCTTGAGGACAAGCAATAATTCGACTTTGGGGTGTGCAAAGTGTCCATAAGTTCTATATTTCTTGCACATTTCATCTCATATTATTGTTGTTTTTAGTACATTTTAGGCATAATTAGCTTCATGCACTGCATTCTACAATATTCTTTACTCTGTCATGCTTTGTATTGATTTTCTATCATTTGGTATGAAAAAGGTATTGTTGCGTGTAAAATAGACTATCGCAATTGTAGTGCAAGTGTACACGACGCAAGTAGTAAAGTGATACGAAGTATCGGATATCGTCTCCACAGGGATTGGGCTAATGACTTCACCTTGATTTACTGCACGAAGTAAAGGAAATATTTTAGAGAGTTGTCACGAATAATAAAGTAAAACGTAAATAAAAAGATTGAGAAATCAAGATAGAGAGAATGGGCTGGTATTGAATTGCTCGGTAGTGCAGGTATTGAATTGCTTAGGATCTCCAGTTCTGTCGTCGCTCCCGTCGCCGACAGCACCTGTCGCAGCGTCTGTCCGTTAGTTGTCGCGGCAGCAGACACTAACTCAGTACTTCAAGCTTGGCAAGAATCCCAGATCTGCCTTGCCCTATCCCTAGGCACAAGTCTGTCGATGAACACGTCTTTGACGATACCTCCCGGCGGGAGTCGAAGGATGAACACCGATGTGTATGAATTCTTCCTTAGCCACTTAACCTCGCCTTATCCCTAAGCACGAGATGGTTCAACTATAAACTAGAGAACTCGCTTCTATCTCTTTCGTATACTTAACTCTCCCGATGCTAAGTAAATAGATAACCTTACAATGCTCTCCCGATGCTCTTGCAAGATATTAAAACCAAGATAAAAGAACTTGAAGTTTATTTTATTGAACTTGAAAAATCCTAAAACAAAGCAACCCTTGCAACTACTTTACAAAACAACCCGTGGCCCTAGGGGGAATTTAGAACATGTCGGTGACGGGTGGACGGCAGGGTTTAGGTTTCGGTTATGGGGTAGTCGGCTCTGCCCTAGGTTTAATCTATGCCCTTTATATAAGCTTTGGGCTCAAGTTATCTAAGGTAACAAGGATTACAACTTTAATTAAAAGTAAGATTCTAATAAAAATTAAATCTCTAAAGTATCCTACTTTCTAGCCGCCTCCTTGCTTTTAGGGATTTCCTCTCCTTTGAGCTTTGGCTTGTCATATCTTTTGATCCGGGGCTTGGAAAATTATTTGGTTTCCACACGACAGACGAGCAGATTTTTCTCTATCTATCGATGTCCACTTTATTTTTCCTCTTCAATAATCTGCTGTCACCATGCTGTCGTGACGGGTCCATGACAGGTTCGTCTTCTTCAGCTGCTTGTTCAGTTCAGCCTTCCTGCTTATCTGCCCTGCGCCTGCCTTCATCGTCAACAATGGCAGCTACCTGCAAAATGCACCATCTTTTAGTAGAATACGTGCCTTTTATATAATTGTGATATTTAATTGAAAACTATCCTAAATGCAATGCAATGATGCTTGAATGCAGCAGAAATATGGGTTAAAAAGGGTGTAAATAATAGAACTTTTACACACTCAACACACCCCCAAACTCAAGTCTTTGCTTGCCCTCAAGCAATTAAACCTAAAGAAAAATGAAAATTTTTGTGTTGGCTTTCAAACAGTGAACTGTCCCTTACCCGTCGCTCATTCTCTATGGCGGCAGCAACCTGTCGGGAAGGTTAGGATCTGTCCGGAATCTCCCTATAGCTCTCGTGCAGTGTGTGCATGCTTGTGAACAGTTATATGCTAAGACTCTTTTAGTTTCACTAGAATATTCAACTCCTTAACTCGAATTTTTATGCCAAAGTTTATTTTTTTAGAAGGCATATTTTCATGCTTCTTTTTCTTCTATTTTCAAGCTAAAATTTTTCTAGAGCCAGTTTTGGGCACCTCTAGTTAGCTTCCTAGAGCCGGTTTCGGGCACCTCTAGGTTTTTGATTTTCTTTTACTAAACTTCTTTCCTAGAGCCAGTGTTAGGCACCTCTAGGGGTTATCCAAGTTTTAAGCATCCTATTCTAGTTTGGCTAAAAGAAATCTAAGCAATATAACAGTCACAAAAGTGTTTAAGTTTTTCAGAACTATAGAAAGGCTCTAAACTTTTCCTTAACCTGTCCTAAAGATGCTGCCACGACAGAGCCGTCATGACAGGTAAGCTAACTTCACAGTTTTAAGCCAACAGTTTAATTTTCTGATTTTTTTTTTAAAAAAGAAAAAAGGCAAATAAAAAGACACAACAGTTAAACAAAAGATGTGCTAAAGATGCCATTAAATATGGAGGGTTGCCACCCCCAAACTCAAGGGTTGCATTGCCCTCAATGCAAAATAAGATAAAAACAAATAAAGAAAAACAAGATAAAAAAGAAAAAGTACATCACAATTATATAAGGGCAGGCAGCAATAAGAGGAGACAAAAGAAATAAAAACTTAAATTTTATGCGCTGTCGTCGCTGCTGCTGCTGACGCGGATCTGATGGTAGCGTCTGCGTTGAGGAGGTGGCTGGGCAGGTTCCGGAGCAGGTTGATCGACAGCTTCGTCAGCCTGTTGAGGGGCAGGATCTTCCTCCGGTTGGGGGACAGGGTCGTCAGCAGGTGGAAGGGCAGTTGGCTCCACTAGCCTGACATCAGAACTGCTGCTGCTGCTGTCCCAGCTGGTGGACATGATGGCCTTGGACAGCTTTCTCTTGTCTGCCACATGCTTGATACGCTTCACCCGTGTGAAGGCGCTGTCCAAATTCCTCCGGACAAGGGGGCTGTCGTCAGTGGCAGCTCGCTTTGTTCCTCGAGGGGAGGTGTCTGCCGGTGGACTGTCGGCTGCCGTCGGGGAAGGTGTGGAGGAGGCAGATTCTCCATGGGGAGAGACAGGTGGTGTGGGAGTAGGGGATGGGATGTTGAAATAATGGGCGGGGAAGGTGGGGAAAGAGACATCCGAAAAATTCAAAGTATTGGTAATGAAGTTTACCGTGGCATTGGAGAAGTCTCGGATGAATGTCATTAAGCCCATCTGGCGTTCCTCGATCCGCAGGACGGCAGCAAGGATGTGGGCGTTCTGATCTGCCGGTGCGGTGTTGGTGGCAACTTCTGGGGCAGGTTCAGTGGCAGGCTCGGTGGCAGGCTCATCATCAGACTCAGCAGGAGGGGCGTTGGGATCGAAGGCGTTGAGGGGTGATACGACTACCAGCTCCATGAGGCTGGAGATGTTGTTGTCTGTCCAGCCGCTGCCCTTCTTGATATTGTCTGAGGCTTCCTCCGGTACGGCAGCGCAGCGGCAGAGGGCAGTTATGGTGCAGGGCAGGCAGAGCCGTGAGTCCGAGCGGAAGGCGCAATCAAGAATGCTGTCCCTCATGTATCTGCCCACATTGATGGGCCTGTTGTGCATGATAGAGTGGATGAGGGCCAGTCTCTGCCTGTTGACTGTCGTATGGTGGGACGAGGGCAGGATACGCTTTTTGATAAAAGCGTTCCATAGCTTTGCCTCAGGTAGGAGCTGCCCCCTATTGACAGAATGGGGGTTCTTCTTACTCGTGCTCCACGTCGTTCCCGCTTCTGTCAACTCCCTCATGACAGCATCATGGCCGGCAGCGTCGAGGGTGTCCCAAAACTGTTGATGAGCATCATCTTTGGGGCCGAAGAAGAGGCCGAAGACATGGTTGATGCTGCTGGCGGTAAAAGGGACTGTCACTCCTCGGACGGTGACAGATGTCGCCGTCTTGCTCTCGATCGCCGCATAAAACTCCCTGACTAGGGTGTCGTTAAGTTCTACCGGCTGCTCGGCGAAGTCTTCCCACAATTGAGCTGTTATGGCTTGCATGATGAACGGCCGGAGTCCAAACAGAGGGGCATCTCTGTTGTAGATGAAGCTTCGCTCTTCCCAAAGTTCTTTGTTAGCGAACGGAGATGCTGCTGCGGAAGAGGAAGCGGCAGCAGCGTTCTGTCGTGTTTGTCGTGAAGACATATTTGGTGGCAAGGGCTGAAAATGAAAGAAAAGAGATCAAACTAGAAGAAAATAGCAAGAGAGAAATTCTGAAGTGATGAAAAATGAAAGGAGAAGGGGTTTATATAGCTGTCGGGGGCTGCCCATTTAATGCCGCAACGGCAGGCGGGAATAACGGAGCGGCAGATTGAATGTTGCGTCTGACAAGTCTGACGGACATTAATGCTGCGTCTGCCGCACGATTCTTCGTCTGCTGTGCGTCTGTTGACAGCCTGTCAACTTCGTCTGCGCCAGCAGCCGAAACGACAGGTTATCATAAATGGACTTTATTTGGGCTGATGGATGGGCGGTGGGCTTGGGCCACTTCTTCTTTCTCACTTGCCTCCTTTATTTCCTAAAAACTGAAATTAAAAACAAAACATTATTTGAATAAAATAAATCTAATTCCTAATAAATAATATTAATAATAATAATAAAATAAAAAGAAAAGAATTAGGTTAAATTAGGGATGCCTTGTGGGGCATCACCTAAAGTAACCACTTCCTGTGTTCCTGGGGCTTCAGTCCCTTGATAGTGCTTGAGGCGTTGTCCATTGACTTTGAATTGGTGCCCGTCCTTTAGTGATTGAATTGTAATGGCACCATGGGGAAAAACTTGAACTACTTGGAATGGGCCAGACCATCTAGATTTGAGCTTCCCTGGAAAGAGTTTTAATCTAGAATTGAATAATAACACAAGCTGCCCTGGGCAGAACTGTCGTGGCAGCAACTTCTTGTCATGCCACTTTTTAGTTTTTTCCTTGTAAATTCTTGCATTGTCGTAGGCCATTGTCCGTATTTCATCGATCTCATTCAAATCCAACAGCCTTTTCTGGCCTGCCTTGTCCAAGTCCATGTTTACTGCCTTGATCGCCCAATATGCCTTGTGTTCTATCTCGACAGGCAGATGACAGGTTTTCCCATAAATTAAATGGTATGGAGACATGCCCAATGGAGTCTTGAAAGCTGTTCTGTATGCCCATAATGCATCATTCAGAAGCAAAGACCAATCTTTCCTAGTTGGTTTAACCATTTTTTCAAGAATGTTCTTTACTTCCCTATTGGATATCTCAGCCTGTCCATTGGTCTGTGGGTGGTATGCTGTCGCGATCTTGTGCTTGACACCATATTTTCTCAAGGCGGCAGCAATTACCTTGTTGTCAAAATGTCTCCCTTCATCACTGATAATCGCCCTAGGGATGCCGAATCTAGAAAAGATGTTTTTGTGCAAAAACTTTTGGACTGTTTTGGCATCATTCTTTTGAGTTGCGATTGCTTCTACCCAATTGGAGACATAATCCACTGCTAGGAGGATGTAAAGATTTCCACGTGAAGATGGAAAAGGTCCCATAAAATCAATCCCCCAAACGTCGAAGATTTCGACTTCTAAAATATTCTGCAGTGGCATCTCGTTTCTCCTCGAGATGTTACCTGTCCGCTGGCACCTGTCACAGTTTTTGTAGAATTCCTGTGCGTCCTTATACAGTGTCGGCCAATAGAACCCTGACTGCAGCACCTTGGCAGTAGTTTTATTGCCTCCTAAGTGTCCTCCATATTGTGAAGCATGACAGTGATGGAGTATGTCTTCTTGTTCTTCTTGTGGTATGCATCTCCTTATAACCTGATCTGCGCACATTTTGAAAAGAAGAGGTTCGTCCCAATAATAATGTTTAACATCATTTTGAAACCTCTTCCTGGCTTGGTAAGTAAGATCAGAAGGTAATATTCCGCTAACTATAAAATTAACGAAATCAGCATACCAGGGAAGGTTAGAAGACTTACCTGCCGCCATGGCTGTCGCGACAGCTATTGCGGCAGCAAAGAGCTGCTCATCTGGGAAGGTCTCCAATATGTGTGTCTCATCTGGCGGTAGACTCTGTCCCGTCTCCAACCTCGACAAGTGATCTGCCACCTGATTTTCTGTCCCCTTTTTATCTTTTATCTCAAGGTCTAACTCTTGTAATAGTAAGATCCAGCGTATCAACCTAGGTTTTGCATCCTTCTTTGCAAATAAATACTTGAGGGCAGAGTGGTCGGTGTGTATTATAACCTTCGTTCGAAGTATGTAAGAACGAAACTTGTCGATGGAAAACACCACAGCTAACAGCTCCTTTTCCGTGGTGGTATAATTCACTTGGGCATCATTCAATGTTTTGCTGGCGTAATATATGACATGAAATAGCCTGTCCTTGCGCTGCCCAAGTGCTGCCCCGACAGCATAGTCACTAGCATCACACATAATTTCAAACGGTTGCGTCCAGTCTGGTGGCTGTACTATGGGGGCTGTCACTAACTTTTCCTTCAGAACCTTGAATGCTTCAGTACATTCTTCATTAAAGTCAAAGGGTCGGTTCTGCTCTAGGAGATGACATAGGGGTTTCGTGATTTTTGAGAAATTGGCAATAAATCTCCTATAAAAACCAGCATGCCCTAAAAAACTCCTAATGCCCTTGACTGTTGTTGGCGGCGGCAGCTTCTCTATGACCTCTATTTTTGCCCTGTCGACTTCTATCCCACGGCAGCTAATCTTATGGCCTAAGACTATCCCTTCATCCACCATAAAGTGGCATTTTTCCCAATTTAAAACCAAGTTAGCTTTTTCGCATCTTTCGAGCACCTTTTGTAAATTGCCTAGACAACTCTCAAAATCGTCTCCAAAGACAGAAAAATCATCCATAAAGATTTCTAGGAAGTCCTCAACCATGTCGGAGAATATAGCCATCATGCACCTTTGGAAGGTGGCAGGTGCGTTACAGAGTCCAAATGGCATCCTCCTAAATGCATACGTACCGTAGGGGCATGTGAAAGTCGTTTTCTCTTGGTCCTCTGGTGCAATAGCAATCTGATTATATCCTGAATAACCATCAAGAAAACAATAGTAAGGTTTACCCGCTAATCTATCAAGCATTTGATCAATAAAGGGTAAAGGAAAGTGGTCCTTTCGGGTAGCTTTGTTAAGCTTCCGATAGTCCATACAAACCCTCCAACCGGTCACAGTCCTGGTTGGGATTAACTCGTTGTTTTCGTTGGTTATTACAGTCATGCCTCCTTTCTTGGGAACACATTGCACCGGGCTTACCCATTTGCTGTCGGAGATGGCGTAAATAATACCAGCATCTAACCATTTAATTATTTCTTTACGCACTACCTCCTTCATTGCAAGGTTTAGCCGCCTTTGGGCATCAATAGTCGGCTTATGATCTTCCTCTAGGAGGATTTTGTGCATACAGATTGCCGGACTAATGCCCTGGATGTCTGCTATCGTCCATCCTATCGCCCTTTTATGCTGCCTCAACATGTCGATCAGCTGTCGTTCCTGTTCCTGCGGCAGCTTAGCAGAGATGATTACAGGCAGTGTGTTATCACAACCAAGATAAGCATATTTAAGCTGCCCTGGCAGGGGCTTAAGTTCTAAGACAGGTGGTTCAACAGTGGAGGGCTTTTGGATTAAATGGTTATTCGAAGTGTAATTCAAGGGTTCGAATAACTTACCTGGACGATGGTCTAACCAGTTTACCTCCTCATGACCTTCAGTGTCAGATGTATCGGATTCAGAGGAGTGACTGTCGTCGGTGCTGCCATCGTTGCTGTCGTCGTTACTGTCGTGACAGGTCGGTAGATGGCTGTCGCAGCAGTGACCAAATTTAATATCTCGGCAGCCCGACCTGATGCAGGGGTAATCAAAGGTCACCTCGATGATGGCTTTGCATTCCTCGTCCACATCGGCTTGTTTCATTGCTTGGAGAACATTCAACTTAATTTCTTGATCGTTCACGCGCATGGTGAGTTCTCCTTTCTCCATATCAATCAACGATCTTCCCGTGGCTAAGAAAGGTCGTCCGAGGATGACTGGTGCGTTCTCATCTGCCTCACAATCTAAAATAAGAAAGTCAGCAGGAAAAATAAGTTTATCCACTCTTACCAAAATATCTTCAATTTTTCCCTCGGGGTGAACGTAAGAGCGGTCGGATAGCTGTAGGGTAACTGTCGTGGGTCGCGCCTTGCCAATACCTAGTTTCTGAAAAACAGATTTGGGCATTAGATTAACACTAGCACCAAGATCACAAAGTGCCTTACCCACAAATTTATCGCCGATTACGCAAGGTATGAGGAAGCTCCCTGGATCCTTCTTTTTCTGGGGTGGTTGTCGATGAAGAATACTCATGCAACCCTCTTGCATCCTTACCGTTTCAAATTCCCCAAGTTTAGATTTTTTAGACATGACATCCTTGAGAAATTTAGCATAACCGGGCATCTCCCTAACAGCATCTAACAACGGTATGTTAATATGAACCTGTTTAAAAATATCATAAATTTTTTTGAGTTGAGATTCATTCTTAGCTTGTTGTATCCGTTGAGGAAAAGGTGGTGGAGGACGATAATCAGCAATGCGTCCTTCCCACTGCATGCGAATCTGAGGACGATAATCTTCCTTTTTCTCCTCTGTCGCTTCTGCTGTCGTGACTGGATCATCGGCAGCAGTCTGTTTGTCACCTGTCGGGGCAGCTTCCCCGGCAACGGCGCCAAAAACTTGTTGCGTGTAAAATAGACTATCGCAATTGTAGTGCAAGTGTACACGACGCAAGTAGTAAAGTGATACGATGTATCGGATATCGTCTCCACAGGGATTGGGCTAATGACTTCACCTTGATTTACTGCACGAAGTAAAGGAAATATTTTAGAGAGTTGTCACGAATAATAAAGTAAAACGTAAATAAAAAGATTGAGAAATCAAGATAGAGAGAATGGGCTGGTATTGAATTGCTCGGTAGTGCAGGTATTGAATTGCTTAGGATCTCCAGTTCTGTCGTCGCTCCCGTCGCCGACAGCACCTGTCGCGGCGTCTGTCCGTTAGTTGTCGCGGCAGCAGACACTAACTCAGTACTTCAAGCTTGGCAAGAATCCCAGATCTGCCTTGCCCTATCCCTAGGCACAAGTCTGTCGATGAACACGTCTTTGACGATACCTCCCGGCGTGAGTCGAAGGATGAACACCGATGTGTATGAATTCTTCCTTAGCCACTTAACCTCGCCTTATCCCTAAGCACGAGATGGTTCAACTATAAACTAGAGAACTCGCTTCTATCTCTTTCGTATACTTAACTCTCCCGATGCTAAGTAAATAGATAACCTTACAATGCTCTCCCGATGCTCTTGCAAGATATTAAAACCAAGATAAAAGAACTTGAAGTTTATTTTATTGAACTTGAAAAATCCTAAAACAAAGCAACCCTTGCAACTACTTTACAAAACAACCCGTGGCCCTAGGGGGAATTTAGAACATGTCGGTGACGGGTGGACGGCAGGGTTTAGGTTTCGGTTATGGGGTAGTCGGCTCTGCCCTAGGTTTAATCTATGCCCTTTATATAAGCTTTGGGCTCAAGTTATCTAAGGTAACAAGGATTACAACTTTAATTAAAAGTAAGATTCTAATAAAAATTAAATCTCTAAAGTATCCTACTTTCTAGCCGCCTCCTTGCTTTTAGGGATTTCCTCTCCTTTGAGCTTTGGCTTGTCATATCTTTTGATCCGGGGCTTGGAAAATTATTTGGTTTCCACACGACAGACGAGCAGATTTTTCTCTATCTATCGATGTCCACTTTATTTTTCCTCTTCAATAATCTGCTGTCACCATGCTGTCGTGACGGGTCCATGACAGGTTCGTCTTCTTCAGCTGCTTGTTCAGTTCAGCCTTCCTGCTTATCTGCCCTGCGCCTGCCTTCATCGTCAACAATGGCAGCTACCTGCAAAATGCACCATCTTTTAGTAGAATACGTGCCTTTTATATAATTGTGATATTTAATTGAAAACTATCCTAAATGCAATGCAATGATGCTTGAATGCAGCAGAAATATGGGTTAAAAAGGGTGTAAATAATAGAACTTTTACACACTCAACAGGTATTGTTTTAGTTTAGTTTTAGTTTCAGGTACTAGAGGCTAACAGAAGGAGAGAGGAGCTAAGGACATGATGTTGAGGCAGCAAACTAAGGAGTTGTACTGATGTAGTTCCAGACAGAGACATCAGCTGTCGAGTAGCTGCCGCAGCCCTACCTACCACCCAAGACAACAAATAGTTGAATTGGATAATTGAGTGCGATCTGTAGAGTAGAAAATCATGATCTTAACGATGTTGTCCACTCAATTTTCCGAAGACTGTAGCAGCAGGTAGAGCCGCCGAAGGAGGAACTCAAGCTTACTTGAGGAGCAAGGCAACATGATTTAAGTCCACATTCAACTCAAATAAGTCAGCATTTAGAGTTGCATTTAATGCAAAAAGCTACTTCAAAGACTTCTACTCAAAGAAGGACTAGACCTAGCTAATGCCTATATATACTTATTGTAATTGTACTACAAAACAACTAAGGTTTTCCCTTAGGCATTGTTTAGGTTTTCTTGCCGCCATTATGTTCTAAAATTCTTTTGGGTTTGGGATATGTTGTAATTAGTGTGAGAAAGGTTGCTTAGGATTTTAAGTTTTTTTTTTGCAATAAAGCTTCAAGGTTTGCTTATTCCATGTTCTTCATAGTTTTCAATTAAGGCGAAATATTAGTTGATTACTATCCATTTGTTCGGTATCAAGAGATTCGAACTCACGAAAGGAGTAAGTATGATTTCATCTATAGACGGTGCGATCAATTCGGCCTAGACATATGTTAGGGTTTAAGGCGGCTAAAATAGGATGATTTAACATTGTTGTCTTTTCATGATTCACACTGCGATTGGTATTATCTATAGTGGGCATCAACAACATTCTGACTTAGACATAAGCGGGATCACTGTCACAGTGTTATGCTGAGCCTTGTAGTTCTGCCGAGTTTGTCGCCGACACACAAGTCCATTCCCCTACCGAGGAAGCGAGAGCGTCTCGGCAGCCTATCTGCCATCCCCCGCCGAGGCAACAGAGTCTAGCAATGCAAAACAACTTGTCATATTCAACGTTGTTTCACACTAAGCAGCAGTATAACCCTGCCCATTCTATCAATCTGATTTCTTCCCTTTTATTTACTTGTGTTTTATTTTATTTTCTTCTTAAACAAACCAACTTATTTGTGCAATTTACTTTTCTTGTGCAGGAACAGCAAAGCGAGTTAAGTTTTCCTATCCCTGTTGGAGACGATCTCTTTTATACTATTACTTGACAGGAGTGTGCACTTGTGCTCATATTTAGAGAACACTAAAACGCTCTAAACTAACATTTGTCCATTCATAGCAAACATTCTTTTGCAACAACATGGTCAAAGGTGTAGCAATCATAGAAAAACCTTTAACAAACCTTCGATAATATCTAGGCAACCCAAGGAAATTTCACACCTCCGTCACTGACTTAGGCGTTTTCCAACTCATCACCGCCTCAGCCTTGTGTGGATCAACCCGAATACCCACGGCTGACACCATATGTCCAAGAAAAACCACTTCCCTGAGCCAAAACTCACACTTGCTCAGCTTAGCATAAAGCTAATTTTCCAACAGCACTCTCAACACAATCCTCAAGTGCTTATCATGATCCTCCTTGGTACGCGAGTACACGAGAATATCATAGATAAACACTACAACAAACTGATCTAGGAACTCATGGAACACTTGGTTCATCATATCCATGAATGCAGCTGGTGCATTTGTCAACCCGAACGACATTACCAAGTACTCATAATGGTTATACCTAGTCCGAAAAGATGTCTTAGGTACATCCACATCCTTAACCCTTAGTTGATAATACCCTGACCTCAAATCAATCTTCGAAAACACCGAAGCACCACGTAACTAGTCAAACAAATCATCAATCCCCGACAAAGGGTACTTGTTCTTAATTGTCAACTTGTTCATTTGCCGATAATCTATGCACATACGCATTGTACCATCCTTCTTCTTCACGAACAAGACCGACGCACCCCAAGGTGAAACACTTGGCTTTATGAACCCTCGATCAAGAAACTTCTAAAGTTGCGTCTTCAACTCCTTAAAAGCCATCCAATAACTAGTAATGGACACGTGAGTCATATTTTCATACAACTCAATGCCAAACTCAACTTCCGTGTTTGGTGGCAACCCATGCAACTCTTCTGAAAAAACACCCGGAAACTCACATACTATTTGTATGTCTTGCACCCGCACTTCCTTCGTACCAGGATTTATCACATACGCCAAGAAAGCTTCGCAACCCAACTCCCTCATCCGACTCACTTCACGAGCAAAAATTGCATAGGACAAGAACTTCACGATCTCCCCTACCACTTCGTAATCACCTGGAAGTTTCAAGGTAACTCGCTTAACATCAAAATCAACTACAACTCGATGCTATATCAACCAATCCATTCAAAGAATCACATCAAAACCATAAAAAAGCAATTCCATCAAATCAACTGAAAACACATGGCCTTGAACAGATTAATGGTATCTCTTATACAGATTTCTTGTAACAACAGTCTCACCAAAAGAACTGGTTACTTGCATCCCTACGTCTAGCATCTCATCAAGAATATCAAGCAAATGTGCATGCTCACTCAAGATGTATGAATTCGTAGATCCATAATCAATCAATGCTAACAAAGACATTGATTGCAAGACGAATGTACCTGCAATCACGTCAGTGTCGTTACGTCCCTCGTGATGTGATACACCCTCGCAAGACCACCTCCCTCTTTCTGAACCATAACGACATGAGCCACACCTCTCTACCCATCCTCCCTCCTCTGGAAGTTACCACGACCGTACCAACGACCTCTCTGCGGTGCAACAATAGGTGCACGACCCTGACCACCACACGTTAACAAGGGACACTCTCGGATCATGTGATCAGCTGCTCCATAGTTTCAGTAAGAATTAACCCCAGCCATAGAAACATGTACCTCACAAGTTACGCAAGGAAAATTTTGCCTCAAGTGCTCATGCGAACCGCATGTATTATGCTCAAACCTCGTCATACTGCCCTGAGCTGGCGCACCACGCCCAAAGTTACCTTGCCTTGCCACATGTTGATACCTTCGATCACGGTTCCTCTTATTATGCCCACCACTAGAGCCAGCATCGACAGCTCTCTTGCCCAAGCTAGAACCACCTACACGCGAGGTCGAACCCAAGCTTTGTTCTATGTTCTTGGCCCGTGTCACGAGAACATCAAAATATGTATTACCAGACGCAAGCATGAACGTCTTCACCTCCTGCACTAGGCCATACCACAAATGATCACAATGATGCCTATCACTCGACACCAACTCTGGAGCATACTGGCTCAGTTGTACGAACTGGACCTCGCACTCAGCCACTGTCATGTTCCCTTGCACTAGGGACATAAACTCCCGCTTTTTATTGTCCAAGTATCTGACTCCAAGATACTTCTTTTTTATAGCAGACTGAAACAAGTCCAAATCCACCTCATCGGGCTCCATGGCCGCAGTCATAGTCGTCCACCATGCAACAACGACACTGCACAACCCAGCTTATGTGCACCATTACACCCCCATTTGATCCAAGATTTGGATCGTACTGGCCATCCATGCCTCGAATGCCTCGAGAGATAAACCACGATATTCTACGCCTCCAAAACTTCGCAAGCGCTCCAACGGCAAACATGTTTGCCCAGTAGTAGGAGCTTGCACTTGTACTCCAGCAACAGCACCCTGGAATGCTCTCGTCATCGTCTATACCAAAGGCGTCAAATCACCCAGCCCCGGACCATCTTGTCTGCGTTGTTCTTGCTCCCCACCCGCAGGCGGTGGTGGTGGTGGAGGAGGTAAATTCACATTAGACAGAACCTCATTCTTCTGATTACATTGCTAATTAGCAGGAGCAACTGACCCAGAACGTAATTCTCTCATCGATCCCATTGTGCTATTAACAGTAAGGCAAGTATATAAAACAAAACAAAAGATCAGGCCAGCTTCTAACAAGGATCGAAGACTTCAAATCCAATTCAAAAACATTTCACTATTGTTATATGGCAATGGGCATTCCAATTTTCCCCCCGACATAGCATAAAGCATACAACACGCATGTTACAACCATAATGTATCATAAGCACTAAAATCCAGCCGAATCTATCATCACATATAACATATCAAATTCATATTCAATCACCATATATAGAATCACATACACAACATTAACATGCTTAAGACATTCACCGGACAAAACAAATATCACCAAAAATGTATACTCACATCATTATCACTTACCAACAACTTACCATCATCCCAACCTTTCGTAAACCTAGCACTGATACCACCAAATGTAACCCCCTCGACTCAACCTAGCCGATAGACCAAACTGAACGGGTCACACGGGGAATATTGAAGTAAACCATGAAGGTTTACCTCAATAAATGACCCTATTTTTTTCTTTTTATCTTCTCTAGATGCAAGTTAGGTTCCTATGTGATCAACAAGCAGTGAATCGAAAAAAAAACATGAACGCTCAATGCATAATACCAATTTCGGGTTTAGGGACCATTTTGTAAATTTAGCAATTTGTAAGGGTTATTACAAAATTTAGATTACCAACCTTCAATTAAGTTCATTACATGCATCTTTGTCGAAACTCAGCTCAAATTAACATATAGAACTCATCTAATTGCATCCACAAGAAACAATGACTAAAACGTAAAGATTCATAACAATCAAAGGTGAGTTTCGACCAGTTTAACGAATAGCATATCGGTAACCTTAGGGTGGGTATCGATACGCCCCCGACGATCAGGCTTCCCAGCTTCAACATTACAAGATTGCATCGGTACAATAGGGCACTGTATCGATACACTCTCGTCTAGTGGCTAAAATAGGTATCGATACGCCCCTGTGTATCGATACGCTGCTCCTATATATGAAGGTCGTATCGATACACTTCAGTCTGAAACTTCCCCAAATGCAGATTTAACACATCAAACCCATTCCAACACATTCCAACCTATATGTAAACATGCTTGCAACTCAAATGCACTTCAACAATCATAAATTCATGGCAAAGACAACATCAAAGGATCACTATCAACCTCAATGATATCTAAAGGCATGCTTCCTAAGAAATTAAGGCACCAAAAGGTTAATTCTCAAATCCAATCAATTACCAACACTTAAAGGCCATTTACATGCCCAAATATGCATGTCAAACTTGTACCAAACTAGAAAATACCATAACAACCAACAATCATAGCACTGGACACCCTCATTGCCTTTATTACACTAATTCAAAACTGTGACATACTTTTTAAAGAAGTATCTTGGAAAACCCCTTGTAGTTGTTGCCTCCCAACACCTAATTATCTGCATTGATGAACAAAGAGAGTATAAGCATGCAAGCTTAGTGAGGATTGACCAAAACCAAAGACACCATCAATGCACAAAACTATTTTCACTATTTTAAAGACCATCATGCCTTTTTGATAAACCATGCACTTTAACATTAAAATTAGCATGCCAAATACCATGCAACATGAATCACATATTTTCCATCAATTAAACTATTGCTACACAAACATCAAGCCTTACAAGTATAAACACCATTATGCTAAGCTTAAGGAAAAACATGCATTTTTCATAATATGCATCATCAACATTTCCATAACATTTCATTACATTATATTGGCTTACAAGTGATTAACAACATTCTCAAAAAGCATATCGGATACACGAATTATCAAGGGTTGTCCCATACCCTTCAGACACTCTATCGGCATCTCAAGGCTCGCACACGGGAGCAACCCTCCACCGCTGTGACACCCGTGGTGGAGTATTCGATACAATTACAACCCCTCAACACAACTCATCGGTAGATATATATCCCACTAACGAGAGACGGGCCATACACAAGGTTCGCACCCGGGAGCTACCCTCAAACGTTGCAACCTTAATCAATCTTCAATCTTTAGGGTACTTGGATGTAGTTTTCGGTACAATCACAACCCCTCAACATCCAAGGCGACTTGTTTATAGTGCACTCAATCCTATAGCTGGCTAACTATATTCGATGTCATTTACAAAAAACTTTATACAACATCACTTCCCAATATAATCCACATTTCATGCATACCTCATTGTTTTTTCAAAACCATTCATTATAAGCCTTAACTCAAGCATTAAACCATGCTTCAAAACTCATGCATCAACACATGCATACAAGGATCACTTACCTAGTGCATCCTTAAACCACATGGCATCATCAAATACATTTTATATACTCGAAACATGCTTAAAAACATTAGGTAAATGCAATTAAAATCAAGTGCAACCCAAGACTTATACTAGCACAATCCGGGAGAGAAACCCACTTTACTTACTTCCGAACTTAGTAAAGCGTTTCAAGCTCTTAATAAGTTCCCAAAACCTTTTCTAAAACATTTCCACATTGGAAAATTAGTTTCCACTCATCGACTTGCAAAACCACACTTGCCCACGTAACAATCAATCATCTAAAGCCTCCAAAACCACTTTGTTCAATTCCAGAACACTATCCATGTTTTCAACATATTAAAAATAGAGATTCAATGCATCATAACGCAATCAAGCACCAACACTTTACTAGAAACTCGCTGCTCCGCTCTAAAGCATCAAAACACCCATCCAAATCAATCGAAATATCAAATGATTGATCTCTAAACTCAGCCCAACCATCAACCAACACATCCAACACATTTTAAGAATAAATCAACATCCAAAAACAACCTAAAACCATCATTATACCACCAGCAACTCAAATCTCACATTACACCCAAAAAACCCAACCATAAACACTTTAAAAACTAATTATCTCAAGGATTTCGGGATCAATATGATTAAGACTCTATTTCAACATCATAAACCTTTCAAAACTCAATTAGAAACCATATCAAACAAACCAAATCAACACAACTCCGAAAACCACATTTAAAACATCTTTTTCAACAAGATTTCATCATTTTATCAAAACAATAATAAAACCTCAATCAAAAACATAGATAAAGAGCCAAATATATTTGGAATTTCATTAAAGAACCTTGATTAGAGGGTTAGCATGAAATATACCTCCAATCCTTGCTTCTCTTCTAATATGACAAATTTTCTTTCAAGAAACTTGAAGGAATTTGAGAGAAATCACAAAGGAGAAGTTGAAAATCAAGAGAGGAAATGAGAGTGAATGAAATATGGAATATGAGAGAAAATATAGAGTGTTTGGCTGAAGTGAAGAGGAGAGAATGAAAAGATCGTCAAATTTTGTTTAACTAAAATAACTACCTCTTTAATTAAATCATAAAAGCCACTTTAATTATTTAATTAACCATTTAAAACACATGTCAAATTAGAGAAACAACTTAGTTTCCAATTAGCTCCCTAAAGATTCTATGATTTTGGCTCTTTTTGAAAAATACTCTTTTTTTCATAGTTTAAAACTTTACATTTTGGTCACTACCCAAAATGTATACATCCCAATACTTATTTTGCAAAATTGATTAAACCAACCTCTTAAATATATTTTTAGAGGATTTTACAAATTTTTATCATATTTTTATCCTATCTCAAACCTTGATTTCCCTAAACCTCAAACCTTTAACAATCAGTTCCACTAGCCTAACCCAACACGCAAAACACCTAGGCCCAAAACCGGAGCGTTATAGATGCCTAGGATATGGGGGATATCCTCTGGTGTGAAAATGGACGATAATTTATGTACATCCCAATTACCATTGAAGGTCGTGAGAACCGAGGGAGTAAGAGTGTCGAATAAAGTATTCGGGCTCTAAGTATAATTTTGCAGCGGTCCAAGAGAAGGGTACCAAACATCATCAAGGAGACTTGCAGTGGTTCCCTTACATATTGTCCAAAGGATACAATCTCTTAGAATCGACCAACTATTAGAGAGTGCACACCATAGAGGGGTGCAAACATTCCTACCCACCGATATTGGGTAGATGGTGGTGACCTTATACTTCTATCAGAGGAAACAGACCCAAAGTTCATCGCATTTGGCAATAAGAGAAAACCCCAGTTTGAGCATGAATGCCAGGTTATGGTCCCGCATGTGGCGCAAACCAAGGCCATCATAGTGCATTGGTTGGCATACAACTTCCTAGTTCATTAGAAATACCTTTGGGGAATTCGGCGTAGACCCCAAATGAATTTTCGGATCAAAGTGTGCGCTCTTTATTTTATCGATGATGAACTCATAATCCACACATCTCGAGCATCCATGAATGACCGGAACACTCAAGTATTTGTCTAGTGAGCTCACTACTTGAAAAACTAGACGAGAGCTAAGGGTACACTTTAAATTCGTATCTGTGTTAGGGGAAATTAGATATGGGTATTTCTTTTGCTCACATGGTGACCAGAACAGACCCAAAAGTGGATAAGATGCCATCAATAATATCGGCTTGAACCGAGTCAGCTCTCACTTAGATGTTGAGGTCATCCGCAAAAAATAAGTGGGAGGCAGGGTTACCATGTCGAACAAAACTAAAAGGTTGACAAGAGCCCTAAGACACATAGTGAATGATGGGGTGACCCAAACGCTTCATAGCAAGGATGGAGATATAAGGCAAAAGCGGATCGTCGTGTCTGACACCCCGCGTATGCAAAAATGCTTGAGATAAGCTCCCATTCTACTAGAATTGCATGCTTGAAGAGGTGATGGAATTCATAATAATTCCTCGGATACCCAGAGGAAAGCCAGCATAGATTAGAGTGCCTGAGATGAAAGCCCATCAAATTCGATCAAAGACCTACTCCAAATCCACTTTGATCGCCATATGTTAAGTAGATCGATCGAATCGAAGATGGCCAAGAGGAGGTGAATTGTCTTTTTAAAATTGAAGGGAGCAAATTGAAGATATGAAAATTGAAGACAAGACAATTTATAGTGGTTCGAGCTTAGAACAAGCTCTACATCCACTACCTTAGCTCCCACAAAGGATTTTCAACCAAATTCACTAGAAATTTGTCCACTTTTCTCGGATTAGGAGGAATCTTACAAATCGGTTAATATTTCTACCCAAACATTAACCAAAGACTCTCTCAAATACAAAGATTGCTGGAAAATGAAAAATAAATGTCACAAGGTATATTATTTGCCCCAAATTCCAAGTTCTCTCAACCCAAATTGATAAAAGATGAATACAATAAAAATCACTCAATTGGGTACAAGGGTTTCACTCTATTTTTCACAAATTGGATTGGATTTTTGCTTGAATGTGTTTGACTTGATCAATAGTTGTTGTTGTTGTAGCTTTAATGGCTTGCTTTTATACCTCTTCATTGAATTCTAATCGTTCTAGTATTTAAGATCATCAATAAAGTCGTTGGGCTCTCTTTTTCCCACCATAAATGCAGTTCTGCAACCTATCGTACCGCTACTCGCATCACCGTATCGATACCTTTCAAAAGAACAAAGAGTATACAAATAGCGTATCGATACGCGAAGTGGTGTATCGGTACGCAAACCATATTTTATACAAGGGATCGGTACAGTATAGTTCGTATCGGTACCAATTTTGCTCATTGGAATCTTAGAATTGGTTAACCAAAAACTGCATCGGTAACACTCGTTAGGCATATCGGTAGTGTTAACCAACTTTCAAAGTGTTTTGTTCCAATAATCTGACAAGGCAATGGTAAAAAAATCAATGCCAAGATTTTTCAAATTTTACCAACTCGTATCGTACGGTAAGTAGTTTTTAGAATCCAAGATTTCATCGAGTCTGAAAACCGTATCTATACGGCACAGAGCGAATTGGTATGCTTTTCTTGACTTATTTCCTGTAGCCAAAACTCGTATCGATACGAGAGTGGTCGTATCGGTACGCTTGGACAAATTTCAAAAGTTTAAGTTCAAAAATATTTAGAAAATATTTTAGATATTTGGCTTTTGATTTAAAAATACTTAAAGTTCGAATCCTTGTCATTTTGTGAGTCTTTTGAGTATTGAAAATTTTATTTCATTTTGCAATTAAGTCCCTGAAAAAAAAATTTATATCAAAATCAATGTTAGTTTTACAATCTCCCTTATTTTAATATAACAAAACCCAAATAAATTTTTAAATTTCTTCCCCTTACTTTAAGGCTAAAAGATGTATCTTTAAAAAAAATTAAGGCTCTTTATATTTCTCCCTCTTTTTGTTAGATCAAAATAAATGTAGGGAATAATATAAGCAATGCAAAGCAACATTAAATAGCATAAATATTATTAAGCACTAAAAGCATAAAAGATCAAAGCAAATAGAAGTCTAAACTTAAATACAAAAATATAGTGCAAAGCATAGGTTCTATAAAGGGAAATAACAAAGATAACTGCATAAAAAGGAAAATCCTAAGAGATTATATGCAACGAGATGCAAAGGTCTAAGGAGCGTCATCTTCGCCTTCATCGTCATCTTCGTCTTCCATGGCATCATTACCAAAGGTATACCCACGCCACTCTCTACGAAAGGCGGTAAGAGTCATATCCATTGATGCTTGGCTAGCCTCCATAGAAGTGATTCTAGCATCCATAGCCGTGACACGAGTGTCCATGGATGAGATCCATATTTCAAACCCATTGGTTGTCATAGCAAGTGAATTTATCCTTGCGAAATGATTTGTCGTCAATAGGATCGGTGAGAGGTACCTCAAGATCATACGAGCAATCAATCCCAAGCTTGTGAAAGATGAAACTCAAGGTTGTGTCGTAGGTGAACGATGAGACAAAGGTCGAATGGCGGTTCTGAACAAGATAGACGATCTCTGCAAACATAATTTGAGCAAAGTTTGGGCGTTTTCCTTCCCGAAAGCATGGTATCAAAAAAACTTTCAATTTGACGAATAGTGGACAATTTACCACCGGATGGACGGAACCACCAAGTGATAAGAAAGTGAGGAACCGGTCATGAGCATCAAGGGTGGAGACGGAGCCAAGTTGAATGTTGCCTAAAGAGTGTTTATCATCTATACCAATATCCTCAACCCCCCAAACAATCAGTTATAACCTTAGAAACAATTCGAAAAGTGTTACCCATAAGATAAAACTCAATGGCTATAACATCATTTTTGGTTTTGTCCAAACACATCGAGCATTAGAATAAAACATCAAAACAAGGTTTTTATAAAAGACTCCGGGTATACTTAAAAAGGAAATAACTTCTATTGAGTATGTAACTAAAGATAATGAAAGTTAAATTCAGGGGAAGACAAGTAGGGGAAAGAAACCTTGCGCTCACGACGAATTTTAAAGTTTTTGAAAAAAAATTGAAATGATTCATCGCTCGAGTGAATTTGGGGTCATTAGTACTATGTTGCAATATGTAGGATAAATTTGGTTTAGTACCATTGGACTTGGAGTTAGAGGAGGATGCAATATCATTTCTCATACGTTTCTTAGGAACCATAACTTTAGATCAAAAACAAGGAAAAACAATGTATGTATAAATCACCATATTCGATCCAATATGATATCAAAAATTAAAGGTGTTTGTTAAAAATATATATATAATATAGGTGAAAAACATATATAAGTATAAAACAAATTTTTGGTACAAAGAATTTCGAGAAAAAAAAATAGTGTAGGAAGGCTTTGGTGGGTTTTTATAGCCAAGTTCGGCTAGGATTTTGAAGAAAAAGTGGTTGTGTTTTGATTAAAGTTTGAAACTCTCATTTAATGACATTTGAACACTCAAACGTTAACGCATATCGGTACGCTAAAAGCCGTATTAGAACTGACTCGACAGATCGTACCGGTACAATTTTACATATACCGATTCATTCGTGAACACTTGTATCAGTAAAATATTATATGTAATGAAACTCTCATTAACACGTACCGATACACAATTACCCGTATCGATACCTATTTTCCAGAAATACATTTTTTTAATATACTTAAGTTCAAAAAATGGATTTTAATCAATCCTAAATGCGTGTATATGATAAATGAGCAACATTTATGGACTAAAACAGATACATATTCCCCTAGCAACAAGCATAGATGCATCATTCAAATTCAAGCAAAATTTTTTGCCACATAAGGGCTCTAAAAGGTCAAGATAGGCTAGTTAGGCCTAACTCTCTCCTAAGAGTCTAAAAATGTTCTTTGTCTAATGGTTTTGTAAAGATATTCACTAGTTGGTTTGAGGTATCAACATACTCTAGAACAGCATCATTCTTTAGGACATGGTCCCTAATGAAATAGTGTCTTATCTTTATGTGTTTGGTTCTAGAATGTTGGATGGGATTCTCAGTGAGACATATGGAACTTGTGTTGTCACACTTAAGGGGTATGGTACCTACATCAATTCCATAGTCTAGGAGTTGTTGCTTCATCCAAAAGACTTGAGCACAACAACTCTCCGCTGACATATATCATGCTTCGGTGGTAGATAAGGCTACACTATTTTGTTTCTTAGAGAACCAAGATATGAGAATACTACTAGAAATTGGCAAGTTTCAGATGTACTTTTTCTATCTATTTTACATCCCTCATAATATGCATCGAAATAAGGATGTAGGTTAAAGGAAGAGTCTCTAGGATACCAAAGACCTAAACAAGGTGTGTCTTTAATGTATCTAAAGATTCTCTTAATGGATACAAGGTGTGATTCTCTAGGGCTAGCTTGAAACCTAGCACACAAGAAAACAATAAACATGATAGCGGGTCTACTTGCGGTAAGGTAAAGCAAAGAGCCAATCATAGAGTGATAAAGCTTATAATCAATATACTTGCCTCCTTCATCTTTGTGAAGCTTAATTCATGAGCTCATTGGAGTGGCTTGAGGCTTCACATTATCCAAGCCAAAATTCTTGAGCATATCATTGATGTACTTAGCTTGATTGATGAAGATGACATCCTTCCTTTGCTTGCTTTGGAGCCCCAAGAATATTAAGAGCTCCACCATCATGCTTATCTCAACTAACATTACATTAACTTAGAAAATTCTTGGTAATAAAATTCATTAGTAGAACTAAAGATTATATCATCAACATAAATTTGTACTACTAATATGTCATTTTCATTTCTTTTAATCAAAAGTGTAGTGTCCACCTTGCCTTTTCAAAACCTTTTTCAACCAAAAAGTTTGAAAGCCATTCATACCAAGCTGTAGGAGCTTGTTTCAAACCATATAAAGTTTTGGTTAATTTAAAAACATGGTTTAGATAAATTGGATCTTCAAAACTGGGTGGTTATTCAACATACACTTCCTCATTAATAAAACGATTTAAAATGCACTTTTAACATACATTTGAAAAAGCTTGAATTCAAGATAACATGCAAATGCAAGAAGCATCCTAATTGCTTCTATTCTAGCTACGGGTGCATAGGTTTCATCAAAATCGATTCCCTCTTCTTGAGAATAACCTTGAGCAACAAGTCTACCCTTGTTCTTCACTATGTTACCACTCTCATCTAGTTTGTTTCTAAAAACACATTCAGTTCCTACAGTAGACTTACAACTAGGCCTATCAACTAATGTCCAAACTTTACTCCTATCAAATTGATTAAGTTCTTCTTGCATGGCCAATATCCAAAAATCATCTTTTAATGCTTCTTTGATATTTTTAGGCTCAATGCATGAAATGAATGCAACATTATTAAGCAAACTAAGAGAGGAAATAGTGGTTACCCCCTTGGATGGATCACCCAAGATTTCACCATCTTTGACATAGCTGAGTTCCCTTGGGTAGCTTGCTTCCTTTTCACCAAGATTCATATCCTTCAAGGATTCTATGGGAGGGTCTTGTGCTTCTTCTTCTTTGGTTGGAACCTCATCCACCTTTGATGATTGTCCACCATCATTGGCTTCAATGATCCATACATCATCATCACAAGAATCCTTCTTCGGAAGGATGTTATCACTGAAAACCACATGAATATACTCTTATACAACTAAGGTTCTTTTGTTTAACACTCGATGGATTTTAGAGTTTAAATAATATCCTATGAAGATAGCTTCATCACTTTTTGCATCAAATTTACCTAAATGGTCTTTTCCATTGTTTAAAACAAAAGACTTGCATCCAAAATGATGAAAATAGATAATGTTAGGCTTCTTTGATTTTAAAATGTCATAAAGAGTTTTCTTTAAAATTTGTCTGATCATTGCACGATTTATGATATAACAAGCGGTGTTTGTGGCTTCTGCCCAAAAATACTTAGGTAAATTGTTTTCACAAAGCATGGTTCTAGCCGTTTCTTCTAAAGTACGATTTTTATCTCAATTACCACATTTTGTTGAGGAGTGCTAGGTGCGAAAAAATTGTGCCTAATACCATTAGAGTTACAAAAATCCTCAAAACCTATTTTTGAAAATCTGTTCCATGGTAAATTCTAAAATGAATTATGTTTTAACGCTCATTTTTAGTAACTTTTGAAAATGTGATGAAATATTCCAAAGCCTCTTCTTTTGTACTTAAAAAGAGAACCCATGTGTATCTAGAGAAATCATCAACTAAAACATAAGAATATAATTTCCACCCAAGCTAGTTGTCCTAATAGGCCCAAAGAGATCCATATGGATCAGTTGTAAAACCCTACTAGTTGAAATATCATTAATGGATTTAAATGAGGTACGATTTCGTTTACCCTTAGCACAAACATCACAAATTTAGTCTAATGAGAATTTTAGCTTAGGTAAACCTCTAACTAGATTTTCGGAAACTAATTTCTCTAAAACACTTGTTCTAGCATGTCCTAGTTTTCTATGCCACAACCATGCATCATTTTCACTTTCAGCAACCAAACATGCATGAGATGAATGAATGTCATCTAGATGCACCACGTATATGTTACCTATGCGATGACCAATAAGCATTATCTTATTTTTTTTAATGTTCACAATTTTTCAACCATTAACATAAAAAGAATTTCAAAATCTTTATCACATAATTAATTAATGCTCAACAAGTTATTTTTTTAGACCATTGACATATAACACATCATCAATAAGAATCGAAGAGAGATTACCATTGGATCTTATACCCTCAATATGGTCTTTGGAGTTGTCACCAAATGTCACCACTCCACCACTTTTTGGCTTTATCTCTATGAATGTACTCTTGTCGCTGGTCATGTGTCTTGAGCATCCACTATCAAGGTACCAAATGTTTTGACTTGAAGCTTTAGCCTTGTTGCAATGTTCCCCCTACAACCAAAGATTAGTTCTTGACTTTTGGTACCCAAATCATTTTGGGTCCATGTGAGTTAGCTCCCAAATACTTGGTTCCCTTATGAATCCAAGAAGCAATAGCATTAATATTATTAGAAACTACTAGTTCCTTAGGAACCCATACATTTCTAACTCTTTTACCTTTAGAATGCCTTTGAGAGCCTCTTTGTTTGTAGCCATTAAAGTTCCTCTTCACATAGTTGGGTTTTGAAGAGCTTGATTTTTCAAAATCTTGTTTCCCAACTAAGTTTAGAGAAGCCTTAAGCTCATTCACCACTCTGTGGTGATCGTCATGAACCTTTGAAAGAATATTGCTCAAATCAACATTTTAATTTTGAAAATACTTTAAATCTTCTTGTAAATCCACAATCTTCTTTTCAAGTTCCTTGTTTGTCATAGAAAGGGAATCATTTTGGTTTTTCAACTTGTTTCTTAAAACCGATTCCATACATTTCTCTACCAACTCATCGTAAACCTCTTGCAACTCATCAAATGCATCTTGAAATTCATCATAGGTAAAATCAAAAGTAGATGAGTTAGGGTTTACCTTAGGATCATCATCAATAACCATGAGGCAAAGAATAGCCACTTCATGCCCCTCTTTATCGGATGATGATTCTTCATCGGTACAAGTAGCAACGTGAGCTTTGTGCTTTTTCTCTTTATCGAACCCCTTCTTGCACTCATAACAAATGCGATGATCATAGCCAATTTTATGTGCCCCGGCTTCTTGCACTCATAACAAATGAGATGATCCTTTTCTTCTTCTTTGTTCTCGTTATGAAGTCTTTTCTTCTTTGGAACTTTCTACTTTGGTTGGACTTCATGAATTGAGAGAATCTCTTCGCGATCATAGCCAATTCCTCAAACTCATCCTTACTAGAATTGCTTTCCTCTTGAGATGCATTGAGATCATTTCCTTGCTTCTTATTCTCTACCTCTTGCTTCTTCACTCTTTTCTCTTCTCTTCTCTTTTATTCATCCCTTCCTTGCTTCATGATCTCATGAGTAAGGAGAGATCCTACCAACTCATCGAGCCTCAAAGTCTTCAAGTTCTTAGTCTCGATGATTGCTGTTCCTTTCCCATCCCATGATTCGAGAAGAGAGTAGAGTAGCTTCCGGACAAGTTTAACTTTGGGAATGATTTCAGCGAAGCCCTTAAGACCATTTACTATAATCGAGAACCGATCGAACATCTTGAGGACACTCTTGATCTTGAGCTCATGGCTATTGTGTTTGCCTTGAAGATTTGGAGGCATTACCTGTATAGCTATAAGTTTGTGGTATTCACATATCATAAGAGTTTGAAGTATCTTATATCTCAAAAAGAGTTGAATCTTAGGCAACGTCGATGGGTGGAGTTGCTTAAGGATTACGATCTGTCGATCGAGTGTCATCCTGGAAAGGCCAATGTTGTGGTTGATGCTTTGAGTAAGAAGGGGGTTGTGGGGTTGAGGGCGATGTTTGCTCGTTTGAGCATATCGCGAGATGGTTGTCTTATTGTTGAATTGTAGGTGAAACCATCCTTAATCTAGTTGATCAATGATAAGCAGTTACTCGATGATTCCCTTGTTCCTCATGTTTAGGATATTGCAGAGGGTAAGCCTTCGAATTTCAGTTGATTGTGTTCTATGTTTTGGGGGTCGGATAGTGGTGTCGAATGACGTTGAGTTGAGGTGCACTATTCTGACTAAAGCTCATAGTAGTCCTTTCGCTATATACCCTGGTAGTACTAAAATCTATCATGGTTTGAAGGATGAGTACTATTGGGTGGGGTTGAAGAAGGATGTTGTCGAGTTTGTTAGCAAATGCATGGTTTGTCAGCGAGTGAAGGTTGAGCATCAAGTTCCTTCTGAGTTGTTGCAACCTTTGAAAATCCCGGAATGGAAGTGGGAGAGGATTACCATGGATTTTGTGTCTGGTTTACCTTTGTCACCATCGAAGAAGAATTATGTTTGGGTGATTGTTGATCGCCTTACGAAGTCTGTACATTTCTTTCTTGTACATACTACGTATACCTTGGATAAGCTGGTAGAGCTGTATATTGCTGAGAATGTGTGGTTGCACGGTGTGCCGAAGGCTATAGTGTCGGATAGAGATCCGAGGTGTTCGTTGAGATTTTGGGAATGCCTGCATCGAGCCTTGGGTACACAGTTGAATTTCAGTACTTCTTATCATCCTTAGATGGATGGGCAGTCGGAGCGTGTTATCTAAGTTCTTGAGGACATGTTGAGGTGCTGTGTTATTGATTTCCAAGGTTCTTGGGAGAAGCACTTGCATTTGGTTGAGTATGCTTTCAACAATAGTTACCATGCAAGCATTCAAATATCTCCACACGAGGCTTTGTATGGGAGAAAGTGTAGAACGCCTCTTTGTTTGGCGGAAGCTATGCAAAATTTGATTTCGATGCTGGCTATGTTGAAAGGAACCACTGAGAAGGTGAAGCTCTTTTGTGAGAGCTTGAAGGCAGCATCGGATCGGCAAAAGTCTTACGCAGATCTGAAGCGTAAGGAGATTGTGTTCCCGGTTGGCAAACGTGTGCTCTTGAAAGTATCGCCTTGGAAGAAGGTGATGAGATTTGGGCGTAAGGGTAAGCTTAGCCTTAGGTTTATTGGACCTTTTGAGGTTGTGGAGGGTGTTGGTCCTGTGGCTTATCGGTTGAGGTTGCCTCCCGAGTTGGAAAGGATTCATGATATGTTTCATGTTTCGATGTTGCGGAGGTACAGTCGGATCCTTCGCATGTGATGCATGTTGAGGAGATCAAGTTGAATCCGGATTTGTCTTATCATGAGGAACAGGTGAAGATCCTTGATTTGAGCAGCAAAGTTCTTCGTGGTAAGACGATAGACCTTGTGAAGGTGTTGTGGCGACACTAAGGAGTTGAGGAGGCCACTTGAGAAAGCAAGGCGGACATGTTGAAGTAGTTTCCGCACCTTTTTCCTTTAGGTAAAAATTTGGAGGACGAAATTTCCAAAGTGGGGGAGAGTTGTAACGCCCTAGTTTTGGGCCTAGATGTTTTAGATATCGAATCGGGCCGGTCAGAAATAGTTCGAATCGTATTAGGTGGTTTAGGGAGATCAAGGTTTGGGATAGGATAAAATTTGAAAAAAAAAAATTCAAATCCTATAAAATCATGTTTAAGAGGTTGGTCGAATCAATTTTACAAAATGAGTTATGGAAGTGGTACATTTTGGTTAGTGACCAAAATGTAAAGTTTTAAAACTGTGGAAATGCAAATTTCAAAAGAGGAGTCAAAAATCTTAGAATATTTAGGGAGCTCTTGTACAATTAAATCTTTCCTTAAATTGATATATGTTTTAAATGAGTTTTAAAATAATTAAATAAAAAGGATTTTTATTTTATTTAATTTCTAAATAGTAAGATGAGAAGTTTTTGACGTAACTAACTTCCATTTAAGCAAAACTCATTTCCTCAAACCATATCTCCAGATTTCTTTTCTCCCAAACACTCTCTTATTAGTTTCTCATTTTTTTCCAAGAATTCTCTTCAATTTCTTCAAGGTTTGTGAAGCAAAAACTTGTTAATCTTTAAGAAAGGCAAGGATTAGCGGTAAATCCCATTCTCAACCTCTAATCTAGGTTCTTTATTGAAATTCCCAAGATTATTGGCTCCTAATTGTTGTTTTTAACTGAGATCCTTGAGTTTCATGATAATTTTAGTTGGGTTTTTAAGGTGTTTTGATGGTGTTATGCTTGCTGGAGGTATAAGGAATGGTTTATGTTGTTTTTAGATGTGGTTTGATGATTATTAACAGTTATAAGTGATGTATGTTTGCTGGGCTTGGATTAGAAAGCAATCGATTGAGTTTTCGGTTATTTCGAATGGGTAAATTGGTGTAGTTTTGCTAGCAACGAGTTTATGATTAGTTGCTGGTGTTGGAATGCATTTAATTCATTTGGATCTCTGTTTTGATGGTCTAAAAATAGGGTTCTTGATCCAGAAGCAAGTGAGGCATTTTTGGAGGCTTCGGAAGAGTGATCTTCGCGTCGGCAAGCGGAGTTTTGCGTATCGATGAGTGAGAAAGAGTTTTCCAACTTTGAAATGCTTTGAGTGTGGTTTTGGGAGATTAGTGTAAGTTTGAAACGCTTAGCTAAGCTCAAGAGTAAGTGAATCAAAAGTCTTTATCGGTTTGTGCTATGTTTTGGTTTAAAATGCACTTGATTCAATTGTGATTTGATTATTGTTTTTAAGCATGGTTTGAGCATTGATGTTGCTGGTTTTAAATTCCATTTAATTAAGGATGCACATGGTAAGTGATCCTTGGGTTTATATGATTATGAAATTGGTTTAAAGGATGTTATTGCTTGTGGAAATGGCATTGTGGTTTATGATTGTAAAATAGTGAATAAATAATTATTAATGACTATATTGGCAACTAATGGTAAATGGTTTTAGTTACTTTAATCGGAAATAGTTAGCCGACTATAGGATTGGGTGCACCGTGAATAAAGTTTCCTTGGATGTCGAGGGGTTGTGATTGTGTCGTAAACTCCATCCAAGTACACTAATGATTGAGGCTAAGATCGCAAGGGTGGATGGTTTAATCCCGTGTGTGAATCTTGTGGTTTGTGTCACGTGCTCTCGTTAGTGGGATTATACAACTATCGATGAGTGATGTTGAGGGGTTGTGATTGTGCCGTAAACTCCATCACGGGTGTTGAGGGGTTCCGATTGTGCCATTATACTCCACATTGTGAATCTAGTAGTGTGTATGAAGTGTGTAGGACAACACTTGTAATCCGCGTATCCGATTCTGTCAGTTGTGTTGGTTTTGATATGAGTTGTTATTGTTCACTTGCGAGACAATATAATGATGTGGATATAATGAGTTAATGTTGAACTTTGATTTGAGAAAGCATGAGATGCTTGAGAGATATGCTTGAATGCATATGATGCTTGGATTAAGCATGAGCAAAGGTTTTTGTTGTTGTAATTAATGATGCTATGAGCATGTGGATTTTGAAAGTGGAAATTATGTTTTAAAGTGCATGTTTTAAAAAAAGGTGTGTGTTTACAAAGAATGATGATTTGGTTTTATAAGATGGATTGATGAATGTTTTGTTGTTAGCGGACCTCACTAAGTTTTATGATTACGCTCATTTGTTTCATCAATGCAGAGAATTGAGCATCTTTGACAGCAAGAGAGCAAAGGGAACCGAAGTGATTTTAGCTAAGCAAAGTATGTGTTTTCACTTTAGTGTAATAAGAGGCAATGGGAAGGATTTCTATTCATGGATTTGTTTGGTGATTTTACACACCTTGAGCATGTTTGGTTTGTATTTTGGGATTTGTAAATGGTCTCTATATGGTTTATGGTCTTATCTTTGGTGTTTTGGCTATGCAATGGTTTGTGTTTAGAAGTATGCTTGATTAGTTAATGGCTCTTCATGAATTGCCATGCTTCATGCATATGTTGTGAATGTTTGATGATGCATGAGTGTTTGGAATATTGATTATAACACGTATGAATGTTTTAAACAAGTTTAGATGTTGTTAAATGTGATTTGAGTGCTGTGGAATGTGATTTTCTTGTATGTGTATCGATACTCGAGGTTGAGCATCGATACACTAAGGAAAATTCGGGCAATTTGATATAGGGGTATCGATACGAGTTGTCCGCGTATTGATACGCCTAGGCAGAAATTTGGAGGTTGTATCGATACACGGGGAAGCATACCGATACCTTTGTCCCCATTTTGGCTACTGCCATCCCGCGTATCTATATGGGCTTAGGTGTACCGATACCCGTTAGTTATTTTTATTAAAAGTATCTTTTAAAGTTTTAGAAAGTTGCATTATGGTTCCTGAATGTTGTATGTTCAATTGGTTGAGTTTGGATGACCCGTTTGTGATGAAATTTGACATGGAAGTATGTTACATGACTAATTAAGGTTTGGCAATCCAAAAATTGGATTAGTCCTTGTAATTTTTTGAAATTACAGTTTAGTCCCTAAAAGTTAAATGTATGCAATTGAACCCCTAATCGAACTTCGATCGCTGTGTCGTTTCCTTCTAGGTGTGTTGCTTATCACATATGATCTTAATGTGCATCTAGAGAAGATAAATAGAAAAAAAGGTCGTTAATGGAAGTCGGCTTCGGTTTTCCCTGTGTAATCTTCTTAGTTTGGGTCGAGCGTCTAGACCGGGCTAAGGGGTTATAGTTTGGTTCCAATAATCTAACATTGCAACGGTAAAAAATTAAATGCCAAGATTTTTCAAATTTTACCAACTCGTATCGGTACACAAAGGAGCGTATCAGCACGATAAGTAGTTTTTAGAATCCATGATTACATCGAGTCTAAAAACCATATCGATACAGCAGGGAACATATCAGTACACTTTTCTTAACTCTTTTCCAGTAGCCAAAAACTGTATCGATACGAATGTGGTTGTTTTAGTAAACCTGGACAAACTTCAAAAGTTTAAGTTCAAAAATACTTAGAAAATATTTTAGATACTTGGCTTTTGAATTAAAAATACTTAAAGTTCGAACCCTTGTCATTTTGTGAGTCTTTTGAGTATTTAAAAATAGATTTCATTTTTCAATTATGTCCTTGAAAATGTTGTTATATCAAAATCAATTTTGGTTTTACACCATCCACCCAAGTTTACCCTTTGAAAGGTGCATCTAATGTATGTCTTCCTGATTAATAATAATAGTCTTCGCTATAGAACGGCCTGCATTGGGCTTAATAAGAAGCAAAAAGAGAGGCTTTAGCCGACGCACGATAGTTTTTGTGAGCAACTTGTAAATAACAGTGTAGAGGCTTATTTTAGGGGAGCCATGTCTTTGAGAGCACCAAATATTTCTGTAACGCCCGGGTTTGGGGCCCGAGAGATAATCGAGTTTGGTCAAACCGGTTCGGGTTAAATCATTTGAAAGAATACGTTTTTAATAGACATAAAGGGGTCTTTTAATTAAAAAGGAAAATGGAAATTTTGGGGTAAATGAAATAAGGAAAGAAAATAAAAGTTTGAAAAGAAAAAGAAAAGAGCCATCTTCTTCAAAAATCCCTTTTTCACCAAAACCCTCTCCTAAACCCTATTTTCACTATTCCATTGCCCAAATTCCTCTTTCAAGCAAGTTTTCAAGCTAAGCATTTCATTGTTTTAATTATTCTTCCCTTAAGTTGTCACTAGTTAGACTTTCCCTTAAAAAAATCTATTATTTAGGGTTATTTCAAAAATGCTTTGAGTTTGAAAAATGGTAAAATAGAGGGATTTTCATGTGGGTGTTGTAATGTCATGTTTAAGGATGTTTTTAATCATGCTTTGGTGTCTTAAAAATGTTAAAATGGTGGCTAATAGTGAGAAACCAAAAATGGATATAAAAATGGGATTTTTGGGTTGAAAAGGTTGAGTTTCTGGCTTGGTTTTGGGTTGTAATAGTAGCTTATGGTTATTTTGATGTTGGGGATGTTTCTAGATGATATTTGGTGTGTTTTGATATTTGGAAATGGGTGAAGTTCGGGTTGAATGTCAATGTGTTTTTTGCGACATTATTGAGTTCCGGGTTTCTGATGTGTTTGTGAGTGTATTAGCGTTCTATTGTTCAGTTTTGGGTTGCTTAAAATTAAAGGAATCAGGTTTGGGTCCTTCATACATCACACCGGGAGTTGCAGAAGCATGAAGGAGAACTGTTAGCATGTTTCGGGTTTTGAGCTGGTAAGTGGTAATGTTTTGAAGTTTAAAATGTTTCAAAGTGGTTCCTTGGGGTTTGGGTTGAGCCTTAAAGGATAACCTAAACCCAAGTGTAAGTTTGCTAATTCACCTTGTTCGTTAAGTGTTGGTGTGTGCGATTATTTGTATTGTTGTGTGAAATGTGGATTGTCTTTACTCTCCGTTTTATGTTGTTGTGTAGTCGTTGTTGATGTTGAGCCTCACGTGATGGTTACCATTGCTTACGGTGATGTGTAGTCCCACCGGTAGTGACTAGTAGAATAGTACGGTGATGTGTAGTCCCACCGGAAAACTGCTAGTTGTCGTGAACGGTGATGTGTAGTCCCACCCAGAATGGTTGTGCATGTGCAAACAATGTTTGGTCTATGCTTGTGTTTATTTTATCTTTTACTGATATGGTTTTGATTTTCAAATCTAAAATATTTTCTTTAAAAAACATTGTTGTTGTGTTTAGAGCTCCGCTCACTAAGCTTTTAAGCTTACGCTCTCTTTTTTTCAACAATGCAGATCGTTAGAGGCTTCGAGTGGCAAGTGGGCAAGGGAGGAGTCTTGGAGTTCTTGCTAAGCTCAAAGTATGATTTTACTAGTTGTAATAATGCTTAGACAATGGGAATGCTAGGCTTTTTCGTTAGGGAGTGGTGTTCAAACTCCTATGTTTGACTTTGTCTATGTTGCTAACATGTTTTAATTGTTGATACCATGTATTGTTGAAGTTTGTTATGGTTTTTGGTGGATTACTTTGCATTTTGGCATGTTGGTGTTTTGGAGGCTAAGTGTTCTTGTGAGCTTGAGCTTGAGATCCATTTTATTGCGTGTATGCATGTTTGAAGTCGTGTTTAGGGTGTTTTGCCTCTAGATTGATTGTATATTGAGATGACATGTTCTGGTACGATTTTCTACTGGAGGTTCTTGTTTCGGAACCATGTAGGGTCGTTCCGGTATGTTTGGCCACTGAAGGTTCTTGTTCAAGAACAAGACATCTTTTAAGGTTCTCGAATTTACGTTTCAGTCCCTAATGCTTGTATACTTCCTAAATGAGTCATTTGTGCGCCCCTTTTGTGATAGTTTTTCCTCGCAAGTATGAATTTGACAAATAAGCTACTTGATAAGTTTAAATTATTGTATGCCTTTTGCTTGGTTCGTGTTTCCTTTTTCATTTTTCCGTTGTTGCCTCCACGCTTAGGATTAAAGATGATAATTAGACAAGATAAAATAAAATGAAAAAATAGGGTTTTTAATCGGAGTGAGGCCTTAACGGGTTTCACTTCGGTTTTCCTTATGTAACTCGTTCAGTTCGGTCTGTTGGCTAGGCCGGGACGACGGGGTTACATTTGGTGGTTTCACAGCCTCGGTTACGGGGTCTCCCGGGAAGGTAAGTCAGGTAAGTTTGTTTGTTTGTTTTGGTTGCTATTGCACGGTGTATGAATGCATGTTTTATTATCCTTACCGTTCGTTGAACTTTAGTCGAGTGTCCACATTGATAGTTGTTGTTGGAAAATGGTTTTGGCGATCATAGCCAATTCCTCAAACTCATCCTTACTAGAATTGCTTTCCTCTTGAGATCAATTCCTTGCTTCTTATTCTCTACCTCTTGCTTCTCCACTCTTTTCTCTTCTCTTCTCTTTTATTCTTCCCTTCCTTGCTTAATGATCTCATCAGTAAGGAGAGATCCTACCAACTCATCGAGCCTCAAAGTCTTCAAGTTCTTAGCCTCGATGATTGTGGTTCTTTTCCCATACCATGATTCGGGAAGAGAGTAGAGTATCTTCCGGACAAGTTTAACTTCGGGAAAGATTTCACCGAAGCCCTTAAGACCATTTACTATAATCGAGAACCAATCGAACATCTTGAGGACGCTCTTGATCTTGAGCTCACGGCTGTTGTGTTTGCCTTGAAGTTTTGGAGGCATTACATGTATCGCTAGAAGTGTGTGGTATTCACAGATCATAAGAGTTTGAAGTATCTTATATCTCAAAGGAGTTGAATCCTAGGCAACGTCGATGGGTGGAGTTGCTTAAGGATTATGATATGTCGATCGAGTATCATCTTGGAAAGGCCAATTTGTGGTTTATGCTTTGAGTAAGAAGGGGTCTGTGGAGTTGAGGGCGATGTTTGCTCGTTTGAGTATATCGTGAGATGGTGGTCTTATTGCTGAATAGCAAGTGAAACCATCATTGATCTAGTTGATCAAAGATAAGCAGTTACTCGATGATTCCCTTGTTCCTCATGTTTAGGATATTTCAGAGGGTAAGCCTTCGAATTTCAGTTGATGGTGTTCTATGTTTTGGGGGTCAGATAGTGGTGTCGAATGACGTTGAGTTGAGGCGCACTATTCTGACTGAAGCTCATAGTAGTCCTTTCGCTATACACCCTGGTAGTACTAAGATGTATCATGGTTTGAAGGATGAGTAGTATTGGGTGGGGTTGACGAAGGATGCTGCCGAGTTTGTTAGCAAATGCATGGTTTGTCAACGAGTGAAGACTGAGCATCAGGTTCCTTCTAAGTTGTTGCAACCTTTGAAAATCCCAGAATGGAAGTGGGAGAGGATTACCATGGATTTTGTGTCTAGTTTACCTTTGTCACCATCGAAGAAGAATTATGTTTGGGTGATTGTTGATCGACTTACGAAATGTGTACATTTCTTTCTTGTACATACTATGTATACCTTGGATAAGCTGGTAGAGTTGTATATTGCTGAGATTGTGTGGTTGCACGGTGTGCCGAAGTCTATAGTGTCGGATAGAGATCTTAGGTTTACGTCGAGGTGTTGTCCAAGTGCTTGTGGACATGTTGAGGTGTTGTGTTATTGATTTCCAAGGTTCTTGGGAGAAGCAGTTTCCTTTGGTTGAGTTTGCTTTCAACAATAGTTACCATGCAAGCATTCAAATGGCTCCATACGAGGCTTTGTATGGGAGAAAGTGTAGAACGCCTCTTTGTTTGGCGTAAGCTGTGCAAAATTTGATTTCGATGCCAGCTATGTTGAAAGGAACCACTGAGAAGGTGAAGCTCATTTGTGAGCGCTTGAAGGTAGCATCGGATCGGCAAAAGTCTTACGCAGATCTGAAGCGTAAGGAGATTGTGTTCGCGGTTGGCGAACGTGTGCTCTTGAAAGTATCGCCTTGGAAGAAGGTGATGAGATTTGGGCGTAAGGGTAAGCTTAGCCTTATGTTTATTGGACCTTATGAGGTTGTGGAGGGTGTTGGTCATGTGGCTTATCGGTTGAGGTTGCCTCCCGAGTTGGAAAGGATTCATGATGTGTTTCATGTTTCGATGTTGCGGAGGTACAGATCGGATCATTCGCATGTGATGCATGTTGAGGAGATCGAATTGAATCCGGATTTGTCTTATGACGAGGAACAGGTGAAGATCCTTAATTTGAGCAGCAAAGTTCTTTGTGGTAAGATAATAGAGCTTGTGAAGGTGTTGTGGCGACACTGAGGAGTTGAGGAGGCCACTTGAGAAAGCAAGGCGGACATGTTGAAGTAGTTTCCGCACCTTTTTCCTTCAGGTTAAAATTTGGAGGACGAAATTTCATAAGTGGGGGAGAGTTGTAACGCCCTGGTTTTGGGCCTAGATGTTTTAGACATCGAATCGGGCCGGTCAGAAATAGTTCGAATCGTATTAGGTGGTTTAGGGAGATCAAGGTTCGGGATAGGATAAAATATGAAAAAAATTGCTAAAAACCTCTAAAATCATGTTTAAGAGGTTGGTCGAATCAATTTTACAAAATGAGTTTTGGAAGTGGTACATTTTTGTTAGTGACCAAAATGTAAAGTTTTAAAACTGTGGAAAATGCAAATTTCAAAAGAGGAGTCAAAAATCTTATAATCTTTAGGGAGCTCTTGTACAATTAAATCTTTACTTAAATTGACATGTGTTTTAAATGAGTTTTAAAATAACTAAATAAAAATGATTTTTATTTTATTTACTTGCTAAATAGTAAGATGAGAAGTTTTTGACGTAACTAACTTTCATTTAAGCAAAACCCATTTCCTCAAACCATTTCTCCATATTTCTTTTCTCCCAAACACTCTCTTATTAGTTTCTCATTTTTTTTCCAAGAATTCTCTTGAATTTCTTCAAGGTTTGTGAAGCAAAAACTTGTCAATCATTAAGGAAGGCAAAGATTAGAGGTAAACCCCATTCTCAACCTCTAATCTAGGTTCTTTATTGAAATTCCCAAGATTATTGGCTCCTAATTATTGTTTTTAACTGAGTTTTGATTTAAGATTAAAATATTGCAAATCAATGGTTTAAATCTTGATTTTCGGAGCGTTATTGATTAGCTCTATTTTAGATTGATTCTAATTGAATTGAGATGATTATGATGTTGAAAAAGTGTTTTTATAATATATATCCTGAGATCCTTGAATTTCATGATAATTTTAGTTGGGATTTTAAGGTGTTTTGATGGTTTTATGCTTGTTGGAGGTATAAGGAAGGGTTTATGTTGTTTTTAGATGTGGTTTGATGATTATTAACGGTTAGAAGTGATGTATGTTGGCTGGACTTGGATTAGAAAGCAATCGATTGAGTTTTCGGTTGTTTCGGATGGGTAAATTGGTGTAGTTTTGCTGGCAACGAGTTTATGATTAGTTGCTGGTGTTGGAATGCATTTAATGCATTTGGATTTCTGTTTTTATGCTCTAAAAACAGGGGATCTTGATCCAGAAGCAAGTGAGGCATTTTTGGAGGCTTCGGAAGAGTGATCTTCGCGTTGGCAAGCGGAGTTTTGCATATCGATGAGTGGGAAAGAGTTTTCCAACTTTGAAACACTTTGAGCGTGGTTTTGGGAGATTAGTGTAAGTTTGAAACGCTTAGCTAAACTCAAGAGTAAGTGAATCAAAAGTCTTTTTCAGTTTGTGCTATGTTTTGGTTTAAAATGCACTTGATTCAATTGTGATTTGATTACTGTTTTTAAGCATGGTTTGAGCATTGATGTTGCTGGTTTTAAATGCCATTTAATTAAGGATGCACATTGTAAGTGATCCTTGGGTTTATATGATTATGAAATTGGTTTAAAGGATGTTATTGATTGTGGAAATGGCATTGTGGTTTATGCTTGTAAAACAATGAATAAATGATGATTAATGACTATATTGGCAAGTGATGGTAAATGGTTTTAGTTACTTTAATCAGATATAGTTAGTTGGCTATAGGATTGGGTGCACCGTGAATAAAGTTTTCTTGGATGTCGAGGGGTTGTGATTGTGTCGTAAACTTCATCCAAGTACACTAATGATTGAGGCTAAGATCGCAACGGTGGATGGTTTAATCCCGTGTGTGAATCTTGTGGTGTGTGTCTCGTGCTCTCGTTAGTGGGATTATACAACTACCGATTAGTGATGTTGAGGGGTTGTGATTGTGCCGTAAACTCCTTCACGGGTGTTGAGGGTTGTGATTGTGCCATTATACACCACCTTGTGAATCTGGTAGTGTGTATGAAGGGTGTAGGACAACACTTGTAATCCGCGTATTCGATTGTGTCAATTGTGTTGGTTTTTATATGAGTTGTTATTGTTCACTTGCGAGCCAATATAATGATGTGGATATAATGAGTTAATGTTGAACTTTGATTTGAGAAAGCATGAGATGCTTGAGAGATATGCTTGAATGCATATGATGCTTGGATTAAGCATGAGCAAAGGTTTTTGTTGTTGTAATTAATGATGCTATGAGCATGTGGATTTTGAAAGTGGAAATGATGTTTTAAAGTGCATGTTTTAAAGAAAGCTGTGTGTTTACAAAGAATGATGATTTGGTTTTATACGATGGATTAACGAATGTTTTGTTGTTAGCGGACCTCACTAAGCTTTATGCTTACGCTCATTTGTTTCATCAATGTAGAGAATTGAGCATCTTTGACAGCAAGAGAGCAAGGGGAATCGAAGTGATTTTAGCTAAGCAAAGTATGTGTTTTCACTTTAGTGTAATAAAAGGCAATGGGAAGGATTTCTATTCATGGATTTGTTTGGTGATTTTACACACCTTGAGCATGTTTGGTTTGTATTTTGGTATTTGTAAATGGTCTCTATATGGTTTATGGTCTTACCTTTGGTGTTTTGGCTATGCAATGGTTTGTGTTTAGAAGTATGCTTGATTAGTTAATGTCTCTTTATAAATTGCCATGCTTGATGCATATGTTGTGAATGTTAGATGATGCATGAGTGTTTTGAATATTGATTATAACATGTCTGAATGTTTTAAACAAGTTTAGATGTTGTTAAATGTGATTTGAGTGATGTGGAATGTGATTTTCTTGTATGTCTATCGATACTCGAGGTTGAGTATCGATACACTAAGGCAAATTCGTGCAATTTGATATAGGGGTATCGATACGAGTTGCCCGCGTATTGATACGCCTAAGCAGAAATTTGATGGTCGTACTAATACACGGGGAAGCGTACCGATACCTTTGTCCCCATTTTGGCTACTTCCATCCCGCGTATCGATATGGGCTTAGGTGTACCGATACCCGTTAGTTATTTTTATTAAAAGTATCTTTTAAAGTTCTAGAAAGTTGCATTACGGTTCTTGAATGTTGTATGTTCAATTGGTTGAGTTTGGATGACCCGTTTGTGATGAAATTTGACATGGAAGTATGTTACATGACTAATTAAGGTTTGGTAATCCTAAAATTTGATTAGTCCTTGTAATTTTTTGAAATTACAGTCTAGTCCCTAAAAGTTAAATGTATGCACTTTAACCCCTAATCAAACTTCGATCGTTGTGTCGTTTCCTTCAAGGTGTGTTGCTGATCACATAGGATCTTAATGTGCATCTAAAGAAGATAAATAGATAAAAAGGTCGTTAATGGAAGTCGGCTTTAACGAGTTGGCTTCGGTTTTCCCCGTGTAATCTTCTTAGTTCGGGTCGAGCGTCTAGACCGGGCTAAGGGGTTACAGTTTGGTACCGATAATCTAACATGGCAACGGTAAAAAATAAAATGCCAAGATTTTTCAAATTTTACCGACTCGTATCGGTACGTAAAGGAGCGTATCAGCACGGTAAATAGTTTTTAGAATCCATGATCACATCGAGTCTAAAAACCATATTGATATAGTAGGGAGCATATCAGTACACTTTTCTTGACTCTTTTCCAGTAGCCAAAAACTGTATCGATACGGGTGTGGCTGTATCAATACACCTGGACAAATTTCAAAAGTTTAAGTTCAAAAATACTTAGAAAATATTTTAGATACTTGGCTTTTGATTTAAAAATACTTAAAGTTCGAACCCTTGTCATTTTGTGAGTCTTTTGAGTATTTAAAAATTGATTTCATTTTTCAATTAAGTCCTTGAAAATGTTGTTATATCAAAATCAATTTTGGTTTTACTCCATCCACCCAAGTTTACCCTTTGAAAGGTGCATCTAATGTATGTCTTCATGATTAATAATAATATTCTTCGTTATAGAACGGCCTGCATTGGGCGTAATAAGAAGCAAAAAGAGTCATCTTCTTCAAAAATCCCCTTTTCACCAAAACCCTCTCCTAAACCCTATTTTCACTATTCCATTGCCCAATTTCCTCTTTCAAGCAAGTTTTCAAGGTAAGCATTTCATTGTTTTAATTCTTCTTCCCTTATGTTGTCACTAGTTAGATTTTCCCTTAAAAAATCTATTATTTAAGGTTATTTCAAAAATGCTTTGAGTTTGAAAAATAGTAAAATGGAGGGATTTTCATGTGGGTATTGTAATGTCATGTTTAAGGATGTTTTTAATCATGCTTTGGTGTCTTAAAAATGTTAAAATGGTGGCAAATAGTGAGGAACCCAAAATGGGTATAAAAATGGGATATTTGGGTTGAAAAGGTTGAGTTTTTGGCTTGGTTTTGGGTTGGAATAGTGGCTGATGGTTCCTTTGATGTTGGGGGATGTTTCTAGATGATATTTGGTGTGTTTTGATGTTTCGAAATGGTAGGCTCAGCTTGGGGTTGCTTTAGAACGAATTTGGGTGAAGTTCGGGTTGAATGTCGATGTGTTTGTTGCGATATTATTGAGTTCCGGGTTTCTGCTGTGTTTGTGAGTTCATTAGCGTTCTAATGTTCAGTTTTGGGTTGCTTAAAATTAATGGAATCGGGTTTGGGTCCTTCATACGTCACACCGGGAGTTGCAGAAGCATGAAGGAGAACCGTTAGCTTGTTTTGGGTTGAGCCTTAAAGGATAACCCAAACCCAAGTGTAAGTTTTCTAATTCACCTTGTTCGTTAAGTATTGGTGTGTGCGATTATTTATATTGTTGTGTGAAATGTGGATTGTCTTTACTCTCCATTTTAGTGTTGTTGTGTAGTCGTTGTTAATGTCGAGCCTCACGTGATGGTTACAATTGCTTACGGTGATGTGTAGTCCCACCGGTAGTGACTAGTAGAAGAGTACGGTGATGTGTAGTCCCAACGGAAAATTGCTAGTTGTCGTGAACGGTGATGTGTAGTCCCACTGGGAATGGTTGTGCATGTGCAAACAGTGTTTGGTCTATGCTTGTGTTTATTTCATCTTTTACTTATATGGTTTTGATTTTCAAAACTAAAATATTTGCTTTAAAAAGCATTGTTGTTGTGTTTAGAGCTCCGCTCACTGAGCTTTTAAGCTTACGCTCTCTTTTTTCAACAATGCAGATCGTTAGAGGCTTCGGGTGGCAAGTTGGCAAGGGAGGAGTCGAGTTCTTGCTAAGCTCAAAGTATGATTTTACTTGTTGTAATAATGCTTAGACAATGGGAATGCTAGGTTTTTCGTTAGGGAGTGGTGTTCAAACTCCTATGTTTGACTTTGTCTATGTTGCTAGCATGTTTTAATTGTTGATACCATGTATTGTTGAAGTTTGTTATGGATTTTGGTGGATTACTTTGCATTTTGGCATGTTGGTGTTTTGGGGGCTAAGTGTTCTTGTGGGCTTGAGCTTGAGATCCATTTTATTGTGTGTATGCATGTTTGAAGTCGTGTTTAGGGTGTCTCGCCTCTAGATTGATTGTATTTTGAGATGCCATGTTGTTTGAGATGTTTCGGGACAAGTTTGGAGATTTTAAAATATTTTTTTCGGGCCAAACTGTGCCCAAGCGTTTTAGAACGCCTGATATGGTTTTGGAACGGTGAAGCTCAAGGGGTACCCGTATCGAAAAGAAGGTGGTGTCGTTTCGGTACGATTTTCTACTGGAGGTTCTTGTTTCGGAACCATGTAGGGTCGTTCCGGTATGTTTGGCCACTGAAGGTTCCCGTTCAAGAACAAGGTGGGACCGTTCCATAACGGCTTGATGTTACTTTTTAAATGAAGCCCGCGTTCCGGAAGGGGCAGGCCTCTTTCGAAATGCAGGGGGTTAAAATGGTTGCAAGACATCTTTGAAGGTTCTCGAATATTACGTTTCAGTCCCTAATGCTTGTATACTTCCTAAATGAGTCATTTGTGCCCCTTTTGTGATAGTTTTTCCTCGTAAGTATGAATTTGACAAATAAGCTACTTGGTAAGTTTAAATTATTGTATGCCTTTTGATTGGTTCGTGTTTCCTTTTTCGTTTTTCCGTTGTTGCCCCCACGCTTAGGATTAAAGATGATAATTAGACAAGTTAAAACAAAATGTAACCCCCTTAACCCGGCCTAGACGGTTGACCCGAATTAAGAAAGTCACACGGGGAAAACCAAAGTCAACCCGAAAGTCAACCTTGATTAACGACCCTTTTTTTTTCTTTTTAATCTTGTCTAGATGCACATTAATCCTAATTGTGATCATACAAACATCATACACAAGGATAACAAACATCAGAGATCAAACAGGGACCCAATTGAACAAATTACAACTTTAGGGACCAAATTGTAATTTCTGATAATTAAAAAGACTTAACCCAAATTAAAGTTACCATCTTGAAATTAATCAGGTTTCATGCTTCTCTGTGAAATTTCAGCTCAAAAGGACTTCCCAAGCTCACACAATTGAACATACAAGATTCAGGACCAAAACGTAAACAATTCAAAACATATAACTGCCAATGTCAGCCCCCTAACGGTCGGACGTTCCGAAACCGATCAACCCCATTCCGAAACACGGCCTTGGCAGAGACCAAACCGTTTCGAAACGGTGCACACCGTTTCGGACGCCTGGGTTCGTGTAAGGCACCCGTTCCGAAACGGTGCATACTGTTCCGAAACGCCTGCACAGATTGCAGCAAACAAGCATACCAAATCATGCAATTGATCATTCAAACATGCTCCAAATGTCACCAAACTTTACCAGCATGCAATTAAACATATATATGACTTATAGGAATCAACAAATCAACAATTTAACATCATATGCAAAAAGCACCAATTCTATAGGCATGCTTCCTACACAAGCTAGCTATTCAAATTCCAAACTTCCAAAACAAGCATATAAGGTTCCAATCCAAAAACCAGCATTTAAAACAACATTCAACATACTTAGGGAGTCTCAAACACCTCCCAAAACATACACATTGGTCCCCCATTGCCAAATCACACAAAAGCTAAATGTTTAACAAAACCTTCCATACTTTGAGCTTCACTTGAACTTGATTGCTTGCCTTTTCTTGCTGCCCCTCAAAGTACTCTAATGCTCTGCATTACTGAATTAAGAAAACGTGGAGAGCGTAAGCAAAAGCTTAGTGAGGCATGCTCATTAAAAACAATTCAATAATGCAATTAAAACCATTTATAAATCATGCTTAAAATCAATCCTTGTACATGCTCAAAGCATACTTAAAACAAGCAATCTCATGCTTCACAAATTACTTAACATGTCATATTGGCACAAGTGATACATTTCATTTCATAAAACAAGTTCAACAACTTTCCCAAGGACTTTTAAACACCTTGGCCCCAAGGACTTTTAAACACCTTGGCCATGGACTTTTAAACACCATGAATAAGGACCACACAAGGACTTTTAACCACCTTTGTGTCCAATGCTTGAATCACCCCAAGGACTTTTAAACACCTTGGCCCCAAGGACTTTTAAACACCTTGGCCCATGGACTTTTAAACACCATGGAAGGATCACCTAAGGACTTTTAACCACCTTAGTGCACGCAACAAGACTCATCCAAGGACTTTTAACCACCTTGATGATCTTAAGTAACAAGGCTCACTCAAGGACTTTTAACCACCTTAGTGACCTTAATCTTTTCAAAACATCACTTGCCAATATACATCATATTCATCATATAATCCACTGTTTTAAAGCATTTAACCAAGCCATTTTCATCATGCATTTCAAAGCATCAAACCACATCATTTCAATGTACAAAAGCAAGGAACTCCTACCTAGAGTTACCTTCAACATATGGCTTATATCATCAGCAAAATCCATGCTAAAACATGCTTTCAAAACAGTAATTAAAAACATGCAAATCATCATTTTGCAACACATCAAGTCATGGCCACCACTAGAGAGAAAATCTGAAAACTTACACTTGAGCTTAGCAAAGTTGTTTAGACTTAAACTAAGCTCCCAAAACCTTCAAACCTTGGTTTTAAAGCTGAAAATCCAATTTCCACAAATCCACTCACCAATTTCCACTTTGCTTCAAGCCAAAGCACCAAATCAAGCTTCCGGATCAACCAATCTTGGATCCAAAGATGCCTCCCCTGTTTCAACACATCAAAGCAGAGGATTAATGCATCATCATGCATTAATTGCTTCAATGAAAGCACCTAAACTCGCTGCTCTCATTCAACCTCCATTTTCGGCCACCAAACACAACCGAAAATGCATCCAAACCACTTCTAAACAAAGCCCAGCCATAAACCAGCAAAACCTCACTTCCATTAACATCATATAACATCTAAAAACAACCTATCAACAACCTTATACCTCCAGCAACAACAGATCACCAAGATCACCTCAAAAACTACCTTAAAACACAAGCTAAACTTAGGAAACTCAACCTATCCGGGATTGCATCAATCAAGACTCAATTCCACATCATTTTAGAAATCATTTAACATCAAAAATATCTCTTAAAACACAGATTACTCAGATCTAACGAAAATCATCAAAAATCATCAAGATCTTGCATAATAAGCCAAGATCCATAAATCAACTTAAAAGCCTTTAATTAAACATCAATTTAGGATTGAAAACTTAGGAATTTCAGAAAAGAACTGATAGTTTAGAGGAGAAGGACGTTCTTACCTCCAAACTTGTATTTCTCCACTTTTTGCAATCAAAATGCTTGTTGAAACTTGTAGCAATTGAAGAGGTTTTGAAGATACAATGAGTTGCAATCAAATGAGAGTTGAAAGGAGGAATTTAGGAGAGAAAATCAGAAACAAATCTCTGGAAATGGAGTGTTTGGGTTGAGAGAAAAAGAGAGAAAGAAAATGGGAAGTTAGTTGAGAAAATAGCCAAATGAGTTTTTCCCTCCTTTTTGTTATCTTTAAAATCAGAAAATAGCTTATAAAATCTTAGAAAAATCTGGAGAAATCATCTTTGGATTAATAGCTCCTTAAAGATTCAAAGTTCCAACCCTTTATAAAATAGCCACCAAACTTGCGAAAATTACATTTTGGTCACTAGCCAATATGTCACACTTCCAAAACTCATTTTCCAAAATTGATTTCACAGTTCACTTAATTATATTAAAAGATGATTTTAGAACATTTTTCCATATTTTTAATGCAACCCGAACTAGGCTTCCTAATTTAACCTCTTAAGATTCGAACAGCACTTTGACCAACCGGTCAACGCCCAAAACTCCTAAGCCCAAAACCGGGGCGTTACACAAAATGAAAAAAATAGGGTTTCTAATCGGAGTGAGGCCTTAACGGGTTTCACTTCGGTTTTCCATGTGTAACTCGTTCAGTTCGGTCTGTTGGCTAGGCCGAGACGAGGGGGTTACATTTGGTGGTTTGAGAGCCTCGGTTACGAGGTCTCCCGGGAAGGTAAGTCAGGTAAGTTTGTTTGTTTGTTTTGGTTTCTATTGCATGATGTATGCATGCATGTTTTATTGTCCTTGGTCGTTGGTTGAAGTTTAGTCGAGTGTCCCCATTGCTAGTTGTTGATGGAAAATGGTTTTGGTTTAAAGAGCTTGAGAACTTGGATCCTTGTCCTTGCTAACCTAATGTTTTCTTGTGTGTGATGTGTTTATTGTTTTAGATTTTATCTTTGTTATGGTAAGACCGAGAGGACGGCCTAGAGCGGGTGACCATGCACCTGGGGATGTGCCTCTTGTTCCTCCTGCTCTCGATGGTAATGGAGTGGGTGGTGAAGGTAATGTGCCTCAGGCCGGTGCGAATGCTGGAGGTGATGGTAATGGACCTCTAGCCGGTGCAAATGTTGGGGATAATGGAGCTCAAGCGGGTCAGGGTCCGACAGGTGCGGACATGACTCATTTGATTGAGACTATAGCCGGGGCTTTTCAGACAACTTTAGCCAGTATGCATGCTGTAGCACCACCTCAGGGTGTGGGGACTGGTTTACCCCTTGAGAGACTTCGTAGTTTGGGTGGAGTAGAGTTTCATGGTTTGACTCCCGAGGGTTCAGAGGCTTTGCTCGAGAGTACTATACGCATTTTGGGTCAAATGGTGTGCTCAGACACTCGTAAGTTGGGTTGTGTTATCTCCTTGCTCTAGGGAGATGTGAATGCTTGGTGGACTATCGTTACTTCAGGTATGGCAGAGGTGGATGTCACTTGGAAATTCTTCCGAATAGCCTTTAAGAAGAAGTACCTTGGAGTCCGATATCAGGATGAGAAGAAGAGATAGTTTATGGCTTTGGTTCATGGTAACAAGACAGTGTCAGAATATGAGGTTCAGTTTGTGAGGTCGAGCCAATATGCTCCTGAGTTGGTTCCCAGTGAGAGGGAACAGTGTGAGCATTAACGATATGGTTTGACTAGGGATGTGAAGACATATATGCTCGCTTCTGATTACATCGAGTTTGATATTTTGGTCCCTAGGACCTAGGATATTGAGCAGAACTTAGGCTCTAGTACCCATGCTAGTGGTTTTGATTCCAGAAAGAGACATGGGGATTGGGACAGAGATCATGACAAGAGGCATAGAGATAAGAGGTATCAGCCCGATTCGAGGCATAGGGGTGGTAACCATGGACGGGGCCATCAGGGCCAAGGGGCTGTTGTTCACACTCCTGAGTGCACTAGGTGCAGGAGATGCCATTAGGGCGAGTGTATGGGTACCTTTGGGGTATGTTGGAACTGTGGTTCCTAAGACCATTTGAGGCGTAACTGTCCACACCCGGCTAGGGGTGGACCGGCTCCAGCTAGGGGGTTTGAGCATCAGAGAGGCCGTGCGCACGGTCGAGGAAATGTTTAGCCGAGGAACGATGGTCAGAGGAACTTAGCTCATGTGGTGGAAATTCAGCCCGAGGGTGGAGGATCGACTAGGGTGTATGCACAGCGAGAGGATGGGAATGATAGGGATGTCATCACAGGTAATTTCTCGTTACAGTCATTGACTTTGCTTTCTTTGATAGAGTCGAGTTCGACACATTCATATATTTTGGGTGAACATGCAAGATCTCTAGGTTTACCATATGAGTGGTTAAAAGTAGGTGTAAATGTTACTAGTTCTTTCGGTGTGACCGTTGTAGTGAGGAAGATGTATAGAAGGTGTCCCTTGATGATTCATGGCTATGTGTTTCTGGTTGACATGATAGAGTTTTCGTTCTATGGTTTTGATGTGATTTTGCGCATGGATTGGCTCGTAGAGCATAGAGCTAGGGTAGACTTTGAGACCAAGAGAGTCTCCCTGAGGTGTACGGATGATTTTGAAGTTGTAGTGGTGGGCGAGAACATTAAGTTCTTGTTCAATGTTGTTTCTGCTTTAAAATCTTGAAGATTGATGGATTCGGGTTGTCAGGCGTATTTTGCTTATGTGATGAATCCGAATAGGAGTGAGGCTAGACCGCAAGACATCAGAACAGTTTGTGATTTTCCGAGTGTTTTCCGGAAGAGTTGTTGGGTTTGCCTCTAGATGGGGAAGTTGAGTTTGCTATTGAGACGTATTTCGATTTTGTACTCGTGTCTATTGCTCCGTATAGAATGGCACCGAAAGAGTTGAAAGAGTTGAAGACACAACTTCAAGAATTGTCCGATAGAGGTTTCATTAGGCCTAGTATTTCTCCGTAGGGTGCTCCGGCCTTGTTTGTGAAGAAAAAAGACGGAAATATAAGGATGTGTATAGACTCTTGGCAGTTGCACAAGGTAACAGTGAAAAACAAGTACCCTTTGACGCGGATAGATGATTTGCTTGATCAGTTGAGAGGCGCTTCAGTGTTTTCGAAGATTGATTTGAGATCTGGTTACTATCAGTTGAAGGTAAAGGATGTGGACATACCGAAGACAGCTTTCTGTACACGTTATGGGCACTATGAGTTCTTGGTTATGCCTTTCGGTTTGACTAATGTTCCAGCTACATTTATGGATATGATGAACCGAGTGTTCCACGAGTTTTTGGATAGGTTTGTAGTGGTGTTCATAGATAATATCTTAGTGTACTTTAGGACCGACGAGGAGCATAGTGAGCATTTGCGGCTAGTGCTTCAGACTTTGCTGGAAAATCAGTTGTATGCCAAGTTGAGTAAGTGCGAGTTTTTGATTAAGGAGGTAGTCTTCCTAGGTCATGTGATCTCGGCCAATGGAATTAGTGTGGATCCCAAGAAGATAGAAGCCATACTGAGTTGGAAACAACCAAAGGCGATGACCGAAATCTGTAGTTTCCTAGGCTTGGCGGGGTATTATCGAAGATTTGTCGAATGATTTTCGAAGATTACGGCACCCTTGAATAAGTTGCTTCAGAAGAATGTTCCGTATGAGTGGTCAGATGCAAGACAGTAAGCGTTTGAGAAGTTCAAGAAAGCTTTGACCGAAGCTCCTATTTTGATTCAGCCTGAACCGGGGAAAGAGTTTGTGATTTACAGTTATGCATCGTATGTAGGTTTAGGTTGTGTGCTTATGCAAGAAGGTAAGGTTGTAGCTTATGCTTCGAGACAGTTGAAGGTTCACGAGAAGAACTACCTCACTCATGATATAGAGTTGGCCACAGTAGTGTTTGCTTTGAAGATTTAGAGACACCGTCTTTATGGTGAGAAGTGCACTGTTTATACCGACCACAAGAGTTTGAAATACTTTATGACTCAGAGAGAGCTGAACCTTAGACAACGTAGGTGGATAGAGCTTCTTAAGGATTATGACCTTACAATAGAGTACTATCCGGGTAAGGCAAACGTAGTGGCCGATGCTTTGAGCAGAAAAGTGGCAGTTGAGTTGCTAGCCATGTTTGCAAGATTGAGTGTGTCACAGGATGGCGGTTTGATAGCCGAGCTACATGTTAAACCTTCGTTGGTCCAATTGATTCGAGAGAAACAGTTGCGAGATGAGTCTTTGGCACCTCACGTGCAAGATATAGCCCAGGGTAAACCTACATATTTCTGCTTTGGTGAGAACAGGATCCTATGTTTCAAGGATAGGAAAGTAGTCCCAAAAGTTGCCGAGTTAAGGCGTACTATCTTGAATGAAGCCCATAACAGTCCTTTTGCTATGCATCCGGGTAGTACGAAGATATACCGTGGGTTAAAAGAAGAGTACTACTGGATTGGGTTGGAGAAAGATATGGCCGAGTTTGTGAGTAAGTGTATGGTATGTCAGCAAGTTAAAGCTGAGCATCAGTTTCCTTCAGGTTTGTTACAGCCGTTGAAGATTCCAGAATGGAAGTGGGAACGTATTACCATGGACTTTGTGTCGGGTTTACTGTTGACTCCTTCAAAGAAGAATTCAGTGTGGGTGATAGTCGACAGATTTACTAATTGTGCCCATTTCATACATGATCATACTTCCAACACCTTAGATAAGTTGGTCAATATGTACATCAGTGAGATAGTGAGGTTGCATGGGGTATCGAAGTCGATCGTATCAGACCGAGATCCGAGGTTTACAACTATATTTTTGGAGTGTTTGCATCGTGCCTTGGGTACTTGGTTGAACTTTAGTGCTTCGTATCATTCGCAGTCTGATGGTCAGTCAGAGAGAGTTATTCACATGTTGGAGGACATGTTGAGGTGTTGTATCATCGACTTTCAGGGTTCTTGGGAGAAACGCCTACCGTTATTAGAGTTTATAACAGCTATCATGCTAGTATTCATATGGCACCGTATGAAGCTCTGTATGGTAAGAGGTGTAGAACACTTGTTTGTTGGGTTGAGGCCGGACAAAAGCTAGTACCAATGCTAGACTTGCTTATGGGAACTACCGAGAAGGTACAACTGATCTATGATCGCTTGAAGGCAGCTTCAGACCGACAGAAATCGTATGCTGATTTGAAAAGAAAGGAGATAGAGTATTTCGTAGGCGACAAAGTGTTCTTGAAAGTCTCACCATGGAAGAAGGTGATGAGGTTTGGTAGGAAAGGTAAGTTAAGCTCAAGATTCATTGGTTCTTACGAGGTAGTTGAGAGGATCGGTCATGTTGCTTATAGATTGAGACTTCCGACAAAGTTAGAGAAGATTCATGATTTGTTCCACGTTTCAATGCTTCGGAAGTATAGATCGGATCCGTCTCATGTATTGCCAGTGAAAGAGATTGAGTTGAGACTTGTCGTATGATGAAGAGCCGGTAGAAATTCTTGCTACTGATAGGAAAGTGTTACATGGAAGATCTATCGAGTTAGTCAAAGTTTTGTGGAGACACCGAGGAGTAGAAAAGGCTACTTGGGAGAGGAAGGAGGACATGGAAAGATAATTTACGTATCTTTTTCTGTCAAGTAATTTCAGGGACGAAATTCCTTATGTGGGGGAGAGTTGTAACGCCTAGGTTTGGGGCCCGGGAGATAACCGAGTTTGGTTAAACCGGTTCGGGTTAAATAAATTGAAAGAAAACGTTTTTAATATACATAAAGGGGTCTTTTATGTAACCCCCTTAGCCCGGCCTAGACGCTCGACCCGAACTACGAAGATTACACGGGGAAAACCAAAGTCAACACGAAGGTCAACCTTGATTAGTGACCCTTTTTATTTCTTTTTATCTTATCTAAATGCAACATTAGTCCTATGTGAACATCCAAGATCATAGGAAGGAAGAGTACAGCGATCGGAAATCAATTAGGGGTTTAATTGCACAAATTAGACATTTAGGGACCAGCATGTAAATTTCATAAATTACACGGACCTTGCAGATTTTAAGGTTACCAATATTCAATTAATCCTATTTCATGCCTCTCTGACAAATATCAACTCAATCAGACATTCCAAACTCATCCAATTGTATCCATTAACATCAGGGACTAATATGTAAGACACAAGAACTCGAAACAATTCAAAATGCAGACCAACGGTCGGGTGTTTCGAAACGATGTCCCTTGTATTGGAACGGCCGTATCGAAACGGAGTTGAGCGTTTCCGTACTCGGGTTCGTTTCGAGACCCGTATCGAAACATGACTCTCTAGTAGCCAAAACGTTCCGGAACACTCTTATATGTTCCGAAACATTATGACCATTTTAGGCCCCTGTTCCGAAAGAGATAAGGGTGTTTCGATACGCCCAGCCCTGCAACTGCACATTTAGGTGGTTTTTCTCACATAAACATGTCCAGAAATGTGCCAAAGCATACCACAACATACTAGCAACTTATATAAGCATCAAGGATCAACATTATGAATCATAAACCAAAGCAAGGCATCAATCATGCAATCATTGAGTCTATAGGCATGCTCTCTAGTCATAAAAAGCATATAAAATCCACAAGCCACAAACCAAACCATAATGGACATTTACAACCCTCAAATGCTATAACAAACTTGCAACAACAACAGTGAGTTCAAAATACATCTCCCAAAACCAACCATAGGTCCCCATTGTCAATTATCATTACTAAAGTATATGTAAGTGTCACCATAATTGAGTTTTACACTTCCTTGGATACCCTTAGCCTCCTTGCTACCCAAAAGTGTCTCAATCATCTGCATTGTTGGTAAAAGAGAGCGTAAGCACATTTGCTTAGTGAGGCAAGCTCTAAGAAAACCAACACAACAATGCAACTTTAAAACTCTATCTCAAAAACCATTTTCTACAACATGCTCTTTCTATCTCATGCTTGAAAATCATTTCAAAGCAATTCTCCATTAACTCATGCATTTAACCAATGCAAATCTCAGGGCAAAGCCATACACATTCTTAATAAACAAAAGCATTTCATAAACCATAAATATCATATGCATATCTCATAGCATAAAACATCTCAATATTTGGTACATGTGAATCAAATACAATCTCATATATTGGCATTCCATATTACATCTTTACTCGGATATGCGGATTAGCTTTACTTAAAGCCAAGTCTTACCCCGGTGGAATCTCACATCACCGAACTCTCATGGCGGTATCTCTCTTCGCCACAAAGCTTGGGTGTTTCACCAAGACCTACCCTGATGGTATCTCTCATCATTGGATTCTCACTTTGGATTGGGATGGCACTACCCCCAATTGCCCGACTCCAAAGAGCACGTACCAATTTTTAGTTTATAGTGCACTTTCATCCTATTGGTCGACCAATTATATTCGGTAATTATCTCATCATTTATGCCAATATATTACATTAAAATCATCATCTCACCTACTGTTTTGATACAACATTTCTCAAACCTTTCTCATCTCATTTCAAAACCATATCTCATGCTTTGCATTAAATCAAAATCTAAAAACTCTTTACTACAACATGATATTTCATGAATTCAACACATAGCATCATCTCATGCTACAAATCATGCATAAAACAGTAGGAATTTGTCTATTTCAAAACAAGAGCATGTTAAAAGCATTTAAGGGCATCAACGACATTTTGAGAGCAAATCTAGACATACTTACTTCCGTACTTAGGATGGTGTTTGAAACCAATCCTAAATCCCCAAACCTTGTTTCCTTTTCCCTCAAGGACTTCTAAAACCATACGCACTCACCAATTACGTTTCGCTTGCTTGCCGAAACGATATCTACTCTTCTGGCCCCTCCGAATCAACACCAAAAGCATCTAAAGATGTCTCCCCTATTTATTACACATAAGAGCATATGATTAATGCATCATCATGCATTGAAATCACCAGTCACTCATCCAAACTCGTTGCACTACTCAAAAGCACCATTTCGGCTATCTGAAACAACCGAAATCATCTCCAAACTTTCCCAAAACAAAGCCCAGCCAAGATCTATCAATTCTAATCACTTATAAACCTCAATCAACAACAAAAATATCACAAACACGTCCTTATACCCCCAACAACAACATGTAACCCCCTTAGCCTAGCTTAGACGCCCGACCCGATCTAAGAAGATTACACGGGAAAAACCAAAGTCAACTCGTTAAAGTCAACCTCGATTAGTGACCCTTTCCTTTTATCTTCTCTAGATACATATTATTATCCTATATGTTTAGCGAAGCAGATAGGTGAAAACGGCACAGCGATCGGAGTTCAATTAGAGGTTCAATTGCATATATTTGACTTTTAGGCACTAAACTGTAATTTCCATAAATTATAGGGACTTTCAAGATTTTAAAGTTACCAATCTTTAATTAGACATGTAACATGCCAAAACTCAGCTCAAACAGTTCATCCAAACTCATTCAATTGCACACACAATACTCAAGGACCAAAATGTAACATTTCCAAACTTTAAAAGATACTTTTAACTGAAATTTAACTACTTGTATCGATACACCTGAGCTTGTATCGATACGCGGGAAGACAGTAGCTAAAGAAGGGTTGAGCGTATCGAAACACTTCCCCGCGTATCGGTACGGCCTTCAAACTTGGCCTAGGCGTATTGATACGCGGGCAATCCATTTCGATACCGCTATACAAAAATGCCTCATTTTGCCTTAGCATATCGATATGCTTCCCCGTGTATCGATACGCGTACCAGATTGGCTTATTCCAACACCTTTTAAACATTCCAAATCACATCCGAACATGCTCAAATCATGCATACATGATATACTCCACATAATAGACTTATAGACACTATCAAACAGCAAATCATACTCATCAACCACTTCATATCATGTTGACATTTAGCTAGTCTAGCATGCTTAAGATACCAAACTATGGAAATGGTAAAACACCACAAACAAACCATAGAACCATATAAAGGCCAAATACAAGTCCACAATCATCAGCTAAACATGCTTGAAACAACAAACATCATCAACAATTTCATGGAAATAGAAATCCCACCCATTGCCACTTATTACACTAAGGGTGAACCGCATACATCTCTTTAACAAAGCTTGGATTCCTCTTGCTTTTGAGCTGCCTTGAAATGTTCAATTCTCTGCATTGATGAAATAAATGAGAGTAAGCATATAGCTTAGTGAGGACCGCTAAACAACATTCATCAATGCATTAAACATGACTTGCAAAACCATCACTTTTATCACATGCTTTTTCATAAATCATGTCTTCTCAAGACAACTATGCATTTAATAAACATATGCTCATATGCATCACTTAAAAACAACAATTAAACCATTGCTCATGCTTCACCAAGCATCTCATGCATTCTTGCATCATTTGCAAGCAACTCTTGCTTCACATTATTCATTTACATTATATTGGCTCACAAGTTATAATCCATAAACCATTTCAACACAAGACACAATCGGATACGCGGAATACAAGCATTGTCCCACACGCTTTATACACACTACCAGACTACACAAGGTGGAGATCAATGGCATAATCACAACCCCTCAACACTCGTGATGGAGTTTAATGGCACAATCACAACCCCTCAACATCACTCATCGGTAGTTGTATAATTCCACTAATGAGAGTATGGGACACATACACATGACTCACACACAGGACTAATCATTCATCGTTGTGATCTTAACCTCAATCATTAGGGTACTTGGAAGAAAATTACGACACAATCACAACCCCTTAACATCCAAGGCGACTTTATTCACGGTGCACCCAATCCTATAGCCGGATAACTATATCCGATTAAAGTAACCAAAAACCATTTCCATCACTTGCCAATATAATCATTTAACCACATTAATCCACTGTTTTACAAGCATAAACACCATGTCATTTCCACAAGCATAACATGCTTAACATCATATCATAAAAACATGAAAACCAAGGATCACTTACCTAGTGCAACCTTAACATAATGACATTAAAATCTAGCATTTAACCATGCTTAATCATGCTTAAAAATAGTAAACAAAACCACATTTTACTCAAATGCAATTTCATCAAACATAGCACATTTCCAAGAGAGGGATTTTCGAATCACTTACTCTTGAGCTTAGCTAAGTGTATAAAACTTACACTAAGCTCCCAAGACCACGCTCAAAGCGTTACAAAGCAGGAAATTTCATTTCCACTCACTGATACATGAAGCGTTGCTTGCCGACACGGAAATTACCCTTTCGGAGCCTCCAACAACACCTCGTTTGCTTCCAAATCAAGATCCCCTATTTTCACATCATCAAAACAGAGATCTAAAGGCATTAAAATGCATTCCAACATCAGAAACAATTCACAACTCGTTGCCCACTCAAACCACACCAATTTACCAATCCGAAACAACCGAAAACTCAATCGATTGCTTCCTAAACCAAGCCCAGCAAACATACATCACTTCCAAAGCATTATAAACATCAAAATACATTTAATAAACAACCTAACACAACCTTATACCTCCAGCAAGCAAGATTCCACCATTTCACCTCAAAACCCCACTTAAAATAACCAAGAAACTCAAGGATCTCAAGGATTTCGAGATCTATGTTTTCAACACATCATTTTAACATATAACTCAACTTAAAACTCAATTAAAACCAATACAAAACAGAGCTTAACTCAACAAGTCCGAAAATTAAGATTTCAACCATGTTTTTACAAGATTTTGATCTCCGATCAAAACTATAATGAAAACTCAACCAAAAATAGTGTTTAGAAGCAAAATATCTTGGGAATTTCAATAAAATAAACTTAGATTGGAGGTTGAGAACGGGATTTACCTCTAATCTTTGCTTCCCTCAATGAATGACAAGTTTTCCTTAGCAAAATCTTGAAGAACTAGGAAAGATCTCTTGGAAATGGTTTGGAAATTTTTGAGAGAATTTTTGGAAGAAAGAATTCTGAGAAAAGATGAGAGAATTAGTGTTTAGCTGAAAATGAGAAAGAGTTGGTGGTTACGTAATTGAAAATCTCACACAAACTAACTTTATTAATTGATTAATATAAATCTAATTAAATCCATTTAATTAAAAGCCTTTTAAAAAACATGTCATATTGAGGAAAGGTCAAATTGACTTAAAGCCCCCTAAAGATTCTAAGATTTTGGCTTCCACCTTAAAAATCATATTTTTCCCAGTTTTGAAACTTTACAATTTGGTCACTACTCACAATGTCCCATTTTCGAAATCCATTTTGTAAAATTGACATGACCAACCACTTAAATATATTTTTAGAGGGTTTTAGCAATTTTTACCACATTTTTATCCTATCCTGATCCTTGATTTCCTTAGATCACCTTACGCGATTCGAACCGTTCTCGACCGGTCTGATCCGATGTCTAAAACATCTAGGCCCAAAACTAGGGCGTTACACAACAAATCACCAAAACCACCCCAAAAACCACAAATCTAACATGTTAAACTTAGGAATCCAAACATATTCGGGATTTGTTTATTAAAACCTCATTCATAACATCATTAACCATCCAAAACACATTAGAAATCAACCTCAAAACAGAGCTTAACAAAGAGTTACGAAAATCATCAAGATCTCACCAAGAATCTTGAATTTTACAACAATTTCATGCTTCTAACATTAAAACAACTCAAGAATAATTAACAAAAGATTGAGAACTTGGGAATTCCAGTAAAGAACTGATCATTAGAGGAGAAGGACGAAGCTTACCTCTAATGGTTGATTTCTCCTCAATTTGGGCAAGATTTATTAAAAATCCAAAGTAAAAACAAAAGGATTTGATGAGGTAAAGATTAGAAATCCTTAGGAGAATGAAATCTCAGCAAAAAAGATGAAAATCGGAGATAATTTGATGAGGGAAATGTGTTTGGCTGAGTAGAAGTTGAGAGAAAATGAAAAGAGATAAAACTAACGTAAGGTAGTTATGAAAAAGTCAACTTTGATTTCCTTTTTAATTCTCCTTTATTTCTTAATTAAAACATTATTAAAAACCCCCCAAATTAAAGAGAAATCTGATGAAAAACAATTTGGAAAATTTAGCTCCTTAAAGATTCAAAGTATCAATCATTTACAAAACAATCACTAGTCAACTTTTGCAAAAACTGCAATTTGGTCACTACAGCAAAATGTAGTATTTCCAAATCACATTTTGTAAAATTGTTTTCACCATAACCATTTATATAATAAATGAGGATATTTAGATATTTTTCCATATTTTTATAGCATCCCGAACTAGGTGTTCCCTAAACCTCCCTTAAAGATTCGAACCGTTCACGACCGGCCCGATTCAACCTCTAAAACATCTAGGCCCAAAACCAGGGCGTTACATTTTAATTAAAGGGGAAAATGGGAATTTTGGGGTAAATGAAATAAGGAAAGAAAATAAAAGTTTGAAAAGAAAAAGAAAAGAGCCATCTTCTTCAAAAATCCCCTTTTCACCAGGAACCCTCTCCTATACCCTATTTTCACTATTCCATTGCCCAAATTCCTCTTTCAAGCAAGTTTTCAAGGTAAGCAATTCATTGTTTTAATTCTTCTTCCCTTAAGTTGTCACTAGTTAGATTTTCCATTAAAAACATCCATTATTTAGGGTTTATTTCAAAAATGCTTTGAGTTTGAAAAATAGTAAAATAGAGGGATTTTCGTGTGGGTATTTTAATGTAATGTTTAAGGTGTTTTTAATCATGCTTTGGTGTCTTAAAAATGTTAAAATGGTGGCTAATAGTGGGAAACCTGAAATGGGTATAAGAATGGGATTTTTGGGTTGAAAAGGTTGAGTTTTTGGGTTGGAATCGTGGCTTGTGGTTCATTTGATGTTGGAGATGTTTCTAGATGATATTTGGCGTATTTTGATATTTGGAAATGGTGGGCTCAGCTTGGGGTTGCATTAGAACGAATTTGGGTGAAGTTCGTGTTAAATGTCGATGTGTTTGTTGCGAGATTATTGAGTTCCGGGGTTCTGCTGTGTTTGTGAGTGTATTAGTGTTCTAATGTTCAGTTTTAGGTTGCTTAAAAACAGAGTAATCGGGTTTGGGTCCTTCAGATGTCACACCGGGAGTTGCGGAAGCTTGAAGGAGAACCGATAGCTTGTTTCGGGTTTTGAGCTGGTGAGTGGTAATGTTTTGAAGTTTAAAAAGTTTCAAAGTGTTTCCTTAGGGGTTTGGGTGGAGCCTTAAAGGCTAACCTAAACCCAAGTGTAAGTTTGCGAATTCACCTTGTTCGTTAAGTGTTGGTGTGTGCGATTATTTGTATTGTTGTGTGAAATGTGGATTGCCTTTACTCTCCATTTTAGTGTTGTTGTGTAGTCGTTGTTGATGTCGAGCCTCACGTGATGGTTTTTTTTGCTTACGGTGATGTGTAGTCTCACCGGTAGTTACTAGTAGAAGAGTACGGTGATGTGTAGTCCCATCGTAAAACTACTAGTTGTCGTGAACGGTGATGTGTAGTCCCACCGGAAATGGTTGTGCATGTGCAAACCATGTGTGGTATATTCTTGTGTTTATTTCATCTCTTACTTATATGGTTTTGATTTTCAAAACTAAAATATTTGCTTTAAATTGCATTGTTGTTGTGTTTAGAGCTCCGCTCACTAAGCTTTTAAGCTTACGCTCTCTTTTTTCCATTAATGCAGATCGTTAGAGGCTTCTTGTGGCAAGTGGGAAAGGGAGGAGTCTTGGAGTTCTTGCTAAGCTCAAAGTATGATTTTACTAGTTGTAATAATGCTTAGACAACGGAAATGCTAGGATTTTTCGTTAGGGAGTGGTGTTCAAACACCTATGGTTGACCTTGTCTATGTTGCTAGCATGTTTTAATTGTTATTACCATGTATTGTTGAAGTTTGGTATGGCTTTTGGTGGATTACTTTGCATTTTGGCATGTTGGTGTTTTGGAGGCTAAGTGTTCTTGTGAGCTTGAGCTTGAGATCCATTTTATTGTTTGTATGCATGTATAAGTCGTGTTTATGGTGTGTTGCCTCTAGATTGATTGTATATTGTGATGACATGTGCTTTGAGATGTTTCGGGACAAGTTTGGGGACGTTTGGAGATGTCAAAATATGTTTTCGGGTCAAACTGTGCCCAGGCATTTTGGAACGTCTGATATGGTTTCGGAACGGTCGAGCTCCAGGGGTACCCATATCAAAACGAAGGTGGTGTCGTTTCGGTATGATTTTCCACTGGAGGTTCTTGTTTCGGAACCACGTAGGGTCATTTCGATATGTTTGGCCACTGGAGGTTCCCGTTCCGGAACAAGGTGGGACCATTCCAGAACGGCTTGATGTTCTTTTTAAATGAAGCTCGCGTTCCGGAATGGGCAGGCTTGTTCCGAAACGCAGGTGGTTAAAACGGTTACAAGACATCTTTGAAGGTTCTCGAATGTTACATTTCAGTCCCTAATGCTTGTATGCTTCCTAAATTAGTCATTGTCTCGTAAGTATGAATTTGACAAATAAGCTACTTGGTAAGTTTAAATTATTGTATGCCTTCTTATTAGTTCGTGTTTCCGTTTTCGTTTTTCCGTTGTTGCCTCCACACTTAGGATTAAAGATGATAATTAGACAAGATAAAATAAAATGAAAAAATAGGTTGCTAATCGGAGTGAGGCATTAACGGGTTTCGCTTCGGTTTACCCCGTGTAACTCGTTGGGTTCGGTCTGTTGGCTAGGCCGGGACGAGGAGGTTACAATTTTCTGGTTAGAAGAGAGGCTATAAAGAGATTGCAGCATATTCATATCTAACTTTGGAAATGCACCTGAAGTAGGAAAATGGTCATCATGACTAGCATCCAAAGAAAATATGGCATTGAAATGTTGAATGGCCTCAACTTTTAAAATGGAATCATAATCACACCACTCCCCATCATAAATTTTGAGATATTTAATTCGATTCTTTTGCTTTCTGCAAATGGCTCACCCATGAAAGTAGTGAGTGTTTCGGTCACCATGACCAATCCACTATTGTCAATTTTTTGCCGCCAAATAAGTTCCTCTAGATCCAAGAGCTTTTCAAGCTCAATTAGAAGCTCAGCTTTAAGATTAATGAGAAAACGAGAGCGTTTTGACGCAAGTGCCTTCTCGATGCTGCGAATTCTGGACACAATGATGTGCTTTTTAGTTCCAATATATCTGAAAACTGTTTTGTTCCAAGTGTCAGCAGCTTTAGTGAAATTAAGAAAGGTTTTTAATAAATTCGGAGATGGTACCAAATTATCGCTCACCATTCTTGAGAAATCATCATTAGAAAGCCAGCTGGAAAAGTATCGAAATTGTTGTGGAAAATTGAATTTACCAGAATCTCCAACCTGTAGGGGGATGGGGCGATGGTCGGGCCTCATGCGCAAAAGATGTTGGACAGTAAACTCCGGGAAAGCTTCGTCCCAATCATTATTACAAATAAAGCGATCCAGGCGGACTTGAGTAGAGCCACGTGACCATGTGAAATCTGGGCCATGAAATCCAATGTCTCTTAGACCATTATCATATAGGAGCTTCTAGAATAATCTGCTAGGCTTGATAGATTGTGCACAACCCATCTGATCAAAGGCATGGAGAGTTGCGTTAAAATCATCGAATAGAATGCTTGGGGAGTTAATAGAGCTAGTAAGGCATCTCAAATGTGGCCATAATAGTTTCCGACCAGTTGAATCCGGGCTAGCATATACCACAGTAGCAAGGAAAAAAGCTCCAACATTGTGATTAGAAACTCAGCGATGAACAAATTGAAAAATGATAGAAAATGACATCAATAGAAATAGAGTCCTACCAAGGAAGTCAAATACCTATGGAGAAACCGGCAGCTTCGACTCGATGTGAGTTGAGGAAGCTGAGGGCAGTAATGACAAAATCAGCCATGCATCCACTAATACGAGGCTCCATAAATACCACCAAATCAGGTTTCGAATCCCGCAAGAAATGATTGGCTCCGGTCAAAAAACGAGGATCACCGCATCCTTGTACATTCCAACTAAAAACTCTAATATTCATAAATAAAAATTAATAAGAGGGATTTGACACCAAAAATCAGTCAAGGGATTTAAAAAAAGTATGTTATCGTTATAACGACCATTATTTAACGGTAACCCCTCCGGCCGAAACCGTTGATACCATAAACAACAGTGGAAATCAGAATCACGCTGATAACGGTCGTTGTTTATCGGTTAACGGTTAATAATAGCGATAATGGTGTGTTATTCCCGTTATCCACCGTTATCTGAAATCAAAAGATGTAAAAATATTTAAAAAAACAGAAATAAATTTTTTGAAATCTGAAAAAGAGATGTAAGGGCAATATATTCCTTGTTCTACACAAGCCAGAAAAAGTTGGGAGATTAAAAAAATCACTAGATTTCACAATCTAAAAAGTAAAAACATGCAGATTTTAACGCATCTCCATTATGCTCTAATCCAAAACATTGCAATTTGCATCTCCAACTCCAATTCTCCATTCCCCAATCCAGATTTCAACACAAACAAGCCAAAAAATCAAAAAAATTCTTAGACTCAGTATGTCTGTTGAAATCGAAGTTTCAATTTCACAAACAACTCGCCGTTGGTTCGCCAATATTCAATAGCCTTGCCACTTGTGCCTTCGTCCCACATCTTCCCCAAGTTTAGTTTTGCACCCAAGCACTTAACCGCTTCAACTTGTCAACGTTATCCTCCGAGATTGTTGAACAGAACCCCCAGAAACGAAACAAAGGGGGCTGGTTTTGAAGAAAGGAAAAGAAAAAGTGCTAGAAGAGAATGAAGATTTCAATGGAGAAAGTTGGGAAGAAAACGATTTGCATTTGTGGGCGTTGAAAACTTAAATCTGCCATCGTTGAAGTTGTTTTTTTAAGGTATGATTCTTTGTTGATAAGAAAATAATTGGTTTAGCCGTTTAGGCCTTAGGGTTGTGTGATTTTTATTTTAGGTTTGAAATAAGAGAATTTTAAGGGTGGGGACCTGTCGTAATTAAAACTTAAATTTAAGTTTAAATTTATTTAGTTAATAATTATCCCTCCATCCCATAAAAATGTTTCTTATTGACTTTTTGAAACTCAAAATTTTTAAACTTTGACTATTATTATATTGAAAATTTAAATAATTAATTTTTATAAAATATATATTTGAAAACTACTCGATTAGAGGTTTTTAAAATATTTTTATCATATTTTTATCAATGATATATTTTAAATAATTACGAGTCAAAGTTAAAAAGATTGACCAAAAAAAGTCAATAAGGGACAAAAATTGTGGGACAGAGGGAGTATGTAATTTTAGTTTAAATAATAATTTACTTTTTTATTTAAATAATAATTAAGTTTTAGTCTATCTATGCTCCTTGGCAGTTTTTTGTCTTTTCTTTTCTCTTGACAATATTCGTTTTCGTTTTCTTCTATGGGTGATGTGGATGAATCTTTAGTGGGTCTCTCTCTAGGAGAAGCGGAGGATGAGGAAATTTTGCTTCAAGATGATGATGTGGTCCCGGATGTCTCTTACGATCTCTGTTTTGTGGGTTCTTTCTTGACAACTTCTTCGGTTCATTTTCAGTCTATGCGAACCACTCTTGCCAATGTTTGGCACCCGAACGGTGGGATATCGATTTCTGACTTAGGATCTGGTCGGTTCTTGTTTCGGCTTTATCATGTTATCGATGTGGAGCGTATTTCGGAAGAGGGGCCATGGTATTTTAATTTTCACCTACTAGTCTTGCATCGGCTAAAATCTGGTGAGAATCCAATGTTGGTTCCCTTAACCCACACTGGTTTTTGGGTTTTGATTCATGATCTTCTGCCGGGATGTGTAACGGTAAATGTGGCAAAGCAGCTTGGTAATTTCATTGGAGAGTATTTGGAATATGATAGCAAGGCAATCGCTTTGGGGTAAAAGGCTCAATGCGTGTTCGGGTTTGGTTGGATGTTCGTCAACCTTTGCGGAGGAGGAAAAAGTTGGCGTTGAAATATGGTTCTGTGGCTTACGTCTGGTTCCAATATGAAAAATTAAAATTGTTTTGTTTCTTGTGTGGTCGACTAGGCCATGCAGAATCATTTTGTCCACTCCGTGTTTTACAAGAAAAGAAAGAGCTGACTTTCGAGTGGGATGTCTCTCTGCTTGCTCCGCCAAGAAGAAACTCGACTCAGACTAGTAGGTGGTTAGTGAAAGATACGATTTCGGGTCTCCAGTAGAGCAATGATCCCAATGGTGGATTTTCAGGGACATCTCGAAATTTGCGGCAATCAGATTTATTTGGCCCACGATTTCAGTACATAGCTAATCCCTTATTTGGGGCGCTGTCAAAGGAAAACATGTTGGAAACTAGTGATTGCCAGAAAGGAAAGTTAGGAAAATCTATGCAATTGAACGCATACTTCTTTTGTGGCCTTGGGCTTGTCTTGGTTCATAACATGCCTCAGTCGTTTACATTGGGCCATATTGAATCTATGGATACAAGGGAGGGTGAAGACGTTCCCCTTGAGCAGGCGGATAGCTTAAAACGAAAACGTACCTTTCCCACCAACTCGGGTGTTTCCTCTAAGCATGGGGATTCAAGCGAGTTTTTTTCAAATTTATCGGCGGCCCAAGATATCCGGGCTGACCGGTCACAATGAAATTGTTGAGTTGGAATGTTCGAGGGTTGGGGCAACCTCGGACAGTTGGTCGTCTTCGTAGTGTGCTGTGGAGACTTATGCCCATCGGTAGTTTTCCTTATTGAAACGAAGTTACCAGAGAATAAAATGGTGAAAGTTAGGCGTAGTTCCGATTTTCCAAACGGTATTGAGGTTAGTGCAAGAGGTCGTAGTGGGGGTCTCTCATTGGTTTGGAAAGGTGACGTGTCTGTTACCCTTCAATCTTTTTCTGTTAGACATATTGACGTGGTGATTGACGATGATGAGGGGGCCTTCAATGGCGTTTTACTGGGTTTTATGGTGCCCCTGAGGAAAGGCATCGTGCAGCGGCATGGAATTTTTTACGTCAACTCAGCTCTATGAATAATTTGCCCTGGTTGGTTATGGGCGATTTTAACGAAATATTGTATTCCTTTGAGAAGTAGGGAGGTCTCCTGCGAAGTGAGCGTCAAATGGATGGTTTCCGGAGTGCCTTGGCTGATTGTACTTTAGAGGACCTAGGATATTCGGGCTCCTGGTTTACATGGGAGAAGGGGCGATTTGCATCCACTACCATTAGAGAGTGATTGGATAGAGGGGTGGCATCTGAGGATTGGTTATCTATATTCCCAAATTACATGCTAGAGCACCTGATAAGATCTTTTTCGGATCATTTTCCTTTACTACTCACTACCACAGTTTCAAACATGGCCAGGCCCCAATGAAAATTTCGTTTTGAGGCAGCTTGGTTATTAGAGGAGTCTTGCGAAGAAACGGTTCGGCAGTTATGGTTATCCTTTGAGGATCCTCTACCAAGAAAACTGTCAAAGCTTGCTGATGGTCTTTCGAAGTGGTATAAAGGCCTCCATCGCGACAAAAAAGCTTATTTAAACATCATGCAAAAACACCTTGAACAGCTCTATGAAGAACCAGTCTCAGATGAGGTCTTGGGGGAAATTCTAGGGATCAAAACGGATATTAATTTCAATATGGACAAGGAGGAAGTGTATTGAGAACAGAGGGCACAGGTAAATTGGTTAAAAATGGTGATAAAAATACCCCTTTTTCCATAGACAAGCTTCCCAACGACGGAAAATAAACTGTGTAGATAATCTTGTCAATGAGGTGGGTTCTCTAATTTCAGCAGAAAAAGACATTTTCAATTTAGCCACAAGCTACTTTGCTCGCCTCTTTACAACTCAAGGTTCATCTGAAGTTCGTGAGATTTTGGATAATATTCAGCCGGTTATTTCTCAGACTATGAATGTTTCTTTGCTGCAGCCGTTTACAAAGAATGAAGTTTGGCTACCCTTCAGAGTATGCACCCTTTGAAAGCCTGCGAGGATGATGGTTTTGGTGCAGTTTTCTTTCAAAAGTTTTGGCATATCGTGGGGGAAGAAGTTTATCTTTATTGTATTTCCCTCATCAATGGGGAGTCTTTTATGGTAGAGATTAATTCCACCCGTATTGTGCTAGTACCTAAGGTTAGTAAACCGTCTCAGATGAGTTAGTTTCGACCCATAAGCCTGTGTAATACCATTTATAAAATAGTTGCAAAAATGATTGTTAATCGTTTCCAAGGAGTTATTCATTTATGTATTGATGAATCGCATAGCGCTTTCGTCCCAGGCCGCCTCATATCTGATAATGTGTTAACAGCTTATGAGATTTTGCATGCTTTTAAGCATAGAAGGAGAGGGAAGAAAGGTTTCTTTACTTTGAAGTTAGACATGAGCAAAGCGTACGACAGGGTCGAGTGGGGATTTTTAACCTCCATTCTCCAACGTTTGGGTTTTGCAATGGAATGGATTGAGCTTCTTATGTGTTGTGTGTCCATGGTTTCTTATGCAGTGTTAATGAATGGAGCTACGGGAGATACATTTTTATCGTCACGAGGACTCCGTCAAGGGGATCCGCTTAGTCCGTATCTGTTCCTTATTTGCAGCGAGGGCTTGTCAGCTTTGCTACGATCAAGTGTTCAAATGGGATAGCTTAAGGGTGCGACAATTGCTAGAAATGCCTCGTTGATAACCTATTTACTTTTCGCAGACGAATGTTTGGTGATGCTACAGTTGTCGTGGCCACTATTTTGCGAGACATCTTATCTTCCTATTCGGAGGCATCCGGTCAACTCATTAACTTTGATAAGTCGGGTGTTTTCTTTAGCTCCAATGTGATTGAGTATAATAGATCTGACGCCTGTCGTATTCTAAATGTTAATGGTACCAGCAATCTTGAACGATACTTAGGACTTCCTCCCATTATTGGTTGTAATAAGAAAGTTGCGTTTGCAGAGCTGTATGGGAGGGTCCTTAAGCGCAACAAACTTCTAAGTTCTTGTTTTCTTTCCGCTAGTGGTAAGGAAGTTTTTATAAAATCGGTCATACAAGCAATACCAATTTATACTATGTCTTGTTTTCTACTTCCTACCACTTTCTGCAGAAAGGTGGAAAGCATTCTCAGTCGTTTTTTGTGGCAAAAATCATCATCTAAGAGAGGTATCCATTGGTTTCCGTGGCAATCCCTTTGTGAGTTGAAAGAAGAGGGTGGAATGGGTTTCCGGGACTTAGCTAAGTTCAATGTGGCTCTCTTAGCTAAACAAGGGTGGCGTCTGATTAATAATCCTGATTCTTTACTAGCTCGTACCCTTCATGCAAAGTATTACCCCCAAGGCTCTTTCCTTTGTGCTGCTCTTGGCTCAAATCCGAGTTATACTTGGCGTAGTATCTAGTCATCTAGGGCTTTGCTTGTGAGAGGGCTTTGCTGGCGTATTGGTACAGGCACGAATGTATCTAATTGGAACTCTTTTTGGTTACCAAGTTCTCCCCCTCGCCTGGTGCAATCCCCTCAAGTTCATGGGTTGAACTAGGTCTCGGATCTTATTACTATAAACCCGAGACAATGGAATATGGACCTTTTAAATGAGTTTTTTACGCATGAGGATGTTCGCCTAATTACGAGCATTCCACTTTCTAATATTGCTCAGAGGGATGTCCTAGTTTGGGGTGGTGAATCTAAGGGTGTTTATACGGTTCGGAGTGGCTATCAACTCTTGTTAACACCAAATGAAACTACGGTTAATCCCCTACCCATCTACAAGTTGTTATGGAACACTCCATGCCCTGCAAAAGTTCGTATTATCATTTGGCGTTTTCTTAAAAAATTTATTCCAACTTTTCAGAACTTGTTTAATAGGCGTGTTTCACAAACAGTCCTTTGTCCTAGATGTAAACAGAAAATGCGACTATTGAGCATCTAGCTAGAGATTGCTTTTATGTACGGGAAGTTTGGGCATTATCAGGTATCCTCTGGCCACCTAATCTAAACCTGGATAATTTCTTCGACTGGTTCTGTTGGTTATTTTCAAACGTTTCAAATCACAGACGCAAAGAGATATTGACTATTCTATGGGCTTTATGGTATGCGAGAAATAAATTTTTACACGAAGGAGTAATCCAAAAGGCAGCCGAATTACTTACTTTTTGCAGAGGTTACTTGTGTGATTTAGACAGGGTCTCTACCTCGCTTCCCTCACCTCGATTGGCAGCTTCGACGAAATGGTTACCTCCGATTGCGCCGCAAGTGAAGGTAAATGTTGACTTCGCTTTTATTTGTCATGCTTGGAGAGCTTATTCGGGTGTGGTTGTGAGGGATTCCGAAGGTTTTGTACTAGGTTCTTGCATCCGGCCGAGGGAGAGAATCACCTCCTCCTTTGCTGCGGAAGCGCAAGCTATCCTCGATGGTCTGCAATTTGCCTTGGATTTGGGTTGCATGCAGGTAGTGTTGGAGAGTGACTCGTGAACTGTCATCTCCAAAATCAACACCCACTCTGACGATCTCTCGGTGCTCCGGCCGTTTGTCACAGACGCTAAGGCGTTATTGGCTGCTTTCATAAATTGTTGTTTCGTCTTCTCCGGAAGAGGGGGTAACACGACGGCGCATAATCTGGCCCAGCTCGGAAAGCAATTCACAACTGATACATTTTGGATCGAAGAAGTGCCACCACAAATCTCCAGTCTGATTCAAGTTGATCGAGCCTCACTGTCTTCTTACTGAAGATTGGTGTTGTTGCGGGACTGATTTTCCCATTTTTCACTCTGGTTTTAGTTTTTCACCCCCTCTCTCTTTTTAGAAGACCCAGAGTATCTGTGCTTTTCCTGGTTCGATGCGTTTTTTTTTTCTTTTTCTTCTTTTAAGTCTTCGTTACATTTATTTGTCTTGACTTTTGGGTTTCTTTGAAACTTGTTTGTTTTTGTCTTTTTTCGACATTATTCAATAAAACATCACCGAGAATATTTTACTCAAAAAAATTGTCAAGTTAAATCGTTACATTTATCTGTGCTCTAATGTTTTTGTCGTAACAGGAGGAGTAACGCGGTTTAAAGAACATATTGCTCATAAAACTGGTCAAGTTAAATCGTGCCCTAATGTTACTCGTATGTAATATTTTATAATCTTTTTTAAATGTTAACAATAATGACTATATATAATTATAATAATATGAAATGTGGATTATTTTTATTTGATTAACAGGTATTATTAGAGACAGCATGATGAAATTACTTCAAGAAGTCAAGACAAAGAAAATGGACAAGAGAAGGAGAAATGATGAATTCTTATCACAATTAAGAGGGGAAGATGATGAATTTATTGATGACGTTTCAGCTTTGAGACAAGCAACTCGAGAAAGTCTCCAATCCCAGCAAGAGTGGCATAGAAGAGAAGAATTTAGACGAAGTACCGGTAATTGGGGTAAAGTATATGAAGAAGGACGATCTTCTTCTCATGGTGGACAACATGGAGAAAGATACATGCCCAGTGAGTCTAAATTTACTTTAAGGGGAACTATACCTGAACTGGTTAGAAGCAAAAGTTCAAAACAACCAAAGGTAGTGACTTTATTTTAAAGACTTTACGTAAAAATATGGGCGAAACAGTCTCTAAATTTTTAATATATGATTGGCTTCCTTTTCAATTAGCAAGTTCTCATTTGGTGTACAATTTAATTCAAGCGTCCAAAGAAGTTGGAGAAGGTGTGAAGCTTACCACACCTTAGGAGGTCTCTAATGTGTATTTGACATCGGAGTATAAACAAGTGCGTGATTGGGTAGATGGACTGAAGGTTTACTGAAAAGAATTAGGTGTAACTTTAATGTGTGATGGTTGGACCAATAGTTTGAATCAAATGCACATCATCAATTTCCTCGTTTATTGTAGTAAAGGAACTATATTTTGGAAATTGGTGGATGTCTCCAGTGCTCGTAGTAGATATGCTAAATTCTACTACAATTTATTGGATTCAGTCGTTGAAGAGATTGGAGAAGAATACATTATCCAAGTAGTGACTGACAATGAGGAAGCAATGAAAGTCGTTAGAAGAAAGTTAATGTTGAAAAGAAATTATTTGTATTGGACCTCATGTGCAGCTCACTGCTTAGATTTATGCCTTGAAGATATTGGAAAAAATCCAGTGTAGCAAAAGTGTTAGAGGAGGCGAAGAAAGTGACTTGCTTCAGATACAACCACATTTGGACGGTTGATTTGATGAAGAAGTACACCGGTGGAAAGCAAATACTTCGGCCTGCTCTTACTCGATTTGCTACTCATTTTATTCAATTGGAAGAAATAACAAGGAAAAAACAAGGTTTGAGAGAAATGTTAACTCGAAGGTCATTATTTTATAATTAGCTAATAAAATTACTTAAATAGCAATCTTTAATAATTGCATTAGTTTTAAATAATTTAAATAATATTATTAAAAAAAATTCTTTTGAAAATGTAGGAATTCAAAGAATCAAAATGGGGACATCAAAAGTTAGGGCATGCTTATGAAGCTAAAAAATTGTTTTGAGAAATTCTTTTTAGAAAAAAAGTCGTTGACATCGTGAAAGTTTACGAGCCCCTAGTAAAAGTGTTGAGACTTGTGGATGGTGATGAAAATCCAACTATGGGCTTCATTTGTGAGGCTATTGATAGGGCCAAATGAGCAATTAAGTAAAATTGTCGATATTTCACCGAGTACGAAAGAATTATCGACAATACATGTACATTTATGCATTCTGACTTATATTCAGCTGGTAAAATAAAGGGTTCGTATAATTAAGAATTTTTTAAAATTTTATTATTTTATGCTTTAGATTATTATCATTTGAGCATATTTTATAAATTATGATTAGGTTATTTTCTCAATCCTGAAATTTAATTTGGGGTGGAGCATTTTGAGAATGTATTGGCAGAAACATTAGAAGGTACACGATCAATGATTGAAAGATTAGAACCTTTTATTGATATGCAGATCAGAATGGTCAATCAGGTTAGACTCAAATACTATTATTTGTAACTTAGATAATTTGACATTGAATAATTTTTCTCATTTTGTACTCAATTTTTTATTTATGCAATTGTTAACATTTCGAAGTAAACAAAAGACATTTGGCCCTCCACAAGTACAAAGAGCTTGGAATCAAATGAATCCAGGTAAATAGTTGATTAAAATAATTTAATTTATATTATTAATGATATTGTACATTTTAATGTTAGTTTGAAATTTAAATAATATTATATAACTGAGTGGTGGAAGATATATGTCATGTGCGCTCTTGAATTACAACGATTAGCAATTAAAGTGCTTAGTCAAACAACTTCTGCATCAAACTGCGAATGAAATTAGAGCACATTCAGCTATATTCATACCAAGTCAAGAAACAGGTTGAAGTACAAAAAAACTTAAGAAACTAGTGTTTACCTATTATACCATGAAACTGAAAATGAGGCATCAAAAAAGATTAAGCATTGATGATAAAAACAGAAGTTATAATCCTATCAGCCTTGATCATATCTTTGAAGATGTTGATCTACTATCAAAATGGCTTCATGAGAAAGAAAATTCATTGTTAGATGGTGAAAATGCTGGTGTGTTGCCTGTGGATACCTCTGATGATGAAATGAATTGTAACACCCCAATTTTAGGCTTAGAAGTTTAGGGTCTGAAGCGGAACGGTCTGAGAAATGGTTCGAATATAAAAGGGAGTTTTAAGGAAAACCTAGTTCGGGATGCTTTAAAAATATAGAAAAATATACAAAAATCCTTATTTAATATATATAGGTGAATGGTGAAATCAATTTTACAAAATAGGGTTTGGAAATGCTACATTTCAGTGTAGTGACCAAATCGCGAATTTAGCAAAGTTTAGTAGTGACTATTTTGTAAAGGGTTGAAACTCTGAATCTTTAAGGAGCTAATTTACCCTAAAATGTTTTCATCAGATTTTTCCTTAATTTAGGTGATTTAATTAATGATTTAATTAAAGAAATGAAATGTGATAAACTACCTTTGACTTTTCTCTAATTCTCTCTCATTTCATTTTCTCTCAAAATCCTATCAACCAAACACTTTTTCTCCACAAAAATTCACTATGATTTTCACTTCAATTGATGAGATTTCCATCACTCATTGATTTTTAATCAATCTTTCGACAAATCCACTAAATTTCTACATTGTATTTCTATGGAAACTTGCCCAAATCAAGGAGAAATCATCTTTTAGAGGTAATATTGTTCTTCTCCTCTAAATACTCAGTTCTTTACTGAAATTCCAAGTGGTCAATCCTTTATTAAAGATTTATGAATGGTTTTAATGTTAGAAAGAAGATTTTGGCTTAAAACTCAAGATTTTGGAAAGGATCTTGAAGATTTTCGTGGAACTTGATTGGGCTCTGTTTTGAGATGGTTTTCTAATGTATTTTGGATGTTAAATGATGTTAGGAATGAGGTTTTATCAATCCAATCCCGAATAGGTTGTTTTTCCTAAGTTTTTGCTTGTGAAAATGGTTGTTTTTGGGGTGATTTTGGTGTTCTGTTATAGCTGGAGGTATAAGGATGGGTTTAAGGTTGTTTTTAATGCTAATTGATGTTTAGAAATGTTTAGAAGTGATGGATCTTTGCTGGGTTAAGTTTTGGAAGAGTTTGGAGGTGTTTTCGGTTGTGTTTAGTAGCCGAAATGTTGTGTTTAGGAAGAGCAGCGAGTTTAGGGTGTTGGCTGAAGATTTCAATGCATGATGATGCATTAATCCTCTACTTTTATGTGTCTAAAACAGAGGAGACATCTTCGGACACTTTTGGAGTTGATTTGGAAGCTTAATTGGTGTTTCAGCAAGCAAGCAAAACGAAATTGGTGAGTGGGTATTGCTTTAAAAGTCTTTGAGGGACAAAGAACCAAGGTTTGAGGGACAAAGTCTTTGAGCGAGTTAAGGGCTATGCTTGCTAACTTAAGCATTTCGCGAGATGGAGGTCTTGTGGCTGAGTTGCAAGTGAAACCATCCCTAGTTCAGTTGATAAAGGATAAGCAGTTGTTGGATGATTCTTTGGTGCCACATGTTCAGGATATTTCTGAGGGTAGACCATCGGATTTTTGTTTTAATGATGATGGAGTTTTATGTTTCGGAAGACGGATAGTAGTGCCAGATGATGTGGAGTTGAGGCGTACTATTCTGACTGAAGCTCATAGTAGTCTTTTTGCTATGCACCCTGGTAGTACAAAGATGTATCGTGATCTTAAGGATGAAAACTATTGGGTGGGTTTGAAGAAAGATGTTGCAGAATATGTGGGTAAGTGCATGGTTTGTCAGCGGGTTAAGGCTGAGCATCAGTTTCCTTCAGGGTTGTTGCAACCGATGATGATTCCTGAATGGATGTGGGATAGAATCACCATGGACTTTGTGTCTGGTTTACCTTTGTCGCCATCGAAAAGGAATTCGGTGTGGGTGATTGTGGATCGCCTTACAAATTGTGCGCATTTCTTACCTGTGCATACTACGTATACCTTGGATAAGCTTGCAGAGTTATACATTGCTGAAATTGTGCGTTTTCATGGTGTACCTAAATCTATAGTGTCGGATAGAGATCCGAGGTTTACATCTTGATTTTGGGAATGATTGCATCAAGCTTTGGGTACGCGGCTGAATTTCAGTACTTCCTATCATCCACAGTCGGATGGACAGTCTGAGCGTGTTATCTAACTGCTTGAGGATATGTTGAGGTGTTGAGTGATTGAGTTTCAAGGCTCTTGGGAGAAGCATTTGCCTTTGGTGGAGTTTGCTTATAATAATAGCTATCAGGCAAGTATTCAAATGGCACCTTATGAGGCCTTGTAAGGGAGGAAGTGTAGAACTCCTTTGTGCTGGGCAGAAACAGGTCAGTAGTTGGTCTCAATGTCGGCTTTGTTGAAAGGAACCACCGAGAAGGTGAAGCTCATTTGTGAAAGGTTAAAGGCAGCTTATGATCGACAGAAGTCTTACGCGGATTTGAAGCGTAAGAAGATTGAGTTTGCGGTGGGTGACCGTGTGTTCTTGAAGGTTTCGCCTTGGAAGAAGGTGATGAGATTTGGTCGGAAGGGTAAGTTGAGCCCTAGGTATATTGGACCATATGAGGTGATAGAACGTGTGGGTCATGTTGCGTATAAGCTGAGGCTACCACAAGAGTTAGAGAATATACATGATGTGTTTCATGTCTCCATGCTTTAGAGGTATAGATCGGATTCTTTGCATGTTATGCTTGTGGAGGAAGTTGAGCTGAATCCAGATTTGACATATGATGAGGAGCCGGTTGAGATTCTGGATTCAGACAATAAAATTCTTCGAGGTAAGATCATTGAGTTGGTTAATGTGTTGTGGAGGCATCGTGGTGTTGAGGAAGCCACGTGGGAAAGGAAAGATGACATGAAGAAGCAGTTTCCTTACCTTTTTCCTCCAGGTAAATTTCGAGGACGAAATTTCTTAAGAGGGGGAGAGTTGTAACACCCCAATTTTGGGATTAGAAGTTTAGGGTCTGAACCGGACCGGTCTGAGAAACGGTTCGAATATAAAAGGGAGTTTTAAAGAAAGCCTAGTTCGGGATGCTTTAAAACTATAGAAAAATATTCAAAAATCCTTTTTTAATATATATAGGTGAATGGTGAAATCAATTTTACAAAATAGGGTTTGGAAATGCTACATTTCGGTGTAGTGACCAAATCGCGAATTTAGCAAAGTTTAGTAGTAACTATTTTGTAAAGGGTTGAAACTTTGAATCTTTAAGGAGCTAATTTACCCAAAAATGTTTTCGTCGGATTTTTCCTTAATTTGGGTGATTTAATTAATGATTTAATTAAATAAAAGAAAGGTGATAAACTACCTTTGACTTTTATAACCACTTTTCTCTAATTTTCTCTCATTTCATTTTCTCTCAAAATCCTATCAACCAAACACTTTTTCTCCAGCAAAATTCACTTTGATTTTCACTTCAATTGATGAGATTTCTATCACTCATTGATTCCTAATCAATCTTTCAACAAATCCACTAGATTTCTACATTGTATTTTCATGGAAACTTGCCCAAATCAAGGAGAAATAATCTTTTAGGGGTAAGATTGTTCCTCTCCTCTAAATACTCAGTTCTTTACTAAAATTCTCAAGTTGTCAATCCTTTATTAAAGATTTATGAATGGTTTTAATGTTAGAAACAAGATTTTGGCTTAAAACTCAAGATTTTGGAAGGGATCTTGAAGATTTTCGTGGAAATTGACTGGGCTCTGTTTTGAGATGGTTTTCTGATGTATTTTGGATTTTAAATGATGTTAGAAATGAGGTTTTATCAATCCAATCCCGAATAGGTTGTTTTTCTAAGTTTTTGCTTGTGAAAATTGTGGTTTTTGGGGTGATTTTGGTGTTCTGTTATAGCTGGAGGTATAAGGACGGGTTTAGGGTTATTTTTTATGTTAATTGATGTTTAGAAATGTTTAGAAGTGATAGATCTTGGCTGGGTTAAGTTTTGGAAGAGTTTGGAGGTGTTTTCGGTTGTGTTTACTAGCCGAAATGTTGTGTTTAGGAAGAGCAACGAGTTTAGGGTGTTGGCTGAAGATTTCAATGCATGATGACGCATTAATCCTCTGCTTTTATGTGTCTAAAACAGGGGAGACATCTTCGGACACTTTGGAGTTGATCCGAAAGCTTAATTGGCGTTTCGGTAAGCAAGCGAAACGAAATTGGTGAGTGCGTATGGCTTTAGAAGTCCTTGAGGGATAAAGAACCAAGGTTTGGGGATTTAGGAAAGGTTTGAAACACCTTCCTAAGTCTGGAAGTAAGTATTGGCTAGATTGCTCTCTAGAATGTGGTGATTGCCCCTTAAATGCTTTTACATGCTCATGGTTTTAGATTGAAAAGTTCATATTGTTTTTATGCATGAATTATAGCATGAGATGATGCTTGAAATGATTTCAATAAGTAACATTTTGTATAGTTGAGATTTGAGCTTATATGTTGAAGTGTAGCAAATGTTATGGTTTTGATAAGAGATGAGAATGTTGAGTTTTAATTCATGAAAAACAGTAGGTGATATGTTGATTTGACATAATATATTGGCATAGATATTGAGAAACTTACCGGATATAATTGATCGATCAATAGGATGAGAGTGCACTATAAACTAAAAATTCGTACGTGCTCTTTGGTTAAGCTAAAGGGAGATATTCCGATGATGGGCATTCCATCGGGTAGGACTTGGGAAAATACCCAAGCTTGGTGGCGATGAGAGAATCCGCCATGTGAGTACGGTGAAGAGAGATTCCACCGGAAACTATGTTGCTAGACGAGTGAGTACGGTGATGAGAGATGTCACCAGAAGTGTCTAGTGAGATGTCTGCATATCCGAGTAATAAATAGATGTGAAATGCCAATATAAAATATGTTATGGTTTTGATTCACATGTACCTTGATATAATGATTTATGCTATGATAAATGCATATGTAGTTTCTTTATGAAATGCTTTAGATTACAAGCATGATTTTAGCCTCGCCATGGTTTTTGCATTGGTTTTAATGCATGGGTTAGAATGAAGGTACATGTGGTTTCAATAAGTATTGCTTTGAAAGTTTTCCAAGCATGAGAAAGAGATGAGCATGTTGTTTAAAAAGCTTTTAATGAAAGTGTTTTCAAATGTGCATTATTGTGTTGGTTTTCTTTAGAGCATGCCTCACTAAGCATTTGTGCTTACGCTCTCTCTCTTACCAATAATGCAGATAATTGAGGTGGTTTTGGTCTACAAGGAATCTAAGTCCATCCAAGGAAATCCAAGCTCATGTATGATGAAGTTTTCATACATTTTAGTTTTGATAAATTGGCAATATGAAACCAAGTTTTGTATTTGGGAGATATGTTAAACTCCCTAAAGTTGTGGCATGTTTGTTTTGGGCTTGTTGGATTGTAAATGGTTTTGATTGCTTGTTTTCAGGTTGGATTGCCCTTTTGTGTTTTGATATCAGGAAGCATGCCTCTAGACTAATGAGATTTCATGTTTGAGGTTATAAATATGTTTGTGTGTTCCAAATAGGTACCTTATATGTATGTTGACTTGTTGGTATGGTTAGGGAGTCTTTCGGATGTGTTAGATTAAGATTTTGAGTTAAAAACCAGTCCTTGCTGCACTTTATGGGTTGACCGTATCGAAACACCCTTTAGTGTTTCGAAACGGGGGCCTGTAATGGCCTTCGTGTATCGAAACGGTGGAGGTTGTTTCGAAATGTTTTGGCTATTGGAATGTCATGTTTCCAAACTGGTCTCAAAACGGGCAGGTGTCTCGATCCAGCGTTTCGATACGGTAGGTAGGTGTTTCGAAACGGGTGACCGTTGGGCACAAATTTGAATTGTTCTGATGTTTGCATGTTTTACATTTTAGTCCTAAATGTTGAGTTTGCAATTGTTCGAGCTTGAGATGTCCAATTAAGATAAATTTTGGCAGGGAAGCATGTAACATGACTAATTTCATATTAGTAACCTTAAAATCAATGAAGACCATCTAATTTACAGAAATTACATTTTGGTCCCTAAATTCGTATAAAGTGCAATTGAGTCCCTATATGATATTTGATCGATGTGCCCCTCTCAATCGTTTTTATGAGTACTCACTTAGGGTTAACTTGTATCTAGACAAGATTAAAAAGAAGAAAAAAAAGGGTCGTGAATCAAGGTTGACTTTCGAGTTGACTTTGGTTTTCCCCGTGTAACCTTCGTAGTTTGGGTCAACCGTCTAGGCCGGGCTAAGGGGGTTACATGAATGTTGATCAATCTCAAGGTACTCAACAAAAAAATTTGTCTCGTTCAAGTTCTAGTGCAACACAAATTCAGAGTGGTGATGGACCCGATAATAATGGTTTAAGTCCAATTGAAGATGATGATAGACAAAGTGGTGATCGAGGTGAGATTAGATCTTCTAGTCGGTATGAAGGAGATTATGGGGTTGGCAACACTAGTAGGCACTTTCGTGAAAGATCAAAAATTTGATGAAAATATGGATCCTACACCTAAGAGAGATAGAAGTGAACCAAGAGCTTCATCAAGAAAAAAGGCATCAGAAAGCATATTTCTGAAGCTTCTTCTTTCGGCAAAAGATCGAGATCTAATAACTCTAGGTATAGTGATTCATCTACTAGCACTCAAGGATTTTATCCGCCGAGACAATCTTTATATTTTCAACCTTCATATGGTTATTATTCACCATTTTCTAATTATGGTGTGCCATATCAGCCACAAATATACCCTCCACCACCAATGTATCACCCACCTCCATCTTACATGTACCCTCCTCCTCAAATATATCATCCATCTCAATTATTTGAAGATCAAGGTGAAAATGTTATTGTTTTAGATATATGTTCATTTTTGTTTAGAAATCACTCTAAAATTCATTAAAATAATTTTTTTATAATTATATTTATATCTATTATGATTTACAATAAGTTTTGCGAGTTTAAAAAAATTTCACGACCGCGACACCTACAGTGACCGTTATAGCAAACGTTATGACCGCAACCGCGATAACCGCGGCGCGATCAAAAACGCGACCGCGACGTTTTTTAAATCTCTTATCTCTCTAGCTTGGTCTCCCCCCAAACCATGATTGCTTGTCGTTTCTAGAGCAAGAGAAAGCTGTGCATTATCTGTGCATGTACTGCAGTGCATGTCTGAATCATGAATCATCCTAAAACAGTAAAACCTAATACTTGTTATTCTTTAAAATTATCAATCATGTTTAAACTATTAAATAAGTTAAATTATTAATTTTCGAATTGTCCTAAATTCCAAATTTTAAAAAATAGACCAAAATTATATCTTGACCCTAAATAATTTTCTGAAATGAAACCCAGCAAAATAGTTTTCTTCCCTAAAATTGCGATAGCAACCATCATTGGCTATTTAATTGAAAGACATGCGAGATGTTGTAAATAGTCAAACCGTGCTTGGTGACATATAGCCAGCAAGTTGATCCATTACTCTTTCTTTGTTTGAAAGGGATGAAAAGTTTATTCCAATATGATTGCATAGTTGAAAGTTATGCCCTATGGCTTCAATTATACAATTAGTTAATTGTATATGGATTCTTTTCCCTTTTCAGAAGCTACCCTCGAATAAGGTTTAGGAATATAAGCCATTTCTTTGAACTGAAGAAGCTTCATTTCCATTTAATTTATACAGAGAAAAAGGTGAAGATACATGCATAATGGTTTCCCTGCTTAAATTAAAATAAAAGGTGTCGTTGGTTATATATTTAGCCATCTTTGTCTCAATTGCATAACGACAAGTGTGATATAGCCCGAAATCAATCGCCTTGTCTGTTGATCAGAAGCTTTGAGGCATGGCTTCCGGAGGACCAAAGTCTGCTGCAACAATGCTGCTGTTCCTCAACCTTGGGCTTTATATCATTGTCACTTTAGTTGCTGGATGGGCAGTGAATCATGCAATTGAAAGAACTCATGAAACAGGTAATTCGAAATTCCAACATCATGAAATTGGGATGATTCACAAATGATTTGTACTTTTGCAGCATCTGTGTTGTCAATCCCAGCTCGTATATTTCCCATATTCTTTCCAATGGGAAACATGGCCACTGGTTTCTTTGCCATTTTCTCCCTTGTCGCTGGTGTTGTCGGCGTCTCCACCTCGGTTACAGGTCTCACCAATGTCCTCCAGTGGGATGCCCCTAATTTAAATGCAGCTGCTGCTTCCTCCCTCGTCACTTGGGCACTCACATTGCTAGCCATGGGGTCAGTGTCTGTTCTATCAAAGCTATTCCCTTTACTCTTTCATTTTATTTAAACTTGGGTTTGATTTGTACTTTTTTTTTGCAGATTGGCATGCAAAGAGATTAACATTGGATGGACCGATGCCAATTTGGTAAGCCAAAATTGTATTTTCAACCACAGACAAGAATAAAGGGATTTCATTTAATTCCAATTTGAAATTGTTGCAGCGGACTTTGGAGGTGCTGACGATAATTGTGAGCGGTACGCAGCTGTTTTGCACGGGTGCTATCCATGCTGGGGCTGAAGATGTTGCTCCAAAGAGAATGCCATCTGCTGGGACTGTTTGAGTCATGCCTATAACCAAAAGTGTTGATGAAATAGAATATGATCTTTGCACCATAAATTATGATAACTCCCCTGAATTTCCAATTTCAAATACAATGTTATTTAAATTCTTCTGATTTTTCATCTCTGTTAATATAGTTCTCAAAAATGCATTTATTCCATGTAACACCCTATACACGATTTAATCGTAAACATATTTCAAATTTCATTAACATCATTTAACAAGGCACTCGCCAAACGTATTGAAATGAGATCTTGTTAATTATTAATTTGTGGTGGAATAACATCATTTTACTTTGTTTTTCTTTTTTCAAATGAAGACATTGTTATTTTCTTACAATATTCGGAGGGGTAGTGTCAAAACTTACTGAATTGTTATTTTGAAATGGCAATTTTATAAATGTTTGATCGTACCAACTTTCTAATGACCGATGAGGACTCTAATTTTCAAAATGCATACACATTTTCAAATCAAATATTTTTTTTAATCCACAATGACCGATGAGTAAAGTACTTCCTCTATTGGTCACTTTGTACGATATGAAAATGGGACTGAATATCATTTATCAGCTCCTAGCCTCCTACCACAGTTGATCAGATTACATCCCATCATATTATCATTAGAAGGAATACTAACGAGAAACAACTAAATCTATCATCTGGATTAGTGGTAAGTGTCAGATAAACATAGGTTCAACACAAGTTCAAATTTCTTGAAAATTTTCTGATATATCTAAAAGATTTCACCTCATGTCCAACTATGTATGGAACATCAGAATTCTGGATGCTTATACGGTGCCTTTTTCCAGTAAAAATTGGAAATCGGTATTCTCAGCAAGTTCAGCACTGGGTTTTACATCGGTAAATTCTTGTACATTCATGGAAGCAGTGATGCCCTACACTAGGAATGTAATGCTACATTCAAATATGATAAGAAATAATTAGAGGGCTCTAAACCACGCTAACCTGAATTTCAATAGTAAATGAACTTAAGAACCAGTTTTTCAACTCGAGGTTTTGTTATATTACCTAGAATCTTCATCCAATAAGACGGAGCTGCCATCATGACTAAAAATGTTCCGGAAAGGCTTACTTCAGGACCTATATCTCGTGCTCGAGCAAAAAGAATGCGAAAAAACTTTAAAAAGCTTGATTTGTCGAATTTGGGACTCAAATGCAACTACCCTTAGCTCACTCAAGTCTAACATGAAAACCCAAGCTCACCCGAGCCATATCACCTTTTTTACGTGCATTAGTTTGCATGGGCTGCATGTTAAACTATTGCTTTATGATATAATAAAATCATTTGCATTAGTTAAATTTAGGACACTTATATTTCTAGTATTTTAATAAATATATTATACATATTTCTTGCACATTTATTTTGTCTTGTTTGCATATTTATGTTACCAAGTTACATGCACTTTTAAGTTGTCATTTCTCTACACATTTATGATGTCTTATCACATGTGATGATTGTTTGTAGGAAAGAAGGAAGCAAGAGCACAACAATGGTCTCAATTGGCAAGGATCTTGCATGGAAGGCTAATGGACCAATTCATATGGATGGAAATCCTCTGCCCCTTTTCGGTGCCTCTACTTATGCCCTCATGCTCAAAGTTAGGTTTAGGGTTTAAAGTGTAGGGTTTTATGTTAGGGCTTATGGTTAGGGTTTAGAGTATTTATGGTATGGTGTATTTTTTAGGGTATAGGCTGTAGGGTTTAGGATTTAGAATTTAGAGTTAGAGCTTGAAATTTAATTTTGTAGTGTTTTTTAGTGTTGGGACATAAGTATGAGCACCGAAAAAAGGCAGAGGATTTTTATCCAATTCATATAGCATATGGAAAGGGCTAGGTGCATATTGGAAAGAATTCATGAGTGACAAAATTAGGGAGCTTCTTAAAGAGCCCAAAAATGTCTTTTAAACTTTACAACCATTTGGCTACCAATGGGAGTTGAAAGGATCAAACTTTAAAAACAATTTAAAAGCTTCACAAGACGATTTGGCTACCAAGAGAAAAATGATAGGCACAAGCTCTAAAGGCATGCATGAATGGCCATTAAAAGAAATTTATTAGATCCATTTTAAGTACATTCCTCTTCCATCTTGTAAATTTTATAAATACGACTCATTTGTAGCTCTCAAGACACAACTTGAAATATATATTTTTTTGTGAGTGTTTAACTCTCTTGTTCTTTAAGAACTTTATCGATTTGCAAGTTCGTCTTGTGAAATCATTCATTTATATTCTTTTATATCGTTGGTTTCTAGTTCCTTATAACTAATGGGTCACGATCCATTAACGGTTAACGAACATTATAAGGTTCGGGTCGACATTGTTATATAGTATTGGTTCTTCCTTCGTTCCGAAACCAAACTATCATTCGTAAACATCACCATCACCTCCACCATTCATCCAAACCCCCATTACCAACTCATCTACCATTAGCCACCTTCTACACCAAACAAGTATAACCCCTTTGAACCATCCTTTTCATTCCTATAACCTTCCTTGAACACTCAACTTAACCTATTCGACCTAATTTTTCAATTTGAAAAAAAAAACTTAATCAGATTACTATCGAGCAACAAATACGACCTGAAAACTCACGTAACCAAGCTCGTTTCACATCATCATCTTCAATGTCATATGTCATAAGAAGTTTCATTTGGGAAATGACCTAACATACGAGGGGGTCAAAATGTGCATTTTTCAATTTAATATTTGGAGAAGAAAGTTAAAGTGTGTGCAACTTGATGTGGCAAACTTACAATATCTGCTAAAACAACTTTGTTGTTTTTGTTGGGAAAATGTTAGCTAGATGTCATGAACTTGATACTGGTTAGTCAGTTTTTTTCTTCACTAGAATTATTGTCAGCTACATTAACTATACTTGCATCATGCCTCATTATCAGGGGGATTGCTTGAAAATAGACAAAACAGACCTACTGTGCAAAAGTTATTTGTTTGGAAAATTCTAGAACGGGCGACGTAAACTGTTGCATACCACTGACGCAACACACTTGTAACCCCCTAGACCCGCCTATACGTTAATACGGATCCTAGGAAGTCACATTAGGGTCACCGGAGCGACCCACGTTAAAATTTCTAAATAAAAAACTTGCTAAACCATTTGAAAATCAAAAATCAAGTTTTGAATTAAAATGCAATTTCAGAAAAATATTCAAACAATAAAACAAAACTACGATACAAGTTATTAATACAAGTTTCGGACTCGAATATAAATCAAAACGTGACGTGCATGCCCCTAATATACAAATACCATACTCCGCAAGCAAGGCGAAGAAACTCCCATACCGACGGTGATAGCTGCAACATGGTCAATATTTTAACATGTGATGGTAAAAACAACGTGAGCTTCAGAAAGCTCAGTAATACAGACTACCAAGGGATGCTAAAAGCACAAGCAGGTATGTGGCAAGCTTAACACTGTCATGATGAACTGGGCAACGGTAAGCTCAAATTACAATTCGAGATTTTAGTAGAGCATTATACCAGAAGGTAACGGAGTTTTTCTTTATTTGATCATCTGAACCTTAAGAAATGAGTCTAAAGCCGGAGATTCAAAGAGATTCAAATTTTAGAAGTTGAATAAAGGAGTTCAGAGTGGTTCATTAAGCGCGAATTGTAAGTTTACGGAGAGTTCAACTTTGATACATTAATTTAGTAGGGTATGTTTCAAAAGAGGTCAGAAAGATTTATTAATTTACTTAACTACCCTTCAACCATACGCCAATATGCAGAAACCCAGAATAGTATCCAGAAAGACTTACCCTAGGCCCATCGAACGTAGAAGCTTACAGAAAGGCTTACTCTAGGCTCATTGGCGTAGGAGCTTAGGTCTAGAAAGACTTACCAGCGCTGAGCCTATAGATCTTCATTCATATCTCAGATAATATACCCCAGATGATTTCACTTTATATTCAGAAGACAATATTACAGAAAATAAATATCAGATATACTTTTATACCAGAAAACAAATGTCAAATTTATTTTATTATTATTATTTCGTATTCAATGTCATATATCATATATATTTTTCATATTAGAGGTCAAAACCAAGGAATTGTTTTCCTTTCGTATTACAGTGTCATACTTAAAAATTTTAAGCATATGGTCTTGGTTTAGAACAGAAGGTATTTACAGATACATGATACGCGCTTTATGACCCAATTCATTTCTCAAAGGTACTTGATAGATATCAGAAAGATAACATTTAACAATTTTGGACTGATTTCAAAACGAGGTCCCTACAAATAGAGGAGTTCGATAAGACGGATCGAATCAACATCGGAAGTTGATGCATCAGAATCATTGGGATTTTAGATATATCGCAAGCGAAATTAAATGTTATAGTCTATGAGGGTATTAAGGTCATTTTGACCTACGGGGTAATCTGGTAATTTAAATCAACAAGTTATAAAACGGTGATGTGCAGAATTTAGGAATTCTAGTTGCTCAACAAGTTTTCAAGTCCCTTTGAACTAATCGAAACCCATTAATAGAATATTTAATATCTCACCGGATAGGTACACCTCAACCATTCATTTTTCAGAACTGGCTACAGAGCATAACAACAATAGTTCGCCATAACCAATCGTCCACTAAACTTATTACCAGAAATCAAGCATATATTTGAGCGGTATTTTCCAAGTATTCAAACATGTGCATTGTACCTGAACTCATTCCAAAGCATCGAATGTGCCTTAGGAGAACATATCCCTCTCACTATTAACTATGTACTTCCTCCAAATAAATTGCACGTGCATTCACCCGGTATTCTCCCACTATCATCATAGTATTTGAATCGACCAACTGACACGGGTCGTATTTTACCACATTTGGAGTCATTACATTTGTTTGTCTTTATTGAGATTTCCAATTCCATGTCTTAGAAGTATTCTCCGGCATTCTAGTATTCGAGGGTATTTCAAACATTACGATGCTCGAAAATGTTTCAATTATTCAGAATTTCCCAGTTCTTCCATCTATTAATTCGTTTCAGACCTCGAGGATATATCCCATATGTCGGTCGATTGGTAATTAATGCCCGAAGAAAATATCAGTCTTTAGGGTCATTGTGACCCATTTCAGACTTATCAATATATTCAATCCTTTTTAGTCATTTCAATCAATTCAATCTTTTTCGCCCCATTGCTCAATTCATATGTACGAATATTTTTTCCGTAAATTTATCTTCGTCGAATTATTCATAATTCTAACACTCAAGTACTTTAAAATCTTGAGGGTTTAAGTCTTGTTACCATGACATTTTAGTAATCCGAGGTTTTCAAGTGTATTAGATGTCTTACCGGATCAAGTATAGCTTCCAGGGTTGTTTTAATAGATAGGGGTATTTTCGTCACTCATTATCCGAATTTTTGAAATTTCTTTTTAATCAAAAGGATAATTAGACTTAAAGATTAACCGACTCATTAATTGTGCACTAAACTCAGAAGTCCTTTCGATTTATCAAACCACTTATTCAAATATTTTTCTTGGCCATTAATATTTTTAGGGTTAACTATTGGAATAGTCACTTATGTTTTCCCCCAGTACAGAGTTGGTCACCGATTTTGAAAAACGACCAGTAAGGTCACTTACGTTTTTGGGGTGTAAACTTTTGGTCACCGAGCCATTTGTTGCCGTTAAATACTGACGGATTACCGACCTGGCAATGAAAAATAAGGGTAAATTACTGCAATGGCTATTAAAGTTTATCTCATGTACATTTTTGCTCCCCAATTTAAAAAAATAAACATTATAGTTACTAATAAAAATGTTTCTTTATAATTTCAACCTTAAATTTTTAAAATTTCATTTTTTCAACCCTAAAACTTTACAATCAATTAGTACAATAATATTATAAATGCTTAGATGAAAAATAGGTGCCCAAAGTATACCCTTTTTAAAACTTAGGTGCCCAAATTGCTCATATTTAATAACTAAACTTTCAAATTGCTCTTATTTTTTCACTCTGATTTATTTTTATTATTATAACATGTCATTTTTATTATTTTTAAATTAAAAATAATTTTAAAATAAAATTATTATTATTATTATGAAATTTAAAATATTTTAAAAAATATTAGTTTTTAAAATAATTTAGGTGTCTAAAGTTTGTTTTTTGTAAAAATTGGTGCCCAAAGTTTCTATAGGTACAATTTTAGGTGCCTGGTTGTTAAATGGGTGTTAAAAAAATTCAACCAATCGGTGCTTGACATGTGGCATTAATTTTTATTTTTTAAAACTTTTTAATGGAAAATACTCTGAATTTTCAAATTATTATAAAATCTCAAAATTTTACAAACTTCACAAAACAATCCTTAAATCCCTAAAAATTCCCAACTTTCGTCGTCGACTACCGCTGCTTTCGCCGCCAGTTCTCGTCGCTAACCGCACCCACTTGGTCGCCGGTCCAAGGCGACAATTTTCCCTAACACGGCATCGCTAGAAACGCCCAACGGTGTGTAGCTAAACGTCAAACTCGAACGTCGATTTCGTGTTTGACGTTTGGTTGCACGTCGTTGGGTATTTCTGACGACGCTGTTCGAAAAAATGATCGCCTTGGTCTGGCGACCAAGTGGGTACGGTCAGCAACGATAACTGGCAGCGGAAGCGGCGGCAATCGACGATAGAATTTTGAGAATTTTTAGGGATTTAGAGACTCTTTTGTGAAGCTTGTCAAATTTTGAGATTTTATAATTATTTGAAAGTTCTAAGTATTTTCCGTTAAAAATTAATAAAATTAATACCACGTGTCAAGTGTCGATTGGTTGATAATTTTTTCTAACACTCATTTAACAGGCGGACACCTAAAATTGTAACTATGGTAAATTTGGGCACCTATTTTTACAAAAAAAATACTTTTAACACCTAAATTATTTTAAGAAGTAATATTTTTAAAAAATATATTTTAATTTTAATAATAATAAAAATGATTTTATTTTATTTAAAATTATTTTTAATTTAAAAATAATAAAAAATGACGTGTCATGTTACAATAATATTAAAAACAATCCAGAGTGGAAAAAAATAGGAGCAATTTGAAAGTTTAGTTATTAAATAGGAGCAACTTGAGCACCTGAATTTAAAAAGGGTATACTTTGAGCACCTATTTTTTATTTAAGCCTTTATAATATTATTATACTAATTGATTGTAAAATTTTAGGGTTGAAAAAATAATTTTTAAAAATTCAAGAGAGATATTATAAATGAACATTTTCATTAGTGACTATAATGTTTATTTTTTTTAAATTGGGGAGCAAAAATGTACATGAGATAAACTTTAATGGTCATTGCAGTAATTTACCCTTATTTTTTTTGTTGCCAGGTCAGCAATCCGTTAGTGTTTAACGACAACAAACGGCTGAGTGACCAAAAGTTTATGCCCCGAAAACGTAAGTGACCTTACTAGTCGTTTTTCAAAATCGGTGACCAACTATGTACTGAGGGAAAACATAAGTGACTATTCCAGTAGTTAACCCTTATTTTTATTTCATAATTGATCGATATATGCGGAAACAATCATATGCTCAAACATGGTCGTGCAAACATTAACCGAAGACCGACATTCGAACACCCTTGAACCTGGATTTGGCATCCCTCAACAATTCGTATTCCAGGAACTATGAGTACCTTCAATTACACAAATCCCAAGATCAGACCTTATTCACAAAGCTCTTAACCAATTAATTAAATACATAAGCACTCTCGGGTTAAAGGTCAGATTCGGAGGCTTTTGAGTCAGAATTTTGCGAAACGAGCTTCAAAATCGGACCCAGGACGTCGAAAAACATAGAATAGGAGTTTTCAGAAAAATTGACTTTTTGGGTCAATGTCAACGCTGACATCAGTAGTCAAAGTCAACGCTGATGTCAGCTGTTCAGTTAACGTTGACGTCATAGGTCAACTCGGGCGAGTTGACTCACTAAGTTGACTCGAACGAATTGACATACTGAGTTGACTCGGAAGGTTTGACTCGGTCAACAGGTTAACGGGTCGGGCGGACGGGTCTGGGCTCGGTTCGTGTTTGGGCTCAGACCGAGTTGGGCCAGTTCAAACTGGGATAGACCGGTTTAGACCGATTCAAACTCTCAAACCGTAATTAAACCGGTCCACTTACCCTAAACGAATCTGGTCGTCGGGCGATCACCGTAGATGTCGTCGGAAGCCCTAGATGCAGAAAACTCTGCCAAAAAACAAAGAGTAATAAACCATCAACTCAACCCAAACCGTTATATCATGAAACAAGCCGGGATTTAACCGAAAATTACCTTAAATAGAACCGAAAAGGCTGGAATCGTAGAAGCTCCGATGAAGCCCTTCCTTGACAAATGATTGGTTGGTTGGGTTTTGCTCGCCACTTCGTTAGGAGCTCGGATCCGGTGGCTGTGTCGCGAACGGACGGTAGACGGGGCCGAAATATGCAAGAAACATAGGCGCGATTTGAGGTTTTTGGCCGAGACGTCAGACAAGCTTTCTCGATGAAAGGTGGCTCGATTTTGCGTGTGGAGATTAGAGATGAGAGCGAAGAGAGGTGGCGAACACTCTGGCAACGAAGATAACATGCACGACACGTTGATGGTGTAGATCGGGCGAGTGGCCGATGAGGTTGGGTGAAAGAAAACCTTTGGATATCCCAAGGGTATTTTCAAACTTGAAATGCCAACCTGGGTAAGTGAGGAGTCAGATGGGTTATTGAATTTGATTCAATGTCAACCCAAACATAATCTGTAACCCCCTCGTCCCGGTCTGGTCGGATGACCGGTCCGAGTGGGCCACACGGGGAAAACCGAAGCGAAACCCGTTAAGGCTTCCCCTCGGTTAACGACCCAGAAAATTTCTTTTAACTTTAGTCTTATCTATATGCATATTTAATTCCTATGTGAAGCATAACAGCGGAAGATACAACAATGAAACATTCTCCGACCAAACAAGACATAAAACAGTCCATTTTAATCTTTTACAGCAGGCCGTTTCGAAACGCTCTGAGGGTGTTCCGAAACGCCTTGACTTAGTCAACAGGCCAGGGTCAACCATAGGGTGACCGTTTCGAAACAGGGGTGACCCGTATCGAAACGACCCTAACGGTCAACTTCTCGTGGTCAACGAGATTTGACCGTTTCGAAACACTAAGGACCCGTTTCGGTACGCCTATATCTCGTCAATTTCTCAAAATTCCAGTAGCAAAAACGTACCGAAACAGCCCCTATCCGTTCCGAAACGGCTGGCCAAATGCAAAGGGGCCGTATCGAAATAGGGTGGCCCGTTTCGAAACACCCCCTGTCTGCAGACTCGTTTGGGCTGTTTTAAGGCACAAGGGTACCCCAAAACACCAACAAACCACCAAGCAACTTCAAGACAAGACATCTTAAGGTATAACAACCATTTTAGCATGCTTCAACATTAATTAGACATGTCTATCACTATAGCAACAACCCACATCATGCATTCATACAATCATCATTCAAACAAAGTCTAGAGACATACATCCTAGATTTAACATACTCAAACACGTACAAGCATGGATTTAGACAATCTTTCATACATAGCAAATTTCACATTAAGAGCCTTACATACAAGCATGCTTGAAGACATTAAAAGAGAACCAATAAGCATCATACATATCAAATAAGTTTACATGTCATTCAAGCAACTTAAGCATTCATAAGCCATCCATCATACAAACATTTGGCAAGATATAACATGCTTACAAACCAAGTCAACCATAGACATACATCAAACTCAAACCAACAATACCTATCCCATTGCTTTACTATTACAATCTTTAAATTTAAACATCATACTTGAGCTAACCGTAAGCAACACTTGGAGGCCTTTCCTTGCCATTGCCACCCACAAACCATTGATCTGCATTGTCGAACAAAAGACAGCGTAAGCATAAAAGCTTAGTGAGGGTAAGCTCATAAAACAAACCTTCGACAATGCAGGGTCCAAGCACGAACCACAACCAAGATAAAATGCATGATCTTACCTCCGATCCACACGAGCCATGGTTAGATGATGCATGAGCATATATTCAATATCATGTCATGCTCAACATGTTTAAATCCACAACATATGAAATCACCTATATTAAACCATGTTAGCAACACATCCCAAATCACATTGGCTCACAATTAACCACATATTGCAACATAAACTACAATCTGTATTGGCACCTAGCTATGACTCGAATACGCGGATAACCGTTGGAACTCACATCCAACAACTCAACCATTACCTGACGGTGGGATTCCACTCATCACCGTTCACGCGGAGGGGATTCCACTCATCCTCACGCCTCATTCCACGCGGAGGGGATTCCACTCATCCTCACGCCCCGTCGATGGGATTCCACTCATCACTGACTAATATAAATACAATTTCCGGGCGAACCCGTACTCCTCCTTGGTGACTCAACGCCACCAAGGCCACGCGCGACTTTTGACTCATGTGTACACACTAACATCCTAATGATCGATCATTTGTACCCAAGCATACTAGTGCCAAATACTACACATTTCATTAATCATTCATAATATTAATTCATAACACTTCTGTGCTTAGCACGTACTCACCATGATCCTCGGATCATGAAACCACCTCATAATATCATTTCACATGCCAACACCACATGTACATCATTAACAACCATATTACATTATATTTTACACATGTGTATAACCATATCATATCTATCATCAACATGCATATAACAATGCATCAAACATGCCTCAACATACATGTATACAACATATACTTAATCAACATCATCGCAATTTAACATGGGGCATATACAACCATTAAAAGTGCAACCAAGGTCTCTAATCAAAGCTTGGGATTAGGCTACCACTCTAATCCCAACTCTGGGTGGGTTTACCAAGCCCATCCTAGGTTCACATGCTTGAACCAAATACTCAAAACCATTTTGAAAATATTTAACCACTCACCTAAGCCTCCAAGCTCCAAGCCAAGCAAACAACCTCCCTCAAATTTCCGGATTTCTTCCCGAAGCTTCCCCAACACAAATTCCCGCTTCTAAACAACCTCAAACACATTTCAAACAATTCCAAATCAGCCCAACATCAAAATACCAACTCGAAACACAATTCAATTGAAATTTATCATGTTGCAACCCATGATCAAACCCCATTTTTATCAAATTCGGGCAGCCCCTAAACCATGTCCAAAAACCATATTTCCAACATCCATAGCACCCACAAACAATCCCAAATCAACCCCTAACCATAGCACTACCATTGGGCTATCAATTTCCACCTAAAACAACCCCCAAAAATCACCCAAAACCCTTCAAAAAAACCCATTTTTACCCAAATTCGGGAATTCATTTAAAACACTCTAAAAATTATATATATTGGACCATTTGATTCATAGATAACATATCTAACAACAACAAATCAAAAGCTCTAGTAAAAACCCATAAAGCTCCATCCTTTAACCTAAACTTTCAAAAACCCAATTTCTAAAATATTGATGAAAATGGAATATATTTGTACTTCCAAGTAGAGGAAGATGAGAGCAAGCCGAAAATATAATTACCTTTCAAAACCGAGCCAAAATGGAGGAGAAATGAGATGGGAAAGTGAAAGAGATGGGAGAGCTCTTTTCACGTTGGTATTTGGTTGATGAAGAGGATGAATAGTGAAAGTGTTGGATAAAGGGGATTTAAAATCAAAGTTGGGCTATTTACAAAATGGCCATTAATGAATGGCTCTCTTCTTTATTCTTTAAAAATTCTTCACTTTGCAATTTCTTCAATTTGGTCCAACGTAAAATATTTATTTTTGAAACCCGAAACTTAAAAGATTATTTTAATTGTAAAACCGAGCCCAAAATAATGTTAAAATATTATTTTCACCTGACCCCTAAACCCGGATGTTACATAATTCAAGTATTACTCTAGGTAAAACATGATAAACATGAGCACTTGGCTCAATGATATTCTACCCAAGGGAAAAAGGAAGGTTGAGGTCGTGGGTTCAAACCCATCAACCTCGTTCTCTTTCAATATTCATTTTCCATTCATTATATATATATATATAATATTTTTAAGGTTGAAATTCAGAGTGTTACAACACTACAACAAACCATTAAAGTTTTAATGATTTTTAAATTATTATTAACATTTTCAAAAAAATTAAAATTATTGTTAAACAAAATTAAAATTTTGATTTAGTAAACCTTTCATATTTGATCTATAAATTTTTTCAATTAAAATATTAGAAGCAAATCAAACAAAGCAACAAGGATATAATTTAAAGCGTTTAACTATTTCCGGTTAGACGACATCAGAAAACGATATCTTTTGAGATTTTATTTAACTACACATATTATAATAAGGATAGAAATCTTTTACTCTTTTTCGGTGCTCCTACATATGTTTCTATGCTTAAAATTAAGTTTAGGGTTTGAAATTAGGGGTTGTGGTTAGGGTTTAGGGAATATAAGATAGGGTGTGTTTTTAGAGTATAGGGTGTTGGGTTTAAGATTTAAAATTTAAGATTAGAGCTTGAAATTTAATTTTATGTATTATTTAGTATTGAGGCATAAGTAGGGGCACCAAAAAGAGGTAGAAGAATTTTATCATTACAATAATAGTGTTTCAGCATTACCCTAATATTAGATTCCAGTTAGACTAGAACAAACGGGTTTAGGGATGATCCTAGGTTTTGTAGATGATGGATGATTTAATTTTAAAATTTAATTAAAAATACTCTAAAACAAATATGAATGTCTTATTAAATCAAAATTCTAATTTGTAAGAATTATTTTAAATTTATTGTCAGAATTTTTATTAATAATTTAAAATTTATTAAAAATTTAATGGTGTATTGCGATGTGTTACGTTAGTGGTGTGCAGCGGTGTGTGCTGCCCGTGCTAAACTCATCTTATTTGTTATTTCAACATACAGAAAATTCCACAATAAATGAAATACACCAATATAAACCACTAATTTTTTATTTTTATTTTATTAATTTTAGATAATTTTGTTAATTAAATATATGGGACCCATCAGCTTTCATTTTGCTATTTCTGTTACTCCTTATTTATTTAATTTATTCTATTATAAAATTATTCACCCAATTTTTTTTTAATTCACCTTCTTTCCTAATCCTTATCGTCGTCAGTGGTCATGCCTTGCCGATAATTTCCTTCTTTGTCGCTAACGTCGGCCGGCTTGGCCTATGCCCAAGAATTTGAAAATGGAGAAACCCCATCTCTTAAGAAACAATGAACAATAATTAAAGATTGTGTTTTTGTCACTCAATTAAGGAATATGAGAGCAGAAAGCAAAAAAAATATTTTGGAATTTAAAAAAGTCTTGCCGGGTTAAAAAGAATAAAATCATATAAAATTTTGAAAATTTGTAGTGAAAAAATTATCCAATTATTTGTCTTGCATGCCCACCCATGGAAACATATGGCAGAGATGGATTTGAAAGCAAAATGAGAAATGTTTCTTCTATGAGGTGTACAATAAACATGGCAAATTTGATCCGAGGCTCGAAACTCGAACCGAATTATCTGAATTGAAATTTGATTTTGACCCGAATATGATGATTCGAAATTGACTCGAAACTCGAAATAAACTGAACTGAACCGAAATCGACCCAAATTTTTTTGTTAAATCGAAATGGACCCGAACCGATTTTACCCAAACCGAAAGCTAAACTGAATACCGACCTGATTTTAACCCAAAAATTAAGGTAAATATTGGTGGCTTATTTCCCTCCAAAATTTTGTCTTTCCCCTCTCTATTTTTACCAATTGTCTTTTTCTTCTTTTTTTTTTCTCAATATAGCTTAAAAATTGGTGGCTTATTTACCTCCAAAATTTTATCTTTTCCCTCTCTATTTTTATCAATTCTATTTTCTTTTTCTTAATTTAATTGAGTTTCAATTTACATTAATTTAATCGAGTTTTAATTTAAATTAATTTAACTAAATTTAAAATTATTTTAATTATGTCCGTGATTTTTTTCTTCTAGATTTTAGTTAGCTCAATTAGATCCAAAGTTTAATAAATTAATTCATTTCAGACATTATTATTATTATTATTATTATTATTATTATTATTATTATTATTATTATTATTATTATTATTATTATTACATATAATAAACTTTGATTTAATATAATTATACACAAAATTTTGATATGGATACAAGAAGCTTTGATTTAAATATTTAATCAAATTCAAATGCATAGATTAACAAGTTAAATCAGAATTAATCTCATACACCAATAACTCTAAACTAAACTATAAATACTAAACCTCAAACCCTAAACCCAACTCAAACTGAATTGACCCACAAATTCAAATGTTGACCCGACCCGAAATCGACTGAACGACCCGATTTTGACCTAAACCGAAAGCGACCGATTCGATATTGACCCAACCTGAAAACAACCGATCCGATTTTCACCCGAACCGGATCTGACTCATCACAGACTAGAATTAAACCCGAACCGAATTTAAACCGATTCTAGATAGACTCAAACTGAATCCGACCCGAACTGAAACCCGAACCAAACGACCCGATTTCTACCTCTAAATAAACCTAATAAAGTAAAGGTGATAAGTGATAAAGGTTTCAGTTTCTCTGAATATTCAAAGGAAATTATACTTGATTTCTAGTCAAAGAAATTTAATATTGTTCGAGCCAACTTCAACACTATGTAAGAAAATCTATATCATCCATCTAAATAGAAACCCAATGTAGACTAAGAAAGTCATTCGCAAATTTGAGTTCTTTGCTTCTCGAATCGGTGAAATCCCATTTACAAATTTGAGTCATAACTAATTTTATTTCGACGATAGAATGTCATGAACAAGTTTTAGTGACAATTGAGCGGTGGAATACAGAAATTGGGTTACTCTATTTTTAGATTCTTGAAAATTGGAGCAGTATTGTAGGAATAAGGATGATGATATTGTAGCGGCAATTTGAAAATGACAGTTTAAACTTACTTTTTAAATTAAGATTAAATCTTGTGGTGGGTTTCTGAAATTTATGTAAAATAATTTATTTAAAATTTTAAAAATTAAATAAAAGAAAAAATATATAGGTATACATCAGTGTATAGCATTAGCAATATATATCCATGTATGATATTCATCGTAGATTCATACTTCATCATACCATATTTAACAATAGTGTTGTAAATCCTAGCAGGACTCTACTATTGTAACTCAACATATTTTAATAGTTTTTTTTCTTTTTTTATTTCGAACAAACAGAAGAAAAACACATTGATTTTCCCCTTCCAGTAAACCTTTTTTCACTAGCTTTCTTTTCCAAATAATTCACAATTGTCCTTCAAAAGGAACCAAAACCTACACAACATCCACTATATGTTTTCATGGCCTTCCAAAACCTATTTTCAAGCCTAAAGTAAGGTGCGGATCTAGGCAAAACAAGTTGAGGGTTCTATTTAAGATCTTTGAAAATTTTTAATAATATAAACAAAAATTTTTAAAAATATTTAAGACTTACTGAAAATTTTTAAAACAATTAAATGGGAATTTAATTTAAAAAATTCAATGAAATTTGAACTTAACAAATAAATTTAAAATTATTGAAAGAATCAAATTAATTTTTTTTAAAAAAAAAATTAAAGGGCCGAATGTTATTTTTCTAAAATTTTGGGGTGCTTGGATCTCTTCAAGCTTCAATAGCCATCTGTCTCTGCCAAAAATCATTCTGAGAACCTTTACTCAAAGTACTAGCGTTTTTTTTGGCCAATAAAGTACTAGCGTTAATTACCGATGGTTATTTGTACTAGAAAGAAGGAAAAAGTAGGGTAAATTTGATGATTGATTTTAGAGGGAAACGTTCCCTCAAAGTACCTTATATGTTGGTATGTTCAAGTATTATTGGTGTGTATCAAGAATTATGTATGTAATATGTCATTCACATTAAGACTGTATTTTGTAGAGAGGAAAATGGAAGCGGCGAAAAAGAGAAAAGAAAATAAAAAAAAGAATTTAAGAGTTATTTGGTAGAAAAAAAAAATTAAAAAGAAAAAAATAGGAGGAGAGATAGTTTTCTTTACTCTTCTGTAAATAATTTTTATTTTAATTTTGGTGGAAAATAATAAAAATGAAAGTTATCTCACTTTAATAATAAGCTTATGAAATTAGTTTTAAAAATTTTTAATTTTATTTTAACCATATTTATAATTTATTTATAAGACATCATCCAATATACTTTTTATGATTTTATTTTGATCATTTTAGTCCTTAGAAATTTCATTTAATATAAAATTTACCTTTATTTATTTTTTGTTTTATTATTAAATTATATAATAATATTTTTGTTCACTTTAGTCTCTAAATATTTATTTAATTCGAAATTAAACCCTATTTGTTTTTAATTTTATATAATATTTTTACTATAATTTATTTTTGTTCAATTTAATCCCTAAAATTTTATTTTATTTGGAATTGACCTCTATTTTATAATTCAGTCAATTATCTTATAATAGCAAACTTTACATATCAGTCACTAATTTTATAATTGCAATCAAGGACTTGTTTTAGTTTGAATTAACCTGAATCTTGGTCTATATGTCAATGATGATATTTATTTCATAAAGAAATGTTTAATTTCATTTTTTTTAAAACTAGACCTTATATTTTATGAATGTTTTCAAAATGGCCCATAAACTATTTTTTTTTGCAATTAACACTCTATTTTAAATTTGATTTCAACACGAATTTACCATTAAGTCTAATTGGAATTATTGAGTCTAAAACAGACCTAAAATTGAGTTTTTAACTTTAAATCTAACTTATGAATTTTTTACATTTTAGTCCCTAAACCCTGATTCGGTTAAATTTACTTCGATTTGAGCTTCTTTTTTTAGCAAAACAGAGATGTGCACTGTTTCTACTTATATTAAACTTTTATCTAAGTTTTGAATGTTTTTGGGTTCAAATCTTATAAAATTACCAAAATGCCTTTTCGTTAAATCGTTTATTTTCTAAATTTTTAAAGGTTTATTTTCTCAGGTGACTTTAGTTAATTGTTTCTCCTTTATGTGTATGTTGGTTATTTACTTTCATGTAATCAAATATGCTTGTTTTTTTAATTTATTTTAGGCCACAAACGGGCCATTTGTAGCATTCGATATTCGGGTTGGATTCATTTGTACTGTGTATTAGGTGTTACATTGACAGTCAAACTCTCGGGGATTAGATTATAAGAATATTAGACTAAATTATAAAAAAATAAAAATAAATTGAGGTCAATTTTGGATTAAATAAAAAATTTATTGACTAAACTTGACAAAAATAAAGCCATATTAAAAATATTAGACTCAATTATAAAAAATAGAAATATATATATATATATATGTCAATTTTGAATTAAAGAAAAAAAATTGGGGATTAAATTGAACAAAAATAAAACTATATAAAATGTTAGATTAAATTATAAAATCTAGAAACAAATATCGTCCAATTTTAGATTAAATATAAATTTTAGGGACTAAATTGATTAAAAATAATCATATTAAAAATATTTGACTAAATTATAAAAATTAAAAATAAATTAGAGTTTTTAAAGTTTAATTTTCATTCCTCTATGTTTTCTATTGTACCAAACAATAGAGTGTAAAGAAATTTATTTTCTTTCTAGTTTTCCATGCTCTCAACCAAGCACACCGATGTAAAGAAAAATTATGTTTTCTATCCTTTCATTTTTTCATCAACTCAATTTTTCATCCTTCCCATTTTTCATCTTTTGTACCAAGCAAAGTGGAAGGGAGGAAGGATGGAAGAGAAAATTGGAAAGAAGATAAATGTAAGGGTTGTTTGGTAGAGTCAAAAATTAGAAGGAAGGAAAATAGGAGGGAAGATAGTTTTTCTTGCTCCTATACAAAAAATTTTTTCTCCAAATTGGGTGAAAAATAGGAAAGAAAAGTTAAAGTCATTCCACTTTAATAACAAAATAATGAAATTATATTTAAAAAATTCTAATTTTATTTTAACTGTATTTATAATTAATTTTTATGATTCTATCCAATATTTATATTATAATTTTATTTTATTCAGTTTAGTCCTTAAAAATTTTATTTAATCTAAAATTTACCATTATTTTTCATTTTTTATTAAATTCAATATTATTAATATAATAATATTTTTGTGCACTTTAGTTCCTAAAATATTTATTTAATCCGAAATTGAACCTTATTTGTTTCTACTTTTATCTAATATTTTTAATATGATTTTATTTTTGTTTAGTTTAATCCATAAAATTTTATTTAATTTGGAGTTGACCTCTATTTTATAATTCAGTCCATTATCTTATAATAGCAAACTTTATATTTTAGTAACTAATTTTATAATTGTAATTAAAGACTTGTTTTAGCTCGGTTTAACCTGAAACTTGGTGAATATGTCAATGATGATATTTATTTAATAAAAGAAGGTTTAATTTCACTTTTTGAAAAATTATCCATGTATTTTATGAATGTTTTCAAAATGGCCCATAAACTACTTATTTTGTTGTTGTTGCAATTAACACTCTATTTCAAATTCAATTTCAACATGAATTTACCATTAAGTCTAATTGGAATTAATGAGTCTAAAACAGACCTGAAATTAAGTTTTTAACTTAAAATCCAACTTATGAATTATTTACATTTTAGTCCCTAAACCCTTATTCGGTTAAATTTACTTCGATTTGAACTTCTTTTTTTAGAAAATCAGAGGTATACAAAGTTTCTACTTATATTAAACTTTTATTAAAGTTTTAAATGTTTTTGGGTTCGAATCTTGTAAAATTATCAAAATGTCTTTTTGTTAAATCATTTATTTTCTAAAGTTTTTAAAGGTTTATTTTCTCAGGTGACTTTAGTTAATTGTTTCCCCTTTATGTTCATGTTGGTTGTTTACTTTCATGTAATCAAATATGCTTGTCTTTTTAATGTGTTTTAGGCCACAAATGGGTCATTTGTAGCATTTGATATTCAGGTCAGATCCGTTTGTACCTTGTATTAGTTGTTACATTGATAATCAAACTCTCGGGATTAGATTATAAAAATATTAGACTAAATTATAAAAATTATATATAAATAGAGATTAATTTCAGATTAAATAAAATTTTTATGGACTAAACTGGACAAAAATAAAACCATATTAAAAATAATAGACTCAATTATAAAAAAATAGAAATACATATATGCCAATTTTGAATTAAAGAAAAAATTAAGGATTAAATTGAACAAAAATTAAACTATATTAAAAATAGAAAAAAATATGGGTCAATTTTAGATTAAATAAAAAATTTTAGAGACTAAATTGAATAAAATAATCAAATTAAAAATATTGTACTAAATTATAAAAATTTAAAATTAATTATAATTTTCAAAGCTTAATTTTCCTTCATCTCACTTTTTCATTGACCAAGCAATAGAGAGGAAACAAACTTATTTTCTTTCTAGTTCTCTCAACCAAGCACACCGATGGAAAAAATATATATATTTTTCCATCCTTTCATTCTTCCATCACTTCAATTTTCCATCATTCCAATTTTCTTTCCTCTCTACCAAGCAAAGCCTTAATGCTAATGAATTATCTCAAGTTATCTAACAAGTTATAAGCAAATTCAATGAGAATGGATGACAAGAATGAAGGGCTGGAAAAGACGATTGAAGACGTACATGGGGAGCTCGTCCAAGAGAATGACTGAATCAAGTACAAGACTGGATAAAAGTAAAATAGATATTGAAACTCTTAGACAGGCGAAAGGCAAATTGATAGTTCCATTTGTATCCTCTTATGATGTCTGAAGCAATAGTAAAAAAACAATGATGGCCAAGGCTATGCATATCATCTAGTGGACGCTTTACCATTAGATCCAAAGGGAGTGCGCTGTCGTTTGGAGGTTGTCCAACCTCGTCATAAAATATAAATGTTTGTATTTTTTTGTGACAATCTATATTACTGGATTAATAAAAAAGGAGCTTCTATGGACTTTTGATTGGGTTGCAACAAAGTGGTGGAAGCTTTGTTTATTACATTGATTTGCCCCCTCATTCGTGAGTGAACCTAGTGTTTCATGTCTCTTGATTAAAAGGAGTTGTGAAGAAATCTGCTCCAATCCAAGTACAACATAAATGTGTGTTCGATTTTCAGATTCTCTTGGGTGGTTCTGCTGGATACATCAATGTAAATCTTAAAGATTTTGTATATAACATTTCACTATTTATTAAATTTGTACCTATGACTTTTCTAAGTAGAAGTTAATATAGATTTATGTCTAAGTAGGTTAACACCTAATATGATTCAATGTTGTAATTCCATGTAGGACTCTACTATTGTTATTAACCTATTTTAATAAGTCTAACTTTTTGTAGTCGACTAAAAGAAAACAAAGAATAAACTTTTTTTTTCAAAAAATTCTCTCAATCATATTTTTTTAGTAATTCACATGGAATCCAATTAGTTTTTTTTCAAACCTACTCAAAGAAAAACCAAAAAACTTTTATTGAAAAATAATTCGGTCTCCTAGTTGAAGTGTCACCGTGGTAGGTCTTGATTATATGCCAAGCTTTCTGAAAACTTACATTGGCATTAGATTGATGTTGGCTCCTAAGTCACACAATGCCTTGCCCATGAATCTTTTGCCAATGGTGCATGGGTAGTAAACTTCTCTTATCTTTTAGCTTTGGTGGCAATCGATTGAGGATCAAGACACTGCATCCTTCAGTGAGAGCTACAGTCTCAAAATCTCCCAGCTTCCTCTTTTTGGACAAAATGTCATTCATGAATTTGACATAGTTGAACATTTGCTCAAGAGCCTCTACCAATGGTATGTTGATTTGCAGTTGTTTAAGAACTTCCAAGAAGCGGTTAAATTGTTGGTCTTGCTTATGCTTTTGAAGCCTTATTGGAAATGGTGGCGGTGGTTAAGCAAATGCCGTTTCCATTAGATTTGCTAATGTGGCATCTGGCTCCTCTATGGCATTGGCATGTTGTTTGGCATCAATTAGTGGTCTGACATCATCTCCTTTTATGTCTTTCTTCTCTGTTTCTTTGAGATTATTTGATGGCATCAACTTTTCAGTTTGGAAATCACTTGGCTGCTTGGCAGCCAATCTCTACCTCGCACTGGTTACCACTAAGAAGAGTTACATCTTTGCACTGCTTATTTTCTTTACGTTGAGCATCCTTTATACCACTTGGCAATGCTCTCTAGGGTCAATTGCTAAGTGCATTGGCAATTTGCCCAAGCTAAACTTCCAAGTTTCGCATTGATGGTGCCAAGCTCTGGACTGTTGCATCATTCCTCTCCATGTACTCCGTGAGAGTGTTTCCTTGGTTATATCTCTGCTCTTGCTGAATATTGTTTTGGGATCTTTGTGGCATGGCATTATGATTGAATGTTGGCATGACATTGTTATTCTGCCTCTGGGCATTGTTGTTTTGACGATGGGCATTGTATTGGTTACCTCCTTTATTTTCCCAAGCTAAATTTGGGTGCTATCTCCATCCAGCACTGTAAGTATTGAAGTTAGAATTATCGTAATGACCAAAATTACCTACAAAATTTACCGACTCAGGGTTGGCAAGGCAATCGTCCGTGTGATGATCTTCCCCACATATTGTGCAAAATGGTTCTAGCGCCTTGACTTCACGAGAACCATTACTCTTTTTCAAAGTTTTCACAATGCTAGCAAGATTGGAAATTTGAGCATTGATGGATGTTAGTGCATCTAGCTCGTATTTTCTAGCTTGTTTTATGATAACCTTGTAAAAAGTATACATTTTATGCCTTTTTACTCAGGTTATTTTTAGTTTCAAGCCCATTTCATTGCATATAGCTATATTTAGTTCATATAGTTGCATTGGTGGTGTTTGATTGGTTGTTTTTATTTAATTGCAAAATCGATGCTGCTTGAGGAAGGTTTGTTTTGGTGTGGTGATGTGATGTGCAGATGAGCTAAGAAGTATTTCTGAGTGAATGAAATATGCTACGACATTTTGGATGACATTTATGGGAGCACAAGAAGACAAAGCAAGAAGATATCTTACAACCCCTACACGTGATTCCACCAGCCAACTGTGCCACATATGTGAAAGGGAATATTCCCTAGGGCACACAAATAATTAAGGGCACAAAACCCTATGAGCCCCCACTATATAAGGGATAGGACACCCACAATAAAATGAGAGCTAAAATAAGTTCTTTTTGTGCTAAGAAAGAGAGGAGAAAAGGCAGCTACTTTCCTTCTTCTTCATCTTGGTGTCCTCCATGTTTGAAGCTCCAAAGGGTTGATCTTGCTATCCTTTGAGAGAAGCAACAAGCTTAGGGTGGTACACGGTAGTCCAAGATGGCTTGGGAGTTTTCCTTACTCTTAGTTGCTCTTTGCTTTTGCATTTTTATTCTAAAATGGGTTGTTTAAAACGAATGATTATGGATGATGTTTACCCAGCTATGAACTAACTTTAAGTGGCTTGGGTTTGTTTTGGATGATTATGTTTTAGTTTTAATGGATGTTTTAGCATTTTCTAGTTCTTTATATGCTTTGTTCATTATTTTATTGCCTTAAGTTTGTAAGAGCTTTTGAGAGTTAGCCTTTACTTAAGTGTTTAATAACTTAATGGCCGAGAGAGTTAAACTTAGATCTACGTGGACAATAGGGTTTGATGCTGAGAGGCAAAACCCTAAATCACCTTAGAGATAAGGATAGAGTTTCAACAACTATGAAGAGTAGAACTTCATAGATAAGTAGCTTGCTAGGGTTCACACTGAGAGGTATTGCCATAACATTCTAACTGTCAGGTTTCTTTCTAGAGATAGTTTAGAAACACCTAAGTAAACTCTGTCGAGCATAGTATAAGCTAGAAAGTGTTAAACATTCATGAGATCTAGGCATAGGAATCCTTGATAAACCCAGCTTGTCATCCCATTTGAGAGTTTCACACACGTGCGAGGACGTTCAAAGTCTTATCATTCTGCTCTAGTTTTTATTATATCGTTTGCTACAACATTTTCTTCACTTGCTCATATCAACTCTTTCATTCAATATTGAGTCTATGTTTTGTGTGCTTGAACTTGACTTAATTTACCTCCAATCCCAGTGGAGACGATTTTACTTATCACTATTATTACTTTTTCGATATGTATACTTGCACCATTTGTGTATCATTTATAGTACATCTTTACATGCAACATTTTGTGTCGCTCCCTAGTCTGGTGGTGGGATACTCAAAATCATTGGCAGTAATCCTCTCAAGGATGCCAACTGCTTCTGTGTAATTTTTGTCCAACAGTGAACCATTTGCAGAAGAATTAGCAATTGTCCTAGAATGGGCATTAAGTCCATTATAGAAGGTCTCTATTTGGGTCCAATCGGGAAGCCCATGCATAGGACACCTCCTCAACAAGTCTTTGAATCTCTCATAAGCATCATATAAGGTCTCATCATCGGCCTGCCTAAATACTGTGATCTCGTTTCTCAACTTGGCATTAAGCTCAAGTGGTTGATATCTCAATAAAAACTTCTGGCATAGATCTACCCATGCAGTCACTAATCTAGGTGGCAAAGAACTTATCCACGTCTTAGCTCTATCTTTAAGAGAGAATGTGAATAATTTCAGCTTCACTGTATCCTCTAGAACTCCAGGTTGCTAAAATAGTTGACAAACTTCCATGAATTGCTTCAAGTGTTGCCTTGGATCTCCATTGGGTGATCTATCGAATTGGCCTACATTCAAAAGAGTTTGAATCATTACCGGTTTAAGTTCAAAATTGGCCGCATTTACCTCTGTGCTAACTAGGCCTGACATCAAATTGTCAACATTTGGTGACGAGTGCTCTCTAATAAGTCTCTACATGGCACCGTCTACTACGGGTGCAGAAGGGGCAACCGGTATCCCTCCGTGTATAGGTGGATCTCCTTGATTACGTGGGACACCATCTACTCTTCCATTATCGTGCTAAGCTATCTCTCTGAGTTTCTTTTTCAATCTATGGTAGGTTCGTTCAATTTAAGGGTCGTATGGACAATATTCCGTCTTAGGGTGGTTCCTGGTAATACATCAAACAAAACAAATAAGTGAAATAAAACAAAACAAGTAAAAAAAATAATAAACTCTGTTGCAATCCTCGGAAACGACGCCAAAAACTTGTTTGACTCTATGAGTGCTTGGCAAAGGGTAGAAAAATGTACTGGAAATGTATGAAAACAATGTCAAGTAAGAGTCTTTTGCGTGCAAGTATACATGATCTACAAGTAATACAATGGTAAGTTGAGTAACGTCTCCACATGGATTGACCAAGAGTTTGATTGCTTTGCTTGTTTACTTGTCAAGAGAAAAGTGTTTTTTTATTTGGAGTTTTTTTTGAAAATAGTGATTAAAGAAAAGAAGTGAAAGGAAAACATCATTGGGAAAGAGAGTTTTCAAATGAGTGATGAGCGTTGGAAAGGGATGCATGTTTTTCACGCTATTCATGCCATGCCAACCTTTAATAGTATTCTATCTTGGCATTAATTACCTAACAAATTCAAAGTTGGCATTGCCTATGTCGATGGCAATGCCCTAAATTAATCATGTAAAAACCCCTATATGTCTATAGTAAAGTTTTGCATAAATCAATTTGATTAAGTTCTGATCTTTACTCCTAAGGGGTAGACTCACTCCCAAAGTAAGTTCATCTACTTGAACATCTTCTGTCGAAGCATCTTTGCTTAGTATCTAGCAGCTGATCGTTGCCCCTAAGTCTGTTAAGATATTAAGGTGAAATAAGCAAACAATGACAGCGGTCCCTTGGCACAATATTTAGAAAATCGTAAAACATGCCGTATAAGGGAAATAATGCCAAGGCAATTTTAATTATTAAAAACCAAACATAAAAACAACGTTCAAAAGCTAACATGCCCCACCAACTGTAAATTTAGTTCATGGTGGGGGTATCAAACGAAAACCCTTCGTCGTTTCTCAACAACATCATCATTTAAAAATAAAAATAACTAAACAAAGAGAATTGGCGAGAAGGGGTCGGTCGATGCAAACCTTCAAGATCAAGGCTCTCGGTCAAGCTGGTCGAACCACATCTCCTTAGTGCAACCTCCTTAATCATGTCTTCGATGTATCCTCCTTTCTAGTGTTTGGTTGAGTTCTTTAAATAGGCATGCGTGAGTGACATAAGATTAGCCTTGAATTTGAATTTTGAATGTACAAGGGATAAGAGATGTGATCATCTTATCCTATATTTGTATCATAGGGCTAATATGTACAAGGTCCAACATCTACTTGGCCGGGCATCAAACTCCCCTTCTCTGCCAATCGATGCTTCGACAATTTTTGGTCCATCGCTGCCAATAGCAACTCGGCATTCTCTATGGCATTCATTCATTTCTACGCTGCTTTGCTCTGCCAAGCCCTGTCATGATCTGCACAACCTGCAATAATGCCAACAAAGCAACCCTTCACACTGGCATTAACACAATTCCTAACTCCTTATGAAAATTCATGATTTTTAAGGCTAAATGCAACTAAATGTACTTAAAAGCAATCAAAGGAAATGTTAAATAGGCATAAAATTTAGTACTTTTGAAGTGTTAGTAATAGTCTATCCCCAAACCCTACGAGTAGAGTTATCACGTGAATACTTTCATTCACTCTTATGTTATGCTACTTTTCCTACCATTGAAAGTTAATTGGAGTAAACACAACTCGCCTAGTGTACTAAGATAGCAAGATGCATATTAAAGTGTCCCTCAACAATTTGCCTTTAGAAACGAGTTTAACATTTAATTTGATCATTTTATTCTTTTCTCTGTTTTTCTAGGAGTTTAATTTAGACAAAAGGTCAAAAGTAGCCCCCAACGTTTGACCTTTGGGTCACTTTAGCCCCTATTCTTTTTTTTGGTCCAAACAACCACCGAACGTTTCATTTTTGTTCAAATTTCACTCCCGTTAGATAGAAACCGTTAGTCAACTAACGACCAATGCCTGAGGCTGACGTGGCATGTCTGCATGGCATGGGGACATGATGTGGCAATGCCATGTGGCATTTTTCTAATGTGAAATTTTAAAAATTTATTTTTTTAAAAATAACCCCAAATTTTCAAGATTTCACAAAATAGCCCCCAAATTTCAAAATCCCTAACTCCCCAAACCCAAATCTCGATTTGAGCCAATTCTGCCCCCGATTGCCACACCGCCCCCACAATACCAGTCGCCGGACCATCACGATCATTTACCTCACCATCCCGTCGCCAGAAGTTGACCGACGTCGTGTGAACCGTCAAATGAAGGCAAAATCGTTGAATGGTTCATTTCAACGATTCACGACCAACAGTGGAAGAACAAACGAAGACCAATGTGTGGGCCATTCGGCGTGGGGAGTATGCTTCATTCCATTGCCGACAAGGCCGACGGGAGTGGTTGAACTTAAAGGTTTAGGGTTTAAAGGATTATTTTGAAAGTATTTGAAAATTTGAGGAATTTTTTAAAAATATATATACATAATTATTTTTTAAATATATATTTTTAACCAATCAGATGATGCCACTTCAGCAAAGTGACACGTGGCATCATCCTATTAGTTTAAAAATATTTTTTTAAAAAATATTTATTTTTTTGAAATTCCATGTCAGCAAAATCCCATGTGGCACTGCCACATCATCTCCCCATGCCATGCAGACATGCCACGTTAGCCTCAGACGTTGACCATTAGTTGAGTAACAGATTCCATCAAATAGGGGTAAAATTTAAACAAAAATAAAACGTTAGGTGGTTGTTTGGACAAAAAAAGAATAGGGGCCAAAGTGACCAAAAGGTCAAACCTTGGGGGGTTACCTTTGACCTTTTGCCTTTAATTTAAGCCTTTTATTGCTACTTTGAGCATTCAATCTATTATCAACAAATTATGCTACGACATCAGAGAGTCGACCTATAATTTCTCTAAGGCTTGTTAAGCTTTTAGAGAACATGCAACATGAGATTTATAACTATAGTACTTTCAACCTTAAGTTCAAATCACTAAAGCTTTTAACACATTGCAAAACACATTTAAGCATAGATTCATCATAGTAATATCATCATCAACGCATCAACAGTTTCAGTACAATAGAACCATAACAAAGGGAACCCTAAAAATAGACTAAACTATTTATAGTCCTAATTTTAAATTTTTTTCTACCTAATATATAAATAGTACTCCCCCAAACTTGAGAGAAGCATTATCCCCAATGCAAAAAGAAAAGAACAAAAACATAAATTAAACATGCGATGAAAAACAAAAAAATGCAAAAATTTAAAATATTACCCATGGAGTGATGAGTGCATAAAGAACCTATATTTTAGACCCTTTTACTTAGCATATTGTATGTGTTCGAAAGCATATTGTTTCATTTAGGAGTAGTTTGCATATAGTTATGGAGTTATGGTGTTTGAGCTTAATGTTTATTTATATTGATGCTATTAATGACAAAGGTAGTGGTTTTTAGTATTGCTTGCGTAGGAAGTAATGAAGCAATGAAGCGTTGGAACATTGGAGCAACATTCTCTCGTGATAGACTGGATGCTACAACATTTGCTGCAATGCTGGAGACAAATCTTGGATCCTTTAATATGATTTAATGCGTGGTCCCCTATGCTTTATGAGCCATTAATGACGTGCAAAGCAAATATCCTCTTTGCTGGATCACATGACACTTTATTAAAAGCATGTGACAAGATATTCTTTTATTGAGCAATTAATGGCGCAGAAAAGCAAGATTCTCATTAAAATATTACTTGCACTTTAAGGTTTTTAAAACCCTAGAACAACCACCTCTATATAAAGACATCAAGGGCAACGATTAAAGGTGGTTGCACTTAATGAAAAAATACACAAAGAAGCTTTTATTCGAGGAACAACCCTTTTGTCTTCTACATTATAGAACCACCATTGTCGAAGGTCAAGAGGACTCTCCAAGAGACGAAAACTATTGAGAGAGGCTTGAGGAGTTAGAGCGATGTAGCATAGTTCGAGGGCTTGTAAGAGAATTCGAGGACGCTTGATTTTCTTTCTCTCTTGCTTTATAAATTGCAATGACTTTTACTGTTTTTATGGATGTTATTTTCTTAGACATGAGCTAAATAATTTGTTTAGGTTTATTGTTTTAAGTTTCTATGTTTTAATTATCGTTTAATGTTATAGCATCTTTTCTTTATCTATTCTGTTAATTGTTCTTTATGCGTAGTTATTGTAAGAGCTATTGAGAGACGCCTTTTAACTATTGATATGTGGCTTAATATCGAGAGAGTTAGGTTATAAAAACATGAACAATGGTGCTTAAGATATCAACTTAGGTTCTAATCTGTCTTAGACATAAGTTTAGGATTTCAACGACTAATAAAGGGAACTTGAATAAACAATAAGTTGTTAGGGTTAACGCAGACATGTATTACCATAGCTTTCTTGTTGTTAACTTCTAGGTATCGAGAGAGTCTAGAAGTTTATTAGAAAACCCTGTCAAATAGATAAGTGAAAAATTGGTTTACACATACATTTATTAGAAAACCCTACGCTGGAAGTTACCACGACCGAGCCCACGACCTCTCTGTGGTGCAACAACAGGTGCCCTAGCCTGACCATTGTTGCGTAGTAATGACTTGCCAAATTGCTTATATTTTACACCTTTCTGCTTAAGTATTTGTTTGTTCTCAAAGTCATCTCATATTATGTAGGTGTATTTATAGCATATAGTTGCATATATATTTACTTGTTGGTGGTTTGGCTTAATTTCATAAGACTAGATGTTGCTTGAAAGGTATGTGATGATGTGGTGTTGTGCATGTTGAAGCTGATGCGAAGCAGGGCAAGGAAGGAAAATGTTATAGCAAATTGGACAACAATTCTGGGTGTAGAAAAAGACAAAGTAACGCGCACACGCTGATAGCCCACATGTGTGAGCCCCTTTTTGTCTAACTGTGCTCCACATGCATAGGGACTATTCCCTGGACGCCAAAGAATATTAGTGCACAAAACCCTAGGAGCCTCCACTATATAAAAGACATGAGACCCTCATTAAAGAGAGAACATGAAAAGATGACAATAAGGTTAGGGAGAGAAAGCAAAAGCGGCTCTTTTCTTTTCTTCTTCCTGCACTTTGTGTCCCCCATCGTTGAAGCTCCAAAGGATTGACCTTGAGAGAGGCAGCCCACTTTGAGATCACCTAAATCCTGTCTTGGATGATCTTAATCAAGGGATTGTAGCTCCCGAAATTCAGGCAGCCCACTTTGAGCTTAAACTTGTAATGTTCAACATGTTGAACTCAATTGGTCAATTTGGAGGCTCACCTCATGAAGATGCTAGACAACACATATGTGCTTTCTTAGAAGTGTGTGACTCTTTCCATCAACAAGGGGTGCACGAAGATGTGTTGAAATTCAAACTCTTTCCTTATTATTTGAGTGACCAAGCATGAGAATGGCTGAGTGGTGTGCCAGCCGGATCATTGGAAACATGGATAGATTTGTGCAAGAGCTTTTTACTGCGATATAATCCACCAAATAGGAATACTTAGTTGAGGAATGATATAACTTCCTTTCGCTAGTCTGATGACGAATCAATGTATGAGTGTTGGGACAAATTTAAGGGATTATTGCGCAAGTGCACTAATCACGATTTTCATGATTGGACACAAGTGGTTATGTTCTACAATGGTGTTAATGCTCCTACCAGAATGATGCTAGATGCCTCAACAAATGGGACATTGCTAGACAAGTCACCTGAGGAAGCCTTTGACATCCTTGATAGAATAGCCAACAACGATTATCAATTTCCCTCATCAAGACATGGAATGGGGAGGAAAACTCAAGTATCACGTGATATGGATATGGATGCCTCAGTAGCAGCCCAATTAACCGCTATCACGACCATGCCGAAGAATCTCCAAAATCCTAGTGAGGTGAAGGAAGTAAGAGTGGCATCAACTTGCCTTCGTTGCAATGGAAACCACCACTTGAGCGAGTGCCCGAACAACCAAGAATCTGCTAACTATGTACGGAATTCCAATATGAATAACAATCCCTACTCGAACACCTATAATGCTGGATGGCGTCATCATCCTAACCTCTCTTGGGGAAATCAAGAGAATAACAGCTATGAGAATGCAAATCAGCAGAGTCTCGGAGAATCACACGAACCACAACAGAATATGCCGTGAAAAAACAACAAGAGTTTCACATCTTCATCCAACAACAATTCGTTGGAAGCTACACTCAAGGATTTCATGACATCCACGAAGGAATTTTTGGAATCTACTAATACATTGCTTCAAGATCACTCCATGACCATTAAAAATCAACGAGCTTTGTTGCAAAGTCACAGTTCATCCTTGCGATCGTTGGAAACACAAGTGGGTCAAAATTGCTCAAGAATTACATGTGCGACCCCAAGGAAATCCGCCTAGTGATACTGAAGTCACTAAGAAGCATGGCAAAGAGCAAAGTTGTGCTCTCACATTGAGGAGTGGTACCCAACTTAACACTAAAGATAAGTTTGGGGTGTAACCCCCTTAACCCGGCCTAGACGGTTGACCCGAATTAAGAAAGTCACACGGGGAAAACCAAAGTCAACCCGAAAGTCAACCTTGATTAACGACCCTTTTTTTCTTTTTAATCTTGTCTAGATGCACGTTAATCCTAATTGTGATCACACAAACATCATTCTCAAAGATCACAAACATCAGAGATCAAACAGGGACCCAATTGAATAAATTACAACTTTAGGGACCAAATTGTAATTTCTGATAATTAAGAGGACTTAACCCGAATTAAAGTTACCAACTTGTAATTAATCAGATTTCATGCTTCTCTGTGAAATTTCAGCTCAAAAGGACTTCCCAAGCTCATGCAATTGAACAAACAAGATTCAGGACCAAAACGTAAACAAATCAAAACATATAACTGCCCATGTCAGCCCCCAACGGTCGACCGTTCCGAAACAGATAGACCCCGTTCCGAAACACGGGCCGTTCCACAACGGGTTCCGAAACATGGCCTTGGCAGAGACCAAACCGTTTCGAAACGGTGCATACCGTTTCGGACGCCTGGGTTCATGTAAGGCACCCGTTCCGAAACGGTGCACACTGTTCCGAAACGCCTGCACAGATTGCAGCAAAATAGCATTCCAAAACATGCAATAGATCATTCAAACATGCTCCAAATGTCACCAAACTTTACCAGCATGCAATTCAACATATAAATGACTTATAGGCATCATCAAAACAACAAAACAACATCATATGCAAAAAGCCCCAATTCTATAGGCATACTTCCTACACAAGCTAGCTATTCAAAACACCAAACTTCCAAAACAAGCATGCAACGATCCAATCCAAAAACCAGCATTCAAAACAACATTCAACATACTTAGGGAGTTCCAAACACCTCCCAAAACATACACATTGGTCCCCCATTGCCAAATCACCCAAAAGCTAAAATGTTTAACAAAAACCTTCCATACATTGAGCTTTACTTGTACTTGAATTCTTGCCCTTCTTGCTGCCCCTCAAGGTACTCTAATGCTCTGCATTATTGAATTAAGAAAACGAAGAGAGCGTAAGCAAAAGCTTAGTGAGGAATGCTCTTAAAAACCATTCAATAATGCAATTCAAAACATTTACAAAACATGCTTTAAGTCAACCTTTGCACATGCTCAAAAGCATACTTTAAACAAGCAATCTCATGCTTAAACATAAACATAACATGTCATATTGGCTCAAGTGATACATTTCATTTCTTAAAACAAGTTCAACAACTTCCCAAGGACTTTTAAACACCTTGGCCCCAAGGACTTTTAAACACCTTGGCCATGGACTTTTAAACACCATGAATGAGGACCACACAAGGACTTTTAACCACCTTTGTGTCCAATGCTTGAATCACCCCAAGGACTTTTAAACACCTTGGCCCCAAGGACTTTTAAACACCCTGGCCCCATGGACTTTTAAACACCATGGAAAGGATCACCTAAGGACTTTTAACCACCTTAGTGTCCGCAACAAGACTCATCCAAGGACTTTTAACCACCTTGATGATCTTAAGTAACAAGGCTCACTCAAGGACTTTTAACCACCTTAGTGACCTTAATCTTTTCAAAACATCACTTGCCAATATACATCATTTTCATCATTTAATCCACTGTTTTAAAGCATTAAACCAAGCCATTTTCATCATGCATTTCAAAGCATCAAACCACATTATTTCAATGTATAAAAGCAAGGTACTCCTACCTAGAGTTACCTTCAACATATGGCTTACATTATCAGAAAAATCCATGCTAAAACATGCTTTCAAAACAGTAATTAAAAACATGCAAATCATCATTTTGCATCACAACAAAATCATGGCCACGCATAAGCCACAACCTTACCCTCTTGCATCAGCACACATCCCAAACCAACATAGGATGCATCACTATAGACCACAAACTCTTTCCCTGATTCAGGCTGAATCAAGATAGGAGCTTGCGTCAAAGCCGCCTTAAGCTTCTCAAAAGCCTGCTGTCTCGCTTCCGTCCACTCATACTTAACATCCTTCTGCAACAGCTTCGTCAAAGGAGCAGCAATTTTGGAAAAACCATCCACAAACCTTCGGTAGTATCTTGCCAAACCAAGGAAACTACGGACCTCATGAACAGACTTAGGAACTTTCCAATTCATCACCGCTTCAATCTTCTGGGGATCAACACGAATCCCCTCAGCTGAAACCACATGCCCAAGAAACACCACCTCCTTAAGCCAGAACTCACACTTGCTCAGCTTAGCATAAAGCTGATTCTCCAACAAAGCTTGCAGCACAACCCTCAAATGCTCTTCGTGCTCCTCCTCAGTACGCGAGTACACGAGGATATCATCAATGAACACCACAACGAACTTGTCTAGGTATTCATGAAACACACGATTCATCATGTCCATGAAAGCAGCAGGAGCATTTGTCAAACCAAACGGCATCACAAGGAACTCATAATGCCCATACCTTGTCCTGAAAGCTGTCTTAGGCACATCCACATCCTTCACCTTCAATTGATAATACCCTAACCTCAAGTCAATCTTAGAGAACACAGCAGCTCCCCGAAATTGATCAAAGAGATCATCAATCCTCGGCAAAGGATACCGATTCTTGATAGTCAACTTGTTCAGCTGACGGTAATCAATGCACATCCTCATAGTGCCATCTTTCTTCTTCACAAACAAGACAGGAGCACCCCAAGGTGACACACTCGGCCGGATGAAACCACGATCAAGCAGCTCTTGCAACTGCGTCTTCAACTCCTTCAGCTCCTTAGGTGCCATTCTATAGGGAGTAATGGACACAGGAGTTGTATTCTCATACAGCTCAATTCCAAACTCCACCTCGCGATTAGGAGGTAAACCAGGCAACTCCTCAGGAAAAACACCAGGAAACTCCTTCACAACTTTGATATCTTGCACCCTCAACTCCTTAGAGCTAGGATTCATCACAAAAGCTAGATAAGCTTCGCAACCCTGCCTCAGCATCCTACTCGCCTCCAAGGTAGACACCACACTAGCAAGAAACTTCACATTCTCGCCAACTACAACAACTTCATAATCATCCGCAAGCTTAAGCGAAACCCGCTTATTCTCACAATCCACAACAGCACGATGCTCAGCAAGCCAATCCATACCAAGGATCACATCAAAACCATAAAAGGGCAACTCCATAAGATCAACATGAAAGACATGTTCTTGAACAACCAAGGGACACCTTCTATAAAGCTTTCGAGTCACAACAGTTTCACCAAAAGAACTAGTGACACGAACACCAACATCCAAAGACTCAACAGGCAAACCAAGCAATTCAGCATGCTCACGCAAAATGTATGAATGCGTAGATCCAGAATCAATCAAAGAAAGCAATGACAAGGATTGCAAAGTAAAGGTACCTGCAATCACATTTGCATCATTCCTTCCCTCGCGCTGAGCATACACCCTAGCTTGGCCTCCACCCTCAGGCTGAATAGCCACAACATGAGCTACTCCGCGACCACCTTCCTCTCTCCTCTGGAAATTACCACGGCCGCGCCCACGACCTCTCTGCGGTGCAGCAACAGGAGCACGCTCTTGGCCACCAGCCAACCTCGGACAATCTCGCCTCAGATGGTCAACAGAACCACAGTTCCAACATCCATTACCAGCTGCCGCAACAGGAGCTTGCACCTCCCTTACAGTACGAGGACAGTCACGCTTCATGTGACCACGCGAACCACAGATCCAGCAAGCACTAGGATTAGCTCTAGCAAAACCACCTCTAGCAGGTGCACCGCCACCTCTCTTGGCTGAGGACTGATACTTCTGATCATGTCCCCTCTTGTTCCGCCCACCTCCGAAACTATACTCAGCAGCTCTCTTGCCAGAACTCGCTCCAGCACCTTTCGCAGCTAAACCCAAGTTCATCTCAATGTCCTTGGATCGGCTCACCCACACATCAAAATCATTGTACTCAGCAGCCAACATATATGTCTTTACTTCCGTCACCAAACCATAACGGAACCTTTCGCACCTCTCTCGCTCATCAGGTATCAGCTCCGGTGCATACTGACTGAGCCGTACAAACTGCACCTCATACTCAGCCACACTCATGCTCCCTTGGGTAAGAGACCTGAATTCACGCTTTTTCTCATCCAGATATCTCACTCCAAGATATCTCCTCTTGAACGCATTCTGGAAGAATGTCCAAGTAACATCAGCTTCAGCCATCCCAGCTATGGTGGTCGTCCACCACGTATACACATCGTCCTGCAGCAAGGACACAACACAGCCCAACTTTTGCACATCCGTGCAGCTCATCTGACCCAAGATACGCTTGGTACTCTCCAGCCAAGCTTCCGAACTCTCAGCAGACATACCCCTGAACTCAGTCCCACCAAGACTGCGCAGACGCTCCAAAGGTAGTCTGACTCCAGCATCTCCCTGATGCCCAGCTCCTTGAGCTCCAGCTACTGCTGCTCGAAAAGCACCCGCAATAGCTTGTACCAGCATAGACATATCAGGCATAGCTTGCCCCTGACAAACCTCTGGTCCAGCAGCTCCAGCACCAGCTGCAGCTTCAGCTCGCTTACCTCCAGCACCACCACCAGGCGGAGGAGGGGGTAACACTGCACTACCCGTATTCTCTTCATTCTCGTTCTCATTGGGAGCCGTAGCTCGCACACTACCTCTTAACTCTCTACGTGGTGCCATACTTTACCATGCAATCACAATGCAAAATAAAACAAGTCAGGCCCAGCAAGGTAAGCAATCCAAGTATTCAAGCTCAATTTCATTCGAAATCAACATCATTTCATTAGCTTTTTTTTGGCAATGGGTACCCTCAACATGCAACATCACAACATACATCTCAATTGCATCAACATCTCAAGCCACTGAACATGCTTTCAAACAACAAGCATACAAGCTAAACATACTTCAATCATGCATACATTCATTCCCAATTACTCGCAAACTCGGCTCTGATACCACCAAATGTAACCCCCTTAACCCGGCCTAGACGGTTGACCCGAATTAAGAAAGTCACACGGGGAAAACCAAAGTCAACAAGAAAGTCAACCTTGATTAACGACCCTTTTTTTTCTTTTTAATCTTGTCTAGATGCACGTTAATCCTAATTGTGATCACACAAACATCATTCTCAAAGATCAAAAACATCAGAGATCAAACAAGGACCCAATTGAATAAATTCCAACTTTAGGGACCAAATTGTAATTTCTGATAATTAAGAGGACTTAACCCGAATTAAAGTTACCAACTTGTAATTAATCAGATTTCATGCTTCTCTGTGAAGTTTCAGCTCAAAAGGACTTCCCAAGCTCATGCAATTGAACAAACAAGATTCATGACCAAAACGTAAAAAAATCAAAACATATAACTGCCCATGTCAACCCCCAACGGTCGACCGTTCCGAAACAGATAGACCCCGTTCTGAAACACGGACCGTTCCGCAACGGGTTCCGAAACATGGCCTTGGCAGAGACCAAACCGTTTCGAAACGGTGCATACCGTTTCGGACGCCTGGGTTCATGTAAGGCACCCGTTCCGAAACGGTGCACACTGTTCCGAAACGCCTGCACAGATTGCAGCAAAATAGCATTCCAAAACATGCAATAGATCATTCAAACATGCTCCAAATGTCACCAAACTTTACCAGCATGCAATTCAACATATAAATGACTTATAAGCATCATCAAAACAACAAAACAACATCATATGCAAAAAGCCCCAATTCTATAGGCATACTTCCTACACAAGCTAGCTATTCAAAACACCAAACTTCCAAAACAAGCATGCAACGATCCAATCCAAAAACCAGCATTCAAAACAACATTCAACATACTTAGGGAGTTCCAAACACCTCCCAAAACATACACATTGGTCCCCCATTGCCAAATCACCCAAAAGCTAAAATGTTTAACAAAAACCTTCCATACATTGAGCTTTACTTGTACTTGAATTCTTGCCCTTCTTGCTGCCCCTCAAGGTACTCTAATGCTCTGCATTATTGAATTAAGAAAACGAAGAGAGCGTAAGCAAAAGCTTAGTGAGGAATGCTCTTAAAAACCATTCAATAATGCAATTCAAAACATTTACAAAACATGCTTTAAGTCAACCTTTGCACATGCTCAAAAGCATACTTTAAACAAGCAATCTCATGCTTAAACATAAACATAACATGTCATATTGGCTCAAGTGATACATTTCATTTCTTAAAACAAGTTCAACAACTTCCCAAGGACTTTTAAACACCTTGGCCCCAAGGACTTTTAAACACCTTGGCCATGGACTTTTAAACACCATGAATGAGGACCACACAAGGACTTTTAACCACCTTTGTGTCCAATGCTTGAATCACCCCAAGGACTTTTAAACACCTTGGCCCCAAGGACTTTTAAACACCTTGGCCCCATGGACTTTTAAACACCATGGAAAGGATCACCTAAGGACTTTTAACCACCTTAGTGTCCGCAACAAGACTCATCCAAGGACTTTTAACCACCTTGATGATCTTAATTAACAAGGCTCACTCAAGGACTTTTAACCACCTTAGTGACCTTAATCTTTTCAAAATATCACTTGCCAATATACATCATTTTCATCATTTAATCCACTGTTTTAAAGCATTAAACCAAGCCATTTTCATCATGCATTTCAAAGCATCAAACCACATTATTTCAATGTATAAAAGCAAGGTACTCCTACCTAGAGTTACCTTCAACATATGGCTTACATTATCAGCAAAATCCATGCTAAAACATGCTTTCAAAACAGTAATTAAAAACATGCAAATCATCATTTTGCATCACAACAAAATCATGGCCACCACTAGAGAGAAATTCCGAAAACTTACTCTTGAGCTTAGCAAAGTTGTTTAGACTTAGACTAAGCTCCCAAAACCTTCAAACCTTGGTTTAAAAGCTGAAAATCCAATTTCCACAAATGCACTCACCGATTTCCACTTTGCTTCAAGCCAAAGCACCAAATCAAGCTTCCGGATCAACCACTCTTGGATCCAAAGATGCCTCCCCTGTTTCAACACATCAATGTAGAGGATTAATGCATCATCATGCATTAATTGCTTCAATGAAAGCATCAAAACTCGCTGCTCTCATCCAACCTCTATTTTCGGCCACCAAACACAACCGAAAATGCATCCAAACCAGTTCTAAACAAAGCCCAGCCATAAACCAGCAAAACCTCACTTCCATTAACATCATATAACATCTAAAAACAACCTATTAACATCCTTATACCTCCAGCAACAACAGATCACCAAGATCACCTCAAAAACTACCTTGAAACACAAGCTAAACTTAGAAAACTCAACCTATCCGGGATTGCATCAATCAAAACTCAATTCCTTATCAATTTAGAGACCATTTAACATCAAAAACACCTCTCAAATCACAGATTACTCAGATCTAACGAAAATCATCAAAAATCATCAAAATCTTGCATAATAAGCCAAGATCCATTTCACCACTTAAAAACCTTTAATTAAACTTCAATTAAGGATTGAAAACTTAGGAATTTCAGTAAAGAACTGATAGTTTAGAGGAGAAGGACGTTCTTACCTCCAAACTTGAGTTTCTCCTCTTTTTGCAATCAAAATCCTTGTTGAAACACTTAGCAATTGAAGAGGTTTTGAAGACACAATGATTAGCAATCAAATGAGAGTTGAATGGAGGGATTTAGGTGAAGAAATCAGATCCAATTCTCTGGAAAAGTAGTGTTTGGTTTGAGAGAAAATGAGAGAAAGAAAATTAGGAGAAGTTGGTTACAAAATCTAAAAATAGCCAAATGGCTTCCCTCCAATTTTAATAACCTTTAAAATCAGATTTTAGACTTAAAATATCTTAGAAAAATCTGGAGAAACTCCCTTTGGGTAAATAGCTCCTTAAAGATTCAAAGTTTCAACCCTTTATAAAACAGCCACCAAACTTGCGAAAATTACATTTTGGTCACTAGCCAAAATGTCACACTTCCAAAACTCATTTTCTAAAATTGATTTCACAGTTCACTTAATTATATTAAAAGATGATTTTAGAACATTTTTCCATATTTTTAATGCAACCCGAACTAGGCTTTCCTAATTTAACCTCTTTAGATTCGAACAGCACTTTGACCAACCGGTCAACGCCCAAAACTCCTAAGCCCAAAACCGGGGCGTTACATGGGGGGAATAAGAAAGAAGATTCTGTACCTAAGGAAGTGCAAGAGGAACCATAATTGCAAGCTGAAACATCCCGTGAGAAGGAAAAGGATGGGGATTTAGTGAATGAAACTATTGATGAAATGGAAATTGCTACATCAAAAGAGAAACCTACATCGATAGAGGAAGAAGTTAGACCCCCACCTTTATTTCCTCAACGATTGAAGAAACAAAATGAGAATCTCTAATTCAGGAAATTCATGGATGTACTAGATCAGCTGCATATTAAGATCCTGTTCTTAGAAGCCATTGATCAGATGCCTACTTATGCTAAGTTTCTCAAGGACGTCGTCACCAAGAAATGAAAGGTTGAGCGGTATGCGACAGTTGCTACAGCAAGTGAATGCTATTCTGTGTAGAGCTAATTGCCTCCTAAGAGACAGGATCCAGGTAGCTTTATTATACTGTGTTCGATATGTGATAACTATGTGGGAAAATCCTTGTGTGACCTTGGATCTAGTGTAAATCTCATGCCAAAGTCAGTCTTCATGAAGCTCGGCATAGGAGATGTAAGGCCAACTATGGTTATCTTGCAATTGGCCAACTGATCTCATGTACGCCCGGAAGGAAGAGTAGAAGATGTAGTTGTGAAGGTGGATAAGTTCATCTTCCCAGTCGACTTCCTTATTCTTGATTGTGAAGCGAACGATAATGCACCTATTATTTTGGGGCGGCCATTTCTAGCAACCGTTAGAATTCTGATAGACTATAAAAAAGGTGAGTTGACTATGAGGGTGGCTGATCAATAGGTGGCCATCAATGTCTTCAACACTCTCAAATAGGTGGATGAATATGAAGAGTGTCAGTACATGGATGCTACAGCAAAAAGGGAGACTGCAGACTTCTACTGCAACAATTTCTTAGAAATGGATGAATATGAGCAGATCCAAGATGAAGATAATAAGGAGGACTACGAGATCGAGTATGAGGAATTGGAGGAATTATCAGAAGAGGTGGAGCAATCGAGCCTGCTCAAAGCAAAACCAAGTACGCACTTTGAACCTTTTGATTTTTCAGAATTTATTCCTCCTAAACCTTCACTTGAGCATGCTCCAACATTAGAGTTAAAGCCCTTGTCATCTCATCTTAAATATGCTTATTTGGGTAGTAATGAAACTTTTCATGTGATAATCTCATCTTGTCTTATACCTAAGCAAGAGTCAAGTTTAATAAACATGTTGTCGCAACATAAAAGAGCTTTAGGTTGGACTATGACCGTCTTAAAAGAGATTAGCCCTACTATTTGCATGCACAAAATTTTGCTTGATGATTGTCACAACAATTCCATTGAACCCCAAAGAAGGCTCAACCCCATCATGAAGAAGGTGGTGATGAAGAAGATAATCAAGTGACTTGACGCTGGTGTAGTCTATCCCATATCAAACAGTTCGTGGGTTAGTCCAGTCCAATGTGTGCCTAAGAAGGGAGGCATCACCGTGGTGAGTAACGAAGATAATGAATTATTGCCAACAAGGATAGTAATGGGATAGAGGATTTGCATGGACTATAGGAAGCTCAACAAAGCTACTAAGAAGGACCACTTCCCTCTCCCATTCATCCATCAAATGCTAGTTAGATTGGCAAGAAAAACATTCTATTGTTTCCTTGACGGATACTCAGGGTACGATCAGGTTCTATAGCACTCGAGGACCAAGAAAAGACGACATTCACATGTCCGTATGGTACCTATGCTTTCAGAAGAATGCCCTTTGGACTCTGCAATGCCTCAGTAACTTTTCAGAGGTGTATGCTAGCTATTTTCTCAGATATGGTTGAGGAGTTTTAGGAAGTCTTCATGGATGATTTTTTAGTCTACGGGGAAGATTTTGATTCATGCCTGGGAAATTTGGCCAAAGTGCTAAAGCGATGTGAAGAAGCCAATTTGGTGCTCATTTGGGAAAAATATCATTTTATGGTGACCGGTGGAATGATTTTGGATCACCAAATATCGAAGAATGACATTGAGGTAGATAGAGCAAAGATTGAGGTAATTTAGAAGCTGCCTCCTCCCACCAATATGAAGAGCATCAAGAGTTTCTTGGGACATGATGGCTTCTATAGAAGGTTCATCAAGGACTTCTCCAAGATCTCCAAGCCACTGTGTAATTTGCTACAATAAAATCAGCCCTTCATATTCGATGAAAAATGCCTCAGCGCTTTTGAAGAACTGAAGGAAAAACTTACGTCAACATCTATTGTTGTTCCACCTGATTGGAGCTCACCTTTTGAGTTGATGTGTGACTCAAGTGACTATGCAATAGGAGCAGCTCTTGGACAACGCCGAGGTAAACTCTTTCATGTTATTTATTATGCTAGTCGCACATTGAATGATGCACAAATTAACTACACCACAACTAAAAAAGATTTGTTGGCTGTTGTATTTTCCTTTGATAAGTTTAGGTCATATCTAATAGGCACTAAGGTCATTGTTCGCACCGATCACTCGGCTATTAATTACTTAGTGACCAAAAAGGGTGCTAAACCTAGACTTATTAGGTGGATATTACTCTTGCAAGAATTTGATTTGGAAGTTAGGGAAAGAAAAGGGTGTGAAAACCAAGTAGTCGACCATCTTTCTAGGCTAGAAAATAGTAAAGAAAAACAAGATGAAATGGAAATTAAGGAGAAATTCTCTGATGAGAAAAATACTATATGCTGCACCAAATCCATGGTATGCTGATATTGTTAACTTTCTCGTTAGTGGTTGTAGAGTGTTTTAGGTGTTATCTATTTATGAGGGCAAGTGCTCACTCTTGTCAAGTTATAGTATAAAAGATATCGTCTCCCATAGAGATTGGAACGACTCCTTTGAGTGTTTTCCTGCACAAGGAATTAGTAAATTGCACAATTAAATTTCCGGATATTGAGAAGCATACCAATAAAAACACAAGTAATTGAAGATAGGTATAGGGAGAGATAAGGTTGATAGAGTGGGTCAGGTAGTTGTAGCTCAGTAGTGTGTAGACTGCGTTGTAAAGCCTAAGTGTGTTTTGCGCTGCCACGATTTGCTGCCTTGGCGGGTAATGGCAGATTGAGGCTACCGCAACTTTCGCTGCCACAGCAGAAATCTGCATATGCAACTTTCGCTGTCTTGGAAGGTGAGATAGAGAGAAGTCCCGTCGGCAAGTCTGGCAGATACTCCAAGTTCGGCAGAGCAATTCTGAAGTGATTCTTCCTATGTCTAGGCAAGGATTCTGTCACCACGTGATGTAGGCAATACATAGCAATCTCAGCGTAAACCTAACATAGGCAGTCGATGTTTGGTTGCTTCTTTTAGTCGCTGAAATTCTAACTTATGTCTAAGCCAAATTAGTCAACACCTCATCATGGTGAGACCATGCTTAATTCTTTCATGAGTTGGACACCCTCGTGCCCGACAAATGGATTTCTTCAACTGAACTTTTGGAACTAATTGAAGAAGTGAAGAACATGAATTAAGTAAACTTGAGAGTATTTTATTGAAACACAACTTAAACTAATACAATTGTTACTCACAACTCCTTTACATACAAAAACCTATACCTTAAGAGAGAATTGGGTCGCGACCTCTAATACCCCTACTTAATCTATCTATCTACCTCTCCGCTATGCCCCTATACCCTCACATACATGGGTATATCTAGGGCTCATGGCCTAAGTTTGAGTCCTCCTTGGAGTAGTAGTCCTTAAAGTAACTTTACATTAAATGTTGACTCCTTTTGACTTGAATGTTGACTCTTTAGACGTTGCCTTATTCAATAAGTAAAGATAAGTACTCCTACGTATCAATCTTTAATTAGCTATTCAGGCCACTGCAGACTTCAGCAAGACTGGGCTCATTGGACTTAGGAAATTGTCCTCTTTTAATCGCGACCCATCTAGGCTAAGTCAGTTTAACTCCTGCTTGGACGACACTAGGTGGCAATGCTGCTGCGGCGGCGTCATTGGCGGCAACTGGAACTGCTTCGTTACAGCTTCTTTTTCTCCCTACTTTCCTGTCCTCTCCTCCTCTACTCAGCTATAGCACATGAAAATGAAAACTAAATTAAAACAATATATTTTCTTAACTAAACATAGAATATTCAACAAAAGCATGGTAAAAGAGCAAATACTGTTATTATGCTTGCAATGCACCTAAATATGCCTTGATGTGCTTAAGAATATCAATAATAAGGGCAAAAATGGTTACAAAATATAGAACTTGTGGACACTCTACACACCCCCAAACTCGAACTATTGCTTGTCCTCAAGCAATGCAACCTAACTAGTAAACCTGCCCCTTGCACAAAATTTTAACAGAAGCTTTAGCCTTTAACTTGATTTCTTACCTCAAGGCCCTGACACCTAATTTATGTTAGTGATATGGAATAGCATGAAATAACTTAGGATTTAATTTTCTTAGTGCTAGTGCAGTGTGTGCAGGTCTGTGTCCATGCTAAACATGTTGAGTATACTAAGTAAACAAAGAGTGCTAAAAATAACTAAATTCCGAAAAAGTATATGAGCTGCTGCCTTGGTAGCACAGTTAAGCACACTTTTTTTCTTCGATCATGGCTTTAAAGGCTTCAGCTCATCACAACTATTCTCCGGGTCTGAAGCTAGGATAGGTGCACACTATGAAACTCAGAACCCTTTGAATAGAGTCATCCCGTGAAGGCTTTCATTCACTCTTGCTAAAGGCTGGCACTGTCCTCAATGCCTTACACAAAATATAAAATAAAAATAGAAAAATTAAAATAAAACATAAAAAGAAAAAGAAAACATAAAAATAAAGAAAAATAAAGAAATGGTGCTATAGGCTAGGGGAGTTCCCCTCTTTTTCTGTTGCTGCGTCGGAGGAGGATTCTGAGGAGGCGGAGAGGACGAGGCAGTGTGTGGCAGGAGACTTGGCGGCTGAGCTCTTTTTCTGGTCGTGTGGTGGCTTGATGCGGCTGGGAGTGGGTCTTTTGGGTGGTGCTTCTGGTGCAGTATCAGACCCTTCACCTTGGGGCTCAATCGCACCGGGTTGCCACTTTCTTTTCCTTGCTGCCTAGGCCGGTTCGTCGTCAAAAGAATCAGATATCTCTATGTCTAAGTCCCCGAATTCTTTGGCAGATGCCTTCTTTGCTGCTGGGGAGGCGGCGGTAGTCTCCTTCTCTTTTTTAGAGTCATATAAGGAAGTGAGATTGTATGGCTGGATGGGAGTGGGCGAGGTCCTTCTCTTGAGGCGGATGTGCGGCAATTTGCTGGATGGGGCGGCTGGAATGGTAGCTGGTCTAGGTCTGATCTGAGTTGGTCTAGAAGCTGCTAACTCCGATGGGAAGGCTGGCAACTGTAGGCCGGCCTCGTGGTATTTGTCTAGCAAGTAGGCCACAAAGGCCTCTTGCACCTCTGCAATGTATTTCGAGAAGATTACCTGCTTGTGCTCGATTCTCTGGCAGCTTTCTACGAGACTATGCAGCAGGGGTACCACGGTGGCTGGGCGGTTTTCGGCGTTTCGGGCTCTAGCTCCTGCATCATCTAGAGGCGCGCCTTCCTTGTTCACCCTTCCTTGGCGGCAATGATGGTATCTTTGGGGTGCGACGATACACAAAAATTGGTGTAGAAGCCTGTGATAAGCACGGGGAAGACGAGGGGTCCCTTGGAGTTGGGTTTGGCTACGTAGGTGTAGATTTCTTCTAGAATAGCTTCCGGCCGCCCCTTCATTATGCTATGGATTAGGGCCAACCACGACCTGTTGATTGTGGAGGCATGCGAAGTGGGCTTTAGGCGACGCTGGACGAAGTTACTCCAAATATTTGCCTACGGCAGTAGGTCACGGTGGTTGACTGAACCGTTATTCTTACCGGTCAACCATTTGGCATTGGGTTGACATGTTTCTTTTTTTTTATCTTTTCGTAGTCTGCTGCCATTAAATACGACCTCCATTCGTCGTGTGGACTCCCTTTGATTTCTATGCCATAGAAGCTATTGATTGTTGCCGCTGTGAACTTGACACCCTCGCCACGGACGTAGACAAAAGGATTTCCCGGGGTAGGTTTGTGGGCATAAAACTCTCGCACTAGATTGGTGTTTATCTCTTATGCTGCCGTGCAAAAATGTGCCATCCTAGGGTGTGGACCCTTTCGAATATGATGGGCTCAAGGCCAAGATCCCTATCTTGCTTGGTGTATTGGAAGCCTATCTCTTCCTATAGTTGCCTCTCCGCGAAGTACTGCCAGTAGGTTTCCGCTACATCACCATTCAAGAACCTTTAGAAGATTGGCTTTGAGTATGAGGCAGTGGGTTTTGATGTTGTCATAATTGCGAGAGCGATTGTGTTTCCTGAGAAAAGAAGAAATTGCAAGAAAATAAAATATATGAGATCTTGAAAGCAAAGATGACAAGAAGAATTGAGAAAAAGAGAGAGCGGAGTGAAGAATGAGGAGAGAATAGTTGGCCTTATATAGCAGCTACTCCCCGATGCCTTGGCAGGCACGCTGTCAATGGGAGACAATGATTGCTGCACGTTTTACGAGATTCTATCCGTTATACAAATAGTCGTTCCACCAACTGCTGCAAATGTAGCCGTTGTGGCTAGCCGTTATGAAGCCGCTAGCCGTTATGCTCATCTACCTTGGGCGGCCTTGCCCTTGGGATGAGCTTCTATTTTATTCTTTATCCTTCTTAGTATTGCCTTCATTCCTAACCTGAAATAAATTAAATGCAAAACTTAAGTAAAAATAACTAAAAATTAAATATGATCCTAATACATAGAGATAAATTAAAAATAAAAATAAAAATTAGGTCATGTTGGCTTGTGTAGTTCCCAAACATAACCACTTCCTGAGGGTTTTGTATTTGGCTTTTTGTCTAGGTCTGTCCTTCCCCTCCTCGAGTGGGTGTTGGTTGCCATTTTTGCCACCCTAGTAGGACATACACCAAAGACAAACAAGAGGCATTTTTTTTGTAAAATAAAATAAACAGAAATTTAAGCGCAAAAACTAAAATAGAAGTGCATGAATTCAAACATAATTGTTGTTGCCAATCCTCAACAATGACGCCAAAAACTTGTAGAGCGTTTTAGGTGTTCTCTATTTATGATCTCAAGAGCACACTTTTGTCAAGTTATAGTATAAAAGATATCGTCTCCCACAGGGATTGTAACGGCTCCTATGAGTGTTTTCCTGCACAAGAAATTAGTAAATTGCACAATTAAATTTCTGGATATTGAAAAGCATACAAATAAAAACACAATTAATTGAAGATAGGGATAGGGAGAGATAAGGTTGATAGAGTGGGTCAGGTAGTTGCAACTCAGTAGTGTGTAGACTACATTGTAAAGCCTAAGTCAACCCGAAAGTCAACCTTGATTAACGACCTTTTTTTCTTTTTAAAACCTGTCTAGATGCATATTAACCCTAGGCGTTCTCTTGAGATCATCATACTAAAAAATCACAGCAAACGGAGATCAATTAGGGACTCAATTGCACAACTTATGAATTTAGGGACGAAATTGTAAATCCTGGAAATTACGAGGACTTAGCCAATTTGTAAGTGACCATTATGAAATTAGTCATGTTTCATGCCTCTCTGTCAAACTTCATCTCAAACGGAGACTCCGAACACAAGCAATTGCATAAGCAAAGTTCAGGACTAAAACGTCAAGATTTAAAAACATATAACCATCAGATTTAGTGCCCAACGGTCGAATGTTCCGGAACGGGTAAGGACCGTTCCGAAACGCAGGACCGTTTCGCAACCTGTTCCGAAACGCGGGACCGTTTCGCAACCTGTTCCGAAACAGGGCTTGACAGTAGCAAATCCGTTTCGGAACGGCTCTACCCGTTTCGAAACGCCATGGCCATTTCAGGCCATCTGTTCCGAAACAGTAGCACCCGTTCCGATACAGGCTGCCCAGAAATGCAAAATTTTCTGGTTTATCACCCTTTGGACCCAACAAATACATACGTACGACCCCCTTTTCATGCCAACAAGTCATTAAACGTTAAGGGAACATATTAGCATCATCTAAACTCAATCATGACATAATTTAAGGAAAAGCCCAAATCTATAGGCATGCATCCTATAATGAAAATCATGCAATCATCAAATCATCAAAACCAAATACCAAATGGCCCTTTACATGTTCGAAAACACCATAGGCAAATAACCAAACTTAGGGAGTCCAAAACATCTCCCAAAAACACAATCTAGGTTCCCATTGCCAAATACCAAAAGCTAAAAGTGTTGTGAAAATAGTCACCATACATGAGCTTAAACTTTCACTTGGATCCTTGACCTCCTTTTTGCCCTTTAAGCACTTCAATGCTCTGCATTATTGGTTGAAGAAAGAGAGAGCGTAAGCACATATCCTTAGTGAGAAAAGCTCTAATAAGACAACACAATAATGCACTTTGTACAAACACCTTTTCAAGGCCTTTAGTTCTAAAAACAACATTTACCATGCATCAATGCATACAATACAAGCATCTCATGCTTCAATTCATCAACATGTCATATTGGCTTTCAAGTGATAATCCATAACCATTTTTCAACTCAAAACACAATCGGATACGCGGATTACAAGCATTGTCCCATACGCTTCATACACACTACCTATATCAAGGTGGAGTTTACCGGTACATTCACAACCCCTCAACACCCGTGATGGAGTCTACGGTACAATCACAACCCCTCCACATCACTCATTTGGTAGTTGTATAACATCACTAACGAGAACACGGGACACACAACACAAGATCCACACATGGACTTTTAACCACCATTGTGATCTTACCCATCTCATTAGTGTACTTGGATGGAGTTTACGGTACAATCACAACCCCTCAACATCCAAGGCGACTTTATTCACGGTGCACCCAATCCTATAGCCGGCTAACTATATCCGATTCAAATACTTTTAAACCAACACATCACTTGCCAATATACATCATTTAACATCATCAATCCACTGTTTTAAAGCATTTAGCAAAGCCATTAAACCAACATGCATCACTATGCATCAAAACCACATTTATCAATGTCAAACCAAGGATCTCTTACCTTGAGCATCCTTCAACACATGGCTTACAAAACCATCATTAGACATGCTTAAATATGCTTTCAAAACAGAATTTAAAACATGCAAATTAAACACATTGCATTCAACAATCTCATGGTTCATCAAAAGAGAGTTTTCCCGAAAACTTACTCTTGAGCTTAGCTAAGTTCTTCAGACTTAAACTAAGCTCCCATAACCTTCAAACATTGGTTTCAAAGCTGAAAAGCGAACTTCACTCACCGATTCTATTTCGCAAGCTTGCCGAAACACCGATCAAGCCTCTGGATCAACACCACAAGGATCCGAAGATGTCTCCCCTATTTTAAACACATCAAAGCAGAGGATCAATGCATCATCATGCATTAAAATCTTCAGCCACAACACCTAAACTCGTTGCTCTCACCAAAACTCACATTTCGGCTACCAAACAAAACCGAAAACACATCCAAACATCTCTACAACATTACCCAGCCAAGATCCATCAATTCAAATCATTCTTAAACATCAATTAACATCCAAAAAGAACCTAATCACGTCCTTATACCTCCAGCTTTAGCAGAACATCAAAATCACCCCAAAAACCACCATTAACTCAAGCAAAAACTTAGGAAAATCAACCTATTCGGGATTGCATTCATTAAACCTCAATTACACATCATTTATTCATCCAAAATACATCAAGAAGACATCTCAAAACAGAGCCCAATCATTTAATACGAATTTAATCAAAATTAAATCCAAATCTTGCATTTTAAGCCAAAATCAAGATCACAACATCAAAACCTTTAATAAAACTCAAATTAAGGATTGAGAACTTGGGAATTTCAGTAAAGAACTGAGTATTTAGAGGAGAAGGACGTTCATACCTCTAAATGTGAGTTTCTCCTTGTTTAGAGCTAAAATCCTTGAAAATTCAATAAGTAAATGATGAGGATTTGGTGTAGAAATGACTAGAAACCATTTGGAGATTGTCATCTCAACTTTAGATGTGGAAATCAGAGGAAAAGTGGCTGGAGAAATGTGTTTGGCTGAGGGAAAAATTGAGAGAAAAAGAAATGGGAAAATTTGACAAAAGTTAGTTATAAAACCAAAATATCCATTTTCCCTCCTTTCCTTTTATTAAATAACATTAAATAAATCTTTAATATTTAAGAAAAATCTGGAGAAACCCTCCCTTGGGTAAATTAGCTCCTTAAAGATTCAAAGTTTCAATCCTTTTAAAACAGTCACCAACTTTTCAAAAATTACATTTTAGTCACTAACTTGAAATGTCATATTTCCAAACCCCATTTTGTAAAATTGATTTCACCACTCTCTTATATATAATAAAAGAGGATTTTTAGATATTTTTCCATATTTTTAATGCATCCCGAACTAGGCTTTCCCTAAAAACCACCTTTATATATTCGAACCGAAATTTAAACCGGTCCGATTCAGACCCTAAACTTCCAAGCCCAAAATTGGGATGTTACAACTCTCCCTCCCTTAAGAAATTTCGTCCTTGAAATTTACCTGAAGGAAAAAGGTACGGAAACTGCTTCAACATGTCATCCTTCTGTTCCCACGTGGCTTCCTCAGCACCACGATGCTTCCACAACACCTTTACCAACTCAATGGTCTTGCCTCGAAGAATTTTACTATCCGAATCCAAAATCTTCACCGGTTCCTCATCATAGGTCAAATCTGGATTCAACTCCACTTCTTCCACAGGCATCACATGAGAAGGATCCGATCTATACTTCCGAAGCATAGAAACATGAAACACATCATGAATCTTTTCTAACTCTTGCGGTAACCTCAACTTGTACGCAACAGGACCCACACGCTCAATCACCTCGTATGGTCCAATGTACCTAGGGCTCAACTTACCCTTTCAGCCAAACCTCATCACCTTTTTCCAAGGCGAAACTTTCAAAAACACACGGTCACCCACCGCATACTCAATCTCCTTACGCTTCAAATCCGCGTAAGACTTTTGCCGATCAGAAGCTACCTTCAATTGCTCACAAATGAGCTTCACCTTCTCAGTGGTTCCTTTCAACAAAGCTGGCATCGAAACCAACTTCTGACTCGTTTCAGCCCAACAAAGAGGAGTCCTACACTTCCTCCCGTACAAAGCTTCATAATGTGCTATTTGAATACTTGCCTGATAACTATTATTATAGGCAAACTCTACCAAAGGCAAATGTTCCTCCCAAGAACCCTGAAACTCAATCACACAACACCTCAACATATCCTCCAACACCTGGATAACACGCTCAGACTGTCCATCCGACTGCGGATGATAAGATGTACTGAATTTCAACCGTGTACCCAAAGCCTGATGCAAACACTGCCAGAAACGCGACGTAAACCTCAGATCTCTATCCGACACAATCGACTTAGGCACTCCATGCAGCCGCACAATCTCAGCAATGTACAGCTCCGCAAGCTTATCCAAAGTGTACGTAGTATGCACAGGCAAGAAATGCGCAGACTTCGTCAAGCGATCCACAATCACCCACACCTAATTCTTCTTCGATGGCGTCAAAGGCAAACCAGACACGAAGTCCATGGTAATCCTTTCCCACTTCCACTCAAGAATCCTCAATGGTTGCAACAACCCTTAAGGAAACTGATGCTCAGCCTTAACTCGCTGACATACCATGCACTTGCTTACAAACTCAGCAACATCTTTCTTTAAACCCACCTAATAGTACTCATCACGAAGATCACGGTACATCTTAGTACTACCAGGGTGCATAGAAAAAGGACTACTATTTCCTTCAGTCAGAATAGCACGCCTCAACTCAGCATCATTGGGCACTACTATCCGACTCCCAAAGCATAACACTCCATCATCATTAAAGCTAAATTCCGATGGCCTATACTCCGCAATATCCTGAACATATGGCACCAAGGAATCATCCAACAACTGCTTTTCCTTTATCAACGGAACCAAGGATGGTTTCACTTGCAACTCAGCCACAAGACCACCATCACGCGAAATGCTCAGACTGGCAAACATAGCCCTCAACTCAACAGCTACCTTCCTACTCAAGGCATCCGCTACAACATTAGCTTTAACCGGATGGTACTCGATAGACAAATCGTAATCCTTAAGCACTCCACCCAACTTCGTTGCCTAAGATTCAACTCTTTCTGAGACATCAGATACTTCAAACTCTTGTGGTCCGTGTACACAATACACTTCTCACCATACATGTAATGTCTCAAAAATTTCAAAGCAAAAACCACCGCAGCTAACTCAATGTCATGCGTAGGATAATTGCGCTCATGCACCTTCAACTGACGCGATGCATAAGCCACTACCTTACCCTCTTGCATCAACACACATCCCAAACCAACGTAGGACGCATCACTATACACCACAAACTCTTTCCCTGATTCAGGTTGAACCAAGATAGGAGCTTGCGTTAAAGCTGCCTTAAGCTTCTCAAAAGCCTGTTGTCTCGCTTCCGTCCACTCATACTTAACATCTTTCTGCAACAACTTCGTCAAAGGTGCAGCAATCTTTGAAAACCCATCCACGATCCTCCGATAGTATCCTGCCAAACCAAGGAAACTACGAACTTCATGAACAGACTTAGAGGCTTCCAATTCATCACTGCCTCAATCTTTTGAGGATCAACACGAATTCCCTCTGCAGAAACCACATGACCAAGAAACACAACCTCTCTAAGCCAGAACTCACATTTGCTCAGCTTGGCATAAAGCTGATTCTCCAACAAAGCTTGCAACACAATTCTCAAATGCCCTTCATGCTCCTCCTCAGTATGAGAGTACACGAGGATATCATCAATGAACACCACAACAAATTTATCCAAGTATTCATGGAACACTCTATTCATCATGTCCATGAAAGCTGCAAGAGCATTCGTCAAACCAAACAGCATCACAAGAAACTCATAATGCCCATACCTCGTTCTGAAGGCTGTTTTAGGCACATCCACATCCTTCACCTTCAACTGATAATGCCCTGACCTTAAGTCAATTTTAGAGAACACAGCCGCTCCCCGAAACTGATCAAAAAGATCATCAATTCTCGGCAACGGATACCGATTCTTGATAGTCAACTTGTTAAGCTGACGGTAATCAATGCACATTCTTATAGTGTCATCCTTTTTCTTCACAAACAAGACCGGTGCACCCCAAGGTGACACACTCGGCCGAATGAAACCACGATCAAGCAACTCCTGAAGTTGCGTCTTCAACTCTTTAGGTGCCATTCAATAAGAAGTAATGGACACTGGAGTTGTGTTTTCATACAACTCAATCCCAAACTCCACTTCACGATTAGGAGGCAATCCAGGCAACTCCTCCGGAAACACACCAGGAAACTCTCGCACATTCCTGATGTCTTGCACACGCAACTCTTTAGAGCTAGGATTCATCACAAAGGCTAGGTAAGCTTCACAACCTTTCCTTAGCATCCGGCTAGCTTCCAACGTAGACACCACATTGACAAGAAACTTCACATTCTCACCAACCACGACTACCTCATAATCGTCCACAAGTTTAAACGAAACTTGCTTATTCTCAAAATCCACAACAGCTCGATGCTCAACAAGCCAATCCATACCAAGGATTACATCAAAACCATAGAAAGGCAATTCCATAAGATCAACATGGAAAACATGGTCTTGCACAACCAAGGGACACCTTCTATAAAGCTTTCGTGTCACAATAGTCTCACCAAAAGAATTAGTTACACGCATACCAACATCCAAAGACTCAATAGGCAAACCAAGCAATTGAGCATGTTCACGCAATATGTATGAGTGTGTAGATCCAGAATCAATCAAGGAAAGTAATGACAAGGATTGCAAAGTGAAAGTACCTGCGATCACATCCGTGTCATTCCTCCCTTCCCTCTGAGCATACACTCTGGCCTGGCCACCACCCTCAAGCTGAACAGCTACCACATGAGCCACATTCCTTCCACCATCCTCCCTACGCTGGAAGTTACCACGACCGCGCCCACGACCTCTCTGTGGTGCAACAACTGCAGGAGCACATCCCTGACCACCACCGGCCAACAGAGGACACTCCCTCCTCATGTGATCCGCCGAACCATAGTTCCAGCACGAATTACCGGTCACCACAACAGGAGCTTGTACCTCCCTCGCTGCTCGAGGACAATCACGCCTCAAATGTCCACGCGATCCACATGCCCAACATGTGTTCTGATCAGCTCTCGCCCTGTCTCCCTGAACAGGCGCACCTTGCCCTCCACCACCACGCCTAACTGAAGACTGATACTTCCGATCACGTCCTCTCTTGTTCCGTTCACCACCAGAACCATACTCAGCAGCTCGCTTGCCCGCACTATGGCCAGCACCTCTAGAAGATAAGCTCAAATTCAACTCGATGTCTTTTGCTCTACCAACCAGCACATCAAAATCAGTGTACTTAGTAGCCAACATATAGGTCTTCACTTCCGTCACCAAACCATAACGAAAATGTTCACACCTCTCCCGCTTATCCGAAACAAGCTCAGGTGCGTACTGACTGAGTCGGACAAACTAAACCTCGTACTCAGCCACTATCATGCTCCCTTGAGTAAGAGACATGAATTCCCTTTTCTTTTCATCCAGGTATCGTACACCCAAATACCTCCTCTTGAACGCGTTCAGAAAGAACGTCCAAGTCACATCAGCATCCTCTATTCCAGAGATAGTTGTTGTCCACGAGGTATACGCATCCTCATGCAACAATGATATTACACAGCCCAGCTTCTGCACCTCGTTGCAGTTCATTTGTCCCAAAATTCTCTTGGTACTTTCCAACCAAGACTCAGAACCTTCAGCAGACAAACCCCTAAACTCAGTCCCTCCCAGACTGCGCAAACATTCCAGCGGTAGACTAGCATTAGCATCTCCTTGATGCCCAGCTCCCTGAGCTCCAGCTACCGCCGCCCGAAAGGCTCCAACAATAGCCTGAATCAGCACTGTCATATCCGGAGTAGCTTGCCCCTGCCCAACTTCAGGTCCAGCGACCCCAACATCAGCACCAGCACCAGCTCCCTCACCCCCAGCACCACCACCACCAGGTGGAGGAGGTAAATCCACCACATTTTCAGCATTCTCTTCATTCTCATTTTGAGCCATAGCTCGCGTATTAATCCTCGTCTCTCTATGAGGTCCCATTTACTAAACAATGCAATCACAAATGCAATAAACAAGGTTAGGCTCAGCAAGGTAAGCAATCCAAGTACTCAAGCTCATTTTCAATTAAAAACAAAACATTTCATTAGCTTTGATATGTCAATGGGTCCCTCTAACATGCTTCACCACAACATACACCACAATTGTATCATACTTACAATTCATACATCATACTTTCACTCAACAAGCATACAAAACAATCATACACTTATCACCCACTTAACCATTCCCAATTACTCGAGAACTCAGCTCTGATACCACCAAATGTAACCCCCTTAGCCCGGCCTAGACGGTTGACCCGAACTACGAAGGTTACACGGGGAAAACCAAAGTCAACCTAAAAGTCAACCTTGATTAACGACCATTTTTTTCTTTTTAAAACCTGTCTAGATGCATATTAACCCTAGGCGTTCTCTTGAGATCATCATACTCAAAAATCACAGCAAACGGAGATCAATTAGGGACTCAATTGCACAACTTATGAATTTAGGGACCAAATTGTAAATCCTAGAAATTACGAGGACTTAGCCAATTTTTAAGTTACCATTATGAAATTAGTCATGTTTCATGCCTCTCTGTCAAGCTTCATCTCAAACGGACACTCCGAACACAAGCAATTGCATAAGCAAAGTTCAGGACTAAAACGTGAAGATTTCAAAACATATAACCATCAGATTCAGTGCCCAACGGTCGAGTGTTCCGGAACGGGGAAGGACCGTTCCGAAACATGGGACCGTTTCACAACCTGTTCCGAAACAGGGCTTGACAGTAGCAAATCCGTTTCGGAACGGCTCTACCCGTTTCGAAACGCCATGGCCATTTCAGGCCATCAGTTCCGAAACAGTAGCACCCGTTCCGATACGGGCTGCCCAGAAATGCAGAATTTTCTGGTTTATCACCCTTTGGACCCAACAAACACATACATACGACCCCCTTTTCATGCCAACAAGTCATTAAATGTTAAGGGAACATATTAGCATCATCTAAACTCAATCATGGCATCATTTAAGGAAAAGCCCAAATCTATAGGCATGCATCCTATAATGAAAATCATGCAATCATCAAAACCAAATACCAAATGGCCCTTTACAAGTTCCAAAACACCATAGGCAAATAACCAAACTTAGGGAGTCCAAAACATCTCCCAAAAACACAATCTAGGTTCCCATTGCCAAATACCAAAAGCTAAAAGTGTTGTGAAAATAGTCACCATACATGAGCTTAAACTTTCACTTGGATCCTTGACCTCCTTGCTGCCCTTTAAGCACTTCAATGCTCTGCATTATTGGTTCAAGAAAGAGAGAGCGTAAGCACATATGCTTAGTGAGAAAAGCTCTAATAAGACAACACAATAACGCACTTTGTAAATGTAACCCCCTTAACCCGGCCCAGACGGTTGAACCGAATTAAGAAGTTTACACGGGGAAAACCAAAGTCAACCCGAAAGTCAACCTTGATTAACGACCCTTTTTTTTCTTTTTAATCTTGTCTAGATGCATATTAACCCTAGATATGTTCACAAGATCAGCATACACAAAGATCATACCAATCAGAGAACATTCAGGGACTCAATTGCACAAAATAAGGAATCAGGGACCAAAATGTAAATTCTGAGAATTACAGGGACTTAACCCAATTAAAAGTTACCAATATGAAATTAGTCATGTTTCATGCTTCACTACCAAATTTCATCTCAAACGGACATCTCAAACTCATCCAATTGCATATACAAAGTTCAGGACCAAAACGCAAGGTTTTCAAAACATTTAACCAACAATTTCAGTGCCCAACGGTCGAGTGTTCCGGAACAGGGAGGACCTGTTCCGAAACGCGGGACCGTTCCGAAACTGGTACCGAAACAGGGCCTGGTAGAGGCCAAACCGTTCCGGAACAGTTCCTTCTGTTTCGGAACGCCCAGGCCATTTCAGGCCCCCGTTCCGATACGGTAGCACATGTTCCGAAACAGGCTGCCCAGATTGCAGAAAAATTGCTGGTTAAACACACGATTGACCCGTCAAACATGCTCCAAAGGCAACCAAATCATACCAGCATGTCATTCAACATACAAGGAACATAATTGCATCAAAATCCAGATACAAGACCACCCCTAGGTGTACCAACTCAATAAACACATTCAAAACTCATTCATGCTTTTAAGACAAGAAGCACATCATAATGACTTAAGCATAAGAAGATTCAAACGTTGCAAGCGTTAAACCACATAGTTCAAAGTCATAAACCAAACTTGTCCAACATACACAATCTCATTAAACATCATCATAAGAGATTCTTCCCCCATTGCCTTTATTATCTATAGCTATTAACCGAGACATACATCTCAAGTGGAGCTCTCCTTGAATCCCTTGCTTCTCGCTGTTCCAACTTCAAATATCTGCATTGATGGACAAAAAGGAGCGTAAGCACATAATGCTTAGTGAGGAAAGCTCAAAACCAAAACACCATCAATGCAGTGAGTCTTAAAACCACTTTTAAAAGCAAACTCGATTCGATAATCCAAAGCAATGTTTGAAAATCCTTTTCAACAACATGTTTAAAATCATACATTGCTCAAACATGAAAACCAACCCTTAGCTTAAAAAGCTAAGTAAACCTTTTCAAAGCACAAACTTGCAAAACCATCAATTTAACCATTCCATGCATGAACATCATATGCAAGGTTAAATACAAAATCCTTGGAAAACACTTCCACTTTACATCTTACCTTTCTCATACTTAAAAATCATCTTAAAGCAAGAGATCATTAAAAACCACTTACACATTCAATATAACATGTGCATTAAACAAATGCGACATATGAACCACATCATCAATATTTGCATCTCATGCATTTAAAAACAAGTCTTCGCAAGAATTAAATGCACTAAAGAGATCTCATGCACAAATGCACCAATTCTCAATAGATAATCAACACTTGTGCAAGCTAACAAGTTAAACATGCATTCATAGTACGTTACACACTTCTCATGCAACCATGCATCATTTCAAGCATCTCATGCTTCATTATATTCAAGAACATTATATTGGCTTCCAAGTGATAAACCAAATCCACTTTTTAACTGAACATCCAATCGGATACGCGGATCACAAGCGTTGTCCCCACGCTTCATACACACTACCAATCTCAAGGTCCCCAAATGGAATTTTAACCACCATTTGACCTTACCCTACACAAGGTTCTCATATGGAATTTCAACCACCATATAACCTTAACATTCACAAGGTCCTCATATGGAATTTTAACCACCATATAACCTTAACATTCACAAGGTCCTCATATGGAATTTTAACCACCATATAACCTTAACATTCACAAGGTCCTCATATGGAATTTTAACCACCATATAACCTTAACATTCACCATTGGTAGTTGTATAACATCACTAACGAGATCCGGGACATACTACACAAGATCCACACATGGACTTTACACCACCATTGTGATCTTAACAAGCATAAGGCCCTCAAATGGAATTTTAACCACCATTATTACCTTTGCTTACACAAGACCCACCCATGGAATTTTAACCACCATGGTGTTCTTAACCATCTCGTTAGTGTACTTGGATGGAGTTACCGGTTCACTCACAACCACTCCACATCCAAGGCGACTTTATTCACGGTGCACCCAATCCTATAGCCGGCTAACGATATCCGATTTAAGTAACCAAGAACCACTTACATCACTTGCCAATATAACCATCTTACCACATTAATCCATTGATTTACAAGCATAACCAAAATGCAAAAACCACCATTTACCATCATCAATCCACTGTTTTTGAAGCATCACACAAAGCCAATAAACAACATGCATCACTATGCAATAATTCCACAATTCCAATGTACAAAATCAAGGATCTCTTACCTTGAGCATCCTTCACACATGGCTTTCAAAACTAGCATTAAACCATGCTAAAATATGCTTTCAAAACAGAATTTAAAACATGCAAATCACATGCATTACATCCAACAATCACAAATGCTTTAGGAACCAATTCACAACACAAATCAAGAGGGAAAATCCATTTACTTACTCTTGAGCTTAGCAAAGTTGTTTAGACTTAAACTAAGCTCCCAAAACCTTCAAACCTTGGTTTAAAAGCTGAAAACCCAACTTCACTCACCGATACACAAAACAAGGCTAGCCAACAAGTCTTCCAAGCATCCGAAAACTTCCACACCACCTCTAATGCTCACGGATCAATCTCCCCTGTTTCAAGTACACAACAACAGAGGATTAATGCATCATTATGCATTAAAAACACCAGCCACACAACTCAACTCGCTGCTCTACACAAATCCAACATTTCGGCTACCAAACACAACCGAAATCACCTCCAAACACTTCCAATACTTAACCCAGCCAAGATCCATCACTTCTAACCATTTTTAAACATCAATTAACATCCAAAAAGGATCTAACCACGTTCTTATACCTCCAGCTATAACAGATCATCAAGATCACTCCAAAAACAACCAAAAACTCAAGCAAAACTTAGGAAAATTAACCTATTCGGGATTGCATTGATAAAACCTCAATTTCTCATCAATTATACATTCATTCAACATTAAAAAGACACCTCAAATCACTGCTCAAACAGATCATACGAATTTTACCAAAAATCAACCAAATCTTGCATTTTAAAGCCATGATCAAGATTACAATTGTAAAACCTTTAATAAAACATAAATCAAGGATTGAGAACTTGGGAATTTTAGTAAAGAACTGAGAGTTTAGAGGAGAAGGACGTTCTTACCACCAAACTTGAGTTTCTCCCTTTTTAGAACGAAAAATTCTTGAAGATCCAAATAGCAAATACAAAGGTTTTGATGAAGAGATGATTAGAGATCAAAAGAGGATTAAAGTCTCATGTTTAGATGCCAAAATTAGAGGAAAATGCTCTGGAGAAATGTGTTTGGTTTGAAAGAAAAGATGAGAGAAAAGGAAAATGGAAATTTGGAAAGTTAGTTAGAAAATGCCAAAATATCTTCCCTCCCTTAACTTTTATTTAAAAACCATTAATTAAACCATTAATATTTTAGAAAAATCTGGAGAAACTCCTATTGGATAAATAGCTCCTTAAAGATTCAAAGTTTCAATCCTTTTTAAAACAGTCACACAGTTTTAAAATATTACATTTTGGTCACTAACCCAAAATGTCACTCTTCCAAACCACATTTTGTAAAATTGATTTCACCTTCCTCTTATATATAATAAAAGAGGATTTTAAGACATTTTCCATATTTTTAATGCAACCCGAACTAGGCTTTCCTAAAAATCACCTTTTATATTCGAACCGCAACCCGACCGGTCCGGTCCAAACCCAAAACTTCTAAGCCCAAAATTGGGGTGTTACAGTAAAAACACCTTTTCAAGGCCTTTAGTTCCAAAAACAACATTTATCATGCATCAATGCATACAATACAAGCATCTCATGCTTCAATTCATCAACATGTCATATTGGCTTTCAAGTGATAATCCATAACCATTTTTCAACTCAAAACACAATCGGATACGCGGATTACAAGCGTTGTCCCATACGCTTCATACACACTACCAATATCAAGGTGGAGTTTACCGGTACAATCACAACCCCTCAACACCCGTGATGGAGTCTACGGTACAATCACAACCCCTCCACATCACTCATTGGTAGTTGTATAACATCACTAACGAGAACACAAGACACACAACACAAGATCCACACATGGACTTTTAACCACCATTGTGATCTTACCCATCTCGTTAGTGTACTTGGATGGAGTTTACGGTACAATCACAACCCCTCAACATCCAAGGCGACTTTATTCACGGTGCACCCAATCCTATAGCCGGCTAACTATATCCGATTCAAATACTTTTAAACCAACACATCACTTGCCAATATACATCATTTAACATCATCAATCCACTGTTTTAGAGCATTTAGCAAAGCCATTAAACCAACATGCATCACTATGCATCAAAACCACATTTATCAATGTCAAACCAAGGATCTCTTACCTTGAGCATCCTTCAACACATGGCTTACAAAACCAGCATTAGACATGCTTAAATATGCTTTCAAAACAGAATTTAAAACATGCAAATTAAACACATTGCAATCAACCATCTCATGGTTCATCAAAAGAGAGTTTTCCTGAAAACTTACTCTTGAGCTTAGCTAAGTTGTTAAGACTTAAACTAAGCTCCCATAACCTTCAAACATTGGTTTCAAAGCTGAAAACCGAACTTCACTCACCGATTTCGTTTCGCAAGCTTGCCGAAACACCGATCAAGCCTCCGGATCAACACCACAAGGATCCGAAGATGTCTCCCCTATTTTAAACACATAAAAGCAGAGGATCAATGCATCATCATGCATTAAAATCTTTAGCCACAACACCTAAACTCGCTGCTCTCACCAAAACTCACATTTCGGCTACCAAACAAAACCAAAAACACATCCAAACATCTCTACAACATTACCCAGCCAAGATCCATCAATTCCAATCATTCTTAAACATCAATTAACATCCAAAAAGAACCTAATCACGTCCTTATACCTCCAGCTTTAGCAGAACATCAAAATCATCCCAAAAACCACCATTAACTCAAGCAAAAACTTAGGAAAGTAAACCTATTCAGGATTGCATTGATTAAACCTCAATTACACATCATTTATTCATCCAAAATACATCAAGAAGACATCTCAAAACAGAGCCCAATCATTTTATACGAATTTAATCAAAATTAAATCCAAATCTTGCATTTTAAGCCAAAATCAAGATCACAACATCAAAACCTTTAATAAAACTCAAATTAAGGATTGAGAACTTGGGAATTTTAGTAAAGAACTGAGTATTTAGAGGAGAAGAACGTTCATACATCTAAATGTGAGTTTCTCCTTGTTTAGAGCTAAAATCCTTGAAAATTCAATAAGCAAATGATGAGGATTTGGTGTAGAAATGACTAGAAACCATTTAGAGATTGTAATCTCAACTTTAGATGTGAAAATCATAGGAAAAGTGGCTGGAGAAATGTTTTTGGCTGAGGGAAAAATTGAGAGAAAAAGAAATGGGAAAATTTGACAAAAGTTAGTTATAAAACCAAAATATCCATTTTCCCTCCTTTCCTTTTATTAAATAACATTAAATAAATCTTTAATATTTAAGAAAAATCTGGAGAAACCCTCCCTTGGGTAAATTAACTCATTAAAGATTCAAAGTTTCAATCCTTTTAAAATAGTCACCAACTTTTCAAAAATTACATTTTAGTCACTAACTTGAAATGTCATATTTCCAAACCCCATTTTTTAAAATTGATTTCACCACTCTCTTATATATAATAAAAGAGGATTTTTAGATATTTTTTCCATATTTTTAATGCATCCTGAACTAGGCTTTCCCTAAAAACCACCTTATATATTCGAACCGAAATTTAAACCGGTCCGGTTCAGACCCTAAACTTCCAAGCCCAAAATTGGGATGTTACATGTTGGTTTCCATTTTTGCCACCCTAGTAGGACATACACCAAAGACAAACAAGAGGCATTTTTTTTGTAAAATAAAATAAATAGAAATTTAAGCGCAAAAACTAAAATAGAAGTGCATGAATTCAAACATAATTGCTGTTGCCAATCCTCAGCAATGACGCCAAAAAATTGTAGAGCGTTTTAGGTGTTCTCTATTTATGAGCTCAAGTGCACACTTTTGTCAAGTTATAGTATAAAAGATATCGTCTCCCACAGGGATTGTAACGGCTCCTATGAGTGTTTTCCTGCACAAGAAATTAGTAAATTGCACAATTAAATTTTTGGATATTGAAAAGCATACAAATAAAAACACAATTAATTGAAGATAGGGATAGAAAGAGATAAGGTTGATATAGTGGGTCAAGTAGTTGCAACTCAGTAGTGTGTAGACTGCATTGTAAAGCCTAAGTGTGTTTTACGCTGCCACGATTTGCTGCCTCGGCGGGTAATGGCGGATTGAGGCTGCGGCAACTTTCGCTGCCACAGTAGAACTCTGCGCTTGCAACTTTCGCTGCCTCGGAAAGTGAGATGAGGAGAAGTCCCGGCGGCAAGTCTGGCAGATACTCCAAGTTCGGCAGAGCAATTCTGAAGTGATCCTTCCTATGTCTAGGTAAGGATTCTGTCACCACGTGATGTAGGCAATACCTAGCTATCTCAGCGTAAACCTAACATAGGCAGTCGACGTTTGGTTGCTCTTTTTAGCCGCTGACATTCTAACTTATGTCTAAGCCGAATTAGTAAACACCTCGTCATGATGAGACCGAGCTTTATTCTTTCGTGAGTTTGACACTCTCGTGCCTGACAAATGGATTTCTTCAACTGAACTTTTGGAACTAATTGAAGAAGCGAAGAACATGAATTAAGCAAACTTGAGAGTATTTTATTGAAAAAACAACTTAAAATAATACAACCGTTTCTCACAACTACTTTACATACAAAAACCTAAACCCTAAGAGAGAATTGGGTCGCGACCTCCAATACCCCCACTTAATCTATCTATCTACCTCTCCGCTATGCCCATATACCCTCGCATACATGGGTATATATAGGGCTCATGGCCTAAGTTTGAGTCCTTCTTGGAGTAGTAGTTCTTAAAGTAACTTTATATTAAATGTTGACTCCTTTTTGACTTGAATGTTAACTCTTTGGGCATTGCCTTCTTCAAGAAGTAAAGATAAGTACTCCTACTTATCAATCTTTAATTAGCTCTTCAGGCCGTTGTAGGCTTCAGAAAACTGCAAGACTGGGCTCATTGGACTCAGGAAATTGTCCTCTTTTAATCGCAACCCATCTTGGGTAAGTCGGTTTAACTCCTTCCTAGGTGGCACTCGGTGGCAATGTTGCTGCGGTGGCGTCCTTGTTGGCAACTGGAACTGCTTCATTACAGCTCCTTTTGCTCCCTACTTTCCGGTCCTCTCCTCATCTACTCAGCTATAGCACTTGAAAATGAAAACTAAACTAAAACAATATCTTTTCTTAACCAAACATAGAATATTCAACAAAAGCATGGTAAAAGAGAAAATACTATTATTATGCATACAATGCACCTAAATATGCCTAGATGAGCTGAAGAGGAACAATAATACGGGCGAGAATGTGTAGGAAATATAGAACTTGTGGACACTCTACAGTGGTACTTTGCCTCATGATTTAAATAGACAGGGACAAAGAAAATTCAGGCATGACGCGAGATCCTACTTTTGGGATGAACCATATTTGTTCAAGCAAGGCACTAACCAAATCATTAGAAGGTGTGTCCCCGAAGAAGAGGACAAGGATATACTTTTCCATTGTCATTCATCTCCTTGTGGTTGGCATTTTGGAGGAGCTAGGGCTGCTGCAAAGGTCCTACAATCGGGATTCTATTTGCCCACTCTCTTCAAGGATGCGCACGGATTTTGTCAATCATGTGATCGTTTCCAAAGGACGGGTAACATTTCTAGGAGGCATGAAATGCCTTTGCAGGGAATCTTGGAAGTCGAACTTTTTAATGCATGGGGAATAGACTTCATGGGGCCATTTCCCTCATCTTATGGAGACTTATACATTCTTTTGGCTGTGGACTACATATCTAAATGGGTTGAAGCAGTTGCTACTCCAAGGAATGATTCCAAGACCATCATGAAGTTCCTTCACAAGAATATCTTCACAAGATTTGGAGCACCAGGAGCAATTATCAGTGATGAAGGAACCCACTTTAACAACAAGTTGATTGCTATAACATTATAGAGGTATGATGTGAGGCATATGATTGCTACAGCATATCATCCTCAGACTAATGGTCAAGCTGAAGTCTCGAATAGAGAAATCAAGCAAAGCTGCAGATTCTTGAGAAAATGGTCAACCCAAAAAGGAAGGATTGGTCTCCTAAGCTTGATGGAGCTCTTTGGGCGTACCGTACAACCTACAAGACACTTTTGGGGATGTCACCATTCAAGCTAGTTTATGGGAAAGCTTGTCATTTACCCGTAGAACTCGAGCACAAGGCATATTGGGCCATTAAGATGCTTAACATGGATGCACAACTGGCTGGAGAAAGAAGGCTTTTAGAGCTAAATGAAATGGAAGAATTCAGATCGCAAGCCTATGAGAATGCACGCCTATACAAAGAGAAAACAAAGAAGTGGCATGAAAAACATCTTTTTCTGCGGCATTTCTCCGAAGGGCAACAAGTTCTCCTTTATAACTCCAGACTTAAGCTTTTTACAGGCAAACTGAAGTCACGATGGTCAGGTAATTTCCTAGTTCACAAGGTTTATGCCCATGGTGTGGTGCACATTAAAAAGCTTAACGATGATACGATATTCAAGGCCAATGGACAACGTCTGAAGCTGTACAATGGAGCACCAGTCTTGTGCGATAAGTCATCCTTCATCCTCCATGATGCTTAAGCATTTGAACCACCTCCTTCTCTTTTCTATTTTGCTACAACATTTTTATGTTTTTATGTTCATAAATAACATAGTTTAATCTTTTTTTATTTCGTACTCTAGGTTTTTAATCCCATTTGTCCTTTTGTTCCATTATGCCTTAATGTCAGGTTTGTTTGTTTGCATCTGAGCACCCCAGGTACGTAGGTGGCAGGTCAGGGTGCAACGACATATCATGCCTTGGTTTTATGAGGGTATAAGGAATGAGCAATTAAGCTTTTCCAACATGAGAGGAAGCCGACTAAAAAAGGCAAAAAGAGGGGGAATTAATTAACCCCTTCATCTTTTCATTTTAAGAAAACTCTAGCAATTATTGCCTAGGTATTTTCTGTTTCTTACTTTTTACCTTTTCATTTAATACCCCTTTGTCCTTACCTTAAACACACGCTGCCCAAAAACCCCAAAACTCTCTATCTTTCAAATCATGTTAGTTACCTCCCCTTAACTCCCATCACTCTCACCATCAACTCCCACTAACTCCCTCTCTCATCACATCGACACGAAGAAAACCAAAAGGCCCCCCACTTCATCTTCTCCAACCCTCTCAAAAACTCAAAAACCCTAACCAAACCTTTTCTCCCATATCTCCCAATCATCACCCTCTTTTTTCCTAAAAAATGGTGCGTTGCAAGCGAGTAGAAGGTGCGTCAAGCAGTAGCCAACCCAAGCTCGTGCTCATAAAGAAGTTCTTAGACGACAAGGCCAAAGAGTGATTCCAAGGTCTGCAAGACCGGAAATGGCTACCAGAACAAGGATTCAAGTTCCCAACTAAAGGGGAACTAGGGTTCGATAAGGACATCTTGGATGTCATCGTAAACCAAAAATGGGCTACCTTGATTCCCCACCCTGACAACTTTTGCATACCCATTGTTCAAGAGCTCTATGCCCATCTTATCAGTACTACACAATTAGGTGTGTATGTGCGTGGAGATCAAATCAAGTTCAGTACAGCCAAGATCAACAAGTTCTTTGGCTTGAAAAATTCAGAGGACCACCACACACCTTTCGCCGAGAATGACAACCCACAAACCGTGATGGAAGTGTTGGAAGACCCATGCTTTGAAGGTACAAACTTGGACGCATAAAGCAAAGAAGTGGTGCGTGCGTGACTCAAGCCATAAGCAAAACTTTGGATTCAGTTTGTCAAGAATTACACAAAAATGATGAACATTCCAAGGCTCCTCCTTCTTCATTCTATTCTCAATGGCTGGTCCATTGATGTGGGGAAAATTATTGTGGATGAGGTATATGCATGTTTAAAGAGGTAATCTAATCCGCTCATCTTTCCAAACCTCATCACGACCCTCTATCGAGAGAAAGGAGTATTCGAAGAGCCCATTGCTGATGCAAAAAGCTCAGGGAAAGCTCCTATCACACCTGAAATGGTCCTCTCTATCAAAGGATTCGATGAGGATGCTCCAGCAGAGACACTAGCAGGAGGAGAGAAAACATATGCTACAACAAGAATTGCTGCTTTGGTTGCCTCCACCAATCGTCTCCGAGAGGATGTGGACAAGATGCGTGAAGACCGAACTGTTTTCTATGGGTATGTTAAGGAGAGAGATGCTATTATGAATGGCCATTTCAAGGAAATCCTACCCCATATCAGTATAGACTTTGCAGCCTTTCTGGAATCTCTAAAGGAGCATGTGAAGGAACCTCCTCCCACTACCCTAAAGACTCCAGTCTCCAACAAGAGCCCTACTCTGACCCAACCTTCCTCACAGAACCAGGACACAAATGCTATAGCAAGCCCACTACCCAAGAAGAGAAAGAGAACAACAAAACCTACCAAAGTTTCACCAGCAAAAGAACCACCCGTTGAGCCTGTCAACCCCGTGATAGTTGAATCAGAGGATGACGAGGCCACACATTCTATGCCAGCACAATCACCTGCACAAACTCCAAGCACTACCCCATCTACGAGAACAAGAACCAAGCGCACTGCCAGTAGAGTTTGGAGCAAAACAACCGAGTGAAATGAATCTGACACAAGTTCCACCAACCAAGGAACCCAAGCCGAACCAAAACAGACCCTTATACTGGAGCAAGACGAGGCTGACCCTCCTATCGCCTCATTCAAGTCCTCTGGCGTTAAGCACAAAGCCACGAAGACCGCCACCACCAAGAAGTAAGGTACTTCTTCATCTTGCATTGCATTTAGATTAGTTGCATGCCATTTTATTTTGTTGCATTGAGGACAATGCACTCTTTAAGTTTGGGGATGTTAGGTGCCCTTTAGTTAGTCATTTGCATTTCATTAATAGGTAGAAACAAAAATTATGCTATGTCATTATGTTCAGCTCTATGATAGTTGTATGATTAAGTTAATGATACCCGATGATGAACATATTTTTATAGATTGACATGTATAACTATTGAGATTGGTAGAATTAATTCTAGGGTTTGATGCTTAATCTTTGTTTTGATACACGATTGTATGCTATTTAGGTTTGAGAGTGTTAGAGAATTTTTTTAGAACTTATGCTTATCCTTGTGAAATTGAACTGAAATGAGGTTATATAAAGAAAAAATGAAGCAATAAAGGATTATTTAATCTCCCTTGTGCTTAATAGAATATATCAGACTGTAAATAAATGCTAAGAGATATTTTAGAGGGACACTCCACTTTGTGTTGCACTTCCTGGAATTAAAACTTAAATAAATGGAAACAACATCAAATGAGTGAATGAAAGTTGTCACGTGATGACTCTACCTACTAGCTCAAGGATGAGAGGTTTGCTCCATGCTCAACGAGAGTGAGGGATGGTAGTTGTGATGAGCTGACACCCCTCTTAAAAATCAGTTCACTTATGGGAGTAAAATGTTGTGCTAAAATAGTTCAAACACTAGGATGAACTTGAGTTCTATTAAGAAATTTTTCTAGCTCTGTTAAACCTAAAATGTATGCAATCACGCAGACACTAACAAAGGATCTTACCCTAGGAAATCATTTTTAAAATCTCAATTATGACTTAAGTATTGAAGCCTTTCTTTTCTGAGGGTTGAAATTTTGCCATAACATCTACCTTGAGCTAAATTTTGGCCACGCCATTTTCTTTGTTTCTCTCTATTCATTGCTTGAGGACAAGCAATAGCTTAAGTTTGGGGGTGTCTTGACTTGCTAAAATGCTTATATTTTACACATTTTTGCTTAAGTATTTGTTTGTTCTCGAGGTCATCTCATAGCATGTAGGTGCATTTATAGCATATAGTTGCATATATCTCTACTTGTTGGTGATTTGGCTTAATTTCATGACACTAGATGTTGCCTGAAGGGTATGTGCTAGTGTGGTGTTGTGCAAGTTGAAGCTGATGTGAAGCAGGGCAAGGAAGGAAAATGCTATAGCAAATTGAACAACAATTCTTGGTGCAGAAAAAGACAAAGTGACGCACACACGCTGATAGCCCACATGTACGAGCCCCCTTTTCTCTGATTGTGCCCTACATGCATAGGGATTATTCCATGAATGCCAAAGAATATTAGGGCACAAAATTCCAGGAGCCTCCACTATATAAAGGACAAAAGTCCCTCTTTAAAGGAAGGGCGTGAAAAGGTGACAAAAAGGCTAGGGAGAGAAAGCAAAGGCAGCTCTTTTCTTTTCTTCTTATTCCACTTGGTGTCCTCCATCGTTGAAGCTCCAAATGATTGACCTTGCTGACCTTGAGAGAGGCGGCAAGCCTAGGGCTGTTCGTGGCGTTGTAGTCCATCATTGATTGGGAGTCTCCTCTTCCCTTTATGTTGCTTTAGCATTTCTTTTATACATGGAAAATGGGTTGTATGAACGAAGATACTTCGGATGATATTTTCCCAACCATGAACTGATTTTAGGTGGCTAGGGCTGTTTGGATGAACTATGTTTTAGTTTCTTTTATGAATGTTTATTTATCTCTTGCTTCTATCTATGCTTTGTCTACGTTGTTAAATACTTAAGGTTGTAAGAGCCTTCTATAGTTGGCCTTTCCTTAGGCGTGAGTTGAGGTTAGTGGTCGAGAGAGCTTTCTTTAACCTTTATAGACAATGGAGTTGGATGCTGAGAGGCACACCTCTAATCCACCTTAGAGATAAGTGATGGGTTTCAACGGCTAAGAAGGATAAAACTTTATGGGTAGGGGAAGTGATAGAGTTTATACTGAGAGGTATTGTTGTAGCATTTCCTACTCCCAATTTCCTTGCTAGAGGTAGTTAAGGAGCACCTTGAGTAAATCCTGCCGAGCATAGAGTAAGTTAGAGAGGTACACCCTAGTTGAGAGCTAAGACATAGGTTAACCAGTCAACCCAGCCAGTCATTCCCAAGTGAGTTTCACATACGTAAGAGGACATGTTAAGTTTATTGATTTCAGCACGCAATCTTTTATCTTTATTTGCTACAACATTGATATCTCTGTTCTGATTTGCTACAACATTTATCTCTATGTCTTAATTTGCCATGTTATTTTCTATTTACATTTCGTGACACTTGTGTGCTTAAACTTACCTTAAAACACCTTCAATCCCTGTGGAAACGATACTCACTTATCACTATATTACTTGTGCGACGTGTATACTTGCATCATATTTGCGTATCATTTATAGTACATCACACACACAAACACGTAATGTAGGTGTACTATAAATGATACGCAAATAGTGCAAGTATACACATCGAACAAGTGATACGATGATGAGTGAGTATCGTCTCCACAAGGATTGGAGGTATTTCAAGTCAAGTTCAAGCACACAAAACACAAACTGAATATAAATGCAATAGCAAGCAGGGACAAGTGAAGAATGTCGTAGCAAACAACTGTAATAAAAACTGGAGCTATACGATATGACTTCAAACGTACTCACACGCGTGGAAACTCTCAAATGGGATGACAGACTGGGTTTATCAAGGAATCCTTTGCCTAGTTCTCATGAATTTCTAACACCTTCCAGCTTATACTATGCTAGACAAAGTTTACTTAGGTGTTTCTAAACAATCTCTAGCAAGAAACCTGACAACCATAATGCTTTGACAATACCTCTCAGCGTGAACCCTAGCAAGCTACTTATCGATGAAGTTCTACTCCTTTTAGTCGTTGAAACTCTATGCTTATCTCTAGTGTGAGTTAGAGTTTTGCCTCTCAGCATCAAATCTCATTGTCCAGGTAGATCTAAGCTTAACACTCTCGAATATTAAGTTATCAAACACCTAAGTAAAGGCTAACTCTCGAAAGCTCTTACAAACTTAAGGCAATGAAACAATGAACAAATCATATAAAAATTGGAAAATGCTAAAACATCCATTAAAAACTAAGACATAATCATCCAAAATAAACCCAAGCCACTTAAAGTTAGTTCATGGCTGGGCAAATAACATCCACAATCATTCTTTTAAAACAACCCATTCTAGAAAAATATGTAAAGGTAAAGAGCAACTAAGAGTAAAGAAAACTCCCACGTCGTCATGGACTGACGTGAACCACCCTAAGCTTGCTGCTTCTCTTAAATGCCAACAAGATCTTCCCTTTGGAGCTCCTACAATGGAGGACACAATCAAGGAAGAGAAGAAGAAGAGTGGCCGCCTCTTCCTTCCTTTCTTTCTTATCTCCTAAACACCTTTTTCAGCTCTCTCTTTAATGTGGGTGTCTTGTCCTTTATATAGTGGGGGCTCCTAGGGTTTTGTGCCCTAAATTTGAAGGGAATATTCCCTTCACATGTGGGCTCACAACTAGCTGATAGAATCACGTGTGGGGGTTGCAAAATATCTTCATCTTTTGTCTTCTTGTACGCCCATAAATGTCGTACAAAATGATGTAGCATTTTTCCTTTGCCCTGCACTGCTTCATAACTATCTTGCACATCACCACACCAAAACAAACCTTCCTCAAGTCGCATTGATTTCATAATTAAATAAAAACAACCAATCAAACACCACCAAATACAATTATATGAACTAAATGCAACTATATTCAATGAAATGAGCTTAAAACCAAACAATAACATAAGTAAAAGGCATAAAATATAACCTTTTTACAAGGTTAACACACCCCCAAAATTAAGCTATTGCTTGTCCTCAAGCAATGAGTAGACATTAACAAAGAAAATGCTATGGCAGAGTCCAAATCAAGACAATGTTATGGAAAAATTTCAGTCCTTAGAAAAATACAGGTTTCAACATGCTGGACAACATTGAGATTTTAAGAACTTTTCCTTAAGACTAGGTCATTTGCTTTATGTGTGCGTAATTGCATCCAATCTATGCTTAACAAAGTTAGAAAATCTCTAGCTAAGTTTTCTATTATACCCTAGCATGCATTGGTAAATTTAAGCACACATTTTTTACTCCCATAATTCTAACTTTTTTTTTCTTTTTTATCTCTTTTTTGTATTGATACGAGGGGAGTCAACTCATCACAACTACCGTCCTCAACTCTATATGAATATAGAGCAAACATTTCATCCCTAAGCTAGTAAGTAGAGTAATCGTGTGACTACTTTCATTCACTCATTTGTTATTGCTGCCATTTATTTAAACGCAGTATCCAGGAAAACAACGCAAAGAGGAGTCTCCCTCCACAGTTATGCCATAACATTTATTTTTTTAAACACATGCAATAAAAAAGGAGTTCAATAAAGCCTTTCATGCTTTCATTTATCATTCAAATTCATTAATATTATCCATACCAAGGCATGCAAGAGTTCTTTACCAAAAATTCTCTAATCCTTCTTAAGCATAAAGAGGATGCAATCGTGTAATAGTCTAATCACAAAGCATCAAGCCCTAAAGTCAGATCTACCAATTTCAACAGTCATGTACATTCAATTAATACATAGCCAAAAAAATTAAATGCCCATCATCGGATATCCTCAATTTATTCACAATACTATCTTTAAACTAAACAAAATGCCATAGCAAAAACTGTTCCTAACTACAAATGCAAATGACTATGAACACTACCTCCCCGAAACTTGAAGAGGACATTGTCCTCAATGGATGAAAATTAACTAAAACTAAACTAAATGCAAGGTACCTTAACTAACCCTACTTTGATGGTGATGGGGTTGTCTTGTGTGCTAACGCGCATGTTCTTTAGTGCCGAGGTGTTGTAATTGTTGTGGCATTGGGGCAGGAGAAATATCATCATTCATCTCATCGTTTGTACCAGCAACAAATGTTCTTCTTCCTTAGGAGGTTCTGCATCCATGGGGGCTTTACGCTTGTCCACATGTTTGAGAGTCTATTTTGCTAAAGAAAAAAAAACTAACAATAAAGAAATAAAGCAAAGAAAACAAACAAACAAACAAAACAAAAATTGCTATAGCAGAATTTAGAGAGGGTTGAAGGGAAGCAAACTCTCAAACATCCTAAATTGATGTGGCAATTTTTGTCATGTTCGATTGGAGCACCAGTGTAAACCAAAATGCCCCACACATATAATAATTCACCCTTCAATATATTTTGGATGGGCATTTCGTGTCTTCCGTATATGTTCACCATCTCTTGGCATCTATCGCAAGATTTACAGAAATCTTGGGTATCCTTGAAGAGTGTAGGCCAATAGAAATTAGATTGTAGGACCTTTGCAGTGGTCTTCTCTCCTCCAAAGTTTTCTCCACATGAAGCTGAATGGTAGTGGAATAAGATCTTTTTTTTTGCTCTTTTTTGGGGATGCATCTTCTAATCATTTGGTCGGTACATTCTTTGAAGAGGCAGGGGTCATCCCAATGACAGTAAGGAACATCGTGCATGAACTTGTTCTTTCCATGGCTATTCAAACTAGGAGGAAAATACCAATAACGAGAAAATTGACAATATCATCGTACCACTGAATTGCCGCGGTAAATAACAATTTCTCATTAGGAAATTCTTCCTTAATCTCTATTTCATTCCTTAGTTCATTTATAATTTCTAGGCTAGAAAGATAACCAACTACTTGGTTTTCATTGCCTTTCAAATCAGTAATGGTCCAACCTAAAGCCTTTTTATGTTAAGCTAAAATATGAATCAAATTATTCTCTTGCTCTTGCTTAATATTACCAACATTAATCACAAGAAAAGTCTAATTGGAACCCCAAATAAGCATGCTTAAGGTATGAAGGTAAGGGCTTTAATTCTAATGTGGGTGCATGATCAAGTAAGGGTTTTGAAGGTGTAAATTCAAAAAAATCTAAAGGTTCAAACTGCGTACCTGGTCTAGCTATGAGCAAGCTAGATTTTTGGAGCTCCATTGGGAACTTCTCAAGCTCCTCGAATTCCTCATTGTCATCTTCATTGAGCTTCATATAGTCATCAACTTGTAGAAAGTTGCTGCAACAAAATTCTTCAGCTTCCTCTTCTGTTGTAGCATCCATGTATTGGCACTCCACATGTTCATCCACATATTTTAGTGTGTTGAAGACGTTTATAGCCACCCTTTGGTCATCCACTCCAACTTGTGGGGGTTACTTTTGCTGTGACAATAGTTTGCCTTTCATCATTGGGTTTACTCATTGAACCCTTACACTTGCTCTCCATCGAAGGCGAGTCCTATTGCAACTGACATTCTTCATGCACAAACTCATGGCTGGGTTCTCCGAGTGTCTCCCCCCAAACTTAGCTTCTTTGGTGATCTGAGTGTCATTCCTTAAGGTGAATGAACTAAATTTATCCTTGCCTTGATTTTTCGTGACTTCAGTATCACTAGGTAGACTGCCCTATGGGCATGCATGTAATGCTTGAGCAATTTAACCCACTTGAGTTTCCTAGGCACTCAAAGACGAACTATGACTTTGTAGCAGTGCTCCTTGACTCCTGATAGACGTAGAGTGCTCTTGAAGTAGAGACTTTGTAGTTGACATGAACTCCTTTGTAGTTTTCATAAAGTCCTTGAGAGTAGCTTCCAAAGAGTTGTTGCTCGATGAAGATGTTGAACCCTTGTTTTGCCATGGCATAATTTGCTGGAAACTTGAGGGTTCAATCAGATTTTGTTGCTGATTCGAGCTGCCAAAATTATTGTTTCCTTGGTTTCCCCATGGAAGATTAGGATGTTGATTTCATCCTGGGTTATAAGTGTTCGAGTAGGGGTTGTTGTTGTTCCGATTTAAGTTCCCCACGTAGTTGTAAGACTTGTAGTTTTCGGGGCATTCGCTCACATGATGACTTCCATCACAACGAACACAAGTAGTTGCTACCTTGACTTCCTTCACCTCATTTGGACGTTGGAGATTCTTCAACATGTTTGTAATGGCTGACAATTGAGCTAAGACAGAATCATTAGCATCAAGCTCAAGTGTCCCATGAGTCTTCCTCCCCGTTCCAAGTCTTGAAGTGGGAAATTGGTAGTCATTGTTTGCTATCCTATTAAGGATATCAAATGCTTCATCAGGTGACTTGTCCAACAAAGTTCCATTTGCTGAAGCATCTAGCATCATCCTCGTGGGAGCATTGACACCATTGTAGTACATCACAACTTGCATCCAATATTGCAAACCATGATTTGCACATTTTCGGAATAGTCCCATGTATCTATCCCAACACTCAAACATCGACTCGTCATCAGCTTGACGAAAGGAAGCGATATCATTCCTTAGTTGGGTGATCAAGTTGGATGGAATATATCACAATAAAAATCTCTTGCATAGGTTTGTCCATGATTTCATCAGGCCGGAAGGTACTCCACTAAGCCACACCCTTGCTCGATCTCTCAATGAGTATGAGAATAACATTAATTTTACCATATCCTCATGCACACCTTGGTGTTGAAAGGAGTTACACACCTCCAGAAAAGCACGTATATGTTGCCTTGCATCCTCATGAGGGGCACCGCCAAATTGTCCAATGGAGTTCAACATGCTGAACATCACCTGTTTGAGCTCGAAGTGGGCTGCCTGAAACTTGAGAGGTAAAATCTCAGGGTTGAGATCATCAAATATGGGTGCTAAATAATCTTTAGTAGCTCATCGACGAGCTATAGCTCCAGGATTTTCTGCAACATTAGGATCTTCCATATCGTCACCTGGTTGATCTCCATGGTTTTGACCTCTATTCATGATTTCGAAAGCTTCTTGTATACATCTTCTTTGACAAAAAAGGTGTTCGATTTCAGGAACTGCAAGTACTAATGGTTCTCCGGGTCTTGCTCGGGTCATGCAATAGCACAACACCTACAAAAAGGTAAACACAAACAACCAATAAATCTATACAAAAAAAAGAAATAAAATGGTGCAAAAACTAGACTTAAAATCACCAATTGCCAATCCCCAGCAACGATGCCAAAAACTTGTTGCGTAGTGTAGGTGTACAATAAATGATATGCAAATAGTGCAAGTATACACATTGAACAAGTAATACAGTGATGAGTGAGTATCATCTCCCTAGGGATTGGAGGTATTTCAAGTCAAGTTCAAGCATACAAAACACAAACTGAATATAAATGCAATAGTAAGCAGGGACAAGTGGAGAAATGTCGTAGCAAACAACTGTAATAAAAAGTGGAGGAATATGATAAGATTTCAAACATCTTCACACGTGTGGAAACTCTCAAATGGGATGACAAGCTGGGTTTATCAATGATTCCTATGCCTAGTTCTCGTGAATTTCTAACACCTTCAAGCTTATACTATGCTAGACAGAGTTTACTTAGGTGTTTCTAAACAACATCTAGCAAGAAACCTAACAGCCAGAATGCTATGGCAATACCTCTCAGCGTGAACCCTAGCCAGCTACTTATCGATGAAGTTTTACTCCTTTAAGTCATTGAAACTCTATCCTTATCTCTAAGGTGAGTTAGAGTTTTGCCTCTCAGCATCAAACCACATTGTCCACGTAGATTTAAGCTGAACTCTCTCCAATATTAAGGTATCAAACACCTATGTAAAGGTTAACTCTCGAAAGCTCTTACAAACTTAAGGCAATGAAACAATGAACAGAGCATATAAAGTACTGGAAAAATTCTAAAACATCCATTAAAAACTAAGTCATAATCATCCAAAACAAACCCACTTAAAGTTAGTTCATGGCTAGGCAAATAACATCCAAAACCATTCTTTTAAAACAACCCATTCTAGAAAAATATGTAAAAGGAAAGAGGAACTAAGAATAAAGAAAACTCCTAAGCTACCATGAACTACCGTGAACCACCCTATGCTTGCTGCTCCTCTCAAAGGCGAGCAAGATCTTCCCTTTGGAGCTCCAACAATGGATGACGCAATGATGGATTCCTTTCTTTCTTTCTTATCTCCTAAACACCTTTTTCAGATCTCACTTTAATGTGGGTATCTTGTCATTTATATAGTGGGGGCTCCTAGGGTTTTATGCTCTAAATTCCAAAGGAATACTCCCTTTACATGTGGGCTCACAGTTGGCTGATAGAATCAAATGTAGGGGTTGCAAAATATCTTCATCTTTGGTCTTCTTGTGTGCCCATAAATATCGTCCACAATGCTATAACATTTTCCTTTGCCTTGGACTACTTCATAACTATCATGCACATAACCACACTAAAACAAATCTTCCTCAAGAAGCATCGATTTCACAATTAAATAAAAAAACCAATCAAACACCACCAAATGCAATTATATGAACTAAATGCAACTATATGGAATGAAATGAGCTTAAAACCAAAGAATAACCTAAATAAAAAGGCATAAAATATAACCTTTTTACAAGGTTAACATCCACCACCAGCTAACAATGGACAATCGCATCTAACATGGCCAACCGATCTATAACTAGAACAAGAATTAGTCGCAACAGCGTCTAAACTTTGTCCCTCACGAGCCAAACGCAGACAATCTCACCTCAAATGCTCACACGATCCGCACGTCCAATAGGTGTTAAACGCCGGTCTAGCCTAAGCACCTTGACCATGCACTCCACGCCCAACACCACTTCCACCGCGCCTCACAGGAGGAGACAAACCCAAATTTGGTTCAATATCCTTCGCTCGCGTCACCAACACATCGAAATTTGTATAATCAAAGGCCAACATATATGTCTTAACCTCTTGCACCAGACTGTAACGGAAACGGTCACAACAATGCCTATCACTCGGCACAAACTCAGGAGCATATTGGCTCAAACGAAAAAATTGAACCTCATACACAACAATAATCATGCTACCCTAAACCAAAGACATGAATTTACGTTTCTTACCATCCAAGTATCTAACCCTTAGATACTTCTTCTTAAAGGCAGCTTGGAAGAACTCCCATTCCATATCATTAGGTTCTATAGCCGCAGTTACAGTCTTCCCCCATGTAACGCCCCGGTTTTGGGCTTAGAAGTTTGGGCGTTGACCGGTTTGGTCAAAGTGCTGGTCGAATCTAAAAAGGTGAAATTAGGAAAGCCTAGTTCGGGTTGCATTAAAAATATGGAAAAATATTCTAAAATCATCTTTTAATATATATAAGTGAACTGTGAAATCAATTTTACAAAATGAGTTTTGGAAGGGTGACATTTTGGCTAGTGACCAAAATGTAATTTTTGAAAGTTGAGTGACTGTTTTTGAAAGGGTTGAAACTTTGAATCTTTAAGGAGCTATTATTCCAAAAAGAGTTTCTCCAGATTTTTCTAAGATATTTTAATGTATAATTCTGATTTTAAAACATAAGAAAAGAGGAGGGAAAATCATTTTGGCTATTTTGTAACTAACTTCCAATTTTCTTTTCTCTCATTTTCTCTCAACCCAAACACTTTCTCTCCAGAGAATTTCTTCTGATTTTGTCACCTAAATCCCTCCTTTCAACTCTCTTTTGATCTCTAATCATCATATCTACAAAACCTCACCATTTGCTACTTGATTCATCAAGGTTTTTTGTTCTAAAAGAGGAGAAACTCAAGTTTGGAGGTAAGAACGTCCTTCTCCTCTAAACTATCAGTTCTTTACTGAAATTCCTAAGTTCTCAATCCTTAATTGATGTTTTATAAATGGCTTTTAAGTTGTTTAATGGATCTTGGCTTAAAATGCAAGATTTGGTGATTTTTGGTGAATTTTCGTTGGATCTGTTAAAGCAGTGTTTTAAGGTGTTAAAATGATGATTAATGAATGATAATTTGATGAGGAATTGAGTTTTGATTAATGCAATCCCGGATAGGTTGAATTTCCTAAGTTTAGCTTATAATTCTAGGTTGTTTTTAGTGTGATCTTGTGGATCTGTTGTTGCTGGAGGTATAAGGATGTTGTTAAGCTCTTTTTAGATGTTAATTGATGTTAAAGGATGTTTGGTTTTGATGTTTTATGGCTGGGCTTTGTTGAGAAGTGGTTTGGAGGCATTTTCGGTTGTGTTTGGAGGCCGAAAATGGAGTGTGGATGAGAGCAGCGAGTTTAGGTGCTTTCATTGAAGCTATTAATGCATGATGATGCATTAATCTTCTTCTTTGATGTGTTAAAACAGGGGAGGCATCTTTGGATCCAAGAGTTGTTGATCCGGAAGCTTGAATTGGTGCTTCGGCAAGAGGCGAAGTGGAATCGGAGAGTGAAATTGGTTTTTCGGCTTTGAAACCAATGTCTTGGGAGCTTAGTTTAAGTCTAAACAACATTAGTAAGCTCAAGTGTAAGTTTTCGGAAAAACTCTCTAGTGGTGGCCATGGTTTTGATTGTTGTGCAATGTGGTTTATTGCATGTTTTAAATTCTGTTTTGAAAGCATGATTTAGCATGGTTAATGCTGATGTTGTAAGCCATATGTTGAACGAAGCTCAAGGTAAGAGTTCCTTGTTTTTGAGCATGGTTAAAATGTGGTTTGATGCCTATAAATGCATGATGAACATGGCTTGGTTTAAATGCTTTAAAACAGTGGATTAAATGATGATAATGATGTATATTGGCAAGTGATGATTTGAAAAGGGTAAGGTCACTAAGGTGGTTAAAAGTCCTTGAGTGAGCCTTGTGGAATCTAAGAACTTCATGGTGGTTAAAAGTCCATGATGATTCTTGTTAAGGTCACTAAGGTGGTTAAAAGTCCTTGAGTGAGCCTTGTTACTTAAGAACATCAAGGTGGTTAAAAGTCCTTGGATGGTTCTTGTTAAGGACACAAAGGTGGTTAAAATTCCTTGTGTGGTCCTTGCCATGGTGTTTAAAAGTCCATGGGCCAAGGTGTTTAAAAGTCCTTGGGGCCAAGGTGTTTAAAAGTCCTTGGGAAGATCACAAAGGTGGTTAAAGTCCTTGTGTGGCTCTTGGAATTTATAAGATCACAATGGTGTTTAAAAGTCCATTTGTGAGTCTTATGTTGAACTTGTTTTAAAATGATGAAACTTATCACTTGTGGCCAATATGACATGTATTGATATGAAGCATGAAATGCTTGATTAAGTATGCTTTTGAGCATGTGCAAATGATGATTTGAAGCATGATTTATAAAGTGTTTTATAAATGCATTATTGAATGGTTTTCATGAGCATTCCTCACTAAGCTTTTGCTTACGCTCTCTTTCGTTTTCTTAAACCAATAATGCAGATCATTAAGGTACCTAAGGGCAGCAAGGAAGGCAAGCAATCAAGTGGAAGTTGAGCTCAATGTATGGAAGGTTTTCTTAAGTACATTTTAGCTTTTGGTAATTTGGCAATGGGGGACCTATGAGTATGTTTTGGGAGATGTTTTGAACTCCCTAAGTATGTTAAATGTTGTTGAGATTGCTGGTTTTGTAATAGGCCATTATATGCTTGTTTTGGAATTTTATGCTTGAGTGGTTTGCTTGTGTAGGAAGCATGCCATTAGAATTGGTGCTTTTCATTCATGATGTTAATATGCTAAATTGCTGATGCAAGTATGTCCCTTATATGTTGAATTGCATGCTGGTAAAGTTTGGTAGCATTTGGAGCATGATTGGATGATTAATTGCATGTTTAAGTATGCATCTTGTGGCATTCTGTGCAGGGTGTTTCGGAACAGTACCTACCGTTTCGGAACGGGTGCCCTAAACCAGCCCAGGCGTCCGAAACGGGAGAGACCGTTCCGAAATGGAAAGGCCACTGCCAGCCCGTGTTTCGGTACGTGTTGCGGAACGGCCCCGCGTTTCGAAACGGGCTCTGCCTGTTTCGGAACGGTCGACCGTTGGGGGCTGACATTGGCAATTAAATGTTTTGGATTGTTTGCATTTTGGTCCTGAATCTTGTTTGTGCAATTGTATGAGTTTGGGATATCCGTTTGAGCTGAAATTTGACAGAGGAGCATGAAACCTGATTAACTTCAAGTTGGTAACCTTAATTTGGGTTAAGGCTTTATAATTTACAGAAATTACAAATTGGTCCCTAAAGTTGTGAATTGTTCAATTGGGTCCCTGTTTGATCTCTGATGTTTATGATCTTTGAGTATGTTGCTTGTATGATCACATTTAGGGTTAATGTGCATCTAGACAAGAGTAAAAAGAAAAAAAGGGTCGTTAATCAAGGTTGACTTTCGGGTTGACTTTGGTTTTCCCCGTGTAACTTTCTTAATTCGGGTCAACCGTCTAGGCCGGGTTAAGGGGGTTACATTTGGTGGTATCAGAGCTGAGTTCTCGAGTAATTGGGAATGAATGTATGCATGATTGAAGTATGTTTGCCTTGTATGCTTGTTGATCGAAAGCATGTTTAGTGGCTTGTGATTTGGATGCAATTGAGTTGTATGCGGTGATGTAGCATGATGTGGGTACCCATTGCCAAATCGAAGCGAATGAAATGTTGTTGATTTTGAATGAAATTGAGCTTGAATACTTGGATTGCTTACCTTGTTGGGCCTGACTTTGTTTTATTTGCATTGTGATTGCATGGTAATAGTATGGCACCACGTAGAGAGTTACGAGGTAATGTGCGAGCTGCGGCTCCTAATGAGAATGAGAACGAGGAGAACACGAGTAGTGCGGTGTTACCTCCTCCTCCACCTGGTGGTGGTGCTGAGAGAGAAAGAGCTGAAGCTGCAGCTGGTGCTGGAGCTGCTGGACCAGAGGTTGGTCAGGGGCAAGCTATGCCTGATATGTCTATGTTGGTACAAGCTATTGCGGGAGCTTTTCGAGCAGCAGTAGCTGGAGCTCAAGGAGCTGGGCATCAGGGAGATGCTGGAGTTAGACTACCTTTGGAGCGTCTGCGCAGTCTTGGTGGGACTGAGTTCAGGGGTATGTCTGCTGAGAGTTCTGAGGCTTGGTTAGAGAGTACCAAGAGGATCTTGGGTCAGATGAGTTGCACGGATGTGCAAAAGCTGGGTTGTGTTGTGTCCTTGCTACAGGACGATGCTTATACGTGGTGGACGACCACTATAGCTGGGTTGGCTGAAGCTGATGTGACTTGGACATTCTTTCAGAATGTGTTCAAGAGGAGATATCTTGGTGTGAGATATCTTGATGAAAAGAAGCGTGAGTTCATGTCTCTTACCCAAGGGAGCATGAATGTGGCTGAGTATGAAGTGCAGTTTGTGCGACTCAGTCAGTATGCACCTGAGCTGGTACCTGATGAGCGGGCAAGGTGCGAGAGATTCCGTTATGGTTTAGTGACGGATGTGAAGATGTATGTGTTGGCCACCGAGTATGATGATTTTGATGTGTTGGTGGGCCGAGCCAAGGACATTGAGATGAACTTGGGTTTATCTGCTAGAGGTGCTGGAGCAAGTTCTGGTAAGAGAGCTGCTGAGTTTAGTTCCGGTGGTGGACGAAACAAGAGGGGACGTGATCAGAAGTATTAGTCCTCAGCTAAGAGAGGTGGTGGTGCACCTGCTCGAGGAGGCAATGCTAGAGCTGATCCGAGTGCTTGCTGGATCTGTGGTTCACGTGGTCACATGAAGCGTGACTGTCCTCGTGCTGTGAGGGAGGTGCAAGCTCCTGTTGCGGCAGCTGGAAATGGGTGCTGGAATTGTGGGTCTGCGGACCACTTGATGCGAGATTGTCCTATGTTGGCCGGTGGCCAAGTGCGTGCTCCTGTTGTTGCTGCACCGCAGAGAGGTCGTGGGCGCGACCGTGGTAATTTTCAGAGAAGGGAGGAAGGTGGCCGAGGAGGGGCCCATGTTGTGGCTATTCAGCCTGAAGGCGGGGGTCAAGCGAGGGTGTATGCTCAGCGTGAAGGGAGGAATGATGCGGATGTGATTTCAGGTACCTTTACTTTGCAGTCCTTGTCATTGCTCTCTTTGATAGATTCTGGATCTACGCATTCATACATTTTGCGTGAGCATGCTGAATTGCTTGGTTTGCCTGTTGAGTCTTTGGATGTTGGTGTTCGTGTCACTAGTTCTTTTGGTGAGACTGTTGTGACTCGAAAGCTTTATAGAAGGTGTCCTTTGGTTGTTCAAGAGCATATTTTTCATGTTGACCTTATGGAATTGCCCTTTTATGGTTTTGATGTAATCCTTGGTATGGATTGGCTTGCTGAGCATCGTGCTGTTGTGGATTGTGAAAATAAACGTGTTTCGCTTAAGCTTGCGGATGATTATGAAGTTGTTGTGGTTGGTGAGAATGTGAAGTTTCTTGCAAATGTGGTGTCTACCTTGGAGGCGAGCAGGATGCTGAGGCAAGGTTGCGAAGCTTATCTAGCTTTTGTGATGAATCCTAGCTGTTTTTCCCGAGGAGTTGCCTGGTTTACCTCCTAATCGCGAGGTGGAGTTTGGAATTGAGCTGTATGAGAATACAACTCTTGTGTCCATTACTCCCTATAGAATGGCACCTAAGGAGCTGAAGGAGCTGAAGACGCAGTTGCAAGAGTTGCTTGATCGTGGTTTCATTCGGCCGAGTGTGTCACCTTGGGGAGCACCGGTCTTGTTTGTGAAGATGAAAGATGGCACTATGAGAATGTGCATTGATTACCGTCAGCTGAACAAGTTGACTATCAAGAATCGGTATCCTTTGCCGAGGATTGATGATCTCTTTGATCAATTTCGGGGAGCTGCTGTGTTCTCTAAGATTGACTTGAGGTCAGGGTATTATCAGTTGAAGGTGAAGGATGTGGATGTGCCTAAGACAGCTTTCAGGACAAGGTATGGGCATTATGAGTTCCTTGTGATGCCGTTTGGTTTGACAAATGCTCCTGCTGCTTTCATGGATATGATGAATCGTTTGTTTCATGAATACCTGGACAAGTTCGTGGTGGTGTTCATTGATGATATCCTCGTGTACTCGATACTAAGGAGGAGCACGAAGAGCATTTGAGGATTGTGCTGCAAGCCTTGTTGGAGAATCAGCTTTATGCTAAGCTGAGCAAGTGTGAGTTCTGGCTTAAGGAGGTGGTGTTTCTTGGGCATGTGGTCTCAGCTGAGGGGATTCGTGTTGATCCTCAGAAGATTGAGGCGGTGATGAACTGGAAGGTTCCTAAGTCTGTTCATGAGGTCCGTAGTTTCCTTGGTTTGGCGAGATACTACCGAAGGTTTGTGGATGGTTTTTCCAAGATTGTTGTTCCTTTGACGAAGCTGTTGCAAAAGGATGTTAAGTATGAGTGGACGGAAGCGAGAAATTAGGCTTTTGAGAAGCTTAAGGCGGCTTGGACGCAAGCTCCTATCTTGGTTCAACCTGAATCAGGGAAAGAGTTTGTGGTCTATAGTGATGCATCCTATGTTGGTTTGGGATGTGTGCTGATGCAAGAGGGTAAGGTTGTGGCTTATGCATCAAGGCAGTTGAAAGTGCATGAGCGCAATTACCCTACGCATGATATTGAGCTGGCTGCAGTGGTTTTTGCTCTGAAGATCTGGAGACATTATCTGTATGGTGAGAAGTGTATTGTGTACACGGATCACAAGAGTTTGAGGTATCTGATGTCTCAGAAGGAGTTGAATCTTAGGCAGCGGCGTTGGTTCGAGTTGCTCAAGGATTATGATCTGACGATTGAGTATCATCCTGGAAAAGCTAATGTTGTTGCGGATGCCTTGAGTAGGAAGGTAGCTGTTGAGCTGAGGGCTATGTTTGCTAGCTTGAGCATATCGCGAGATGGTGGTCTTGTTGCTGAGTTGCAAGTAAAACCATCTTTGGTTCAGTTGATCAAGGAAAAGCAGTTGCTGGATGATTCCTTGGTGTCTCATGTTCAGGATATCGCGGAGGGTAGAGCTTCGGATTTCTGCTTTAATGATGATGGTGTGTTGTGTTTTGGGAGTCGGATAGTAGTGCCTGCTGATGCTGAGTTGAGGCGTGCTATTCTGACTGAAGGTCATAGTAGTCCTTTTGCTATGCACCCTGGTAGTACTAAGATGTATCGTGATCTTCGTGATGAGTACTATTGGGTGGGTTTGAAGAAGGATGTTGCAGAGTTTGTGAGCAAGTGTTTGGTGTGTCAGCGAGTTAAGGCTGAACATCAGGTTCCTTCAGGGTTGTTGCAACCGTTGAAAATCCTTGAATGGAAGTGGAAGAGGGTTACCATGGATTTTGTATCTGGTTTACCTTTGTCTCCTTCGAAGAAGAATTCTATTTGGGTGATTGTGGATCGCCTGACGAAGTGTGCGCATTTCTTGCCTGTGCATACTACGTTTTCTTTGGATAGGCTGGCAGAGCTGTACATTGCTGAGATTGTGCGGCTGCATGGTGTGCCTAAGTCGATTGTGTCGGATAGGGATCCGAGGTTCACATCGCGTTTCTGGCAGTGTTTGCATCAAGCTCTGGGTACAAGGTTGCATTTCAGTACATCCTATCATCCTCAGTCGGATGGTCAGTCTGAGCGGGTTATCCAGATCTTGGAGGATATGTTGAGGTGCTGCGTGATTGAATTCCAAGGTTCTTGGGAGAAGCATATGCCTTTGGTTGAGTTCGCTTATAACAATAGTTATCAGGCGAGTATACATATGGCACCTTATGAGACTTTGTACGGGAGGAAGTGTAGGACTCCTCTTTATTGGGCTGAAACTGGTCAAAAGTTGGTTTCGATGCCGGCTTTGCTGAAAGGGACCACCGAGAAGGTGAAGCTTATTTTTGAGCGGTTGAAGGCAGCCTCTGATCGGCAAAAGTCTTACGCGGATTTGAAGCGTAAGGAGATAGAGTATGCGGTGGGTGACCGTGTGTTCTTGAAGGTTTCGCCTTGGAAGAAGGTGATGAGGTTTGGCCGGAAGGGTAAGTTGAGCCCTAGGTACATTGGACCATATGAGGTGGTTGAGCGTGTGGGTCCTATTGCGTATCGGTTGAGGTTACCTCAAGAGTTGGAGAAGATTCATGATGTGTTCCATGTTTCTATGCTCCGGAAGTATAGATCTGATCCTTCGCATGTGATGCCTGTGGAGGAAGTGGTTTTGAATCCGGATTTGACCTATGATGAGGAACCGGTGAAGGTTCTGGATTCGGATAGCAAGGTTCTTCGTGGCAAGACCATTGAGTTGGTGAAGGTGCTGTGGAAGCATCGAGGTGTTGGGGATGCCACGTGGGAGCGGAAGGAAGACATGCTGAAGCAGTTTCCTTATCTCTTTCCTTCAGGTAAATTTCGAAGATGAAATTTCTTAAGGGGGGGAGAGTTGTAACGCCCCGGTTTTGGGCTTAGGAGTTTTGGGCGTTGACCGGTTTGGTCAAAGTGTTGTTCGAATCTAAAAAGGTGAAATTAGGAAAGCCTAGTTCGGGTTGCATTAAAAATATGGAAAAATGTTCTAAAATCATCTTTTAATATAATTAAGTGAACTGTGAAATCAATTTTGGAAAATGAGTTTTGGAAGGGTGACATTTTGGCTAGTGACCAAAATGTAATTTTTGAAAGTTTGGTGAATGTTTTATAAAGGGTTGAAACTTTGAATCTTTAAGAAGCTATTATTCCAAAAGTAGTTTCTCCAGATTTTTCTAAGATATTTTAAGGATTTATTCTGATTTTAAAACATATCAAAAGTGGAGGGAAAGCCATTTTGGCTATTTTGATAACTAACTTCCTATTTTCCTTTCTCTCATTTTCTCTCAACCCAAACACTTTCTTTCCAGAGAATTGTTCCTGATGTTAATAGATGTTTGGTTTTGATGGTGTATGGCTGGGCTTTGTTGAGAAGTGGTTTGGATGCATTTTCGGTTGTGTTTGGTGGCCGAAAATGGAGTGTGGATGAGAGCAGCGAGTTTAGGTGCTTTCATTGAAGCAATTAATGCATGATGATGCATTAATCCTCTGCTTTGATGTGTTAAAACAGGGGAGGCATCTTTGGATCCAAGAGTTGTTGATCCGGAAGCTTGATTTGGTGCTTCGGCAAGAGGCGAAGTGGAATCGGTGAGTGAAATTGGGTTTTCGGCTTTGAAACCAATGTCTTGGGAGCTTAGTTTAAGTCTAAACAACTTTGCTAAGCTCAAGTGTAAGTTTTCGGAAATACTCTCTAGTGGTGGCCATGATTTGATTGTTGTGCAATGTGGTTTATTGCATGTTTTAAACTCTGTTTTGAAAGCATGATTTAGCATGGTTAATGCTGTTTTTGTAAGCCATATGTTGAAGGAAGCTCAAGGTAAGAGTTCCTTGTTTTTTAACATTGATTAAATGTGGTTTGATGCTTTTAAATGCATGATGAATATGGCTTGGTTTTATGCTTTAAAACAGTGGATAAATTGTTGATAATGATGTATATTGGCAAGTGATGTTTTGAAAAGGTTAAGGTCACTAAGGTGGTTAAAAGTCCTTGAGTGAGCCTTGTTTACTTAAGAACATCAAGGTGGTTAAAAGTCCTTGGATGATTCTTGCTACGGACACAAAGGTGGTTAAAAGTCCTTGTGTGATCCTTTCCATGGTGTTTAAAAGTCCATGGGGCCAAGGTGTTTAAAAGTCCTTGGGGCCAAGGTGTTTAAAAGTCCTTGGGGTGAAACTTGATACGGACACAAAGGTGGTTAAAAGTCCTTGTGTGGTCCATTCCATGGTGTTTAAAAGTCCATGGGGCCAAGGTGTTTAAAAGTCCTTGGGGCCAAGGTGTTTAAAAGTCCTTGGGGGTGAAAGTTGATGAACTTGTTTTTAAAGAAATGGAATCTATCACTTGTGGCCAATATGACATGTTATGATATGAAGCATGAGATGCTTGTTTAAAGTATGCTTTTGAGCATGTGCAAATGTTGATTTGAAGCATGATTTATAAAGCGTTTATAAATGCATTATTGAATGGTTTTATTGAGCATTCCTCACTAAGCTTTTGCTTACGCTCTCTTTCGTTTTCTTAAATCAATAATGCAGAGCATTAGAGTACTTTGAGGGCAACAAGGAGGGCAAGCATTCAAGTGAAAGTAAACCTCAAAGTATGGAAGGTTTCTTAAGTACATTTTAGCTTTTGGTAATTTGGCAATGGGGGACCTATGTGTATGTTTTGGGAGAGGTTTTGAACTCCCTAAGTATGTTGAATGTTGTTGAGAATGTTGGTTTTTGAGTTTGGCCTTTACATGCTTGAAATGGAAGTTTATGCTTGAATGGTTTGCTTGTGTAGGAAGCATGCCTATAGATTTGGGGCTTTTCATATATGATGTTATTTTGTTGAATTGTTGATGCATGTATGTCTCATATACGTTGAATTGCATGTTGGTAAAGTTTGGTGGTGATTGGAGCATGATTGGATGGTTAATTGCATGTTTAAGTATGCATTTTGGGGCAATCTGTGCAGGGCGTTTCGGAACAGTGCTTGCCGTTTCGGAACGGGTGCCTTAAACAAACCCAGGCGTCCGAAACAGGAGAGACCGTTCCGAAACAGTTTGGCTACTGCCAGCCCGTGTTCCGGTACGCGTTGCGGAACGGCCCGTGTTTCGAAACGGGTTCTGCCTGTTCCGGAACGGGTGACCGTTGGGGGCTGACATTGGCAGTTAAATGTTTTGAATTGTTTGCGTTTTAGTCCTAAATCTTGTTTGTGCGATTGTATGAGATCGGAAAGTCCTTTTGAGCTGAAATTTCACAGAGAAGCATGAAATCTGACTAATTTCAAGTTGGTAACTTTAATTTGGGTTAAGTCCTCCTATTTATCAGAAATTACAATTTTGTCCCTAAAGTTGTAATTTGTTCAATTGGGTCCCTGTTTGATCTCTGATGCTTGTGATCTTTGAACATGTTGTTGAGTGATCACAATTAGGGTTAATGTGCATCTAGACAAGATTAAAAAGGGAAAAAAAGGGTCGTTAATCAAGGTTGACTTTCGGGTTGACTTTGGTTTTCCCCGTCTGACTTTCTTAATTCGGGTCAATCGTCTAGGCCGGGTTAAGGGGGTTACAATTATGCCACCCAACGAATGCTACTTCAAACTTTCAGGGAAGTTTGACTTTTCATTTGTTACATACTGATGTGTAACATTTCTTATACTTATACTACTTATTAGTGTGTTTAACTATCTATATAGTATGTTTGGTGTGTTTTGAATAATTTTGAGTATGATTTATAATGTTTTTATATTGGTTTCGTTTTGGATTATTATGAGGTGACTTATTAGTTTTATATATTTGTTTTATCAGGATCAAGTGTACGTGTGTGATGAGTGTGCATGCATTGTACGTGACCAACACCTTACATGTGTGATGCAAGTTCGACCAAATGAAATTTACATATGCAGCCGAGCCTTTGTTTTATTCTCACCATGTGCATGGAATTTAAATTTCCAAAGCAAAACACATGCAACCAAAACTTGGATTTTCATCCATGCACGTGAACAAAGCAGCCGGAAATGGGAGTTAAAATTCAAAGAATTAAATGTTTGCAAGCCGAGTATCCTCACCATGTGCATATGCTTTTTATCTCACAAGATGCGAGCAGATTGGATGAGAACAAATGGATTTAATTTGAAATTCAATTTGTTTTTCTCACATTTGAAATGTGAAACATATGTGGCGCCTATTGGAGGAGTTATTTGTGTAATTTAAATTCAAATTACACTTTCAAATTCAGCCACAAACAATGGCCGGCCACCTTTTCCTATATATTTGTAACTTTTTTTTATTAAAAAAAGACATTTTATGAATAAAATTTTTGTGAGATTATTCTCTCAATTTCGGTTTTTCACCGAACTTTCTTTGGCATTTCAGATGTTGTTTGTTGTGTCAAATTCACTTGATACTTCGGGTACCTAGATCGCTATCTAGTGGGTCCAAGTCCTCTGACGTGAAGCATATTCGATTCGGGTTTGCTCAATAGATTGTCCAGGTTCTTTCGAGCTTTTCGTCTTTGACGTTAGATAGATTCGATTCGAGTTCGTTCAGCAGATTGTTCGAGTTCTTTCGAGTTAAGCGTTTCCAACATCGGTCGTTTTTGAAGCCTTCTTCACCATCGTTTTGAAGTCTTTCCAAAACGCCAAAATTATCATCTTACCCTATATTATTATTATTTTTATTTTTGTTCATCTTTAAGTCCATATTTAACGTAAATATGTCATATAATTTTTGTTGTTTCCTTGTTGTTTTTATTGCAGGAGCATGTCTACAACATTCCTAGATCCGTAACAAACGAGGATAGTCCGTTTCGGCAGACTGTCCCCTTATTATGTGGTATTCAAAGCCTAGGTTGTTGGATTCGTTGTAAGTTTCTGCAAATTCGAGTCAAAAGAAAAGAAAAAAATGCATTCGAATTGAACAAAAAAAGTCAGCATTCGAATATAAAAAAATAGAATTTCGAAAAAAAACAAAAACAGATTCGAACAAAAAGTAGATTCGGACAAAAAAACAGATTCAAACAAAAAAAAAGATTCGAAAAAAAACAGATTCGAACAAAAAAATAGATTCAAATAAAAAATAGATTCGAATATAAAAAAACATTTTAGATTCGAAAGTGTTTATATATATATATATGTATTATTATTGTTGTGTTCCTATTGTAAATGATGAAATTTGTACGAGTTTGTTATCTAACTTTCATGTGCTCGAAAATCAACCGAAGTGAACTATGCTTGTTTGTTCGGTAATAGGAAGGTTGTAAGCACGTCTTCGCAGTAAGGTTCTCTAAACTCTTCATTTTTCATCTTTTGGTTCCTTTTTTTCGTGTCATTATCCTTTCCATCTTTTCTTTAATTTTTAGTCTTATTTCCTTTCTTTTTGTGTCACCTTTTTTTTCTTTGTTTCTTTAACCGTTGTCCTTCATTTTTTTATCAGCCTTTATTTCTTTTGTTTCATCACCAATTTCCAGCCTTCTTATTATTATTTTTTTCAACCTTTTTTATTTTTATTTCACCTAACAGTCCCTATTTGTCCTTTAACCATTTGTTTGTTTACCTATTATATTATCTTGTAAGTTTGACACAGTTAACAAGTCCGAAAGATCGAGTTAGTTCCTTAAAGAACTGATTGCGAGAGATCGAGTGGAAAAGGCAATTGAGCGTGTGAGAATAGAAGGGGAGACAAAAAGAGCCATTCAAGTATTCTCCCAAGTGAAACACGAGCGTTTGAGTGCAATTGTTGAGCGATCTTTCCTTGGAGCGATCTGTGAGATTTTTGTTAAGTGTGCTGTGAGGTCCATTTTTTATTATTTATTTCACTAACATATATATATATTGTGTGTGTTTTTTTGTTGTTTTGGTTTTTCAACATGGCAGGTTTTAATGAAAATTTGGGTGAACAACAACCACTGAATCTCCAGATGCAAGCCTTAGAGCGCATGATGCAACGAGTGATTGCAAATGCATTGAAGCCTATACATTCTCGAATGGATAGACTTGATGGGGGTGGTTCTCATTCTGTCCATGAAGAGATAAATGATGACAATGTGCAGACATTGGCTACCGATGAAGCATTTGTTGACAAGAGAAGTCTGAATGATCAACCATCACAGGATGAACCGGAACGAAACAACCTCTTCCATACGAGATGCAACGTGAACGGCAAGGTATGTATTGTGATTATTGATAGTGGTAGTTGTGCTAACGTTGCTAGTACTATCATGGTTGACAAGTTAGGACTGAAGACGACCAAGCATCCCAATCCGTACAAGTTACAATGGTTGAATGATGGTGTTGAAATCAAAGTTACCGAACAAGTTGTTATACCATTTTTCATTGGTAAATACAAGGATGAGGTAACTTGTGATGTTTGTTCTATGGATACTTGTCATTTGTTGTTAGGAAGACCGTGGCAGTATGATAAGAGAGTTTTGCACAATAGTTACACCAATCGATACTCTTTTACTCATGAGGGCAAAAATGTAACTTTGGCACCTATGACTCCAAGTGAAGTATATGAAGTCGAAGTTCATTTGAAAGCGAGTATTGCTGCTTGGAAGGCCAACAAATAGAAGAATGAATGGGAAAAGAAGAAACAAATTCACAGGAATTATCTGATTCTACGTTTTCTTCTATTTCTTCTTCTAACATACAGATTAATAAGGTGATGCCTTGCGATGTTCCCAAGGTTTCTACTGTTGGTATGTCTAGTGCATCTATGTCCTTTTTAGAATTTCTGCAACCTTCTTTACCACGGTTTGACGTTCCTTTCCATTGTGCTGTTGATTTTTCATTCTTATATGTTAATTTCTTTGGTTTTACATTGGATTGTGAACAACCTTGTGTTGTGATTTTGGATGATTGTAGAGATTCTTGTTGTTCTTTGGAGTTGCCTTTATATGTCACTGTTTGCAGGATTACGAATGTGCAACGATCATTGTCTGACTTTATGTGGTGCATTATTCGAAAAGGTACAAGAAAGAAGGCATTTCCATTTGTGTTCTTTGTAACAGAACTTGATTCGAGAGGATGGCATATGTGCCGAGCAAGACGACTGAGGAAGTTCCCTGCCAAGCGAAAGTCGAAATTGTTCCCTTTTGTAATGAGGGTCGATTTGGGGACAAATCGCATTAAAGAAGGAGGGATGATGTGAGCACGATTATGACACCCAACGAATGCTACTTCAAACTTTCAGGGAAGTTTGACTTTTCATTTGTTACATACTGATGTGTAACATTTCTTATACTTATACTACTTATTAGTGTGTTTAACTATGTATATAGTATGTTTGGTGTGTTTTGAATAAGTTTGAGTATGATTTATAATGTTTTTATATTGGTTTCGTTTTGGATTATTATAAGGTGACTTATTATTTTTATATATTTCTTTTATCAGGATCAAGTGTACGTGTGTGATAAGTGTGCATGCATTGTACGTGACCAGCACCTTGCATGTGCGATGCAAGTTCGACCATTTGTTTCGTTATGTTGTTTCGATACGATTAAGAGCGTATTGAAACGCGTCTTTCCAGTGGCCAACTTTGTAAAAAAGGTATCGATACGACTGGAGGCGTAACGATACACCTGGACGATTTTCAATACTTTGGCCTTGGAATACTTAGAAAATATTTAGAGTTTGAGTTTTTCGAATCAATTTTAAAGTGTTGGTGATTTATAAATTATTAAAGGGACTTAGAAATCAATTTCAAGTTTTCAATTTAATCCTTAACAATTTAATTATATCAAAATCAAACATAGGTTTTACATAACCACTTCCTGAGGTAATTTGGCTTGTCCTTCCCTCTTTGGGGGGGGGGGGGCTCTTGTTCCTTCAGGTTCTGTGTTGCTGGTTCCTTAAGCCTGCCTTTTGGTATGTCACGATAGCTGCTGCCCTGGCATGTCTCTATGCTGATTTCGGCACATTTTGAATATGGGCATTCTTCCTCTTCTTTTCTTGAGGGTTGTAGCACATTTAACTTTATGATCTAGTCGTCTACCCTCATGGTCAGCTCCTTGTGTTCCACATCTATTATCGTTCTGCATGTGGCCAAGAATGGTCGCCCAAGGATGATTGGGGCTTTTTCAGTAGCCTCGCAGTCAAGGATGAGGACATTAGCTGGGAGAATTAGGTTGCCCACCTTCACTAGTATGTCTTCGATTTTACCCTACGGTTGTACAAATGAATGATCGGCAAGTTTTAGCATGATGGAGGTAGGTTTGGCTGGCCCAATTCCTAATTTATCGAAGAATGCTTTGGGCATTAGGTTTATGTTGGCTCCCATGTCGCACAGGGCTTTTATTTCATGTTTGCTGCCTATCCTACATGGGATAACAAAGTTGTCCGGGTCTGTTTGCTTGGGCGACAATTTGTTGTGCAACATTGCCATGCACTCTTCTATTAAAGCAATTGTTTCAAACTCCCCAACCATCTTCTGTCTAGAAACCATGTCCCTAGGGTATTTGGCATAGTTGGGCATATTTTGAATGGCTTCTATTAGAGGTATGTTTATGTGCACATGCTTTAGAATATCCAGGAATCTTCTGAACTGGTGCTCTTACTTTTGTTTCTTTAGTCTCCGGGGAAAGGTGCTGTCAGGTGGATGCCCTCTATACACTCCTTGCATGGGAACTTAATCTGTGGAGGATCATCTGCTTCAGGACCGTTGTTATGTTCAGTTGTCGGGGTTGCTGGTGTTATTGCTGCCGCGACAGGCTGTTCCTTCTGGTCTAGCTGAGTTTCTGGCCATTTCTCTATCCTGGGTTCATCCAACTGCTTTGCACTTCTGTTAGATATAGCTTTGCACTGCTCGTAAATGGGTTTGGTTGCTGCCTCTAAGCTGTTGGATGCTACTCCCATCGTTCAGCTGCTGAAGATCTTTGTGAATTGCCCAAATTGGGTCTCCAAGTTTTTTATAGCAATCTCATGGTTGTTCATCTTTATCTCCGTCCTGTCCATGAAAGAATAAGTTTTATCAATGAATTTATTAGTACGAACAATAAAATCACTAGTTCTAGGCATAAAAGTATGAAGAGTTGCTTCTAGTTAATTATTGTTTTGCGGTTGCTGAGCCTGCTGTCTGGACAGGTTTTGTTGGTAGCCTCCCTGTTGTTGTTATGGATTTGCAGTAGTCTTTGGGTTGCTCCAGGAGAAGTTGGGATGGTTCTTCCATCCAGGGTTGTAGGTGTTCTGGGCAGATTTGTTGTTCCTCTCGTATCGTACCATAAAGTTGGTAGATGCGGTGCAGTCAGAGGAATCATGGTTGCCCCCACACTCGTCACAAAATGGCTCTACAGCCTTACCTCATAGACTTTTCCAGCAGGTTTTATGATGCTCATGACTATCTATGTTAGCTTATCAAGGTGGGCATTGATACATTATGAGGCTTCTACCTCATTCACAGTGGCTGGCCGCCTAATGCCGCCTCGGTGGGCTTTCAGATACTTGTAGCCAATCTTTGCGGCTTGGTTAAGATATTGCAGTGCCTCCTCTGGTGGTATGTCAAGGATGATTCCATTGGTTGAGGCATCAATCATCATCTGTGTTGGGTAGTTCACCTCATTGTAGAATATTGATACATGTGTCCAAGCCGGAAGACCATGTAGCGGGCAGTTGTTCAACATCTGTTGGTACCGCTCCCATGCTTCATACATCGGCTCATCACCCCTTGTCCGAAGGCTGTTATCTCGTTATGTAGTCTGTCTATGACATTGGATGGGATGAATCGATCCAGAAAATCTTTACACAGCTCTGTCCATGTGTTGAACGACCCTATTGGCTGGTTATTTAACCACTGTTTTTCCCTATCCCTCAGTGAATAGGGAAATAGTCTCAGCCTCAGTACGTCTTGATGAACACCGTGCATTTTGAATGCTTTGTAGATGTCCAGGAATCCTCTCAAGTGCTGTCGAGCATCTTCTGTGGTAGTTCCTCCAAATTGCCCCAACGTGTTGATCATGTTAAATATAACAGGCTTTAGCTCAAAGTTGTCCGCCTCAATTTCAGATTATGTTACCGTCGGATTAAACCCTCTAAAGTTATGTTCCAGATAATCTCTAGTGGTTCGAACATTTTGGGGCAGCCTGGGCGGAAGAGGGGTTTGCTGCCTCAGTGGATCTTGCTGATCTCTGGGCGGCAAATCGTGCTGCCCTTCTCTGATGTTGGCGGCATCGTTGGATGGGTCCATGTTTACCTTTGTTTTTTCTTTTTCCTCTTTTGTTTTCCCTAGTGTTACTCTGATCTCCTTCTTGAGCTCTTTTGCTCTATGTTCGATATCGTCGTGGAAGAGAGTTTCTTGTTTTGGATTAGCCCTGGTCATACACTAGCAAAGGAATTTGTAGAATTCTTTTTTTCGATTAAAAATAAAAATAAAACAAAAATTAAAGAAATAAAAGTGCAGAAATTAAAGACGAAATTTGTTGTTACAATTCCCCGGCAATGGCACCAAAAACTTGTAGAGCGATTAGGTGTACTCTATTTATGAGCGCAAGTGCAAACTCCTGTCAAGTTATAGTATATAAGATATCGTCTCCCACAGTGATCAGACAACTTGGTTCGAATTGTTATTCCTGCACAAGAAAAGTAAAGCCACACGTAAGATGATTGTTGAGAAGAAAAGTAAAATAAAAACACAAGTAAAAGAGGAAGTAATCAGAATGATAGAGAGGGCAGGGTTATGTTGTTGCTTAGTGTGAAACTGCATTGAATATGCCAAGTTGTTTTGCGCTGCCACGATCTGCTGCCTTGGCGGGTAATGGCGGTTTGAGGCTACGACAACTTTCTCTACCACGGCGGAACTCTGCTCTTGCAACTTTCGTTGTCCCGGCTGGTGAGATGGAGAGAAGTCCCAGAGGCAAGTCTGGCATATACTCCAAGTTCGGCGAAGCAATTCCGAAGTGATCCCACCTATGTCTAGGCTAGGATTTTGTAACTACGTGAGGTAGGCAATAGATAGCAATTTCAGCGTAAACCTAACACAGGCAGTTGACGTTTGGTTGCTTCTTTTAGCTGTTTAAATTCTAACTTATGTCTAAGTCGAATTAGTCAACACCTCGTCATGATGAAACCGTGCTTAATTTTTTCGTGAGTTTGACACACTCGTGCCCGAGAAATGGATTTCCTCAACTGGACTTTTAGAACTAATTGAAGAAGTGAAGCACATGAATTAACGAACTCAAAGTATTTTATTGCAAAAACAAAACTTGAAAACCTAAACAACCGTTCTCACAACTAATTACAACATAACCCAAACCCAAGAGAAATTTAGAACATGTCGGCAGCAAGAAAACCTAAGCTATGCCTAAAGAAAACCTAAGGTGTTTTGAATTAGAATTATAATGAGTATTTATAGACATTAGCTAGGTCTAGTCCTTCTTGAAGTAGAAGTCTTCAAAGTAGCTTTCCACATTAAATGTGACTTTAAACTCTGACTTCTTTGAGTTGAATGTGGACTTTATCACGTTGCCTTGTTCCGCAAGCAATCTCGAGATTTGGCTTCGACGACTCTGCCTGCTGCTACAGACGTCAGAAAATCGAATGGACAACATCGATAGAATCAGGGTTTTCTGCTCTACAAATCGCACTCCGATTCTCCAACTTCATAGTCTGTTGTTGTGGGCAGCAAGATGGGCGGCGGCATCACTCAACAGTTGTTGTTTTTGTCTGGAACTGCATCAGTACAACTCTTTGGTTCGATGCCTCAGCATCGCATCCTCAGCTCCCCTTTCCCTCTGCCAGCCTTTAGTACCTAAAACCAAAAGTACACTATAACAATACCTTTTCTTCACCAAATAAAAGATAGTCTATAAAATATGGCAAAGTAAAGAAATATTGTAAAATGCAATGCATGGTCCTAATTATGCCTAAGATGTACTCAAAAACAGCAATATTATGAGATGAAATTTGCATGAAATATAGAACTTGTGGACACTTTACAAGATGCTTCATCAAAAGGAAAGCTTTTCCTCATAAACTTAGTAAGATGAATTGGGGAAAAACTTACATGGCATTTTAGGAAGCATACACCTCTCCATCTTTTTCATTTTCATCTTTCTTAACTTAGCAAGCACCTCCATTGGAGATAATTATAAGCTTGGTTTTTCTTCGTTCCATAGATATCGAATCGTTGCTATTGTTCATGTGAGCAATAATCCTTAAAAAATGGTTGGATTCCATGGGTATATCAAGCTAAAACTTAAGCTGGGGTTTTGACCATCTGTCGATATTTCATTGAATGTGTTATTATTGAAGTCAGATATCAATTTTGATATCATTGTATTTGATTTTGATATCGAAAAACCGATCCTAATAGTTTTCTATTGATTTTCTAGCTCAAGAAGTGGAGAAAGAGGTTTCATCGTCTCCAGCTCAAGCTAGGAACAAGAGGATCGTTATCTGAGAGCCTTGAAAGCTTCGAATTGATAAGGTGAGTGTAATCGGAGCCTCGGGTTAGGCGAAAGGCCTTCTCGGATCATTATTTGATAATTTAAATTACATCGCTAACATTGTTGTTGAAGAAATTGCATTGGATGGTTAATCGGGCACTTTGGTAAGTGTCAGTAAGTTTGTTATTGAACGTCGGATATAGTCATTGATATCATCACTGTGCATTGTCAATGATATAGTAAATGTCATCAGATTATTGTATAGAAGTCATTGGACATTGATATTGACATTGGATTATGATATATTGAAGATGAGATACATATAAGTTTGTCATTGGTAATATTGAAATCATCGAACATTGAAATACTATTGATTATTGAAATAGATATGAACATTGGAACCTTGGATTTGAATAGACATTGGATACAATTGGCATGCCATAGAATTCATGAGCTCATTGTACGGATGGACTACGGTCCTAAGGCTATGACCTATATTGATTTTGCTAGGCGTAGGGATGTGTATTGATATTTGTCATATTGGCGAGGCGGAGGGATGTGTATTGATATTGGTCATATTGGTGAGGCAGAGGGATCAGACCATTCATTAATTTGGCGAGGCGTAGGAATTCGCGTATCCATTATCTTCATTCAATCCAAGGATTAATGATGAAAGGAAAATCCTAAACATTGTATATTGATGCATAGTTTGACATTGATAAGCATGAGATTATGCATATTGATATTTGATATAATGTTGTTCTTATTGTTTATGACTACCTCAGTAGGCAATGTATGCCTAACGTGTCTCATCTCATGCATTTCAGGTTGAAAGATAGAGTATCGGAAGATCGGATTTGGCTAGGCAAGACAAGTCACTAAAAGCCTCAAGTAATGTGTTTTTGACTTATAAACTCCTAGGAAGGTGGCAAAGTAGTTGAACTAGTCATTTGTGCCTATTTTGATGTGTTAGTGTATTGCTTAAGTTGTAATATGCTATATAGCTCTAAATGGCCTTTTAATGAAAGTTAAAATGGATGGAATTTGCATACATAGCCCAAAAAGGTAAAAACATAGTAAACGTATTCTTATTATCATGAAATTTGGCATGGAAGTAGTTTATACCATTGAAATGTTGTGTGTAAAGTTTTGTTTCATTTGGACACCGTTCGGTATGTTAAATTGAAAAAAATCTGTCATTACAGGTCTAGCCGTATCGAAACAGGTGATGGCATTTCGATACGGGTAAGAACAAATTAGCCTAGGGAATAAGGTGTATCGGAACAATTTAGTCAAAGGAGGTCAACCCGTTTGGATACAGGACACGCCCGTATCGATTCGGTCCAAAGGTAGAGTCAAGACAAGTTGACTAGCGTTCACCCATTTCGAAACAACTTAAGGTGTTTTGATACGGGGTTAGTTAAGTTAGTAAAGGGCCTGTTAAAAAGATTGTCAGTTTTACAGTCTTGTCAAAGAGTATTGTAAGATTAAATTGAATGAGTTAATGATCTCTGAATTGAATGAAATTTTGTTGACATGACATTAAGGTAATGAATTTCAAAACTGGTAAAATCAATTGCATTGAAGGACCCTTAGTTTGGAAGAATTACAAATTGGTCCCAATAGTCTAAAATAGTTGTCGTTTAACCCCTTAATGATTTATCGTTGCTTATCTGAGTATTTTGGACTAAATTAATTGATAGTATCGAGTTGATGTACATCGTGGTTGAGAATGTTAAAAATAAAAATGAAATTTTATTACACTGATTTTTGTATTTATTGTCGGTTACACCTTCCGACCCGATTCTCGACCAGACCGGGAAGGAGCATTGCACTTGTGGTATCAGAGCTAAAGTTTAGTCGATTCAAGGACTAAACCGAAGCTTATTGCATTGCTATTGTGATACTTTGCACCTAGAAGTTTTATATTGCGTATATTGTGACTTGTCGACTATTCCGATCTTTCATATAGATATGTCTGGGACAAATGAAGCTCATATCGACGAGCACACTAACAGCTCCTCGACACATGGCAAGGAGATTAGAGGAGGAAATCTTCAGAACCCACCGCAACCGCAGGACCCTCCTGTTCAGGGTGCTGAGCATGCAGCACCTACCGCTCAGGCTGAGTGTTATCAGACTATGACTACTATGTTCAAACAATTCATGGTTGTGATGCAAGCAACACCATCTGCTCAGCCTACTCCTACTGTTGTCCAGTATGTTTGTGCCCCTGTGAACAAGTTGGCTTCGCTCCGAGCCTATTATTTTACTGGACAGGATGATGATAATCCTAAAGTTGTCGAATATTGGCTGGATAACACAGAAATATTGCTAATACGGAGTGGAATTTATAAAAAAGGAAGAAGACAAGTGTGCAGAATGTTCATAGTTGGCCTTAGCGATGAGCTACGACCCTTGTTTACAGCCCTCGGTATCACCAACTTCCAGGATATGGTGAATCGAGTTAAGGCCACTATAGCTGCTCAGAGAGGTCAACGAGCTGGTGGGTCTAGAAAATCCAAGAAAAGATTTCGGGATGATTCTCGACCTCTGAGATGGAATAAGAAGGGGAGATGTCAAGGCCCCAAATAGAATATCTATCCACAGCCCTCCCGTTCCGGGAACATTGAGAGACCTCAATTTGTGACGTAGTCTTTTGCTAAAGCCGTGTCCGTTGACAACACTGGGGGATCGAATTGAGGTAATCAACACCCTCTCTGCAATTATTTTCAGAATAGGCATCCAGTGGGTTAATTTCGTAAGCAGACCAGACCCGGTTACTATTGTGGTGAGCATGGTCACTTTATACGTGACTGTCCTTCAAATGCAACTAAATCTATTGCTACACCGGATATTGTTGCTTCTCCTGCTCATTACTTTCGAGGTAAAGGATCGTGAGAGCAGGTGGTCCAATGAAACCTTTTAATAAGCAAGACTCGTAATCTTCTACTGAAATGTATCATGTGAGGTGCAGGGAAGAAGAAGATGAACCTGATGTTATTGCAGGTACCATTGAGTTATATTCACATCCTTTATATGCATTGATTGACCCTGATTCTACTCATTCATTCATAAGCACCATTGTAGTTAAAAAGTACAACATCTCTTCTGAACCAATAGTATTGAGAATCTCTGTAACCAATCCTCTATGAGATTGTGTCACCGTAAGGGTATATGAAAGAATTGTCCCTTACTGATTCAAGGGATTCCTTTTTCGGCCAATTTGTTAGCTTTACCGATCCATGAATTTGATGTCATCCTAGGCTTAGATTGGCTTAGTGAGCACCAAGCATGGGTAGATTGTTGTAAAATAAAATTGTATCTTCGGGCTTTGGGTAAAGAAATTGGTGTACTTGTGAATGCGAAGAATCCATCGTTGTATACTTTGTCATTGGAAACCAAAGGTGAGCCGCAACTTCGGGACATTGACATTGTATGTGAATTTGCTAATATCTTCCCTTATGAACTTTTGGGATTGCCCCCATCCCGTGAAGTGGAATTTGGCATTGAGGTGCAATATGGGACTGCTCCAGTTTCCATTGCACCATATCGGATAGAAGCTATGGAGTTGAAAGAATTAAAGGCTCAGATTCAGGATCTATTGAGCAAGGGTTTCATTAAACCGAGCTCTTCACCTTGGGTAGCTCTGGTTCTCTTTGTTAAGAAGAATGATGGTTCTATGCGTTTGTGCATCGACTACCGACAATTGAATAAAGTAACCATCAAGAAAAAATATCCATTGCCTAGAATAGACGACATGTTCGATCAAATTAAAAATGCCTCTGTATTTTCAAAGATCTATTTAAGGTCGGGCTACTATCAAATGAGGGTTAAGGAGTTTGATGTGCCAAAGACTGCCTTCCGTACAAGATATGGACACTACGAATTCTTGGTGATGCCTTATGGGCTAACCAATGCACCGACCGCTTTTATGGATTTGATGAATCAGGTCTTTTGGCCTTATCTTGACAAGTTCGTAGTGGTGTTTATAGATGATATATTGATCTATTCGAAGAATGAAGCGGAACATCGAGATCATCTTCATATTGTACTTCAGACCCTAAGAGAGAAGTAGTTGTACGCGGAGTTCTCTATGTGTTAGTTCTGGCTCACTGAAGTTACCTTTCTAGGCATATAGTGTCGGCTTCAGGTATTAATGTGGACCCGAAGAAAATCCAAGCCATTGTAGAATGGCATCCACCGAAGAACATTAGTGAAGTCGGAAGCTTCCTTGGGCTTGCTGGCTATTATCACAGGTTCATAAAAGGATTTTCTATAATGGCTGCTCCTTTGACCAAATTATTGAGGAAAGAAGCTCATTTTGTTTGGATTGAGGTTCATCATAGAAGTTTTGATCACTTGAAACAAGTGTTGAGTCATACACACGTCCTAACCCAACCCGAGTCTGGAAAGGACTATACAGTTTACAATGATGCATCGCATCTCGAGTTAGGATGTGTATTGATGCAAGAAGGCAAGGTTATTGCTTATGCTTCGAGACAACTTAAGCCACACAAGATGAATTATCTCACCCACAACCTTGAATTGGTTGTTGTTGTCTTCGCATTGAAAATCTGGAGACATTATCTCTACGGAGAGAAATGTTATCTTTTCACCGACCATAAAAAAGCCTCAAATATTTATTGACCCAAAAGGAGTTGAATCTTTGGCAACGGAGGTGGATGAAACTTCTTAAAGATTACGACATGGTCATTGATTACCATTCAGGCAAGGCCAATGTTATAGTTGATGCACTCAACCGCAAACCCTCGCCTGTAAGCATTAACAATAAACTTGAAGTTATATGTATTGTGAAGTACATTAACTCATCGTAATATTGCTATATTGTAGCCCCTTGAGCAATTAGCGCTCACTTCCGACTTCGGAAGCATCATTGTCTTGTAGCTGAACTCCAAGTGTAACGACCGAGGTTTAGGGCCCGGGAGACAATCGGGTTTTGTTAAACCGGTTCAGGTTAGTTTAATTGAAAGAAAACATTTTTAGTAGACAAAAAGGGGTCTTTATATTTAAAGGGGCAAAATGGAAATTTTGAGTAAATGAAATAGAGAAAAGAAATTTGAAAAGTACCATATTCTCCAAAAATCCCCTTTTTCACATAAAACCTCTCATAAACCCTATTTCACTATTTAATTACCTCAAATTCCTCATCCAAGCAAGATTTTTCAAGGTAATCTCTTCCTTGTTTAGATTCTTACATATTTAACTTGTACTCATTGAAAACTTTCTTTTAAACCCATTAAAATGCATTTTTGGTTTTGGGTTGGAGAAATGGGTATTTTCATAGGATTTTCGTTTGGGTCTTTTGATGCCATGTTTAAGGGTGTTATTAATCATGTTTTGGTGTCTTAAAAATGTTAAAATGGTGGCTAATAGTAGAAAACCCGAAATGGGTCTAAAAATGGGATTTTTGGGTTGAAAAGGTAGAGTTTTTGGCTTGGTTTTGGATTGAAATCGTGGATGGTGGTTCCTTTGATGTTTTGGGATGTTTCTAGATGATATTGGATGTATTTTGACGGTTGAAATTGATGGATTCAGTTTGGGTTTTTTTTAGAACGAAATTGGTGAAGTTTTGGGTGAAATTTGGGTTTGAATCAATGTGTTTTGGTTGCAAAGAGTGGATTTTTGGGTTGTTGCTGGTTTACAAGTATATTAGCATCCTAATATTCTGTTTTGGATTGTCTTGAAGTAGAGAAGATTGATTCGGGAACTTTGGGCGTAATACCGGGTGTTGCGGAGGCTTAAGATCGGTGTTTCGGCTTTCGTTTGGGCTCTATCGCTGAGTGGTAATATGTTGAAGTTTAAAATGATTCAAAGAGGTTTTCTTGGGTGTTTGGGTTGAGCCTTAAGGGCTAACCTAAACCCAAGTGTAAGTTCGTCTAATTTACCTTGTTTTGTTAAGTGTTGGTGTGTGCGGATATTCGTGTTGTTGTGTGAAATGTGGATTGCTTTTACTCTCTATGATAATGTTGTTGTGTAGTCATAGTTGATGTCAAGCCTCACGTAATGGTTAGTCATTGTATATGGTGATGTGTAGTCCCACCGGTAGTGACTAGTGGATGAGTACGGTGATGTGTAGTCCCATCGGAAAAATAATAGTTGTTGTGTACGGTGATGTGTAGTCCCACCGAGATGGTTGTGCATGTGCAAACCACGTTTCGTCTATGTTTCCATTTCGTTGTATCTCTTCCTGAAATGGTCTTGCTTTTAAATCTAAAATATATGTTTTAAACTGCATTATTGTTGTGTTTTAGAGCACCGCTCACTAAGCTTTTAAGCTTACGCTCTCTTTTTCCAACAATGCATATCGTTAGAGACTCCGGGAGGAAAGGGGGCAAGGGATTAGTTCGTGGAGTTCTTTCTAGCTCAAATTATGATTTTACTAGTTGTAATAATGCTTAGACGATGGGAATACTAGACTTTCATGTTAGGGAGTTGGTGTTCAAACTCCTACGTTTGGTTTTGTTTAAGTTGCTAGCATGTTTTAAATGTTGATACCATGATGAGTTGAGGCTTGTTATGGAT